>OY977941.1:31266496-32718549 GCA_963854355.1 Epinotia brunnichana | reverse complement strand
ATCCTATGTCCTTTCCCGGAACTCAAATTATCTGTAAACCAAATTTCATCTAAATGGGACACTCAAATTTTCACCGTCTATTTCATCCCCTTAGGGGGCTTAGGGTATGATTATCGGGATTAAAAATGTCCGCTGTCATTCTCCGAGACTTAAACTTACTCTATACCAAATTTCATCTAAATGGGTTCTATCCAAATGTTTACCCCTCATTCCACCCTCTTAGACGGTTTTTTAGGATAAAAACTATGCATTGTCCTTTTCCTGAACCCTAACTATCTCTATACCAAATTTCATCCAAATAGAGTACATCCAAATTTTCACCCCCTATTCTATGCCCTTGGGGGATTTTTTTCGGGACAAAAGCTCCCCGTTGTTCTTCTCCGCGACTCAAACTATCTCTATAGGTACCAAATTTCATCTTAATGGGTTCCATCCAAATTTTAACCCCCATTTTACCTCCTAAGGGGATGATTTCTGGAATAAAAACTACCCTATGTCTTTTCCCAGGACTCAAACCATCTCTATACCAAATTCCATTTAAATGGGTTCCATCCAAATGTTCACCCCCCATTTCACCTCCTTAGAGGAAGATTTTCGGGGGTGATTTTCGGGATAAAACTATTCTATGTCCTTCCCCAGGACTCCAGCTATCGCTATACCGTAAATGGGTTTCATCCAAATTTCCATCCACCATTTCACCCCCTTAGGGGATGATTTCCTACTTTAATTTGTTCCGGAATAAAAATTAGGACTCTACCTCTCTCTATAGAAAATTTTATCTAAATGGGTTCTATCCAAATCTTCAACCCTCATTTCACCACCTCAGGAGATGATTTTTCGGGATAAAAACTATGCATTGTCCTTCCCTGGGACTGCTTCTATCTCTTTATTAAATTTCATCTAAATGGGTTTTATCTAAATTTTCACCCCCTATTTCATCCCTGAGGGGATGATTTTCGTGATTAAAACTATCCGTTGTCATACTCAGGGACTACTACTTACTAACTATATTTATACCAAATTTCATCTAAATGGGACATCTAAATTTTCACCCCCAATTTCACCCCATCAGGGGATGATTTCTGAAATATAAAACTATTAAATGTCCTTTCCCAGGACTCAAACTATCTTTCAACCAAATTTCCTCAAAATGGATCACAAACAAATTTTCATCCCCAAATTATACCTTAATTATTATTAATTAGGGGGTGATTTTCAGGATAAAACTATCCTATGTGCTTCCCCAGGACTAACTATCTCTATACCAAATTTTATCAAAATGGGTTACATCCAAATTTTCATCCTTCCCGTTTTACCCCCTAAGGGGAAGATTTCCGGGATAAAACCTATCCTTTGACCTTCCCTGGCACTCAAACTATTTATATACCAAATTTCATCCAAATCGGTGCAGCGGTTTAAGTAGCTCCATACGAACTTTCACCCCCCATTTCAACCCCTTAGGGGTTGATTTCCGGGATAAAAACTACCCTATGTCCTTCCCCAGGACTCAAACTACCTGTATACCAAATTTCATTTAAATCGGTTCAGCCGTTTTCACGTGATGCGCGGTCACATAAACAGACAAACAGATAAACAGATAAACAGACAAACAGACAAACAGACAAAAATTCTAAAAACTGTTGGAACGTGTTCTGTTATCGATTTTAAGTATCCCTAGCCATTTTTTTTTTCGAATATCTTCCATGTACAGACTTTCGACCCTCTTCAGCTTTATTATATGTATAGATAGATAGATTTTGTTTCCTACGCGATTTCGACGGGTCATTTACCGGCAAGCGGGCGAATGTAGGTATGGAAGACTCGGTGACCGAGTGCCGACGCAATAGTCCACTAAGAATCGTCTTAAACTTACCAACGCAGTTCCTCATAGAGTAACTAAAGGGCATGAACTGCCCCGGATGCTTCAAGGGCCCCTCCAGGAAGCGTTCCGGGCGGAAAACTTCTGCGTCCTCACCCCAGTACGCTGGATTACGGTGCATAGCGCAGAAGTTTATGACAATTCCCACTCCGTCCACTAAAGTTGTTCCCGATGCTGGAAAAAAGTTGTAAAGATCACTTGAATGCACTAACACCTTCAATAAAAATATAGGATGTTGATTAATCAAACACAAATCGAGTTCAGGTGATTTATAAAATCTGTGACACATTCAGTGCCGAGAATCGCTACGCGCTTCGCTCGCAGCCGATCCCTGGGTTTTCCTCGTATGTAGCGGAAAGCGACTACGGCGTAGGCACCCGATAGTCGTGTTCCCGGCACTGAATGTATTGAAATCAAGGGAATGTACAAACCGTAACTAATGATAAATGCGAAAGTAACTCTGTCTCTATGCCTGTCTGTCTGTCTATTTGTCTATATCCTTGTTGTTCTGGTACAAAAGACTTGCAATTGTGAATCATTTATCAATGCCAAAAGTCACGAAGTGGCGGTAGCCGAGTGGTTGAAGGTGGAGGTAATCTTGAGGTCACTCGTTCAAATCCCGGCTCGTACAGTCACATCACATACATAGGTACACTATAGGTGTTTAAAAATATCGGTGCATGCACCCTAATGCCGTTTTTAGGAACTTTTATGATCAGACAAGATTTAATATTTATTACTTTTCAATGGAGTACTCATTACCGTGTGTATTACGCTACGTTACAAAGTTAGCCCGTTTTTAGCGGTTGTGGCGGGTTTCAGAAAGTTAGTCTTTTAGTTGCAACATTTTAAAATGGTCAATAGGTACGAACATACTATAATGACACAGGAGCATGCAAGTCAAATAAAATGTCGTGAAAATAATCCTTTGTTTAACGAAACGAAGTAAGTCATCATCCTCCTAGCGTTATTCCCGGTTATGCCCTAAAGGAGTACGGGGTCCGTTTTGACACCTTATCCCAAGATTTAGCATAGGCACTAGTTTTAAGAAAGCGACTGCCATCTGTCCAACCTAGAGGGAAAACTAGAGCTTATTGGGATTAGACCGGTTTCCTCACGATGTTTTCCTTCACCGGAAATCTAACGGTAAATATTCCGAAATACTCGTTGGTACGAGCCGGGCTTCGAACCCACGACCCCCGTTTGACAGCCACATGCCTGAACTACTAGGGTACCGTAGCTTCTCACAAAACGAAGAAGGTTAGGTACCCACGTTAAATGAATTCCAACGAGAAAGCAGCCGGTTCTCATAAATCCGTTAATAAATATGTTATTGAAAGTTACGTACGAAGTTCAACATCATTAAAGACTTCCCTCACAATGACTGGCACAGCTGGATACGTTCTGAGGGTTTCTTTTATTACTGCTTCTAGGTATTTAAGGCGAGGCAGGTCTTGCGTTGTTGCTGGGCGATCAGAATTTCCAAATACTTCTTGTATTCTACAGGAATAAAATACCATTAGTCACCTAGTGTGGTAAAACAAAGAAGGTCTCAGGCCCCGTATAGCATGGATGGCGTTATCACGCGATAAGTGATAGGATAAGCGCGTCGTCTCATTCTATCGAACGGTGTCAGCCAGGGACGGCAGATTGCAGGTATTTGACGACTAAACCCAAGGGCAACTGCGTACTCAGTCTTTCTTTATTAACGCCCGTAATGAATACAACATCTTACGTCTCCCCTGGCCAGGAAGGATCTTCCACACGCGTACCGGCGGTAATTGCCACTTTATAACCAGGTGTGACATAAAAATACACAATTAGGGAATCAAGTTGCACAACTTAACGTAGTATTTCCAAAGTAAAGAAACAAGAATATGTCAAAAATTCAGAGTCATTCAAAGTCATCACTCATAAATAGCGCCATAACAAAAAGTTTATCAAAGTCGTTCAATGTAAGTATTATAAGCAGCCCCCATTTTCTTTTTGTTGCGTACGAGTTTGTGTTTAGTTAAAGCGTTTGCTTCTTTGTGGGTTGAACGATTTATACTAAAGTGCAGACGAAAATTAAATTATATTTGACTCGAACTCGTTTTACCCTGTCGCATATCATGCACCGTTAGAAAAATAATATATATACCAGAGGGCCTACCGCGAATGGCATTCGAAGTTTTCCCTCTCTGTCGCACTTATGTACGAACTCGTAAGTATGACAGAGAGGGGAAACTTCGAATCCCTTTCGCGGTAGGCCCTCAGTGCTGCTGTGCGAGATAGCAGAGTAATGTGCGAGTGAAAAAAACCACGGATAGCATTGCCAACCTCGCTCTCGCATCTCTCCCGAAGAATTGTTGGTTTTTTTCCTCGCACACCGCTCCACTACTAATGCTTCTATACACTACCCTGGTAAATCTAAGCTGAGAGAGGTTTTGTGCCGCGCCATTATTTTGTGCCGACATGGTGCCGACCAAATTTTTGAAACGAGGATTGTCTTCCAAAAACAATCGAGATATGATAATACACTTACTCTTGGTACACTTTCTCTTGCACGTCAGGGTATCTGGACAGCATGAGAGCTGTGAAAGCGGCACCAACTGCGGATGTGTCGGTGCCAGCCAGGATGATAACTAATACTTCTTCTCGTAGCTCAAGTTCTGTGTAGCCTTTGGCACCGCCAGACGACTCGATAAGCATTTCGAGAAACGTGCGCATTTCGTCCTGATCTGGATATAGAAAAAAAATAGATTTGAAATATGAAAAACTATCAATGAACCAAAAAAGATTAGAGGAAGACCGAGATTTTTTTTATATTACGTCAGTGACAAATTAGCCTGATGGTTGGCTGTTACCGTAGCTTATAGATGGTTGCAATTACAGGGGACTGGGGACGGGACCGGGACTATACAGGTTGTAACGAAACAGTCATATCTTGAAGAACCCCAAATTATCATCATTATCATCATATTAAGAGTGACAAACCCAAAGGCCAAAATTATGTATGCCATACGATTAAATTAAATCATCATATTAGCCGAAAGACTTATAGGGTAGGATTTATATTGGAACTTACTATTGTTATCATTTCTTCCATTTTGGTCCCGCATAGCTAGCTCTGCTCGCTTAGTTTTGATTAACTGCAATATAAATCATTTTTACTAAGTAATTGAAACAAAGAAGCTACGTATTTATATAATGTGCGTTTATATTGCTAGCATTAGGATGAAATTGGATTCGAATCTTAAATTCCCTTTAGTGACCGGACTATACTTAGTAATTAATTTATATGTTAAAGTGTAGCTCGTGACTTAATAGCCATCAGTCTAGAGGTACCATCTGTCTAGTAGTAATCATCTGTCTAAAATATAAAAAGATATACCTCGTCAACAAACCGAAACATCAAATCCCTATTGGTGACAAAGGTTTTGTATCTGGACAAACGCTCGTAAATGCAGTCCCAGTACAGCCACGGACTACACAGCCTTTCCGCCATGAGGTGCAAAATGACGTCGAAAGCCTCTAAGAACGGTTGGTTTGACTGCCGTTGGGAGTCCAGGTCTATGCCTAGGCTAGTTTCTGGAAATAAATATAGATAATTAGAGTATCTAAGATTTTGTTTGATATTTAAAAGTAGCTTTTCAGAAGATTTTCTTGAAATGTCAAGTTTTTCCGTTGGGTTTGAAGGTCAGGTGATAGTCCTAGTAGGTACAGTTGCCATCACATACATCGGTACACTATAGGTGTTCAAAAATATCGGCACATGCACCCTAATGCCTTGAAAATAGAGGTGTTTTCCGATGTTTGTGACGTGCTTGTTTGCACCGATGTATGTGATGGTGACTGTACTTATGCTAAATCATGGGATAGTGTGTCAAAACGAAAAAGATGCTAGAAGGATGATGAGGTTTGCCACCAGTGAGTTCAATATGTGATCCTGAAATTCCTGGGCCCCTCCGCGTGAGAGCGCAGATGATGGCTGCCGTGGAGTTTTTAGAGGATATGTATACCACATAACCCAGTCATGCCCCGATGACTGAGTCCTTGTTCGCAGGTATTCTCCACAAAAAAAGGGGAGGTTTGAGAGGTATTGCACAACAAAATGTTATCTCGCTCATACTTAAAGCCTCCCTACAGACAGACAAACCACGGCAGCTATATAATAACATTAATAACACCACTCCATGCCCAGTAAGTATTTGGTATTGTGTCCCTGATGATGGTGTGTGAGGTCACCAGACTTCCCGAGGATGCGCTGTGTTGAGAGTGTTGAGAGTGAGGGACCTGTATGTCACCAGCTGTCAACAAAACGAATCTTCAAATCAACAAAGGGTAAACAACGTGCTTTGTGTCTCCAACGTCTTTGGAGTATGCGTATATAAGTAAAGACTACGGAAAGGTGCTAAGGTCGAGTCAGAAGTGACGCATGATAACGTAGAGGTAAATGTCACTTCGAAAATGTGGAATTGATTGTCATCATTTAAATAAACAAACCTCATTTAATTTCTGAAACACCAGAATTTTCATTTACAATAGGTAGGATATAATATACTTACTGCAAATAGCATCAAAAGTATAAGTCGTTATATAACGCCAGAAAGAGAACTGGCTCTTGCCAACCTCTCCTTCTAACAGTTCAACCATAATATCACTCTGTTTCGTGAACACAGGAACGAAGCAATTTAAATTTTTTATACTGAAGATTGGCGCAAGGATCTTGCGGCGTGGACGCCAAATACTAACTGTAAACAAAATTGAATATTAATTTAAAGAAGTTTTACGGATTCGGCTCTTGTGCTAGTCGTGTGTGTTTGTGTGACGTTAGAATTGTCTCTGGCCGGTTTCGCTATTGCTGTCGCATCGCAAAACTACTGCAAGAAGTGACTCGGTTAAAAGTATGCCTATAATAGTGCATGTTGTTAGGGGAATATACTTCACTTTCGGATACCGGCGTTGTATTTTAGCATGTTCCCTGGATTCCAAAGCTGCCGGGAAACAACCTCTAAGGAGTCGATCTCCCCTGTAATGACGTCTAAAACGCCGCGGCCACGCTTGGAAAAGTGTAAATTACACCCAAACTATGCAACGTACATACACATGTGTTACCAAATGAAAGCTGAATAAATTGTCAACAACAACAACACGCACTATTTGAATTATGTGAATTTGTGTTCCTGATGGCTAGTTAAGTTGCCAGAGCTCACAAGGAGGCACTGTGTTGAGAGGGACCTGTATTCACCTCTATCTGTCGACGCAACGAATCCTTAAATCAATCAGTCGGCAACGCCATGACTCTTATGTCTTCTTACCACCAAGCGGGCGATACGCCTTTTGCCAACGTCGTAGTAAACAATATATATCGCGTTAGACATCGGTTACACGCTAATTCTGGCGTCAGTTCAGTCCATCAGTCATCATCATCATCATCATATCAGCCGAAAGACGTCCACTGCTGGACATAGGCCTCCCCCAAAGAGTGCCACAATGGCCGGTCCTGCGCCACCCGCATCCAGCGGACTCCCACGACCTTTACCAGGTCATCAGTCCAGTGTCGGGGGGCCTACCCACGCCGCACCTTCCGGTACGTGGTCGCCACTCGAGAACCATTCCGCCCCAACGGCCATCGGTTCTACGTGCAATGTGCCCCGCCCACTGCCACTTAAGTTTAGCCATTCGGAGGGCTATATCGGTTACCTTGGTTCTGCTGCGGATAGCCTCATTTCTGATGCGATCGCGCAGATAAACTACCAGCATAGCCCTCTCCATTGCCCTTTGAGTGACTTTGAGCCTTCTTATGAGGCCCATAGTAAGCGACCCGTCCATCAGTATTATGAGAGAATTATAGTGTAACCGTTGTGAATGACAGAGACAGACAGATCATACTGATGGACTGAACCGACGCCAGAATTAGCGTGTAACCGAAGCCTCAGGCCGTAAAATAAATAATGATCATTCTTAATAATTTGCTTGACGCAGGATATAGTCCAAGGCCGTCATGTCACTCATTATATTCCTAGTGCATGTATTTGTGTTTGCTATGAGTCAATGCTTTTTTGCGGCTTTTCCAATAACTAGTATTAGTCATGAAAACATGAACCACATACTATTTACCTATTTATGCATTATGCACCTATTGATATACAGGGTGGAATTTCATAAACTGTACATAATAAAAGGAGAAAAATTTCAGCAAATTTCATCGGTGAAACGGTGTTTTTTTTTTTTCTAGTCATTAGTTTTTTTTTTACAGAATTTTGAAAATTTTTGTAAAAACTCGGGTAATACGCCTAATTCAGACGGTATAACTTTTGATCCAATGGTCCTAAAATGAAAATAAAAAATGCAGAGTATTACCAAGGGACAGGTTAATAATTCTTTATAACAATAGAAAACCAACTAGAAGAGAAAATCCGCAAAAAAAAAAATTGTTTTTGAAAAATGGCTACAAAAATTACGAATTTTAAAAGAAAAACACAATTTTCTGAAAAAAACGCAGATTTAGTTACCATTTTTTTTGCTTAGTATTAAACCTCACTTAATGCCGATTCTAAAACCGTTTTTAAACTGTCTCTGACTTTGAAAAATACCACGCAAATGGGTACGTAAATCAAACCATAATTTTATTAATTTTAATCCTCTTAAAATCCTTAATGACCGTTTGTTCACAGGTAGTTGAAGGGTGTTTTTGGGTTGAAGGTGGAAATAACAAATTACGTACTTAGTATTAATCCTCACTTAATGCCGATTCTAAAACCGTTTTTAAACTGTCTCAGACTTTGAAAAATACCACGCTAATGGGTACGTAAATCAAACCATAATTTTATTAATTTTAATCCTCTTAAAATCCTTAATGACCGCTTGTTCCCAGGTAGTTGAAGGGTGTTTTTGGGTTGAAGGTGGAGATAACATGAGGGGTATAAAGGCATTGGGCAATAGGTCAACTATTCAGTCACTCGCAAATCGCAATTGCTTGTCTTTGCTCGCCGCTTCTTTGATTACTCCAGTACTTGTTCAGTTTGAATTATCATGCCCCGCTTACGAGAGTTTTCGCCGTTACAAATAGCCAACATGCACTTGTAGCGTTCAGGGTTCGATTCACGATGAAAAAATAGGCATATTTCGCGACAAACTTATATTTTTGAAAGAGGCCGGTACACATACAAATTTAGTAGCGTAAGGTGCGTGCGGCGAGCGCATTAGCTTATATGGACTGCTTTAAATTTTCTACGGTGAGGTAAAATAACAGTTGCACCCCTCCCGCGCATCTCGCTCTCCCCGCGCGCCCCTAGCTTTTACAATTAAATAAGAGGTAGATTTAAAACTATAATTGGGTCGCTCACATGCCCCACCCCAGTGCTGTTCTAGCAGCACTCTTCTCCAATAGGTATTCGAGCGACGCGTGCGGCGGATCGAGTAAGGACACCTGTTTTCGTCCTTATCTTAACCATTCTAGTCCGCCCGTCTCTGCCGGGTAAAGTTTGCTCGACAATGCCTCGCGGCCAAATGTTCCGGAGTCCGTCAGGGTCGACGACAAAAACTAGGTCTCCCACTTGTAAGGACCTTTGTTCCTTGTTCCATTTCTGTCGTGGTAGCATATCGGGCAACACTTCTCGCACCCATCGTTTCCAGTATGAATCGGCAAGCCTTTGCGCGATCCGCCACTGTTTTCGTAGATAAAACTCCGAGTCATCGAAAACGCCCATCTGAGGTAAGTTCGACGATGACCCCAAGAGAAAGTGGTTTGGGGTCAGAGATTCTTTACTTCCCGCTTCGACAGAGACGTGGGTGAGTGGTCGGCTGTTTACCATGTTTTCCACCTCAGCGAGAAAAGTGTTAAAGGTCTCTTCCCTAGGCGCGCGTTCTTTCAGGACGACTTTCAGCGAGCTCTTCACGCTCTTAATGAGCCGTTCCCACGCCCCACCCCAGTGTGGGCTTGCTGCCGGAATGAAGGTCCATTTAGTCCCACGATTTATGGCTGTGTTGTAAAGCTCGTCATTTTTCAGTTCCTGAATCGCTTTTTTCAGTTCAACATCGGCACCACGGAGATTTGTACCGTTGTCAGAAAAAATGTGCTTCGGCCTTCCCCTCCTGGCTGCCATACGTCGAAGGGCCATAATTAAGGAATCGGTCGTCAGAGAAGCAACTGTCTCTAAATGAATGGCTCGTACAGTGAGGCACGTAAATATCACTCCGTACCTCTTCTCCCGTCGTCTCCCAATCGTAACTTCATACGGCCCAAATAGGTCGATTCCGCAGAAAGTGTAGGGTCGCTGGTGATGAGCCATGCGTGCTTCAGGTAAGTTACCCATTCTTGGGATTTCAGGTTTACTTTTCTTAATTCTGCAGACCATACATTTCGAGGCAACATTTTTAACTGTGGGACGAATTTTAATAATCCAATATTTTTGTTTTAAATTATTCACTACAGTCTCCTGATTCTCGTGAGCAGCGCTGACATGGTAAGATTTAACGATCAATCTGGTTATGTAATCTCGCCCGTCTAGAATAACCGGTCTTTTAGTTTCAGGTGACACTTCGGCAGCAGCATCAATTCGGCCCCCGACGCGCAGGACTCCGTGCTCATCAAGGTAAGGTGATAAGGTAAGGAGCTTACTATACTTCTGTACATATTTACCATTTTTTAGGTTTTTAATCTCATCGTTAAATGTCTGAGCCTGCGAATATCTTATCAACAGGCGCTCGGCTTCTTCCATTGTTTCGTGATTGAGGTCATCAGTAAGTTTTCGACACTTTTTTATAAACTTCAGAAAAGTATAGGTACATCTTAGCAGGCGCAACCAGGATGAAAATCGTGTAGGCTCAGGTACAGGTAAGCTATTCTTGTTTACCGTTTGTACAATAGATATGCATTCTAATTCAAGGTCATTTATTGCAGGTTGCAAAAAATCCTTTGGCCAGCTGCGCTCATCATTGTATAAGAATACCGGTCCGTGAAGCCATTGATTTTGCAAAATAGACACATCGTATGCTTCCCGTGTTCCTACGTCCGCTATATTAAGGTGCGTCGGAATGTACCTCCACTCGTCACTGCAGGTAAGTTCATCAATTTCGCCTAAGCGATTGGCTATATATGGCTTGTAAGTGCGAGACTTATTTCTTATCCAGTGTAATGTTGTGCTCGAATCGCTCCAAAATATTTTACGTTCTGCCTTTATTTTGTGTTCTTTTATTATAGTATCAGCCAATCTAGCAGCAATTGTAGCAGAAGTCAACTCCAGTCTGGGAATCGTCTGCAATTTGTTAGGCGAAACGCGGCACTTACTAGCCACAAACGCTATATTTACTTGCGCGTTATTCTCCCAGCGCCAGTATGAAACGGCGCACATGGCTTTAGAGGACGAATCGCAAAATGTGTGCAGCTGTAAGTTTCTATAGCAGGCAACGCTCGGTGGCTGTGACGTAAGCGGGCGCATCGGCGCGGGCGCGTTATATCTCTGACTGGAGGTGGCGGCCGCCGGGTTTGAATCGGGCTCGTTCACTACCGTGTTCGCTGCATTGTAGTAATATCGGGGTAGCCTTATGTTGTGTAATGATTTCAGACAACTTATCCATTTGCACCATTTTTCGTATAATAAATCTGGTATCTGGTCGTTCCAATCGATATTTTGTTGCCAACATTGTTGTAAAATAATTTTCCCATTAATAGTAAACGGAGATAGAAACCCGTAGACGTCAAATATGGACATAACAACACGTAACATGTCTCTCTTTGTCGGGCGTTGTGTTCCGTTAATTATGCTTTCAGGGATTTTCTTAAAAGAAACATCGAACCCCAATGCGTCTTCATGTGGAAACCAGATCAACCCAAGTGTTCGTTCGCTTTCATATTGCTCTCCGATTTTGAACTTTACTGCCGCTTCACCGAGAGTTTCTTTTGGTATGGACTCGAGAACTTGTTTACTATTAGAAGTCCAGTTACGTAATTCGAAACCACCTTGCTGATGTATTGTTTTTATATCTCTTATCAACTCGATTGCGGTTTTCTCGTCCGGGACGCTGTCTATATAATCATCGACGTAGTGTTGGTTGTATATAGCTTCACATGCAGGCAACATTGTTGGTTCAAAACGCTCTGCATTTTTATTTTTTATGTATTGGGCTATAAAGGGACTGCATGTAGCTCCAAATATAAGGGAAGTCATGACATATGTCTTCACCGGTCCTTTAGGTTCGCTTCTATATAAAAATCGTAGCGCATCTCGGTCCTCTTCTCTTATCTTCACCCTCAGGAACATATCTTTTATGTCGCCGGTTACACCAATTCTTTGCTCTCGGAACCGTAGCATTATTCCAAAAAGTGACCTCAGTAGGTCCGGGCCCTTGAGAATGTAATCGTTCAGCGACAATCCGTTAGTCTGAGCAGCGCAATCAAATACAAGGCGGAGGCGCTTCTTGTTTATATTATCCACTCCAAAATGAGGAAGGTACCATGTTTTGCTAGTTGCCTCCGTATCGTGCAATTCTTGTGCGTAATCGTTGTCGAATAAATGCTGGACGCGGTCGTTGTATCTATTTTTGTACCCTTCGCATTTCTCCATCTTTCTCTCCACTGATTTAAGTCGCGACAGTGCGTGAGGAAATGAGTCTGGCATCGCGCAGTCTTCATTCTTCCAGGGTAATCCGACGTACCATCTCCCATTAACCAGCTTAGAAGTTTTGTCTAACATTTCCCGGGCGCATACGTCGTTCTGGTTCTCACGCGGCTTACTAGTTACGCCCAATGAGTCGAATGTGAAGGACCGACGAACTTCTTCGTGTAAACTTTGCAGCAATAGTTTGTTTTCAGCCACGTCATCGCTGACGTCACTATCGCAGATAAACAGTGTTGAGTGGGGCTGAGGCGCGTGCGCAGATGACGTCATACGCACAGGAGCTCTTCCGTGCAAACACCAACCGAGTGGAGATCGTGTGGCACAAGGTTCATGAGACTTGCCAGTGACAACTTCCAAAGGCAACAGTAGGTGGTAGTTGTCTTGCCCTATCAAAATCTCGGGTTTTAATTGTTCACAACACAAGTCATTTTTTAGTCTTTGCAAGTGCGTAAAGTTATCACAGTTCACTAAATTCATGCTTTGACTAGGTAAATTAAGTTCATTAACACTTCGCGCATTAATCGTAAACATATGTCCATCTCGGTTAGATAACGTTAAATCAACCAGGTAGGAGTCGCACACTAGTTCAGTGTTGTCCCATGCGCCACGCACACGCATACACTCGCGGCGGCCGCGCAACCCCACCCGCTCTGCGAGATTGGCACTTATTACAGTCACAGAAGATCCATCGTCAAGGAGACAACTAGTTTTAATTACACCGCGCGGTCCGTGAATATTTACCGGCACTAATTTTAATAAAACTTTCGAAGATGAGTTCATGTGGGCCACTATTTGGGGATCAGATTCAGTCTCAATTTCTGTCACTTGGACAGCACTGTTATTGTTCTCGTATTGTCTTTCACTAGGCACGAAATGTAACAAGGAATGATGCGCCAGGCCGCAGTTATCAATATCGCACACGGGCGCCGGGCACATCTTTCTATCTTGATGACGTAATAAGCACTTATAACATAGTCCGAACCGTTTAACATAACTCCAGCGATCCTTTTTTAATGACTTCTTGAATTTTTTACAGTCAGATAAATTATGATTAGGTCCATGACAATAACGGCACTTCGAATAACTTTGTTGACTTTGCAGTAGTATTGTTTGTGAGTTAGCACTATAGTCCGCATATTTACGCCTGTAGTTGTCCTTTTGTGTGTTTAATAACGACACACTGCACTTTGATATTTTAACGGCTTCTTGGTTGAGGAAATCCGATAGTTGGTCGAGTCTAGTCGAGGTACTTGCAGTGTTGTGTGAGTAACTGTAGTCTGCCCATTTAGACAACAGGATTGTAGGCAGTTTTGATAACACAACGGTAATTAGACTCGAATCTTCAAGGTGATTTTCACGGCCAAGGGCACGCACAGCGGCGACGTAATTTTTTATTTTATTTGAAAACACAATAATGTCTTTGTGATATTCTGTAGACACAGGATTTAATTTCTTGATTTCTTGTCTTATACGCGACAAGATTCCATCTGGGTTCCCGAACTGCAGTTCCAGTGTGGATATAAGTATTTCAGGAGAAGTAGCCGTGATAAGTAACGCCTGGACAGCATCCTTGGCTGCGCCACGAAGGCACTTTCGTAGGCGCCACAAGTTCTCCGAATCACTAAATTGACACAATCGGGTGGATTCTTCGTAGGCCATTTTAAACTGGAGCCATTCCATTGAGTCACCAGCAAACAGCGGCAGATCCTTGGGTGTGCTGATGCGGGTAAGTAAATTATTATTATTATTGCTGTTGCATGCAGAGGTAGTTATCATATCCTTAAGTACACAGGCTAACTGTTGAATTGGACCATCAGTGCCAGCGTCCATGATCGCCGGCGGGCACAGCACACCTGAAGTTTCTTCCTGCTTGGTGGCATGCTGTGACTCCAATTCCAGTTGGCTGCGTTCTACCCATCTAGCAACATCACTTTGTTTATCGGTAACTGAAGACTGTGGACTGTATTCTTCTTCTAATTCAGCAAGGTCCGCTTCTAAGCGTTTATCGATAAGGTCCATTTCAATTCGTGCTTTTGCCTCGGCCGCTTGTAATTCCAGCTTCTTTTTGCGTGCTGCGACGGATGATGATGAAGACTTTTTTGTCAAAGACTTTTGGAAGGTAGGCTCATTAAGTTTAGGCATCTCGGACTTAACACTTCCGGCATCTATCACTATTGTTTTGTCAGGTTGCACTTTTTCTTCAACATCTGGAGCTGCACTTGTACTTGCCTTTCCTGGGTCGACCTCAGTAGCAGTAGTTTTATTTTTCTCCTGCTGTTTCCTTGCGGTACTGCGTGTATTAACCATTTTTTTCGACGGCGACGTGAAATACATTAAGATTCGGTTCGAAGACCACTTTGTAGCGTTCAGGGTTCGATTCACGATGAAAAAATAGGCATATTTCGCGACAAACTTATATTTTTGAAAGAGGCCGGTACACATACAAATTTAGTAGCGTAAGGTGCGTGCGGCGAGCGCATTAGCTTATATGGACTGCTTTAAATTTTCTACGGTGAGGTAAAATAACAGTTGCACCCCTCCCGCGCATCTCGCTCTCCCCGCGCGCCCCTAGCTTTTACAATTAAATAAGAGGTAGATTTAAAACTATAATTGGGTCGCTCACAGCACTATTATTATGGATTGTGCCATGGATCTGCAAGAGCTGCGTGTATCGCCTATTTGGAGCAGTATCCTAATGACGTTCCAAGACCTGCTGCTCGCCACTTTCAAGAAGTTCATCGCCGGTTGTGCAATATTGGCCTGAGATACGGTGGCCGAGATCGCCGAGAGCCAGGAAACATAATTGATGTTGCCATAGAAGAAGCAGTTCTCAGAGACTTGTACGCGGACCCAACCACGAGTCTAAGACGCTTGGCATTGAGGCACGGAATCTCAAAATTCTCTGTCTGGAAAATTTTGAAGAAGGAAGGACTGCATCCATTTCATTATCAACGGGTACAAAATTTGCAAATTGGCGATGCCCGCGTTAGGTGTGTTATGTCGACTTGGATACTTGGCAATATCAGAAGGGATCCGGAATTTACTAGAAGAATTTTATGGATGGACGAAGCAAGATTTACTCATACGGGAATAACTAACTTCAGAAATTTACACACATGGGCTCACGATAATCCAAACCTAGTAAGACCATCTAATTTTCAAGACCAATTCTCCATAAACGTTTGGGCAGCGGTACTCGACGATCAATTGATTGGACCAGTCTTCTTACCGAATACTTTGAACGCCGACAGATTTTTACTGTTACTGAGAGACGAGCTCCCAGAGCTTTTGGAAGATGTGATGTTAGATGTGAGACAACGCCTGTTTCTCCAAATGGATGGATGCCCAGCTCATTGGGCATTAAGAGTTCGACATTTTTTAAATGAGCAATATCCCAATAGGTGGATCGGCCGAGACGGCCCCGTTGGATGGCCTGCAAGATCGCCTGATATGACGCCGTTGGATTATTTTCTTTGGGGTGATATGAAGCAACGGGTATATCACAGAATCGTCAATACCGAAGCAGAATTGCACGACAGAATTTTAAATGCAGCACAAGAAATAAAAAATAATCCGGGAATGATTCGACGGGCTACGCAACAAATTCAAGCTCGGGCCACATTGTGCCTTCAAGAAAGAGGAGGTCATTTTGAACAATTAATACCATACAGGGAACGCCCTTTGCAACACTAGAATAAGTTTTTTCTTTAATAAAGGTTTATCAATCGAATTTATGACTTTTAATTAAAATACATGATTTTATTTACGCAATTTTTAGGACTACTTTTCTTCCTATTGTTTTCTCTACCTAAAACCCGATAACACCCTTCAACTACCTGGGAACAAGTGGTCATTAAGGATTTTAAGAGGATTAAAATTAATAAAATTATGGTTTGATTTACGTACCCATTAGCGTGGTATTTTTCAAAGTCTGAGACAGTTTAAAAACGGTTTTAGAATCGGCATTAAGTGAGGATTAATACTTAGTACGTAATTTGTTATCTCCACCTAAAACCCGATAACACCCTTCAACTACCTGGGAACAAGCGGTCATTAAGGATTTTAAGAGGATTAAAATTAATAAAATTATGGTTTGATTTACGTACCTATTTGCGTGGTATTTTTCAAAGTCTGAGACAGTTTAAAAACGGTTTTAGAATCGGCATTAAGTGAGGTTTAATACTAAGCAAAAAAAATGGTAACTAAATCTGCGTTTTTTTTCAGAAAATTGTGTTTTTCTTTTAAAATTCGTAATTTTTGCAGCCATTTTTCAAAAACAATAATTTTTTTTGCGGATTTTCTCTTCTAGTTGGTTTTTTATTGTTATTAAGAATTGCATTTTTTATTTTCATTTTAGGACCATTGGATCAAAAGTTATACCGTCTGAATTAGGTGTATTACCCGAGTTTTTACAAAAATTTTCAAAATTCTGTAAAAAAAAAACTAATGACTAGAAAAAAAAAAAAAACACCGTTTCACCGATGAAATTGGCTGAAATTTTTCTCCTTTTATTATGTACAGTTTATGAAATTCCACCCTGTATTATCATAAATGCATCATGGTTACAAATTATCAAAAAATATGTACTTAAGCCCTTTTTAGAGAGGTACATTGCAATAGATTGACGCCTCGTTAATATTTGGAGAAGCCCAACTGGGGGAGTAACTCCACCTTCCACAGTCGGAATAAAATCTAGGTTTATGTTAGTTAGGTGGATCAACTTTGTTGATATTTTTTTCGTAATCCAGCAGGTTGATCACGTAACGGATTGTACGCACGTTAGGTAGATCTAAATATCAAACTTTATGCAGAAAAAATACAGTTGGGATTGTACTAACGCGCGTTCGGAACGTTACGTGATTACCCCTCTGAAGACAGGGGGTGGCAGGGTTTCTTAGTAAAATTACTATAATCACGAACAAGGTAAGGTAAGGTTCAACATTATCACGAAATCGCATGATTGAGCCAAAAGATTGTACATGTCCACGTGTTTCATATACCTTTTGCCAACTAGTTGCATATTTGCCTATTACCTATGATAAAATAAAAGTCAGTTACTAACCTGGAGCGAATATGTTTCCGTTACCCAAGAGGTTTCGCAGAAATTTCATAGTAGTGTCATCTTTGTCCAGGCAAGACTTTAAAACGACTTCAGCTTGTATGGGGTCAGCAATTACTGCACGAAAAAAGAGACTTTTTAATTGACTTCAGTCGAAAGAAGGAGGTTCTCAGTTCATTTTCATGTTTTATTTTTACTCTTGTGATTAGATGTAAATATTGCTTCTATCTATCTATTCAGTCCGTATCCACCCACTGTTGAGTATAGGACTCTTCTTTATTACGCCACTCTCCCCGATCCTGTGCTAATCTCATCCACTGTTTGCTTCCTGTTCGGCAGATATCATCGGTCCATCGGGCTGGTAGTCCGCCCGCTGACCGTTTCGATTACCTTGGCCACCATTCAGTAACCCGTTTTGTCCATCTCCCGTCGTTTCTCCTCGCCAAGTGTCCCGCCAGCAATATTACTTACCAACATATAACTTATTCACCATCCATAACGACGACATGCCGCCATGTTTCAGAGATATCCGGCCTAGCGTTTGTATGAACTTCATTCGATCTGTAATATAAATAAAAATAACCATTTTAGGTCTACCGCAGAACTGAGACGGTGCGCCTACCCCCACACCCTAGCTGGTACTGGAATTGACAACATTTCATATTTTTAACTTGCCTTTTTATGAACTAGTTAAAAAATAGGTGAAATTTTAAAAAACCCGTATTTTTTCTTTTTCATGATCCATAAATTTTTCATACAAAAAAAGGATTTTGAAAAATAGGTTATCACAAAAGGGCGTAAGTAAAAAATGACGTCATATTCCCAACAAGAATCCAGAGCTGCAATTACCATAAACAAAGTCGATAAGATTGACAAATTGACATTGACGGTAGTGACAGTTGTTGATTTGAGTCTTGTTGCTTTCGCGGTTTGTGAATTTTAAGTATTCGTGATAAAAAAAACGTTTAAATTATGGCATCAACTAGTAAATATGCTTTAAAAATCGATCTCGGAACAGAACATAATATATAACCTTACTTACGAACACAAAGTATTGCTGAAATATAACTGTTTACTATGTATCATTTCAGTTGGAAGGGAAACATGGAAAATTATATGTTTTGGAAGACAATGAAAGCGACAACCAAAGTTAATGCAAAACTCAAGCTCCGCCTTCCAATAGTCAGACCCTTACGAGAAACATCCAACTTCTCAATGGAAAATCAACATGAGCTTGATACTTCCCAGGAAGCAAAAACTGACTTAGATGTATGTCAATAGGGAACATTACGCAAAACTCTTCGTAGGTGGCGACACTAGCAGCGTTGACATTGTATCTCGTTCGCACTTGCGGTATTGTCTATGCAAGCATCCTTGTCACTCATTTGACAATCAATTGTGCATGTGTGTGAGAATCCCTATATTTCTATACTGGTTTACTATTAGTGGTAGTGCTGCCTCTGGCGGCAGAACATTGCAGTAATGTTCCCTATTCAAGTGTGCAGTACCTGTGGTTTGATACATTTACAATCTTTAATAAAAAATAATATATATTGAAAAATTGCTTATATGTAATTGTTTAACTTGACAAACCTGACTATGTGCATGACCTTTTAGGACCTAAGAGTCCTGAGACCACGGACAGATGAGAATGTTTTCTTGCCAATCTGGGCCTTTTGTGATTTTAATAGATCTGTTTCATTCCATATTATGGAATACACATAATGTTGATGGTGTGAGGAGTATCACATATTGGGGTGGGGAGGATAATATTGTATAGCTCAGGAAATATATGAACTGATTCGTACAAGAGTACTAAGAGATAAACCACAAGAAAACTTGGCTTTATTCAGCTAAAAAACATGACATCTATTTATAAGACATTGATTGACAGACAGTGGCAACAGGCCATAGAGATACACCACATTCATCCCTCCTAAGATGTCTGGTAGTCCTCCAGGTAGGCAGGTCGACGCCTGGTGCGCGTCGAGCGGCAGACATCGGGTTGATTACTGCCCGTGGGCCTCGGTTCCTCTGCTGCTGTTGGCTCTACATCGTTCGCAGGCGCAGACGGTTCTTCAGATACAGCCTCAGGTGCCTCATCGTCGTCATCATCAGAGGATACGGAGATATATTCATCATCCGAGGGAATTGGTGCCAGATGCCTGTTCGATATAGTGCCTTCTCTTCCGTCATGATATCTTATGTGTGAATAATTTGGGTTGCTTTGTAGGAGATGTCCTTCTTCCACAATGGGATCATATTTAGAATGACGCACGCTCCTTTTTATTAGAATGGGTCCCGGAGTAGTCAGCCAAGCAGGCAATGATATCCCAGTAGGACTCCTTCGAGGGTGACTGAATGTTCGTTCGTGAGGAGTAGCATTAGTAGCTGTGCACAGTAATTACCGTATCGAATGCAAGCTTCTAGGCAGAACTTTCTCCCAGTCTGCTATTTCGAGGCCCTTAGATTTCAAACTTAATTGAATCGCTCGCCACAAGGTAAAATTTAGGCGTTCAACTTGTCCGTTTCCTTGTGGCTTGTACGGAGTGGTGCGGCTACAAGCTATTCCGAGAGAGACGAGGTACTGGGTGAGTTCTTGAGACATGAACGATGTTCCTCTGTCCGAGTGAATGTACATTGGCGTGCCAAATGTATAAAATATTTCGTTTAAGCAGCTTATGACGGTGCTTGACGTCATGTCTTTGCATGCGAAAGCAAAAGGAAAACGACTGTACTCGTCAATGACAGTCAGTATATATTTATTTCGCGACTTTGATGGAATTGGCCCCTTAAAATCAATATGAAGGCGCTCCAAGGGTGCCGTTGCTTTGATAAGCTGTCCGCTTGTTTTAGCATATCGGGGTTTAATTTCGGCGCATACCTTACAATTGGCAGTCATTTGTCGTATGTCATTGATTGAATACGGAAGGTTTTTCGATCGTACCCAATGATTCATACGGACGATTCCTGGGTGACACAGATTGTCATGTAAAGTTTTTAGATTGATTGTCATGCAAAGTTTTAGATGTCATACTTAGGCAGGCCTGTTTCCGCTTCCGCTTTGGACTGCCACCTGCAGGCGCATATATACACTAACGATAGGTCTCCTCAAACGCGCAGCTATTATAATTTTGACGTATACACGTCAAAATAGGCTTTATAAGGCACTGAAAACACCGTGAGTACTAAGGTCTCCCTCAATAGGGCAGGGAAAGTGACGTCAACACCCGGTTCACACTAATTCGCGATTTTTTCCAAAACGAATGGAGAACAATATCCAAAATTATATTTTTTGTGTACTTAACACATATTTACCGAAATGGTTTTCGAATTAGGAGCCTTTTAAAATATGAAATATTGTCAATTGCGCCACTACCTGTACCAGCTAGGAACCCTTTTGATTTCTCCCCTTGCGCTATCGTCACAGGTTCCGTCTTAATTAAACGTTAGGACTATAATAGGTATGTAAGTTTCGAAACTAGTGTTATATTGTAAAATAATTATCTTGCATTTTTTTGAGATTAAGTACCGTCAAACATGCCTACTTTGCCACCAGGGGGAACTTTGCCCAAGAGGAAAATTTTAAAATTTGCTTCTTGGGCAAAGTTCCCCCTGGTGGCAAAGTAGGTATATTTGACGGTACCTAACAAATATCCACATATCGCTTATGCCTATTACTTTACGTACTCGTATACATACCTAACCTAACCTAACCTACCTGTAAAATACAAATGTATTTACATATTAATTTTGAACATAATCTGCAAATAATATGCCCACAACGGTCACTAGCCAAAAAGTGAAAAACAATAAAAAATACTACAGGCAAAAGTAAAATTGCAAAATATAACGCATTAAACTAAAATAATGAATTGACGTCTACTGATAAAACTAAGTTTAGATTCAATGAAAACAAAGTTGCCAAATATTTTTTTAGACTAAGTAAACTTACATGAAAATGAAAAAATGAAAATATATTTATTTCCGAGAGAGAATTTCAAAAACAACATAGTGGCTAAGGTTACACACTAGGCTGGGCCTGTCCCGTGGAAACCAAACATTGCAGATTAACAATTACGCGGCTTAAAGATAGAGCAAGACAAGGTATGGCATTTTACAAATTAGTACACAAACAAGAATGTAATAAAAATAATGAATAAATACTTAAATACCTACTAGTAGAAGTAAGTAAGTAATAAACATACATACATACATATAATCACGCCTCTTTCCCAGCGGGGTAGGCAGAGATCACGGATCTCCATTTGCTACGATCCTGACAAACCACTTTCGCTTCACTCACTTTCATAACATAAATAAACTTAATTCTTATAAAATAATATTTAAGTACCTTTTACTAAAATATATTGTATGAAAGATCATTAACACACCGTCAACTAGTGGCAACATAGAATGTACCTATTTAGTACAGATTTCAAAGTCTCTTTAATTCGTTGCGAATATTAAAACTGCTGCGAGATTTTCTCAGTTTAGCAGCCGTGGAATTTAATGTATTTTGTATTAAAAACTACCAGGGAAAAACTCAGGAGGGAGAACATACCTTCATCACTGCCAGCAAACAGGTGGGCCTGGCCAAGCAAGGGTAGTCCCGGGAGCCCACAAAACGGCACTTGCTTACTGACTCTGTGAAGTGCCCGCCTTTTCCACCTATAACATAAAGCCCAAATTCCCGTGGCTAGCAAAAGGAGCTGCCAAAACATTATTTTACTTATTGAGAACGTCTGTTGCATGCAAAAACTGAACTAACTCTGAAGGAGGCAAGGAACTGAACAATTACATGCTAGCCAGCGATCAAGGCACAATGGTTGACCTACTATGTTCACAAACTGTTTCAACAGGTTCTTTAGGATTTCGTGCTGTTTTTTTAGGGTTCCGTAGCTCACGAAGAATAAAACAATACTTATAAAATTATACATTGTCCGTTCATCGCTCAGGCTTGACCGATGAACGTCTCAACTGACGTTTTTCTGAGAAACGCGTGGATGTATCAAGTTGAATTTTTAAGCATAGATAGTTCGAATACAACTCATTTTGTGGTTTGATAAGGTCTTTCTTTAACTATGAAACGGACACTTTTATTTCAATGAGGTAGAATATTTAATTTAAGTAATTAATAGAACCAGTCGTTACTTTGCGGAAATCCACGATAAGTAAATATATCCCATTGCTATTCGGCCAAAGAACGCACAGATCTATTATTTTGATTAAATTCAATTCAATTCAATTCATTTATTTATTGCTTACTTAAATTAAGTACATCATTTAGTTTTATACTAAGTATTGTAAACAAGTTGGACTATTACAGATGTTCTTATTTTTATAACAGGTAGGTATGCACTTCGAGGTAAAAGTAAGCTACCTTCCGTACTAGTTTGCACTGTATTACGGCAAGGTATCGCCTTCCCCTCTTCGATTGACCCCATAGGTCGTTATAAAATACAAAGTATATGGCATTTATCACTTTGTAGTCATCACTTAAGAGATAGATGTACATAAATAGAAATCTTAATTAGGGTAATCTTAGGGTATTAGGATCTAACAATTATGTGAATGGGTTGTGTGTGTGCGTGTGTGTGAGTGTTAAGTTGTGGTAAGGTCTGGATTAAGTGTAGTTGTGTACTTATGTAAAACAAGCGCAATGAGTTAGCACAAAAAAACAAAGCAGAAAGAGCCGGGTCAGAGCAGAACGCCATATGCAGCGCCTTGTGAAACAGCGATCATAGTAAAAATAGAATAAAAAATAAAGAACAAAGAAGCAATTGACTGTTTGGAGGTCGATATTTTTAGTTACAACTTTGTTCAGGCTGACGATTCAGAATTTAGTATTTCTCCTCGAGGAAAACTTATATTATCAATACTAATTTATTTTTAGATAATAGTGTAGGTAATTAATATATTTAGTTCTTAGTTAGGCTAAATTACCCTTCTCAAATCGTCCGCCAGTAGCCAACTCGCTCAAAAATGCAAGAGAAATACTTTATTTGAGGTTAGAACGGTGCGGTGCACGATACGAGTACTTCAAAACGTTGTGTAATTAGACGTTATTTCGCAAAAAAATACCATAGTCATATGTTATTCCTATAAGACGACACACAAATCCAATTTTACACAAAAATAAGATGAAATTGTTGAAAAATCTTCAAGTTTACTTACCTTGGACAGCCAACAACAGGACAATCCAACTAAAACGAAGCTGGTGCTATTCACCAACAAAAGGAAGAGAGAGATTATAAAACCAATAGTCATACAGAACAAAGAACTGGAGATGGTAAAGGAGGTGAAGTATCTGGGGGTGACACTAGATAGCACTCTCAGATATAAAACCCACATTAAGGAACAATCGGCGAAAGCCATTAGAACACTATACTAATGTAAAGGGGCAGTGGGAAGAAGATGGGGACTGAGGCCCGAAATGATCAACTGGATCTATAGGGCAATCATACTACCCAGGGTGCTATACGGGGCCGTGGTATGGTGGCATAGGGCGCGTATCAAAGAATATCAAAAGGAACTGAATAAGGTGCAGAGACTAGCATGTCTGATGGTGACGGGGGCTATAAGAACGACCCCGACACAAGCCATGGAAATACTGCTAGGCATGAAGACAATGCGAATTGAAGTGGAGAAAAGGGCCATGGAACAGTGGTACAGAATGAAAGCATGTAAAGAATGGAGAGGAAGCTGTGTGGACAAAAGACACGCGCTAATACAGGAGGAGGCGCTATCGAAGCTACATATGATGATAGCCAATAACGACCTTATAAAGAGGCAGGAGATATTTGACAAGAAGTATAGAATACACATAGGTGAAAGAGACAACTGGAAGGTAGACGTTGTGCACCCGATGACGGTCTGCTTCACAGATAGATCAAGAAGGAAATCAACAGGACTAGCGGGGCAGGTATAGTTATACCTAAACTGCGTGAGAGAGTATCCATCCCACTGGGAAGGTATGCTAGCGTTTTCCAAGCAGAAGTGTGTGCGATAACGAGATGCGCACAGATTATAAGAGATACAAAGCAACTGACTGGAAGGGTAGTGATTTACACGGACAGTCAGGCAGCATTGAAGGCGCTACGAAAGGCAACGGTAACATCCGCCTTAGTGAAAGAATGCAAGGAAGAGCTTAATAAGATAGGAAAAAACCCAGGTGTGACGGTGGCGTGGGTGCCAGGACATCAGGGAATAGTGGGCAATGAGAGGGCAGATGAGTTCGCCAGGGAGGGTGCGGGAAGGGAGTTTGAAGGCCCAGAACCGGTCCTTCCCTTTTCGGCTCAAGGCACAAAGGGGGTCATAGATAGGCTATAAGAACTGGATGGGGAAAGAGAATGGAGGGAAGCATCTGGATGCAGACAGACAAAGATGATGATAGGAGGCATTAATCATAAAAGGACCAGGTATCTGCTGAAACTGGGTAAGAGCAATCTGAGACTGCTGACTGGTATCATAACCGGTCACAATACTCTGAATAGACACTTAAAGATACTAGGTATAAGTAACGACGCTACTTGCCCACACTGTGGGCAGGAAGAAACAAGCAAGCATGTACTAGCGGAATGTGTTATGTACGCGGCACCGCGGTTTAACACATTCGGTAAAGATATGTTAGAGGAGAGGGAATTGAGGGATATCGACCTTAAAAATGTCCTTCTGTTCGAGAAGAATTGAAGAGTTTGATGTGGGAACGGCACCGGGACAGTAACCTGAGGCTCCAAACTGAGGGAATTGGGCTGAATGACTGCGACAAGCCGTCTACTGCCCGCCTATTTCCGGCCAGGCCTCCCTTCACAACATCAACATCAACAACCTTGGACAGCGAGCGCGTCCTCACTTTGACTATTTCTGATCGGCACTAGGTTCAGGCTTGACTCTCGATTGCATCATTCGAAATATCTCCTATCCTTTTCTAAAGTAGCTAAACCTGTGCATCCGCCATTACCTGCCGTCCGTGATTCCCCCACTCTCCCTCCCTACTACGAGTATACTTGCATATTTTTGCTTGCAGTCAATGTTTCCAACCTCACTCCGCACATACACAAGCCACCATCAGTTATCAAAAACCTCATGATGGCACTTCACTTCGCGGTATTTAGCCAAATATTGGTGTCGCATCTTTTTCCTTCCTACGGAAAATGAAAGAAAAGCAACCAAGCAACAAGAACACGCAACGCCAAGTGAAGTACCAGCATCAATTTCAACTTTCTTTGATTATTTTATTTATTTATTTCATTTTGCCCCTAATTTTAAAAGGTAAAAATGTCAATGTTTAGAAAACTCGAGTCTTTGCAAATATGATTAGTTCCAATATAAGTACATAATTTGTTAGTTATTTATTCTTGTGAGTTATAATTTTAATTGTTAGTCTAAGTTTTGTGACGCATTGGTTTGTCAAACTGTATTGTATTACCACAAAGTACAACACACCACAAAGAACACAGTGTGTAATGTAGGTCCACTTAAGTCTTATCTTATTAGAGTTATAACAATATTAAGTTAAGTATGTTGTGCGGGAGAAAATGAGTAAAGAAACTCAAGGTTGAAGAGGAAATCGTAATAATGCACCAATGCAGTATTATGTTCGCGCGCCCTATTGCATAATGCGCTCCTCGCATCAATGTGATGTTTTTGCAAGTAGTGTTACAACAACAATGGTACAGCAGAATATCATCTTGTTCATATTTGGAGCCCAACTGGGGAAGTACCATGCAGTAGCCATGACAACACCACTACTTACTTACTTTACTACGCTGGCTCAGCGACCCGAAGTGGATCTTACGGCACTGTGCTCTGTCCTGGGTAGCTTGCCGTCAATCATGATCGGCAGTTTGAAGCTGGCAATAGTACTTTGTTTAACGAGGGGCGTAAGAGTAATATTGCAAACGAGAGTCTATCAGAAGCCCGACGCCGGAGGCGGAGGGCTTTTGATGACTCGAGTTTGCAATATTCTTACGCCCGTGTTATACACAATGTTTTTCATCACATTTGCGAGGAAATAAATAACTACAAAAGACAGAAAAATCTTAGTTTCATACAACCGCACCACTCAAAAATTTACGAAATTGACAACTTCACATACAGATTTGCGAGTGGAGGGCGAGGGGGCGGGGCGTGGCGCCCCATGGCCTGCTAGATTTTTTTCAACCAATCACAGAGAAGAATTCTTGTGACGCGCGGCCAACTAGATTTGCCAACCAATTTGTTTGATTTGTTTTTAACCAATCAGATCACACACAAGCTCATAACTCCCTCGGGAGTTATAAATCCATAACTCCCGCGGGAAGTAAATCGACTATAGCTGCTCTATAAACTTGCCTATAATACACCCTTTACGAGCAAGTGTGATGAAAATGTATTTCTGGACTTCGTCTATCCAGCGATATCTTGGTCGGCCGACGTCGACCATTTGGGCGCCCCAGGTACACTCTTTTGGCGGCACGATCCTCTCTCATTCTCTCGAGCCAGCGCAGTCGAGCAGATTTGCTCTCCCCGATGATGTTGGGCAATCAGTGCTTCCACTTCCACATTCTTCCTCACTCTCAGACTACCATCTTCTCGTTTTATAGGTCCCAGAATATTCCTAAGGATCTTGCTCTCGAAGTTTGGACACTGACCTTGAAGGAGTAGAACAAGGTTTTAGTGACACCACTACTTGATCTTTGGGTATTTGGTGTTGCGTTCCTAGTGCTTAGTCAGGTCGCCAGAACTCCTGAGGGTACGCTGTGTTGAGAGTGGTAGAGCTGCATATGTCTCTAGCTGTCAATACAACGAACCCTCACATCCATAAAGCGTCGGCAGCGTGCTTCTGATTCTTCTTGTGTCGCACGCGTGCCAGTCAGGCAGGTCATATGCTTGGTTGCCACCGTGGTAGTAAAAAAAGTAACTAGATGACCATATGGGAAGACTGCATGAAGTTCTGGGATGCGATGACAAACGTCGACCATCTTTTACTATAGAATAAATAGTACTTTACGTAGATACAGAAGAGGGACCTCCTATCTGTCAAAACCGATGTTTGGCATCTAGAACTTTTAGCTTGGAGAGGCGTTATTTTTAGCGTAGGTACATTTTCGCTCACTTGCCGAGCAAAGGTCGTCGCGCCATCTCCTCTACCTCGGGAGCCATCTTGTGTGACGTATCCATTCGGTGGCTAATTTGGCCCATCGTTCCGCGTGCATCCGGAAGACATGCCCAGCCCAGTCCCATTTTAGCAGCCCAGTCCCATTTTAGCACCCAAATCTACAATGCCAAAAATTTAAAAAGAAACTGAATCTTATTGAACTGCCCTGATAATCATTATTTTCTATTTTTATATATTTAATTATAAGGTAATAAGCAAAAACAGTAATACAAAATAAAAAGGCCAAAAAATTAATCAGTAACCCAAATATACAAATATAAGGTAGGTACTTCAAACAGTAGGTAGGTAGTATCGAAACGGTTGGATTTATTTCATTAACTACCAGCATATTTTAAAATATGTATTTGTATGTCTACAAATACTTTAGATAATAAAGATAAAAAGTAAAAGTGCAGAGTTAAATTTGAAATAAAAGCCGAAATATCTCCCGTCACTATTTAGCTATACATCATATTTGTTCTATCGCATCGTGAGGAAACCGGTCTAATCTCAACAAGGTATAGTTTTCCCTCTGGGTTTTAAGTTCAGATGGCGGTCGCTTTCGTAAAACTAGTGCCTTAGTTACCTAATCTTGGGAATCGATGCCAAATCGGACTCCAGGCTCCTTTACATATGATAAGATTTAATAAAGCGCTCCCGTTACTATTTTGCTATCCGAGCGTTTTTCAAAAAAAGTGTACAAAATAACTTTTTTTTTTAAATTCATTTTTTTTTTGTTTTTCTTACTCAGAATCTTTGACACTATCGATCCTCATACAAGAAAAAAAGTGTCCTAAATATTCCATTCCAGATCGTCACATTTTTGTATGCAGTCTTTTTTTATTTATATGGTCGTGACGCACTGGAAGAAAAAATTTACATAGTAAAATCTGGGACACTTTTTTTCTTGTATGAGGATCGATAGTATCAACGATTCTGAGTAAGAAAAACTAAAAAAAATCGAATTCTGAAAAAAAAGTAGTTTTGTACACTTTTTTTGAAAAACGCCCATCCATCATATATTTTCTACCATTAGATTACTTTACTTGAACGATGTTTTGAATCTATTATTTTCTTGAGGGCACGTGTTGAAGAGCAGAGGCCAAGAGCGAGGTAAAACCAGACAATTAAATGAAACATTGCCGGCCCATGCAACATTAATTCTAAGAAATGGCAAGATAAATACTTACAGCATACTATGACTAGACGAAGGACATATAAAATAATAAACACTACATTACAAATAGGATTGCACACCTCATTATAATCATGTAGGTAGAGGAAGAAAACACTTCAATCACATCATGAAACCACGACCACTCTCCAAAGTGAACGAATAAAAAGAGAGAGAGAGTAAGAAAACACCCCCTTTTTCAAATAATAAAGATTAAAAAAAAACTATAGAAATCGATCGCAGGGTTCCAGGCAACCTTTGAGTAGGAGAGAAAAGAATATAAGTAAATGCAACAGGGTCAGTTGAGTGTCGGCCAAGTGACAACCCTACTGTACAAGTGATTGATAAAGGCCAAGTGCGGGTAATTCGAAAACCGACCAAGTGCGAGTCAGACTCTCATTTATTTAATTCTATTTTTTAGTATTTGTTGTTATAGCGGCCACAGAAATACATCACCTGTGAACATTTCAACTGTGTTTTCTCATGGTTCATGAGATACAGCCTGGTGACAGACAGACAGATAGACAGACAGACGGACAGCGGAGTCTTAGTAATAGGGTCCCGTTTTGCTCTTTGAGTACGGAACCCTAAAAACCCGTACAGCTAGATATCTTAGTAAGGTATATATTTTTTCAGAGGAGCCATTTGATACCGCTAAAGCTCCGCACGTTCATGGTCTTCTCTCGCTCTCACTGAGCACACACGCGTGAGCGAGATGGAAGTGCGTGTTCGAAAGCGCGAATATTATGTTTTTCGGAATATTTCAGAAAACGAGGAGAAATTTAAGTAAGTAAGATAATAAAGTTAATGTCCATTACTTTGTGACGGAGATTATAAAATTTCATCATTTTCTGATAAAAATGGAACACTAAACTGGTTACAAGTGAAATAATAGGGTTCACTTTAGATGTTGTTTACTCTACCATCTTTTGTTAAAATGGATTCCTACGAAAACTATGTTACTTCTCATATCTTGCAGATTATGATTTATTTTTATCCGACGGTAAATTGTTGTTACCTATTAATGATATGAAATAAAATGTTTTTTTTTATTTTGTAAATACAACCATCTCGCTCAGTCTTCGTATTATTACCATAGCTTTTTCTTAGTATTTCATCAGTATTCATGCGATCAAAGATTATGTTGCGATATGTACATCCGAAACGCTGAGGTAAATAAATGAAATTAAATGGTTCTTCTCTGTGTCGTCGGTTTTCAAAACGATTTTGTTTATTATTATTATCATAGTTTATATTTTACTTTTTATGCAATTGCCGTACAAACTCAGTCTAAGGTAAGCAGCAATGGCCTCCTAAGGGTGTTGGCCGAGCGCCTCAACTGTCCCCTCACCAAATATTGGATGGAGGTGACTATTGGCAGGGCCAAGTAGAGATAATGTTCGCTCTGTTTGGTACTGCCAATAGCTTGCCAAAACCATGTCTGTAATTTAATGCCCCCGATTCTTAGTTTGTAATTCTAACATAGTTTTTAAGTCTCGCTAATCTAATCACATATGGATCAATGGTCTGAAATAAAATATTTTTATTTTTAGTTTTATTATTTATAAGGTGAAATATAAACAAAGTGTTAAACAAAATATATCAATGAAGTTTGTAATATTCCCTTGTTAACACCATTATTCGGCGAGAAAAACTCCATTCAAAGATAGAACTTTCGATAACAATCTGCAGTTCTATTTAATTCCCATTTATTTATACCGATCCCTTAAGCACTCGGATCCCGGATACCTCTTTATTGCCTAACAGCTGTGCTAAATTCTGGAAGCCTCCTTAATTCCTAATCGTAAATTAAAGCCCCTTTTATACCGCTTCTGATCCTATGGGTGACGTGCAATTAAGTGCTGTGGCTGATAATTTATCGGGTAAATTAACGGTTTAGTATTCAATAAATAAGTAATACTTTAATAACATGTTAAATTATAAATGCAAATAATAATTGGTTTGTTGACGTTCCTGGAAGGCACGCAAATATGGTAGTCGTGAAAATATTATGGGACCTATTAAAAATGGTTTCATAATCATCATCCTGCTAGCGTTATTCCCGGTTGTGCCCCTAAAGGAGCCCGGGCCCACTAGTTTTACGAAAGCGACTGCCATCTGACCTTCCAACCCAGAGGGAAAACAATATCTTATTGGAGTTAGACCGGTTTCCTCACGATGTTTTCCTTCACCGAAAAGCTAACGGTTGATAAAAAAAGCGGCCAAGTGCGAGTCGGACTCGCACATGAAGGGTTTCGTGAAATAAATTGCGGCTTACGATTTATGACGTATTAAAAAAAAAACTACTTATTAGATCTCGTTCAAACCAATTTTCGGTGGAAGTTTACATGGTAATTAATGTACATCATATATTTTTTTTAGTTTTATCATTCTCTTATTTTAGAAGTAACAGGGGGGGGGGACACACATTTTACCACTTTGGAAGTGTCTCTCGCGCAAACTATTCAGTTTAGAAAAAAATGATGTTGAAAACCTCAATATTATTTTTGAAGACCTATCCATAGTCCTATCCATCCCCACACGTATGGGTTTGATGAAAAAATGTTTTTTGAGTTTCAGTTCTGAGTATGGGGACCCCTAAAACATAATGTTTTTTTTTCAATTTTTGTGTGAAAATCTCAATGCGGTTCACAGAATACATCTACTTACCAAGTTTCAACAGTATAGCTTTTATAGTTTCGGAAAAAAGTGGCTGTGACATACGAGGGACAGACAGACAGACAGACGGACGGACATGACGAATCTATAAGGGTTCCGTTTTTTGCCATTTGGCCACGGAACCCTAAAAAATGGTTCGCGAGTGGCGACCACGTACCGGAAGGCGCGGCGTGGGTAGGCCCGCAAGGTGGACTGATGACCTGGTAAAGGTCGCGGGAGTTCGCTGGATGCGGGTGGCGCAGGACCGGCCATTGTGGCACTCTTTAGGGGAGGCCTATGTCTAGCAGTGGACGTCTTTCGGCTGATATGATGATGATGATGATGAAAAAAATATATAAAACGATGTTATATTATCACTACGGCCTGGCAACATGTTTCATAGGTATGTGTATTTTTCAGGATGAGCCACAGGACAACACGGCGGTGAGAACACTCCAAAAACTCCAGGAGTTCCAAACATGTAGGTTGTCCCTTCTGCGGTAATCTAAAAAACGCCTGATGGAATTTGGAAGCAACTATTAGCGGCACTAACAATAGCGGTGAAAAAGGAAAACGCTCGAATAATGTAGGCGTAATAGAGACGGAGATATTCTATGCTAGGACTTCGTTTTCGACCACACGTTACTTAAGCCCTCGTATGCGAATGGGAAACCTGAGTAATCGGTTAATCAAAAGATAGTCGCGATTTAAAATTATATCTAGATTCAAACGCTAAGCACTTGTTTATGAACGGGCAATGAGTGTGGCGGCGCAATACGCACACTGTCAGGGAACTATGGAAATGTTAACGCCTGTACAATTGTACATAAGCATTCGTAAGGATAGCCATATTTGTTTGTGATTTTAGGCGACTTTTGATGTGCGGCCCGCGCCACTGCATGCTATGCCTATACATATGTTTAAGAAACGAAACAGTTAAAAAAATGTACAACGTAACAGCCAAATATTTTTTGTGTTGCTTTTTAATATGTAGGTTCAAATCTGATTAAATTTTCATTGACTGAAACTTTGGCAAACTACCCAGGTACTCATTCGGACAAACAATTTCACGGGGTTGTAAGCGACGAAACGCCCACACATGTGCATACTCTGCCATAATGGGGAATGGATGAAAATTTTAGAAGTGCCTCATTATTTTTTTGGTTGTAGGAATAACCTTCCTTAGCACCAGAAAAAAAGTTGCAGACTTTTCAGCTGCGTCAATTATTTTTGAAAAAAATAATACAGTTTCCTCAGTTACGTAAGGGTTAAGGACGGCGAATGAGACATTTTCCTTGATTAGTACCATATTACAATATATTTTTTTAATATCTGACCCTGGAAATGACAAATATAGCTGCTGCAGCTGTCAATATCATTGCCTGTGTCAGTTTATCACGGATTTTTAAGATATTTTAATGTATAATGAGACGGATCAAGCAAAGTGTCATATTTGCCGTCCTAAACCCAAAACGTAAGTGAGGAAACTGTTTATATTTCTCAAAAATAATGGACGCAGTTGAAAAGTCTTCAACTTTTTTCGGGTGCTAAGGAAGGTTATTACTATCACCAAAAAAATTATTAGGCACTTCTAAAATGTTCATCCATTCCCCATTATATTTATTGCGCGTGTAGTAATCGTCACGTTTATCCATAAACATGTCTTATGGCGTTAGGGTGAGTATACACCAGTCCCGCTATTCAGTAACTTGTTTTAAGCCGACGTAGGTTCATGGTATTCTCACCCTCTCACTGAGCATAAGCGTGAGCGAGATGGAAGGGCGTGATCGGAAGCGCGGATAATTATCATGTTTTTAATTTTAATATTTTGTGCGTTTAAATAAATTAATAAGTAATAGCTAAGTTCCCTCAAACATGATATTGCCGATTTTTAGAACCAATTTTTATATGTTTAGCTTTTGTGCATAATTCGTTACGAATGCTTCAAATGTATTTCAGACCTATGTTCGTGATTTTTTTCTATCGAGCAAAAGTCAAAAACTCAGGATTCGAGTAGCTATAGTCCCTCGAAAAGGCCTTAAAATTGCTGATTAAATTTAGGGCAGCCGTATTATAATCCAAACAAGCGCTACGACTTTAAAAAAAACCCGTTTTCTGAACCTACGCTACGTCGCTTTAGGTTCACCTCAACGCTCGGCCACAAATATTATCTTGACGCCACGATACGTAGTAACTTAGTATAGGTAGAGGTCTAGTTTAGTTAGGCGTGACGGGTAGTGAGGCGCAATGAGCCCGTAAAGAATAACAGCCAAGTGCTGTGCGTAGTTGCCGAGCGGTGTGCGACAAAAATGCTCTCTCACCTTCCTCTTGCAATCCTCTCTCTCTCTCTTGTAGGGCACAGCGAAAAAAAACCCTGGTGGACACTCGCCCTAAGCTTCAGTTTTCATCGTCTGTCATTATTTTTCTGCAAGTGTTGAAACGTTAACCGGCCACCATCTTGTTTATATCCCTAAAGAGTCGTGATTGCGGTACAGCCCTAACTACGTAACGTCACAACAAACACGCATATTCTACAAACACATGCCATTTCACTTACACACTGAAAACGCTGGCCGGTAAACAACTGACCTCTGCTTAACATCCATCTTATGTTTCACAAACCGTCCAATAACACACCTTAAATACATACACATAAGCATCACTGGAACCAAAAGTTTTAACAACCACCACGTTCCGCTAAATCACTCAATGTTGAGCTCTATTATCAAAGGCTTAATGTTTTTCAAACTTAATGTGATGTTGGTGTTTTTGTAAGCACAGTTTTAGAATTCCAGACACGTTTTCGAGCGACACGGAAAATAAAGAGGAAACGGGGGGGTAATGACCAGTGGGTTGTACTGAACTCAGGAGGGAAATCAGTGTACTAAAACATACGTAGGTAACTAGGAAAACAATGGTCCTGAATACACTACCTTAAGCCGCATTTACATGGTGCAACTCGTATGCGATTTGCATTACATTGCGGGGCTGCGGGCTAACGATAAAAAAGTGCTTTTTAGGGTTCCGTACTCAAAGAGTAAAACGGGACCCTATTACTAAGACTCCGCTGTCCGTCCGTTCGTCCGTCCGTCTGTCTGTCACCAGGCTGTATCTCACTGATACCGTGATAGTTCCAGCTGAAATTTTCACAGATGATGTATTTCTGTTGCCGCTATAACAACAAATACTAAAAACACAGAAAAAAATAGTTTTTATAGATAATGGTACGGAACCCTTCATGCGCAAGTCCGACTCGCACTTGGCCGGTTTTTAAGACTTGTTCACTAGTTCTACAGCTCACAGAGCCACTATAGTTCGGGCCAAAAGAACGTTCCGATGGGGTTTGGGTTCCGATCGGTTTTCCTAAGAATTAGAAATTAAACGAACTTACCAAGTAAACTTCCATTTCAATAGGGAACATTACGCAAAACTCTTCGTACGTGGCGACACTAGCAGCGTTGACATTGTATCTCGTTCGCACTTGCGGTATTGTCTATGCAAGCATCCTTGTCACTCATTTGACAATCAATTTTGCATGTGTGTGTGAATCCCTATATTTCTATACTGGTTTACTATTAGTGTTAGTGCTGCCTCTGGCGGCAGAACATTGCAGTAATGTTCCCTATTGTATGAACTGTATAGTCGCGAAGATGATAGACATAGTAGAATGCGCATCCGCCAGCCCTAGTCACGAGTTTATCTAGCAAAAAACGCCTAAAGATAAAACTTCACCACATCCCTCGCGACGCCATCTTGTCATTAAGTTCAGAGGTAAGTTTTATTGATACAATACGTTTTCGAACACGTTTGCGTTTAGTTTCAATTTGTACGGCAACGCGAACAGCGCCTCTGGTGTTAACTATTAGGAAAACGTATTGTATCGATAAAACTTATACTAGAGCTACAGAGTTAAAGTAAGATGTTAACAGAAAATAATTTTTTGGGTGCCTGAACCCAAAAAACAATCAAAATCCTGTAACAGTCTTAAAACAAAAAACGGTTATTATTTTATGACAATTATTCATATTATATATATCGTCCCTGCTAGATATCATTACATAGGGCCTTGCTTATTATAACTAAGCAAGGGTGGGAGGGTGATAGTATCATCTTCGAGACTATCTATACAGTTCATACAATTGAAATGGAACTTCACTTGGTAAGTTCGTTTAATTTCTAATTGTATTTCACTGTATAGTCTCTCGATGACAGACATAGTCGATTTTTAGAATGTCGTAAAATAATAGGCCCGTGTATAATCAACTTCTATTTTCAAAACATATGGATTATTAAGAACACAATAAGTTTTCTTCCACCTAACATTAACTTAATTGTTAGGACATAATTAGTTCTAACTGAAAAAATAAATTGGTACCATTACCAAAAAACTACTTATTTGTAACAACTTATACAAAAAAATAATAATCTCTTACTCAAATGAGCTAATTATTAACGAGAAATCCTCATTTGCTATTACATCTCTATTGTAGAACTGAGCGAAAACCCTGGAGGAGCTACTCCATCCGGCAGTTCTCCGGATAGTGTCAACGCTGACACCTAAGCGCTTAGCCGCCGAACTAGCCGCATGCCTAGTACTATGTGCTGAGAAAACTGTTACACCAATACCACTGTTCTGCAGAGTTGACTTGATCCAACGGCTTTTAACGGCCTCCGTAGCCCAGCGGGTAGTGACTCTGCCTACGAAGCTGGAGGTCCCGGGTTCGAATCCCGGTCAGGGCATTTATTTGTGTGTTTATCACGAATATTTGTTCATGAGTTATGGATGTTATATATGTATATAAGTATCTATATGTATTTATCTATTATATATATCATCGCCTAGTACCCACAACACAAGCCTTATTGAGCTTACCGTGGGCCTAGGTTGATTTGTGTAAAAATGTCCCGTAATATTTAACGGCCTCCGTAGCCCAGTGGGTAGTGACTCTGCCTACGATACGAAGCTGGAGGTCCCGGGTTCGAATCCCGGTCAGGGCATTTATTTGTGTGTTTATCACGAATATTTCTTCCTGATTTATGGATGTTATATATGTATATAAGTATCTATATGTATTTATCTATTATATATATCATCGCCTAGTACCCACAACACAAGCCTTACTGAGCTTACCGTGGGCCTAGGTTGATTTGTGTAAGATTGTCCCATAATATTTATTTATTTATTTATTTAAGTGTTTGTGAAGTAACTGCTTTGTGCGGTTTCTTTTATGCTACAAATAGATTTTGATTTTCATTCCCTTATGCTATTTGTTCTATCAATGTAATTAAGGGGCTACCCGAGGTTTTCATCGATTTTTGACTAGTTTTGAATCGATACAAATACTTTTGCACTACAGATAGAATTATAAGGCAAACGGCTATCGATTCTTCAATCTTCAATCTCCAGGTTGGTGTACTATATTTTGAAAGAAATGAATGGTTATTTTGTTATGAATTTTTTAAACATTGTCTAAAAAAACACCTTTTTTGTTATAAGATTGCTGTGAAAGATCTAACATATACGAAATCTACTTATTTGGGTTCGTCTTTAATGTTTCTTTAATCGTGTGTAGGGTTTTGATTTCAAACTAATTAACACAAAAGTTATGGCCATAAAACCTGTTTTTTGGTCTAAAATTGTTCAACTTTGATGCCAAATATCTCAAAGACAGTGATGTTTGAAGTAAATCTGGGATACTATATTGCTTAAAGCTGTTGTTGTTAATATGATAAGCTAGAAAAAACATTAGAAAACTAAGGGATTCAGATCGAAGGTCATTGGCGTATGGGATCCCCTTAAGTAAGGCACTAGCTGGACAAATCTTAGTGTTATTTACAAAGAAAGGCAATACAAGACTGGGTTGCACGCTGCCTACACGTGAAGTCTTGCCTACACGTGACGTCTTTATATGATCATCAGAAAGAGTTGTAATATTTGCAACGTTTATGAGTGAAAATGTATGTACTCTATGAGCCGTTATGATTGCCAATAGTGTTATAACTTTTTTAGAAAATTCTTCTAGAGATAAAGTATTATTTTCTCCTTTTTGTGAAAAATAATTGAGAACAGTAGACGGGTCCCAAGTAATGTCATCTTTAGCACGTGGTGGTCGAAGTCTAAACACGCCCTTAATAAAGCGGGCAATTCTATCATCATTAGTTATCTTCGGCCCTACTAAAAGAGATAGAGCTGATCTACAACAGTTAATAGAGCCGTAGACTGAACCCTCTTCATATAATTTCATCAGAAAAGATAAAATGTGCGGAACAGAAGCTTGTAGATAATCTATATTAAATTGATTGCAATAGCCACTTATATACCACTGTCGCAGGTAGGTATGATCGCTGGCGGCCGCGCGGTGAAGGTTTTGCCGTGTTACAAAAAATTCATAGAAAATGAAAAAATTAAATATACATTTTTATTTTCTGTGTAAATGACGAATATGAGGGGGGTTAAACATTCAAAGTCTAGTAAATAGATCAAGTGGGGTATCCTATGAAAGCCCGGGCTTGAGTTGCACTTTCTAAAGCTGTTTTAATTTTTTTTCTACAGTTGTTTATTTTTTATTTATTAAGGAAAACGTAGAAAAAAAAATCCATCCCCTCCCTCTTATCTTCGAAGTTTAAATTCTGCAAAACAAGCAAAAATTCTGAAATAATTACATATGATTAAGAGTAACATAAATAATACAGGAAACATAAAAAAACACCCCTAGCTAGCGTATTTTTAGGGTTCCGAACTCAAAGAGTAAAACGGGACCCTATTACTAAGACTTCGCTGTCCGTCCGTCTGTCTGTCATCAAGCTGTATCTCAAGAACCGTGATAGCTAGAGATTTGAAATTTTCACAGATTATGTATTTCTGTTGCCGGTATAACAACAAATACTAAAAACAAAATAAAATAAATATTTTTATTGATAATGGTACGGAACCCTTCGTGCGCGAGTCCGACTCGGACTTGGCCGGTTTTTTTTATTTATCAAGTATAATTTCTTAATTAAGTTTGTAATTTACTTACTTTTGTATGTAATTTTATGTCTTAAAATTCCCATGAGATTTTCTTTAAAGTCCCGTCTATCTAATAAAAAATAAATAATCGAAATCGGTCAGCGTAATAAAAAAATATCGCTGATAAACAAACATACTAGGGTTAAGTTGTTAATACCAAAATGCAGATGGCGTTGTGCAACGGTAACTTCTACTATGAGCTGTTTAAGATTGTTCAAGAATGAATGGTATAATTATGGTGTATGAAAGTTTGTACGGAACCCTCGGTGCGCGAGTCAGATTCGTACTTGACAGATTTTTTATATATAATCATTGTCTCCGAGCGTTTTCTTTCTCTTACAAGCAAGCTGTTGTAGCTTCGTAATTTTTTGAGATATTTTAATGGGATGTTCGTCATTAGGTATATTTTATTCAGATTCAGATTATTTATTGGTAAACTTAAAATACATTTTACAATTTATTGCCTTCATTCTTTAGAAGGTATATAGGTATATAAATATATGACAACAAACATATAACTGACAACTCGATTGGGCTTCGGGAACTTATATACCTAAAGAGTTGCATGAGACTCGTGCATACTAACGAAAAAACTAACAAGGCAAACTAATTATAAAAAAAATAAAAACAACAAAGCTCACACTACAAGAATGTTCTAGAAAACTAAGGTCATATCCTTGCAAACTTCTCTTTCGTCATCACCTAGCGTTTCCACACAAATGTTTACAAAAATCGGATGTTAAAGACATTCCAAGTATTCCAACTCTTTGAATTTTCAACTGTTGACACCTCGTAGAAACGGAAAAACAAATGACTACAGCCACGAAGAATTAATGCACACGGTTAAGTAATAATAGACTTTCGGTCAATGACTTAAGCGTTTTGACGCGCGCCATATTACCTTGTGTCCTCATACATATACCTGATGAAACACGACGGAAATGACATGCAAAGGTAAATACTTTACGAAGCAATTGTTTATTTGAACTTTAGCCTTGAGTCGAGAATTTACTATTTGAGTGACGACAAGTATATAACTAAAATTGGTGTGTTTTAAGCAAAACCTGAGGACCGAACGCCTGTAGGGTGAGCTCACGTAGACACTCGCTATCCTCAAGTGTATAAGCGAAACCTAAGGGCCGAAAACCCGAAGTTATGCGTACGCCGAAGGCCCGAAGCGTCCCTTCAGAGCGGACTCTCTACGCGTGCCCTACTCACATCCTCCACTCTTTACCCAAGCAAGACGTTCGAGTGCAAAATCTGACTTACAAAATCTCTCCTCTTTTACCAGGACTAACTGCAACTCCTCTCCTATTTGGAAAATAGGAGTATAAACACCGGCTTGATAACGTGGGGCACTCACGCCCCGCGCCCGGAGCGAAAAACTAATCTTTAATTAATTGCAGCAAGTAGCAATCTGTAAAAAACTTCACCTTACTGAACTGACTATGCCATTAAATAACCTTTATCCTTATAAGCTTTGCAACACTCGGCAACGCGACACGTGACACGTAATGATCTCGTGTTGAAAGGGACTGGTTTTATGACGTGACAATGACGTCACCGACGATCTGAGAACTTGTTATTCAAAGATTCTCGTCTCCATCTTGATGAGAGCTACATCTTTTCCTTTTCGACGAGCGAGGAAAAACGAAGCTCTCCGTTTCAGCTTGGGAAAAAATGCTTTGGTACCTATATGTCCGGCTGTCTCGCTGTTCCATCTACAGGTTGCATTTATCAACCGATTCTCGTGAAATTTTGTGAGAAGGTTCGATAATTATGCAGTTTACTAAAAGATTGGACCTCGCTGGAACCAACCGTCATCGACGCCAGTCCAAATTTATAGTAAACGGGTTGCAGTATATTATATTGCGCAGACCCGTCGTCATACCCATGTAGTACCGCATTTGTGCCACCTCGCTTCCCCGTATTCCGACTATTCCCAGCCATTCAGGTAGCACTCACTTAAATGTAGGAGCGCAGTAAAGGATCAGTACTGACTTCGCTGGCAGAAAACAGGTGACTGCTTTACCGCACCTATAAGTTAAGTGTCTATAAAGTACAGATGTTTTAGGCCAGCACCGTCAGCTGCAAGTTCCATGGGGCCGCGCAGGCCCGGCTGTCCTTACCAGTCGACCTGCCACGCCGAGGCGGGACATCTGACCATCATAAAACACCCAGATCGAGTACACTATACTGAAGGAAATATAAAACAGGAATATTACATGTCACCCGAGAATATGACGCAAGATATTCTCATATTGGCTTCAAGAAACGTGTTGGCAACGAATATGTGTTTATATTATACATGGTAAGGGCAAAATTGATACAGATGATTACATACATCCCCGCCTTTCTACCTGTGGGTGTCATAAAAATTAATATTCAAAATTACAAGGATCTCATTTTTGTTAGTATGCACTTGAAACAATAAAACTTAAAAACTATGTAAGAACTTAAAAACTAAATTAGATTTAAGAGCCGTCTCACATTTGAGCGCTAGCCTAGTTCGGGAATTTTACGCGACGTTGCCACTTCGCTCGCGCTATCATTTTGTCTCACGTCTTTGTCGCTGCACTGTGCTACGCGGCCAAATAATCTTAATCCAACACGCTGCAATTCGTTAGGACACAGTATGCAATATATGGGAATGCGAATACAAGCGTAGGTATGGTATTGCTTGATTAAGTGTTTAATTAATGCTCAATAAATAAAGTAGTACCTAATATAGGTATGTTACTTATTATAGGGGAGGTCAGTTTGGAATCAAACAAATATCACTCTCTATGTGTTTTATTATACAATATCTATTATTTCCATCCATTATCCAGTAGTTGTACAATATTTATTAAATCTTTACAAATCATGTTGTAATTCCCATCAACGCCTTCTCCCCGCGCTTTTCAACTCTGACATTGACAGTTTGAACTGTCAATCATTGCCTTTTTAAAAACGTCGCTCACAGCCAATGAGGCCCTAGCCGTCGCTTAACTGCCATTACGAATAATGCAAATAAATGAATATGTACTAATAAATAGTAATATTAGTAATTAAAAAGCCGTAATTATTAATAGAAATATAACGTAACCTAACAGCTCGGCCATCCTGTTTAAAAGCGAGTCCCTTCGCTTAGGTTGCCATTAATAATACAATTGTTACCGACACTCCTCTTAAATCATAATACATTTGATCATGTTATCCTTCACAACCCAACTGCTAGTATAGGACATTTTACAAATAAAATTTATCCTGCCATACCCGCAGCAATATAATTAATGAGACCATTCAGAATTAATAACAAACATATACCACAAACCACGCAAAATTATATATATGATGATTGACTAAGGTATTGGGCATTTAAATCTTACACCATTCGAGTCGATAACTGACCCGACAATATATTTGGACAAACTTAAAATTATTAATTAAATAACCTGATGTTGTGGTAATCTCAAGTACTACATTATACAGGACACTGCAAATAAATATGCACATTAGAAATCACCTTCCAGTTTCACAGTTTGTACAAGGATCAATCCCTTTAAGTCCAGTACAACTCTTCATCATGTATGTTACAGTACAACTCTTCGTCATCATGTGTACCTAAGCAATTGACAAAACACAAAGTTTTTCCTGATATGGTGGGACATATTATATATGGCAATTTAGCTTTAGCACATCATGCAGACTTTTTTTTTTTTTTACAATAGAACTCAACTGTCACAAATCAACTCTCTAACAGGTCTTCTCTGTATTTAAAAATAACTCTACCTAAATATAATTTAAACCACTATATAGACCATAAACGAGTATACATGACTTGTCACCAAAGCAGCCCATTAACTTGTGAATGCAGCTTCTACTGAAACAGTGCCTCGCAGCACAATACGAGTATATAAGCATCTAAATTACATAACAGGCACAATGCATGCCTTCCGACATAGGTCTACTCTGTCAATCAAGACCCCCAAAATAACTTGGTTTACGTTAACATTGAATAACATAAGATATGTAACACCAATTATACAAAACAAGATTAATTTAGTTAGCTATTACAAAAATTCATTATAAGTAGTATTCAATCAACAGTGTAGACAAATGAGTCACGCACGCCATGTACCTTGGTAATAATTCCGAATGTTAGTACCTAAGGTACAGCATATTTACTACATTTCGAACATGGGCATCAGTCAGATAACATTATCACAGCGTCCATTATATGTCGCTTACGTACGACCCATACCATACCTACACGCTCCCTCATTAGCGTCCAGCATCCACTCGTTACTTGTTTCATCAACTCACCAGTAGGTACTCGGGAAAACACACAGCCATTCATTGTAATGCAACCTACTTCAAAATCCAGCCTTTCATTTTCATAGGTAGAACACAGGAATAGAAAGAAACTTTTGACACCCCAAGAATACATAAATTGCTTACCTGGACGCCTAAGAGTCCCCCAACAATGTTTTAAAGGCACTTTAAGTTACTTCTGATTGTGGTCTTTCTTTTTTTCCATCTGGATTCCACATTTCATCATTGGATTAAACTTCAAACTCAAATTGGGTGTGAAAACACCTTCTATGACAGTTCAAATTCTAAGAGGGCGCCAAACCCAGAGGCCTTACCTAAGTTTCTCCCTCAGTAAGAATATATAATGTAGGTAGGTACATCACCAGGTGTCAAGTCGACCAAACAAGAATAATATTAACTCTAAAATTATTTCATATATTCAACCTCAAAACAAGTACGTACCTACATTCCCAGTTCAATCAAATCCGGCCCTATCAGTTTTATCACACCACTATTCACGCAAATGCCCAAGTTAAGATCTGTGACTGCCTATGGGACACACTTTCTGTGGCAATTTATTTACTGATACGTGCAAGCCATGCAACATTACAATTTGCACCAGAGCGCTGGAAAATTCAGTTTTAACCGGTTCACAGGTATACACATCTCCATCTCTAAAATAAACAACGCAACACCTACTTCAAACATTCATGGCACTCTCCCTCCACTCGCAAACACATCGCAATCAGGTGCTAATATCCGCTCGTGTACTCAACAGGAACAAGGGCCCAATACCCTGTTCAATATTTCCTTTATTTATTTATTTATTTTGTCTCTTCCAGTCCCACACTTAATCGTTACTCACTCTAAAGGGCCGAGACCTCAAACCCAAACCATAACACAGGGAATCTTAGCTCAGGACCCAAAAAACCTGTATCCACTATGCATCTAACATGTTTTTGGCAGCAAATATTTCATTTCATTAATCAAGAACATGTTTATCCAACCATGTTCCACCGGTATGCTTATAAATAGCCTATAATGCTATAATTATAATGCAGGTACCACAAATATCCAATCAGGATACACCTTGCCTTAAAAATTGAGATTTTAACCTGCACCATGGGGTTGCCAAACTACCACGACCAAACAAGCTACCTCTCTCCCTATACGTAGGCACCTATACAATAGTACAAGTATTGTTTCCTCCTTCACTGTCACAACACAACGCTACACACACACTACGTACCGTCATCGGAGATATATAAAGATCACGCATGTATTCCCAAAGGTCCCTCCCAGCTATGTTACTTCATATATTCCTCTCCCTCGGTGACCACCATTTAGGAGATCGCGCAACGCACTTCTTTCGCAGGCACATACTTACATACTTGGGCCAACTATTGAGCAATCATGAACATCACAAGATACATTCATTTCTGTTTAAGGGCTCCAAAATGTCCACCAATACCACTCCATCGGGCTGGGGAACCCACAGTTCAAATTCAGTTTTCAGCATGAATAGAATATTATATTATCTCCCAGTTTGTTCGAACCGTCCAATTCTATCATCTTCTACAACTATTATTCCCGGAAGCCTTTAATAATTCTTTATTACCTATTTTTATCAACAACTTAACTATACCTATTATCACGGTAAATATATTAGCTAACGCAGTATCTCAACTAGGATCTCTTTAGACGTTCCCACATCTGCGCATTTGCATTTCACTGATTTAAGCTGTACGGTCAGCTCCAAATATATGCATCCATATGTATCCAATTTTCAACTTTATCCCACCGACATACGTTCGTAAATGTATACCTACATATTTATGATGCTGACTGTACATACACTGTGTTAGTGATATAAATAATAGGTATCCATGCGTAGGTATTTATTTTTATCCTTGATTGTCAGCCTTCTTACCATTGAATATAGGCAAAAGATTATGTTTTTATCTCCGATATACAATGAAAGGCGTACTTAAGATGTAATAATTTAGCGTCGAAAATCATACGTCTCTTTCTTCCCTCTGTGCATCACGAATGGGAGTCATAACCACGACATTACTAAGATAATTGACCCACCTCTCCCAATGCAGTTCGGTTAGTTGTTTTCCTGCTCATGCGCCCTCCTCAGCGCCATGAAAACAATGTTGTTATGACAAATTGACAATGACTGTTCAGAAGCCCGGCACACACGCATGCACCCTCCAGTGGATACAAAAAGATGGAGTTGGCAGAATCTCGTATACCTAGTGAGATCATTTGAGTAGACCGAACACCAAAATAGTCCATGCAAAAAGCGACTCCGCCGTCCAAGGTAGAAGACTCCAATTCCAGTAACAGCCTCACCAAAAGACCATATTAAATATTTAATCTCGACCATACCATATTGGCAAGCCCCCTTCACTTGGGTAACAAATACTTTAATAATGTATTGTCTTATCAACTCAACTATAAACACACATATATAATAAAGGAAACGGGTACCATTATATACTTTTCACTTGACATTACATTGACATGTAACATGACGAAATTGGATTAAGGATCAAGATGAATACTCAAAAACCCACTTATCAGTTCTCACATCTATCTGACATAAAACCCACATACTATTTCAACAGAATAACATATCATTGCAATATGGCAAGTTCATTCAAAATATTAGTTTTTAATATCTTAAATCGAATCATAGTAAATTCAGATATTACTCTCTACATAAATACTTAGAAAGTCATAAAATTTACCTCTTTTCTATATCCAATTCCTTACTTTTTCCACCTTGGCAGTCTATTTCAGCTTCGATGAAGAGTAATCCCTCATTTCCTCCATCAATAGGGAACATTACTGCAATGTTCTGCCGCCAGGGGCAGCACAACCACTAATAGTAAAACAGTATAGGAATATAGGGATTCACACACACATGCACAATTGATTGTCAAATGAGTGACAAGGATGCTTGCATAGACAATACCGCAAGTACAACATTGTGGTATTGCATAGACAATACCACAATGTCAACGCTGCTAGTGTCGCCACCTACGAATTCCCTATTGTTGTAATCTCCTCTGTTCGCACATCCAATATTTCCCTGAGATTTCAGTCCAATCCCATCCATTCCAATATAACCTGCGAAGCAAGCCCTATAGTAAAACCCGCTATATAGCCTTGACCCTTAAACACGGGTACTCCTCGGCTATCACTAGCTTGACCCTCTAACACGGGCACTCCTTGGCTATTACTAGATAAGATATCATTTATTGTCAAAACTGTGTACATAATATGCCATAAAGTAATAAGTCTCAACAGTATGTCCATCCCGGATGTACAATATTAATAATACAGTTAAAATACAGAATTTACATCACAAGAAATATTCATTCAAACCATAACTACATTTGCAAATGAACCAGGCCCTCAGTTGCCTCTTGCATATAGAGCCATCTAACGACCTAATACTCTCCGGCAACTTATTGTATATTTTAATTCCAGCGGCATACTTACATGCTCTTCTTGAGTATATAGTGCTAGCTTGACCCTCAAACACGGGTACTCCTTGGTTTTCATGTCCTGAATGACCCTCAAACCTGGGTACTCCTTGGCCTTCATGACCTCGACCCTCAAACCTGGGTACTCCTTGGTCTTCATGACCTAAATGACCTCGACCCTCAAACCTGGGTACTCCTTGGTCTTCATTACCTAAATGACCCTCAAACCTGGGTACTCCTTGGTCTTCATGACCTAAATGACCTCGACCCTCAAACCTGGGTACTCCTTGGTCTTCATTACCTAAATGACCCTCAAACCTGGGTACTCCTTGGTCTTCATGACCTAAATGACCTCGACCCTCAAACCTGGGTACTCCTTGGTCTTCATTACCTAAATGACCCTCAAACCTGGGTACTCCTTGGTCTTCATGACCTAAATGACCTTGACCCTCAAACCTGGGTACTGCTTGGCCTGGCCACATCCATGTCTCAGCTCTTCCCCTTGACTAGAAACATGAGTGTTCAACGTACTGATTCTTCACCTGGGTCAGTTCAGTTGTGCATTTCAGTAATCTGAAACTTTCAAACAAGGTTTTAATCATCCAAGTTAGTTTTATTCAATCCAGAATTACCCTTAGTATGAAACACTTCAAACACACCAAAACAAGCATATAAATGGTTTTTAATAGTCAAACAATAAAATTCCAAAATAAATAGGTTCAAATCAAGAGTAAAAGATTACTCAAGAGTGTACTAAACTTGTTAGCTCATTATTTTTCACTATTATCAAATCAAATCACTGTCTCTACCACCAGACCGCAGCAATGGTTCACAAAACTATATTGTTATTGAAATTATGTACTTAGGTACATACCTTTATTAATTGATTTCAATCAGGCACCATTAAGTGGTCAAATAAATAAATAGATTGCATGTTTTAAACACAATCATAGCAATTAGAAAAACAAATCAGTTGGTGTCTATGTAGTAAGTATTCCCAGTATTCAATTATAAAATCTCATCAGCGCAATTTCAGAATAAGTTCAACAACCATGCACATGAAACATTTTCATTGTTTCATGTCATACATGTATCTAAAATTACTATCAATACTCCACTTCCTGTCATCAATTTTTATACTCAATACAAAGAAGTTTACCTGTGTAAAATATAAAGTAATTACTTACAAATATAAAATTTCTTTCATAATGGGTATTTATATTTTTCAAATACCACCCATATGTTTATTTCCCATTTCCAAGTCATGTCAAATATGTATTTGCACCTTGGTTCAAATCAATTACTTACTTCTTCATTTAAGGAATAGGTAGTACTTGCCTCTCATCTAAGTGATGTTAATTGGTTCAAAAGACAAATGTTACTATAATCAAGTTTTCACTTCAATTTGTTAAATTGATGACTTCTTGTACTTACTATAACCAGCCTTATATGCATATTCAAGTTTTCATTTCAATTTGTTGAATTGATGACTGACAAATCTTATGCTCACTTTGATTCATAATTCCACTTTTACTTTCCGCTTGTTCTTCTCTCTTCTTCTTAGTCGATCCCTCATAAGTGAGGTTTGTGACCGCATGCTATAGTCCGCCATGCAGTTCAGTTCCTCGTCAAGTGGACTGCATGGGCAAGACTGCATTTTACAGCCCTCTTCCACTTGTTAATTCATCAAATTATTATATAAAAATATCGTGCAGTTCCAAACCCTCCAAACACTCCAAAATAAAGGCAAAAACGGATTACTTGTGCTTTTACGAGCCGTGGACGAGGTAAAGGTAATTTTATTTAACCTTTTCGATCCCACCTTCTGACCTATAGGGGAGGTCAGTTTGGAATCAAACAAATATCACTCTCTATGTGTTTTATTATACAATATCTATTATTTCCATCCATTATCCAGTAGTTGTACAATATTTATTAAATCTTTACAAATCATGTTGTAATTCCCATCAACGCCTTCTCCCCGCGCTTTTCAACTCTGACATTGACAGTTTGAACTGTCAATCATTGCCTTTTTAAAAACGTCGCTCACAGCCAATGAGGCCCTAGCCGTCGCTTAACTGCCATTACGAATAATGCAAATAAATGAATATGTACTAATAAATAGTAATATTAGTAATTAAAAAGCCGTAATTATTAATAGAAATATAACGTAACCTAACATTATGTATTACCTATAAGCATAAATTATGTATTTATTGATGTTTGTTAACTTTGTGAGACAATTAGTATATTTATGTTCTTTTCTTGTTTTACAACGACGGTGGCAAACAATCACAAGTCTTGCCTAGTTTATTTATTACGAATAATTTTTCACAGTATTACAGTGTTACACCATAATCATTATTTAGGAGCAAGAGCTCCTAAATAATGATTATGGTGTAACACTGTAATACTGTGAAAAATATTCGACAAACACAAGAGTCGGACAACCACTAGGTTTGCTATCATCCATCATCTCACAAAACCTAAGTCATTCACGGCACACAGCTACCCATCTCCAAGCAAACAAGTCACATTGAGGTTCTGTGGTCAAGAGCGCATTAGGTAGTGTAGGTAATTGCGCGGTGGAGATACGAGTTTCTGCGCGACACCGTGCCAGCCGCCGGCACCACCAGCAGTGGGCGCGCGCACCCGCGGACCCGCGGTCTCTAGCTGACCCTAGGAACATCTGGGACGTATAGATTTACAGTCTACCTACGAGTTTCATGCAGTCTGAGTCTAACTGAGCGCGAAATATGCGGCAGGCCATGACCAGTTGTTGTTACGAGTACGCCTTACTTCTCACGAGTTGTATCCAAGAGCTCCAAGTAAAAACTTTGTGGGGTATAAATAGGGGTAATACCCATAACTTTATACGGTTCCGTACCTCAAAAGGAAAAAAATGGAACCCTTATAGGATCACTTTGTTATCCGTCTGTATGCCTGCCCGTATGTCAAAACCCTTTATCTCGGGAACGCGTATCGAGTCGAAATTAAAACCATAAACTGAAATCTACAGTCCCTTGAAACTGTGAAAAAACCGGCTCATACAATACAAAATAGGTACTAACCCTACCTACCTAGTTTATATATCCTTGAAATAGCTAAATATATAAGAATTAATCTTGAACAGTTTTCCACATATAATCTAGGCAATGGGGGATGGCCTCCATACATTGCCTTGCAAAAGGTGGAGAGGAAAATGTTTTGATTTATATTGGTCGGGTATGAGGTCATGAAAAAAAAAGTATTAAGTTTCCGACCTCGGGCCATGTGTGTGTTTGCAACCATCCTCATTTGAAGGGGGCATTTTTTGCTGTTTTTGAATTTGCACTTTATTTGTTGCTTCTATGACAAAAGTGTCTATGGCAAGTGTAACGTATGTGGGTAAACTTAGGATTCGATGATGGAGGGTAGTTTGTTTATACTCCCGTCGCTTCATTAAACGCAATATGGAACGGACGTGTTTTCTGTGATCTCCTCGTATCCTGGATTCCCCTGGCCTCTCAGCAGATATTCTTCAGTGGCGACGAGAACAATTGGACGCTGGTGCATTTGTGACATTGTAAATTCGGAAAAAAATACCGTGTAGTGTAAGAAATGTCGGTGGGGAAGATTGGACCGTTTGACCTTGCCAAGGACAATTGGGAAATGTATGTAGATCGTTTGGAACAATATTTCGTTGCGAACCAGGTGAAAAGTGAAGTGAAAGTGGCTACGTTAATAACAGTTATAGGTAGTGAGGCTTATGAACTGATGGTGAGTCTATGCACACCCGACAAACCGGCAACAAAATCGTACGATCAGTTGGTGGCGCTGATGAAAGGTCATTTAAATCCCAAGCCGAGTGTACTTGCAGAACGTTTTAAATTCCGGCAACAAGTGCAAAACCGTAACGAAAACATTGCAAACTTTGTGACAGATCTTAAAAAGTTGAGTAAAAACTGCGGTTTTACAGGGGACAGCTTAAAGGAAAACTTGAGAGATCAATTTGTTTGCGGCCTGTTGAATGACGATATCAGGCAAAAGTTGTTCACGGAGGCCGATTCGATCACGTTAGAGCGGGCGTATACGCTCGCAGTGTCCATGGAGGCGGCCGAGGCAAACGCGGCGCTGGTAGATGACTGTGCTCGGAACCGAACCGGCGACAGTGTACCGGCGGGCGCGTCGACAGGCGTGCATCAGATGGGCCGGGCGAGCCGGGGCCGAGCGACGGCGGCGGCGGACGGCGGCTGGCCAGCGGCGACGGCAGGCAGAGCGGGCCGCGGCAAGGTAGCAGCAGGCGGTGGCCCAAGCGCCATAAGCGGAGCGGAAAGCGGAAAGTTTCGCGGTTTCGGACGAAATAATACAGCATATTCTAATGCAGAATGTAAAGTATGTGGGGCAAATCATGATGCGGAAAGATGTAAATTTAAAAATTATGTATGTAGAATATGTAATCAAGAGGGACACTTAAAGAGGATGTGCACCAAGCTGCGTGGCAAGTCATCGTTGTACAATGTTAAGGAAGAAGAAGTTGTATTTAGCGACAATTCCGGAAGTACTGAAAGCGACGAGGTAAACAATTTTTCTTTAAATAGTAGCGATTCCATTTCGGTTGCACCATACACTATAGATGTTCATATTGAGGGAACATTGTTAACTATGGAGATCGACACGGGTAGTTGTATTTCATGTATTAGTTTGGAATGCTATAAAAAGTTGTTTACCCATTGCGAGTTACAGGAGAGTAATTTAGTGTTGCGATATTATACAGGCGAACATATCAAACCCATAGGCAAAATAACACCTCAGGTGCAGTATAACAAAACTTGTAAAAAACTTGACTTGTTCGTTATTGCGAGTGGCAAAACTAGCCTCATGGGTAGATGTTGGATAAGTGAATTGAAGTTAGATTTATCAATGTTGGCCTCACGACCAGTGACTAATGTAAACATGTTATTTAGTGAAAAAGAATTCAGTTCCAGATACTGTGAGGTGTTTGCGGATGGCTTGGGCCGGTTCAACGGGGGAACGGTGGGGTTCCACTTGCGGCCCGAGGCGCGGCCGGTGTACCTGCGCGCGCGCCCCCTGGCGTACGCGCTGCGCGAGCCGGTGGAGCGCGCGCTCGACCAGATGGTGCGCGACAACATCATCACGCCTGTCGCCACCTCAGACTGGGCCACGCCGATAGTGCCGGTAGTAAAAAAAGATGGCACCATAAGGGTATGTGCGGATTTTAAGTTAACGTTGAATAAATGCCTAGAAGTGGACCACTATCCTTTGCCGAAAGTAGAAGATTTGTTCACTAAATTACACGGGGGGAATAAATTTACTAAGTTGGATCTGTCGCAAGCGTACGCTCAATTTGAATTGGACGACTCAAAAAAATACGCGGTGATTAACACACATAGGGGGCTCTTTATGTATAATAGATTAATCTATGGTTGTGCATCGTCGCCCGGTATTTTTCAGAGAAAGTTAGAGCAATTGTTTGCGGATATGCCGCGAGTAGGAGTATTTTTGGACGACTTGATTATTACGGGAGTCGATGACCAGTCACATATAGACACGTTACATGAAGTATTTGATAGGTTAAAAAAATACGGTCTGAGAGTAAAAAAAGAAAAATGTACATTTTTTGCGGACTCGGTTACGTATCTAGGATTTGTGATAAGTAAAGAAGGCGTACACACATGTCCCGACAAAATTGAAGCGATCAAGCGAGTACCAGCACCGAAGAATGTATCGGAATTGCGATCATTCTTGGGGTTAGTGATGTACTATGCAAAATTCGTGCCTAACATAAGCACTATATTAGCACCACTGTATGCGTTATTGCGGAAAAATGTGCGATATGAGTGGAGTGAAGCATGTTTGCGTGCGTTTGACGAAACTAAGCGCATGTTGATTTCCAGCGATATACTAGCGCACTACTCGCCGGACCTTCCGCTGGTACTGACAGTGGACGCAAGTAGTGTAGGGGTGGGTGCCCTGATTTCGCACCTGATGCCCGGCGGCGCGAGCGATGGAGAACGCCCCATAGCCTATGCGTCGCGGGTGCTTAATGCAGCTGAGAAATCGTACTCGCAAATAGACCGAGAGGCGCTGGCGATTATTTACGGGGTCAGAAAATTCCACCAATATTTATATGGTAGGAAGTTTATTCTTAGAACAGATCACAAACCATTGGTATCAATTTTTGGGAGCAAGATGGGAATACCTGTCATGGCTGCGAGTCGAATGCAGAGATGGGCAGTTATCCTAGCAGGTTATGATTACAATATTGAATATGTTCGAAGTGAAAAAAACGCGGCGGACGCTTTGTCTCGCTTGCCGGTGGGTAAGGAAAAAAGCCAGCGAAAAGAAATCACTTATTTAAATTTCATACAAAATTTCCTGCCAATTACTAGGAAAATGGTACAAGGTCATATTAGTAAAGATGAAGAGTTAAAAAAAATATTTTTGTTCTTGCTATCCGGATGGCCTGCAGGTTGTAAGGAAGAAGCTCTCAAACCGTATTACTTGCGGCGTAATGAATTGTACATAGATCGAGGATGTATAATTTGGGGTTATAGGTTAGTGGTACCGAAAGCGTTAAGGGATAATTTGCTAAAAGAATTACATGTAGGTCACTTAGGTATTGTGAAAATGAAGAGTCTCGCCAGAAGCGTGATGTGGTGGCCAGGAATAGACAGTGATATTGAGGAGTTGTGTAAACAATGCACCACCTGTGCGTTAGAGGGCGCCGCACCGCCGCGCGCGCCGCCGCAACCGTGGCCATATAACCCGGAACCTTGGTCACGATTGCATTTAGACTTTCTGGGGCCATTTCACGGCGAAACTTTTCTAGTTATAATAGATTCTACCACGAAGTGGTTAGAGATATTTAGAATGCGTAAGACAACAGCCACTGCAGTTTTGAAACCTTTACGTGAAACGTTTGCTCGTTTTGGTTTGCCATTAGAAGTGGTATCGGACAACGGTCCTCCGTTTACGAGTAAGGAATACGCACATTTTATGACGATAAACGGCATAAAGTTGACATTTACGGCAGCGTACCATCCAGCTTCAAATGGCGCAGCAGAAAACGCGGTTAAGCTATGCAAGCGAGCTATCAAAAAGGCACTTCGCGACGGTTGTGATGTAGACGAAGCCCTGCAGGCGTACCTCATGATGTATAGAAACGTAGAGCACAGTACTACTGGAACAGCTCCGGCTGTGTTGTTACAGCGCCGACGGCTGCGGTCTAGGTTGGATTTATTAAGGGGAGATAGACAGTTAGAAAGTAAAGTACAGGATGCTCAAGATAAACAAGTTTTAAACGCAGGTGGTACAACTAGGGACCTTAAGGTGGGGGATCCCGTGTGGGCGCGAGATCACGCTGGGGGAAGCTGGCTAAGTGGTCAGATAGAGGATAAAGTAGGGACTCGTAATTTTATTATTGGCCGGGATAGTGGTTCACGCATAAAAAGACACGTTGATCAAATCAAGAAAAGGCGTAGTAGTTATACCGTGTCTGCGTCGGATGTTTCGGAGGTGGCGTCAGGCGAGGCGACGTTGGAAAATGAGACTACGCAGGTTGTGCGTGCGCCGGAACACTTGGTGGAACCCGATGGACCAAAGGTCCTGGAACCAAGGAAGGACGAGGATGCGGTGCCTCATGATGCAACTGCTGGTCATACGGAAACGATTGCGTCCCCTGCAGACCGGCCTCAGCGCATTCGGAAACCCGTGCGGAGATATGGTTTCGAATTTGATTATCTTTACCGTAGATGATGTAACTAGTATTAAGATGCCAACTGTAGAACTAATTAAGGGTGGAGGTGTAACGTATGTGGGTAAACTTAGGATTCGATGATGGAGGGTAGTTTGTTTATACTCCCGTCGCTTCATTAAACGCAATATGGAACGGACGTGTTTTCTGTGATCTCCTCGTATCCTGGATTCCCCTGGCCTCTCAGCAGATATTCTTCAGCAAGTTTAAAGATTATTAAATTCCTTACATGTTTGTCATACAACAATCATCCGTAAGTCTTACAGAAAAAAATCTAGGGGCGGAAAAAGTAGTGTTTTACCAAAATCTCTCAAAATAGACATTTTCGCGCCAAATTTGTACGCTTTAGATTAAAAATATCAAATTTATACAGTTGTAAGAGTGATCTACATATAATGAGTATTTTTAAGTGCTGAAATGGTGTGTTCACCCCATAGTGGATTCACCCTATGAGCGTAAGAAAACGGGCGTAAATGTGGAAAAAGTAGGCGTCGCCTGCGATGCATTCTCCTTCATAAACTATTATTGTTAGGGCTAGCGGGGTAAATTTATCGACTAAAACAGACACGAGGAACTCATTTTCAATGAAAACACGGTAAGAAGAGTGCACCAGTGAATTAACGCTTAAGGATATTTTTGACTTCATAAATTGTTTTATGTAAGATAGATATACTGAATATCAGCCATGACTGTTTGTACAGCTCAAACAGGTATTTAATTCTAGTTTAAAACGATGTTTTAATAGCACAAATTTAATCTTATGATTTTTAAAAACCACACACGAAAGTCTCAAGTTTATAAAACTAGTACAATGGCACTTCAAATAAAAGGTGACATTCGTGTCCCCTTAGTACCGGCTCATATAAAAAATCCAAGCCCGTAGCCCGTTAACTTTAAGCTACGCTCATTTAGTAACTGTTGCGACTGAGTTGTTATAAATGTTATAGAACCCTTACAGTTAATGCTGCTAATCGAGAAAAAAATATACGGTATGCTAGAAATATGCATATCTCTTAATTTTTTTAAGCAAATAAGCAGGTTTTCGTTCATTCACTGGATCCGTTCATTCAGTGGTGCACTTACCTTATGATTTTATAGAAAAAAAATGACGATATAGTGAAAAAAATGAGGTATATCATTATATATTTTCGATAACATAAATATTTAAAACTGTATTTGAAAGGCCATTTTGTGGAGTTTATAAACACGTATAAATTTTGAGCACTTGTCGTACAAAGAAAATCTAGAAAATCTATATTCTTTACATCAAGGTGAAGTAGCGCGCCATACCTTTTTGTTCTGAATTATTCTTTTTAATAATCTATTGATGCAACTGGGATTTGTGCCAGCCATACTCGTATTATATTTGCTTATTATAAATACAAAATTAATTTAGTTTTGGTGAAACATACTGATCCCCAAAAGAAAAAAAAACAGTGAAAATATATAAGTCTTCACTCGTAAGACACGCATATTTAATGATATTTCTGAAATATAGCAGTATAGGTGAAAAACTTAAGTAAGTCACCTGTTGTATGTAGTAGTAGCGTATTCGAATTACATGTTTAATATTAGAACACAAAGAAAACAAATGCCTATTCGATCACATTACTCACACATACAACAGGTCCTTTTCTTAAGTTTTTTACCTATAAGAAAATATTATCCAAATGTTTTGGTCTCTTTGTACACAAATAAATTCCTAACCTAAAAAAAACCAGCCGGTAAGCGTAAAACAGCGTTAACTCTTTGGTTTCCGCTATTTTTTACAATACCGATCATACAAACTTCACATCAGTGTTGAAACTTGTAGATTTTTTGGAGAGAAATGTGTTTTTTTACACTTTTTAATGTAAATTCATCACAATAAACATAATTTATTACGCTTGATCGGTATCTTTAAAAAATTGCGGAATGCAAAGACTTTACGCTGTTTTACCTTACCTGCTTACCCAAGCATGTTTTTTTTTCGTTATGAAAGTTTTTGTGTATTAAGAGACCAAAACACTTAAATACAAATACAAATTATTTATTTCGGACTATAAAATCCATAGTGTTAGTGGTTACAAACTTAGAGCTATGGTTAGTGTTTTATAACTATGCTAAACTAAAATTAAAGACGCCTGGGCACCGGTATTACAGGCGCGTGCAGTTGCACATGACGCTGGAGCAGTGGCGAGTCCCAGCGGTGGGCTAGCATGCTCAGGATACTATTTGGGCTGCCACGACTGCGATTGAGGAGAGACGCACATCATTAGATTAGATTAGATTAGATTCATTTATTTCTTTTAGAAAATAACATATTATTTTACATCAAAAATAAGATGGATTCACTAAGAGATCGTCAATATGTACCTATAATAATTTGACATTATAAAAACAAAAGAAAATGTCACAAGTAAAAGTCAAAAAGAAAAATAATAATGTCAATGAAGTTGTATACATAATTAGGATATCCTAAGCAATGTCAAATGTCAAAATAAATAACTGAGTTATTTTATCAATAGGTACAATATCAAAATACAAATACAACGGTATAACATGTCAAAATAGTATAAAAAACAAAAACAACACAAATACTTAATAACTTAAAGATAATTATCATAATAAAATATTTTTACAATTTGGTTTCGTTATATTCCTTCACAGAATTATAACGGTTTGGACAATAAAAGTTCTTTCAGCCGGTGCCCAAATTTATCATATGAGATTTCATTTTTGAGACTGGCGGGTAGGCGTTCATATAACGACGGGCCTACTACTCGGGGATTCTGTTCGAGCAGCATTTCCTCATGATAGTAAAAAAAGCAATCCATGTGCGCCTCCGCGAACATTGTCGACGCACTGCACTACCGTGGCAGCCCGAACATCATCCTGAACTAAACGACACTTGAACAATAATTTGTTACTGCTATATTACTGAAATATCATGAAATATATATTGACCGTGTCATAAGAGTGAAAAAAAAATTTTTTTACTATTCCGTTTTTTTTCTTCTACTTTTTTTTTCGTAATGAGAGTCTTTGTATATTAAGTGACCAAAACTCATAACTGATCTTTGTTTAATATTTTATTACTCCTATATTTCTGAAACTTCATTAAATATATACCGTATCTTACGAGTGAAGAATGATATATTTTTCACTGTTCAGTTTTTTGTTCTTTTAGGGATCAGTATTTTTCACCAAAATTAAATTAAATTTGTATTTATAATAAGCAAATAAAATATTGCACAAATCCCAGTTGCATCAAAAGATTATTAAAATAAATAATTCAGTACAAAAAGTTAGGTAGGTAAGACCTTGATGCAAAGAATTTAGATTTTCTAGATTTATTTGTATCACAAGTGCCCAAAACTTATGCGTATTTATAAATCACACAAAATGGCCTTTCAGATTATTATTTTTATTTAAGCCTTTATTCTCTACTACCTAATATTCAATTTGCTTACTTCTAGATGTTACATGCGATTGTAGTTATAGCTACAATGTAGATTGATTAATAATTGTAATATAAGTATTAATATTTTTTTTTAAACACGCATTTTTCTACTGTATCTTATTACTTTTTTCTCCTTTCAGATACAGTTTTTTAAATATATATTTTATCAAAAATATATAAAGACCTCATCTTACCTCTGACATGAAATATTTTTTTCACTTTATCGTCATTTTTTTTTCTATAAAAGCATACCGTGTTTTCAATGAAAATGAGTTCCTCGTGTCTGTTTTAGTCGATAACTTTATCCCACAAGCCCTAACAATAATAGTTTACGAAGGAGGTTGCATCGCAGGCGACGCCTACTTATTCCACATTCACCCCCGTTTTCCCACGCTCATGGGGTGAATCCGACTTGTTTTAGCACGTAGAAACACTCATTGTAGATCACTTTTACCACTGTATATATTTGATATTGAATTGATTGAAAATGACTAGTTTGAGAGATTTTGGAAAAATAATACTTTTTCCGCCCCTTGCAATTTTTTTTCTGTAAGACTTACAGATAAATGTTGTATTACAAACATATAAGGAATTCAATCATATTTAAACTTGCTATAGATATTTTTGTCATGGAAGCAACAAATAAAGTGAGTGCTATTTCAAAAACACCAAAAAATGGCCCCTTCAAATGAGGATGGTTGCAAACGCACACATGGCCCGAGGTTGGAAACTTACATTTTTTTTCATGACCTCATACCCGATCAATATAAATCAAATCAGCAAAGACGCCGCCTTTTTGCGCATACGACTATGGGTATAGGGTTGAAGCGTGCTATGATGAGTGATGGGCTAGCAATGTGACCATTTTCACCAGCTAAGAGAGGTAGGGCACAGCGGAATGTCATCTCACTCGTATGTGGAGCAGCCCAACTGGGGATGTACCTCAACCTAACAGAAGACCGCAGCCATAATAGCACCACTGCTTTATAGTGTTGCTATATTATTATTGCATGCTATAAAGCATGTGGTGTTGTGTTCCTGGTGGTGAGTAAGGTCGCCAGAGCTCCCTAGGGTGCGCTGTGTTGGGAGTGAGAGACCTGCATGTCTCTATCTGCCAACACAGCGAATCCTCAAGTGAATAAAGGGTCGGCAACGCGCTTGTGATTCTTCTGGAGTCACAAGTATCCATAAGTGACGGTACCAGGTTAACACCAGGCAGGCCGTAAGCTTATTTGCGTAAGCAAGCTTGTTCGTAGTATAAAAAAAAAACTATCCACTACGTTGCTATCAAAATATTTTCAGTTGCTTCGGTCACGTAGCAACTGGACTGCAGAGAACCGGATAACCTGTATAAGTTGTTAGTGATTACTAAAGTGGATGGCAAGCAACCGCGTGGCTGGTTTCCTAGCTGCTGGCCAGATTTAGGTTGCTGCTTTGCAGTAGCGGCAGGCAACCCGGAACAAAGAAAGTTACGAGGAATTTAGATTAAATAACTATAGGCTTACCTAAAAAGAAATTTTAGCCAAGCCACTGGAAATAGGCTTGCATGGGCGCTCCGCCACTGCTGCTTTGAGAAGTCACAGTTACACCGCGGTAATAAAAGTCGAGAACAGGCTTGGAACCAGCTGATGTGAATAAAAGTCGCTTAACAGGTTCAAGACGGACACGACCTTTACGCAATGAAAACATCATGAATTCGACTCCGAAAAATGTCAATGTCAGCAATGGGCTTGTAACCTTAAATTTGTTTACGATGCCATTCGAACCAGTTTTTGTAGATGAACAAATGTTTGTATGCAAGCAACTAAATTTAAAGGACATTAATACCCATAAAATCGAGTTAAAGACGGACCTCGCTGACAGCAGCCAAAACGCTTCATACTGATTGGCTTTAAAGTATGACGTCACACCGTGCAATTGGTACTAACCGTTGCATGGAAAATGAAGTAAATTGCTGTTTCGGTCGCGAAATACTGCGTTTAGGTCCATAGTTGTCATACAAATTTGTTTCTATAAAAGCGTAAGGATTCTATTGGTACCTTTAAGTTTACTCTTGGACAATAAATAAAAAAACTTTTTTTTCTAAATTTTCAAGGTTCATATCTTTTTATGATTTGAATTATATTTTGTAATTTATACTTTATTACAATCATTTGATGGTTTACTATCAATTTAGCAACACGACGTTATCAATTTTAACACCACGCAACAAGCCTATTCTAGTCCATTGATGCACGTTAAATCTTTAAGAAATACTCAGTCACATTCCTCTTACGAAACCAGTTGATTTTTATTAATCCATAAGTCAGTGAGAACACAAAGCTTTCTGAGGATAAAGAATAGTCCAAAACATCGATTTATCGGTCGCTTTTCATCTGAATGGCTGACTCAGACCGCTTTTGTGCTCTCGCCCTTACAATATCCGCTTTCTCCAGTAATTATTCCCATAACCGAGCGAACGCTTTTAACCATCTTGAAATAGTGGGAATTCAATTAGTTTATATGAAGGATGTGAAAGGAAGAAGTAGTCAGTAAGTGTAATAAATAAATGAATTAATTAATGAATTAAAGGTAGACGGAGCATAACGGACAACCTGCAAAACTCTTCAGCACGTGACAATGCTTGCTGTCAAGATCACCTATTTCGAGTTTTGTGCAATTTTGTTTGCATATTTGTGCGTAAGTGTGTGCTAAACTTATGTGGCATTGTTGAAAACCGGCTTCACTAGGTGGTGGCACGAAAACATCCGCTTAGCCCTACGTCAGTAGCAACATTATCAATTCAAATTGTTAACATTCCATAGATATAATAACTTGTTCATCAAAACCGCGAAGAAGTATAAACACGTCATTTAATATAATAAAAATGTAAAATAACCCCGACATAGAAAACATAACGTAGACTCTAATCTCGAATATTACGATTTAAGTAAAAAAAACCGCAATTAAATCTCCGTAGCTGCTAATCAGACTCAAAATTTTATGTAGCCTGTTTTGAGGTGCAATTAAGTTTTTTTTACCATCATAGTACATATAATGGAGTCATTTTATTATAATACCAAACCATGTTTTTTTTTACTTCTAGTTTAATGGTCAGATCATATTGGTTTCGATTCAGACGAAACTTCCGTCAGTTGACAGAAATCGATTAAATTTATCAATCTGTAACCGAAACAAAAACATATATTTTATAGAAACATTGCAATAAATTATAATAATTGTACAATAGTATAAACTATGAACCCACATTTAACGCGTCACGTTTTTAAAATCGGCAATAAAATGGATTCGAATTATCATTCAACATCCATTAATAATCGCTAAATATTACAAAATTTGTCATGGTATCATTTAATCATACGTCTCATACCTACAGTACAAACGTCAGTTTGACAATGTCAAAAATAGGGACTAAAATATTGTACACAATAAACATATTATAGGGTAAGTGGTCCAGTGAAGGAACACTTAAGGATATTTTTGACTTCAGAAATTGTTTTATGTAAGATAGCTGTACTTAATATCGGCCATGACTGTTTGTACAGCTCAAACAAGTGTTCTAGTTTGCCTAAATTACTTTGCTTTTGCAATAAGTTTCCATAATTTTAAGTTATATGACCTTAAAAATAAAATGTATGTGGTATAAAAATGGAAAATCACCAGTGAATGAACCCGATTTTCTAGTAAATGAACAACTAAAAACCAGTGAATGAACTATTGATATAATTGTGGTTTATTGGTTTAAATTGCTGTTTAGTGATTGTGGACGACGCGTGGCGCCGACGTGGTCGATGTGCGACAGGCCTGGGTTTGACCTTCGCGACCTCACAGTCACCTAACAAGGGGCGTTTAAAAACCGCGGCGGGCGAACCGCGCGTTTCAACCGCGGCGGGTGAACCGCGGCGGTTGAACCGCTCAGCGTGTTTTTAAACGGCCGTAACGCGCTCTGATAGCGCAGGTGCTCTAGGGGAGCACTAATCCCGCAGACTGAGCTGCACTGTTGAAGGATGGGGTGTGGGTGACGATAAAATAATACTTGGCGAAAATTAAATGAAACGGTATAATAAAATAATGAGACACAAACTACTGATTAAACTTTCCCTATCACAATTTCCTACTTCCTATCACAATTTCCCTACTTCTTCCTTTCTTCTTCTTCCTAGGAGCTCCCACTGGTGGGGCTGAGCGAACACAATTCTATCCGGCGATTATAGCCTCTTTTATACCCCTAAGGCATTAAAAGTGGTGGGGATATAATTTTGAAGACCTCGCCCACTTTTACTATGGAAAAGCTAGTTTTTACGTTTTCCTGGTTTTCAGGGAAACCTTAAGGGTTTTTACATATTTTCCTTCAAAAGAACTATTTCTGAGCTATACATTACAATATCTACTAGTTTTCCTGCTTTTCCCGTTTAAATTGGGAAAGTCGATATTTACGTAAAATTACCAACTTTGGTAACATGAAATGGCTTTGCCAGGCCCTAGTGGCTTTAATTAACATTAATTATCAAAAGTGATTATACATACGTAAGGGCATTTACCGTACCTTCCTAACGATACCTCAATTGCTTTCGTACCTCATCTGGTTACGAAGCTATGGCCGGGTGAGACCGTCAATTTTCACATTTACATTAACGTGGTAGCATAAGTTTGACTTTGCTCCCGTCTTTTTAGCCAATCAGAGAAATCAACCTGAACCTTGACCATTATTGCACCATAATAAGCAATAATCTCTATGCATACGTTGTGTACATTTTTATTTCACATTTTATGTAACTCTAGTTACCGATGTCCCTTGTTGGCGGACTAGATCCGGATATAGTCTCAAGTTGGTTTCTTTACAATTAATTTGGCTATCTCTCCCTCATTTATCAGGGGCTCTCCCCCTATCGATCTTTATGAAATAATTACTGGAGGTACCTGGTACCTTTATCTTTACTTTAAGCTATTTTCTTCGTCTGTACCTATTGTACTTAGGTCCTAAATAAATCACGCGCTTCTTATATGAGCCGTTTGCTTTAGGAGCTTAATCTGGGCACAATTGCCGTCCTTATGTGAAGGAATTATAGTTACACGTCCTTTCCCTTCGTGACCCGTAGGCCTTATCGTTCACATACTATACAACACCCTTTCTCTTCGTGACCCGTAGGTCCTACATTTCACAAACTACATTCTGTCGCCCACAATGCCCCCGCCGGTATGTATCGCAGATACATACTGGGTTGCAAGGGTAAGCGACAGACTACATTAAAGTCTTACGACATGATTCGTCATCAAATACACTTTTAATTACTTTCACTATCATGTTCATTCACTGTCTTTACTACTTACTTTTCTTTACTACCACCAGCCGCCGCTGCGGTTTGGTGGTGGATTCCGTACGGGTTGGGGGGGCGCATTTTCCTTGTCGCTGCCTGCCCCTCGTACCGGAATAGACACTTTCACTCTCATTGTCTCCTTTCTTCGTTCTCTTGCCTTTCTGCAGGCTGCTTCTACCAAAGCGACGGGCGGGCGTGCAATGACCAGTCTCCTCGCTGTCTCGTGCTTGTGGTCCTGAAGCGCAGCAGTGCTCGGTGCTGCTGGTGTAGTGGTGGCCGCTGCGGCCGGCGGGTGGGCGAGGCGACTCCTGCGCCATTCCGCCCACTCTACTCTTCTGCTAGAAGAATTGGGGGTCATCTCTGTGGTGACCGTGGTGCTCCCGGGCTCCGGGACTACACCTGACCTCTTCGCTCCGGCGGTCGATATTTCGGAGGCGGCTGCGACATTGGCGCCTCTCGGTGTTGTAACTGTTGTAACATGGTAGGCCACGGCTTCTTCCATAGCCGTGGTTGATGACACGGCGGATTCTGAATTTCTTGACGGCTTTGTAGGTGCAGACTCACTCGCTGTCGCTGCGCGTGCTGCGTACCTCGGTACCGGCCCTTGAAACGGGACACACGGTACATCTGCTGGTTTTAGACCTCGCGGGTCTACGAACCTTTCTTCTTCTAGAACTTTCTCGAAGTTCTCCATTAATTTCTTCTTTATAACTTTCAACCTTCTACGCCAACTGGCTTTCAATTTTTCTACCTCCTGTTCCAACTTCTCTCTCTGACTAGAGATTTCTTCTATCTCCTTCTGGAGCTGTTCCGCCGTGTCTTCCTCCAGATCCCTCAGTGGTGCTCGCTCTGGTGTCGGGGCCCGGCAGTGGGCTCCGAAGATGTTGAGGGATCTGAAGGTCGTTTTGTTCGATGAGTTGCTGTCGCTCTGCTTAGCTAGGGCTTCGTGATGACGGAGCCCTGATGGTGGGACGCTGCAACCAGCGGCCTCTAGGCGTCCTCGCTTAGAGTTCTTCCCCCTGCGGGTCCTCTTTTCAGACCGAGTGGAATCGCGGTCGAGCCTGGCACCCCGACCAGCGACCTGCGATTTCCAAAAATGCGACTCCATGTCGCGTACCTGCAGCTAAACCTGTCTTTCCCAACCCTCAACTGACAAGGTACCGTAAATTCGGCTAACGTTCCGTCAGCGACGTACGCGCCTCTCGGATTAAATCCGGATCGAAGAACCCTATCGACCGTCAATGACCTGACATTGCCTTTTTGTGGAGGCGGACTTGCAACTAACGAATTTAAACTTTAAAAAAAACTGATTCTATATATTTAAAAAAAAAAACTGAATTTAAACTTTCTAAGCACTTTGAACTACTTGTAGACTTCTTGAGGCACTGTTGAGACTAGTAGGAGCTTCTAACTGGAGTCGAGCGAACACAATTCTATCCGGCGATTATAGCCTCTTTTATACCCCTAAGGCATTAAAAGTGGTGGGGATATAATTTTGAAGACCTCGCCCACTTTTACTATGGAAAAGCTAGTTTTTACGTTTTCCTGGTTTTCAGGGAAACCTTAAGGGTTTTTACATATTTTCCTTCAAAAGAACTATTTCTGAGCTATACATTACAATATCTACTAGTTTTCCTGCTTTTCCCGTTTAAATTGGGAAAGTCGATATTTACGTAAAATTACCAACTTTGGTAACATGAAATGGCTTTGCCAGGCCCTAGTGGCTTTAATTAACATTAATTATCAAAAGTGATTATACATACGTAAGGGCATTTACCGTACCTTCCTAACGATACCTCAATTGCTTTCGTACCTCATCTGGTTACGAAGCTATGGCCGGGTGAGACCGTCAATTTTCACATTTACATTAACGTGGTAGCATAAGTTTGACTTTGCTCCCGTCTTTTTAGCCAATCAGAGAAATCAACCTGAACCTTGACCATTATTGCACCATAATAAGCAATAATCTCTATGCATACGTTGTGTACATTTTTATTTCACATTTTATGTAACTCTAGTTACCGATGTCCCTTGTTGGCGGACTAGATCCGGATATAGTCTCAAGTTGGTTTCTTTACAATTAATTTGGCTATCTCTCCCTCATTTATCAGGGGCTCTCCCCCTATCGATCTTTATGAAATAATTACTGGAGGTACCTGGTACCTTTATCTTTACTTTAAGCTATTTTCTTCGTCTGTACCTATTGTACTTAGGTCCTAAATAAATCACGCGCTTCTTATATGAGCCGTTTGCTTTAGGAGCTTAATCTGGGCACAATTGCCGTCCTTATGTGAAGGAATTATAGTTACACGTCCTTTCCCTTCGTGACCCGTAGGCCTTATCGTTCACATACTATACAACACCCTTTCTCTTCGTGACCCGTAGGTCCTACATTTCACAAACTACATTCTGTCGCCCACAGTGATTTTGTTTGGAGTATCTCGATATACCAACACACGGGATAGTAGTTAATGGTTTACTTTTTCTAAAACAATTAAAACACTGTAACAAATGTTCGTTCATTAACTGGTTCCAAAAAACCAATTAATGAACTAGGTAATAATCGGTCGATGTTCATTTACTGGAAAATCTATACACCAGTGAATTAATAACAGCCCCATCGCGGTGTCAAGGTATAATTGTGTTGTAGGTGAGCGTTGATGTGAGCTTAAATTTTACAGAACAGGGAGGCTGCACGGCTATTGCAGGACGGCCCGCGAGTTGTGTCGCGGCGACTCTTTCTAAGCGTTCTAATTAGAAAGAGACGGATAGTCTATCTCGGTGCGACACAACTCGCGGGCCGTTCTACTTATGTTAGCCGTGCTGTAGTATTAGATTAAGATAGGTACAGTCAGGCCAGTGGGTAGTGACTCTGCCTACGAAGCTGGAGGTCCCGGGTTCGAATCCCGGTCAGGGCATTTATTTGTGTGTTTATCACGAATATTTGTTCCTGAGTTATGGATGTTATATATGTATATAAATATCTATATGTATGTATCTATTATATATATCATCGCCTAGTACCCACAACACAAGCCTTATTGAGCTTACGGTGGGCCTAGGTTGATTTGTGTAAGATTGTCCCGTAATATTTATTTATTTATTATTATTTATTTATAATTAAATGACACATATTATTAACCAGCAAGCGGCTAACCGCAAGGCCAAACATGTTTTATTGCACGTTAAGGCGACGTGGGTTCAGAAAACGGATTTTGAAAGTCGTAGCTCTTGTTTGGATTATAATACGGCTGCCCTAAATTGAATTATCAATCTTAAGGCCTTTCTCGAGGGGCAACAAACAGCTATTCGAATCCTGAGTGTGGAAGACGCGCGGCGTCGACAGGGTCGCGACCCCACAGTCACCTAACAAGGGGCGTTTCAACCGCGGCGGTTGAACCGCTCAGCGTGTTTTTAAACGACCGTAACGCGCTTTGATAGCGCAGGTGCTCTAGGGGAGCACTAATCCCGCAGACTGAGCTGCACTGTTGAAGGACGGGGTGGGGGGTGACGATCAAATAATACTTGGCGAAAATAAATGAAATGGTATAATAAAAAAATAAATACAAACTACTGGTTAAACTTTCCCTATCACAATTTCCTACTACCTATCACAATTTCCCTACTTCTTCCTTTCCTCTGCTTCCTAGGAGCTCCCACTGGTGGGGCTGAGCGAACACAAAAATAATTGGCGATTATAGCCTCTTTTATACCCCTAAGACATCAAAAGTGGTGGGGATACAATTTTAAGGACCTCGCCCACTTTCACTATAGAAAAGCTAGTTTTTACGTTTTCCTGATTTTCAGGGAAACCTTAAGGGTTTTTACATATTTTCCTTTAAAATAACTATTTGTGGGCTATTTATTACAATGTCTATTAGTTTTCCTGCTTTTCCCGTTTAAATTGGGAAAATCGATATTTACGTAAAATTATTAAGTTTGGTCACATGAAATGGCTTTGCCAGGCCCTAGTGGCTTTAATTAACATTGATTATCAAAAGTGATTATACATACGTAAGGGCATTTACCTTACCTTTCTAATGATATCTTAATTGCTTTCGTACCTCATCTGGTTACGAAGATATGGCCGGGTGAGACCGTCAATTTTCACATTTACATTAACGTGATAGCATAAGTTTGACTTTGCCCCAATCTTTTTAGCCAATCAGAGAAATCAACCTGAACCTTGACCATTCTCGCACCATAATATGCAATAAAACTCTATGTACATTGTTGTGTACATTTTTATTTCACATTTTTCGTAACTCTAGTTACCGACGTCCCTTGTTGACGGACTAGATCGGGATATAGTCTCAAGTTGGTTTCTTTACAAATAATTTGGCTGTCTCTCCCTCAATTATCAGGGGTCCTCTCTCTATCGATCTTTATGAAATAATTACTGGAGGTACCTGGTACCTTTATCTTTACTTTAAGCTATTTTTTTCGTCTGTACTTATGGTACTTAGGTCCTAAATAAATTACGCGCTTCCTATATGAGCCGTTTGCTTTAGGAGCTTAATTTGGGCACAATTGCCGTCCTTATGTGAAGGAATTTTATATACACATTGTAACGATTCAACCTCTTAAATGGCTTGCTTTTTATGTTTTCCTATTCTGAACTTAAATTAACCCCTAGCTGAAAGCTGAAGCTCCTGAGAAGCTTCTAGTCGTCTGAAAATGGAATCCTACCTGAAGGAAAAGCTATTGAATAAAATTAAACAGATAGTAAGCGAGAAAATAAATCATTTATTTACCATAGAAATATCAAATTAATTTTGTTTGTTTTGAAGCTAAAGAACCTTTAATTAATTAATCCAGTAAAATCAAGACTCGATTGTACTAGATATCCACTTTGATCCTATAAATACTAACTCGTACCAAAGCGAATAGAAAACCCGAGTTAGTTCCGGCCGATCCTATTAGGAAGGTTGAGTTTTATTCTAGTCTAGGTAAATCTATCCTACAGCTACAAGATCTCTCGTTATTTATGTTAAAGTATTCGAGCTTGAGGACCAAATCATCTCCTAGGATATTGCCGGACGGAAAGAGATTCGGTCAAATAAAAAACCGTCCGACTCCAGGCCTACAATGCCGTAATCTAACCTAGAATTTATTATCTCTGGAACCTAACCTCGAAGACCTATTTAGACCTAAGCTATACGTGATTCGCGCTGGTGAAGTGGCTTGGCGTGTGATTTCGTCTAGTGGATGAGGCCCCGCGTTGTGTGAGTAGAACCAGGCCCTTTTCGAGAAGTATGAAGTTTGTATTTCTATAAAGGGAAACAGTTACACGTTAATTGAAGTTGTACATTAACCCCATTTTAGTAGTAGGGGTGCAAGGGGTGGGTATGTATGCACTCAGGTGTGCAGCGCTGAGGTACAAGGCACACACTCACCCAAGTCCTTCTTACACGTCCACGTCGCCACTGACTCTGCCGCCGCAGGTCAGTGGCGAGTCTGCTTCTTAATGGAGTGGACCGTGCACCCTGGAAATGCTGGTGATCACAACGGGCGCTGCACTCTCACTATCTACCCCGGATCGCTAGTAGCCAAGTAAGAAGGGCTGTACCCGGCTGGAGTTCCCACCAGTCGAGTAATCCTTTACCTTTATCCCGTGTTCCCAAACTCTCCTTCCCTATCCTCTCACACTCCAAACAACCCCGTCACACTTCCCCAAATCCCCTCCAAACTCCCCTCCTTGGAATATTTCCACGGTTCCGCCGAGGGTGTAGGTGACCTCGGTGGACTACCTCCACCTACCTGCGCTAGTCCTACGCAGTGAACGCCGAACGCCAGGATGACGGAAGCCTGGGGGGTTGAGCCGACCAGGAGTCGGGGATTAGTTACTCCTGGGACGCAACACGCCCTCTTTGGACCTGATTTCAGGCAAAACGGTAGCCTTGTGACTAGCCACCACAAGGTAATGGACACGTGTCCCGTACGGTCGAGGTGGTACGGTCCGCAGGCGAGGTATGGGGGGAGTGTTCTCTGGGAGAACACTGGTGCTCGGCCATGCTGACGGAGCAAGGGCTGGTGGAACAACTGGGTCAGATAAGATCGTCTGGCCCAGCCACCCGTCTGCAGCACCCGATGTCGCGCATGAGCAACAACTCTCCATACCTATACCTCTTGGGTATTCCTGGTGTCCTGAGGGACATCCCCAAAGGTGCGGGCTCCACGGTGGGTGGGAAGCTTGAGAGGTGAAAATTACACAATACAACTATGGATACTAAAAGATCTAACCCTACACAGGAGGTAGACGGCGCAGCACCCGCTGTACACAAGGTGCAGGCGCTGGTAAACCAGTACCTCCCTCCACATCACGTGCCTACAGGGAAGCGGAAGCAACCCAGGTAGACACTGCACAACCTGGCGTCGGCGCTGTGCCTACAGTACCGAAGCACAGGGCAGGCAAGGGTGCATGGGGCAAAAAGGCCGCCGGGAAACCGGCGACCAAGAAGCCCAATAAGCACCCGAAGCACAACAAGGGCCCGGTACAGGCGACAGGCCGTACCCCGCCCGCTACACAGGGCTCCACTGTGGAGGCAGTTCCGGAGGCGGAGAAATCCACCAACATGGAGCTTGACGCCACAGAGGAGACCGAAAGCGACCCAGCCATACTACGGTTGAATGCTGGGTGGTCCTTGCCGGTAAAGTACGGGAAGGCGAAGCGCGCTAAGCGAGCAAAGCCTCAACCGCCTCAACCCTCTGGTACGGCAGGGTACCATAAGAAAAACAAAAAACAGAGACGCAAGTCAAGAGAGCGAAGGCTTGGCGTCCAAACCAATACAGCCCCGGCACCCTCACAAGAGGAGGCCCCCCAAAAGGGATCGGCGCAGGCAGCCGCTGGACCCCCAGTAGCAGGCCGTACCGTCCCCAAAGGGAACACGGCACATGACAAACAAAAGGCATCCAAAGGGGGGAGTAGCCAGGAGGCCCGACCCTCCACCAAAAGGGCCCGGCTCGACGAGACATCTTCTCCGAGAGGCGAGCAAAAAAGGCAAAGGACCGGGTCTCATGGCGAAACGCCCCGGATTGACTATGCGGAGGCTGTGAAGGCGGACCTGCTAGTGGCCATCACCACTGCCACAGCGGAACACCTGAGCCCGCAGCAATCCGAGGAGATACAGCACCAGATGCAGTGTCTCCTAATAAAGGAAGCAATGCTACCTGGCAACAGCCAGTCCGAGGGTCCACAGTTTCGGGGAAAACCGGTGTTTACCAACGGTTCTCTGAGGCTGTGGTGTGAGGACAAGACGACTCTCGAGTGGCTGAAGCGCAGTGTGACCGCTATCACACTTTCGGACGGACAGAAGCTTGCGGTGAAGCGCCCGAGCGAGCTGCCGAAGCGCGTGCGCGTCGGCATCTTGCTTCCGGGGATCCACAAGAGTCCGAACGTGGTAGCACGCACGCTGCGCTACCAAAACAGATGGGCAGACATCGACAGATGGCTGGTCATCAGTTTTGAGGAACAGGCAACGGACACGTTCGCCACGCTCAGCGTTCCAGAGACGGTGGTGGGGCCCCTGATGGACCACGGACGCCGACTCAGCTTTATGCTGGGTTCGGTGTACGTCAAGTTCGAGGGACTCCGTGGCAAGTTTAGGGAAGACCCCCCAGCCAAATCCACTGACTCGACGGACGCCACCAAGCAGGACAACCTCCCTACGGCGACAGCCACGGTGACGAAAGTTGCTGAGGTAGTCGCGGAACCAGTTTCCCAAGACCCAGCGCAGACCGACCCCACTTCCGAGCCGGACGAAGAAGAACTTCTTCGCGACCACTCGGAAGATGAGGAGGGATGCGCAGAGGAACTACGGAAGCTGGCCATCCGTAGGGAGGAGGGCAAGGAGGAGAGGGAGATGTCGACGGAGGAGACCGATGAAGATGGCGCCGTCCCCTTCCTCTCCGTCTTGTAAAATCCTCCAAGCCAACCTCCATCACAGCGAAATCGCAACGGCTCAGTTACGAAAGTGGATGGAGGTCAACACTACAGCCATAGTACTGATCCAGGAGCCGTGGGTCAGGAAGGGTACCGTCTGTGGTCTCCGCAGCACAGAAGGTAAGCTGACAGTACAAGCGGGACCGGAAAACCCCCGGGCCTGCATCTATACATCAAAAAACATACAAGCGCACCCTCTAACAAGTTTCTGTTCCAGAGACATGTGCGCCATAATGGTGCGAGGACTGCAGGGCTCCACACTACAGGAGGTGGTAATGGCTTCGGTCTACATGCCGGAAGCCGATGATCCACCGCCACACGACATGACGAGGCTAGTCAACTACTGCGAAGAGGCGGGACTCGAGCTCATCACGGGCACCGACTCGAACGCACACCACGTCCTCTGGGGCATGACTACAGGGAACGACAGAGGTAAGAAACTTGTCGAATACCTATTCACTACAAACCTAAACATAATCAATACAGGTTCATCTCCAACGTTTGTGAACAGACGAAGCAAAACAATCATTGATTTGACACTAGCAACCGAAGAAGCATCGAAGCACATCTTGAACTGGCATGTATCGAGTGAACTCTCATGCTCAGACCATAGATGGATTCGATTCGACATTCAGGTAAATACACTTGCGGCAACACCCAGGAGGAACCCCAGGAAAACGAACCGGGCCCAGTACGCACAGCGAATAGGGCAGGCACTCATACGTACGGAGGTTCCTCCTAAACTAACAGGCACCGCAGAAATAGACAAACAGGTAGGTGTCCTTACAGATACCATCATAGACTGTTACCACCAGACATGTCCTCTAACAACCCCGCCGACAGGCAATGGTAACAAAGCCAACTGGTGGGGACCTGAGCTGGAGAGACTCAGGAAGAAAATGAGGAAACAACTAAACAGGGCAATGAACACCGGTGCAGACCAGGACTGGGATGATTATAAAATCACGAAGTCTAGGTACAAAAAACGGCTCAGATACAGGAGCACAAGCTCATGGCGTAACTTCTGTACCAACATTGAGTCCACTACACAGGCCAACAGGGTAAGGAAGGTTCTCTCCAACAACACAGCCTTAACTCTAGGATCCCTGCGTAAACCTGACGACACCCTCACCAACTCACCGGAGGAAACAGAGTGCGTCCTGGTTCAGACGCACTTTCCGGACTGCGAGATAGCGAGTCCAACGGTACGGTTGGATGAGGAAACCGCCCCGACAGAGGAAGGGTGGCGACTGGCCAGCGAGGTAATAACCCCTCAAAGAACTCAATGGGCCATTGACAGCTTTGACTCCTACAAATCCCCAGGACCAGATGGAATTTTCCCCGCCCTACTGAAATGGGGCGGGAGGGCGCTAACACAGGCTCACCATCATCCTGAGTGCCTGCTTGGCACACACGTTTGTGCCCAGGCAGTGGAGAGAAGTCAAGGTTATCTTCATACCAAAACCAGGTAAAGGAGATTACACGGACCCCAAATCCTTTAGACCAATAAGCCTAACCTCCACCTAACCTTGCTGAAGACGTTGGAAAGGGTGTGTGACAGACATCTGAGAGAGAGGGCGCTAGTGCGGATGCCCCTGCATCAGAATCAACATGCCTACAGTTCAGGTAAATCAACAGAATCCGCGCTTCACGCAGTGGTTACCAAGGCCGAAGTCGCGATCAAAAACAAGACTATGTGTTTAGGCACCTTCATTGACATCGAGGGAGCCTTCGACAAGACTAAATTCACGAGCATAACCGCAGCACTGGGAAGGCATGGAGTGAATGCGGTTATGATTAAATGGATACACAACATGTTAAGTCAAAGGCTCGGGGAAGACAAAACAAAACAAGCACAAGTAGCGAAGGGATGCCCCCAGGGAGCCGTCCTCTCACCACTACTCTGGAACATGGTGGTTAACCACCTAATCACCAAGCTAAACAACAGTCATCACTACACCATCGGGTATGCTGACGACATAACGATACTCACCAGCGGCATACATGCAGGTACAGTGTGCGATGTCACCCGCTCCGCACTCGCCATAGTGGAACGCTGGTGCAATGACAATGAAATAACAGTCAACCCAAGGAAGACCGAGCTGGTAATGTTCACCAACAAACGGAATCTGGGGACCTACCGCCTGCCCAGACTGTTCAATACAGAACTCCAATTGTCAACAGAGGTAAAGTACTTAGGTGTAATACTCGATGCCAAACTTAATTGGAGCAGTCATCTAGACAATAAAATCCAAAAAGCTACAGTCGTCTTCTGGCAGTGCCGTAGAATGATAGGTAGAACCTGGGGACTAAACCCCAAGATCACTCTATGGCTGTACCAGGCAGTAATCCGACCAATAGTAAGCTACGGTGCCATAGTGTGGTGGCCTCGTACCACGTTAACCACGATCGAAGCTAAACTACAACGCCTCCAGAGACTGGCCTGCATTGCGGCTAGTGGCTGCATGAGGACTACACCGACTGCAGCCCTGGAAGCCATCATGGACATTCCGCCGCTTCACATTTTCATCAGGCAAGAGGCTCTGGCAGCAGCCATAAGGCTCAAAAGACAACATCTCTGGAGACCGCCCAGGGTTCCACACACCGAAATACTCTACGAGGCTGTAGGTAGGGAACCCCTTATTGAGGCAACTTCAGACATCATTCTCAGACAGTTCGTCTTTGACAAAAAGTACAAAGTTGAACTATACGAAACCCCCCAGGAAGGACTTAACCCCAGAGAGCTAAGAATCTTCACGGACGGGTCCAAGACAAGGTCAGGCACCGGATCAGGAGTATTCTCGGAGGACCTAAACATACGCATTTCGACACCATTAGGGACCCACAACACCGTCTTCCAGGCAGAGTGTATGGGCATAATAATGGCTGCTCACGCAATCGCCTCCAGGGAGGTAAGGGGATATCCCATCCGCATACTTTCCGATAGTCGATCCGTACTGCAAGCCCTGCAAGGTCACGCAACAACTTCTGGGCTGATACACGAGTGCCACAAAATCCTATCAGAGGTATGTAATAACAGCGACATAACCCTGCAATGGATCAAAGGGCACAGTAATTCACGCGGTAACGATGCAGCGGATGCACTGGCTAGAGAGGGTTCAGAGTCAAGAGCTGTAGGACCGGAACCCACAATTCCTCTACCCTCTGCATGGCTGCGGAGCACACTGCGACTAAACACCAAGGTAGAACACCAAAAACATTGGAACACCCTAGGAACCTGCAGGCAAACCAGGGAGGCCCTCCCGACAATCAACCCCGGATTGTCAAGGAAGCTAAAGCAGCTAAAGAGGCCGTCTTCTGACAGGAGCTATAACTGGTCATGCACTACTAAACAAACACCTTTTTACTTTAGGTGTTACAGACAGTCCTCTCTGCAGAGCCTACATGGAAGAGGACGAGACAGCCGCCCACGTCATCCTGACATGTCCTGGAGTGGCGGACTACAGGGCAAAGTACCTCGGAACACCGGGGTCACTACCGGAGGCCGTCGGCAACGTAAAGGGTCTGCTAGGCTTCCTGGTGGAACTGGGTTGGCACGAATAACAGTAGTGCCAAAACCCCTACGCAAAATAGGCGCATTTATGACGTCGAGTTGCGGAAACCCAGCCCGCGTACAACCTATAACCTATAACCCCATTTTAGTAGAACCTATAACTTAAGTAAGACAATTATACTAGGTTCCTTAGAATTAATTTACAATTCTGTAGTTTCATTAAGTGATGCACAACTATGGAGGCTAAAGTGGGCATAAATTCCTTGTTATACTAAGTTGTGGGAAGTGATAAATTACGCTATGTGGTAGGTGACGCCCTTTAAACAGACTCGCAATACAATAGTGGTCAACTTGTGTTGGCCATGATGGGATCTCTATTGATGATGATGCGATGACATAATAATGAAAATAATCGTGAAGAAGTCAAGATATTGATGATGATGCGATGATATAATAATGAAAATAATCATGAAGAAGTCAAGATATTGATGATGATGCGATGATATAATAATGAAAATAATCGTAAGTCAAGATATTGATGATGATGCGATGATAGTCTATTGAAATAGAATATTAGTACATGTTTTACTTACAGGTACATGAATGACGTAATGTCTAGTGTAATATCGATTCTCCCTAACGATGAATCTTAGAGTTGTTAGCGAACTGTAGCGCTCGCCTCTCGCTCGCTCGCGGCTGCTCGTACTCACTAGTAATCCCACCTCATCTGTTGATTCCGTCTACCCTATCGTTATTTCTATCAAATCTAATACCAATTAGTACTGACTTTTCCTAAGCAATTTATAATACAATTCATCCCCAAAATATCTCAATGGATGTAACACAGTGTCTTAGCAACCAATCTCACCCAATCAACTCAAAGGCACTTTATAGTCGGAACAATGTTAAATATACGACAATGCACAGTTGAACTGACGGATGATAATTAATTAACAACCCACTGCGATACTTTTGTTGAGATCCCGATAATAACGACCCCACCTAAGAAGAAACCTACTTAATTATTGCCGTTACTAAAGCGAAAGTGTTGGATTCCCTTGTAAAATCAACATAGCTAGCTTCACGGTAAGAAGCTTCGGTTAAAGCAAAACGACGGCTTGGCCAGCGAAACTCTTCAGTTTGCAAGACTGAAACGTCTCACCAACCTTACCTTCGTTGACACATCCATGACGGAGGCCTAAGCGCGATCATCATCTCTACTGACTAAGAAACCCCTTAACGGGCGAATTCTCGTATTGGTCAGGGTCGTCAATGTGCTCTTTGGATATGGTTGTCCACAACGCTAAGCTCTCGGCCACAGGTGTACATAACTAATTTACTACGCTAGGTTCATTCATTCAAGGAAGTCCACACAATATATCTATAAGTACATCTGATTACTTCATAAACCAACACAACCGTAACCCTTGTTAAGAGGTTTGTTAGAACTAAGACAGCAGCTCGACCAGTGAGGTCCCTCAATTTGCAAGATTGAAGACTCTCAGCCACTCACTCTGTCTACACATCTATGACTGGCGCTCTAGTGCGGGCACATCTCTGCTGACTAAGAAGCCCCTTTCGGGAGAATTCTCGTGTGGCCAGGGTCGTCAATGTGCCCTGTGGATATGGTTGTCTCGACACTGAGCACACAGCCACGAGTGTATATAACTACTTTATTCAGTTGCGTTAATCTAGTAAAGAAACCACCCATCAGTACCTATACTAACCACCGGATACTAATATGTACTTGTGGTAATATTCGTCGCTTATCCACATCTTAACAGTCTATCCTCATAGTGTAACGCGTACCACGGACCGAGTCAATTGCTATAGCTAGGTTGTCGTATAATAATTGATCACTTTATCTCGTGAGGGCGCACGGAACCCAATCATATCACCGTGACAAAACAACTAGTAATATATATGTAGAACAAAACAACATTCCTGTAATATCGTCAGTTATTTAACCAATGACCTAGATCCGTTCATAACCTATACATAAAACACTCGTACTTTATCTGGCATATTCCCCAATCTACATACCGTAGAACTAGATTTCGACACACAAATACAAGTATGATAACGTTGAAATGGTTAGATAATAGTCCCCAAAAACAAGTTAATAAATTCAGAGTCATTCAATACAGAGATTACAAAGATCACTCACCAGATTTTAATCTCTTAATAGTACAGACACGTACCGGCCTGTCTCAGCGACTTGTAGGGTCCCTGGTTCAGCTAGTCCTCTTTCCGCCTCCCGTCGCTGTGATCCCGCCTTGACGCCCCGAGCAAAAAGGTGACCCGCGCCTCCATAAATAAATTAAAATATAATATTAGCACATATTTTAATAAAGATTTCCCTCATTTGTACCTACAATTAACCACTAGATACTGGTATACAATTAGGAATTATTTATATGATGATGTCTTAAGCGCATTTATTAGGTGATAAACCTATTAGACCGCCACATATTCAAAATACACACGTGATCATATAAGATCATATCAGTTCACGAGCAGAAAGATATTGCCTAAATATTAATCACTCAATTCAAGACAATGTGCGCACAAGATAATTACTCCCTAAGAAATTCCAGAATTCACTATGATTAGTCACACTTTAAAATAAAATATTCAATCTCACCAGACGATCGCAAAGGCATTTGCGACCTTACCAAACTCTAATTCCTCTCAGCAACAGCCGTAGTGCAGCCCAGCAGTGACCAGCCTTGCTCCGCCTCGAAGTAGTACGCGCCAGAGGTCAGCCTAGCCTGGCCGCCCTCGTATTCTGCAGCGTGATCTCGCTTCGACGTCCCATAGAAAAGTGAAACGCTCCTCGGCCCGCCGGGGTATTTATAGCCAACACTAACACGATCACGCCACTAATCCAACTCCTCATCTGAAAATATACCTTAACAAAAGGGTATAAGGCCCATTTTCCAGGGAGCCTCCATCGCCTGTCCGCTCCGATCGATAATCACTTTTCTCGACTTCGCGGGTAGAATATCCCTGCAGCCCGCGCGCCCGTCCACGCGTTTTCTTGCTGGCCAGCGATCCATTCCTGCAATTAACCTAACTAGTCTAATTTATGAATCCATAAATCTAGATCTAGCACACATTAAATGATACACTAATCCAACAATACTGAATTAGTATGCTGAAGCATGTTTTAAACCAATTATTTTGGACGAAATGCGAGCCTTCTACACATCTAATTGTAGTCTTGATTTTAGCCTAGAATAGCATCCAACGCAATTTATATCTAACTTATTTACATACATAATTAACAGGATGATAACGAATGAAAGCTTCAATCCCTTCATATTTGGACCTGAAACCCACAACGCTAACATCTATCAATTTAAAAGAGTAATTCCGCCCTTAGATACTATTGAGTCTGAGAGCGAAGCTCTCGGATCGTCTCAACATCCCTTTCTCTTCGTGACCCGTAGGCCCTATCTTTCACATACTACATTCTGTCGCCCACACTGAGTTTTTGACAAATATAGATACACTTTAAAAGTTCGTAACAAATTATGCACAACAGCTAAACATATTAAAATTGGTTCAAAAATTTGGCAATATCATGTTTGAGGAAACTTAGCTATTACTTTTTTATTTGTTAAAACGCACAAAAAATTAAAATTAAAAAAACTTGATATCCGCGTTTCTGAACACGCACTTCCATCTTGCTCACGCTTATGCTCAGTGAGAGGGAGAGAAGACCACGAGCCTACGTCACCTTAAGGGCCGGTTTCGCAGTTGCGCCGCGCCACAGAATAGATAATACCTAGTACAAGTACAGAAGGCACACTCCTTTGATCTTTATAAAATCCGCTTTATTCTTAGCAAAAACATTATGATTTAATCCCTCTAACGTCGTCGACTCCAGCGCAAGCCAAACGGAATGTTAAGGCTGTGTACGAACGGTGAAAATTAATTGGCTCACTCACCGCGTCGCCGATAGTAAGGACTGTCAACAACTAAAAATAAAATAATAATGTTTTGCCCATTTATTTAATGCATTCAATATAGAGAGCAATAATAGTTATTTATGATACAAGTGCGGAAAGTAGGTAATTCCCAACGAGTGGAGATGACCAAAAACACGACCGTCAGTGTTTTTGACCAACACGAGTTGGGAATTACCTATCCGCACGTGTATCATACAACATTTTACAATGCATCATGCGAGGAATAAAAAAAATGCATAAAATGTGAAATTTTAACTGTCACAAACTCACGAAATCTCATTCTCGCATAGTGTGCGGGAATATTGTACTGAAATCCATTCCGCACTGACGCGGTGCACCCTGCGCCCGCCCTGCTGGCATCGAGCACTTCCCGTGTTTATGTTCAACCATATAAAGGGGCACATTCAGAGCAAGCAGTGCATTGTAATAGTTATTTACGATACAAGTGCAGAAATTGGAAATTTGCAACGAGTGGTGATAAATTAAAACACGACCGAAGGGAGTGTTTCAAATCGACACGAGTTGCGAATTACCTATTTACAGTTTACAGTTTACAATTAACGTTTTACAGTACATATGGCTCTTTAAAATTTCGACATATGCACGGAAAGCGCTCTTTTCCGCACACGTGCGGAAAAGTAGCACCATGTGTACTGTAAATGTATATTTTTCATACATTAATAATGTATCATCTATCATTATTCATCCCTTAAATAATAAATACACAAAGACTGCCAGGCCACATTTTATTGGCTTTGCTGCAACCCACAGTAATGCAAAATTTTGACAACGAACGACGAATGCGTTACGTTACCATGCAAAGCAACGAATAGGAAAATAGCGATAGTACGGCGTTAGTTATGAACAAACCCCGGGGTTTTCGGTGCGGGAATAACTTGAGAAAGAGTTGAGATAAACAGATTGGTTATTCTGACAAAATATCATATTGTGCCTTATGAATAAATACCTTCCTGCGAATTGTATACAAATTTATTTTAACTTAAGTAGTAGGTAATTAAGCATTTCTACCAAGCCTTACATGATTAAAAAAATGGTAAATTATTGCCGTCAATTAGTAGTTGACACGATTTTCAGAATAAAAAACTAATATTTTTTCTACATTTGGAACAGTTAAGTTTCGGCGTCTAGCTGTAAATATCCATTATAAGATCTTTCTACGTTGCTATTTTTTTTTTGAAGAAGCCAATTGTTGCACGATGTGTTTGCGATTGAAGTTCTATTTATTTGCCTTGTAACAATTCATTAATAATTTTTAGTGTGCTATAGCCAGAATTTTTATTTGAGACCAACTTTTTTATTACACTTTCCATTTCTAATATTAGTGTGGATATGAACGTGTGTTTTTTTAAATAAGTAAGTATCTTTTTATTCAAAATAATTATTCAGTAGGTAAGAACATTCTGATGTTTAAGTCAATTCTTTGGCAAATGTCATTCATTCCTGCACCGAAAACCCCGGGGTATCGTTATGAATATGTATAAAAATTCATCATTGGTAATTTTACAAAGGTGACATCTAAATATTCTAAGAACCTCTTTGACTATGACGTACCCTTTTAAGTAAGTAGGTAAACTTTAATATACTAGAATTTAAATTCACATAATATCAGCAAACAATCAATTCAAATTTACCTATATACCTACTTAAATTAAACCAAATAAAAACTGTTCTGATAATTACTTGATTCGTACAGTGTTATACCTGTATGTTATGGAAGTCGATACACCTAGCAATGCACTCACGAGAACTTCCCAAAGTTGCGAAACTTTCCACATGAGAATTTCTCGGTAAATTCTGAGAATGTTCTCGAGAACGAGAATTTATTTCTTTATCGTAGTTTATACCATGAATATTGACGATAGTTTAGGTGTAGTGCTAATAATATAATTATTTTCTGAGCTGCACTCCATGATGCATGTCTATTGAAGTAATTATTGTAATTGACATTGTTATATAAATAAGGTACTACGACAAACACTTGGCTCTGTCGTTTATAATAATTTAGTTTATAAAATATAAATTTATGTAAATAACGCATTTGTTTTTGAACACAACATGCATGGTAAGAAATTCTTTGTTGCACCGATCTTTTTCTGTACTGGCCAATATTTATGACAAACTTTAAAACAAAGGGATAAGAAGGGATTTTTGAAAATTCCACTCCTAAGGGGGAACCTTTTTTTTGAGCTAGAGACTTAAAACTTTGTGGAAAGATTAGTTATTAAAATACAAATAAAGTACTTTCAGAGTTGTAGAAAATTCCACCTCTAAGGGGGTTAAATAGAGGGGCAAGCTTTGTATGGGTAACACTTATTTTTTAGCTAGAGACTTAAAATTTAGCAGTAAGATTATTTATTACAATACGAAAAAAGTGCTTTCGGTGATTAGAAAAATTCAACCCCCAAGGGGGTTAAAAGGGGGTTAAAATTTTATATGGAGAGCAAGAAATTTTTAAAGTAAGAGATTTGTAACTTCGGTCTTATTCTGTAAATATATGTTAAAAGACTACAAAACCAATTTCAGAGTTTTTCCAAATTCATCCCCTAAGAGTGTTAAAAAGGGGTTTAAAGTTTGTGTATTTCAAGACATTTTTAAAGTATGAGATTTGTAACTTCGGTTTTAGACTGTTTGCTCACAAACTAGAAAATGAATTTCAACCATTTTTTAAATACATTCCCTAAAAGAGGGTTCAAAGTTTCTATTGAGAGCAATCATTGTCTAAGACGATAACAAGTACTTCGTGGACGAAGTCGCGGGCAACATCCTGTGTATAATACGATGCTAGAAATATTATGTTTGCAACTCTCTCTGAAATGTTCTCGGAAAGGGTCTAGCAGGCTAAGCTAACAAGAGTGGCCCCCGCAAGGGATTTGGCGGTTTTTTGAGGTGCAGTAGTGACAGGACCTAAGAACACTGTATGCGTAATATCAGCCTTCGATCTTCTTTTGTTTTAGACTTATTCACGAAAATGTCAAAAAATTAAGGTAATTTTTAAACTGTTATTTTAGCTTAATCAAGCAAGCGAGAGTAACCAAATAAATTCAGAATTAAGAAGCATAAAATGGGGTTCATAATGCATATTTTTACAGACATTCATATCCTTGAACTTGGTTGAAAATAATATAGTTTTTTTTTCACTTCATCTAACTATCAAAAAAATTACTTAATGAGCCACAATTGTCAACTACGTATTCATTTAAAAACATTTAAAAAAAATGGTGCGTCATGTCAAAAAAAACATTTATGAACGTATGTTTACTATATCATAATTCGTCGCTCCCATGCTAAAGTAACGAAACTGCTTTTTTGTCAAAATTGAGTTATTGATGTAGAACTGTACCAATTATGACAACGCACAATGTCACAAATTTTCAGGCTTCTATCTTTTAAGAATCCCAAGTTACCTTTGTACCAATCTACATTTAAAAATTTTTTGTCCCATGGTAAACTTGCGATGTGTAGATAAGGTGATTTGTCTTGGTCTTGGCAGATAAAGTTATGATGCCGGTGGATATTTAACGAATCTGCCATTTGCGTTAATTTTCTTTGGTGGGAATTATTATTAACAGGTATGATTACCCTATAGCAAATTTGCGAATCTGACAGAAACGGCAGTTTACTGTGGTCGCGTATATTCCTCATACATAATATTAGTCAACTATAGCATCTTTGCGAATCTGCACATTCGTTAATTTACCGTGGTGGCAACTATTACTCAACTACATAAGTAGACTACAGCAAATTTGCGAATCTGGTAGATACGGTAGTTCACTGTGGTGGCATTTATTCCTCATCTATATTAGTAAACAATAGCATATTTGCGAATCTACAAATACGTCAGTTTATTGTGGTGGCATTTAATGCTTATTTACATTCATAACCCTTTACATAATTACGAACCCAACGATTCGTTAATCTACCATGGTGGCAAATAAAACCTAGCTACCAAGCTAGCCATAGCAAGTTTGTGAGAGAGTTGCTACCGCAATCTCTTTACCGGGAAACAAGTAAACAATGCGCCCCCGTCGCCAACGCAGTGGCTGTAGGTTAGCATCCTTAACTACACTAGGTCTCCAACTCTAGGGGGACTGGTTTTGTCAGTCCACTTGATGCGCTGCTGCAAGACATGCAAATACTCTAATGACCATCTGTCCCAAAATATCTGAGCTATTTGTTGCAGCATCTGGTAGCGCGACAAACAAGAGCACTTTACTTCCCTGAGGGGATGATCTGGCAACGCTGCAAGTGGCTGCCCGATCAGGAAATGTCCTGGACTTAATGTCTCCATGTCGTTGGGGTCGGAGCTGAGCGGACACAACGGATGGGAATTGAGAACTGCCTCAATTCATCAAAATAACGTCGCCAGTTCCTCAAAGGTCAAAATATTTTGACCAACTACTTTATACATATGAGCCTTAGCTTGCATTACGCAGGCCTCCCAGATTCCACCCCAGTGGGGGCAGCCTGGCGGATCAAACGTCCAGGTGATACCCCGACGGGAGAGGTCTGTTCCAATGTCAATCTTATTATCTAATAAAAACTATACAACATCTTGTAAATACCGGTCGGCACCCTTATTTATAATTGGTTCCACAGTCTGACCGGTTCAGAGATGGGAGACCTCTACGTGAAACAAATCTATCCAAAGCAGCAATAAAGGCCTCCGTCGACAAGTCGGCAACAAGTTCAAGATTCGCCTTTACCGATTTCGCATTAATTCGCGAAGCCTTCACCCAGAAGGGGTCTGCGAAGTCAGTTCCAACCCTAGAAAAGGGCCTGGCCTCAGTGACCCTATCAGGAGGAAGGTCGCCCATCTGAGGCTGCATCGTGGCTGCCTTTATTCTGAAGCAAGGCAAACACCGAAACACGATGCTCCGTAGAACTCGTCGGCTGTTCAGTATCCAAAACTCTCGCTGCAGAATGGCCAAAAGGGCATTGCAGCTAGCATGAGACTTCTTTAGGTGGCTATCAGTTACCAGCAGGTTCACCAAGTGCCCCTTCTTGGGCAGCAAGAGGGTGTGGCGCGCCGAATAAGACAAACTCGCATTGCGGAGCCGTCCTCCAACCCGCAGCACTCCTGACTCGTCAATGAATGGGTTGAGGCGGGCTATTGCTTTCAGTAATTTGGGGCGCCCCTTACATAAAGTATCTAATACGTCCCCAAAGTGTTCTGCTTGTACAACCCGAATCCAGTGATGTAGGGCGGCACTCCGCTCTTCACTAGCGAGAGTACTACCACGTGACCGGTTGTCAGGGTGGCGACAGTTGTAGATGGATGAATCGCTTGACCCAGGCGGTCACTCCAACTAACTTGTCGAGGGAGCTGTACCGTTTGAGTAAACAAGCAGTGTCTGGCGCTGATGATGGGGTCCCAATCACACAACTGGCAGGCCAGTGTGTCTCCGGTTCCAGTAACCAAGGTGGCTTCCACCACAATGGGTGGGCCACAAGCTCAGATGCTGAGCAGCCCCTGGACGCCACATCGGCTGGGTTCATGGCGCCTGGCACGTGTCTCCAAACCAGGGCAGTCTCAGAGTTCTGGATCTGCGAAACACGATTGGCCACAAAAACTTTCAAGTTATGGACTGACGACTTAAGCCAGCACAAGACAATCTGGCTGTCCGTCCATGCGTAGGCATTCTACGCGAGGTCTACGGTGCCCTTCAAGGTGGAGGCCACATGACTCAGCAGGCGCACGAGAAGAGCGGCTGCAGCTAACTCCAACTTCAGAATCGTCCAACGCGTTTCTCTTTGCCAGGACCAAGTGCACATTGACCGCACCGGCGGCGGAGCTGACCATCCTAAAGTAGACGGCAGCTGCGAACCCTCGGTCGGAGGCGTCGCAAAACCCGTGAAGGGTTACTCTGCATTTCCCGGCAGGCAATTGCTTCCGCGACAGTTCTACCTGTTTGATCTCCGTGAGCGTGGAGAAGAAGACTTCCCAATCGCTCAACACATCTCCAGAGAGCGGATCATCCCAACCCAGTGGGAGGAACAACAGGCGCTGCATAAACGTCTTGGCTCTAAAGATGACCGGCGCGATCCATCCATTTGAATCGTACATTCTGGCCACTGTAGACAGAACATGCCGCTTCGTCCAGACTCTCGAGGACTCCAATTCCACCCGATAGGTAATCACATCTTGGACTAAGCGGTACTGTACGCCTAGGACCGATAACTTTTCTACGTTCACACTAAAAGGATCCTGTGGTACCTAACTAAGCAGTTTTAATCATCTACATTTCCACTTGTGTGTGTAACGAATATAAATAATCCATTTAATAGTTGATTGGCCTAACACACTGTCACGTTACGTGGACTACCAAGATATTGATAGCCCACGGAACAGTTAGAAAAGCTAGACTACAGAAAGGAAAAAAGGTATTCGGGTCGGGGTTGTATATTTATTTTTTAGTTTTGACAAGTGCAGGGGTTACAATGGCACACCGTACAGAATTTAGAGGTTGAGCGTAAAAAAAGGTAAAGAAAACGTGAGGTAGGTCGTGCGCAGATAGTGCGCGCCGTCCAAGGCGCATACAGATAGGGTGCGCAATCCAAGGGTGCGTGCGGATAGGGCGCGCAAAACAAGGGCGCGTACAGGTAGAGCGCGCAGTCCAAGGGCGCGTACAGGTAGAGCGCGCAGTCCAAGGGCACGTACAGGTAGAGCGCGCAGTCCAAGCGCGCAATCCAAGGGCGCGTGCAGATAGGGCGCGCAACCCAGGAGCGCGTGCAGGTAGGGCGTACAGACGCCAAAGAGGGGCGCGTACAGATAGGGCGCGCAACCCAGGAGCGCGTGCAGGTAGGGCGTACAGACGCCAAAGAGGGGCGCGTACAGATAGGGCGCGCAACCCAGGAGCGCGTGCAGGTAGGGCGTACAGACGCCAAAGAGGGGCGCGTACTGGCGTCCACAAGGAGCACGTGCAGATAAAGGACGTGGTTCGTCAACGCGCTGCCAGAACTCGTAGGAGGGACCTTCTTGAGGTGCGGGGCCAACTGTGACCCCGCACAGGTCAATTTAGAAGTCTTCCTGGTTTGGAAGTTTGGAAGTCTCGTTCCGCCCATTGTATGGGCTTATATACCCCAACAGACCAAGAATTCTAGAATTTCTAGTTCTAAATTTACAATTCAAAAATTTACAAGGTACCAGGATCACATAATAACGAAAAGTGAATACAACCTTAGACTAAAAGTATTCAACCTGAACTTCATGGTGACGCGGTTAACATAACTTGACATAATATCGTTGTTATGACAGATTGTCAAACGATAATCTTTTATTACAGGAAATGTTAATATTAGCACTAAAACAGGATTTAAAATACTGCTAAAACCACAGAAAAACAGGTAAAAAGAGTGTGCCAAAACGCACGTTAACATTAGCAGCGTACAGACGTCCTTTGCTGTTACAGAGACAGAATGAAAAGCCTGCTAGATGTCCCGTAATGTGAGAATCCTCAAACATGGCACAGTATCACGACTGAGGCATGGGACGTGCATTTGCGTCCCTTAGAATGATGAGGACTGCAACCGTTCTTAATAAGGTAAATGTTACATTACCCCAAAAACCCAGAAAAAAAAAACTTTTTCGTTATCTTAGAGGAAAAGTTTTTTTTTGACAAAGTTATGTTATGAGCGGTGATTAGTGCGTGAATGAAGTGAGGTGCTAATAATATTGAAGAGAAAAAAATATATACAATTAAGAAGTTCCCGATCTAATTTGCTTCTCTTTCAGAAATCACGCAAACATTCGTCACCAAATAAAGTAAGGGGATGTGGTTCACATTCAATGACGCACACTCCTAAGGAACTCCTCACCATGACCTAAGGCTTTTTTATAAGGGAGTAGTCAGCCGCTCCGCGGAAGTAAAACATGAAGAACCCACGGCTTATTTTATGAGTTGGTCATCCGCTCGAGAAAATACTATATACAAGCCTAGTTGGTTTAGAGCCAACTAGGGAAGAGTTGGTTTAGAGCCAACTTTCGAGGAGTTGGTTTAGAGCCAACTTTAGAAGATGCAGTAGACCTAGGCTACTGCAACTTGACCTAAGGCTTATTTGTGATGTGTTGGGTGAGCTGCACACACATATCCCCCTGCCTGAAGGGCTTTCGGGGGTTTCCTAGATAACTCAGTCGGGGAGGAGCCTTTCGGGAGCAGGGTAAATGATACCAGCGTTCACAAGATATTAACAGTGGGTCTTATGCCCTTTTATTTAAATAGCAACTCTTAATAATCTAGTTCAAGTAATCGCGAGACGGGGGCTACGATAGCCAGGCTATTTCCGGTAAGGGTAGGCGAGACACGGGAACGGCGGGATGGTGGTACTTCCAGCAGTGCACTCCGGATCCAAGCGGCCGGGAGTCCACCGGGTACGGCGGGTATGTCCTATCAACTCAAACCCCTCCAGGCAGTGCACTCGGGATCCAAGCGGCCCGAAAGGGATGAGGGGAGCGGGATCCCCTAGCAGTGCACTCGGTAGCCAAGCGGCTAGGGGAGTGGGGATGCCAAGCAGTGCACTCGGAGTCCAAGCGGCCTGGCGGGAAGGAAGGGAGGGAGAGGGCAGAGTTGTGCACACGGCGAGCCGCTAGCAAAACTCTCCCGATCTGGCGGGTGCGCGCTCTTATATACGGCCGGCGGGGTATGGTGCGGTGAGGTGCGGTGCGGTGAGTCGGTCGGCTCCCCGCGCGGTTGACCCCGTGCGGCGGCAGCGTTGTGGCGTGCTCGTACGTCACATATTTATGAAGGAGTAGTCAGCCGCTCCGCGGGAGTAAAATGTGAAGAACCTAAGGCTTATTTAACGAGTAGGTTATCCGCTCGAAGAAAAACTAAGTATATACAAGCCTAGTTGGTTTAGAGCCAACTAGGGAAGAGTATTACAAATAAAAAGAAAGAAAAGCGAAAGCGAGTCGTTGCAGACTAGTCGCACGCTAAGAAGATGATATATACAAATAGTCTGAAAAGAAACGAAATGAATGATGTGAAATGAAGTGAGGTTAAGAATTATACATTGTGTTTTAACCTGGTTTTTCTTGAGTTGCTAAGTTCCTTGGTTCCTCTAACCTAAAGGTAACCTCGTTAAGTTTAGACTTATTCAAGTAAAAGTAAGTAATAGAGCGTGCTATGGTAACCATAAAGTCCGAAGCGAACAAAATCGAGTAAGAATAAATTAAGGCCGAAATTAAACTATTTAAAGACGTATGCTGTCTGTCGTTTTAAAATTTAGAAGAGTGAAGCTTGTCAAAAATAAAAACCGGTTGGGCGCCAAAACTGTCACGTTACGTGGACTACCAAGTTATTGATAGCCCACGGAACAGTTAGAAAAGCTAGACTACAGAAAGGAAAAAAGGTATTCGGGTCGGGGTTGTATATTTATTTTTTAGTTTTGACAAGTGCAGGGGTTACAATGGCACACCGTACAGAATTTAGAGGTTGAGCGTAAAAAAAGGTAAAGAAAACGTGAGGTAGGTCGTGCGCAGATAGTGCGCGCCGTCCAAGGCGCATACAGATAGGGTGCGCAATCCAAGGGTGCGTGCGGATAGGGCGCGCAAAACAAGGGCGCGTACAGGTAGAGCGCGCAGTCCAAGGGCGCGTACAGGTAGAGCGCGCAGTCCAAGGGCACGTACAGGTAGGGCGCGCCGTCCAAGCGCGCAATCCAAGGGCGCGTGCAGATAGGGCGCGCAACCCAGGAGCGCGTGCAGGTAGGGCGTACAGACGCCAAAGAGGGGCGCGTACAGATAGAGCGCGCAACCCAGGAGCGCGTGCAGGTAGGGCGTACAGACGCCAAAGAGGGGCGCGTACAGATAGGGCGCGCAACCCAGGAGCGCGTGCAGGTAGGGCGTACAGATGCCAAAGAGGGGCGCGTACTGGCGTCCACAAGGAGCACGTGCAGATAAAGGACGTGGTTCGTCAACGCGCTGCCAGAACTCGTAGGAGGGACCTTCTTGAGGTGCGGGGCCAACTGTAACCCCGCACAGGTCAATTTAGAAGTCTTCCTGGTTTGGAAGTTTGGAAGTCTCGTTCCGCCCATTGTATGGGCTTATATACCCCAACAGACCAAGAACTCTAGAATTTCTAGTTCTAAATTTACAATTCAAAAATTTACAAGGTACCAGGATCACATAATAACGAAAAGTGAATACAACCTTAGACTAAAAGTATTCAACCTAAACTTCATGGTGACGCGGTTAACATAACTTGACATAATATCGTTGTTATGACAGATTGTCAAACGATAATCTTTTATTACAGGAAATGTTAATATTAGCACTAAAACAGGATTTAAAATACTGCTAAAACCACAGAAAAACAGGTAAAAAGAGTGTGCCAAAACGCACGTTAACATTAGCAGCGTACAGACGTCCTTTGCTGTTACAGAGACAGAATGAAAAGCCTGCTAGATGTCCCGTAATGTGAGAATCCTCAAACATGGCACAGTATCACGACTGAGGCATGGGACGTGCATTTGCGTCCCTTAGAATGATAAGGACTGCAACCGTTCTTAATAAGGTAAATGTTACAACACTGGAAGTAATCAAATATAGATGATTTAAACTGCTTAATTAGGAACAACTTACCCATATACATAAGCTCTTGTAGTGGCTATAAGTATTTTGCATTAAATTGGCATGATATTATAAAAAAAATTTTTGTTGTAACCAAAAATTATACAGATTCGCAAATCTATTACTGAATACAAAATGAATAAGAAGGCATTCTAATTCAAATACACCATAGTAAATACACGAAACTGTAATTTTCGTAACTTTACCTCAGTTTAAATACATTAAAACGATTTTTAATTTGCGAAACTGGTACTTTCGTGAGTTTTCTATGGTGAAAAATCTTACCTTTTTTTTGCTATGTATGGAGGTGCAAAATTGCGAATGTGTCGTAACTTCTAATTCCAATAAAATAATGCATATCTGGCAAATTAATCATGTACTACATGCATTTTGAATGCACTACATGTATACTATATCAATACAACTTCAACGACCACTTTAAAAAAAACAAAATAAAATTTTTTGCAACTTCAAATCGCTCCCCTGAAAAATGTGTTTTTTGCAGTTTCGTTACTTTAGCATGGGAGCGACGATATCATATCAACACTATTATATTGATCAATGTCAATCGTCGAGCAAAACAAAGAGAAACGGCCTCTTTAGTACCTATGTGGAATATTTATTTATTACACAGGCCACATTGTCTCTTATACGGCGTATAGGTGTATATGTGTGTATTTGTGATAGATTTGACATTAATATAGGTCTGACATTTGATCTGACATCTATTGGTTTTGCAAAGCTTATATTCGAAAGAAATAATATGAAGTACAAGGAGCACCGTGTCATGTTCCACGAAATATGAAGATTGTACCATTTATGATGTTGTAAATTGTGATCCTGCCATAATGTTTACGCCATCCATTGAGTGCAGAGCTACGGTGCCAACAGATGGAATCCTAATCATTAATATAAAAACATTCTTAATCACAATATTTATAAGATCAAGCCGGAATCGTCTACAATTGAACGTTGGGCTAGTCTCCCGCTAATACTTCTGCTGCTGCAGAAACTATCGATGACATGTACTACAGCAGGCCAATTGTGGACAATACAAGGCGACTCCTATGGGATACAAATCTTCAAGATACAAATCTAGCTACCATCACAATTCAACTTCTTTATGTTTTTGAAACTGAAAGCAAAATGAAGAAAAACCACCTACCTACAACAGTATGGCAAAAACATGTGTATAATTTGTTACCTATCATAACTCATTAACTTAAAAATAAAGCTATTTTATTTTCGAACTAGTGACCCGCCCCGGCTTCGCACGGGTTTATATGTATAATACATGCGTGTATTATACATATAAACCTTCTTCTTGAATCACTCTATCTAATCTTTTGAAAAAACCGCTTTAAAATCCGTTGCTTTATTTTAAACATCTAAACATATATAGGTACAGACAGACAGCGGGAAGCGAATTTGTTTTATACTATGTAGTGATTAGATTAGTAATTATTTTTAAATGAATCACGCCAACCAAACGGTAGAATAAAATCTTGAAAAACATATAATTTAGGGTATCCCCCCTACACGTAAAGTGGGGATGTATTCATTTCTATTTAAACCCATGTGGGGTATATTTGAATAGCTTGTTCAAAAGAATTATGGGTTTCCGAGAACCACCTTCCAACTCAGCCGTTTGCGTGATATTGGGCTTTTTAAAGCCCTAATTTTGTTCGAGTCAATGTATGTAGTCAAATGTAGATAGCATGTGTGACCAGATTCATAAAATACAATGGGTCAGTTTTATTTATGCACACGCGTGGTGATGATGATGATGTGATAGCAATTATTTTATAAGACCGCGACCGTTATAAGACGCCTACACACATTCTAACCGATTGCCTTTGCCTTATGCACAATCGAAACTCCTTTCTGGACAAACACATCATGTGCCCGGAGGTGATCAAATTTCTTGAGGTCAACAAAATCCTGCAATTCTTGACGACTTGAATTTGCAGGACTTGACCAAGAATTGTAGTAAGTGGCGATCACAATAGATAAGCGATGGTCGCAGTGATATGAGGGCTCTGACAGCCCGGAAGCCACTACCAGAACAATAATAATAGTCCCGCTACTGAAAAAATGCCCTCGCTTGGCGTGCTGGTGGCAGGAATAGCCAGTGTAGCCCTTGCGAGTTCGCTTAAAAGACGAAATGTTTTTTTCTTATCCCGCCAGTACTTAAGAATGTCATCGTCTACAACGTCACTAGCATTAGCAGCTGCCAAGTATTTCCAGCACTCTTGATCGGCTTCATTAAACTCTGAAGTTAAACTAGAGCTGACAATGCCGCTGCTGTGTTTTCTTGATAACTATGACACAAGAGATTCCTTTGAGGATTTTGAGGAAGTAAAATAAGTAAGCTATTGCAGGAGCTACCTCAAATGTGGATGTGGTGGATGCACCTGAAACATCGGCCTGTTCTTTTATGTACTCTGCGAGGAATGCAGCACGGTTTGTATTTTTTCCTTCGAGATATGAATCAATCTGATTTAAGCCCATGCACCGAGGGTCCAACAGTGCCGCAATTACAGTTTTATCACTAGTTGGGAATCTTTTGTCTAATTTTGCCAACATTATTTTTTTCAGTTATAGCATTATTAGCGTCTCTTCGTCAGACAAAGAATTGAGGATATCTTTGATTTCCAAATGAAACACCAGTTAAGCGAAGAATCGAATGATTTGTCAGTTCAGACTTCAGTCGCCCGCGTTTCGGCGCGCCGTGCGGCGTGGCGCGGGTCGATGGCGGCGCGGCGTGGCGACGCCAGCGTGACGCGCACGTCTACTGCCAAGTACTTCCAGCCATTTCAGGACTGATGGACTAAGTTTTTTCACGCTGTTCGCTGGCTGTTTAAAACTTACTGCCAAAATCTATACACGTGCAACCTGTGGAGCAACTACACCAAAAAGACCCTCAGTGCTCTGCGCGTCCAGTACAATAACACCTTCAGGGGGTTGTTGGGGCTGCCCTGGCGCTGAAGCGCGTCAGGGATGTTCACCGCGTGGAGCACCGACGGTTTCCAAGCCGTGCTGCGCAAGCGGGTCGCATCCCTGGCCGAGCGCGTACGGGGCAGCGCCAACGCTCTTCTGAGGGTGATCGCTGGGAGGATGGACAGCCCTATTCTAGCTCACTGGATGTCCATGCATGTGCATGCCAACTATAATTATACTTTCCACTAACATTAGTAATGATAAGTAAAGTAGTATAAGTTTTTTACTAACATAATATGGATGTGTGTCCGAAATAAATGCTTTCGTTTCATTTCATTTCATTTCATTTTCTCTCTACGATTTAAGGGCTAAATGATGCCACTTGTCTCTTATTATTGTCACATGACGTAAAATACCTACCATTATAATTTTGACCGAAAGTGAAGGATTTTTCAAATTTTCGGCCAATTTTAGCTGGGATAATCTTCTGATTCTGGCTCAGCACAACTTTCTTGGCCTGCTGCCATGCATTTTGTGGTGTTGTCATGAGACGTAGGCGTATTTGGAGTGGGCTTACGGTCTTTAAGAAGCATACTTAGAATAAAATATGGAAATGTAAATAAGTCTGTGTCATTTTCCAGTCAGATGTTTTGACAGCTTTCACAATTTTAGTTTTTCTGAGGAGGTTGGTGACTGGTTCAAATTCTTAATGTCACCAAAAAGAAATAGAAATTTAGGTCAGTGATCTGTCACAGTCAAGTGAGTTAGTGTGCGTTAAATGTAGTTGTGTGCGTAACTGGGGAGAGTTACGATAACGTTGCGCCCCCTAGCGGTTTTCACTGTGTTGCGTATTTAGTTTCATTTTGGAGTGACTACTGAATGTGAATTATACATTATTGATTACTAGCTGTTGCTTGCGACTTCCTTTTGTTGGAGTTTTACTGGGATAAAAAGTATTATATTATGTTTATCCGGGCTTTTTGTATACAGTTCAGCCGTTTTTGCGTGATTTAGTAACAAACATCCGAAGAACCAAACAAACATCCAAACTATCGCATTTATAATATTAGTAGGATTAGTAGAATTAACAATATTAGTAGGATTTTATTTGGTGTGTATTTGACTAGTCTCTAATACAATCAAGGGCAACGAGCCAATTTTGCCATCTTTGACGCAATTGATGCGTCGAAAAACGTGTATTTTGCTTCATTTATTGACATTGTGTTTAAACACGAAAGACCAGTTTTTCGGGATTTTTTTATGATATATCGTGACTTCATTAAATTTACTGGTTTTTAAAGCGGGCGACATGTTTAATGTTTTTAGTTAAAGCAATGACGTCAAGTTGCAGTTACCCAAAAGGCAACCGGGTGGCTCGCGGTGTTTGAGCTCCCGAAGTGTTGTGTAACCCGTACTGAGCTATCCGAAGTGGGGGAGAAAAAAATGGTGTCGAGAGGCAGCCGATTTAAAGCGACGTGAGCTCCAAAAACTGATTTTTTTAAATCGTAGCTCTTGTTTGGATTATAATACGGCTGCCCTAAATTTAATTAGAAATTTTGAGGCCTTTTTCGAGGGAAATCAGCTATTTGAATCCTGAGTTTTTGACTTTCGCTCGATAGAAAAAAATCACGAACATAGGTCTAAAATACACTTAAAAAATCGTAACAAATTATGCACAACAGCTAAACATATTAAAGTTAGTTTTAAAAATTGGCAATGTCATGTTTGAGGGAAATCAGCTATTACTTTTTTATTTATTAAAACGCACAAAAAATTAAACTTAAAAAAAACATGAGATCCGCGCTTCCAAACACGCACTTCCATCTTGTTCACGCTTATGCTCAGTGAGAGGGAGAGAAGACCACGAACCTACGTCCCCTTAAGCAGCATATCATTATATAAACAGCGTATACACTTTTCAGGCAACCGCTACACAATGGGATCCGCTATTATAAAGAAAAAAGCGGCCAAGTGCGTGTCGGACCACGCACAACGAAGGGTTCCGTGCCTACTACTAATAACTATATAAAGTAAGACTAGTGGTTATCTCTAAACTGTGAACGTCTTGGATAATAAAATATTGTTGTCTTATTCATTCGCTTACACCCGAATATCATCAAACAAACATGTATTCTTAATCAGCTTATGTGATTATGTCCCACTTTAATTGTAATAAACTATTCAATAACAAACAGTTCGGATTCACTAGGGGTCGCTCTACCACTGTGCCGGTGTGGTACTAATTAAACATATTTTTGAAGCCTGGCAAGAGGCTCAAGATGCTATTGGAGTGTTCTGTGATTTATCAAAGGCATTTGATTGCGTTGATCACGAGAATTTAATCAGAAAATTAAGACGAAGTAACATTAACCCTTAATAGGACAGAGCATAATTTTTTTGTAAATTAAAATTTGAGTTCGATATATGGGTAAGTTGGGTATCTTGATCCAGAAAAAATACGATAAAAGTGTGGGGGGGTAAGTGGACGGGGGTGATTTCTGGTGGGAAATTATTTCCCCTTGTTCGATGATCGTATTGAAAAAACCGTCCGACCGTGAGGTAATCTTTATTATTTTCTTAATTTTATGACTTTTTTATGAGATTTCTTTGTTTCTTGTTATTTTTAATACAATCTTAAAAAAAAACAGGGAAATTCATAAAAAAACAAACTTTTAATCATATAAATATATAAACAAAACGTAAAATTTCGTAACGTCATCTTATAATTGGAAAAGTAACTACAAAGCCTCATTTTTATTTATGCTTATCACAAAATTACTAAAAAAACTAATATTATACATCAGTTTAATATTAACACACCATTTTACAAGTCAAGCACCTGTTTCACACACATAATTTACTTTAAAAACAAAGTTTTAACCGACGAAAAATCAATCATCCCCTATTTGCCTACTCTTAATGTTAGTTTTTTTGTTCCAAATGTATACGGGACCAACTTCGGGGTATACCCTTTCCAATAAAAAAAGAATTATCAAAATCGAACTACTCTGTAAAAAGTTATGCGTGGTCATACATAAAAAAATATATACGCGTCGACTTGAGAACCTCCTCCGTTTTCCTACGTTAAAAAGTAATGGTTGTGTACTAAACTCAAACAAATAATATCAAAGACTATTTCTTATATAGAAACGGGCTTCAAAACTCGTCATTACGTTGTATATCTTACTATATATAATAATATATATTTATAAGAAGTTTACGGCGTGATTTTTTTAAGTTCGTGAGCGAACAAAGGGAATTATTTTCCCACTTGGACCCTCCAACTTCAAAGGACATTTAGCCGGACAAAACAATGGTTTCAGACAGTAATTTCTATGCTAAATAACAAATAATACAGTTAATTGTACGTAACTGCCATCAAAACCCGCTTACCTAATTTTTTTTTATGGATCCGGACACTCATCGGCGAAAAACACTGTTGTTTACGATTTTTTCACAACTTTTGACTTTGACATTGACGTGTTTTGACAGATGAAGTCTGAGTGAAAAGTGTTGCCAGTATAATAAGTATAATACTTACTAAGAAGTGTAAAACTGTATGGTAGGTTTCATTTAAGAGTTGCCGTATACAAAATACATAAAATTTTATACCAACAGACGAAGTGGGAAATAATATCCCCTTGTACTAATAAGGGTTAACAACACATAAGATGAACTGGAATTTGAAGATAGAACAGTGTTTTTAGGCATCACCTTGGACTCAAAACTACAGTTTTTCCGTACATACGTGGCTCCATTCCTGATTTAGTTTTAAGATAAAGTTAGATAACAATGATTTTTAAGATAATCTACAAGCCAAAACCTATTGAGTATATGTTATAATAGCTAGATTGAACAAAACTTGCAATTTAATAACAGTAAAATTGTGCTAACCGGATATACTAGATTTTTGCAGCCAGCGATAACACAAAAATGTGTGTTTTATAATCTGACAATCTGAGCCGACTCCAAACCCAATTATCCACCAACAATATAATCATACCCGAACAGTTCGGCTTTCGAGCAAACCACTCTTGCACACACCAAGTCCATCGCCTTGTGGAACACGTACTTTTTTGGATGACAGGCTGGGGTCGCACGATCCCAACAGGCGCGATCTTTCTAGATATAGCGAAAGCTTTTGATAAAGTCTGGCACCAGGGCTTGCTACACAAGCTCTATAACAACCAAGTGCCAGACCGTCTTATACTGCTCATCAAAGACTACCTTACCGGCAGAAGCTTTCGCTATAAAGTAGAGGGATCATATTCCGCCTCTCATCCAATAAAGGCAAGGCTCCGTCCTCTCACCAACACTCTTTTCCATACACATAAATGACATTCCTAAACAACCACAAACCAACTATGCCCTCTTCGCGGACGACACCGCCGTCTTTGCCACATCCCCACGCTTGAACCGAGTTATCCAGCTGCTGCAATCTGCAATCAATGCCCTAGGGCATTGGTGCAAATTGTGGCGGATAAAGGTTAACCCGGAAAAAAGCGTGGGAGTCATCTTCTCTCGAACAAGCACCTACATCCGACTATTCGAGTCAGCCCCTAACATACAGCTACACGGTACCCAACTTCCCTGGAAATCACAAGCCAAGTACCTAGGCGTAACACTCGACAAACGACTTAACTTCCACAGCTACATCCAAGCCATCTCCAACAAAGCTAAATTCTATCTATCTAGACTCCACCCCCTATTAAACGTCAAAAGTTAAATGCCCCGCAAGTACAAAATAAGAATATATAAAACCTGCATCAGACCAGTTTTCACATATAGTTCACCAGCCTTTGCCCAATCCTCAAAACGCAAGATTAACCAACTCCAAGTAATCCAGAATAAATTCTTAAGGAGACTGGTGGGCGCACCATGGTACGTCAAGAATAAAGACCTGCACAAAGATCTCAAAATAGATACAGTAAAATCATACTTTAAAAAGCTCAGTACGACATTCTTCGAAAACACCACATCCAACCCGAACGAACTTATAAGAAGTGCTTCAGACTACGCCCCTGAGCAACCGCCCAGGAAGGGCGTACGTCGTCCGAGGCACGTCTTATTAGACCCAGATGACGACATCACTATAGCTCAAATGCGAGAGCGAGAGATCGAATCCGTACTTAGACAACAACATCTCCAGCAAATGCGTGCACTTAGAAGGGGTAGCAATGGTGTACCCTTACCAAACCGTCCTTACAGGCCCGGCCTACGAAGGCCTGATTTAGGGAGGCCCCACTGGGACAACTCCCATCTCAATAACACAGATGCCCGATTTGGTCCGAGAACCTACCAAAGGATCCCGGACCCAATCGATCGCACCTCCCCAGAAATACCCGACGAACCCGGACCGCCTGACGAATAGGCATTGGCAGGGCACTGAATTAACATATAGTTATAGCCAAGCCTTATAACCTATACTGTAATATTGTAAATACTGTGTAAAGTAATGTAAATTCTGTGTAATTAGTTTTAATATAAATAGTAATAATGTCTCAGAATATGTTATACCAAATTGTCCTTATGTAAATAATATTGTATAGTTTAATTTAGTCCCATTGCAGTCCTTTAGGACATAACTATTGTTTAATTTTTCGTCTTTTTACACTTTTGTTTATTTTTATTGTACTCTACTCTACTCTTTTCTGACTCTTTACTCTTTTTCTTGTTCTTCTGCTCCCTTTCCTTCCTTCTTTTCCCTCTGAGAGGCCCCTTAGGCCCTCAGAGAGGACGTACCGTAACGTATCCGTTACTGGCCGCACTGCAGGCCAAACGGGGGAAAAAAAAAAAAAAAAAAAAGCCCATTCAGTCAGTCTTTGCCGCTTCCCCGAGGTGGTCGCAAGGATTGACTAAACCTATCGCGCGGCCTGGGCCAACCGAGTACGTGCCTAGAGATCCTCCGCAGGGCGGCCCGGGCATACAGGGTACGTGCTGTCGAAGACTCTTCCAGAGGAACCCCGAACGTTGCGGCCCGGGCTACACCGGGTACGTGCTTTCGAGATTCCTCGGCCGGCCGCGATCGATCCGCATATCGACATACCGCAGTAACCCGCGTTACCAGCGTATCCTACGGGACCGATATATGTAGGGGAACCTGTTGTACCTTAGACAGAGTTGTACCTAGGACAATCAGTTTTTTTCGAACATCTCGCGCTTTTAGGAACTGTTGTCTATGGCATTTGAAACATCATTGGTCAACATTAACGTGAAATTAGTTGCGATTCGCCGGCGCCATATTTGCATAGTTAGAAAAGGTAATTTATAATTTTACACTCAGAAAGTACGTTTTTTGGGCTTGACTTCATGCCAATTTATTTAACTTGATGCATGTTTGTGAAAACTGTTTTATTTAGAATCTAATCTTAGTATATTTACTTTTTTGTACTTTCTTAAGTTTTTTGAGGTTTATTTTTGTAGTTAGTCATTAAACATTTTTTTTTGTTTAATCCAACTATTTGAATTAATGTATCGTTAAAATTTATGTTAAGAAATAAGAAAAAAAATAATACGTTAGGTTGCAAGTTAAAATTACGTGATCAGATTTTCAACAATAATAATAAGTGAGGCTTTTTTGAAAAACAATACTTTTCCCTAAATATTGTTGTAAATAACTGTAATATAGTTAATTGCAAATGCTAATATGATTCACTAATTATTACTCATATTATTTCAACTGAAAATTATTAAATAAAAGCAAATATTTTTTTTTATCTCGATTTAAACCTGCTCTATCCAAGGTACAACGGACACGGTCCAAGGTACATCTGGTTTGTTGTACCTAGGACAGTTTTCCCTTTTTTTTTTCAAGTGGCTAGTGGTCCCAGGTTTTTTAAAATATACACAGTTTTATGATTGAATTATGTAGTTAATTAAATGATCTTTACATACATGCATATTGGACAGGTGCAGATAGCACATTTTTTTTTAATAAATCAAAATTTAAAAAAACTGGCCTACGTACAACAGGTTCCCTATATTGTACGGGGTTGCATCCCCCGCTTTAACGCCTGTGTCTTATCTCATAAATAAAGGGCATCACAGTCCCACCGACCTTCTACTGAATCTACCTGTTTGTTATTTAACCTAGTGGAAATCCCTCCTATCCCTGAGCTAGCTTGGAAACCGTCACTACGCCCTTCAGGCGGAAGGATTTGTATGGCTCGCCCTCAGCGACAACCATTACAAAGTTAATAGATAAACTAATAATTAAATCAATTATAAACAAAAAAGGATTAACTCTTAATATTAAAACACGGTTTTTCATACCTGTTAAGAGAACACCACGTGCAGCAAAAAATATGGCGGACGCCTACAAACAGCTCCTGTATCAACGAGTATATTTCTTCCCCCGATCCCTCAACACACCTGTCACATGACGTTTTGACCAATAAGAAATCAGAGCTCTTGATTAAATACTCACGATTTATTCAAATGAATATACCAAATATTTATGACCAATAAACGACTCAAAAGGCTGACCACTGGTCCCTGGTTGGCCACTGGTGCCTTTACCCTAGTGCAATTTAAATTTAAAACAGGTTTTTTAGTGATTGATATATTATTATGTTTGTAAATTTAAATATTTTTTGGAGATAAGAATATTGCCTTCAGCGCCCCCTATTACTTTCATCGTGACTTCAGTTGTAATGTGCTTTACTTTAATTCTACAAATGTCATCATTGAAATGTCAGGTAACAAGGACATATTTGTCTGGACAAACTTGGAAACTAATTAGTACCGCCGTGCGCTAACAGAGGGCTATAACGGGTATTATTTGAATTAGAGACAGAACAATAGACGGTTGGGATGACTGTCATCGAAGAGTAAAGTCCATGATGGAGAAATAAACGCGAACATGGTTTGGGGTGACGGAAACCAAGAACCGAAATTGCCAGTTCCCAGTTACAGAATAAATTCAAATCACTGTATGTTGGCTGATAATATTTGAGGAGTTCCGTCGATTCCCCAAGGATCTTAGAATCACCTTTGGCACTACATTAGTTGCTACTCAAACGGAATCATATCAGAATATGTGACGTACATCATTGAGGAGTTCCATAAGTCATGTGTGGAATTCATCATCAGGTCCACTTCACCAAATGTTTGGATTCCGAGTGTAAATACACGAGTTACAATAAAAAAATTACGAAATCATTACACGCGTGCTTAATAAAATTGAGGGGTTCCCTCAATTCCTCATAGATCCATCATCCAACTAGTTTTTTGAAAACAATAAGACCAGTCTGAAAGTATACACTTTCAAATGAAAAAAAATATTTACGAATCGGTTCACAAATGACGGAGTTCTGAGGGAACAAACATTTAAAAAAACTTATAACTTATTTGAGAACCTCCTCCATATTTTGAAGACTGTTAAAAAGTTACAATAGTTTCTAGGTATACAATAAGGTTCATTAACAATTTACCTACAAAGGCAAAAAGAATATTACAATTAAAATTAAATTGAGAACCATTCGTCCAAGATGAAGGACTTAACTTAAAGTGAGATTTTTGGAGTATGTTTTATAATAAGTTACAGCAGGATCTTGAATGGACCTTGAAGTTTATCTTCGGTCTCATATCAAATTACTGGGATGGAGGTGATGAAGAGGTTCTGCTTCTGAGCCATTTTGGCCTCCCGAAGAGGTTCGGCCTTCAGGCTTCTACCAGAGCTCGGTCTTTAGCCATTGCCGAAGCTCAGTATTCAGCCGTCCACCTGGGCTCGGTATTGAGCCCTCCACTATCCGGTGTGACATGTCATAATGAGGATTCATACATTACAACGCAGCGGTCTACGTGCTGCGCACGCAGTCGGTGTGGCTCGGCCTTCAACCGCGCCCGACCCGCGCCGCGCCCGACCCGCGCCGCGCCCTACCCGCGCTGCGTCCGCTCCGCGCCGCGCACGATCCGCGTTCGGTGTGTGGAGGACTTTGGAGCAAAAATAACTTTAAAAAATTGGTGGAAAATAGGTTATATAATATATATGACTTTTATGATATTAAGTCAAAATGTTTTTTTTACACTGGTGGTGCAAAAGTGCACACTTCGGTGGCAGGCAAGCTTACGGCCCACCTGATGGTATGTGGTTACCGTAGCCTATAGACGCTTGCAACTCCAGGGGTGTTACATGCGCGTTGCCGACCCTTTAAGAATGTATACACTCCTGTTTCGAAAAAACCCTTACTGTAGTCCCCGTAGTGTAGTGTGTGTGACTGTTATTCGTTACGCTACAAAATCAAACAAACTAGCATACCTGTGCTAACTCGGGGCACGTATAAGGGATTTGATATCGATAAAAAAGATGTCGATATATATTAATACATGTGCACATTGAAATTTCTCGATTACTCTAAAAAGTAATCGATTACATATCTGAACACATATCATATGTGTTTTATATTGACTCAAGTAATTATAAATATTTTAAGAATGCCCCGTTGACCACGTGGACGTTGAGGTTGAGATAACGTATAATAATTTAAAGAGGATATTTTCATCTAGACGGCAATTTTTATTACCGATGAATATGGAAAAAATATACATAAATTGTATACTATGAAAACTATTTAAAATGAACAAATAAATACACGTTTTAATTTGTTGTTTATTATTTTATTTTATAATGAAGAGAAAACAAATACATTTATTCATGTTGAATTGAATGTTGAATAACATTTAGATGTTACAGTTACATCGATATATTTTTTAGTCGATGAAAAATTTTGCTACATAACTTTAGTATAGGTGCCCCGAGTTAGCACAGGTATGCAAACTTTAGTATAGGTGCCCCGAGTTAGCACAGGTATGCGAACTTTAGTATAGGTGCCCCGAGTTAGCACTTTAGTATAGGTGCCCCGAGTTAGCACAGATATGCAAACTAGTTACGTTAACGTGAGATTGTTGTGCGCTGTTTCGTTAAATATTAAATTACTTTTAAAATAACGAAAAAAGTACGCGAATTTTGCATAATGAATCGAAACAGTCAGAAAGTGACGATTTATTCAACTAGCGATATACTTACCCAAAAAAAGACAAATACTGTCTGTTTTTTCATTCACTGATATCGCTTTCAAACTAGGTAGACTATTTAGACTCATAAAGACGCAAATTTGGAAAGAATGTTGTGGTGATGTCATGTTTAAAAGTCCTAATTCAACCAGGCGTATTCAACACATTTTAATGACAGCCTGATGGCATTGCAAATTTAATGACTCTACTACGAAATTGGCCATCACGACTTCACCTGTCTTGACAAACAGCAAACTTTGACAGTTCACTAGGTACATCACCATATCACGACATATCGCTGGTATCTCTTAAACCGGTCGAATATAGCCCATGACGATAATAGCGTACGTAAATGTCGTCATCAGTGATCTAGCTATCGTCATCCTCATAAACTTGTCTCTCCACACCTCACGCGCCCTTCTATAATAGCTTGACCTTGAGAGTAGCAACAACTATGCGTTCTCGGAGGTGAAACTTATACTGGTTCAGTTAAGACGAGACGCTGGTAAGCGTTGAATAACACCTAACTACGCTGTTATTCTTTACGCGCTCATGCGCCTCACTCCATCCTTCACGCCTAACGAAAATAGACCTCTACCTACGCTTAGTTACTACGAATCGCGGCGTCAAGATATATTTGTGGGTGAACGGTGAGCTGAGGTTAAAACAAGATACATAATAGTGGGGCTGCTGTATAACTAGAACGAATGTAAAGACCAGCGATTCTTTGGCTAACTGTCATTGAGAACGTACGCATGGATAAAAACACATTTATAACTTAAACATTCATATATTCCGAGTGCTACATTATGTAAATTTTCCTTAAGCAATAAAATACAAGTATCGATTAACATTCTAGTGAACAGCGTTTGGATTAAGGCGTTTCGCAATAAGTCATTGAAATAAGAAAAAAATGTTTTGGCAATTGGTGATAATTGCAGCATTTTTCTGGCTGGTGCACGCGAGGTGGCAAAAGAGACGCGTTCGCAAGGTCAATGAGGAAATTTCGTCGGGATCGTTGCAGCAGCTGCCTGTTATCGGACATGCACATCATTTGGGAGGGAACCATGAAGGTACCGTAGCTTTTAAATACTTAGATACGCTGGAACATACATATAATTGTGGTAGTAGGTCGCGGGAGTCCGCTGGATGCTGGATGCGGATGGCGCAGGAGCAAGGACCGGAAAGCCTATTGATTTGGTAACCCTATCAATTTGGTAAGCATATTATTATCTGTATGTGGTAACCATAAGGAATTTATTACCTTATGGTTCCCACATCCGATATGCATACCACAACAATGGGGTTAACCTATCGGTAAAGTTACCTTATCATGAGGTTACCATTATGGGTAGGGTTTTAAAAACCACTTCTACAAACAGCTTGAGGGAGGACTTTTTTATGGGACGATAATTTAATCCGTTATGGATACCTCCGCGCCACGGGAATAACGCGAAGCTTATGTCGGACTCGCACCGATTAAAAATCCCGCTACCAAACGCACCACACATATCTGCGGTGCGGCGCCGCAGAAATTCACGGTGCGACGGCGCAACGCAGAAAGTTACGTTGTGGCGCCGCAGGAATTCAGTTTTGCGGCGCTGCGCCGCGAGTTTACGGGCGCCGCGTTGCATCGTGTTTTCCTAGGGTGCTGTGTCGTGATAATACCACAATAAACTGATAGTCGTTTAAGTAGATAATGAATTCCCATGGCTACCTTCTGTCTCCATTATCAATCAGCTCGATAGTACCATAATAATTATTTAATTGTCATCCAAACTATACATCATCCTCGTAGCGTTATTCCCGGTTGTACCCCAAAGGGCCCCGGGGTCCGCATTTGATACCAAATCCCAAGATTTGGCAAAGGCACTAGTTTTTCGAAAGCGACTGCCATCTGACCTTCCAACCCAGAGGGGAACACTATACCTTATTGGGATTAGACCGGTTTCCTTACGATGTTTTCCTTCACCGAAAAGCTAACGGTAATAAGTTCCGAAAAACTCATTGCTACGAGCCGGGATTCGAACCCACGACCGCCGCTTGACAGCCGCATGCCTGAACCACTAGGCTACCGTAACTCATCCAAACTATACGTTTATCCAATATTTCAGCTCGATCGGTTGAAGATAATATCTGCTTCAAAATTGAGTTGCAAGATTCCACCCGAACAAACATAGTTACATAGGTAATACATAATTAGTTAAGTAAGTACATACATACATTGCAAGTTAATAGATAGCTTGTAAAAATAAGCTTGACTAAACATTCAACACACACCTTATGGTTTTTGAGTAAAATGCCTGTGACCTATGGACAGCAGGACAGACGGCCGAGACGGACGGACGGATAGACGGACATGATGTTATTATAAGGGAATCGTTTTTAGGGTTCCGTAGCCAAAAAATGGAACCCTTATAGATTCGTCATCTCTGTCTGTCTGTCTGTCTGTCCGTCCGTATGTCACAGCCACTTTTTTCCGAAACTATAAGAGCTATACTGTTGAAACTTGGTAAGTAGATGCATTCTGTGAACCGCATTAAGATTTTTACACAAAACTTGAAAAAAAAACAGTAAGTTTTGGGGGTAGATACTCAGAACTGAAACTCAAAAAAAAAAAATCGTCAAACCCATACGTGTGGGGTATTTATGGATATGTCTTTAAAAATGATATTGAGGTTTCTATTATTATTTTTTTCTAAACTGAATAGTTTCCGCGAGAGACACTTCCAAAGAGGTAAAATGTGTGCCCCCCCCCCCCTGTAACTTCTAAAATAAGTGAATAATAAAGTTTAAAAAAATATATCATGTACATTACCATTCAAACTTCCACCGAAAATTGGTTTGAACGAGATCTAGTAAGTAGTTTTATTTTAATAAGTCATAAATCGTAAACCGCAATTTGTTTTACGGAACCCTTCATGTGCGAGTCCGACTCGCACTTGGCCGCTTTTTTCAGTTTGTCGTCATGACAACTATTTAATTCAGGCGCAGACTTGCGAAATTCCATGAGAGTGACATTAAAAAAAAAGCAATTAGATACATACAACTTGGCGTCAGTAATTGACCTGCGGTTCGCTACATTTAATAACAGCTCAGCTTATCTATACTAATAGTAGTATATAAACAAGAAGTATGTGAGTAGGCAGTATGTATAGGGGTTAATCTTCGGAACCGCTAATCCTATAAAAAAACCACTTAAAACTGTCCGAAAAGTCAACGTTTAGCCGATAACAGGTGATTGGCCAAGTCATAACAGTTATCAAAAACATAGAAAAAAATAATCCAAGTGATGCATATACATTTAAAAACCACCGGCATTTTTTTTGTAGACGCCCTGTGATGATATTACTACAGATCTTTACTTTTCTTCAATATTTATACTGGCATAATTATGTGACTGTGAATAACCCTTCTGTAAATTAAACACAAAGGTTAAACTACAAGTGCCTCCGTTTCAAATAAAATGATACTTTTTTTCCAGACATGTCATTTAAATCGTTAGACTTTAACTGACTGTACCTGACTATTGAATAAAAATTTAAATTCTATGCTTATTTAGCAAGTAGCTTCAAAAATCTTATTTAATCCGAATTTTAAAATGCTCGTGATGTATAAGGATTATTTTAGGCAGTATGCAAAGGCGTTTCTTTATTTTCGAAATTCTGAACAATCTACGTGGTGTTGTGTTGTGGCCTGTAATAGGAGCAAATATTCAAAAGGACCCATCCTTAGAGCATTTGCAGTAACCCCTTGTGTATCATTCACTTATTTTTTGGATTCGGAGAAATTTTTATCTAAAGTTATGACCTCCAAATTATGTATCTTAGCACCACGACATCAAAGCACACTGCAGTCAATGCAGATTTTGAGGTAACATCATCATGTAATGAGTCATAGGTACTCATAATAGTTTTTAGGGTTCCGTAGCCAAATGGCAAAAAAGGGAACCCTTATAGATTCCTAATGTCCGTCCGTCTGTCTGTCTGTCTGTCCGTCCGTATGACCATAAGAGCTATACTGTTGAAACTTGGTATGTAGATGTATTTTGTGATCCACATTAAGATTTTTACACAAAAATTGAAAAAAAAACATTAAGTTTTAGGGGTCCCCATACACAAAACTGAAACTCAAATTTTTTTTTTCATCAATCCCATACGTGTGGGGTATTATTGGATAGGTCTTCTAAAATGATATTAAGGTTTTTAAGATCATTTTTTTCTAAACTGAATAGTTTGCGCGAGAGACACTTCCAAAGTGGTAAATGTGTGTGTCCCCCCCCCCCTGTTACTTCTAAAATAAGAGAATGATAAAACTCAAAAAAATATATGATGTACATTACCATGCAAACTTCCACCGAAAATTGGTTTTAACGAGATCTGGTAAGTAGTTTTTTATTAATACGTCATAAATCGTAAACTGCAATTTATTTAACGGAACCCTTCATGTGCGAGTCCGACTCGCACTTGGCCGCTTTTTGCATTTTTGTTGACACATGTTTTTTTTTTAAGTGTTTTTAAAATAAAAAAAATACTTATAGCACAGCAGAAGAATAAAAAATACAAGTTAACATATTTTAAAGAAAAAAAAATTCAAAAAAATTGGTATATAATAAAATATAAATAAAACTACGTGGAAATAATTGTTCACAAGCTTAATAATCTACCGTACAATTTTTTGCTCCTATTAAAGGCCACAACCTGTATATTCATCGCGATTTTTGCAAACCATTTAGAACTTTAGAACCTTGTGAAGAATGCCGTTTCTGAATTCGTTGTCATACATAGGTTTGATTTTTCTGTGCTATTATAGAAAGCTTTCATCTTTGCGCACGACTGTGTGCGCGTGCGTCTGTAACGACGACTGCGAACTGCCACAGAAATCAAACTTGCATAAATACTTGAGATTATTTGAGTTGGCCGAATTCCATTAAAGTAGTCCATTCAGTAATTAAAGTAAACATTAAAGTAGTCAGTACAAAGTGGAAGATTACAATTCCATTGTCAGTTTTATAAGAAGTCTGCCAAATTGAATTCATATTCATATTCATTTATTCATTGTTCAACATGCTCCTAGCGGTATTCCCGGTTGTGCCTTAAAGGAGCCCGGGGTCCGCTTTGACACCTAATCCTAAAATTTGGCATAGGCACTAGTTTAACGAAAGCGACTGCCATCTGACCTTCCAACCCAGAGGGAAAACTAGACCTTATTGGGATTAGACCGGTTTACTCACGATGTTTTCCTTCACCGAAAAGCTAACGGTAAATATTCCGTACATAAGTTCCGAAAAACTCATTGGTACGAGCCGGGATTCGAACCCACGACCGCCGCTTGACAGCCGCATGCCGGAACCACGTTCATATCATTAATAAAGTGTTACATTTTCGTTATAAGTCACTTCATTACACCCTGTAAGCGCCCTTTAAACATTAAATCTAGGAAGATTAGTAAACCGAAACTTAACCTACCTGATTATTTACATTTAGGGTAATATGTCAGATAAGTTAGTATAATATGTTATATGTCATCAAATTTAGTTAGTTACAGTAATGTTATGTCTGAGATCTAAAACTAACTTATATATCCTATTTTTATTGTGGTTTGTATAATACTAAACTTTTATCGTCAAGGAATTCGTCTACCGAGTAATAACAATGTTTTATTAATAGGTTCTTTAGTTAACCCTTTTCCAGGCAGAGGACCACATACAGACTGTCAAACGTGTATCTTAATGTCAATGAATAAAACTGACATTTGATTGTCATGTTTCAATTGCCGGCTGGAAAAGGGTTAAGTCTTAAATACCTCGTCAATAAGTTGCAATTTGATTGCATCTGGAATATTGTTAAATATTTGTACCTACCTATGCATTTATACTGCGGTCCTTTTTTATACATAGCTAAGTTACATTTAGGCAATAATAGTTTATTTCTATATTGCTTCCTTGTTTTAAAAGCGTCAGGTTTTTCTCGGACTAGTTCTGGGTATTTACGTACAAATTATATCCACGATAAAAGCGAACGTACAGTCACACACATATAACCGCATGCAAAGATAAATTTAAGCATCATGAGACTGCGTAAATAAGAATTAAGTTTTTTTTTTTTCAGATATAATGTCACTTTTTAAAAGAGTGGGGAGGATTGCTACGGCACAAGGCGGACTCTCCACGTTTTGGTTGCTCAACAAACTATACTTAAGTGAGTAAACTACCTATTTCATAATCTCAGCAAACATTACTTACAAGTTATACTGCCTGGGCGTCAGAGCACACACGTGTCGCATTCCATATTGATATCAAATTCGCATGGCGCGTCTGTTAATGCCCTGTTTTTATATTTCTTTTGATTATTGCAGTTGTCACTGATCCTGTATCAGCAGAAGTTATTATGAAGTCGTGTATGGAGAAAGACAATTTCACAATGAAATATATGCGTACAGTCATTGGGAATGGGAGCGTATTCGCACCAGGTAAGACTATAGAATTTAATTTCAGTAATCCCAACTATAGATTAATTATCGAGAACATGGAATTGCATTGGAAGTGGTTGTACCGTTTGCAACAAAAGGAGAATAATTAACTCTTAATTTTTCTTCTCAATTTGACAATGACATTATTTTGGTATTTACTTCTTCAATATATAACAAACCTCTTTTTCTGCTGATAGTACGAGAAAATAGAAAATTCAAATATAGAATGCCTGTAAACATACAATATTACTATACAGCATGTATGTTTAATATTACCTCAAATTAAAACCTTACATAGCTTTTAGTACTATGAACCGATATTATAAGTAAATTGTAAGTTAGTCCTAACTACCAAAGCGTAATTAATTTTTGAAAATTTATCGAGCAGCAATGTAATGCTTGACACATGGAAGAAGCGGGTTACTTTTTTTTTTTTTTTGAGGACAATCTTACACAAATCAACTTAGTCCCAAACTAAGCAAAGCTTGTACTATGGGTACTAGACGACGATATAGATACTTATATAGAGAAATAAATACTTAAAAATATAGAAAACATCCATGACTCAGGAACAAATATTCGTGCTCATCACACAAATAAATGCCCTTACCGAGATTCGAACCCAGGACCTCTTGCTTTGTAGGCAGGGTCACTACCAACTAGGCTATAGCGGTCGTCACAGTCACTTGTGACAGTTGTGACGTCACATCAGTAAGACAATGTGATACATTGCGTGCTGAATTATTTTATAAGGAAAAAAAAGATGGTAGTTAACAAAAAAAATCTTGTAATATCGGTTCATAATCCTAACACCTACCTCTGATTACAATTTGAGGTAATATTAAAAATACACGCTATATATATTATGCAATTCCATGCTCTCGTTAATTTATCTATACCGCAGGTTTTTTACCCAACTGCGCGATGCAAAGGAGACTGATGTGTTTACCAGTCTATGTTTGTATGTATGTATTAAATACATTATATACATGCTTGTTCCTTTGTGGCACTCTAGAGATCAAACGCGTGGGTCGATGTTAATGAACCATACGTCAATCGATTCGTTTTAATCTTGCGGGTGTCACTGAAGACAAGATAGTAATCAAAATGGAGCCGGACTCGCGCATGAAGGGTTCCGTACCATTATCTATAAAAACGGCAAATAATATAAATAGCGTTTGAAGAATGGCAGCCCCCTTAAATAATTTTTTTTTCTGTTTGTTAGTATTTGTTGTTATAGCGGCAACAGAAATACATAATCTGTGAAAATTTCAACTGTCTAACTATCATGGCTCTTGAGATACAGCCTGGTGACAGACGGACAGACACACAGACAGACAGACAGACAGACAGACGGCTAGCGGAGTCTTAGTTATAGTGTCCCGTTTTACCCTTTGGGTACGGAACCCTAAAAATAATAAAAAATAAATCGACGAACTATGTTATGTGGGATATCGTTGAATAGTTATTTCAAAACCATTATTAAGTGTCTTCCTTAGTTTTGTAGTTTAAACAACCCTTTAGGATTTATAACGATTAAAAGTTGAACAATGCAGTTGGGTTTTTTTTTTTTGGATTTCATTTGTTTTATACTGTGACGGTAGCAAACACACTAGCGGATAAATTTAAACATTAAAAAATAGACAAAACATCAAAAAAATGGAAAAAAACATGATATATTATTAAAAAACGAGAAAAACAAAAAAAAAGCTCGTTAAAAAACATTGAAAAAAGAAATAACATTAAAAAAGAACAGTAAAACATACAAAAAAAGAAAAAAAACATTTAAAAATTATTTAAAAAACGAGAAAAACAAAAAAAAAACACTTAAAAAACAAAAAAACGTTAAAAACATTGAAAAAACAATAACCATTCAAAAAAATGAAATAACATTAAAAAAAGAAAAGTAAAACATACAAAAAGTAAAATTAAATTAAAAATTTAAAAAAAAAACAAGACTAAAAAACAAAAAAAGAATAAAAAAACCAAAAAAACGACAAAAAAAAGAAAAAAAAGAAAAGTAAAACATACAAAAACGAAAAAAAGATAAAAATAACATAAAAGACCCTACAAAAATGTAAACATTAAAAAATAGGCATAAACATCAAGAAAATAAACTTTTTAAAATCATTAAAAGACTAAGTAAGGTGGTTCATTCGTATCATGCTTAAAATAAGTATATATACTTAAAAAATTAAAAGAAATCAAAAAAAAAGGACATACATATTCTATATAAACATAGTTTAGACAAAAAGGGGAAATAGGTCAAAAAAACCCGTCGTGATTTGTATCGCATGTCGAAATATCTATTATACGTAGTTAATGATTACCATCAAACATCCCAAAATCATATGGCGATTTAAACATGGCTAAATAATAGTACAATGCGTCGCACGCGCACCAACTTGTTCCGGCTCTTCGCCATACAAAAGGAAACCATATTACAATGTGATAAGTATTTTTAGTAAGTAGGTGGCATTGTTAAAGGCGTCCGCTTTGGCCTTGGCCCCTGTGCCGACACCTCTGGACTCTAACGTCTAATTTGCAATATTGCTCTTATTGTCATTAGCAAAAGGATAAAAATTGCATGAGCGTTGAAAAGAAAACCTCTTCAAGAGCGTTGATAGAAAACCCTTTTGAAAGGGTATTTTTATTCGCTTGGAAAAGGTATCTAATATTCGTTTAGGGAACCGCTTACCCGTATTTATAGCGCTTAAAAAGCCAAATGAATGGGTATTGCGGAGCTACGGCTTTGGTAAGCAAAGCCTTACGGAAAACCCTTCAAAAACCCTCGAAGGGGATACCGGGCGGGTCCCTGTACGAAACTAGACCTCTACCTACGCTTAAGTTCTACGCATCGCGGTGTCAAGGTATAATTGTGAGCGTTGAGGTGAGCTTAAAACAAGGTACAGAATAGGGACGCTGTAAGACACCTTGACTACTTCCAGTTGAGCTGCTCCTTATGTGAACGGGATTTAGTTCCACTGTGCCCTATCTGTCAACAAGCATAAACATTTCAAAAAAACTGTAAATCCAACTACGGAAAATTTAATGAAAAAAAAATTTTTTTTTATTCTTATGTCGTGCCTGGAGCATAATTTTGAATCGATTGATACTCTCTTTTATCAAAATCTGTTCAGTAACTTAGACGCTACAGTGGCACATATACTACTAACTACCCTTCCTTTCGGGTCTGTTGTAGTCGGGCATTCAAACGGTATGACCCAATTTGAAACATGCTTGGAATTTTAAAAACACGTTGTAAACAGCTTTACATTTTTTGTAGCAAATATCTGGAGACCTCGGCGTAAAATTCTCGCCCCATTGTTTAGCATGAAGAACTTGAACTATTTCGTCGAGATATTTGACAAGCAGAGCAACATCATGGCGGATCAGATGGAAGGAGTGGGATGTGAGGACTTTTCCGTGTGGAAATATATGACTACGTACACATTTGATTCCGTATGCGGTGAGTGATTTTTTTTTATATATTTTTTTATATTATAAAATCATATATACGAACGTTTTTCCCACGACTTTATCCGGGGAGACAAGCAGATGGACAGAGTTACTTTGGTATTTATAATAATCTCGGAAATAATCCCTTGAGATAGTAGAATTTTGTTTGCAATAATTTGTCTAAGAAGATAACAAGTTCACGAATGCAAATAAATAAATTAAATGAAATTAATGAAATGTATAGGTACAATAAAATGGATTTCGCAGACTTTCATATGCATAAAAAAACATTTTTTATTTTTTCAGAATTAGTACCTAAACGTTTGAGATTTTTTTTTAAATAAACCTTAACTAACCTAATTCGGTCTACACAATGACCTTTTAGCTGTACCTTAGTTAACGGTTTCTGAAAAAATAATTGAAACGTTTGTCGATGAAATGGTCTAAGATCCGAATTAGAAACGAGCTTCAACCAGCTGTTTTATAAATGATGATGTATTTTAATAGCAAATAAAAGTGAAATAAAAATATTTCGCGAATGGGTTGGCTAAAAAACTACAGGCCAGGCTATGATTACTTAATTAAAAATTAAATTCAGCTGGTCGGTTGCGTACTGCTTCATACGAACAAACGTTGGGTAGATCCAAATGTATTTTTTTGTACGGAAAATGCCAGGAGCTGCTTTTGCCCGCGACATTGTCTTCGTGGTATTCGTTTATTTCGTGCCTCCATACAAATTTCCGCCCCTTATCTCACAGACTTAGGGGAAATTTACCGGGATAAAGATTATATGGCATTTGCCGGATCTCAAACTATCTCCATACCAAAGTTCATCTCAATTGGTTCAGTACACAGTTGAAGAATTTAAAAAAAAATGCTATTATACGCTTAAATATTGTTTTGAAGATAAAATGTAATAATTGTTATCTTGCATTGTGAAAGTAATTAAATATTATTTTTATTATTGACATATTATAATGGAATTGAAATATAATTGTTGAAGTCGTAATTATTATTTAATTATTAATTGATTATTACTGATTGAGTTAGATTTAGGTAATTATTATTATTTGTATCATTGAAATTGCTGTGCCCTACCAGGGTTTATGGTTAGGTTAGTTTATATGCCTCCTATGTAAGACCTACTATATTTGTACCATGGCCCATGGTTGCAAAATTTTATGAATTATGCTTCAGTGGTTGAAAAGGTAACAGACAGACAGAGTTACTTTCGCATTTATAATACAGGATTTATTTTCATTTACAGAAAGTACAATGGGAGTGGAAATAGGATCCCAGTTAAACCCGAATCACCCGTTCCTGAAGTCGTTTGAGGAAATTTCTAAGATGCTCTCGAAAAGAATAGCTACGCCCTGGCTACACCCTAACTTGATTTACAAATCTTTACCCCTTTACAAGGACTTTTTGAAACATAGACGAGTGTTATACGATTTTATTGTTGAGGTAATTATTTTTTTTGTAATTTTTTAATTGCATTTATATGCGCATTCAACCATGCGCATGTGTGTTTTGGACGACATTGAGCCTTCTTATGAGGCATATAGTAGGATATTACTACAACATAGAAAAGTTGAAAAACCCCCGACATTTTCATTTGAAAGTCCAATATCTCAAAAACGGCTGAACCGATTTGGTTAAAACGTAGCTAAGAACCATCTCTTTGACCTTCGAGAATGAGGTCAATCGTCGAATCCGACTCGGCTGGGCAGCATTCGGGAAGCTACGGCACGCCCTCTTTTCGTCCAATATTCCGCAGTGTCTCAAGACGAGAGTCTTTGACCAGTGTGTGTTGCCAGTGATGACATATGGCACGGAAACGTGGTCGCTTACTATGGGCCTCATAAGAAGGCTCAAAGTCACTCAAAGGGCAATGGAGCGGGCTATGCTAGGAGTTTCGCTGCGCGATCGCATCAGAAATGAGGCTATCCGCAGCAGAACCAAGGTAACCGATATAGCACTCCGAATTGCTAAACTTAAGTGACTGTGGGCGGGGGGGCACATTGCACGTAGAACCGATGGCCGTTGGGGCGGAAAGGTTCTCGAGTGGCGACCACGTACCAGAAGGCGCGGCGTGGGTAGGCCCCCCACAAGGTGGACTGATGACCTGGTAAAGGTCGCGGGAGTCCGCTGGATGCGGGTGGCGCAGGACCGGCCATTGTGGCACTCTTTGGGGGAGGCCTATGTCCAGCAGTGGACGTCTTTCGGCTGATATGATGAAGGACCATCTCGATCAAAATCGCATTAAAATCGGTCCATTCGATTAGGAGCTACGATGCCTTAGACAGACACACAGACAGACAGACGGACAGACACGTCAAACTTCTAACACCCCTCTTTTTGCGTCGGGGGTTAAAAAAAGACAGCGTGGGTTTACCCCACAAAGTGGACTCATGAACTGCAGGTCGATCACGTAACGCATTGTACGCGCGTCAGGTAGATCTTAATGTCACTTTTAGTATGGAAAAATTACAGTTGAGTTGCCCTACCTAACGCGCGTTCGAAAAGGTACGTGATATTGATATGGGATGGTGGCCCTCTGGTAAAGGTCGCTTGAGTCCGCTGGATGCGGGTAGCGCAAGCCCGGTCATTGTGGCACTTTTTGGGGGAGGCCTATGTTCAGCAGTTGACGTCTTTGGGCTGATATTGTGATGATGTTGAAGTCATACAATTAATACTTTTATTCCATTACAGATCATCAAAAAGAAGAGGGTCGAATTAGCATCAAATAATAACGAAGGAACAGATATAAACAGTAAGTAAATTAGTTTCGAAGGTTTTGGGAACATTATACAATACAATACAAATTCTCTTGCACACCTTACACAAATGAAACAGTCACAAAAAGAAACAAAAATGTAACATGTAGGTAGAGGTAGACAACAGGTGGTCTTATCGTTTGGTTGGAGAGCGATCTCTTCCAGGCCACGTAGATAAGATTGTGTTTTACGATGTGGATCATATCTAGAATAGATATGTGCATTTATGCATTCATATATATTATCACATGACTTCTCGTCCTCGTGCATGTTCTAACGTCTAGATGTACTCGAAACGTTAATAGGAACTAAATAAAAAAATATGTTTCTTTGAAATAAATATCGAGTCAACAAAATAAAGCCATTTTTCGGTTAAATTAGCTTCAATTTTGCACAAAACAACGTAACAAAATTTTACAAAACAGCATAATTCAAAATTCAAATTCAAAATGTTATTTATTCAGATAACATGCTCCATTTTGTTAGTAAAACATTACAATTACAGTTTTGTGTTAGTATTGGATTCGATACATTAAAATACATTAAGATACATTCAAAACTTAAATTCTAAATTAATATGATAAATGTTCTTAGTAAAAAAAATGCAAATTAGAGCCGTACCTACACCCAATTGCTGGATCCAGTGGGTTACATTCACATAGGTACGTAGTTAAACATCACTACATAATATAAAACAAAGTCGCTTCCCGCTGTCTGTCTGTCTGTCTTTCTGTCCTTGTGTATGTTTAGATCTTTAAAACTACGCAACGGATTTTGGTGCGGTTTTTTTAATAGATAGAGTGATTCAAGAGGAAGGTTTATAATATGTATAATACATGCATGATATTATTATTTGCATAAAATATAAACCCGTGCGAAGCCGGGGCGGGTCGCTAGTATATTATATTCCTAACTTGAGGTCATCTATGTATATCTTCTATGAAATATCCGGCTGTTTGTTTAAATTTAGTTGTATCAATATCCTGTATAACCAATGTCGTTATGTTTATTTTCTATACAAATTATACATTAGAACCCAAATATTTGTCACCCGAGCAGGATGCGAAAACGATAAACATGCGACCGGAGGCATTCTTTATTAAAGCTTGTGGCTACATAATTTGATATTTCCTCTGCCAAGCTCTTTATTTCACCAACTTAACAATCATCAGCTGATCAAGACAACCTCGACGAACAATGCTGGGTTTATATGTAACGATGCAGTCAATCAACCACTTTTACTTGTCAACCCAGCAGTGTACGTCGAATGTTCAATGTCAAGTAGGAAGTACATAAAACAGGAACGTGGTAGTTTCCGTCGCATGTTGGGTGGCAATTAGGTACAGTCAGCATCATAAAAATGTTTACTCTTTTGGTGGTTCTAGGACCTTATTGCTTAGACATAAGGTCCTAGAACCAAGAAAAGTGTATACATGTTTATGATGCTGATTGTACTACTATATTATTATGGCCAGGAGGCCGATTCTCAGGCCGTTCGAGATGATCTCTAATAGAGATAATCTCTCTTATACATCATCATCATCATCTCTATCGAAAAATCCCAGCGAAATGTCAAAGACATCAAAACTTCTTATTCTGGAGCATGATAATCTCGTTGTCTATTGTGCTTTTATCTTGCTTTTTTTTTCAGACAGCAGGCGCACTTTCCTAGAAATGATGATCATGGAGTCTGGGGGCGAGAAGGGTTACACTGACGTGGAACTTTCTGAAGAGACCATGGTCCTGATTATTGCAGGGACTGATACTTCGGCCGTTGGCGCTTCTTATGTCACTGTACTGTTGTCCAGGCATCAGGAAATTCAAGCTAAATTATACCAAGAGTAAGTTGTGTGTCTTGTAGTTTATAACATAGGCCCGTTTTACGAAGCAATAAGTTTCAATTTTACAATAGAATTAGCCTTTAATCCTTCAGCTTAGTATGATGCTTCATTCGAATTAGTGTTACCAACGAATTTAAAAGACCTCGACGAAAAAATTGTTTCAAAAATGGCACCCCAAGGTAGCATATTAGGCCCCTTATTCTTTTTATTGCATATAAATGATTTACCGACTTATGTAACTGAGAAGTGTATTTTATTTGTGGACGATACATCAATTATAATAAAATGTAACGATTTATCAAGGTACAATGACGAAATTAATATGACATTGCCGCGTACAATTGATTGGCTAAATAATAATAATTTAAAAGTGAATTTAGGAAAGACAAATTTTATTTAATTCCATACTGACCGAAGTGACTCACAAAATTTAAATATCTGTTTTGACAATGTTCTCATTCAAGAGGTACATCACACAAAGTTCCTAGGTATAATATTTGATTCTCACTACCAGTGGAAAGACCATGTGGAAAGTGTCTCCAGCAGAGTGAATAGTTTTATATATGCACTAAGAATAATTGCAAAAACAGTTTCAATACAAGCCGCTCTAGTAGCATATCATGGTTACCTGAATTAAATTTTTAGATATGGACTAGTTTTATGGGGTAATTGTTCTGATAAAGACCAAGTGCTATTTAGCACAGAAACGTTGCATTAGAGCAATTTTTGGAATCGGTCGAAGGAAATCATGCCGGCCGTTCTTTATCGATAATGGCATACTTACCTTCCCGTGTCTTTATATCTTGGAGGTAGCTGTTTTTGTTCATAAGTACAAGACACAGTTTATAGATGCACAGCAGATGAGTACCCGTAACGTTCCAGCACAATATAATAAGCTACATAAACCTGCAGCTAAATTAGCACTTGCCTGCAAAAATTGCTACCTATATCATGTGCATCACAATTTATAATAAGATAAACGATAGTTTTAGGTGTCAAAAGCTAAACTTATTTAAGTATCTAGTAAAAAAAATCTTTTGTATAATAGTAGTTTATGCAATCGTTATAATAATGGATGCTTTTTAAGTCGAGTACCACGTTTAGGCCACGAAGCTTGCTGAGTTGCCTAATTAAGGTACGAGACTTAAAATGCTAATTATATAACTATTGTATACAAAACTTTTTCTACGAGTCAACGGAAATAATAATTTATTAAACAAACTTGGTATCTATTGAAAATCGCCCTGCTGAAATGAAGCGCAGCAGCTTAGTAATTTTGCGCGTTGATGTCTTCACAGTTATCTTATACAGTTCCTGGATTCATAAGATGACTGCTGGCGGTTATCTTATGAAACCATACGAGCCCCGTGACGAGCTCGTGGAGCTCCAGGATTAAAAAGTATGTGATCTTAGTTTCGTGTACGAAATCTTAATTCAAAGATTAAAGTCGACGAGTAGAAAAATGTTATTATAATATCAATGACTTTTTGAATGATTCCTTTAATTGTATTGTTATCTATTTCTTGACATTTAGTTTATTTTTATATAAGTTCTAAGTGTATGTAAACCTGAAACGATAGGGTGTGGTGAGCCCAACAGATCTACTGCAACTGTAACTGCAAATTGTACCCATTTCCCACATACATAATTAATCATCATCATCATCATCATCATATCAGCCGAAAGACGTCCACTGCTGGACATAGGCCTCCCCCAAAGAGTGCCAAATGACCGGTCCTGCGCCACCCGCATCCAGCGGACTCCCGCGACCTTTACCAGGTCATCAGTCCTCCTTGTGGGGGGCCTACCCACGCCGCGCCTTCCGGTACGTGGTTGCCACTCGAGAACCTTTCCGCCCCAGCGGCCATCGGTTCTACGTGCAATGTTACCCACCATAATTAATGAAATAAATTATTTCGTTTATTTCAAAAAACTGCATCTACAAAAAAATACCAATAATTAACGAACCCGCTCACAAAATTTCACGAGAATCAGTTGATAAATGCGTCCTGTAGAGGAGAACAGCCGGACAGCGGGACAGCTTGACAGCGGGACTGCCGGACATCCGGACATACGAATGAATTTTTGGCCAAGCTGAAACGGACAACTTCGTTCGCTTCGCTTGCTGGTTCAATTGGACCTATTTAATTGAACCAGCATTTAGTTAGTAGTGAAAATAACAAACTACATATCTAAAGGCATTTTATACCGATCAACCGTAAATTATACAATTTCTTTTTTACAGACTTCAAGAGGTATTTGGCGATTCAGACCGGCCGTTGACAGTGCAGGATCTACCAAACCTTAAATACTTAGAAGCAGTGATCAAGGAAACTTTGAGAATGTACCCGCCAGTGCCTGTGGTCGTGAGGGAAGTCCATAATGATGTGGTGCTGCGTAAGTGTATATTTTATTTATAATTGATTTGTTTTTCCATGGCACTTATGCGATACTTATCTGTCGCGACAGAATAATATTGGTATCACACATTAGGTACAGTTAGATACACACTCATCCGATGCGAACTGACGTGACGGGTCTTTTTGTGTCAAGCATCCGCATCTGAGAGCATCGCGTTAGATAAGTATAAATCCGGCTTCAGCCAAACAACTGCTTTATGTATGTTTACATAAACACATAAAGCGGTTGTTGTTTAAACGTTGAGATCGATTATTGTATGTGTTCATACAATAATCAATCTCAACGTTTAAATGCACATCTTCACTCAAATCTAGTCTTTCTTCTCTAGATCGGTCAATTTATTAAAACTGAACAGTTACTCGCATAGTAATATTGAGTAGTGTAGTTGTGGAATATTCTCAAAATATCAGGAAAATTCTCGGAAATGTCTGGTAAATTTCACAAGAATTTTAAAACAAGTTTCAGTTAGGAAGTTTCCGATGGGAACTTGCATAGATGTATTATTGATTGCATTTATAACTCAATCAAAACAGCCGATAATGTATGTATCCAAGGAGTACTTGACACGATTGAATTATTTGCAAAATATAAGTTACTGGGAACTTCATAGAACAAAATCGCAATATTGGGAACTTCTCCGCGATCATTGCTAAACTCACGCTCAAAAATGTTTTTGACCCAGATCCTCCAGATTATTCAAACGTCTGTACAACTATCCATGCATTTGTTACAGCGAATGGAACTACATTGGTGGAAGGCGTGTCCGTCCTTTTGAACATTTGGGGAACACACCGGAACAACAAGTACTGGGGTGATGACGTCGACGTCTACAGACCAGAGAGGTTCCTTGAGGGTCCTCTGAACCATCCAGTGCAGTTCATACCGTTCAGCCACGCTTCTAGAAACTGTCTAGGTAATGATCATTTTTACTCCACTGTCTCAAAAGGAGATAATTATATTTTACAATGCACTTTGCTCTGAAAGTGCGCCGTTATAATGGTTAAACATTTCTACGGGAAGTCGTCGGCACGGCGGTGCCAGGCAGACTGCGCCCGTGCGGGAATGGATTTTAGGCCAAAATTCCCACACACGTGCGAGAATGAGATTTCATGACAATTACAATTTCACCTTTTATTTAATTATATTTTTTTATTTCCTTGCATGATTACGTGCGGATAGGTAATTCCCAACGAGTGACCAAAAACACGACCGTCAGGGAGTACTTTCCGCACTTGTATCATAAATAACTAATACGGGTTACAGTCCAAATGGCTTGGTGGATTTCGAGCTATGTGAAGTTTCGTTAGATTCCTTTTCTCACTGCACTGGTAGAGACTCAACATTAAACTTCACTAAGAATGTACAGACGAGTTCGAAAATATGGACACGGACTCTGATGCGACTTTCTTGTTAGGAGCACAGTGTGGCTCAGACATTTTTGAACCTTTAGTAACGTACACCTTCATAATCATAATATGTACATAGGTACCTAACATATTTATGAAATTATGAAATTAAATGTTTGTATCTAAAAGTGTGATTTTCTATAACTTTAAGTCAATTTTCACCCATTTGGACGAAAGAAAACAGAATACAACCCGTGCATAAATATTAATAGCTAAGTGTTATGCATAATGCGCTTCCAATAAGCTAAGCCACGAGAATACTGAGTGCAGCTTATTAAAATAGCATTAAACCATCACGTCACACAGATAGAGTAAAGTGATTGTTATTCAACAATTAGTAAAAAGTTGTATGAATATAAGTGTGAAAGGAAAAGCTAATAAAAATGTTTCGGAACTTTTTATGTTACTATCTGCTAGAACAGCACAGATAATTTTTAGTAATAAAGCACTTTAAGTGCTTAGAAATTACGTCAGCTGTCAAATTCAGATGAAAATATTAAACTAGGATGAACAGTTCTGGAGACTATAAACATTCAAAGTATTTTTATCCTCATTATTTACATACATACAATCACGCCTTTGTCCCTAAAAGGGGCAGGTAGAGCACATGAAACAAGCCTTCCAGTGCCAGTTTTAGCATGAATGTGGGTATAAAAGATAAAAAAAACGTGATATCGCAGTGATAGGTTGCTAGCCCATCGCCCACAATACACTTAAACCCTGACTCTTACGACACCCACGGGGAGAAAGGGGGTGGTGCTATTCTAAACTAACACCACACGGGGCTTCCTCTGGGAGGCCCTTAAGGCTAATCTAAGGCTATCTGTTACTGGCCGCACTGCAGGCCAAACAGTGAAAAAAAAAACCCACACGGGGCCTCATTTTTTCCTCTTTATAATTGAACGAGCGAGCGAAGCGAACGAAGTTCTCCGTTTCAGCTTGGGCTAATATTCTTTCATATGTCCGGATTTCCAGATGTCTGGCTGTCCGGCAGTTCTCCTTTACAGGTAGATTTCACATCCGATTCTCGTGAAATTTTGTGATTAGGTTGAATGGTTATATAGATTTTTTGTGGATTCAGTTTTTAAGAGTCCGCAGTAAGCTCGGCCGAATTTCACCTTTTCGTACAAACGGAGTTTCGTTCTCATTTTCAAACTACGTATTGGATTGTAGCCAAACTTTGTATATACAATGACATGAGGTACATATAGGTCTGTAATTAGTTTTGGCTCCATATTATAAAACAAACGAAACACAGCCAAAACAACTTTTGTATGAAAAACTTAAACTTGCTGTATTTTTTTACTATGGTAGCTGAAGCTACATTAACTAATTACAGACCTGGATGGTACTTAACTTATTCTAAGTACAAAGTTTGAGAGCAAACTAGCTAGTCGTTTTAAAATGAGAGCGTAACTACGTTTGTATGGAGAATCGAGCTTACTGCGGACTCTTAAGAGTAGTCGCGGGTGTGTTCTACGCCTCACAGAGTTACTAGTAGGTAATAGGATAGACAGACAATAAAAAATGGTTTTTTTTAGGTTATAACTACGCCATGATGTCGATGAAGACCGGAATAGCAAATTTACTGCGACGCTACAGAATATTGCCATATAAAGGCCTGGACGACGCCCGATTGGACGAACCTTTGAGAGTTAAGTTTGACATAATGATGAAACCTGTGGAAGATTTCATTGTGAGATTAGAACCTAGGAAAATGTAACTCAGCTCATGTTAGCACTTATATAAGTAATTTTTGTTGACTTCCTATCTTGTCAAATATAATTTTCCTAAACTTAAGTATTAATGTCTGGTTGGTAGGTATTTATATAAATGAGTTGATATTTTTTCAGACATTAATAAATAATGCTTACGTTTCATCATTTCTAACCCCCCTAACGAAAACAAGGGATGTTAAATGTTATGTGTATGTGTGTCTGTGGTATCGTAACTCCCAAATGAAAGAACCGATTTGTCTTTTGAAATAGTTCTTAGCCATGTTTCTTGTGGCGGTATTTTAAATGTTTAATTTATGTAGTTAGTTTCGTTCAGTGATTGCCTGGTAGAGAATGCCCTAAGGTGAACTTATTCACGTTGTATAAAAATCGTAGAGGGTGCTAAGTTCTACGAAGAAGATTTAAATCTTTTTCATATTTTATCTTGTTTTAAAGAAAATGTATAGGTACAGTTCCAGTCTTATAAAATGTTAAACCTGACCAGTCATAATTGTATTATAAGCAATCACACCATCTATATTATTTATATCTTAACTTTAATAAGAAATCGTTGCTATGATTATGCACCTCCAAAGCCATATTTTTCTCGTATTTACTAAAACCATTTAGGTTTTAAACCACGTTCATAGTACATAAAATTTTACGCGGGTATACGGTAAAAAAGGTGTTGGTACAACAATGAAATCGTAGTCAATATCAGTGAAACTGTACCCTTTGTACTAATAAAATATTAGGAACCAGTATATAACAGTATTTTCATCGAGATGGATGATTTTTTTTATGCGCAACTACTAGTACATAAGTTAATGAATAAATAATCAGAGTATCCGAATCGAAGAACAGTATTTCGAAGTCTATCATTGAGTGTGGACTTTCAAAAGCCCCTCAAGGGCGTAGTTCACACTTCTCTCCACCAATATATTTATTGACAGGCAAGTGAGCTCTATATTTAACCACCAACCGCTGCCTAGCAAAGTGGCGACCCCGACGACTGAAATTCTCAACGACCTGCGGCGCTACCACGAACTTCGAATCTCGAACTTCGTATATCTCCGTTTCGGTCGCTCGAGTACCATAAACCATAAGTGTGATAGAGACGGAGATATACGAAGTTCGAGATTCGATGTTCGTGGTAGCGCCGCTGATCCCTACTGAGGGATACGCAACCGAAGAAGCCACGCTGCTATAGTCCGACCGCTTTACTTAGTGGTGCGTGGGTCACCAGCCTATGGCACCGGGCTTCGCCTCCCGTACGACTCCCTCTCTCCCGTTATCGTCATACCTCTGCACCCGTGCGCCGCGCAGGCGAGGACTAAGTGAAACGGTCGGACTGTAGTCCATAGAGGCATTTCATTGGTCGTTACTCGTTACGTTGGTCGATATGCAGCATGCGGGACACCGCAAACGGGATGATGCACCTGTCGATTACCTTTTTACCGCTGGCGGTCAATTTTAACGAGATTTTAACCGTGCTAGAGGGTCGTTTGGGCGCATGGACCTGTAATTACTCAGGCAGGACAAGCTATGGTCACAAGCTATGGTATGGTACTTCACGTCAATGTATCAATCATCAAGTATGTGGGTCAGATTTACTCAACGGGCTTACAATGCCCTGCGCATCCAATATAATAATGCATTTAGTTAGTGCTGTTGGGACTGTCGTGTTTCTGCAGTGCATGATCCATATGTTTACCGAGGCGCGTAGAAGACGGCTTTGATGGTGTCTGGCGCAAGAAATATGCCTCACTGCTAGATAGTGTGCACGGCATTAGCAACAGCATTCTACATGTCATAGCCAATAAGGCAGATTGTATTCTGATGTGGAAACTCAGCCAGAGGACCAAATCCTTACTATCAAATAAGTACTAACGTAGGCTAAGAATAACTAACACCGATTTTTGTCGACCTTTGTTGTCTTTTACAATAAATACAAAGATATTATTAATAAATATGGTAATAATAACACGACCGAGCGAGATGGTAATATACAAATCTCAATAGTAGATGTGACATATTATTATTCGTTGTCCTTGTCCTAGTTACAATTTTTTTAATTTACCGCAACGCGTTAGTATGAGGTTGCGGCAAATCTGGGGCACGGCAGTGCCCCCGCCAAGACGAGACGGGCGAAGCCCAAGGCACTAACTAACCTTTTCCGCTGCTCATATTAAGTACCTAGCTTGTTTATGGTAGGCCGTCAGCAATAAGACCATTTCTTAATTTAGCTACATAGCCTTTCAGTCCCAGGTGGTAAGTAAGTAAGTAAGTAAATATTTATTTGTGAATAAATATTTACTTACTAAAGCCCCTGCTAGACGGCTACTCCGACCGAGCAACCTTGGTCGGCACCGACCGCTATAGTATGAGATTTTGCTCCAAACAACTGTCTACACGGTCGGTGCGGACAAAGGTCGCCCGGTCGGAGCGGCGTGTTGGCGACCGTCTAGCAGGGGCTTTACTGGTGGTGGCATGCGTAAAGCTCTTCTGTTGAAATATATACTCTAAATTCAGAAGGGAGAGGGTATGCGTGAACAAACATCCAAGAGAACTCCTGTCAGCTGTTATCGTCCAGTGTAAACAGCTCTTCGCATACAGAAGCCAGATGTCATGCGTTTTGGAAATTTCCCGCAACTCTAATGCGGGTGCTATCGACCAGTGAAAACAGTTACCCGAACGTCTCTATGGCATGAATTTTGGAGGTCTCCAGCACCTCGCACGCTGGCCTTATCGATTAATAAGAAAACCAGTCAAGTGCGAGTCGGACTCGTGCACGAAGGGTTCCGCACCATTATCTATAAAAAACCTATTTTATTCTGTGTTTATTTCAGCCGGAACTATCACGGTATCAGTAAGATACAGCCTGGTGACAGACAGACGGACGGACAGCGGAGTCTTAGTAATAGGGTCCCGTTTTACTCTTTGAGTAGGTACGGGGCCCTAAAAATGCGCCTTAAATGGAGCGTTTTTAGGTACATAGGTACCGCTTGCCATAATTAAGTATATGAAAGCAATAAAGCAGTTGTGCCATGTGATTTTTGGGTATCAATAAATTTGTGATTACAGTTAGCATACATACGATAGTTGCTTGTTATGCTAGGCTACAAAGTTGTTGTTTGGCGCAAGTGCTTGTTTTAAAAGCCGAGCTAGCGAAGGATTGTAAGATTAAATTAAGAATACAATCCTGCGCATAGCGAGGCTTTCAAGGCACGGGACGCCAAACAACTTTGCTGCCGAGCGATATGCACAAATTTTCACCTCATTACCGCGAGGAAAATTTAAAATGTTGTGATGTAAGTCGTATGGACCTTATACCTACTCGTTATCAATAAAGGTTTGTGTACATTTCATCAAAATACATATAATGTAAACATATATCTTCTGCACTTAAATCTATAAATAACTTCCATTATTTTCATTTTTCTGTGGCTTTAGAAAACAACAAAATAAAATAATTTAAATTAACTTTTTGAACGGTGCGTTCCAGATTTGCGCAAAGTAAAAGTTTTTGAAAAAGAAAATTACATTTTCATATTATTTATTTGTATTGTATCACAGATTCTTAAGGCGACGTGAGCTCCAAAAACGGATTAAAAAAAATTTTAGCTCCTGTTTGGCTTATAATACGGCTGCTCTAAATGTAATTAGCAATCTTGAGTTCTTTTTCGAGGGAAATTAGCTATTCAAATCCTGAGTTTTTGACTTTCTGACGATAGAAAAAATCACGAACATACGTCTAAAATACACTTAAAAAAATCATAACAAATGATGCACAACAGCGAAACATATTGGCAATGTCATGTATGAGGGAAATCAGCATTTTTTTTTTATAAAACGCACAAAAAATTAAAATTTAAAACATGATATCCGCGCTTCCAAACACGCACTTCCATCTTGCTCACGCTTATGCTCAGTGAGAGGGAGAGAAGACCACGAACCTACGTCCCCTTAATACATGCTCGTCAGTTAAAGGTACTCTTGACGTGACCTTTCTTTAGTTTTATCCGATTTGGCCGGAGATTCCGAGAACCTTAATCAGCCAAAACTTATCTGTATAGTGGCCCATCGTCAAAGTAAAACTAGTACCTCGTTCCAAAACTAAACTATCAAAGAATGTTTCTAACAAGTTCCCGCAACTCTTAGCTTTTCCGTTGAGTTTCTGTGGCGAGCTTGAGCACGACGTTGTTTGACTTTTTGTCTTTGTTCTAGAAATCTAGAACGTTCTCAATGTACAAATTAGCTATTATATGATTACCTACTGTTAGAAAGGCTAGGGGCAATTTATTCAATATAAAAATTATACGAACACATCGGGAAAATTACCTGCACGGTTTTTCTGGGACGCACGCAGTCTTTTGTAGATCTTTCCATGAGCATTTTTGAACCAGCGAACAAAACGAACAAAGCTCTCCGTTTTAACTTGCGCCAAAACTATTTCGTACGCCCGGATGTGCGGCTGTCCTCATAAAATTTTGTAAGCATGTTCAATAATTATAAAGGTTTATTTGTCGTTTCAGTATATATAGTGCGGCCGGCTAGTTACCAAGCAACGTTTAATACCAAGAATTAATAGATAATTATCATAATACGACATATTGACACAATGCAAGTAACCAGAGTTGCTACCGCGAACGCCCAAAAATTACAGTTCGTAAATCACCATCTCTATCACTCGAATGTGCAAGTGCGACAGAGATTGAGATAATTAAGATAATTTAGATTTTCGCGCTTAAAGTTAAATAAAACCCAGCTCTAGTACAAGACAGCGCGCTCGAGATAATCTAACCTACTCTTTCTCAATGTTCTAATGAGAAGGACACGAATAGTCTACTGACATGTGTCTCACTTCTGTGCTAGACGTGACTTTTAGCTAGCAAATAAAGATTAATAAGAATGTCTGACTTGGCTCCACGAAATATCCCACAGCATTTAATTATGGTCGTACGCCAGATTTCCAGGTAACTTATTGAAAAATGTATTTATATTCTGCAAAACATTCAATTTTAACGTTCAATTGGCAAAGTGATTTTGGTAACGACTTTCATTTGGAACAGGCGTTTAATAATTATTATTTTCGGATTTAAATGTTGTAAGCTTTCAGCAATGACAACGAATTATTTATTTTAAGATTACAATGTGTAGTTTATAATTTGTAGTATGCCTTCGATAATGACAAACAGTGAGCGATTTTTAATACCTACCAAATTAGTAACATACTGCAAAGAGTACCTTGGGGTACCGTGATACACACAGTGATACTAGTACCTGTAATTTGGCCGTCGTCTCTTCAAGCGTAAATGAGGTTCTAGAGTCTGTGCGGAAAGAGAAGCGTCGTGGCAGAAAAGGAAACTTAAATAAAATTATGATTATTGTTTACATGGCAATCTTTAATGGTAATTAAATGTGTTTCTTACTGCGTAGTTTTTACCGGACTGCCTTACAAGAAGGGTTATGTTTTTAGAGCATAATTATGTATTATACAACCGCGAAGAGATTGGGAATGGAATAAATGGGCAAAACTGTCATCTACAATCTCATTCTAATCGCAGTTTGATTATGTTCATATGAATAAGTTTTGAATAATTCTGGTTCACGGGCTACAGCAATAAACTGTTGTATTGCCATTTTTGCAACTGACTTACTTATAACTTATAAGTAATGCGTGGTATGGGCATGTAATAATAAATGAATATAAAAGGTCTTTATTGACCCATAAATCAAAAATTGCATAAAAAGTAAACCGTAAAAGTAAAATGTTAAATTGTACAAGCGTATAGATAAAATTAAATAAAACCTCAAATTGTTATAATTACTAATTCTGTTTAGGCAGTCACAACCAAGAAGACCTACTTCCTGTTGCTTTCGTGATGCACGGAAATCCAATGTTTGTAGATCGGATTACTCAGATACCCGGACAGCTCACGGAGGATACCGTTGTCCGACGTTCGGATGCGGCTTTAGAAGAAAGCTATGCGGGAGCGTATGATGGCAATGAAGTCAGGCACTTTAGCCTCGGCAAACATGCTCGATGCGCTGCAGTATTTTGGCAGTTTCATTAGAATAATGTAATGCAGCGGGATGAAAGTCATGGCCAAAAGAGTAGGTACTAAGTATGAATGTGTAGGGATGGAAGAGACGAGGTAGGCCAAAGAGAAGGTGGGATGGACTGTATGAGAGACGATATGAGGAAGGAAGTGGGTAAAGAGATGACGAGTGACATGAGGTATGGAAGAAAAAGACATGATGCGCCGACCCCAAGTTAATCGGATAAGGGCTAGAAAATGATCACTTATTAACGTATAAGGCATGTAATAGGACACTACTATAGAGGCCGGGAAAAGAAGGGGTTTTTTTTTCTCTTTTGGCTTTTTGGTTGATTAGCCAGTGTCATGTCGATTTGGAAACATTAAAACCAAAATTCGATTCGGAAACTACACAAAATACCAAGAACTAGTTTCTATTCCTGCAAAAGAACAGTTAATAATCCCACACATATTTAGCAAGACGAATCACATCTACCTTATTAGTACCTTTTACAACACATTTATAAGTCTATGCGCGAGCGCGACAGCGGTCGGGTGTTGAAAAAATGGCTACGATAATATTAAAGTGTAATCAGTGCAATATTGTCATAGATGAGTTGTTATGTTTCGTACAAAACAAAATAGACATAATGGATGAAGAATGTTTAACTAAATTAGTTGTGAGTGCTTTTGTTTCGTCGGAAATAAGTGCGGCTAAGGAACTTCTGTTCAAGTCGATATCTACGACGATACGAAATGTCTCAAGACGTAAGAACAAGGACCAGAAGGATATAGAGGATATCGTTTGTGCTTTCAAGAACACTGATCCGGACCAAACCCCTATCTTTGTGGCGAGAGAACTGCAAAAATTACCACCGATTACGTTCGATCATTTGGATGCTTCAAAGTTGTTAAGGGATATTGTTTCACTGCAATCTCAAGTAAAACTATAAAGAAAACTTTTGCTACAGTTGAACAGTTGAATTACATTAAATCAAACTTGGATAATATGAAATATGATTCATTAGTAAGTTACGATCAACACAATAACGTAAACAAACGACGAGGTGGGTACTTATTGGAGGATAGCGGGCCGTACGGCATCCTCAATTTATCAACTACCCACACTGCAAATATTACACAAGAGGGGCAAAAAACTCTAAATAGTTGTCATGAAATACAAGAACAACAGTCTCTCTCACCCGCTAAACCAATAAATATGCAAAGTAAATGCATCACTCCCGCAACAACACCGCAGCGGCAAGCGGGTGACGTCACCGGGCATGCTCTTATCGCGGAGCGCGCGGACCGGTCGGATACGAAGGAACAGCCGAGAGCGGCCGCCTATGACACCGTAGCGAATGCGGTCAGTGAAATTGGTATTAGTAACAAGAAAACTATGGCCGAGGTTGTGAAGCAGCAGGCAAAGTCGAAGCCTGTACAGCTTGAGGAAGAGTATACCTTAGTGGAAACGAAGCGAGATAGTAAGAGGAGGGAGGAGAGTATCAGAGGGAAAGCAACAATCAAGCCTACTGATAGGTTTAAGCCTGCTGATGTTAAAATATCATTGTTCGTATCCAATGTACACAAAGATACATCAGAAAGTGATATAAGTGAGTATACTTTATCTAAAACGAAAGAAAAAATTATGCTTCAGAAAATAAAGTCAAAAACAGACAAGGGCTATCATTCCTATAAAATGATGGTGTCGAGAAGTAAAATTGATGTATTCTTAAGTGATGAACTTTGGCCAGACAGTATTACTTGCCGACGATTTATGCCGTATAGAAATTATGGGCTCACGGGCGAACAGAAAAGAAGCGTTCCGGTGTAAATTAATGGATAATACAACTATTATCACTTATAACTGTAAGAATATTAAGCGTTCTTTGGACGGCATCAAGCAATTATGTCTTTCGGCGGATGTGATCGCTCTCCAGGAAACGTGGCTGCTGCCGTGTGACCTGCCGGTCCTGGCTGATATTCATGAGAATTTCGGAAGTACCGGAACCTCGGCAGTAGATACAAGTGTGGGGATTCTGAAAGGTAGGCGTTGCATTGTTGTGGCGTAAATCAGTGTTTCAATGCGTATCGGTGGTCAAGTGCGCGAACCCACGTATATCAGCGATACGAATTGTGACAAGGGATCGGCCAGTCCTTATAGTTAGTGTTTACATGCCGACTGACTGCGCTGAAAACGTAGTGGAGCTTACAGACTGTTTGAGCACTATACATGCTATTATCGAGGAAAATGACGTAGAATGTGCGTTAATACTAGGGGACTTTAATGCGCATCCGCACGAGCGTTTTTATAAAGAACTGTTAAAATTCTCAGTGGATCAGGACTGGACCTGTGCGGATATTGACAGGCTAGGTTTATCGTCCGATACGTTCACATTCGTCAGTGAAGCGCACGGATGCGCTAGGTGGTTAGACCATTGCGTTGTCACGAAGGCCGCGAGGCAGTGTGTTGTAGATGTTTATGTTAAACATGACGTATATTGGTCTGACCACTTTCCTTTGGTAGTTAAATGTAATCTTAACGTGATAAGTCAAAAAGTTGTTTTAAAAACCTTAGTAGTTAACAAAGCAAGGTGGGGTGAGCGAAATGCACTGCAAACAGATACTTACCAGAAAGTTTGTCATGATCACTTAAGAAATATAGATTTCCCATTAGAGTGTCAGAAATGTTGTGGCTATAGTTGTTGTAACGCTAGTCATAAAGATATCATAAATAAACTGTACTCGAATGTGATAAATATTTTATGTAAGGTTGCAATTTCCACCTACAGCATTAAAAACAATAGTAACAGGAAACAGACCCTGGTGGGCTGGAACAGGCACGTAAGCGAGGCTCACGCGATTGCAAGGCTCAGCTTCAACACGTGGGTGCTACACGGAAAACCTACTGGCGGTTCTGTCTACGGTGACATGATCCAAGCGCGTAAGATTTTTAAAGGGAAGCTGAAGTGGTGCCAGAATCATCAAGAACAAATAAAAATGGACATGATAGCATCACTTTACTCGAAATCAGACTTTAAAAATTTTTGGAAATGTACTAATAAATTGAATCCCAAGGCTAGTACACCCGTGAGTGTCGCAGGTGTCTCAAACCCGAGTGACATCGCGAATATATTTAGAAATCACTTTGCAGTGCAATCACCATTAGGACCGCCATGTCGGGAGTTCGGCGCTGATGCCCATGGTGACAAGATAACTACCATATTTGTTGCCAAGGATGTTAACCATGCAATCCACAAAATGACTAGGGGTAAGTCGCCAGGGCACGATGGGCTCAGCGTGGAACACTTGCGGCACGCCGGTCCCCACCTTCCACGAGTACTCGCCATGCTCTTTAACCGTTGCCTAAGTCACTCGTACCTGCCTCCGGATATGGTGAAGACTCTGGTGGTACCTATTGTCAAGAGCAAGACGGGAGATGTATCAGACAGGTCGAATTATAGGCCCATCTCATTAGCCACAATAGTAGCAAAAGTACTCGACAGTGTGCTTAACTCGTATCTGATGCGGTATGTCAAGTTACATGATGCCCAGTTCGGGTTCCGACCTGGGCTATCAACAGAGACTGCCATACTTAGTTTAAAGCACACTGTCAAGTATTATACCGATAGGCAGACTCCGGTTTACGCCTGTTTTATGGACCTCTCAAAGGCCTTTGACATGGTCTCTTATGACATTCTCTGGCGGAAGTTACGGGAGACAGGGCTTCCGTCTGAACTAACTTCCCTTCTCAGGTCTTGGTACTTGAATCAGGAGAATCTTGTAAAATGGGCAGATGAGGTTTCGGATCCCTGGAGGTTGGAATGCGGTGTGAGGCAGGGAGGATTGAGCTCACCGTTGCTTTTCAACTTATACGTTAATGCGCTGATTGAGGAACTCAGGAGCACGCATGTCGGCTGCTTTATTGACGATGTGTGTGTCAATAACATCAGTTACGCGGACGACATGGCTCTCCTGGCTCCCTCAATCGGCGCACTTAGAAAACTAGTTGCAATCTGTGAGTCATATGCGACATCTCATGGTTTGACTTACAATGTGTCTAAAACAGAATATATGGTCTTTAAGGCGGGAACCAAGTGCCCAAGTTTTGTTCCACCTTTAATACTTAATAATATCACTCTTAAACGTGTCTTCTTCTTTAAGTATCTTGGGCATTTGGTAACTGATGACCTTAAGGACGATTTAGATATGGAGAGGGAGCGCAGGGCGTTGTCAGTCCGGGCGAACATGTTGGCCCGCAGATTTGCTCGATGTACAGATACCGTGAAAATAACGCTGTTCAAAGCGTATTGCACATCACTGTACTCGGCAAGTCTGTGGTTCAAGTATACCCAAAAGGCATACAATGCTCTGCGCATCCAATTTAATAATGCCTTCAGGGCGCTGTTGCGGCTGCCGCGCTTCTGCAGTGCGTCTTTTATGTTTGCCGAGGCGCGTACAGACGGTTTTGACGCCGTTTGGCGCAAAAAGTCTGCCTCTCTCCTGAATAGAGTGCGCGGGAGCAGCAACAGCATCCTGAAAATGATAGCTGGTAAGTTTGATTGTCCCTTGACAAAAATACTTACTGACCGTACCAAATCCCTTTTTACCATTAAGTACTAACCTAGACTAAGAATAAATAACACCAGTGGACCTCATAGTTGTCTTGTAATTAATAAATAAATAAAAATAAAAAAAATAACATTGTAAGAATGAAATATTATAGGTATTTATACAATATAAACCAAGTTTACTAAATTTTTAACTTATTTTGTTCACAAAATAAGCATAAAGCTACAACAATTTATTTATCTTTACAAGTATTATAATTTAAAACACGGGTTGGGAATTGAACTTTTAGTCTAATCAGATCTTTGTCTAGGAAAGTATTATTATAAAGGGGGCACGCTAGGAAAATATGATTGAGATCACAAGTAGATATAGACCGGACCCGGATAGGGATACGCGGTTGGCAACCCCGTTTCTCGCCGAGATTTGAATTGTACTTTTCTCAAAATTGCAATGAAATTAAAATAAAAAGTAGTCAATTTGTTTTATTCGTATGTTACAACTAAATACTACGTTTCTGAACAAAAATATTAGCAATGACAACGCGTGTCAATCAAGCAGGGAATGACATCATAACCTATAATTTTTTGTTGGTTGTATGCCAAGACGGTGTGTCACAATTTGATGTTTATAAATAAAAGACGGTTGCTTTGCAGACCTATAGGTAACTATGTTAGGCAATTCCTTTACATATCATCTTCACTCATCGCACCGGATACGTAGTATTTCCGGATCTAATTTGAAGTAAGTCATGACAACATTTCTTTGCAAGTTTGTGAAAAGTTGTTTCCCCTCCTAAACTGACTGAGGTAGAAAGAAGCAGGTTATTTATTTAATCTCAGTTGCCGCACAGTATAAATAAGTATGATATGTATGTGAATACAGTTTCAGGTAAAATTCTCATATTTTACCGTCCAGCTGGGAGCAGCGGGGATTTATTTGGCGCAGTTAAAATACTAGGACAGTTAATTTATGCGGATTTATTCAGGTGGTTTGACAAATATGCTGGCATTTTGCGGGATCGCGTAACTTTTCGAAAGCGCGTTAGAACGTATCAACTGTATTTTTTAGGGGAATAATCCAGCTCATAACAATACAATGCAAACACTCTTTAATTTTTGACAATCTTTTATTTAGCTCACCCCGTTTGTTTTATTTTTCTTTATTCTTTATCCTTGGGTGTGTCAAATTTCAATTACTAAATTTGACCCACTTTCCGGTTTCCGATTGAGCTGAAATTTCGCATGCTAATGTTTAATTGTATATCGCATGACAATGCAATATAATGATGACATGGAGCTGATCTGATGCTGGAGCTGGAAGGTGGCCATAGGAACTCCGCAATAAAACGACACAACTCCATTGAGTTTGGGCTCGTTAGAATCGTCTCAATGAGAAGTATGCAGAAAAGTACAGTCTGCAATAAAATCTTGTATCTAAAATGAAATTTTTGACAGAAACTTGTTTTTGCACAACACAAAAACAGCAAATAAAAACAGAGGCAAACAACAGGCGGTCTTATCGCTAAAAAGCAATATTTTCCAAACAACCATAACAATGTGAAGATAAAATGACAAAAGCTCGAACGATCGTTAGGGGATGTGTTGACATTTTTAATTTCAAAACATGTCAGTTTTAATATCTGACGATACAACATCAAGCAACTTACCAAAATAAAATTATATTTGAAGAGAGGATCAGACAATACATACACGCGAACGATTGAGTATTTACAAATACAAAGAAACTCCATAAGTTATTTTCATCTGTAACTGATTTGCCGAGAATCTGTCACTCAGTGTTTGTAGAAATAAATTGTAATGGACAGGCAATTTGCGTTTTTATACCGTGCGACATGTTTAAAGGATATATAAAGATTTGTTCTTACCGATTGAATAGTAATACTTATATATTATTGCACGCTCAAGGCCCTCTAAATCGCTAAACTTAAGTGGCAGTGGGCGCCACATTGCACGTAGAACCGATGGCCGTTGGGGCGGATGGGTTTTCGAGTGGTGACCACGTAACGGCAGGCGCAGCGGCAGTAGAACAAGCTGATGACGTAGTAAAGGTCGCGGGAGTCCACTAGATGCGGGTGATCGGTCATTGAGGCACTCTTTGGGGGAGGCCTATTTCCAGCAGTGGATGTCTTCCGGCTGATATGGTGATTATGATGATGATGCTGATTCCACGCTGATATGGACCATTAACAGAATGGGAAAACCCCATTCTGTTAATGTTCCATATCAGCGCGGTCGGCCATTTTAGCAAGTAGGTACTTACCTTTTTTTTATTTCTATATTACTGAATGTTTTAAACTTCTAGAATCACAGTGCGCAGAAGCAATCTGTATCTCGCCCCTTAGACAAACTTTGCGCATAATTACTGTCTCTCATTTAAATACTTTCACTTACTTTTAACTTTGAAAAGTAAGCTTCGTTTCCGGAAAAATGGTGAGCAGAATAAACTTTCCTGTAATCAAGGACTGTTATTCGACTTCTTTCAATGTCAGCTGGCCACATCGCAAACTTGGTGACATGGCCAGCATATCAGCGGAATAAACTTTGCTGTGATTTAGGACTGATATTCGACTTGATTCAATGTCAGCTGGCCACTTCGCAAACTTGGTGACATGGCCAGCATATCAGCGGAATAAACTTTGCTGTGATTTAGGACTGATATTCGACTTGATTCAATGTCAGCTGGCCACATTGCAAAATTAGTGACATGACCTACATACCATAATATTTGGTCAATGTCCCCTGGTTTTTGGCGCATGACCATAATTTCCTATATCCTATGCACAGTAGACTAGAACTGAATAATATTTAACGGTTTGTCCAACTAAAAAGCACCTTTGCTTTATGACTGCCATGTCCTGAAATACCACCAAAACACAAAGTCACTCCAGCTTTTACGACACATTTTATAAGTACCGTAAAACTACACAACTATAGTCCACTATCACAACTAAGGTCCAAAAGTGAACTCATTCGTTTCTATCGATACCAATTTTAATTTAAATTTGTTTTATTTTATTGCCTGTCTTTAAGTTCATCCATGAAAATTGTCCCACCTGAGCAAGTAATATGAGAATTGATTTGGACCATAGTTGGGTGACCTGGACTACAGTTGTGTAGTTTTACGGTAGTAAAGAAACAATGACAAAAAACCTGCCTTATTAAAAATAAAAAATAAAAATTTGTACTGTTTATTTCAATAGATAGACAACAAAAAAAATATTATTCAGGTACAACTTAACCCAATCTTCAATTTTTAAGATTATTAGCTAAGTTTAGTTAGTTATATATCATATCATTGACATTTTAATTTAAATTATTGTTAGTAAGTATTTGTTAGTTATTGTTAGTTAAGTTAAGAATTAACATTATTAAAGATCTAGAAGAACTATATCCGCATTGTCCGCGCATCGGGGAGCTCGGAAGATTCAAGCGCGTTAAGACTCTTAGGACATACAAATTTGAAGATGGAAATGACAGTCGGCATTTCGTAACGCTCGATAAAAAAGTTTCGCAATCACTTCGCAATTCGCCTTCTCAGCCAGACTGTCGTTATTGGCATGGACCATAGCTGGTCGCAGATAAACAGCTGATGCACTCTAAAAACAAGACAGGCACTGGGGACCGATTTTTGACTTTCGAGCGCTCGACTCTTTCACTTGAAAACTGTCAAAAACGATGAAATGCTATTTTTGAATTACGAGCGATAGAAAATTCAAAATGGAGTGGTATTGACCACTCGTATTCAATTTTATCGGTAGAAAGTAAGTGCCGACAATTTGGACACTTGTATTTAATTTTGGACTGACAATGAACTTAGAAAGAGATAAATAAAGATAGGGTCATTTCGCCGGTTACGCGACCACCTTCGGTTAGCGACCACTTGAAGAACATGGTTTTTTCAATTTATATATTTACGATATTACGTACGTACGATTAATATATTTTATATTATTTTTCTGCCGAATTTTGTGGCTGAATACAAAGAACGTAGTCTTTTGGCGGGTTTGTTTTTTAAGTTAAATAATTTAACTTGTCTGTCTCTCTCTCTCTCTTTTTTTCACAGGTTAAAAATAGATATAGATTAGGTGATATGATATGTAAAGGCCTGGCAATGATTCACAACAACTTGTTATACTTAGAATTAAAAGTATGAACTGCTGTCTCATTCTAACTAAAGAAAGTTGATGTGACAAATTGTATAATTTGTAGTTGGTTTGTATTGTTTTTTATAACAGGCGGGAAACTAAACGTTTCGTTTATTAGGTATTATTTACTACGCTCATAGTTTTTTCTGTTATGTAACGCATAAAACACAAAAAAAAACACTTAAATATTAATATTATAGCTATAAATACACCTTCTAATGGTGTTTTATTTTTATTCCATGTGTAGAATACAATTTTAAATAACCAGTACTTATCGAATTTCTGCGTACAACGAAGCGCAAAAGTATAAATAGCCAAACCACTAGCTTTCGAGTGATGAATTTCAAAAATACCTATTATTGGGTTCATGCGAAAATAATCGTGACAAATTTTCGTATGCGATTATTTTCTACCGCTCGCTTTTGATTTCGAGCGCTCGAAAGTCAAAAATCGGTCCCCTGGTCTTTTGCGTTCTTAATTGTAAAATATAAATAGAAAACATTTTTCTTCTTACCAACTTCAAGTCACCATGTGGGTGTTTCTCAAAGAAATTCCACAACTTTGTAACACGAACTGCAAGTTGCAACTGAACAAATTATCACAATTCGATTCTGAGTAACTCTGAAACTCAATAAAACTTTGCAGAGCCATTCTTTGGTCTGGTCGTAAAAATAAAGGAGCTCGCTACAATGTACTTTAATTAGAACATAAGTGATGTAAGTCCGACGTCCATTATGGAGACTTAGCGAAGGAACTACCTACGTAGAAAGTATAACAGCTATTAAGTTGTGTTTATGTGTTGTGTTGGTGATTTGTAGGAAATATTGAATAGGGGGTAGTTATTTACCAGGTATTAGTAATAATTGATGAACTAACAAATTCTGGATAATCATTCTTAAAATGATAGATGGAACTTAGAATTGTGTATTTCACTGTCTGAAGCAGATGCCTAATTCAACAAGTTGCTTAAATATCATCAGACCATGATATTCCAATTTTATACACATACACGTAACTAATTACATGTGAGGGAGGGAGCACTGCTTTTTTATCGATATATCGATATATCAGTCATTCACTCTATCATTGAGATTAATTTGTAACTTGAATACATAATTGTCAAAATATTTTCTATTTTATTATACTAAATGGTAGGCAAACAAGTAGGTACAGTAAACGACAAACTTCGTGCGCAAATGACCTTGCCTACGCAAAGGTGAATTGTACGTGCGAGCGGCCCCCCCACTTCGTCCCGCATGTTCAAGTTGTTTGCCGGGAACTGTACTCAGGCCACCTAACGCTATGTAGTCTCAGAGGGATAAGTAATTTGTTATCTTTATACGATATAAAGGTTTACGTAATTAATTTCAATAAAGCAAATGAAAAGGATGAAACTTTCCGATATTTAGAACTTTTTTCATTATTGACGGTTTAAAAGTGTATGTGTCATCGGAAAGTTTGAGGTATTATTTTATAAAGGCACAAATAATAGTAGTTTATGTGACTGTACATAATGAAGGCCATTAAACACGAGTGTGGGTCATAATAACACCACACGAGTGTCTTAATGCATAATTATGTACAGTTACATACACTACTTTATCTATCCACATATCATAAGCCTCCATGATGTATTCAGGAGCCGCAAATTATGACCGGCATCGCGGCGTTGTTTTCTGGCAGCTGTCATAGTTTTGTCCTAATTCAGAGACAAACAAGAGTCGGTTTCAACTATCATATCGTTCGATATCTTACTTACGTGCGACGTTTGTCAAATTTGTATGCAAATTAACAATTCATTTCGAACTAAACGTCATCTCGACTGATATTTGAATAGAGGTCAAATCAAATTTCTTTGATTTCAGAGATGTTCGAAATTTGAATGTAATAATATTATCGAAATCGATGTTAATAATAACATTTTCACAGATAAGAAATTTGTTCTAACAAAACAGTCTATTTTTATGGTGGTCATAATGTGCGGTTCTTGAACGCATCATGGAGGGTTCATGATATTTGGATAGATAAAAGATTATCAATTTATCGATACTATCAAAAGCTGCACGCAAAATTCCGGGCCCTACTAATTACTTTAGATAACCAAAGTAACCAACGAAGTTACTCAAACATTGAGAGCGAATAATAAATAAATATGCAAGTGATTTCAATGTGGCCCATGATTAAGTGAAATTTTATATTGTGAGATAAATAAATCATATCATAATTATTTCATTCAATCTTTAATGTTAGGCGGCTGGCGCAGCGTGGGTCTAGACAAGGTGGGCTGATGACCTCGTAAAGGTAACGGGAGTCCGCTGGATGCGGGTGGCGCAGGACCGGCCATTGTGGCACTCTTTGGGGGAGGCCTATGTCCAGCAGTGGACGTCTTTCGGCTGATATGATGATGATGATGAATCTTTAGTGTCTGAGAGTTAGACTTACAATCAATTCAATATCAATTTTTAAATCATATAAGAAAATGTGCATAATATGCGCGAGATATTCCTGGCCACGTAGCATGGATCACGCGATAAGTGACAAGATAAGAGCGTCGTCTCGTTCTGTCGAACGGTGTTAGCCAGGAACGGGTGCTCCATCATGTCACTTATCGCGTGATAGTGATATCCATGCTACGGGGCCAGCTAACCAAACACGATGCCATTGGTCCGACGTACCTATGTCGATTGTCGACATAAAACACATTAGGTATAGTTGTTATTTTCTAAGCCGTCCGTTCCGCACTAAAGAACGCCGCACTGCAGAACGGACGGCTTAGAAAATAACAACTATAACATATATTTTTAATCATCTGACACAGCCGTAAAGAAGAAGGCTTCAGAAAATATCTGTTTTTGGGTCAAAACGATGTCAAACGCCTTAAAAACACAAACGGCTTTTACCTAGAAGCAACATCGTTTCAACATGATATAATTGTCTCTTCGCGCATCATAATTACGCGAACATAAACACAAACCGAAATCTGCCGCATCAACGCTCTAACCACGATGATATAGAGTTTACATTCGCAAAACTCACAGCTTGGATAACTTGGGAACGATTACAGTGCCAACTTATGCGTGCATACTGAATGCTCTTACCGCATTGGTATAGAGTCAATTTTTGGGACACTGCTAAGTAACATACGCTGGTCGTGTTCGTGCGTGCAGGGTGCAGGCCACTTCATTACTGCTCCGTGGCGGAGCATAATGGCCGAAATGCATGCAGTTTTTAGATTTAGGCTTCCTGTTTAGTATTCGGTACCTAAAAGCGGTTTTTATAGTTTCCTGGACGCTCAGAGAGGGACGCATATAGACTATTTAAGAGAGGAAGGGCACAGCAGAGTGTCATCTGGTTCATATCTGGAGCAGCGCAACTGGGGAAGTACCTACCTCCACCTTACAGACTGCCGTGTCAATCCTATCTCGAGTATCTTTATGCTTTTTCTATGACTTTGTGCTGAAATTACACGAGATAGGATTGACACGGCAGAGAAGACCACAGTCATAATAACGCCAGTACTGGGTCTGTAGGTATGTGGTGTTGTGTTCCTGGTGGTGTGTTGTGTTGAGAGCAGGCCGCAAACTAACGTGCGATGAACCGAATTAATGCACTGATATCATACTAAATAATTATAATTAATCTCATTTTACTTCACCTAGGATTAAATTAAAATTAACATCACGAGGTTTTTAACTAAATTACCCTGCGAGTTTTCAACATTGCACAAAATGACGTATCGTAAACCAAAATCCCTCTCTGTGACATCAACGTAGTTTATCCATATTAACTTTGCCATCAATAACGACCGTAACCATGTTGTTTTAAAGTCTACTTCGGCACGTTGAACAGCAAACGGAAATTACGCAAATACTAATTACCAGTGGTTCCCTAGAGACACGGTGGTGACACGAACAAATTGGGTAACAATGGTGGAATTAGAGTGGGGCTGGCGTTCTCGCACCAACAATTCGCTCGAAAACCAGTGTAAGCCTGAGCTCTGGTTTCAAGTAGTTGTAACAGGTGTCTGGGTCAAGATATGCAAGGCGAGTGAGGTAAATCGAGACTGTTTGGGAACAGTATAGTGGACCCAATTATGCTAGTTACGTGACGTCGCAGAATAAAAATCTTACGTACAGAAGGTCCTCTGACAAAATTGATGTTTTACAGCTAGTTAGAATACTCAAATCATTCCGCTCTAACACATAACTGACTAGAGTGCGTAGCAGCAGCAACAGCCTTCTGAGGGTGTTGGCAAAGCGCCTCGACTGCCCACTCCCTCACTACCGGGTGGAAGTGGCTATTGGCAGGGCCAGGTAGAGCAGGGTTGTTTGCTGTGCATGCCCCTGGTTAATGGCTATACAAGCCTATTTTATTTAGTTTTGAGTCTGTTGTTATTTTTCTTGTCTGTCACTAACTTTGCACGACTGTAAAAACGCCATACGAATAAATAAATAAATAGTTATTAAGATTGTATTTAACCATCTATTTATTCATAGCACGTGCTCTTTCATCTAGTTCAAGTTGTCACGTTCTATTGTATTATCCTTGTAATCTTACTCTTATAGTACATCTGAATATCAGTCAAATTGGACCAGTCTGACAGGACGCTTCCCACGAGCAAAGATAATTAAGACAAGGAAGATTGCTCACTCCATACAATGCTACTAGTCACACGTAAATCTTATTATCGTCGCCGGTACCTCGTAGTTCCCCTTATTATTTTAGATGGCGTTGTTTTCAATGTAAGCGGTGAAGCAGGCTGTTAAGTAGTCACCCCTAACATAAGATTCAAAATTTCGGGCCGGGCGGCCATTTGATTTTGGTCGAGTGGTTCGGGTGTTTGACTCACAAGTCTGAGTACGTCGGTTCGCGTCCCAACTCCTGTAACCTGTTTTTGTATTTTTTCTTGCCACGAGACACGTCGCGTGTACAAAACTTTTTTTTCAGAATACGCATTTTTTTGGTTTATCTTACTCGGAATCTTTGATACTATCGATCCTCATACAAGAAAAAAAGTGTCTCAAATATTCCATTCCAGACGTCCCATTTTTGAATGCAGTCTTTTTTTATTTACATGGTCGTGACGCACGGGAAGAAAAACCTTACAAAAAATCTGGGACACTTTTTTTCTTGTATGAGGATCGATTGTAATAACGATTCTGAGTAATAATATAAACAAAAAAAAAACAAATTCTGAAAAAAAAAGAGTTTTGAACACTTTTTTTGAAAAACGCCCAGTTGTGCTAGTCCCGCTAGATAAGTATACTAGAATCAAGCAGAGTACAATAGTTTTAATTTTATTCAAATTTTTCCGAATTATATTTGTCATTTTAACTATTAACTTATTTATTATTTTAACCTTAATAATTTTTGATTTTAAGCAAACGCCTTTAATTAAAGATTCAGATTTTTTTCGTTGAGTAGTCTGTGTGAAAAATAATTTATAGTAAACCTAGTCCCGAAATCGCGTCGACTTAACGTAATTATCACAGCGGCGCTACCACGAAGTCCGAATCTCGAATGTCGTATATCTCCGTATCTGTCTCTCGAGTACTATAAACCATAAGTGCGATAGAGACGCAGATATACGAAGTTCGAGATTCTAAGTTCGTGTTTATAGCTTTATAATATTATCATCCCGAAATCCACTTTTTCCCTAACAATTTTTCTCAAATGTTTTTGACTATTTCGTGTATGTACATCTAAATAAATATAGTTTTCACCTCACTAGCTCGGAAAGCCCATTTTTATTCTTTAAAAACAGATAGCAAAACTGCATTTTATCCACAAGAGTGCAAAGAATATTTGAAATCCGAACGTGTTATTAGTTACTTTTTTAAACATAATAACATGTAAAGGTCAGTCCAGACAGGACATTTTTCGCCCATCAGATTTTTGATTTTATTTAGGTACCTTTTTTTTATGTTTTATTCTTTTTTTTAATGTTTTTAATTCTTTTTTGTTTTATAAATGTTTTTTCTTTTTCTCCTTTTTTCAAATGTTGTTTCTCTTTTTAAATGTTTTGTTTCTTTTTGAATGTTTTTCTGTTTTTTTTTTATTTTTTGTTTTTTTGGTATTTTTTATACGTTTTTTTCTTTTTTTTTAATCTTTTTTTAATGTTTTTTGAAATTCTATTTATTTCTTTGATGTTTTCGTCTAAATTTTAATGTTTTTTTTATATTTTATTGATTAAAATGTGTTTATTCAAGGTTTTTTTTTCCACTAAATATTTTGTTTTAATGTTTTGTTTCTTTTTGATTTATTTTTGTGGTTTTTCCACTTTTTTCTCTTTTTAAATGTATTTTTTAAGTTTTTTGTCTTTTTTTATTTTTTTTTTATGTTTTTTCTCTTATTTTAATGTTTTTTGTAACTTTTTTTCTTTTATTATGTTTTTGTCTCTATTAATGCTTTGTTTTTCTTTTTTTAATGTTTGTTGCATTTTTCTCCTTTTCATAAATGTTTTGTTTCTTTTTGAATGTTTTTGTTTTTTTTTTCTTTTTTATGTTTTTTTGGTCTTTTTTCTCTTTTGTATGCGTTTTTTTCCTTTTTTTAATGTTTATTTTTCATTATTTTAAGGTTGTTTGAAATACTCTTTTATTTTTTTGATATTTTTGCCATATTTTAATGTTTTTTTTCATTTTTTATTGATTTATGTGTGTTTTTCCAAGGTTATTTTCTTTTTCCATTTTGAATTTTTTTTTCCACTGCTCTTTTTTCATGTTTTTTTTTTGTTTTTTTGTCCTTTTTTGTCTTTTTTTACCTTTTTTCTTAGTACATGTTTTTTTTAGTTTTTCTTTTTTTACGTTTTTTTTTCTTAATATTATGTTTTTTGTAACTTTTTCCTTTTTTATATGTTTTTGTAATGTTTTTTGAAATTATTTTTGCCTTTATTAAGTTTTTCTTTATTTTAATGTTATTTTTTTTGTTTTTCAATGTTTTTTCTCTTTCCCTCTTTATTAAATGTTTTTTTTAATTTTGTATTATTTTGTTTCTATTTAAATGTTTTTTATTTTTTTCCCCCTTTTTAATATTCAATAAAAAAACTTACTTTACTTTTTTGTTTTTTTCCTCGCTTTAGTGAGGTGAAAAGATTTGTGTTACACACGGGTGCAAGTTATTTTGACGTCTCGTGTGTTGCAACACTCGCTACGCTCAGGATTCTATTTTTGAACCATAGAATCCATTCGCTAGCTCGTGGTTCAACCCTAGAATCCATTCGCTAGCTCGTGTTTCAATTCCACACTCGCGGTTATAATACAACTTTGCACCCTTGTATAACAAATAACTATTGTAAGTATCAGGTTTTCAAAGGCCTTAAACATCGTATGTAGCGACAACGAGTAGGTAAATATTTTAGTGTGCTTTGGCCTTGACCTTACTTGCCCACCATGTTGAATGCCATATTAGATTTCTGTGATTTGATTATCGAACTAGCGAGCGAAGCGATCGAAGTTCTATGCTTCAGGGGCTACCTGAGGTTTTCATCGATTTTTGACTAGTTTTGAATCGATACAAATACTTTTGCACTACATATAGAATTATAAGGTAAACGGTTATCGATTCTTCAATCTTTAATCTCCATTTTGGTGTACCATATTTTGAAAGTAATGAATAGTTATTTTTTTATGATTTTTTTAAACATTGTCTACAAAAACACCTTCTTTGTTATAAGATTGCTGTGAAAGATCTAACATATACGAAATTTACATATTTGAGTTCGTCTCTGGTGTCTCTATAAACATGTGTAGGGTTTTGATTTTAAACTAATTAAGACAAAAGTTATGGCCAGAAAACCTGTTTTTTGGTCTAAAATTGTTCAACTTTGATGCCAAATATCTCGAAGATGTTTGAAGTAAATATGGGATACTATATTGCTTAAAACTGTTGTTGTTAATATGATAAGCTACAAAAAACATTACAAAACTAAGGGATTCAGATTGAAGGTCATTGGCGTATGGGATCCCCTTCAGCTCGCTCAGCTTGTGTCGAAAATCATTTGTATGTCCTGTCACAGAATAAGTAATAGTACGTCCGGTGTCTGTCACGATGTCCGGTGTTCCGCTGTCCGGCTCAACCGATTCTAGTGAAAATTTGTTATACTTAATATTTTTGCCAAGTCACTTTTTCTAAATTAAAAAAGTGTTAAAAAAAGGACTAGACTCGCGCAAGATAGAAAATCGTGGACTTGCATGAAGGAGGACTGTGCCCAATCTTCCCAAAACTAATTTAAGTATTTAGCTTGTTTTTAATGTAACGAAATGTACCTACTTAATTCTTGTTCGAATGATTTTGTGGGAATAAATGGCAATAATAATAAAAAACCAGCCAAGTGCGAGTTGGACTCGCGCACGAAGGGTTCCGTACCATTATCAATAAAAATATTTATTTTATTTTCTTTTTAGTATTTGTTGTTATAGCGGCAACAGAAATACATCACCTGTGAAAATTTCAACTGGAACTATCAAGGTATCAGTGAGATACAGCCTGGTTACAGACAGACGGACGGACGGACGGACAGCGGAGTCTTAGTAATAGGGTCCCGTTTTACTCTTTGAGTACGGAACCCTAAAAAACAGGCTCGCGGGCTACTCCTAGTTAGAAAGAGACGGATAGTGTATCTCGCCGCGACACAGAGCTCGCGGGCCATCCTGTGATAACCGTGCTGCTCACAGGTTTGTTAATTAAATTGTTTTTTATCGCGATTTTTTTATAACTTTTTATCAATTTTAAACTTAATCGGCGCAATAAATAATAAATTCATCATCATTATCATCATATCAGCTGAAAGACGTCCACTGCTGAACATAGGCCTCCCCAAAAGAGTGCACGTGGAACCTATGGCCGTTGGGGCGGAAAGGTTCTCGAGTGGTGACCACGTACCGGAAGGCGCGGCGTGGGTAGGCCCCCCACATGGTGGACTGATGACCTGGCCCCGTAGCATGGATGGCCCACGCGATAAATGACAGGATAGAGTATCCGTCCCTGGCTGACACCGTTCGATAGAACGAGACGACGCGCTTATCCTATCACTTATCGCGTGATAACGCCATCCATGCTACGGGGCCAGCGGGGCTAGCACAACTGACACAACAAGCGCGACGCTAGTCGAGAGAATCCACCCGCCTCTTTCTAATTTGCACAATACGAGTGCGACAGGAGTCGCTGAGTCGCGCGCGACATGACTTAGCAGCAAGTTGTGCTAGACGTACTTTTCGTGGGAGTCCGCTGGATGCAGGTGGCGCAGGACCGGTCAATAAATAAATACTTTGAATAATTTCAAGATGTCGGAACGGCAACTTTTCCCATTCTGACCTCTGATTTGTTTTTGTGACCTATTAGATCCTCCCATATCAATTTTGAACACATTCCTTGTCAATGTAGGTTATTGTGTTATCAACTTTGTATGGAAATGTTATTTGACCAACCACAAATAACGTTTGTATAGTTTTGCGGGAAGCAACTGCAAAAGTAACTTTGTAAACGCATAAATTTGTATAGGATTACAAACTTACTTATGCAGTTCGTATATCTCAAAATCGTGACATTTTCATACAAAGTTGATAACAGAATAACCCACAAAAAGAAATGAGATCCCATAAAAACCTTCCATGTAAAAAATAGGCCAAGTCTCGGAACTCTTCCACAGTAAAAAGTGGTGAGATATTTCATAGAGCCAAGTTAGGCATTCTTATTAATCTTCATTTGCTTACTAAATAAAATTTTGTGACTTGGCAATCACACTTACATAGTTTAAGGTATGCAAAAAATAGTAAATGCAGTAAAGCTGTGTGATTCCCGTGTGGTTTTTATGGGATTTAGGTATTTAAAATTTAAACGAGTTCGAACGGGAGAATTGGTTATAAATGTTATAATTATAATACCGTTCCATTCCAACTTCCAAAGGTTTGCAGGGCTGTTATTCGCTACGCGTTAATGCGGCTCACCCCGCCGGTCACCCGGTACACAACTAGACCTCTACCTACGCTTAATTACTACGCATCGCGGTGTCAAGGTATATTTGTGGGCGAGCGTTGAGGTGAGCTTAAAACAAGTTACAGAATAGCGGGGCTGTAGTTGTGGTGTGTCTTTGTATGTTTATAGATTGTACTACGGGTTATGAGCAAAAATAGACCTTACGTTTTGGAAGTAAGGTTGCAAATTTATTGTGTGGTAGGCTGGTCGGTAATTGTAGCGTCAAGGAATTACCATTTTAGAGCATATCGCTAACTGTTTACATAGCTCAAAAGCTATCTGCCAGACTTACGTGCAGAAGGGACGAAGTTCAAATCTTATACATGTTAACAATATTTTGTTTGTCGATATTTGTAGTTTTAGAATTTAGTAGTTTAGAATAAGTTCGCGGGTTAGTTTAAAATCATTCGAAATCGAAATCTTACCGATGCTAGATTAAAATATGCAAATATGAATACTGAAAGTGTCAACAGCAAGTTTGTTGTAAGTAGGTATTTGTAAATGTTGTACTTATGGTTTATGGTACTCGAGCGACAGAGACGGAGATATACGAAGTTCGAGATTCGAAGTTCGTGGTAGCGCCGCAGCCTAGCCTAGCCCAGCACATGCTGAGTCTGGGGCCTATTGTCACAAATTCAGTTTTTTACTTAGGTACTGTTTGTTAGTTTGTAAGTTTATTTTATATTATTATATTTTTTCTTGTAATAAATACGTTTTCTGATTCTGATTATATGTTTCAGCAAGGGGTACGCTTTTTGGACGAAATGGTATTTTTTATACGACTGAATTCATTAGAAAAATTACTAAACTCTAGTCGGAGTAACCATGTTTGTTTAGAGCAAAAACTATGGGATAGGGTTCGTTTTAGATTTCAATCGAATAATAAAATTTAAATAGTGCTAAAGTAAATTTGAATTTGCTTTTAATTACTGATTTTAAATCAAAATCTCTGATTGTTTTAAGTTTATTTAGTTATGCACGATTCTTAAATATGCGCCATCTAGCGGAATGCAATACCAGCGCGTAGCCATTCAGCTTAGAAAAACGTGCGATCGATGGATCTAGTCACCGATTAAAAATTGCTTTGTATTATTTTGCTATTTGCGTGTTATTTTGTGACAATGGTGTATTGTATGCCTTGAAATTTATTAATGTGATGATTTAGGACACTAAAATGCAATATTTTGACGAATTCTACGCTACTTTTTTCATTGAGAGCCTAGTAGCGCCATCTCGGATTATTTTATGAACTACGGCGACGTTTCCACAGAGTTAGCAATCTTCCTTGTCTTATAATTATCTTTGCCACGAGGCAGCTTGTTCCAACACCGCCAGCCGGCCGCGACAAAACTGGTGTAACTATCAACATCGTCAAGATGCATGATTTGTTCGTACTACTTACAAATAAAGACCAAGGTTTATTTACTGGTGTTTTTTTAACCTCAGACACAAAGAGAGGGGTGTTATAAGTTTGACGTGTCTGTGTGTCTGTCTGTGTATCTGTCTGTGGCATCGTAGCCGCTAAACGAATGAACCGATTTAAATGCGTTTTTTGTCCGAAAGCTGACGTGATCGAGACGGTTCTTAACTACATTTTAACAAAATCGGTTAAGCCATTTTTGTGATATTGAACTTTGAAATGAAAACATCGGGGGTTTTGCAACGTTTTCTAAGTTGTTGATTATTAACTCAATGTACATAATATAAGACTTAGGTACTCAGCTAACCAGTTTAGATTTCTAGACAACACAAGTATTTAGTATATTTATCTCAATTCGTTAAATATCTCAAGGCTGTATGTGTATAGTATACATCTTAATACTTCGCAACCGCTCGCAACTGTACCCATTAAATTTAATATTAAAGAAAACTTAATTTTCTCGCTTTACCGTCGAACGAATTTCTCGCGAAAACCCCCGACGTTCCCGGGGCAATATTTAGGCTTAAGTGGGAATTTATTTTGCCCGAAATACCCCGGGATACCCCAGTGCTAACTTAGCCGTGGATAAGGCGCTTTGCCTTAGACACAATAACAGATTAAATGGGAAAATATCGTTTTTATACTGAGTTTTCGGTGGAGTGGAGGTGAGCCTATTGATAAGAGAAAAGGATATTATTCTAAGCACATATTGTGAAGTGTCCTATGTATTTAAGTATTTTGTTTATCTGTAATAGGTGACTTTGTAATGTCACAAAGAAAGATGGTGGAGATAATGAACTACTTTTCCCATGGGACCAACGACGAAATCGCGAAAAAATTAAGAGAATAAAAATGTGAATAGTTATTCAGTAGGTCTTCAATTTTGGTCATTCCCGATCATGACCCTGTAAATCACCGAGATCATCAAGAATAATCATTGCAGGTGCGGGATATGAGTATAAGACAGAAATAAAGAAAACGGACAAACAATATTTTTTAAGTATTTTTTGTGTTACAATTATGTTATCTGAGACTGAATAATGCCACCCGTAGTTTTTACTAAATTATTCGTCTTCTTTTGGTTAGAAAGTGGGATTTGCAAGCATAGCTCGCCAGCTTACTTACCGCCGTATTTGTCACAAAAACCCTTTAGATACATTCACCATCACATAAATACATCTGTACCTACACTACAGGGAACACCTGAACATGCACCCTAATGCCTTTGTGTTGTGATGTTTGTGATTTGCTTGTTTGCTCCGATGTATCTGATGGCGTACATGCAATTTAAAGTTCGCTTCTATCTTTATTTGTAGATGGTGCCACCGGCGACCTGTAGTATAGCTCGTAGATGTCATCCCAGAAAAGAGCACGTTTTTCCAACAAAGGCCCCTTAATTTGTATCTCCTCCCCGAGATCCATATGAGGTGATCTATTGGCGCCAACGGGAGGCCAGGGTGGGAGATCTGATCCTTCGGGCACCGGTGTTCTAAAAATGAAACAGATTTTTTTATTGTCATAATTGAGAAGTTATGTAAGTTACAGGTATTATTGTGGAAGACGACGACAGAGTTATCGACTAGTGACCACATTATGGACTACGCAGCGTGGGAAGGCCCTCCAGATGGTGGACTGATGAGGTGAAGGCCGTGGGAGGCCGCTGGGTGCTGGCAGCGCATGACTGATCATTGTGTCCTCTGCGCTCAGCAGAGGACGTCTTTTAGCTGATTATGATGATAATGATGATTGTGGACAAAGACTATTAGACGTATTAAAGTAACAAATATTCCACTTACCCAGTAGTGATAAAATTCACCCAAATCTGAACCATAATTTTCCTCATTTTCTTATATTCTGTTGAATTGGTGCCATATTTGATATCATAGTTTTTGTTTTCAAGAACAGCAAAACTCTGAGCACAATGTCCAGCCCCTCTCAAGTTTTCCATAAAATCTGGAACTCCAAATTCCTTAGGATATGGCGTGAAGAATGAGTATTCATACAAGTATATAGAAGTACCACCAGCTTCGACTTGCAATCGTACTGATCTCAAGTGAGGATAGGCAAATATAATATCAGAAAAGTAATCAATGAACCCTTGAACATTTTCTTCTGATATAGTTTGATTGCCAAAATAAAAATATTTTATAATTTTTGCCACCCGTTCCTTTTCTTCATCGTTTTTAAACTTTAAATCAGCTGGCAAAAAGTCTGAAAACCTTTCATTCATTTTATCTTTCCATTCTTTATACTCTGAGGCTCGAAACAAACCTTCCATATTTGCAAAGCCATAAAGCATTGGTACTTTTTTGTATTTTCCTTTTATTATAATATTGACTGGAGTGTCACTGAGGAATTTTTCAACTCCAGTGTCACGCTCAACACATGGTGAAAATACGAAAGTTGAGTCAGGTCTCTCTAAAAACGTGTCTGACGTCAGGGTATCATACGATAAACTTGAATAAAACTCGTCTAAACGATTTACGTCATTAACGTCGGTAAAATTAAGCTGTTTGGCGAAGTCTTTTGCGTTTTGCACAGGATCCAACTGCACGCTCCAAACGCCTACACTAGCCCCACTCTCTGGTATTACTTTGTTGAAAAAGCCTTCGGCCATATCTGAAAGCATCAGGAGATCTACTGATGTAGAGCCTGCACTGTACCCAGCTATCGTTACTTCATCAGGATTCCCACCAAAATTGGCAATGTTTTCTTTGACCCAATGAAGTAGTGCAACTTGGTCCTTCATGCCAGCGTTTCCTGGCGCGTTTTCTGTACCTAGACAGAGGAATCCATGCACTCCCAAACGGTAGTTGAAAGTGACTGCTATTACTTTCTTGGTGAGCACTAAAGGCGTTGGTGGGTGATCTTGGCCAAAGCTTATTTGGTAAGCTCCTCCATGAACGTAGACTACTACGGGAAGACTAATGTTTTTCGTGTCTGGTACATGGACGTTGGCAATTAGACAGTCCTCTCTCATGTCATGATTGGACAAATCAAACCAACGAGTTTTGCCTTGTGGACAAATTATGTTTTTATTGATTGCTTCAAGTGGTTTCATCCATACTGGGCCAGGAAGTGGTGCCTGAAATTATTAGTCAAAGTTTAAGAATGCCGATATTTTTATTTCGATAAAAGGTCACAAGTGTGGACATTTGTAACATCGACCGTTCAATACTGGCCTTGTTTGGATGCTTGTTCGGAAAAAGCTACAAAGTCGGTTAGTTAGTAAAAAAATTGGAGTACAAATGACTATGTCACAGTGTGGCACATTGTCCAGCGAAATGTAACAAGTGTGAACGCCGCTTAACCCTAGCAAATATAAGTAGACGTTTTGATACTAATCTTCATTAACTTTAATTTGTCATTATCTATGTTTAAGAAGCACTTCATAATAACTGAATATGCTATAATTGATAACCACTTAGTTTTAATTGTGAAGGTATCTATTAGTACTTGCATTATAATACAAATTCTTTTTTGCACACCTGCAGGGTAAACAGTACATAAGTACAGAACACAAATATTTACTACTGAAGGCAAATAACAGGTGGACTGACTAATCACTGTTTATTTATTGACATAAGCTTTGATAAAACTGCAATCATTTCAAGTATCTAAATACTACAATTCAAAAATTTTCCAGCAAATTAGTACCTAGCTACTAATACTTTTGTTAACGAAAATACGTTGTTATTCAAAAATATGGGTGCATAGAACCTACTCGAAATATGTCTCATGTCATGACTCATAATTATGTGTGCTTATGTTAGGGAAATAATGTTCCGATTCATAAGTTCATATTAATGACAGGATTAAATCGATACATATTTTTCACTTGCAGATTTTGCACTTTGCGTAACCTAAAACAAAGACCGATTAATAGTTGAGTGCCTAAATATTTTATAAAATATATTTAAAACACAAGATGGGCGAAAGTTATTTACAGTAGGCTGATGTAATGATGATGATGTGTTATGAGCGGTGGGTAGGTATCATAGCAATATCGCACTTTCTCCATATTTGAACCTATTGCTAGGAAGAGGTACCAAAAATGCAACACTTATGTACGATGTACGAATAAAATGCATTCCTTTTGTAAAGTATATGCAAGTAAGTAAATTATTTACCTTAACCTAATTAAATTTAATCTAAGTTAAACCTTAAAGGGCGCTCGAGGCATTGTATATAGGATGCTGGCGGCATTTCCTCGTTGAATAGCAATTGGTGATACGTTATTCGAGGAAGCCACCAGCTCTTCGGTCACCAGTTACATCAACCAGACGTTTTACGAGTATGTAAAAAACAGAGAGATAGTGAAACTAAATGATCACGTAAAATACGTACAGTGAATTTCCGCTTTCCTGTAGGAGCCGTGGCGTACGGGATTCCATGGAAATGGTAAATGCCATCAGTCTTATAGCCCCTAATAGGTCCTTGTGCGGTTTGCACAATCCTGGACTCAGGATCATGCGACACCGCACTAGCGACTAGTAATAGTAACACTAACTTGGTTATGTGCGGCATCGCACTAGCACCGCTGCAATGACACTGTCGTTTATGGTATCAGAGAAGTCTATTTGAATCATTTTTTTATAGTTATCATATTCGTTGCACGCAATCATTCTGACATTGGACTTGGAAGCGAGCGCATATGAATATTGTACTAATAGTTATCTATGTGTCGATTAAAATAGACTTTCAGGTTAAGTGCCAAAGTGAGAATCGCAAGCCAAATAGCTATTACTAGATAGCGTTAACGTACTCAAGAATTTCACATACAATAGTTAAGAGTACGTTAAGAGTGAGTTTATAATTATGTATTTCACATACAATAGTTAAAATTATCAACTCATTAGTATTCTGAAGGTCTCTTCATGCTGTATTTTTAACTTTTTTGTGCGGATCATCAGGTTTAAGATAATTAGATATTTTACTGGAGCTGTCACTTCTCCCGCACCGTGCTACTACCGCTGGAACCGACCTAATACGGTATGCCTTGCCTATATTATAGATTTGCAACCATAAAAATAAATGCAGACGGCATGAAATCAGACTGAACCACAGAATAAGTAATAGTACAACTGAACTCGATAAATTTGATTGGACGTACAGAACAATGAAATAATACTCATTTGTAAATAAACAATACATGCAGCGACAAATGACAACAGCATGTACCTACCTATTATAAAACAGCGCCCTCTGTTGGCTTCACCTAGGGTTGCGTTTGCTGGTGTTTTATTAAAATAAAATTCTTGTAAATGAATACAATAATTTTTATTCTTTCCGTAGTTTGTCTAAATAATAATGATTTTATTTCCTGGTGGAAAATTGGACTTTTGGTTTCCGTTAAATACCCATGTGTTAACGCAGCGTTGCTGTCCAAAAAATTCGTTAAAATGCTGTTATACAGAAATTGTTCAAAATATTCTGTAGTCGTTTTCATATTTTTATTTTATCACTATAAGTTGATGCATTTAATGAATAGGAGAACACGTACTACTGATTGACTGACCGTCTTTGACAATGGACAAATCGTATGTTTAGACATTCTACACCATTATCGGCTTTTCCCACCTCCTGCGTCATTTTACAGCTTCTTATCAATTATTCATCGTCATTCAAGTTCAAGTATTCAAAGTGATCGGTCCTGCGCCACCCACATCCAGCGGGCTCCCGCGACATCAGATTTATTTTTCTAGTCATATTTATACTGTTTTTTACGCTACAGTTTAGAAAAATGGCCTTAATCAAATCAAAGAGAATATTTATTACTCACAACGGCAACCCTAAAATTGCACGCTGTTAATCATACAGTGTCGGTATTGTTTAATCGGTTCATTTGGCCGTGGAAATGATATTAAATTTGTACAGTGTCGATGTCGATGAATTGACGATTCGCGACGCGTGTGTTTTGGGACAATACTGTGAATGAGTTTCATTGTGTACTTAGTAGCCATCATCATGATCAGATACACTGTGGGTCCGAGGAACCCGAAAGATTTTAACCACGCATTACTTAGGTCATTAAGAGCAAATACATGAACACTAGTCAAATCACCTTAGTTTTGAAGATATTATCAATTTTCATGTAAACTATTTATTTTGATTACTAAAGTGCATTAAGCTCTTTTGATTGCGATGTTGCTACCGATGTTGCCCAGTTTACTTAAATTAATCAATTTACTTGCAGCAAAAAAATCTTATTAAAATCACTTTTTTTTTATCAGTTTCGCGTCACAATGGACATACATAAAGTGACAGCTACCACTCAATATATTGATCCTTTTATTGAAAAAATAATCGTTACCGTTTTTAAAATAGAGAAGCGATAGTTATCCAAGTTTATTTACAAAAAACCCGACAAAACAAGAAAAATATATTTTTTTTGCTGATTTTGAGTTGGTTTCATATATTTTTTTTTACTCCTAATGACTTCAGGAATGCGTGTTTAATCTTTCGGGTTCCTCGGGCCCATGGTGTATTGTATACGTCCCACTCATGGGCACAGGCCTCCTCTCATGAATGAGAATAAGCAGTAGTCCCCACGCTGGCTCAGTGCGGATTGGGGACTTCACATACATCTTTGAATTTCTTCTCAGATGTATGCAGGTGTAGTTGTATCCTTAGAATAATAACGCCTAGAATGATAGTTTCATACGGCCGACGCACCAAGCGTGGGGCATAAAATGGATTCATGTAGTTGTGATCAGCTCGTATTCACACGTGCATTGGCGCGTGTGAATACGAGTTGATCACACACAAACGCACCAATAGTGTTCCACCGATCGGCGTACTACGCCATTTATGGCTGAGTTTTGGTGGCCTCACCGTTGCGCGTGAACTGCGTTTCTAGGCGTTATTATTCTAAGGTTGTATCATGTTAAAGTTAAAATTGAGAACAGATTGAGGCGCGGCATACAATTAACCCTTTCCAAAAGTCCATTCAGTAGGTATACCGTTGGATAAAAGTTAAAAAACGAATTAGTACCTAGTTGCCGAGGTTTCCCCTACAAATAAACTAACAAAGCGGCAAACTTTCATTTCACTGACATTAGCTCTTTATTAGTAGTACAGAAGTATAGATTACATATTATGTATTAAGGTATTTGGATATAAAACATAGTATTGCTTCGATTGGCAGACCAAACTACGAATAATATTAAACTCAAATGAAATACATGCTTTAACATAACAGGACCACAATCATGCTAACATCACCCCCACGATCATTTCTAACTATTTGTGTCCTAATGCCTTAATACGTATAATCTACAGTCGCGTAGCGGGATTGTTAGGCCAGTTGCCATGCACTTGTCTTAATTTAGCCGTGTAGTGCGAATCGGAGTTGATCGATTATACTCGTTTATAGAATACATACGTGCTGATTCGCATTACACAGCTAAATGCGATACAGTGTTTTTTAAGTGACTCGACAATGCCGCTTCGCGATTGTATTACATATGTATAAACTCACGCCCGTATAATGGCCCGTAAAACGGCCCACAGAGCACATTAAATATATAATTTCTTCACGCAATGTAAATACCACTTATTGCAATCTTCATCTTATTCAAACTGTTTCATAATTGTGATGTGAGATGTGGGTTACTAGCCAATCTCCCGCAACACTCGTCAGCATCAGCCCTATTCCCATCCACTCTTACGACCCACGTAAAACGTAGGTAGCCAGTAACTTCAAAGCCAAAATAAGACTTTGAAAACTTAAGCCAAATTAAGACTGCAATAACAAAACTTTGACACAGCTGCAGAATAAGCTACTTCTGGATTATATTTCTACGAAAACCAATCAGCGATCTGCAATCCAGGAAACCTTATTGTAAACAAAGCAAGGTTTCAATTGGCTAAGTGGCCAGGCAATACTGTAAAAAACAATTGCATTTGTTTCTTTCCGAATAAAGATTTTAGATTTGAGAAATGATCCCTATTTTATTTAGGTAAGTAATTAAAGTTCTTATTTGAGTGGTGTTAAGTTCTGTTTAGTACGTAACGAGATATTGCAGTATATTGACGTTTGAAGTAATCAAGTGTCTAATGAGATTTTCCTCGCAGCTCGTATTTTATTGTAGGTACAGTCAAGGAACTTTATTCCCTACCCATTTCCTTGAAATGTCGTTAGACATTCGCAATGCATTATAGTCGAAAATTCAATTTCAGTAATAGTATTGAAATGTCAATACGTATTATTTGTCACTTTGCTTTTCTACATGTGTCAATCGAGAAAATTGTAAAATAATTTTCACATTATTAATTTTAAAAAGAAAATTCTTGCCGCTAACCGTGAACTATTAAGTGCTCAAATAGTGGAGTTACACCGGAAGGAATCACACCATGATATCTCATGCGTCTTTTGAGTGTGTTATCAGGTTATCACACTCTCAAAAGCTCAGTACACCCTGTCAACGTAGTTAATCTGTTGCGTAGTTACTGACATAACACAATGCATGCGAGATGTCAAAGTGACGTCGTACTCTAGCTAGCTCTTATATAGTGATAGTTTGATGCTATACGATATTGAACTTTAGGTGGGTTGGAAAATAAATTCCTTGACTATACACACTACTGACAACAAGTATGAAAAAAATTGTCAAAGAAAAAAAATTACAATACGTACATATTCATACCTGCATGACACGCTCAGGTTTATGCAGCGCCAAAGAGTATGTACACTCCTCATGTGCCCTGCACACAGAACTGCAGCATTTCGTGGCAGTTTTAAGTACACTGCCACGAAATGCTGGAACAACATACCGCCACCTTATAAGCAAGCTACTGCGTTGCAATCTTTTAAAGCTAAATTAAAAAGTTATATTCTCACTGAACAAAAATTTACTTCTGGGTAATGGAACTCTTTCATTCCGTGTTTTACATTACTTTATCATATTAAATTCAATTCAATAATTTATTTATAAATATATAATTTTACATACATATATACATAGTTTCACGCCTTTAATCCCTTAATCATACATCTATTACTAAGACTCGGCTGTCCGTCTGTCCGTCTGTCTGCCCGCCTGCCCGCCTGCCCGCCTGCCCGCCTGCCCGCCTGCCCGCCTGCCCGCCTGCCCGCCTGCCCGCCTGCCCGCCTGCCCGCCTGCCCGCCTGCCCGCCTGCCCGCCTGCCCGCCTGCCCGCCTGCCCGCCTGCCCGCCTGCCCGCCTGCCTGCCCGCCCGCCCGAAAATATTTTTATAGATAATGGTACGGAACCCTTCGTGCGCGAGTCCAACTCGCACTTGGCCGGTTTTCACCGTTTAACCTCAGTTTTAATCCTGATTCGCGTTGATTGTCGTCGACCGTCGTGGATTTTTAATCTTGTGAATATCCATTAGAGATGTGCGAAGATTTGTGTTTTAATAAACTGCGTTACCGGCAAGTGGGCTTTTTTTGAAGTACTTAGTTATTTAATTTAACCATGACCTAAACTCAATAAATAACTAAAATTCCGACTTCACAAATATTCTAACAAAATTTAAATTGCAAGCCATTGCTGTCATAGAGCAAAGTAAATTGACAAGTCAGTCTAAAAAACAGCTCTTCATACTTGGTTTATTACGACGTCATACACCTAGTTCATTGAAGGTTCGGATTTTGGAAATTAAACTGTGCAGTTAATTTACATAATTATGATTTGGTAATACACGCCAACTTATCAGTTTCAATAAAAGCCCGCGTGTCGGTAACACACTGTATTTGAAACTTTATTTGATGCTTGACAGTTTTTGTCAAATAATGACAACACAACTTCACACATCCCACTCTAATTATAGTAGTTTATGTGACTGTACATAATGAAGGGCACCTTACACGTGTGCGGGTTTACGAAACGAGCCGAAGGCGAGATTCATAATAACATCACACGAGTGTTTTAATGCCTAATTATGTACAGTTACTTACACTACTTTATCTATCCACATATCATAAGCCTCCATGATGCATTCAGGAGCCGCTAATTATGACCGGCATCGCGGCGTTGTTTTCTGGCAGCTGTCATAGTGTTTTCTTAATTCATAGACAAACTAGAGTCGGATCCAACTGATCCGACTATCATATCGTTTTATATCTTACTTACGTGCGACATTTGTCAAATTTGTATGCAAATTGACAATTCATTTCGAACTAAACGTCATCTCGACTGATATTAGAATAGAGGTTAAATCAAATTTCTTTGTTTTTCAGAGACGTTCGAAATTTGAATGAAATAATATTATCGAAATCGATGTTATTATTTAGCAATAATAACATTTTCACAGATAAGAAATTTGTTTGTCTATTTTTATGGTGGTCATAACGTGCGGTTCTAGAATGCATCATGGAGGGTTTATGATATTTGGATATATTCAATTGTTTTAATTGTTACTTAATCATCTGTTTAATCTGTCAACACGTGTAATTTTTGTGTAACATCTTCCGGCTCCCAAGGTACAGGGTCGGCCTCGTTTGGAATCCACTGCCTCAATGTAATTTTTGTAATGTGTTTACGACCTCAATAAAAAAAGCAAGAAAATAACAAATTAAGGTCAGACACATCTCTCATCCTCTCAGGGATCCCTGTCGCTTGTGGAAATTCACCCTTAGTCTTAAATATCCAAATGTATGTATAACAGCCGCCCCAAACTGACTGCGCACTTTAATTAATTTAATGAAGATTAAGCAAACAATTTAAGAGCGTGAGTAAAAAATCACAACCTTCCATTTGGTGAAAACAAAAACGTTAAATTACCGTGAAAATATATCCTCTATTTAGACGTCGGGGGACTCATTATTACCCGCTAAGAGGTCTATTCCTTTTGCAACCGGATTTGACTAATAATTGTAAGTTTTAAAATCCACCCAAATCTCATCACCATAGAACCCGTTCTCTATCCATATAACCCACAATAGCCCCCAACGCCTGTTGTTACCGATGTACCCGTGAATGGGTTCTAGCATGCAGGTGTATTACATAACATTAAACTTCGTCTCCAAAGGGCCTCTACATGTTGGATCTATATACCCACCCACGCAAGCCTTCAAAAGGACCGGGCTTTGTCCCGTGAATTTAAACAGGAGCTACATAATAATAAATCATTCACTTCAGATATACGTAAATCCATACAATTTGTTAGTACTACACACACAATCCAATCTAGACACGCGGCAACGTGTCAAGCCAAGGGACTGGCTAGCCAGCGCCGAGTGTAATATTACACGAACCACTTGGTGCCACTTTTGACCCTTCTATAACTCAAAACCTCTTTAACGTAAACACATAAAACTACGTTTGTTTAATTATATCCATAAGGACATCTAGAAGTCCAAATTTCATGAAGCTAGCTCGCGGCGCAACGGCGCGGGCGGTTAGAAAGATATGAAGGTCAAAAAGTCGTAAATTTTAGCACTGACTGACTGAGTGACTGACATATAGTACCTAAATCTAACCTACTTCCAGATGACTTAGAAGGATGAAATTTGGAATCCAGCTCGGTAAATGTGTGTAAGCGTAGGAAAAAAACTAAACTTGGCACCCATTTATATCTGACATGAGCAATGCAACTTGTCACTAATGCAATGTTAAGGGCGGGTTACTAATTCAATCCATAGTTTCATTTGCCATAAAGGTAACGTTTGCCATAATTACCTATTAATTGTCCTTATTATATAGTTTTTCTCAGAAACTGTCAACTTTTCAGAAATGTTTAAAACAAACCTAACCTAGCCTACCGGGTTCTATTATCGATACAAAGTCTATATAATTTGTCCCAAAAATGTTAGAGAAAATCAATTTATGGCAAACACTAGTGTTAAGGGCAACACATTACATACATTTTTAGAGGTGGTGAGAAGAAAGATTTTTACAGGTGTAAATAATTATTGTTCCATTCGACACAGACGGTGTTAAAAAAAATGTTGTAGATAAATATCGTGTACAGTACTCAATCGAAAAGCATTTTTCCCATATGACATTTACCCTGAGAAAATTACGTTTTTTTTGGAAATAATTCAATATCAGGCTAATTATTTGTATACGGCTTTTATATGTTATTTTAAACAACTTTTACTATTGACATCAATAATTCTATGGACCGGAAGCTAGGAAAAAAAATTAACCCGCAAGCAAAAATGCCATCAGTATTTTTATAATGAAAACCTGTTTGAATACACAAATGTTGAGACTTACTACCTGAATACAAATATATATGCATCAGGAAATAACGGCATTTTAATTAAATATTTACGACCTTGAGATAATATTGAATTTCATCTGGCCTATAGAAAGGTTTATTCATTAACTAAAATAAGTGTATTATGCGCGTATCCCAAAGAACGTATAAAGACGTAGTCAATTATAAAGTAAATAAAGTTTATACCATTTTCGCCTGAATTTTACGGAATTTATGAAGATTACTTTTAATTATTTTTTACCGCATCAATATTAAATTTAGGTGGATTATTAATGAATAATTAGTCAAATTACCCAACCTATTTTTTGGTTTAAAAATATGGCTGATATCCGATATATTGTTGTGTTTTCATAGAGCGAAACCGTAAAGTTCTCAGGGTAATTACCATAGTTTAATAAGTAGACGGGATAGTGTATTATCTTATTGCGGCTGAGAAAAGTATTTAACCGACTTCAAAAAAGGAGGAGGTTGAATTCGTCGGAATCTTTTATTTTTAATGTGTGTTCCCCGAGTACTCAAATGTACCTGGACCGATTTGGATTTTTTTTTCTTTGAATGGGTTGTTCCCAGGCGGTCCCAATACTCATCAGGTCAGGATCTAATGATGGGATCCTGGTGAAATCGAGGAAACTCTTACAATTTTATAGGCACACTTGAAGCAACTTGAGTATTTTTTTGAAATATATTTCAGGTTGAAAATGTGGAAATATATTTCAGGTATGAGAAGGAAATTTTATTTACAGATAAAGTAGGTACATATAAAGAAATATATATAAAAACTTCGATTAAACAGAAAGAGAATAATAACAAAACTAAACTAAAACTAAAAAAAACAAGGTTAAAATAAAGAAAATGAAATACATATATTTTTTACGTCCGGCTTCCATCTGATCCAAAGGTGCCATAAATACTGGCTGCATTGCCCCGCTGAACTGCCACCGATATTTGTTGGACCAGGTAAGAGCCGGAACGAGGGTCGCAGCCCTTGACTCTTAGACGCCGGCCAAGGTCCCAAACAAGCCTCCTGCCCTCCGAACACCAAGGACCAGCCGTCTCGATAGCGACCGGAACAAAGTCGTACGCTGATTCTAGGTGGGCGTATTTGCCGTGTTTTAGTTTTGCCGCATTTTCGGCGGCCGCGCCTGCTACCCTCATGGTGTGGTGAAGATGACTGGGTGCAAATGTGCTCACACAAGTTGCATCCCATAGCAGGCAGCGGCCTTTTGACCAGGGAATCAGCGTAAGACCGTCCGGTCTCTTACCATCGGTACGGCTTAGCCCCTGGGGCTCCAGAACGCAAGGAACGTTTGCCGAGACCATGGCACGGCGCAAAAGCTCGTTTATGGCGTGATGTCTAGGGATACGCCCTGCACACCGCAGACAACTTAGACCATGGTGCCCGTTCGCTTCGACCATTGCTCCACATATACAGCGATGGGGCTCGCACACCTTGCTTCCAAGACGTAGGGCTACCGCTGTCCTCAATGAATCATTGTCGAGCAATGTTCCCAAGTTTGGTGAAGGCAAGGCGTGCAGCCACGCCCCAGACTCGGGAGCTCTGACAGCTTTTAGACGAGCCACATCTACCCCAAGGGCTACATTTAAAAGGTTGGAATAAATTTCATTACAACATAAATCGTCCCAGAGTCTTTGTGATGCGGGGTTGTCTGGTTGTTGGTGGAGTACTGAATTCAAGTCGGTTAAACCTTTGTTTTTAACGTTAATTAATATGCCAAGCAATGCCATTAGCCTTATAGTGTCGTGTGGAAAGAACCATTTCAGACATAAATAATTTTAATTATAGTATCGTCACACCCTCCCAACAAACGGGCGAGAATGTGCGGTTATTAAGCAGACCCCAGTTATTATTTATGATAATTAATTTAATTACATACAAAGAGGGTCTTAACTCTCCTTCCGTTTTTGCACCTTGGACATAACACATTCATGTTATTATTCAAATTAATAAGCACCTATTAAATTTTCGCCAGTCAACACTTCAAAGACTCATTATAAAGAGGAGAGTGTCTGATATTCTACCCTATTCCAGATACGATTAGAAAAGTCGTGCGTTAACCGTCATACGATTTCAAGAAAAACCATTTTGTAACGCAAAAACATTAGTATTGTTATGGCTGAGAAGCACTTAATGTTCGAAATTAGTAAAACTAGTAGAATATTTCACTGTGATATCCTAGATGTAAGAAAAAACGTAGATAAATCTGTGCGTTAAAATTTAATGTTATATTGAAGGGCAGCCATCGGCGCGAACAACCAGATTCTGCGTGGAAAGCTATCTATAAAACTCAAGGCAAAGTGTTCGAACCACAGAACACTAAATACTATAGAAAGGGTATCAAGCGCGATTTCCATCGGGACCCGCGCGCGGCGTCGCCACCTCGTCCCCTTCACGTCGCATACAAAAACACGGCGATTGGGTGACGTTGGTAGGAAAGCTTGAGCGCATGCTCAAACTCTAGTGGCGCGCTGACACGCCCACGTCACCATTCTATAATTAAGTGTTCTGTGGTTCGAACAGTGTTATACTGCCTGTCTTTACCTATGGTGCTGAGATTATGTCGTTCACTAAAAAGTCGACTGAAAAATTTAGAGTTACACAAATAGCGATGGAGAGAAGCTATGCTCGGAATTACTCTGCGTGACCGTAAGAAAAATTAATGGTTTAGGGAAAAGACATGTTTGAACGACAAACAGGGGTGAAAATCGGCGGGGCATGTTGCGCGTATGGACAAGAGTAGGTGGACAAAACGGCTTCTGGAATGGAGACCACGTATTGAACACCAGACTCCGTGGCCGTCCTCCCTGTTGTTATCATAGGGAATACGGCACTGGGATCCTCTTCAATAAATAGCCACTTGTTTCACATACTTTTCTATATTTAACGTTTTACATTACAGCAACTAACTTGACACCGCCATAGCACAGAATAAGTAATAGTACAAGTACATAGCTACTACCAAAGAAGAAGAGTGCCACAGACTCGCAAACAAATGTCACTTAAAACTAATCGATGTGATGTCATGATTGGACATGCCGCATTACACACTCCCAAGAGTTGGATGAGATGGATGGATGATATCAGGCGACACGCAGGATGAGACTGGATGCTGAAGGCACAAGATCGCCATACATGGAGGGATATGCAAGACAACAAACGGCTGGAAATGATGATGATGATGGAATGAGGTATAGTAAATAGTTTATATATCGCACATCAAAGTAAAAGGAGAAATTTTGAGAAACCACCCCTGTCTTACTATAAAGTCTTAATAATTTGAAACGATTACCTGGCCCTTCCAAATCACTTTTTTTATTCCAAATACAAAATATGCATTAAATCTTATATAGTAACGGCATGGCATTCTCTTTACCGGGAATTTATTTAAAACAGAAGTTTGAATTAACTATAGTCGTTACAACTTCTCGAACCGACGTATTTCGAATAAAATAACGGAATTAATTTTATTTGTGATACGCAACGGAGTTCCCACTCAGTCGCTCTTTTAATGCCTTTTCAATGGAATTAAATAAAACGTTTCTGTTACATTAAGGGCTCTCGGCTCTTTACTGTTCGGAGATCTAATTCAGGAAATTCAGGGTTTTAAATTGCGTTTGAAACCGTGTTTCCAATTTCTTTATTAATTAAACAGAATGTTTATTGATAAACAGACATCTTTCTCTTTATCGTTAAAAAATTGTCCAAACGAAAAAGTAGAGTTGAGAAGTGTTGCATACTGGCCATTGACAGTGTATTTGTCTATGGTGTCATTCGAGTGTTCTATTTTTCGATTGATTTGAATTAAGTTTGTCTCATTGCTTTACTAGAATGGTCGCTGAATAAAGCTCTTAAAATATCTAAACAGTCTTTTCCCTTGGATATAAAACAAGAAGCATGTAGTTTTATGGCACAGTATGAAGGAGGTCAACTTTCAGCCTTGAACGTACGGCTGGTGAAGTAGTGATGGTGATGTGGATACATAATATTATTCCATCAAAAATCACAGAATTAATAAGTTTGACCATAAATATACCGAATAAAACGCATGCTCTTTCAAGTTTGCTTAAAGGTGTCAGTTTGGCACCCGTGTTACGTAATTTGTAACTTTCATCATTTCCGTCAAAGGGGAAAAAGGGTTCTTTTGTATGTTTTGTGTTAGAATTAAAACACACCCACGGAAAGGAACTGTAGTAAGAGTCGAGTATGAGACTAGGGTAGAAGTTAGTGGGCATAATGCTAGCAATCAATCACTGCAATATTTCTCCATCTTCATGCCAACACTTGCTAAAAGTGGCACTGATCAAATTAAATGTTATCTGCCTAACTCATTCGGAAATACAGAGGTGAGTTCCTGTTATGTTATTTAATGTACCCAAAAGTGATATCCCATAGGACTGCGCCAATACGATCACCGGAAGCACTGCGATTGAAACGTTTGTAGTGCCCGTTTCTCGACGGAACCTTTCCTAATGACTTAGCCGTGTGTCCACAAAGGCCCTATACAGTCTATACTAATGTTAGGCTTATTTCATTAGCCCTTAAATCACTAATAAATCCCTCGGAGCGCGATTCCCTGGACGATTTATCTCACGCTTGGCGTGAGACGGCCATTTTTTCGGACACTCATTAGAACCTAATTCCTTTTGATGAGAGCCCGTGATTGTTCTGATTTGTTTTATTTTATAAAGACGAAGGCAAATAAATGATCGTATTAGGTTTATGCTAGACATCTTGTTTCAGATCTAAAAACACAGCTAAAAACAGTACGTAGGCAAAGTTAATGTTCGAGTGACCTCGACGCTGACTATGAGTAAAGTGCCCATGCCATAAACTAGTATATGGTATGGGCACTTTATGTCAAAGCAATATGGGTTAAATTCGAACTAAGAGGAGTGTTCTTCATTCGAATTTAAGTCATGTCACTTTGACATAGAGTGCCCATGCTATATACTAGCACAGCGTCGAGCAATCGGGACCTTCTGTGTTATTTCACAGAATTGTCATTGCGTAGAAAACTGTTCTTCTCTGATATCGTAAGCTTCTGATTTAAGACAAATATAATTGTCTGCAAAATGAGATATTTCTGTGAAATGCATTTTATGAAATGAAAATGTCTCGGCCATTTCTGCTGACAAACCCAACTCACCTGGCAACAACTTTCTTGCACGTTTGAAATTAATTAGGGAAAACAAGACATTTGGCGCGACGGTTTACTTGACCAATTGAAAACTTCCTATTTTTGGATATGGTTCAATCATCCGCATAGTTTTAATCGCGAGGTGAAATAAAACCGGCCGATCCGTAGATACTGCACAATTTGGGCCGGATTAAATATTAATCCGACGGTGGTATTCTGAAAGCGGTCGACACAATTTTCGCGCGCAACTTAACTTTTCTAAAATAGCAATCTTTCTTTGCGTGTGGCATTGGATATTATAGGCATTGATATTTTGCCTGAGGGAATAGCATGGCACACCGCTTCTGCTGGAAGTCTTGACCGAGGCTCTTATAGTGTTTATGTTGACTTAAAGTGGATTGCTCTTACCAATTCTGACCGCGTTTAAAGAAGCAGTTAAGTTTCAATTTTAGAACGAGTACCGGGGAGTAAAAGACCGCTTATAATGAAGAGGTGATTCTTTTCCATTTTAAGTCGCAAAAAACAACAGCTTTTTGCATACAAAATTCTGAACAGTCAACAAATATAGGAAGTACCTATACAAGTTTGGTATTCGAAAGTAATTAGTAACCTTAAGCGGTAAAAACAATGTCTCAGATCGCATAAATATGCGATCTATCATCATTTTGACGTAACTGATTTTTGTGAAAATTAACTTTCCCAATGGCATTACATTGTATGTCATTCATCTAGTCTGTTGATTAGTTAGGCCACAACCCTGTACGGTACTAGGGTTGAAACATTTACTTTTACGTATTAAAGTTAATCAATCTGTAACTTGAAAAAAGCTACGAATATTAACATAGTTTATTAGGAAAACATACTGTACTAAGCCTAAATAAGGCCAAAAATCGGGAAAGTCCGTCGGTTGTTATAGTGTATTTCAAATACGAAGGCCCGATGCACTTGAGACGGTCAATGGGCGTTAACAATAGGATTAGTGATAACAAAAGATACTCAAAGGCAAACATTATGAGCCCTATTGTTAAGTTTCAAGTGCATAGGGCCTTCGTATTTGAAATGGACTATATAATATATTCACACGTTTGGTAATTAATCACATCTAACATATCTAACCTAAAATACGTCAGTCAGGCATTCCGAAAAAGAGCTGCAGGTTTCAGTAATTAATAACAATCTGAAAAATTGTCAGTACCTAAAAAAATAACAGCAAAATCTAAATTGGCTAATATTACGGACAGGTAAGTTAAAAACACTTAAATCCACGAGAATTAGTTGACGAATTGACCAATTACGATTCAAGTCGACCGATTTCAGAATCGCACCCCAAATCGTGCGATTAATTTCTCCCGAGACTACCCGTTTCTCGTACGAATGAAACGGAGAGATTAGGCTGCTCATTTCGTTTGAATTGGACTTTAATTGAATTATCCGATTTAGCCCCTCCATTATATCAGGATTTTGAGATATTGTTACAGTTCCTGATGATTCTATCTTTGATCTGTTTCATATTCGTATAACCAAAGCTCTTACCTATTCGAGGAAATCACAGATAAATAAATTTAATAAACGATTTTTTTACGTTTATTTCTGCAACGGACTTTCTAGATTTATACATACGTTATAAGCTATATACTTATAGTATTATTACTGATACATAGTTATATACTTATATATATTATATAAATGCGAAAGTGTGTATATGTATGTCTGTCTGTCTGTCTGTATGTTACCTCTTCACGCTTAAACCGCTGAACTGATTTAGATTAAACTTGCTATAGACATAGTTTGAGTCCCGGGGAAGTACATAGGATAGTTCTTATCCCGAAATAATCCCCCAAGGGGGTGAAATGGGGGGTGAAAGTTTGGATTGAGCGGGAAGAAGCTAGTAAGCTAGGTATATTTAATCCTGCGGCTCCGCCTCAAGTCTCAATAATACGTGAGCGGAGCCACGTGGCCAGCAGATGTGATCAAAGACGATATTTAAAACAAAAGTACCTAGTCTCGAAGTGATCTCGCGACTCTAGGTTAGAGCTAGGTCTGTATAAAGTTGTTGATACGTAAGTGCTACAAATAAAATATTGAGGTAAAAACTCATGTTCGATGGACCGGGCGAGCCGGGTATGTCCGGCCCCCAGGGATGGCTGACTGACGGATAGCCGGGATTTTCCTTGTGTTTTTTTATTCCATTATTGTAGCCCAATGTTTTTTGTAGTATATTTGCTGGGATTTGGCTATTTCTCATGGGTAGACAATGGATTATTACAATGTACAGTATTACCAATAAGTAAAATACAGAACGAATACTGCCTTTGTCAGATATATCAAGCGGCCGTGGAAGTGAGCAGAGGTGGTCAAATGACTGTGAAACAAAAGTCAACTGTGGGAATAGGATATATTGCAAGCGCGGGCACAGGGCTAGCAACCGTAAATTAGCACAGAAATATAAAAAAAACCGGCCAAGTGCGAGTCGGACTCGCGCACGAAGGGTTCCATACCATTATCTATAAAAAACTATTTTTTTTTCTGTGTTTTTAGTACATATTTGTTGTTATAGGGGCAACAGAAATACATCATCTGTGAAAATTTCAGCTGGAATCAGTGAGATACAACCTGGTGACAGACAGACGGACGGACGGACGGACGGACAGTGGAATCTTAGTAATAGGGTCCCGTTTTACTCTTTAAGTACGGAACCCTAATAATAGGGTCCCGTTTTACTCTTTATGTACGGAACCCTAAAAATGGTATTGACAATGTGAGTTCCTGTTATGCTAAGTTATACTAGAGCTAATTTGCAACAATTTATGTCCAGTCAACCAGGGGTCGAAACTCGCTGGTTTCCGAGATATTCGAGTTTTTAGTTTGTATTGTATGAAAAAAATTCTCCTTGCAGCCTTAAGCTGGTGATTGTGACAAAAGTACTTCCATTTGGATGGTAAAAAAACATTTTTGTCACAATCAGCACTTTAAGGCTGCAAGGCGATTTTTTTTCAAACAAACTAAAAACTCGAAAAATTTAAAAAAAAACGTGTTTTGACCCCTGGTTGACTGGACATAAATTGTTGCAAATTAGCTCTAGTATAACCCCTTTCAAGTCGAATTACCAGTCACCCTGTATATACCCAACAATTTTATCCCATTGGGATAGCGCCAATGCGACCACCGAAAGCACGATTGAAACAATCGTAGTGCCCGTTTTGTAAACAGTTAATTCCTTTAACTAGCGCGAGAGAATGTTTATCTATCCAAATCATAAACCCTCCATGATGCGTTCAAGAACCGCACATTATGACCACCATAAAAATAGACTGTTATGTTAGAACAAATTTCTTATCTGTGAAGATGTTATTATTGCTAAATAATAACATCGAATTTATTATTTCATTCAAATTGCGAACGTCTCTGAAAAACAAATTAATTTGATTTAACCTCTATTCTAATATCAGTCGAGATGATGTTTAGTTCGAAATGAATTGTCAATTTGCATACAAATTTGACAAATATCGCAGTAAGTAACATATCGTTGGATCCGACTCTAGTTTGTCTCTGAATTAAAAAAAAAAAACTATGACAGCTGCCAGAAAACAACGTCGTGATACCGGTCATAATTTATGCGGCTCTTGAATGCATCATGGAGGCTTATAATATGTTGATAGATAAAGTAGTGTATGTAACAATGTAACTATACATAATTAGGCATTAAAACACTCTTGTGATGTTATTATGAAACTCGCGAAAAATGCTCTTCATTATGTACAGTCATATAAACTACTATTATGTTTAATCCTAATCTAACTTATACATACAAATAAAAAAAGTTGTTTGCTAGAAACAAAAGCACAACTTTGCGTCCATTGCCTTGAGCTGAGATTAAACAGAGTTATAGTATTAAGGTCTAAGTTGCAACAGAGTTTCTTGATAATAGTCTGATGTTTATACAATAACTGTGAAAGTTTTGCTAAAATAAACGCCAGGAAAAATTTACAATTTTTTTATACTTATTGCATATATTATTTCTTATAATTAGACTATTTTAGGAATGGGATTGTGAACAATTCACGTGTGAGTGACTGTGATAATTACCTTTGCGGAAAAAGGCTTTACTGAAATTGGAGTCATATTTGTGACTTTAATAAGTTCGCCTATATATACAGGATGATTTAGGGGTCGTGTAGCAAGAATACCAAAAGCGAATAATGAATGAAAATCAGAATACATTTATTGCCTATTAGTGTGGTACAGGTACATCTTTGAGTTCCTGCAGGATTGTGTCAGCTAACTTGTGTCTAAAAAAGATCTGGGTAAGCTGAAGGTGTTGAGTTACAGATGATAAGTTAAGATGTGGTTAGAATATTGCTAGGTTTCGAACGTTGCACTTATCTACTCGTAATATTACCTAACCTATTTAATTCTAAGCGGGCGAGGCGCCGCAGCCCCTCGGGGTCAACGTCTCATGTCTTCATTCGGAGTATACAAGATTTCGCCTATTCTATTGTTTTTAGGGTTCCGTAGCCAAATGGCAAAAAACGGAACCCTTATAGATTCGTCATGTCTGTCTATCTGTCTGTCTGTCCGTCCGTATGTCACAGCCACTTTTTTCCGAAACTATAAGAGCTATACTGTCGAAACTTGGTAAGTAGATGTATTCTGTGAACCGCATTAAGATTTTTACACAAAAATCGAAAAAAAAACATTAAGTTTTAGGGGTCCCCATACACAGAACTAAAACTCAAATTTTTTTTTAATCAAACCCATACGTGTGGGGTATCTATGGATAGGTCTTCATTAAGTAAATGATATTAAGGTTTCTTATATCATTTTTTTTTTAAACAAAATAGTTTATGCGTGAGACACTTCCAAAGTGGTAAAATTTGTGTCGTCCCCCCCCCTGTAACTTCTAAAATAAGAAAATGATAAAACTAAAAAAAATATATGATGTACATTACCATGCAAACTTCCACCGAAAATTGGTTTAAACGAGATAGTAAGCAGTTTTTTTTTAATACGTCATAAATCGTAAACCGCAATTTATTTCACGGAACCCTTCATGTGCGAGTCCGACTCGCACTTGGCCGCTTTTTTTTAGTAAAGGGTTAAATTCGCCGTGCGCCGTGCGCTGCGAATAAGATGGCCATACTGAACAACTTTTCCCATGGGACCGCCCACGACAGTGGGTTAAGAGTTAACAGTGAGTTAATTGAGAGTTAATGTATGGAACAGCAGATTTTTATTTGCGATTCCGTGGGTGGTCCCATGGGAAAAGTTGTTCAGTATGACCATTTTATTCGCTTTTGGTCTTCTTGCTACACGACCCCTTAATCATACTGTATAAGTGTATAGTAAGACGATGCGTGCAACGGTGCAAGCTCCGGGTCAGGAGACTCAGCAGTAGCCTAAAAACAAACATTTATTAAGGCCCTGGGTTTTCTGACCACCCGTCGCCGGCGGCCGGCGACCGACGCGTGTCCGCCGCCGACGACGTTCGGATGTTTTGTTCCGCCGGCGGCGGGTAGGTCGCGGCGTTTCAGAGAAACCACCCTCAAACATTCCCGAACAAAACATCCGAACGTCGTCGTCAACGGCTGGTCAGAAAACCCAGGGCCTAAGCTGTGCTTACAGCCCGAGAGTTCTTAAAAAAGTATTCCAGTTCGGGTGGGATCGTGTATTTTAGCTATAAAACGTGCAAGAGAGACAGAACGGAATTAAATTCTAAATGCTCACAAGCTGTAAGTTAGGAATGAGCATGTCCATAGACGCCTAACAGCAAGCCGCAGCCGCCGCACACGTCGCGTCGGTGTCCATAAACAAGACAGAAATAAAAATTACAGTTCCAATACTGAATACCTACGCCCATTCCAGAATATTCTCTGATTTTCGCCGAGACACGTGATCGATGAATGCGTTCCCAGAACAAATTACTACTTTGCGAATCACAATGTCTAGTCTCCTTTTTCTATCTGGATCTTTAGACACGTAACAATGGCATGTAAATGAAGGTCAACTTGTATCGGTTTGGTTGATGAATGAATGTGATGTGTTGTGAATGCTGCTCCAGAGAATGATGGATGCATTCGTGTTGTCATTTACGTTAAGGAGACTTACGTTAGGTTCTGGCATGCCTAGTGCCTATGCAACGTCATAGTATATTAAGTTATTCTTCTGTTCATTTCAGATTTAGGACACTATGCGAAAATCATGCGATTATACGTACCAACAGCCAAATTTTTGGTTGGACTCTGAATCGGCATAAACGGCGTCTCCTAATATATAATATTATGCGATAAAAACCTTATTTATAAGCTCACTATTGACTACAGTAAATACCAATTTTGTTTGGAACACTGTGTATGACCCGGTCTTCCAATTTACCCACTTTAATCAAAAAATTTACACACATTGTTACCGAGCGCTGAAAACGCCAGAAATGGATTGAAATCTGAATGTGACGCCACGACGCGTCGTGGCGTCACATTCGCGATTGCCGTAGTCACTTTTAAGGTTGACTGTAAACCAAACAAATTGAGATTTCGGTCGTGAAATAGAGATTAATTCTTAGATGTCATAATTTTGTTTTGAAACATAAGAATCCTGATGATAACGTGTAACTTTTTTTTTTATTTTTTTTTTTATAATTTACTTCGGAAGTATTATTTCCATAATTTGTTAGTAACAGTGATCTTAAAACTATGTTAGTAGGTAATAAACGCATTGTTACGGTAGCCTAGTGGTTCAGGTATGCGACTGTGAAATGGCGGTCGTGGGTTTGACATTTCGAATCCCGGCTCGTACCAATGAGTTTTTCGGACCTTACTATGGAATATCATTTGACATTTACCGTTAGCTATTCAGTGAAGGAAAAACATCGTGAGGAAACCTGCATACATCAGAGAAAATATTCAACGGTGTATGTTAAGTCCCCAACCCGCACTATGTCAGCGTGGGGACTACTGCCCGTTTCCTCTCATCTATAAATGGAGGCATGTGTCCAAAAGTGGGACGTATATAGGCTGATATATTATTTATTAACCCATTCAGCGCCCATGACGACACACATGCGTCAGAGAGCTACGAGCGCTTTTCGCTACATACGGAGTTTAAGCTGCTACGGACTACGGCGTAGCGCTACGAGCGTAGCGTAGCCGTGAATGGGTTAACCGATTTTGATTACTTGTAAGTACTTTAAACATTTTCACGACGTTCTTCGGATAGACTCGAAAGGATTATTATGACGGGAAAAGTTGAGGGTCAGAGGTCTCGAGGCAGACCACCCGCTAGATGCCACACTAATCAATCCATTCTTGCAACTACATCTGCACGAGGCCATACCACAGAATAAGTAATAGTACTACGTACAGAAGGTTCTCTGTTAACAAATTCCCTGTTTAGGTACGCCAAACGTGCCTAAATGTGGCCATCCCTTTCTATCGCATGCAACACGCTGCGACCCGTGCGTACGTCCCGTACCAGCGCGCGGCAACTACCAACGCCTTGGCCACGACTTTGGTCTTAAGTGACCCGCGACCAGCGTTTTATCTGTTCGTTGCGCGGTACAGACGCGCAACGCACTGTGGTTAGTTGGGATCACGCGCAATGAACAAATAAAACGCTGGTCGCAGGTCGCTTAAGACCAAAGTCGTGGCCAGAGGGTAATGGACCGCCAGCTGGCGGCCGGCCGGCATGCACTTGTAGCGGCGCGACGAAATCACAGAGTGAACCGCCCCTGGCCATATATAAAGCGGGTGATAGGAGCCTTTGGAGAAGTCTGTTCAACAAGAATAGGACTGTGGTTAGTTGGGATCACGCGCAATGAACAAGTAAAACGCTGGTCGCAGGTCGCTTAAGACCAAAGTCGTGGCCAGAGGGTAATGGACCGCCAGCTGGCAGCCGGCCGGCATGTACTTGTAGCGGCGCGACGAAATCACAGAGTGAACCGCCCCTGGCCATATATAAAGCGGGTGATAGGAGCCTTTGGAGAAGTCTGTTCAACAAGAATAGGACTGTGGTTAGTTGGGATCACGCGCAATGAACAAGTAAAACGCTGGTCGCAGGTCGCTTAAGACCAAAGTCGTGGCCAGAGGGTAATGGACCGCCAGCTGGCGGCCGGCCGGCATGTACTTGTAGCGGCGCGACGAAATCACAGAGTGAACCGCCCCTGGCCATATATAAAGCGGGTGATAGGAGCCTTTGGAGAAGTCTGTTCAACAAGAATAGGACTGTGGTTAGTTGGGATCACGCGCAATGAACAAGTAAAACGCTGGTCGCAGGTCGCTTAAGACCAAAGTCGTGGCCAGAGGGTAATGGACCGCCAGCTGGCGGCCGGCCGGCATGTACTTGTAGCGGCGCGACGAAATCACAGAGTGAACCGCCCCTGGCCATATATAAAGCGGGTGATAGGAGCCTTTGGAGAAGTCTGCTCAACAAGAATAGGACATGATGCCACGATCCTCAGGATTGAGGGAACAACATGATAATGGAACCTATCTGTTTACCAACACTTGGAGTAAATTTTTTAATGAGGATATTACCCGATTGTAGTCGCGTGAAAACAAGCGGGTGCAGTAAATACAAGACACGTAAGTACAAAACCGATACCAATCCAATGCGTATCTCGAATAGAACCCTTCGCTCCTATTGTACGACATTATGTAGCGCAGTGCTGATTAGAAGTGAGTCGTGATTGATGATAGGCGTCCGAACATTTTACGCGGAAGATCGTTGCCTGTGTTGTCATTTGTATTACTAATATATATTTAGTAGCTACTTATAACTATGTCTAACCATGAAGCTAAGCAGTATGGTAGTCCCACCAAGGGCGAGGAAGCGATTAGCTATTGACTATTTTTTCGCTCTAATAATCGCTCTAAATAAACGAATAAAAGATATAGATCCCGTGTCGGTAAAAGAGACAGATATATTTATAGGTGATCGGCTGATCGCTGGTTATTCACACTGCTGGCGAGGCCTCTCTTCACTAGTTGATCGCAGGGATAAAAGTTATCAAAGATAAAACTCGCTCAACGGTACTCGCTCAGCGATGCTCGCTTGGCAGGACTGCATGCTCGGCCGCCCCGCCCGAGCAAGTGGATGTGAGTAATCGCTAGTCGCACTCGAACGTCTCGAACACTCGCTTACTTATATAGCCGAGCGACAAAACTATCGGAACTACACACTCGCTTCTCGCTGCTCGCCAACTTGTTTCTAGTTTCTAGCTCTAATCGCTTCTCGCTCATCGTCGGCGATGGGACCAGTGCCTAAGAGTGGTTACGCACGGCGAAGTTTTGCAGCAATTCAAACGCGCGTTTCACGAACGCGACACTAGCTAAAAGCTACGTCCACACCGGTGAATTTTCCGTTGAATAAAGGCCGAGCCACACTGACTGCTTGTACAGCACGTATGCGTGTGCAGCACGTAGACCGCTGCGTTGTACATAATGTATGAATCCTCATACGACATGTCACACCGGATGCGTCTGCGTAGACGTGCACGCATACTGGTGTGACATGTCGTATGAGGATCCCTACATTACAACGCAGCGGTCTACGTGCTGCACACGCATACGTGCTGCGCACGCAGTCGGTGTGGCTCGGCCTTAAGGGCATGCGTCATAGATCCATCACACTCAGTCTAAAGCCGCGTTTAATGTCAAAAATGTTTTGCCAATCAAAACGATATCCTATTTGTTTGCCGAAACTGACGGATAACATGTTAGATGTTTTAAAACACCGAAAACATTGGCGCAGCGGACGCAACTTAAGTAAGAATAAGTGTGACAGCAATATAACGCATGTCCTTTTTTGAACGGAAAGCGAACTGAGCTATAACCACGAACTTTGAATCTCGAACTTCAAATTCAAATTCAAATATTTATTCGTGACACACAATTTACACATACAAAAGAAATAATATAATACATATTTTGTCACGAACTTCGTATATCTCTGTCTCTATCGCACTTATGGTTTATCAAAATCAAATCAAAATCAAAATATTTATTTAGTTTCAAAGTATTTTAACAAAGACTAGGCTGGTGCTTCTTTTTAAGTAAAAATATACCCGTAAAAGTTAAGTTAAGAACATTTTATGACTTAAAGAAAATAAACAAAAGTAAGTGAGTATATAAGAGAAAGAATTGGTAAAACGCTAATATACAAGTTTAAGTCCATGTATAGGTAAGTATGTGTGTGTGTGTGCGTGCGTGCGTGCGTGCGTGTCTGTGTGTGTGTGTGTGTGTGTGTGTGTGTGTGTGTGTGTGTGTGTGTGTGTGTGTGTGTGTGTGTGTGTGTGTGTGTGTGTGTGTGTGTGGACTCGTGTGTATGCGTATGGAAAGTATATTCGTGCCATGTAATATGTTGTTAATAAGTGGCTTGTATTATTGTTTCTATTTCATTATAGCTTTTTGATTACAGCCACTTGGTTACCCTTATTTTACACTCGTGTATGGTGGTGGGGTAGATGTCAGTGTATTTATTTATTGTATTGTATAACTCAGCAGACTGTGATACATATGTATTGTCTTCTTGCGTATGTACTGTGCATGAATGGTGAAGAGATGACTTCGGTCTTCTTCCGTCGTCTATGTGTTGTGTCCTGTACATATGTAGTATTTTTATGTGTTTTATAATTATATTCAATATATACAGTTTCCGTACCGAGTGTAGGTCGCAAGTTTTATACAGTTGACTCGTAGGGAACCTATACGGCTTAGAGTGCATAACTTTATGGTCTTATCTTATCTTATCTTATCTAGGTGAGGGCCCTTTCGGATGCACTTCGACCTAGTGGGATCATTTGTGCATTTGCCCTCTCCTTTATACCTGCTCCAAGGCTTGCTCCATCATTTCCACAAAGCGGATGATGCAGTTCGCCGGGAGCACCTTGAATTCCTTTGGTTGCGGGTAACCGTTACTAAAGTAGTTCATACTTTGCTTTACTTTACTTTACAGAGTTTTCTGGTCCAGCCCGAGTCCACTCCTTCTATGAAGAGCTTAGAGTGCCTTAAGCCAGCCTCATTCCTCCACTCGTGTTGGTGTTTGGTTTTAGCGTAGGCTTTGAAGGCCGATAGGTATAATGGTCCCCTGCGAGAGTCCCACAAATGGTTCGGGACCTACAAAGTGATTTGTAGAGCCCTTGTGCCCGGGTATCCAAACTAGTTGCAGCTTATTGTAACTTCCAAGCCTGTTTAGTGCTTGGACGCCATTATACATTAGTCTAGAGTCCACTTTCGGCGCCGTAAGTGCTTTAAGGGCCGCTTGACTGTAACTGAGTATATAGATAGTCTGCCTTTTGGTTTGACTGTCGATATTCTCCTGTACACAGGCAATTATGGCGTATGTCTCCGCCTGGAAGACAGTTGCCATATGGTTTATGGTACTTGAGCGACAGAGATGGAGATATACGAAGTTCGAGATTCGAAATTCGTGGTAGCGCCGCTGGTGTGGACTTAGCTATACTCAAAATCACCAGGTACCGTAGCATGGACGGCCTTATCACGCGATAAGTGACAAGATAAGAGCGTCATCTCGGTTTATCGAACGGTGTCAGCCAGGGACGGATGCTCTATCTTGTCACTTATCCGTATGTTACTGCTCTAACACACGCGACTTTCAATCTGGAGGTCGTGGGTTCGAACCCTGGCTCGTACCATTCAATCAATCAATCATACATTTGCTCTAAAACACATTTGTCAATGCATGCAAATATAGTTATATAAAACATACAATTTTGTTTTACAAAAATAATTTACGTACTAAATAATCATCATCATCATCATATCAGCTGAAAGACGTCCACTGCTGGACATAGGCCTTCCCCAGAGACACTGACTGGTCCTGCGCCAACCGCATCCAGCGGAATCCCGTGACCTTTACCAGGTCATCATACTACACACGCAGCGCCTGCCAGTACGTGGTCGCCAGTTGAGAACATTTTCACCCCCATGGCCATCGGTTCTAAGTGCGCATAAATCAAGCGATTCCGAGGGCTATATCGGCTAACTTGGTTCTGCTGTGGATAGCCTCATTTCTATGGCTATCACGCAGATACACTCTCAGCATAAAAGCCGTTTACTGCCTCAAGTCGAAACTTTCAAGGTTGCCTAGTTTCAAATTCAAATTAGTTTATTTGCCTTCAGTAAACGGCTTAGGAGAACGTTTAATGTATTTCTGACTACAAATAAAAACTACCAATTTCGCGGTAATTAATGGCAGAATAATAAAAAAAATTTTTTTTTTTTACTAAAACGTTAGTATGAAAATTACTTATAGCAAAAAATCAATGCCGTTAATAAAAATTGTAGCAAAACATGAAAGTTAGCTACTAACGATCATTTTATTCAATAGGCGAATTGGTTCCTGCTGCTGAATTCAAAAGTAAGTGTCCCCTGCTATTTCATGGCTCTTGTCTAAGATAAGATACTAAAACTTAACTTACTAACTTATCTTACAAAAAAATGGCCTGATTTAATAAGTCCCTTCCTAATATCCAAAGGCCGTAACTACTGTGAAGTTCTTCCTGAGTTAAGGCTTTGTGTAAGTTACAGGCCAGTACACCACGATTCGGCCTCGGCATATAGAACGTATAATCCGTTGTTATTGTGAGCAACGGGCCTATTCTGGAGCGAGATATTCTTTTACTGCAGCCTTAACTCAGACTGACCAGAGGAAACAATAAGACCATTTATACTAGACAAGAATGTCATACATAATACAACATATACAAATATCAATAGAAGTGACAGAAAGACCATTTTTTTTTTCTAATGGGACGGAATGACAGAAAGGCTCCCATGTAGCAGCAGCTGATGCAGCTAAATAGAAAACTTGATTTTGAAGAGTAACCTAACCTAACCTACCGATTGTAGTAAATAGGTACCTATTTAAATATAAAGTGAAATTATGATCTTGGTAAAAGATTATGTATTCATTCCATGAAAAAAAATTAAAAAAATTACGTTTCGTTGGAGCGTTGGATGACGACCTGCTCCATACAAATGTAAAAAAAAACAGGTAAATTTTTTTTTATTTTTAATCCCCCTCTTGCGGGAAGGTCCGTCGTTCCGTTCCACGCTGTACTTATGAAATAAGTCTGCCAATCATACATTCGATTAAAGTTTTTATAGGTAAATAATGTCTTAGACGGGTTACTAATGAGATTCGTAATTTCATTTGCCATAAATGTAATGTTTGCCATAACCATCATTTGCCCTAAGTAGTTTTTCTGAAAATCTGTATGCTTTTAAGTATTGTTATAAAGAAAACCTAGAACCTTAACTAAAGGGCTCTATAGCCTCTATAGAAAATGTTTGCTGAGACGCGCACGGACGATTTTCACGCCATAATGCGAAAGAAAACCACGTCGCTGATGGGTCGCGTCAGGGAAAGTCAAAACGGCATTCTGAAGGTATTGGCTGGTAGATTTATAATTGCAACATAATGTGGCACTGGATCGAGCGGGTCAGAACTACTTTGACGTATGTCAAGTAGTATTATAATAATTGCTAACATAGTTTTAAGTTTATTTTGTTACTAACAGTATACGGATCACATGGTCTGAAATAAAACGATTGAATTGAATTGAATTGAATATAGCTGAGTTTATATAAGTTATCCGGAAAGTGTAACGGTTTCAGAGAAAGTGCCTTTTATGGCAAACGATTATTATGGCAAATCAAATTATGAATATCAAAGGCATCCGATCTTAAACGTGCTGCTCCCTTGGGACAGTCTAAATCGCAGAACACTAAAATCTTCGCTGGTTAAAACGAATGCAATCGAGATCAAATTGAGCGTATACTTTTTATTTATTTTTTAACACGAATAGTAGATTGTATGACAAGGGGCTAGAATAAGCCATATCACCACGAGGTGGTTATTATTAAATTATTCGACTGGTAATATGGCTTTTAGACTAGAGTTTTACACTCTTCTTTTCACTTCGACTGCGAGAAAATAGTAAAAACAAAGATTATTCATCCACGATCAATAATAAATTCCACAGCGAAAAAATTGTCCAATTTGGCGGCATGATTTTTTTAATAAACTTCTTTGACACAGATACAAAATATTGACACCAAGAATTAACGCCTCTAACCGTTTATAGGCGCGTCCAAACGGCCGAACGCTGCGCGGCGGACAGCATACAGGGTATAAGATAAAGCGAGATAGACAATAGTCTATCCCGCTCAATCTCATAGCCTATGCCATGTATGCAGTCAACCACGCTCCAACGTTTGGACGCGGCTATAGAACGGTCAGAGGCACAGATGTATGAATATAAGGAGATCGGACATGGCGGCCGATTTGTATAGAGTGAGCCTGTCGCAAGTACATTAACCCACACAACGCCCAAGTAATTGACAAGACAAAGCACGCACACATCTAAAACACACACTTGTATACCTACACGCTTATTTGACAATAAACGCGCATCATATCAGGCATTTTGGGAAAAAACGTAATATTCTCTGCGATCAGAGAATATATGCCCATTGAGCATACAGCTGCGACACGGCCGCCGGCGGCTTGTCCTCTCTCTAGTATTCTATGCTCTGAGGTCAGAGGCGTTTGTTTTTTTTAATGATTGTGAGTTAGGGAATTAATAAAACTTATAAAACCTGATGTTTGAAATTAATTCTGGTTCCTGATTGGTCGATAGCAAATACAATGTTTTTTTAAAGGGTTGTGATTGCTGGATTTAATACGGTTAAATGTTTTGATTCAATCGATCGAATTAAAATGTTTTAAAATCATTTATATGTATACATATTTTCCCTAGGGGCTAAATGTACTACATACTTTAGCCCCGCTTGCTAAGCCTAATATGACACACTTTTCGAGCATGAGATGTGAAAATAATATGTTTATGCGTTTTTGTTTACTTTCATATCCGTAATAGGTCTGTTTTCTGTCATTATGATGTTCTTCGTCGAGGGCAGCATTATTGTTCCCTTTTGTTGTATTTTACTTGAATCGCAGCGGAGCTAGATGACTAGACTGTTTGTTTTGAAGGAATATTGAGAGTTAAGGCGACGTGAGCTCAGAAAACCGATTTTTAAAAAGTCGTAGCTCTTGTTTAGATTATACGGCTGTCCTAAATTTAATTAGCAATCTTGAGGCCTATATTCGAATCCTGAGTTTTTGACTTTCGCTCGATAGAAAAAAACACGAACATAGGTCTAAACCACACTTCAAAAATCGTAACAAATTATGCACAACAGCTACTTATATATATTTTTTTTTAATTTTTAAATCAGTATTGAGAGACCGACTGAATAAATAAGAGACAAATACAGGTTCCTCTCTCTCAACAAGCTGTAAGAATTTTGGTTTATATTTTTTTTTTTATACCACGTCGGTGGCAAACATGCTTACGGCCCCCACCTGAGGGTAAGTGGCTACCGTAGCATAAAACAGGACCCTATTACTAAGACTCCGCTGTCCGTCCGTCCGTCCGTCCGTTCGTCCGTCCGTCCGTCTGTCTGTCACCAGGCTGTATCTCACTGATACCGTGATAGTTCCAGCTGAAATTTTCACAGATGATGTATTTCTGTTGCTGCTTTAACAACAAATACTAAAAACACAGCATACAATAGTTTTAAACCAGCATATAATGGTACGGAACCCTTCGTGCGCGAGTCCGACTCGCACTTGGTCGGTTTTTTCTTATTTATTTATTAAAACGCACAAAAAATTTAAATTAAAAATGTGATATTCGCGCTTCCGAACACGCACTTCCATCTCGCTCACGCTTATGCTCAGTGAGAGGGAGTGAAAACCATTAACCTACGTAGCATTTAATATGAACGGCCACGTGTTCAGTTAGTTTCTATGCTTAGTATCTTGAAATTGAGTCATTTATATCTAATTTACTGGTCGAATTTCATCTTGCTTTGAATCTGAATATGTATGTAGATAATATACTTTACTAGCGCCCGCATATTGCTAAGAACATAGGCAAACCTGCGAGGGAAAATATAGCCTATGTCCATAAGAAAGCTCCATTCTATACACTGGTGTTTTTTTTTTAAATCAGTGGAATCAGTGAATCAATTGATGAGTTTAAAGAAAATGCAATGTTTCCACCATTCATCATTCAGTTCATGCCATGAACATAAAAAACTTTACAAATTATAGTCTTCTAAATCATTTCAGACTTTATATGGCTAGGCTACTCAACTAACTTTTATCAAGTTCAAGATTTTGTAAAGTAACTTTTTTCCTCTCTTTAAAGTTCTTCTGTAGTCATTTAGCAATTCTCTCAAACAAATTACGAAACACTCTAACTAAGTTAGGTTTGAATGAAGTTAGAAATGAAATCTTTTTTCCTGGGCTTGCGTGCGTGCGTGTATGTGTGTGTGTGTGCATGTGTGTGTGTGTCTGTGTGTGTGTGTGTGTATGTGTGCGTATGTGTGTGTTTTGTATTAATTATTATAAACTTCAAAGTATATTTTCAGTCTTATAATAGTTTAGTCCGGGTTACTATTATGTTGCATAAATTTGATTGTCATAATGTCATGTTGCATAACAACCATTGGCAGAATCATCAGTTCGCATAAATTTCATTGCATACAGTCATTTCGCATAACTTCCTTTGGCAGAATAGTACATTGGCATAATGACGATTGTAATAATAGTCCTATGATCGAATAATCGTGTCACCGAAATTTGTATCGCATAATATTTAGCTGGCATACTGTCATTTGGCACAACATTCTTTGGCAGAATCGTACAATGTCTTTACTTACTTACAATCTTATTTTTTTTTTAAAAGAGCAGCAAACTTATTTATAAATGTTTGTTGATATTAAAACAAGTTTTCTGCTCTTTTATAAAAAAAAATAACCTCGAAGACGGAAGCGGGAGCAAAGCTCCCGCTTCCGTCTTCTAACCTATCCGCGATCCGAGTCGGTTTTGCCACTAACTCCCTGTTCCCTACTGCCTACGTGCATAGATTTACTTATTAATTAATTTAAATCGATATCTGTATATTCTGTATTTTTTTTAAAATGATTGTTGATATTTAAACAAGTTTTCTGCTCTTTTATAAAAAAAATAACCTCGAAGACGGAAGCGGGCGCAAAGCTCCCGCTTCCGTCTTCTAACCTACCCGCGATCCGAGTCGGTTTTGCCACTAAGTCCCTCCTTCGGCTTAATATTTGCACGGCTTCGGCGAAACGTATATTCTATAAAGTCGGTGATAACAGTTGTATGCTTCAAGAAAATCGGCGAAATATACGTTCTGCTACGTAAAATTCTGCGAAATTAAATTCGACCATATTTACTATTCTGTAATTCAAAATTCTGCCAAATCAGTGTTCTGCGACATGATAGTTATGCTAAGTATATGATTATGCTAAAGTATCATTCGGCTAAAAATGTTTCTGCGATAACTGTTATGCGGAGTGTATTTCGGACAATCGATATTATGCCAGATAAAGGGAACCCGTTTAGTCCACTAAGCCATGTTGATACCTACAGTGTTTTTTACAGTCGTAGCAATTTAATATATAAATATTCAATTCCCTGTTTATCTTATTAAATAACAGAGCGGATTGTACATCAAACTGTCTCTTTGCAAAAGCTGATTTGTACGCAGGCAAAGGTGCTTTTTTATGAGTTCTTCTCTGAGTTGACAGTTCAGGTTTGAAAACTAGCGATCTGTGAAGTTTTAGTTTGATATATCGAAACACATCCTTACTCTTACAACAAAGACGTGTACCGAAATATTTGGCTGCTTTAGGTGCTACTAACTAAGCTTATATAATGCTGACTATACAATACGCAGCTGGGAAGTAGATGATGACGTTGCACACTTTTGCAGGCGATTTGGCGACATGTTTTACGACGTTAATAAATTTGGCGACATTTTTTGCGACGACGTTAATAAATGTTTAACCCCCGACGCAACAAGAGGGGTGTTATAAGTTTGACGTGTCTGTGTATCTGTCTGTGGCATCGGAGCTCATAAACGAGTGGAGTGCAGTTTCTTTTTGGCCAAAAGCTGACATGACCGAGATGGTTCCTAGCTACGTTTTAACAAAATCAGTTCAGCAATATTTGAGACATTGAACTTTGAAATTAAAATGTCGAGGGTTTTCCAACTTTTCCAAGTTGTTAATTATTATAAGAAGAAGAATAATTTAAGAATAATTTATTGAAAAAAACCGTATTGCCAATGTTACAATGTGCTTGCGTATTAAAACATAGTACCTACAGTCGCCATCACATACATCGGAGCAAACAAGCACGACACAAACATCGGAACACACCTCTATTTACAAGGCATTAGGGTGCATGTGCCGATATCTTTGAACACATGTATGTGATGGCGACTGTACATACATTATTACATGCGTCTGAACTAGGATTATGTTTCTCATAACACCATTTCCTGTTCGATTAACAATGCTAAAAAAACACGTATATTCCCTAGGCCTTTTAGACTACCTAACTTTACCTGCCAAAGGTCAGGCGCCGTCTAAGTATTTCAACAAAGGATGAACAGAGAATAACCCCAAACTGTAAAACCCTCCTTCAAATTGTTTGCAAAGGTGACTATATTGGCAATAGATGACTCAGCTGAGCTTGCAGGTTTTATAGTTCAGTAAAACTTCTTGATACTTTCTGTAATCAGCTGGTCGATTGCGTAACGTAACCTATCGTACTTACCTACGTTAGTTATACAGGGTGTGGCCTGTAATAGGAGCAAAAAATTAAACAGTAGATTATTAAGTTTGTGAACAATTATTTCCACACATGTCATAATAATTATTTTCACATGCCTTGAGGCAGAATATATTAAGGGTCAACAATGTAACTACACTTATAACATCTACTGAACTTACCATATGTTCATGAATAAACTTTCATTTCATTTCATTTCATCTCATTTCATTTCATTTCACATGGTTAAACTTGAAAAGAATTTTTTTGTTTCAAAATAAGTTTAGTTGTATTTTTTTGCTCTTCTGGAGTGCTATCAGTATTTTTTTATTTTAAAGACAATCAAGAATAAAAAAGGTGAAATAAAAATCAAAAAATCACAAAAATATCTTTTGAAAACAAAAATGCAAAAACTAATAAGACTCGTTACATGATGTTACCTCAAAATCCGCATTGACGGCTGTGCTATGATGTCTTGGTGCCAAGATACTTGGAGGTCATAATGAAAATGAAAATGAAAGCATCGGACAATTACACATCCATATTATGTTAGTAAGGCTTATACTACTATGTTAGTGGAAAATATAATTAAAGTTGGAACGAACATGCAAAGACATCCAATGAGCGAGGATAGGGCTGTCCATCCTCCCAGCGATCACCCTCAGAAGAGCGTTGGCGCTGCCCCGCACGCGCTCGGCCAGGGATGCGACCCGCTTGCGCAGCACGGCTTGGAAACCGTCGGTGTTCCACGCGGCGAACATCCCTGACGCGCTGCAGCGCCAGGGCAGCCCCAACAGCCCCCTGAAGGCGTTGTTGTATTGGACGCGCAGAGCACTGTAGGCTTTTTTGGTATAGTCACTCCACAGAATGCACGTGTATAGTGTCTGACAGTACGTTTTAAACAAGGTTATTTTCACCTCAGTAGAACAACGTGCAAATCTGCGCAAAAGCATGTTACACCTTACCGACAGTGCTCTGCGCTCCCTTTCTATATCAACATAATCTTTTAGTGTGTCAGTGACCCAGTGTCCTAAGTATTTAAACTTGGTAACTATCTGAAGAGGAGTACCATTGAGAATTATTGGCGGAATGGGATATATTTTAGTGCCAGACTTGAACAGTAGTACCTCACTCTTTTTAACATTGTATTTTAGTCCGTGGGCCACAGCATATCTTTCACATATATCAATCATCATCCTAAGGCCGTTGACTGAGGGGCTCAGCAACACCATGTCGTCTGCGCAGCTTATGTTATTAACAAAACAACCATCCACCGAACATCCGACACCCGCGCTGCTGAGCTCCTCAATCAAGCCGTTTATATACACGTTGAATAACGTGGGAGAAGTTAACTCCCCCTGTCTAACTTCGCACTCCATTTTATAGACCTCAGAGTATCCCCCTGCCCATCGAACTACATTTGATTGGTTGTCATACCAGTATTTAAACATTTTTATAACCTCAGCTGGTAAGCTCGTATCCCTGCTTAACTTATTCCACAACACTTGGTATGACACCAGGTCAAATGCCTTCGACAAGTCCAAGAAGCAAGCGTATATTGGCGTGTTCCTCTCAGTATAATACCGAACAGTGTGCTTAAGACATACAACCGCTGCATCAGTTGATAGTCCCGACCGAAAACTTCATAACTTTAGATCAAAATATCTCCGAATCCAAAAAAAAAATGAGTGGGACACAAGGGGTTACTTTAAATGCTCTAAGGAAGCGTCCCTTTGAATATTTGCTCCTATTACAGGCCACACCCTGAATAAATATGTCATGACTGTTGAGTTGTACTAACGCTCGTTCGAATAGTTACGCAATTATCCCTTGAGTTCAGAGGTGAAGTGTCATAACTTATCATATTGTATAACAATGTTTTGGCCTCGTTGGCGTTTAGCATAAAATATTTAACTATTCGATGAGCACGCAATGCAGTTTTTGAGGTCAATTATCTAATGTTTAGTGACAGTTTAAATTTATAACTTTTGCATTGCATAATGCAGTTAGAAAGTCATCTTACAGATATGACTCCGTCAGCTACTTCTTTCTTATTTTCCCATCATATTCATTCGTCCCACCTCCCCTGTGCTATCCTGTATTTTATTTAAGCCTTTAATTTCCTTAATAATATCAAGTATCATGTTTGTATTTCATGCAATTTATTTAACATAAAAAAACTAAGCACAGAAATATATATATATATATATATATATATCGACGGTGGAAAGGCAAAACCACTGAAGCGACATTTTGGTCAAAATAGAGTTATATATATCGTTGAAATCAGCGTTTTTTTCTGCGTCGATTGAGCCGGGTTTCATGGCGATCTGATGACTTTCATGTCGCTTAAGGTAATACAAAAATAAGCGCCAAATTTAAAAAAAACGTTACTTTATGCGACACACTTTTTGAGTAAAATCTAACCTGTGTCACTTAACCGTACACTCAATCATAACCATGGTGACATACAGTATTTTTAAAAATCGTTCATTTTCGATGTTATGTCACTAAAGTGTTTCTTCTTCCAGGTACATATATTTCATAAGATAAGGTACTTAAGCGTTTCTTCGGCCATATTGAAAATAACTGTTGTCGCATGATAGTGTCGCTTCAATGGTTCTTCCGGGATTTTATTGGGGGGTTTTCACTTAAGCGACATTTATTTTCGAACCCGCCTTGTTTAGGGGAATAACATTATTTTTATTAAAAAGCTATTAATATTTAAAATAACACGTGCATATAACTCAACGCTCTAAGTTAACAAGAAATAAAGTTACGATTTTTTTAGTCAAAAAAAAAGCTTTAGAATGCTCTCCTGTAAAATTAAAAAAATGTCGCTTCAGAGGTTTTGCCTTTCCACCGTCGATATATATATATATGTATGTAAGTATTTTATGTTATTTATATGTATTTAATTACATGTTTTTATTATTTAATTGTTATTGATTTAATTTATTATTTTTATTTTATTGATCTTAGTTTTTATTAAGGACGTCTCGACGGTTATAGGCCTCCTCAATTTTTCTCTGTCTTGTGCCGGTTTTATCCAGTTTCCGCCAGCCCATGTTAAGCTTATAAAAGCTAAAATAATTCAAAGAAAAATACAAGTACTCATACTGCTGATAAAAGCTGATGGAATTTTGTAATTTTAGGTAGAGTAAGCTTTTACACTTTACAATTAATTAAAATTCAGTTAAAAAAAGGTTAAGGCTTATGTCCAGCATAGCAGCAGTATGTTTGGGCTGATATGATGATGATGAAATCTGAAGCATCAACGGTCGACGTGAAATATATATTATAAGTATTAACAATTTTGCTCATTATTCCATTGTAATGAGGCGAATAATATATACATAAATAATCTTTGACGTCGACTGTCCAAATAAACCCCTTTTATAACAAGTATTTCATGCCAAAATGTATGTCATTCAGCATGTCATTCCATTAATCACGATGCTGATATTCAGGGCGGAACAGACGCGGAGCTTTTGTTTAATTTAAAAAACTAATCAGATTTAACACTTTCGAACCTGCAAGTCCTGCAACGTCAAAAGCAGGTGACGCCGGTTTACGATCTAACGAAAAGATTGATGTTTGAGCTTCCAGTGTGAAGAAATAATGAAGAATTCTACTGCAGAAAAATTACTGTAGACTGAAAAAGAAACAAAGAAAGACAAATAACCGAACATAATAGCAAAAAATGGCTTGGTAACATTGTAAAAAAATCTTAAATATCAACATAAAAATAAACCTAAATGTTCGAGATTTTGTAATTTTCAACGACAATCTATATTTTTTTTAATATAAAAAAGATACATAGCTTTTTTATTGTTTTAACACAATAACCGGATAGATTTTTATTAATTATCCATTATTCCAAAAAGTATTTTTATTCGTCAATTAATTCACTAAATGTAATTACATACATGAAATAAATTTTCAATATAAACTAGTATAATACAATACACACGTCAACTAGTCAACCCCGTTCGTTATCGCTTCCGGTGCAAAAGTGCCCATAATGCTCACGGCACGTTACACACTTCCGATCACCAACTTCCATCTCCCTCACGCTTATGCTCAGAGAGGGAGAGTAGACCATGAACCTGCCTCGCCTTAAGCCATGCGTTTAACGTCTATAATGTGTCACGTGAGTAACTTTTTAACCAACTGTATGGTTGTGATTATTTAATGTGGCCGATTTTTTTTAAAACCGCCAATTCGGTCAATTCAAAAAAATTCAAGTATCAAAATTAACTAGCCGCGCTACAGTTATTCCTATTGTCACCACAACGACGTTCCCCTCAATAAGACGTTTATATTAAAAGTAGATGCAGTCCGGAAATTGCTTTCATACGTATTTGACAAACTGTCAATTCCGGGTATAAGGCGTGTTGCACACGAGAAGCGTAAAATATTTTATTTAGTTAGTCATACTAACATAACCCCGCGAGTTTGTATGGGTATTTTTATTTATCAGCTACACAACGAAGTAATATAGAATACTAGCTTTGACCCGTGACTTCGTTCGTAAACACTTGTTAATTACCTTCAGGAAAGAAATACCACGCCCAAAAACAATAGCAAATGTGCCATAGATCAGCTACCGTTCTCTCAAAGAAATTTCCACTCCACTCTCACCGCCTTTAAGGGCTTTAAGCGATGATTTCCGGGATAAAAACTATCCTTTGCCCTTTCTTTGGACTCAAACTAGCTTAATACCATATTGAATAAAATGCATTCAGCAATTTAAGACAGACAGAGTTTTATTTTTTATTTTAAGTTAGGATTTATTTCGTAAAATAAACTTTTTGGACTCTATACTCATCCCGCCCATTCACATTGCCATACATTTGAACAATGAAAATGAAAAAAAAAATTAAAAAAAAGTTTATTGGACAAAAAAATAAACACAATATACAATGCACTACACTGCCTATTCTCCTATAAACCTCTGCACGAAGCAGCCTTAAACAACTACTCGCTATAAAGATCTCAACACATACACACGTCATTTTACAAGAAGACAGATAGTACAACTTCTATATATCTCGAAGACAAAACCAACTTAACAATACAGTTCCCTAACCTACTTGCTTGCAAAAGGCCTTCTTATTGCAACACAATACTGCCATTAATAAGCTGAAGGAGCTGTATAAGTAAGTTTGTGGTGCATTAGTTGGTATTCTAGCCACGTAGAGTTGGCATGGCCCCCTGAATAGATATCTTAGAGAATGATATGGGCCTCTCGGTTCCAATAAAGAGTGATTTATATTTAAGTAGCTACCCGTAAAATCCGCCATGATTTTATGATCTTTGCAGACTAAATTAAATTTTTTTAACACATAAATTCTGCTTAATTTTGTACGGAGCTTCACTCTGCTTAATTAACTAGGTGCTTTAATTCAAAATTAACATTTTTTTTGGAAAACTTTAGTCATAGTGTGTTTAGCTTCGTTTATTATTTATTTAAACGCTCTATGGATCTTTCATAAGCTAATGTAATAACATTGTATATAAAATACCATGCATTGCATCTTATAACCTGAAATGGCCAGGCATTCGAGTAGGTCCAATTGACCAATTAAAAGCCATTCTCCTCTTCAAAGGCATTTACACTATTTAATTCTAGGTTGTACTGTCGTTCAGCACAAATGGAAAATCGAAATTATTGGTCGAATCTGAATGTCAATTTGAAAATCCTCGACATGGAAAATTGTCCAGCCTGAATAATGCTAAAATTTTATAACGTCCTAAATATACCAACTCGAAAGAAATATATATATATGGAATTACGTAGGTACACTTCAAAAATATGAGCAATCGGAAATACGTCGACATATGAACTTTGTACAAAATAGTCAGTTCTCATGTTAAATTTTGGTATAAACAAGTGAAATCAAAAGATTTTTCTAAAAATCAAACTGCTTTTTTGCAAATATTATAGCCTTTGTCAGTCACTCCCACGATTATGATATGAGGAATCCAATGACACCTCATATGTCGAAATCCGTCAAACGGTTTAGGCTGCAGTCAAATAAGTCAGTGTTAGTCGAAGAATAAGACATACACACATCCATACATACATACTTACATACATACATACGCTCGAAGAACATAACCCTCCTCTCCTTCGGCAGTTGGGTAAATATACGCAAAACGCATGCCATAGCGCCAGCAGCGGCGGGCGCGACTTAAAATTTTAAAATCGCTCTTGGATTTATGTTCACGTACCTCCCCGACGAACTATCCTCTCACAGGCTTTAAATATGACCGATATGTTTCACTGGCCCTTATTAGTTAGTGCGGTAAATATGCCGTGACTGATCTGATGACTTTGTTGAGCCGTTATCCCGTCTGCGTGAACCACCCGCATACTGTCTACCGACCGACTTAACGACTACCTAATGAAACGACTTAGAGTGAATGCAGGTATTTTGGAATTTTGACGACCGCTTTAGCTTAGTTGGTAGTGACGCTGCCTACGAAGCTGGAGGTCCTGGGTTCGAATCCCGGTAAGGGCATTTATTTGTTTGGTGACTCATCACAACAAACCAAATGAGCCCACACTCGAGGGTATACAAGTAGCCGTTGAGGAGTTCCACTATCCACCTCCTGATTCCATCATCAGACCATCGTCACCAAGTGTTATGTTCTATACATCAACCGAGTATCAGGCTGTAGCTGTAGCGCCTACAATCCGAGCAAATCGAATAATTCAGTATTTAACACTCTAAAAAACAACCTACGTACGAGTATCACGTCGCTGACATCGCATGAGCAGGCGAAACTGATTGCGAGAAAAGGGTAGCCTATAACGTTATAAAGTTGTTATATCGCTTAAGCAAGTATCGCTTTTATATATTGCTTTAGATTTATAACGATATAATGGATAGCGCTATACAGGGCGTTATATATCGTTATGAGTATAGCGCTATTTTGGAATTATAACGTTATAAACGATAGCGCTATACGAAAATAGCGCTATTTGAAGGCCTGGCTGATGAGCACGAATATTTTGTTCCTGAGTCATGGATGTTTTCTATGCATGTAAGTATTTATTTATCTGTATAAGTATCTATATCGTCGTCTACCCATAGTACTAGCTTTGCTTAGTTTGGGACTAGGTTGATTTGTGTCAGATTGTCCGCAAATATTTATTTATTTATTTAATTGTGAGGGTGGGGTGGTGGTGGTGAGTGCTGTTAGCACAATTTAAAGCTGGTCCCTTAGTAAAAAATGCTCAGATTGAGATTCATTTATTTGATAATAAGATGACATTGTAAATTAAATTACTATGTCAATTTACATGAAGTCATTATTATGATCGTCAAAAACCAAATAGAATCATGGATAGATTCACATTTTTTTTATTTCTATTCACGACAGGATTCACCCTGTATATAATCACATTCATGTCCAGGTAGGTAGACTAATAAGTTAACTCATTTTAAAGAAACCATTCCATGCCTTTTCTGTAGACATGGCCAAAATTAAAAGCTGGCGAAATTAATTTTGGTTGAGTTCGTAATCCGCTTTAAACGGCGCCTCTTGTAAATGTAATAAAAACATAACAATGTGTATATACCGCTGTTAGCTGTTGACCACGCATGTTGTTAAATAAATTGGAATTCACTTACCGAGTACAAACAGCAGGTAAAATTCAACGTCTTAAAGTTTTCTTATAAATAAATTGACTATTTCCATTCATTCACTTGTTTTCTTGCCAAAACCAAGCGCGGTACGTTCGGATATTACAATTTAGCTATGATTTCGTATACGGCTTCACCAAGTTAACCGTACTGCCTCTCACCATGAGCATTTCAAAATGGAACTTTATTGCCGTTGTTTTAAGGTATATGTTTCATAACAAAAATTATTATTTAGCGAAGTAGCGCCTTCGACAGCGGAGTGCGGTGGCATATGTGTCGTTTTTCTTTTAGATGCGCGATTTTAAGACGCCAAAGTTAAGTTTGTATATTGCATAAAGAACATATTACACGATAAATACCAATGCTGCGGTGGTATGGAGCCCTCGTAACGCTAAATGGGGCGTTTAAGTAAGAACTCGGCTTAACTTTATCGTCTGAATATGATTTGAGGTGTTGATAGTTACGAGCGAGATGTTGGTACAAGCGGTTTTATGGGCATTCGTTTTTTTTATGAGATGTGCGGAAAAACCTATTATACTGTAATAGTAATGAAATATAGGGAGAGAGAACAAATTTTACATTAATATTTTTTTCATAATACTTATTTTTTTGGTGGCACTTCTATAGCTTGGTTTGACACGACGGCTGCCATGTCAGTCACCAGTGACTAACGGACAGTATCCATTTAGGCTTTGTCATAATGTATTAAGGGTCAACAATGTAACTACACTTATAACATCTACTGAACTTACCATATGTTCGTGAATAAACTTTCATTTCATTTCATTTCATTTCTAAGTAGTGTAGGGTCATTTCGCCGGTTACGCGACCACCTTCGGTTAGCGACCACTTGAGGAACATGGTTTTTTTCAATTGAAGATAACATCAATTCTACAGAGCCTATTGAAACAGTCAGCCGCCTGCCTTATTGTTTGTATTTATGGAATAGGAATTTACAAAAAAAACGAGTAAATATGCTTTCAGTTCACCAAGTCAGCTAAGTGGTCGCTAACCGGCACATGAAATTAGGTGGTCGCCAACCGGCGAAATGACCTTATGACAGTTTAGGTCAAATCAATATGGGTTAAATTCGAACTAAGAGGATTTTTCTTCATCCTTATTTAATTTAAACCATGTCATTTTGACATAAAGTGCCCATGTCATACACTGGTGTAACGTCAATGACTAGGACGTTTACCTTATATATACATACCTACACCTAATAAGCAATACTTTTGCTTATTAGGTGTAAGTAAGTAACAAGCTAAAATAAGGCTCGTGAAAATATCACTCTATACACAAAACCAAGTGTATAGTGTTTTTACTATCATGACACCAATCTACATTAATCTACATTAATCTACATTAATCTCGTTAAAATTAATTCAATGCGATGAAAATTCTCTATACGATAAAATGAATAATTCAGCCAACTTTAATGAAGGCTGCCTGCACACCGAACAACAATCAGAATATTACATTTTCCTATAAATTATTACATTGGGGGCGAAGTGTATTTGGACCGCAGTCATAATACCACCACTTGCTTTGTATGTAGTCTTGTGTTCTTAGTGGCAAGGTCGACAGAGTTCCCGAGAATGCATAGTTTTTTTTTTTAATAAGTACAGCAACTATTCTTACAGGATGTTGAGAGAGAGGAACCTGCATTTTTCTCTCATTCATTCAGTCGGTCCCTCAATACTGAGGATAATGACTGCTATGTCACTGTTTGTAATTTTATTTTATTTGTTTCATTCAATCGGTCTCTCAGTACTGAGGATCGTGACTGCTATGTCACTGTTTGTAATTTTATTTTATTTGTTTCATACAGTCGGTCTCTCAGTACTGAGGATCGTGACTGTTATGTCACTGTTTGTAATTGTATTGTATTTGTTTCATACAGTCGGTCTCTCAGTACTAAGGATTGTGACTGTTATGTCACTGTTTGTAATTGTATTGTATTTGTTTCATACAGTCGGTCTCTCAGTACTGAGGATCGTGACTGTTATGTCACTGTTTGTAATTGTATTGTATTTGTTTCATACAGTCGGTCTCTCAGTACTAAGGATTGTGACTGTTATGTCACTGTTTGTAATTGTATTGTATTTGTTTCATACAGTCGGTCTCTCAGTACTGAGGATCGTGACTGTTATGTCACTGTTTGTAATTGTATTGTATTTGTTTCATACAGTCGGTCTCTCAGTACTGAGGATCGTGACTGTTATGTCACTGTTTGTAATTTTATTTTATTTGTTTCATTTTCTGTATTTTCTAACACTAGGAGTAAGATCTTTTATAACTAACATATTATATGGAGCCATGCTCTGAAATAAATGTTTTTTTTTTCTTATTTATTTATTATTATTAATATTTTTTTACTGTCGGGGAGTGCAGATGGATTGCCAATGGCTCCGGTGTCACGCTGCATGCAGCGCCTGGTGTTCACGTAGCCCGGTGAGCTTTGTGTCTTGATCACTTCATTTGGCTGGTGGTCTGCCAGCAGTAATTGTCTCAATCTGTCTTTAAATGGTGTCCTCGTCCGTCACAGTAAGTGTGTGAAATTATTTTGTAATTTTTTTCAAAAACTATTCAACCTATCAAATTGAAAATAATTTACCTAGAAAGTTTTTATAAACTTCTACTTTTGAGATTTTTTTCATATTTTTAAAACTTATGGTTCAAAAGTTAGAGGGGGGGGGGGCACATTTTTTTAGGGTTCCGTACCTAATCAAAGAGTAAAACGGGACCCTATTACTAAGTCTCCACTGTCCGTCCCGTCCGTCCGTCCGTCTTACTGATACCGTGATAGTTCTAGCTGAAATTTTCACATATGATGTAATTCTGTTGCCGCTATAACAACAAATACTAAAAACATAGTTTTTTATAGATGATGGTACTGAATCCGACTCGCACTTGGCCGGTTTTTTTTACTTCTGGAGCGATTATCTCCGAAAATATTAACATTACCAAAAAAATATTTTGCAAACCCCTATTCATTTTTAAGTACCTATCCAACAATATATCACACGTTAGGGTTGAAATGAAAAAAAAACACTCCCCACGTTGCGTATAGGGGAGGTACCCTAATAAAAAAATACATTTTTTATTTTACCATTTTGTCGGCGTGATTGATATATACATATTAGTACCAAAATTTAGTTTTCTAGTGCTAACGGTCACTGAGAATATCCGCGGACGGACGGATAGACAAAGCGAAACTAAAATGCTAGATCTAAAAAGTGTCCACTGATTTTGAATCCACTGTGACGTTTTTTTCATACATTTTGTATGGCCCGACACATAGTGGAATCCTAAAAAATGTATGGAACTTTTTATTTTATATCGGCATCAAGAGTGCTCATGATTCTGAACCGGAAAACCCAAAAAAATCTAAATTCTGAGAAAAAAAAGTAAAAGTCGCACATTTTAGTGAAAACACCCCTATAACTAGCCTATAACGACCTATAGTAGTAGTATGTGTAGTCGCTAGGTCCGCGGGAACCCTAAATCCTATCACGGATTGCCACGCTGTGAAAATTTGTTTTATTCTGATGAGACCACAAAGGAGTCTATCTATTGGATTTTTCCCATCCACTCTTTGAGTCAAAGGTAACGTTATAACTCGCTTCCTCTATCGAATAGATTGCGTTGCATCACTGACTTGATTACGGGATTTGCGTATTTTGTTTGTAAAACATTTTTATTTTCTCCGAGTCTATTTTAGGACACTACTTCCCACCCAAAACATAACATACAAGAATGCAATCTAAACAGGAAAATAAATAAACAATATTAAATAAAAGTTATTGTATTGTAAGTTTACGTAACGATTTTTATTTAAGTAGTAGTTAGTTACCTCTTTGGCGTAGGCCACCCCTTTTCTTTCCAGAGTGCTCTATCTCTAGCTTTAGGTACTCATCCAGTGTGGACAGACCTTGATTCTTGACAGACCGAACGCAACTTTTATTTCAGATAGTGAATATATGGTGAAATATTATACGTAAATACAGAAACTGAATACTAAGTTAAAAGTACATTTGTGATACAGGAAGAAAACTAAGAACGAATACAGTTTGGTGCTAAATTAAATATTGAACGTCACAAAAGCTCAACTGTACATACATAAAACGACTGCTTTCTGTACCAGGTCATGACTCGGGTGACGAACGGCAGTGCCAAGAATGCATTATTTTAGAATTAATATTTTTTATATTAATGTTGCTGTGCCCTAACAGGGTTATGCTGGAACTGTATTTATATGTACCGAACATCTTGTAAGACCCATACTGCAACAAATAAATAAATTATGAATAAATGAACTATGAACTGTCATTTTTCCATATAAAAAGTGACATTTAGATCTACCTGACGCGCGTACAATGCGTTACGTGATCGACAAGCAGGTCAAGCCAGTTGTTATTTGTCAAGTGCTTTAGTTGTGCCGGTTTTGTTAAACAGAGGACTTTTACAGTCGCCGTCAGGTATATCGGAGCGGCCAAAGTGCTCACAAATATCTGAACACGTCTCTATTGTCGAGGCATTAGATACGTGTTCAGATATTTGTGAGCACTTTGGCCGCTCTGATATTATCTGATCACGACTGTACCTGTATGTAAGTTTTGAAGTTTTAGAACTACAGGGATATTTCTGTGTTGGTAGTAGAAGACTATGGTAGCAGGAGGTGGTATGACCCGGTACGAGTAGCAGTGAGTTTGATTTGATTAATTGACTATCATCTACTTCTACACCACTTATTGCATCGTTGTTGCATTTCAACATTTTCACACGCTCGTTCTGATCTGATATTCGGATAGGCGACATTATACATTCCGTTCAACCGACACCTTAAAAGAACGTGAATTTTAAATTCCATTTCAATACAAAGAAGACAATTTAATTAATCGAACGAGCAAGCAAAGCGAATAAAGTTATATGCTTCAGCTTGGGCCGAAAATCGTTCGTATGTCCGGTTTCTGTGACGATGTCCGGGTGTCCCGCTGTTCGGCTGTTCTCCTCTACAGGTCGCATTTCTCAAACGATTCTAATGAAATTTTGGAGCAGGTTATTTATTTAATCGTATGGCGATCTGTAGAATAGGCGAATATCTATGTGATATTTTTATAGTCGCGCCTATTTCGCCGGAAGTGTTGTCACTCATTTAGCACCACCCAGGGGACACGTGCAGGGCTATGGTAGGTAACGCCTGCGGACGCGGGCAACAGATTGTCCCCCACAACAGATTGTGAGCAGGTACAATAATTATATAGAATTTTACGTCGTTCTACTTTTTCGAAATACAAAAAATAAATATTGAGAAAAAGACAGGTACGCGAGTTCTACGCCTCACACAGCCGCTAGTTAGCCAGGTATCAATATTTTACGTAGATCTTGATGACTGATTTACTTTTTACGGGACATGGTGAAAAAAACCGACTAAAGCCGGATATTTCTTTCTTTAATATTGTTACGACGTTCATGCTAACTTAATCAGAAAGTTTGAAACCTAATTTAGTACCTAATATTAAATTTAGTACCTCGGCAGGCAGTAGAATATACTGACTAATAAATCCTCTTTTGAATTTTGTGTCTTTTATTCTTAAAAAAGGTAAGGGTCGGTTTGAATACCAATTGAAACGGTAAACGAATTTGTTACAATAAAAGAATTTGTTAGTTAGTGTAATTACGTCTGCCCTTTTCTATAACATTTTATTTAATTGGAGACAGGGTACAGTCTCGTTCATATTAGAATCAGCTCAACTAGGAAAACTTACTCTATACTATAAGTAAATATTGTGTTTGCCAGAGGTGCCAAGAATATGAGATTTTCATTGTGAGGAATCTGAATGTGTCTTACAACTATTTGATATAAGTTTTAATGACATAATTTAATATTTGCCTTTAATTCACTTTTGAAATAAGATGACATTTTCACTGTGGTGTAGATAACTTATCTTGAACATGGCGCGTACATTATAAGGGGCGAGTATGATTGTTCGGATTTGGTAGGAAGGTTCTGTAGTATTTTTGTCCCTAATAGACCGGGCTCTCAGTAGTCTCAGTGGAGTTTGCAAAAATAGCGCACCGCAATTTGACTTCTGATATTCATTGAATGGATCCCAGACATCCAATAAATCCCCCCCTCCCACTCCCAAATATTTTTAGTAAATTACAAAAGATTTTAGGTTTTAATTATGGAATTTCATTAGAAAATTATTACTTATGGGTGCCTATATCCATACTTTCATACTTAATATTAGAAATGCGAAAGTGTGTCTGTCTGTCCGTTTGTCTGTCTGTCTGTCTGACTTTCTGTATGTCTGCCCGTTACCTCTTCACGCCTAAACCACTGAACCGATTTAGATGAAATTTGGTATAAAGATAGTTTGAGTCCCGAGAAAGGATATCGGATAGTTTTTGCCCCGGAAATCATCCCCTTAATGCGTGAAATCGGGGGTGACAATTTGATAATGATAATGATAAATGATAAATGATTTATTTCACAAAGACACTTGTTACATGATATTATGGGGTATATCCATCAGACTCCAAACTAGGTTTAAGCCTGTCTCTTGGCAGTCTGCGAGTGCGAAAAAACAAGATTTACAGGAGTGTTAGGGAAATGTAGGTACTTAGTTACATAGTTTAGATAATACTAGTCGAGTTGGTATATAAACTAAGTTCTATTGACATGCATTATGGGAATTTGTATGAAACTACTTAAAGTGCAGAACCGATTTAGATGAAATTTAGTACAGAGATAGTTTGAGTCCAGGAGAAGGACATAGAAGGCCAGAGGTCGCAGCCAGCGTCGCTGCGATGCTTGCGGTGGAGCCAACTCTGACGGTAGCGCATAAACACACGCCGATTGTTTGTGCACGTTGTTGTTGTAGGTACAGTCGCCATCACATACATCGGAGCAAACAAGCACGTCACAAACATCGGAACACACCTCTATTTTCAAGGCATTAGGGTGCATGTGCCGATATTTTTGAACACCTATAGTGTACCTATGTATGTGATGGCGACTGTACCTGTACCTACCTCTATGTTTCTTAATGAGCTCCTTGCATTTGAACCAGAAATGCGATTTGTGTGTCGACAAATTGAATATGTATCCAGCTCTGTTAGGGTTTTGCGAAGATCATTTTGTAACTTTTAATATCTTGTTTTCTGTTATTTTTTTTCTTGTCTTTTTTGGTCAGTGCATGACTGCATTAAGTTTATCAGCGCCTTGGCATCTGCTGTAATCTCAGAGCATAGAATACTAAGAGAGAGGACAAGCCGCCGGCGGCCGCGTCGCAGTTGTTAGCTCAATGGACATACTCTGCCATACTGTGCACGCGTGCTGATCGCAGAGAATATTACGTTTTTTCCCAAAATGCCTGATATGATGCGCGTGTATTGTCCAATAAGAGCGTAGGTATACAAGTGTGCGTGCTTTGTCTTGTCAATTACTTGGGCTTTGTGTGGGTTAATGTACTTGCGACAGGCGTAATCAATACAAATCAGCTGTAATGCTGCTAACTTTAGTATTTTTAAATAAATAAATAAAGATAGTTTAAATTGGGTATGTTTGAAAAAAATACGTAAAAGTCCAGGAAAATTACAAAAGTAACATTCATAACGCACCCCTAAGACAGATGCATCAATCAACTTATTCTTGTTATTATGTCCTGGTAAGCTAGGAGACGATAGTAACAGAGTTTCTAATAAAAAATACTAGGTATTGGACTCCTAGCATGCTGAGATGCCCCAAAGAATGAGTTTACCAATATGACAAAAACATGTGTTTACTGGATTTAAACACTATAAAATCACTGTTTTTAAGAGTGTCCGTGGCAACTAGCAATCAAAAAATATTGACTGGCCCAGATGCAGTATTCATATTTATATTAATTTATTCAAGCCATCCATCACATACATCTGTTACATGATAACTACCACCTTACGTCTATAACTATATCAATTATTTATTAAACAAAAAAAAACAAATCAACTGAGAAAAAATATTTTATGGTAAGTATAGTTATATTTTTCGGCTAGGATATTTTTATCGGTTGTTGAGCAGTACTCATCTTACTGTACCTACTCAGTACTCATTCATATGGGTAGTACGCGGTTTGTGCTATACATTATTAATTAGGATCTCTCCGCATATGGCGGTGCGGCTTAGTAACCTCTTAACAGATACTGTCAGTGTCAAGTCAGTACCTATTCTTTACTGCGTGCGCTTATATGAGTGCTTCTTGAGGGTTGACCACGTAATTTTTCGAATGCACATTAAGACTACTCAACTATCATTTTCCCATACAAAAAGTGTCATTTAGATTATATTTACATACCTGACATGTGTTACGTGATCGGCATGTGCTTCCTGATTTAAAACTTTATTAATATCTTTTTCTACTCCTGTACCGATATCTGTCATTTATATAGGCTGCAGCTCAAATACAATGACACCACTCTCTGCTATATGGCCCAAAAACGCACTGTTTAGCCGTACTTTTTTGGTTCATACATTTTTCATAAAAGCACTGTTTAACTTTTTTTAAATCGACTGCTATATTGCAGTGGTTCCAACTTCATGAACAAATATTTCGAAATAAAAGTATTTATTTACAATTTAACATTTGTATATTATAAATTATTTACTACAATAATTGTCCCATAATATTTATTTAAATTATCATCTATTGTGTGTTAAATTACATGTTTTATAAATTCTTGGTATTATTTATAAAAATAAACAGTTCGAATTCGGTCCGGGTCCAGATTCGGTTTGGTTCGGACGGCAAGTACAAACAAATTAAAAACAAAACAAACCATAAGCAAGATGTGTCACATTTCCGATTTCCCACCAAAATACAGTTCAAAATGAAAAGACGAAACATGATTGATAAACTATTAGTCCTAAACTATTATATTTTTATTCGTGTTTGTGAAGACAAAAAGTGTACGTTCCTTTTAAAATGGTCAAAGAAATTAATAACTGCACTCCTGAAGAAATTGCGTGAGTCGCAAAAGTACGAATAGAAAACTTGCTGCCTGAAAAAATTAACTATTCTGTAGTCTGCTATTTATTTCAAATTTGTCGTAGAAAAAGTATGGTATGCAACGGTGAATAAGTCGTCTAAATAATATTAAATATTACGGGACAATCTTACACAAATCAACCTAGGCCCACGCTCAATAAGGCTTGTGTTGTGGGTACTAGGCGATGATATATATAATAGATACATACATATAGATACTTATCTCATCCATAATTTAAACTCATCCATAAAAACGCTCGTGGCGTCTGTAATTGCGATGCTCGCCAAGGCTTGCATCGCAACCCACGCCACTCGCGTCTTACTTTTAAGACCCTTCTTATACAACAGTTGCATAAAATACTATACATTATCCTGATTAGATGACGCATTAAATTCTACACCAAATTGCACCCTTGAATTCAAAAGTCGGATCTGTTTGAACGATTCACTGAAATGTTCCATAATTCGTAAGACAAACTTCGTATTCATGTCTCGTTAAAGACACATTCTAAGATATGAGAAGCCTTTCAGAAGAACAGTTTTGGTGCAGCTTAGAACAAGCTAGCCGCTAGGAAAATTATTGAAGCCGAGATAAAGAAATGACGTAGGTCTTCTCTCCCTCTCACTGAGCATAAGCGTGAGCGAGATGGAAGTGCGTGTTCGGAAACGCGGATATCATGTTGTTCAATTTAATTTTTTGTGCGTTTTAATAAATAAAAAAGTAATAGCTAAGTTCCCTCTAACATAATGTTGCCGATTTTTAGAACCAATTGTTATACCTATGTTTAGCCGTTGTTACGAATTTTTAAAGTTTATTTTAGACCTATGTTCGTGACTTTTTTAAATTAAATTTAGGGCAGCCGTATTATAATTCAAACAAGAGCTAGGACTGTTTAAAAATCCGTTTTCGGAGCTCACTTCACCTTAAACGAGCCGGCGAAAAGAAAACACTAAATGCTTTGTATGTGTTTGATACTTTGATTTACACCGCACGCCCCCCAACAAGCAAAATCAGTACTTATAGTGTTTGTCAAGCCTATTTTTATTGTACTTAATAAGATACTTGTAGTTTACTACACACACGGATTGGGCTCAGTTATAGGAGCATTGCTTTCTTATAACGATCTTATAATCAACTGGCAGAATGTCACTAGACCCTATAATACACTTACAGAAGTTCTACCAGAATACAATTGCTCCTTTAATGTTCTGAGACTATCCATTTACAGGCTCTATAACTCTTATAAGTATCTCACATGAGCATCTTACTAAAGCAATCTTATTTATATCGCACTACAAAATATACTTCGTTATTAGTTATAAGTACAATTTTACAAACATCTTTCCGTTGCGTCCGCCGATTCGTGCAGTGGATTGTTTGTGACAAATAAATATTTAAAAGCAAATGTAAGTATCTATTTTTCTTAATAATCTAACTAATATAATTTGTATTAGTGTAGAGCATATGTAAGTATTGTAAAATACTGTAAGTATAGTCTGTGAACTTACCGGGGAAGTCATTTTTATTGTAAATGTTCACCATAATTTGTTTAATTTTACAATGCCCATGGAAAAAGCGCACATATCGTATATGTTGTTAAAATATTATTCCCACATTTATTGTTCACATTTGCCATTTTATAACAGTTCTCTGCATTGAGTATGTTATAGGACAATTATAGGTAAATTCGCACTTATAGCAGTTTTAATCCAGAGAATTTTCCGCCATATTAAACGTATCAACTTTCTTACCATCTATGAACCCTAAGAAAGTTGATAAATATGTTTCGGTTTCTGCCATGGGTCATTTAAATAAAACTACCTACCTAAAAGGATTATGTCACGTACAATTTCTTAAATGCATCCCGACGTTTCAAATGCACAGATTACATTATTAATGAGACAATTTTAGCTTGTCCTTCTTTTTTTAAATTAATTATTTTTGTCTTTTCAGTTCTTATCGAAATGGTGGTGTATGAAGACATTGACTGTTTTTTTAAGTAAGGATGAGTTTATAAAACTCAACGAATGTGAATGGCCATGGTCAAATGTCAATAACACATTTTATCTTATCTAAAAAGTGTTAAGAGTGTGGACGATTCACTGGTTCAAGAATGATCCCCTACTTTATTGTTTATGTGAAGAGACTGTATGTCACTCTTCTATTATCTACAGACAGGTTGCTATAGCCACCTTATGTTATTTTATATTTTCACATGTCACTCAATTCATAACTGTGACCTACATACGATTGTTGTCGTGATTATTTATTAAATAATAATATAACTTTAACTTGCATACTTCTTTATTTAACTTCATCACAAAAACTTAAAAGCTAACGTAATAAATATTAAGAAACTACTTAATATAAAACAATCATGGTTTCAAGGCTGCCAATATTATGCTCTTGTACAATCATTTCATGGAAGATGATTGTTACTATTGCTAATAAAAAAAAACGATCAGTATAAACCAAGTAAGATCATATCATCGTAATTTATATTAAATAGGTTAATTTAAGGCTTGGTGAAGTTTATTAAATTGTATAGCCCATGTTCCTATATCTTCAAACAAATCACAATTGTTTTCATACTCTGTGGTTTCCTCTATGTCGAAATCGTATTGTGCATCTAAAACACAGTCCACCGCGGAACCCTCATTTGCTACACTTGTATTTTCAGTTGACGCACTAGCTCTATTCACTTTCTACTACAGATGAACTTGTTCCCGTTAAATTGGGCTTCACTAATTCTGTATTGCATTTTCTCACTTTTCTTCTGTAACTACCGCTCCTTTTAAATCGTTTCCATTCGCTTAAATCCATAAACGACTTTTCCAACACGCAGCAAGAAATACCAAACGTTTACTAGTAAGGTGTTTGATCTAATAAATTATATGATTATTTAATTAAATAAGGCTCTTAACCTAGTACATTTTCAGTTATAAGAGCATAAGACAAGACTATTAGCGATGTAGACTTGTAATAATCTCAGCTTAGTATATTGTAATATCTTGTTCTCTTACAAAATGCTACTATAAAATCAAATATTATTCAGGACTATTTGATCTTTCTGACTACAGGAAACAAAAACAATTAAATTCTTAGGTTTACATATTGACTCTTATTTATATTGGAAGGAACAAATTAACTCGTTATGTTCTAGATTAGACCGGTTCATATTTGCGTTGAGAAAACTGAGGCAGTGCGTGTCGTATGACTCGGCGCTTACAGCTTACCATGGCCATGTGTCATCCATTCTTGGTTATGGCCTCATCCTATGAGGAAATTCAGTAGAAGTTGAAAGGGTTTTCAAACTACAAAATAAATGTGTTCGTGCAATAACAAATTTAATGCTAGAATAGGCAGTTGTTGTAAACCCCTATTCAAACAACTTAACATATTACCCTTAGCATGCATGTACATATTGAAAATTTGCTGTTTTTCCAAGACTTTCCAAAAATATTTCATAAAGCGTTCCGATATGTTTTATAATAATCCAAGGACGCAGTATAAAGATCTGTTGTTTCAACCACGCTGTACGACTGACATGTACAAAAGAAATGCCTATAACATGAGCATCATGATTAACAATAATTTGCCGGTCGAAATAAAGGAACTTGAGGGCAATAAGTTTAAACAAACTCTTAGTACTTGGCTCCTAAATCAGTGCTTTTATAACATCAACGAATATCTGCACCACTAAATGTAATATGATGTATATGTAGGTAGTTTTTAGTCTGTACAAATTTTATTTTATGTTTGTCATGATAACAATGAATAATATAAGTAAGTATTGTTACAATTTAAAATGTTGGCATAATTAAATAACTGTTAAATACTTAAATATTATAATTATTTGTTGCAAATGTTATTGAATTATTTAAGGGCCACCATAGTTACAAAAATGTTATGATATAGATGTACATATTTGCATGCTGTTTGAAACAGCTGGAAAAGGTGAAACAATAATGTATTTACTCTAATATATGTAAACTACTTACCCTTTTTCTGCAAATAAATTATTTGATTGATTGATTGAAAACTGTAATAGGAGACTTAAACCTATAACTGTCTTATAAGACGATTTTGTAGCTAACTAGAAGTCTGTAAAATAAGTATAATTTCAGTTATAAGAGCATTAGACAAGACTAATAGCGATGAAGACTTGTAATAATCTCAGCTTAGTATATTATAATATATTATAGTCTTACAAAATGCTACTATAAGATCAAACACTATTCAGGACTATTTGATCTTTCTGCAAACTGTTATAGGAGACTTAAACCTATAACTGTCTTATAAGACGATTTTGTAGCTAACTAGAAGTCTTTAAAATAAGTACAGTTTCAGTGATAAGAGCATTAGACAAGACTAATAGTGATGTACACTTGTAATAACCTCAGCTTAGTATATTATAATATCTTATTGTCTTACAAAATGCTACTATAAAATCAAACATTATTCAGGACTATTTGATCTTTCTGCAAACTGTTATAGGAGACTTAAACCTATAACTGTCTTATAGGACGATTTTGTAGCCAACTAGAAGTCTGTAAAATAAAACCAAATGATCTTAAGACTATCTACGCTTGTGAAATGTTACTATATGTAAAAGTATCCTGTAACTGTTCTGTGCTACAATCTTATAGCAAACTATAAGGCTGAAATATAAACATTAATGCTCTTGATTATGTTACCGCTTATCAAATGCTATTATGAGTAAATGGCTCTACGTCAATGTCTCTAGAGGAACGTTATTAGTAAATATGTACATATAGTCTTTAATTATAGGAATACTTTGCTTGGTGCACGCCGAACTCGAGCGGGCACCCAGGCCGTTCTCTTACTAAATACACTCATGAGCAAAAAATCGACTCAAAGCAAATATCTTTTAATCCAATAGTATTGTTAGAAAACTGAAAATAAAAGGTTTCGAAAAATTACATTTTCAGGATGGATTTTTATCGGATTAAATGTCATCTAGTTTTTGAAATGGGAAAAATGCTTTGTTACATTTTCTGAAACCTGCAATTGTCTGTTTCCTGAAGGTACTATTATGCTTCATTGGCATGTAATGATTGGATCAAAAGATGTATCACTTCAAATCCGACATGAGTTTGGGTCGATATTTTTGCTCGTGAGTGTATAATAATAAACATAAGAATACTTAAAATAGGGTGAAAATTTACTTGCAAGTTTTATTTAAAACTTAAGTGCCTACTTAGTTACTGCTGAAGTAAATATTACGAGTATATCTTGTAATAACAAACATGGAGTCTCATTCTGGAGCTGATTCAACTGAAATTATATTTGTGGGAAGTCTTTTTCTTCCATTATAAATATAAGTCACCATTTTGTTGGTCGAGCGTAATCCAATCACAGTTGTCGTCATAAACTTCCCGAGTCGCATGACCATCCGGGTTATTATTCGTTTCTACACTGTAATTCACCGACTCGATAATTTTTTCACTTCTTTCAGTCAGACGTAGAGCATTCGTCTTTCTCAATTCAAATGAAAGGTTTTTTTTATAATATTGCTCCGAGTTGGCTTCGAATTCTCCACGTACTCCACTTACTTCTAATAGTAGGTATTTAAGTATTTATTTATTATTTTTATTATTTCTTGTTTGTGTACTAATTTGTAAAATTCCATACCTTGACTTGCTCTATCTTTAAGCCGCGTAATTGTTAATGTGCACTGTTTGGTTTCCACGGGACAGGCCCAGCCTAGTGTAGAACCTAAGCCACGATGTTTTTTTTAAATTCTCTTTCGTTAATAAATATATTTTCATTTTTTTTTTCAATCAACGACCTTCTTTCATACGTGGCCAGTCGCCCTCAACTTACTAGGCTATCAGAAACGTCGGAACTAACATAACTGATTGTCCCCAGATTCAACCAGTTCTCCCTAGTAGTGAGTCTAGGCGTGGTATTGAGTATACCTCGATGATTCAGGTTTTAATGACACCAAATTACTTAATCACTAACTTCGACCGTGCTACCACAACCTGTATTTGTGTTCATAATATAATGCTTAATGAAGATTTTGTCCCCGCTGTAGTTTCTTCTGGACAGTTTCCAAGGATGTACAGGCCTGCTATCTCGCGGCTACCTTACGGAAACTTGGCGTCCGCGAAAACTTTGCCGAGGCTCGGCCTACATTCCGTCTGCCGCGTTTCGGGCCAAGATATCTTGAATATAACACGAGACGAACAAGCTGACTGGTGAAAATATAATGGCAGATAGAAGAGTCATAAAATATAGTTGACCTTATGTATGTACAAGGCGGGCCTTGCATGTTAGTGAAGTGTTCGAATAGGCATTCCATATTTCCATGAGTACATTGAGTACCACCCGGCTTCCGCGCTTCCTCCGTCTTGAAAACATCCAAGTTATAAGAAGCTGGGAAAAGGTTTGCCGGAAGTGAGTTCCACTCTTTAGCTGTCCTCGCAAGAAAACTGGAAGCAACGCGCTTCGTGCGATTTTTTTTTTGTATTTTTTTCTACTTATTCAACGGATCACAATAATTATTAAAACAACATTGTGAAATAAGTGAATCTAAATTGGACGACGAAGAACTTGAATTCCTCTTAGTTTTCGACGTAATCAATGTCGTGACGCCTTTTACATGGAGGGTTCTAGGTATGTCCTCTGACGTATTTGTCATAATACTTAAATAAACAGGCCTCGAAAACGGAGGCACATAAATCCGATGAAGTCGCGGCTGAACTCATAACACAACTGCCCTTTGTCCATTAGTCAAGTTTGGGATGAGATATCCGAGTGTGTAAGGTTGCTGGAAGAGACTCTTAATAATGAGCAAAATAAGTGGATTACCTACTTGAATAAAAACGTATAGTTTTATGCTCACAATCGATAAAAAGAGTGGAATTATAGTTACACAATATAATCATCATCATCATATCAGCCGAAAGACGTCCACTGCTGGACATATGCCTCCCCCAAAGAGTGCAAAATGACCGATCCTGCGCCACCCGCATCCATTCTTTGCGTGATCGCATCAGAAATGAGGCTATCCGCAGCAGAACCAAGGTAACCGATATAGCCCTCCGAATCGCTAAACTTAAGTGGCAGTGGGCGGGGCACATTGCACGTAGAACCGATGGTCGTTGGGGCGGAAAGGTTCTCGAGTGGCGAACACGTACCGGAAGGCGAGGCGTGGGTAGGCCCCCCCCACAAGGTGGACTGATGACCTGGTAAAGGTCGCAGGAGTCCGCTGGATGAGTGCACGGTGTTAGTATTATAACTAGCGGCTCTGTAAGCTGTAAAACTGGCGTGACTGTATTTAAAAAAAAATCGTAAAAGTGGATCCACAAAAAAAATATTCACTATAATTATTGTACCTGCTCACAAAATTTCACGAGAATCGGTTGAGTAAATGCGACCTGTAGCCGGACAGCGGGATATCGGACACCGGATAAACGATTTTCAGCCAAAGCTGTAGCAGCCAATTTCGTTCGCTTCGCTCGCTCGTTCGAAAATAATAACAAGAAGGTTTAATAGAGACTCGGTACCTATACATGCATAAACATATATTGGCCTATGTATTAAGGACGATTTGAAGACTGCTAAACACTGTGCTTAGAGCACTTCTATATTGGCAGGGCGGGATTGGTTTGCCGTAGGTATTTTGTACTTTAACAAGGATTTACTGCTGTCACGGACAATTGTGGAATTGGCCAAATAACTCGCGAATTGGTTAACTCTGCTAACTTTTTGATCGCGTTCACTATACGCGATCAAAAGGTTAGCACAGTTTAGAACGACTTACTTCAGAACGAACATTCTGGTGGCCAAGTACAAGTAAAGTGTTTCAATTTCAATTTAAGTTTCATATCTGTACATCTAGGAAACAAAGACGGATGGCGTTTTAGTGTTTAGGAGAAAACGAATTTTCCCGGAAATCAGATGCTGGATCAGTTATTTGCCCCCATAATGGGGTTTACTGGGGCAAATAACCTAACAATATATATATAGTATTTGCTACAGAAATTTAAAAACCCGCCGAGGACCTATTTATAACAACAATAAATACGTAGATGTTGTTCCTTTCGTAGTACCTATACGATTGTTTAATTAGCATTTTGTCTTAACTCTTAACGAACTTTCCACGTGCATTAGGAATTCGTAGCTACAATCGACCACATCCAGCACAACTATTTATATTACCAATACGTTTTAAATCTGTATGCATTGGTAGCGACCTATTTGCGCAGGCCTAAGATCCGCCATAACTTACATTGACATGCGATTGATCAACGCTTCCTCCGTAAGTTATGGCGGGTGACCGCAAGCTGGGAAACAATGTTGCCAGGGCTTAGATTCGGTTCAGAGTTTCACGTCCGTATCGCATTTCAATTGATCGGAAGCTCTTTCAGTAGTGGGTCAGGATTTTGGTCTGGGGGACGCTTGACACCGTTTGGTGGGTTTGATCTCGCTGATCTTCGAATTTGGTAATGACTCAGATGCCTTTGGGGAGGTTTAAGCCCCTTAAGCCCATCCTCACTTAATGCGCAATTTTGCTCTTTCTGACAAGCTAGTTTTGTGCATGTGGAAGAGAGCGCGCGGAACACACTGTTATCATTCCTTTATCCCCTATCTTCTTGTGATCAATTTTACTACAAGATAAGTCAGTGCAGACGACTTACCGGTCCTGGTCATTCCCACTGCTGCTGTGGCTACCTCTTCGGCCTGAGACCGCATTGCTGATGATGTGTGGCTGGACGGAAGCCCTTCGTTGCTGACCCCTTGTCAGGCCAGTGATTTTCTGATCAGTGCGCGTTTACTTAAGCTATCTGGTCCTATTTGAAACGGACATTATTTATGTAATTATCGTGTTAACTTGTGGTTTCATTGACCCTCGACCCTACTTCTGTTGTAGCCGAACACCACTAAGGTAATTCAGGGTGTTAAAGGTGGTGGAGCTAACTGCTTATCAAGGTATTCCATACAACTTACAAGCTCATTGTCACTTGTGTGTGTACGCGACGCACTGATATTATTGAGAATGGAATTGAAATGAAATGTGTAGTTGCCAAATGAGCTCAAATAGCTCAATATGTTTTGCTTGGCTATTATCAGTTATATGTTAAGTTTGTAGAACTTGGACCAAGATCATCAATTGCTTAGACGGTTTCGGCATTATTCATAAAGAGCAGCACACTGTTACATAAAAATTACTTGAATCAAGAAATTTATTAGGACGACTGCCATGATCTTGAATGAAACAGAACTCATCTCGAATTAAGATCATTCTCTGGAACCAACAGAAAAAAAACCATTGCAAGATAATATTGCTGCATTCGGGATTCATATCTTCTTTTTGTGTCCAATAAACTTTTTTCATTTTCATTTTTCATTTTCATCTTCCTAATTAATTTCTTGGTACAAGAATATTACCTCGAATCAAGTGTTTTTTTCTGTGCACTTTATTCAAAGAAAGAAAGGCTGTGTCTATGATCAACATGGAAACCTCTGAACTCGAAAAGGAGACGCGGCAGACTTCATTGGCGATAGCTGGATGAGGTGAGTTTGATCTGGCCAGTCCATTAAAAAGGATTTAAAAGACTGGCCAGATCAAGCTCAAAACCGTTATTAGTGAAAGCTGAGGGGGAGGCCTTTGCCCAGCAGTGCAACACATCAGACTCTTTAAAATAATAAAGCCCGCGGGAGCAGCTTGTGGCCAGCTGACGGTGAGTGGCGAGTTGGCGATTCCTAACCTCCAGAGGGCCAATTTGATCGGGCTCTCGCCTCTGTGCTTGCATTAACCGGCCGGCCAGAGTGAAGTCGCAAGACCCGAACCTATGCTACAGGTTGGAAGTGTAAAAAACCATAACGCCAGTGGCTCTTGAACGGATTACCGGGATCTGGTTCAGCCGCTCAGAGGTGTTGCCCCATTGTCGCACTGTGCGTGCGACTGTTTTATGGGGCCCACCCGGCGAGCTGGCGAGTCACCGCACCGTATAATTATAAGACTGATTGTCACGGCAGGTGTCCGCTAGTCTCCCTCCAAAACCCATTATCCAGTCCATCCAACACTCAACTCAATAGCCCATGACCTTAATTTCCATCGCAGTCACAGTGCTGCACTGCAATAGTCTTTGCATCTGGCGGGGATCATCACCGGCTGTATGATGTTGTGCGCTCGGAGATGGTATCCGCCATGTGTATCCCTCGCTTTAGATTGTTGTTTTCTTAAAGGGCCTCTGCGCTCTTGGCGTCAGCCCCACGCATGCCTTCCAAAGTCCGAGACGATGTGGTCCCGATATACGGTAATGACTACATAATGATAATAATGTTCTGGTGACGCATGCGGCGGTGCGGGCTATTGCCCAAATACAAAAATTTTGAAAAATCCATGGATTTCCCGGTACTTCTGATACCAGGAAATCCCGGGAGCATGCACTACTCCTCAAGGCCACGCCGCCGAAACACTGCCATCGCCGTGGAAATTTTCCCCTCACGCGGCCGCCGTGCTTTTGGCCATCGGCGCTCATATCTAATAGGCACTAGTTTTACGAGAGCTTCCATCTGATCTTCCAATCCAGTAGGAAAATTAGACCTTATTGGGATTAGCCCGGTATACTACTGTAGGCAATACGGCTCATAAATAGCCATATATCCAGGGTTCAAGTACATTTTCAACTAGATCGTAACGAGCCCAAAGAACCACGATCGCACGGCTGCCGATTCGATTGCCAGCTCGTCCATCACACGATAGTCCGAGAGCCAACCGCGATTCTGAGAGTCTCGCGTAAATATTTTGATGAGCTCTTCAGCCAAGTTGGTAGTTAGTGTAGCAGGGGCCTCTGAAAATATTGGTCAAACTTAGGAACCCCGGCAAATATTTCTGCGATGGGGACGAGTCTTTGTTCCTTAGTCCGAGATGTATTAGTCGTTAGTACCCATGACACAAGCGTTATTCAGCTCACGGTGCCACTATTGATTTATTTAAAGGGCATCCCCATATAGCTACTAGTATTTATAAAAAAAAATACAGTACGGCAACTTACTAGTTAGTAAAATGTAAATCGACTTATTGATTTTCTCTGTGAAGGAAAATCTATATTTTGCACACACATGGCTAGCATAAAAAGTATACGTAGATCCATTTTACCATTGCATTCAATTTAAATTAAATGCATTACAGATTAAGTCGCTACCTGTTTCTAATATCAACCAATGACTGTACCTAAAAACCAGACATCGTAAATTTTTTGACATTTTCGGTGCAGGACGGTGTTAACTTAGTTGTTAGATATAGACCAAATCAATGTTTTTAAGTAAGGTAAACTTTCACTCTTATTTTAAATACCAATTTCGTTAACAACACTACGCTGTACCGAAAATGCTACAAATTTTACAATGTCTGATAATAACTATTCACAAAAAAAAACTAACTTAAGTTAAAACGATCCTTGTCTCTCGGGCTACACTCATGCCGGCTGCGGCTGGCCGAGCAACGTAGGTACTAGACGACATGTACGTAGTAACATGAAACTTAGGTGCATATCAGATTTGTGGCCGTCTGGAGGAAATGGAGAATATCACAAAAAGTGCACACATTTACGGAAGATCAATTTGATTCTTCACTTCACAGCGTAATGTGATTTTAAATGCGCTGCGCGCTCTCGTTTCTACCTCCGAATAAGTCAGGGGTCGGAACCTGTTTAAAAAAAATACCCCGAATGAGTCTAATATTTTGAATTATTTTAAGCTCTTAATTTACAGTCACCATCAATTCAACTGTAGTGGAAAAGGTGTTCACGAATATCCAAACATCGTCTCTATCGTAAACCAAAGAACGAAATAGAACGTATTAATACCGGTATTTTTGTAAGGTTAAAATACCGGTATCCAACCCTGGAATAAGTAATAGTGCTAATAGTATAGAAGGATAACTCACTTTGTCATCTACGTAAATACCGATAAATATAGATTGTCAGTAACCTAACCTGTAACCTAGCTTATAACCTTCTTATAACATAAGCATTGCATTACTGTCGCCTTATATAATTTGTACTCGAAATAAAGAATAATAGGTCTCACACTTCATTCCTACCTAGTTAGAGGGTAATATACCGTTGGTTTCCTAAATAAAGAGTGGTTAAACACTAAGTTTCCACTAGAAATGTAGATAGACTAAAAGGAAGCCTTTAGATCCTATCCGTACGCTGGTCAAGCACAGACTGATGGGCGAGCGAGGGGGGAAGCTCGGTATTTATACCTCAGGTGGGGGCCGAGGTACGCTTATAGGGAGCAACACGAAAAAACCCGCGCTTTAGATGCAATTGGGAGGCACACTAGAAGCTCAAGGCAGATGGCGCTGCAATCGACTATACCTTGTTTACGTGTCGTGTCAAGTGTATGGTTGCTATATTTTCAGTATTCCTTGCGATTAACAGCTTAAAATGTACGCGTTTATGACTGTACGTGTTCTTCAAGCTGAGCTTCGAAGAAGAAAAGCGTCAGTGGCAGGGAAAAAGGCCGACTTGATACAAAGGTAATCGCCTCAAGTATTTGAGGTTATGTTAGGTATTTCGAGTGTTAATAAAAAAATCGATGCTCATGTGTGGTTTTTTCTTTCAGGTTGGAGGCATATGATCGCAACCAAAACTTTGGTGCCACCCTGGATGTTCCAGAAGACCGCTCATATGCGTGCCCACCCTCTGATACATTCAGAGATATTAACGCTGATTCGCCTATTCCCAACATCAGCAAGCATGAAATACAAGAATATTTTCAAAGATTCAACACTCACCCAAAAGGCCAACTTTTATATGAGTCCCGTCACCTTGTAACTGCTCGTTTCTCGTCCGATGGTACGTACACGTATTTACGTGGACAGTGCAAAGCTAGTATGAAGAGCCTAGCCTACCTTGTGGATGTGAAAGTGTCTCAAGAAGGTTCAATAGAAGCGTGCCACTGTGAGTGTGCTGCAGGGAGTGGTACAGAAGCGAGCTGCAAGCATGTTGCTGTACTATTGTTGGGTGCACATGATATTGTAAATAAAAGTTACATATTGTTACATCAAGTATGCACTCAACAGCTGATGATGTTTAACAAGCCTAAAAAGGTGTTTCAAAAATCACCCATTGCTGCACAAAATTTACCCAGCAAGAGATTGAAAACGTGCAATTTTGAACCCCTAAAAAGGGAAGACATAATGGATAATTATGAAGATTATGTGAGGAACTTGGCCATAGGTTATGGGGATACATCTATGCCTCTACTGCAAACATTCGAACCGGCAAATCCTCATGGGATAGAATGGGATCACTCCTATACTTTGGAGACTGCAAAAGAAAATCTACTAAAAGATCTATTCTTAAAAAATGTTACTGCGGAAACAATAAAGGAAGTGGAACAAAACACTAGAGGGCAAGATACTTCTGCTGAATGGCATGAAATGCGATCATGCAGGATTACTGCCAGTATGTTTTATACTGTAAGTCATTGCACCCATGTTGGAAAAAAAGCAATAGTGGAGAAAATTATCTCTCCCAAGCCGGTGCACACAAGAGCGGTAACCCATGGGAAGATACAGGAGCCTATTGCTTTACAAAAGTATGAAGCAATGTATGATGTAGATGTGCAAAGATGTGGATTATTTATTTCACAAGAATGTCCATTCCTTGCCGCCTCTCCTGATGGGTTACTTGGTGAGGAGACGGTGATTGAAGTGAAGTGCCCATATGCAGCACGGTATAGCGAGATAAATGAGGTAACAGTGTCATACCTAGAAGTGATAGATGGGAATTTACACTTGAAAAGAAGACACCCTTATTATGCTCAAATACAGGGCCAGCTTTATTGCAGCACTAGGAAGTACTGCAATTTTATAGTATACACTTTCAAAGATATGAAAGTCTTATTTATTGAAAGGGATGAGTCCTACATAGCCGAAATGCTCACAGCATTAATAAACTTTTATGTGCATGACCTGGAGTCTGCCATATGTAATAAATATATATATAAAAATTACTTGTCACTAATAAAAAGACATTGAACTGTTGTATGTTTTTATTTTGGATCCCTTCATTATTAAGTATTTAATTAGCTATAAAAGTAATTTTCTATGAAACCGTAACATTTCCAGGACAATTTCAATAAACTTTTTATAGAGCCCTGAAGGTTGGGTTGGGTTAGGTTTGTGTACACTTATAACAATCCTGAAAAAGTGGTGATTATGGCAAATTAAATCGTGGGTTTCATCGTAACACTTTTTTATTGGCTTCTTTTCATTATACATTCTCTGAAGTTGCAACACATAAAACATACAAAAAATATTTTACTTGCTATTGGAATGTAACTATGGTCCAATTCTGACTTTAATATTTTGTAGGTTTTTGTTAGCCCAATAATCCTTTCTATATGAACACGTTTACTAGCAAGTTCTCTATCTTTTACGATTGTTAGTCCTGGTAACTGTGATTTTCCCTTTAGAAAAGTAGGTATCTTTACAGTAACATTTTTGTCTGCAAACATGTCCTGTATTGTGAAACCTCTATCCGCTAGTATGCTATCACCACTTTGACACTTCGACACAAGACCACTTCTTTCAACTGTTTGTCTGTCACTAATAGATCCTGCATATGCCTGTGAACAATAAGACAGCAATCCACCTGGTGTCGCTCCGACTAATACTTTTAGAGTATTAGCATGTTTGTAACTACTCCAAGAAGCTTGCTGGGAAGTTGGATTTTTTGGTTTTTGAACAGTTATTTCAGTTCCATCTAATATGACTCTAACATTTTCATCATATTTTTTGAAATTCTTAGGCATGTAATATTGAATCAATTCTTTACTAGGCCAAATATTTATTATACTCCAGAGTTGGTACATAAAATTTATCCATGTTATAAATATATTCGATACAGTAGTTTCACTTGTTAAAAAACCTGCTCAGCTCAAAAATGCATTTATTCTGTCGTAGTTTCATCATAGTTAGGAATAATTGGTCTTCGGTAGATAGACTAATTACATTGCTGACAAAGTATCTAATCTTGTGTGCCATCGGACTAAGTGTCGAGTAGACAAAATGGAATTTCTTATATGTTTCAAAACCTGTATAGAAGAGTATGGACTTATCATCATTCTTATATCTGTTTATTGAACCATATACATGCACATGATCAATATGAGTGCTCTTTGACAAAGTTTCAGGCTCTGTGTGTTCACTTTGAGCTGGTTCTGCAATTTCCACAGTAGTACATAATTCTTCTTCTCGCCCTACATCTGGAGTAGTCTGACTAATTATTGATTCTTTCACTGTTGTGTGTTCTATCACATTATTCTCTTCAAACAGCTTTCTTCGTCTTCTTTTTTCACAACGCTGCTGACGGACAAAAGCTGCTGGTGTTTCCTGTTTGGTTGTAGTGAAACAGAATAGAGACGGTACAACAGTTTTTCTTAAAAATTTGGCTAGTGGTACAGCATCTGTATATCTACTTTTTCCGAAATAATCATCTGCCTTAAAATGCAGCCTACATAATCGGGCTGTGTCACTTGCCCTAAAGTTATTGATGCGCAATGCACTCTCCCAACGTTTCCTGCGAGTTGGGTCCTTGGGAAATAAGTGGACTCCTCTATTTTTACAATTTGGCGCACAACATTGAGGCATTCTTGAGAAAAATATGGAAAAATACTTATAAGAAATTATAGAAGTTTGCAATTTGACAGTTCTTATGTCAATTGTCAAAGCTGGGTACAGTAGCTTATGCGCCACCTGGCGTGAGAAAATGTCAGTTTTCCTCCTAATTGGACAGCAAACGGGAAGGATCTCAAGTGATAATGTATTACGAACGTCATAGAAATAAGTATAAAACACTGTAAATAACGTATTAGCCTAAGATTATTGTCATAAATAAAAGAGAATGTCGTTTCGCGCCCGCCTTTCCCGCCAAAACAACGGGGCGGACGGGTCGCGGGGCAAGGAAATTCATAGTATAAATATGGCGTCCGGGCCTCATGAAATTTAGTTCTACAAATACCTACGAAACGGCATCAACTCGGAAAAGAAAACAAGTCTTTCACTCAGCTGCTCCCACATAGGAATCCCGTCAAATTCAGTTGCATAACCAGTGCATAGGTGCATCAGGCACACACTTAGTGGTGAAATAAGCTGTCTTTACGACATAAACAATACGAGCAAAGTGACATAAGAGAGGGTTGTCGACAGAACAAATTAATATCCAATTAAATAATTATAGTTTTTGAGTACTATTTAAAAATACCCGAAAAGTGACAAAATCAAAATCAATTATATATTCTGCAAATAGGCCACAAAGGCACTTTTACATGTCAAATGGTATTCTACAATATAATATTAATATATATATATTAGAGTCAATAAGGCAATAAGGCCACTTCCGTATTTAGCTGGGCGGAGTTGGTACGTTATCAGGGAGCTGTCAGCTATCAGTCGAGTCAGTACAGATTCTTTACTGCAGCAGGTCGATCAGGTAACGCATTGTACGAACGTCAGGTAGGTCTAAATGTCACTTTTTAAATGGAAAATTGACAGTTAAATTGTACCCACGCGCGTTCGGTTATTATTATTGACGACCGGTTACCCTAGTGGGTAGTGACGCTGCCTACGAAGCTGAAGGTCCTGGGTTCGAATCCCGGTAAGCGCAAATATTTGTGTGATGAGCATGAATATTTGTTTCTGAGTCTTGGGTGTTTTCTACGTATTTAAGTATTTATAACATACTAGCTGTTACCCGCGACTTCGTCCGCGTAGAACATGTTATCGTCTAAATGTTTGTTTAAGGACTTAAAGAAATGAATTAAAATAATTACTTTAAAAACAAAGTTTAAACCGACTTCCATTCAGTACTTCGCCAAACCACATAGGTATATGAACATTTCCTTTCCAATTTACCACATGCACTGCTTTCCGAGAGCAAATGCGTTGATTATTACAGAAAAAACCCAATTCGCTATCTGTGGGCTGATAATATTTGAGGAGTTCCGACGATTCCTAAAGGATCTCAGAATTAACACTTCAAGAGTTGCTACTTCAACGGAATTATGTCAGAATCTTTGACATACTTTACGTCTTTGAGGAGTTCCATAAGTCATCTGTGGTCTTCATCATCAGTTCCACTTCACCGAAATTGCAATTTCCGAAGGTAAATAAATACACGAATTATAATAGAAAATACCGAAATCCCTACATGCGTGCCTATAAAATATGAGAGTTGCCCTCAATTTCCCCGGGATCCTGTCATCAGACCCTGATTTGGTGACAATAGGACCACCACCTCGGCAGTATACTTTTTCGAATAAAAAAAGAATTTTGGAAATCGGTCCACACTTAACGGAGAATTCGGCGAAACTACATTAAAAAAAACATACAATGGCACATATAACCTCTTCCTCTTTTTAAGTCAGTTAAAAAAATTAAATTTGTCTTTTAGTATGAACAGTCTAAAACCGAAGTAACAAATCTCTTACCTTCAAAATGTCTTGCTCTCTATACAAACTTAGAACCTCTTTGAACCCTCATAGTATAAGTCTAAAACCATAGTTAGAAATTTCTTACTTTAAAAATGTCTTGCTCTCTATACAAACGTCAAACTCCCTATAACCTTCTTAGGCGATGAATTAAAAAAAAAAACGCTGAAATAAGTTTTGTAGTCTTTCAGCAAACAGTCTACAACCGAAATTTTGTAGTCTTTTAGCAAACAGGCTAAGATCGAAGTTACAAATCTGATACTTTAAAATTTTCTGACTCTCCATACTAACTTTGAACCCCCTATTAACGCTTTTCAGGGAAAAATTAAGGAGAAGAGTTTTTTTTGTTGTAATAAGCATTTTTTCTACAAACTATCAAGTCTCGAAGTTAAAACAATGTTTCCCATACGAACCATGCACCCCTTTAACCCCCTTAAGGGTGGAATTTTCTAAAAATCTTTCTACAACCTTTTAAGTTTCTATCTCAAAAAAGAGTTTCTCTATACAAACTTTGCAACCCTTTTTAACCCCCTTAGGGGTAGAATTTTTCAAAACGCTGAAAGTAATTTAATAATATTCTAATAAAAGTAAGCTATCTACAAAGTTTTAAGTCTCTTGCTAAAAAAACGTTGTCTCCATACAAATGTTGCACTCCCTTTTAACCCTCTTAAAGATGGAATTTTCTAAAACACTGAAAGTACTTTTTTGTATTTCAATAAGTAATCTAGATCTACAAACGTTTAACCTTCTATCTCAAAAAATAATTTCCCTCATACAAACTTAGGAACACTTTTTTTATTTTTTTTTGTATTTATATATTCAAATTACATCTTACAAAACATTTATATTATCGCCAAACTGTTACGTTTGATGACCTTTTGACCCCCTCAGGAGTAGATTTTTTTCAATACGCTGAAAGTACTTTATTTGTATTCTAATAAGTAAACTATATTCAAAGTTTTAGCTCTCTTGCTAAAAAAAAACGTTGCGTCCATACAAATGTTGCACTCCCTTTTAACCCCCTTAGGGGTGGAATTTTCTAAAACGCTGAAAGTTCTTTATTTGTATTTTAATAAGTAAGCTATCTACAAAGTTTTAAGTCTCTTGCTAAAAAAAAACGTTGCCTCCATACAAATGTTGCATTCCCTTTTAACCCCCTTAGGGGTGGAATTTTCTAAAACGCTGAAAGTTTTTTTTATTTTTCAATAAGTAATCTTTCTACAAATTTTTAAGCTTCTATCTCAAAAAAGAGTTTTCCTCATACAAACATTGCAACCTTTTTTAACCCCCTTCGGGGTAGATTTTTTTCAGAACGCTGAAAGTACTTCATTTTTATTTTAATAAGTAAGCTTTCTACAACGTTTTAAGTCTCTAGTCTCTATAAAAAAAAATCCTCCTTACAAATGTTGCACCCGCTTTTAACCCACTTAAGGGTGAAATTTTCCAAAACGCTGAAAGTGCTTTATTTGTATTCTTATAATTAATCTTTCCACAAAGTTTGAAGTCTCTTGCTCAGAAAATAAAGTTTTCTCCATACAAACTTTGCACCCCTATTTAACCCCTTTATTAGAAATGTGTTTTCTGGCTGCAAAAGAAGATTTTGTAACGTTAATTAATGCATATACAGAATATTATGTTCTTAAAATCTATCAATTATATTACATGTTATCAAATGAATAATTGAGGAACGTAAGTAGGTAGATATAAATATGTATGTATGTACTTACGATTTTCTGCATTTCACTAAGAATGCAAACCTAAACTTATCGAAAGCAAGCAGACAACCACCTTCGTGCAGCACCTTGAATGTACTAATTAATTACAGATGCAGGGCAGGTAGTTTCCCCCACACCACACCACCACCCCTCTTATCCTATGGGTATGTCTGTGTGTTTGCCCGCTAGTTCGTCCGCGTAGAATGTAAATGTTTGTTAAAGGAATGATTTAAAAAAAAACCCTGAAATTGGTTCACACTTTTTCATGTCCACAACATCAAATTTCAAAATCGATGCCATTTTCGTAATTAGCGTCACAAAGAACCATAAAAACGACAGTAATATTGATATTTAGACATTTCAACCCCATCGCACCCTAACAGGGAGATGGTATTTCACGTCCGCCACGTTGGATTTAAAAATCGTTGTTTTTTTCGTATTCAGCGACTCGAAAAACCATAGAAAAAATACCCATGTTGATTTTCAGACTTTCTCACCACATTGACCCCTTTAAGGCGTTGAATTCTCAAAAATCTATCGTTAGGAATACTCGTGTGAAGTTTCGAATAAAATAGTCGGACTAATCTTGTTTCGCCATACAAACTTTGGACCCCCATTTCACCCCCTTAGAGGATGAATTTTGAAAAATCCTTTCTTAGTGCTCCCCTAGATCTTATAAGGAACCTACGTGCCAAATTTGGAATCTTTAGAACCAGCGGTTTGAGCTGTGCGTTGTTAATCAGTCAGTCAGTCAGTCAGTCAGTCAGTTTCTTCTTTTATATATTTAGATTATTGATCTTACTATTGGGACTAGTTCGATTTGTGTAAGATTGTCCCCTGATATTTTTTTTATTATCAGCATATATACGCGCCACTTCTGGACCTCCTCTCCCCCTTTTATTATATCCTTTAATAATTAAAACCGTATCATGTCCAGCTATTCCTGTAAAACCATAATACGGCTTCCAACTTCCAAACCTATAACTTTCGACACCTCATGTAAAATGCGAAATGTTTCTGATGGACCCCTTTTATTATACCCTCACATATTTTAAACTGGTCCAATCCTGTCCAACTATCCTATAAAACTAAATATTTTGCTCCCAACTTTGAAACCTATAACTTTCGACACCTCATGCCTCGTTATACCACGCAAAGCGACATGAGAGCGTTTTCGAATTTTCGGAACTAGCTGCATGCTTTGGAAGTTCCGTCAGTTTAAAATGTAAAAGCCCAGACCTGCAAAATAGCAGAATTCGCTAACAACCACGGGATCGTTTTCACGCGAGTCATGAAACTATTCCTTTAAAACTGCAATTACGAGTACGTATATACAATGGGATTGGATATGACAGTTTTTAGCAGACTTCAAAAAAGGAGAGAGGTTATATATAATGTTCCACTGCATGCATTTTGTTTTTTGTATGTTTGCCGATTTTTCCGTCAATTGTGGACCGATTTCCAAAATTCTTTTTTTAATCGAAAGAGTATACTCTTGAAGTGGTCCTGCTGTCACCAGGTCAGGATCTGACGATGGGATCCCAGGGAAATTGAGGGCAACACTCCAATTTTATAGGTACGCGTGTAGTAATTTCGGTATTTTCTATTATATAAATAAATAAAAAAAATAATCCCCTCGGAAATCGCAATTTTGGTGAAGTGGAAATGATGATGAAGGCCACAGATGACTTATGAAACTCCTCAAAGATGTAAAGTACGTCAAAGATCTCAGATCAGAAAGAACTACGTCTGTTGAAGTAGCAACTAATGAAGTGTTAATTCTGAGATCCTTGAGGAATCGACGGAACTCTTCAAATATTATCAACCCACAGATAGCGACTTGGGTTATTCTGTAATAATCAATTTTGCTCTCGGAAAGCAGTTCATGTGGTGAATAGGAAAGGAAATGTGGAAATTTTCATGTACCTACCTAGCAGTGGCGGAGCGCCCATACAAGCCGATTCCCACCGGCTTGCCCAAAATTTATTTTTAGTCAAGCCTATAGTTATATACTCTAAACTCTTTCATAAGTTTTTTTGCACCGTGTTGCCCATCGAAAATGTTCACGCGCCGCCACTGCTACCTAGTATGTGGCTTGGCGAAGTACTGAATTGAAGTCAGTTTAAACTTTGTTTTTAAATTTACTTTAAAAACAAAGTTTAAACTGACTTATGCAATATTAAATAGTCCCAGTAGTCAAGGTACTGTTACACATGATCTAGAATAGCATGCTAAAAAGCGTGCTATGAGTATGCTTAATATGAGCATACTTATGAACTGTTTACATTAGCTAGCAATAAACATGCTAGTTTTAAATATGCTCCTGAATAAGCATGCTTATTAAAGCAAACACTCCACTACACCATGCCATTTAATAGCGTGAGATAAGTTCGCCTTTATACCAACTAGCTACTGTTACACGTGTGTGTTGTGTAATGTGTTAGCTGTTGTTGTTTGAGCATGCTCAATTATTTTGTATGCAAATAGCATGCTACTTACTAGCAACTTTTCAGGTACACATGCTATTTTCTCGAAATTAGCATGCTTTCGTGCTACTAAAAAGCATGTGTAACAGTAGCTTAACCGATTTTGTTTGTATTTTTACCGATGTCTTGTGTACAATAAAGTATTTATCTACACCCATATCATAAATCTTTTATAATGTGTTCGGAAACCATATATAATGACCGCCATTATTGCAACCAGTAACGTAACATCAGCGTTTAATCTGTGCCAGTGTTATTACAATGTGCGCGTTTTTTTTTGTTTTTTCAATCTTAATTTAAGTAGATTGGTCGTTAAATGAGAATGTCGCTCCATACGTCCGCTGGTGGTAAACGGGATTACTAGGGTGACGTTAGCGCTTGACCTCAAACGGTGACTGCTGCTGCATGCTGTGATATATGCATTGTGGGTAGATCTAAGAAAGCATATGATAGAATAGGGTAGGCATTGCATGTTTCATAAATCAGTCTTCGATTAAACCTCCAACTGATAATATCTGCGTGTGTTATTTAGACTACCTAGACTTCCTACACTTCCGTATCCCTGGATTTTATAGTGGTGTAAAAAGTATCCCCAATTCTTGTGCCAAAAGGAAATTCTTCCAAGATAAAAGCCTAAATAAAAGAATCCGTCACGGGCGAACATCACCCGGCTAAATGAGCTTGAAGATAAGATACTGCCTTTTAAATCTTGATGAAACCCTTTTTTAAATACTAAAGTTTGCCTTGAGACTTTGCTCCAGTCAGAATGATCTTACTAAACGGTACAATAAAATACACATACCTACGTACCGAAAGAAGCAGTGAGGGTAGACCCCGCACAAGGTGGACTGATGACCTGGCCCCGTAGCATGGATGGCGGGCGTTATCACGCGATAAGTGATAGGATAAGCGCGTCGTCTCGTTCTATCGAACGGTGTCAGCCAGGGACGGATGCTCTATCCTATCACTTATCGCGTGATAAGATGCTACGGGGCCTGGTCGCGAGTGGCCGCTGGATGCGGGTGGCGCAGGACCACTCACTTTGGAACTCTTTGGGGGAGGCCATTGTCTAGTAGTGGAAGTCTTTCGGTTAAATGTGCCTTGCCCGATGCCACATAAGTTTAGCGATTCGGAGGGTTATATCGGTTAGTTTAGTTCAGATGCGGAATGCCACCTAAGCTAAATTTCTGAGAAATATTGCTAAGTTTACTTTATGTGATTTCCTGTAGCCTAGTGGTTCAGGCATACGGCTGTCAAGCGGTGGTCGTGGGTTCGAATCCCGGCTCGTACCAATGAGTTTTTCGGAACTTATGTACGGATTATTTACCGTTAGCTTTTCGGTGAAGGAAAACATCGTGAGGAAACCGGTCTAATCCCAACAAGGTCTAGTTTTCGCTCTGGGTTGGAAGGTCAGATGGCAGTCGCTTTCGTAAAACTAGTGCCTATGCCAAATCTTGGGATTAGGTGTCTAAGCGGACCCCGGGCTCCTTTAGGGGCACAACCGGGAAGAACGCTACGATGATGATAATGACTTTATGTGATTTCCTATCCATATAACGATTCTACAGTTTCCCAAATCCCATCAGCTCGTATAAATGAGGTTTTCGGAACTAACTAACATCTAACATCATCTAACCTTCACCGTTAGCTTTTCAGTGGAGGAAAATAAGGTGAGGAAATACAGCGATGGAGAAATTCAATGTTGTATGTTAAGTTCCCAACCCGCACTGGGCCAGCTTGGGTTGCCCATTCCCTCTCATCCATGAGAGACCTGTGCCCAGCAGTGGGACTATATATAGGCTGATGATGATGATATCGACACTGCTATCGAATTTAATGAGTTTATTAGCCTTTTCAATCGACATAATGCACTTACAGTAAAGATTGGTTAAGTGGGACCTGGATAAGTGAGAAACCTCCATAGCTAGAGCTCATGCTGAGGTCCCGACACTTAAGCATTGTCTTAACTCTGTTAATGGGACACAACAAACCTCTAGGTATATCTGGGGCTCTATCGATTTTATCGTCATAATTACCTTTATAATTAAGAGCGAGAGTATTTTACCTCTTTTACGGAGACTATATTTAAAAAACGCTAAGTTGGTTTGTTTGAATGTTATAGATATACCTCTGTAACTGAGATAACATCAATGTATTACCTCTCTAACTCAGACTATATTGCTGCTTTGTTTACTAATTTAATCTTAGTCTACCCGCAAATAATGTCCGCACTTGGCTAGTTGTGCCTAAATTACCTCAAGTTGATACATATTTATACAACGTGTTCTTGACAATTGCCGTTAATTGCAAGGCTACATAGCTTAGATCAAATAAAGTTAAATTTCTCCAAGACGGTAGTACCTTAACTGTTACTGTTATCAAGATATTCAATGTTTAATTGTAGTCTTAACCAGTGTAAATGGCTCTTAACTGTGACGTCATAGCAGCTTTTTAAATTTTGTAAGGTTCCTATACACTACAAGAAGGTTTACAAAGTGAGTTCGTTCGATATTACATGTTTTTACATTAATATTTTTTATTTTATGTGTTTCAAGACCCTTGTACAATAAGACAGTAACCGTTAATGCGAAAGAAAATTGTTTTGTCCAAAATTAACCCTTTACCTACGGGTGTCAACCAGAGTTGCCAGTACGGCAACACAGCTGCATTACGGGTGTCAACTATAGTTGATCGAAGTAATGGTCATGTTCAATATTTTTTTTAATCAAAACGAGACCTTGTGTCTTGGTAATAGCGGTCACATTATGCATTGGGAATAGTCTAGATGCAAAGGAAAACATATCATAATGTTTCGGTAGATGGCTCTGAAATAAACATATTTTAAAAAAATACCGCTTTTTTGGTGTCAACTGGGGTTGACACCCGTACTGCAGAAGTGCAAATAATTCAACTCAATATAGCGGACAACAGTGTTTTTGTGAGAGTACGGCGTGGGAGTGTTTGGAGTGTTATTTTTAGTGATTGATATTTATGCATTATTTTTATAATTATCATTATGTAAGTGTTTATTTGTGTTAAATATACTATAAACTAATATTCTTAAACTTTAACTTGTGAAATCCGCGAGTAGTAACTTAAAACTCTTCAATTTCTTAGTGACTGATTATATTGCTTGATATCAGAAAAAATAATTAATATTATTACTCCAAGTGATTATTTATGGATTAAACACATTATATTTATTCTGTGTGTGAAATTTCAACTGTGTAGCTGTAATACTTCAAAAGTTTCAAGTAAGTGAAATTATGCCTAACCACTGACTCTCGCCAAAACATGCCCGTATTGAGCGATGACGGCGTCATTCAAGGCCCCGTAGGTAAAGGGTTAAATAAAACCTTGTTTTTGTATTTTTTTTTTCCAAAAAATAATTATGCTAATTTGTTTCTGTGAATACCTACTCTGCAATATGCCAAAGTTAACCGAAATTCCCGGGAGCAACCTGTATATAAAACTAAATGGCAGTCACTTTGCCGCCATTTTCGTTTTCGCCGAAAGCTGCTGAAATCCAATTTCAAAATCACATCGCAATAAAGCTGCCGTCACATTTGACACAATGTCTCGTAATATTTTGAGCGCGGCCACAATTCCAAACGTTTGACGGACAGCTCGTGATATAGCGACCGGCGATCAGTCGGTGTTTTGTTGGGTTGTGTGGTTTGTGGAGATACGTCGAATATTCGGTAAGTATTCTGAAGATGCCCGGATCAATGTAGTACCTACATTTAATGTCATCATTAATTTCACATTTTCCATGTAAGTATCATAATATATTGTCGACGTGTCCGGTCGTGTGAAATTTGTGTGCAATCATGTGGAACCTGGGAATAGAATAAAATTGTCATAAATAAAGTAATGTAGGAACTTTTTTAGATGGGTACAAAATGTAATATAATGTAGGATTAGGTCGATATGACGACTCGTATTATTAATTGTTTTTCTTATATAGTATAAAGCCATCCGAATCGCTAAACTTAAGTGGCAGTGGGCGGGGCACATTGCACGTAGACCTGATGGCCGTTGGGGCGGAAAGGTGCTCGAGTGGCGACCACGTACCGGAAGGCGAGCCGCTGGATGCGGGTGGCGCAGGACCAGTCATTTTGGCACTCTTTGGGGGAGGCCTATGTCCAGCAGTGGACGTCTTTCGGCTGATATGATGATGATGATGATGATATAGTATATCTTATCTTACCTGCATTTTCTGTCTGTAAATTTGCAATTATTTTCTACTTTTGTCATTGCTGGATTTTGAGGTTATACACTTGTCTTCTGTCTTCTTTCTGGTCTTGTTAGAATGTACGTACTTATTTTATTAGTACATATTTTTATTTTAAACCATTTCTACACTTACTGTTTTTATAATCGTCTCCTCTCTTTTGTGTAAGTTTTCGTATTATGTATATTGTGTAAATAATAGAATAATATTTTGTAACTTGCTCGTTCGCAGCTAGATGGCGCTGCAACAGACGTCATAGACGCAAGCACAATGGCTGCGTTTAGTGAGACTTGTTAATTTTAAGGCCGTGTCAGACAGCAGGGAACGTGGCCCACAAATGGTTTCGCCGGAAGACCAGCGTTGGCTCATGAGCCAGCATTATGCTGAGGCGGGACCATTTCATGACAATTTTTTTTAGTTTTTTTTAGTTTATTTTTTTATTTTAAATTTATGTTTGAGTTTTTGTCACGAATAAATTATTTCATTTCATATTCGGGGTTTGGAAAATTCCATATATTTTTTGATGTTCGTAATATGCCAATTTATTCGGTTAGTTAGGTTCAACTGCCGAATATTTGCCGTATAATGCAAAATGGCATAGGTATAGCAAGAATGTAATTTCTATTAATTTCCTTGTGAAATAGGCAACAAATATAAATAAAACGGATTATTGTTGTTATTTTATGTAATTTATAGTCAATATTTCACATATAAATAAAACAATAAATATGAACTCTGTAATTCTTGACGATCATATGTAATTGTGTATAAGTTTGATTTAAGGCAAATTAATATTGAATATTACAATGGAATAAATGATCTAATCTTATCATAATAAATAAATTAAGTACCACTGAATCAATTTGTTTTAGAACAGTATTAGATAGTTTGAATCGGATTTTTAGGCCTAATATTCGGTTCAGCAAAAGCTGGACCAAAAATTCGGCCGAATGTACTGTGAAATCCGTGGCGCATCTCTAGTTATTTTTATATCACGACTGTCTTTAAAACTTGTCGATATATGGGCATATATTATTTTTCATGCGACATCTGAAACCATCCCCAATATGGACGCAGTTACGTAGTTAGTTTGGTGTTGAGTTTCCTTAAATGGGGATAAGGAAAAATGCTTAATACATGTTTGACATGACCCGTGTCACACTACGTCAACATTATTGACATGTACGGAATCTCATATGAATTTGTTGAGGTTTAAGAGATCCGAATATTCAAATAAAGTTACAGTTTTTCCACGTTGTTTGTTATTCTAAATAGATTTATGTCAGTTCACTATGTGTATTTGTATTTTACTGACTGACTAAAGGTCAAACACAACGAAAAGTATAATGCAAGTTCAGAGTTGGGTATTGGTTAGTATCACAAAATACAATATTCGAATTTGAATCTCAAAGTTTTGTAAGAATTGACAGCTCTTTTACAGTGTTATTGAGTCACTGAGCGAAACCACGGACAGATGAATTTTTGGAACTATGAGGGTTCCTAGACTTCCTAGTTGATTACGGTACCCTCTTATGACCATATTTCTTTCAGGCCCCGTAGCATGGATCACGCGATAAGTGACAGGATAAGAGCGTCGTCTCGTTCTATCGAACGGTGTCAGCCAAGGACGGAGGCCATCCATGCTACGGGGCCTGATTATTATCATTATGCTACCTAGTACTTCTTTCTCTCTTGGCCAAGATGGGACTATCTGATAGTTTAGACTGTAGAATGTGTGGCGAGGAGGATGAGACTATGGAACACTTATTGTGTGAATGTCATGCCCTTGCCAGACAAAGAATGAACTACTTTGGTAACGGTTACCCGCAATCAAAGGAATTCAAGGTGCTCCCGGTGAACTGCATCATCCGCTTTGTGGAAATGATGGAGCAAGCCTGGGAGCAGGTATAAAGGAGAGGGCAAATGCACAAAAGATCCCACTGGGTCGAAGTGCATCCGAAAGGGCCCTCACCTAGATAAGATAAGATAAGATAAGATAAGTACTTATTTGATTAAATATATTTTATCCAACGTTGCTTTGTTGTCTTGGTATGGTACCCCTCGTAGAAGCATGTATCATTTCTTTCTGTGTTTTCTTTTTTGTAAGTTATAATACTTATAATGTAGGTTATGTGAGCATTCGTTAAAGAAAATTGATCAAATGTGGGGAAGATAGGGTACAGTACTAAAGCCACTTCAGAGCGCACCCGAGATATTTACAATAACACTTCAGTAATAATAATAATCAATATCATCATCAGCATCAGCATCATCATCATAATTATTCGTCAAATACTGGATTCGAATACTCGTCGAATACTAATTATCTAATTCAGACAAAGTTTTTTTTAATAGTGAAATACCACCCTTGCCACATTAACGGGCGCTCTCCGCGTAGGCGCTTTCCGCTACTGAACGGGAAAACCACGGGATCGGCTACGAGCGAGCGTAGCGAGTATCAATTCCAGTGACTCTCTTCTAACTAGCGATAGCGTTATCCCGGCCTTTGCCAGGGTCTGTGTTAATTTGTTAACTGTCTGTGTTAATTGTTAAAAATGTATAATTTCTTAGGGAAATAATGTTCTTTAAACCTAAAACTGTGTTTAATTTGCGATGGTTATTATTTTGAATTTTTTGACATATTTGATATTGTAATGTATTTTTAGATAAATCACTGACATCTGAAAAGTTTTGACTTGTTTACTTAATTTGGTTTGACTTTGTAGTGTAGGCAACAGTTAACTGATATTATTTGTTTTTGTATTTTTATTCTTTTTTAGGGTTCCGTACTCAAAGAGTAAAACGGGACCCTATTACTAAGACTCCGCTGTCCGTCCGTCCGTCCGTCCGTCCGTCCGTCCGTCCGTCCGTCCGTCCGTCTGTCTGTCACCAGGGTGTATCTCACTGATACCGTGATAGTTCCAGCTGAAATTTTCACAGATGATGTATTTCTGTTGCCGCTATAACAACAAATACTAAAAACACAGAATAAAATAGTTTTTTATAGATACGGTACGGAACCCTTCGTGCGCGAGTCCGACTCGTAATTGGCCGGCTTTTTTAATATTATTGTTCGCACTTGTATAACATTTTCTTTATTGTCTATTTTAAATTTTGATATATTATGACATAATATATCAAAATTTAAAATAGACAATAAAGAAAATGTTATACAAGTGCGAACAATAAGTACTCTTGAGATGTTTGATATTTTGTTAGCTTTATTATTTTACGTCATACCTGGCCTTAAAGTAGGAATTACCGCACGCTATGCGTGCGGAAAACCCTACTTCCTGGCCAGATAGAGACGTAAAATGTTGTACTTACCACGGGCGGTAATAAAGAAAGCCTCAGAGCGCATATTTATCGCCCTTGCCTTCGGCTCGGGCGCCAAATACCTGCGATCTGAGACATTCTTTGTTTAACCGCCCTAGGTAAGTAATGTACTATTGTGAAATGTTGAAATGCAATGTATACATTATTATTGAATTAATAAATGAAATTAAAAGTTATCACAAATTTGATGTATCAATAACCTTAACCAGTACCTACACTAGACATCAAAATTCAGTTAGTTCAAGCGAAAAGTTTCTCAGAATGGCGCTGGGTGATACGAGAGGCGACCCTGTCAGCTAAACTCTTTTAAAATATGAATACCTATTGTGCAACTTCATGCCGGATACTGAACTGCCAACAATAACTTGTTACGGCTAGTTCCGGCACAGTAAACTCGTTCAAACAGTATACTAAGGTACATGTCCTCGGGTGGCAGAATACACGGCAAATTACCTCGGAACACCGGGGTCACTACCGGAGGCCGTCGGCAACATAAAGGGTCTGCTAGGCTTCCTGGTGGAACTGGGTTGGCATGAATAAGAGTAGTGCCAAAACCCATACGCAAAGTAGGCGCATTATGACGCCGAGTTGCGGAAACCCAGCCCGCGTACAACCTATAACATATGTAATATATGTATACTAAGGTAAGTTTTAGAGCGGTTACATACGTGAACACGCTACTTAACTGTCGCGCGGCACCAGCCTATTGTCACCTGTCAAAATCACCCGTATCGATACTGTACAGATGTAGTGAATAATCATTTCCCATCGTATTTTCTCGGAAATGTTCGTATTTGTCATGCTACATCAGTCAACCTCAGTACTTTTTGTACCGTGACCCACTGAAATAGCAAGACACGTTCGTACGTTTCCGCTCTTATGTCAGAAATTATTTAATGATTGGAAGTGAAATCTCCTACCTTCCGTCACGTTCTGATAAGTGTGCGAGTGCCTGAGTGACGGATGACTGTCTTATCCACAACTTTTTATTATTATTCCTCTTTATTTAAATTTCCTCTTAAATTAGGTTTTTACAATAATTATATAAAAAGTAAAATATAATAATAATTATTATTAAAGCCTTTATTATCTATTACATAATACACCATTTGCTTACTTCTAGTTGTTGCATGCGATTGTAGTTATAGCTACAATGTAGATTGGTTAATAATTGTTATATAAATAAATAATAAATAAATAAATATTACGGGACAATCTTACACAAATCAACCTAGGCCCACGGTAAGCTCAGTAAGGCTTGTGTTGTGGGTACTAGGCGATGATATATATAATATATACATGCATATAGATACTTATATACATACATAACATCCATAACTCAGGAACAAATATTCGTGATAAATACACAAATAAATGCCCTGACCGGGATTCGAACCCGGGACCTCCAGCTTCGTAGGCAGAGTCACTACCCACTGGGCTACGGAGGCCATTATACATATATATTTTTTAAACATGCTCTTTTTCTACTATATCATATTACTTTTTGTTCAATAATAATATAATATTACTTTGGTACCTACATGCAGTTTATAATTACACATTTAATAATAATTAATCCTTTCTGATTTAATATTTACAATGAGTATTCAGATTTAGAGTTATTGAGAAATAATTTACATAATAATATAATATTGAATCATTATGATTGCTATGTTTACCATAACACCATCGTTTTTTTTATTTTATTGTTTTAATTTTTCATCTCTGTATTCATTGATTATTTATAGTATTTTACTAATTCATGATATCGTTATTAAATCATAGTTAGGTAATATTTACTAGGAGTCTGTCCTAGTCCAGTTAGGTAGGTCCAACTTCGAGAAAGAGATCAATCGTCGAATCCGACATTCGGGAAGCTACGGCACGGCACATCTTTTTGTCCAATATTCCGCCGCAGTGTCTCAAGACGGGAGTCTTTGACCAGTGTGTGTTGCCTGTGATGACATATCCTATACTATTAAACGAACAATATTTGTATATATATATATATATGTGTGTGTATGTAAGTATATATATATATATTTGCAATCACGTTCTCGGAAACGGCTCTAACGATTTCGATGAAATTTGGAATATAGGTGGTGACGGGGACGAGAAATCAATCTAGATAGGTCTCATATCCGGGAAAATTTGTTTTCTCCGTATTTTCTCCATTTTCATCCGAGCGGAGCTCGGTCGCCCAGGGACTGGCACTGAAACGTGGTCGCTTACAATAGGCCTCATAAGAAGGCTCAAAGTAACCCAAAGGGCAATTGAGAGGGTTATGTAGGGAGTTTCTCTGCGTGATTGCATCAGAAATGAGGCTATCCGCAGCAGAACCAATGTAATCGACATAGCCCTCCGAATCGCTCAACTTAAGTGGCAGTGGGCGGGGCACATTGCACGTAGAACTGATGGCCGTTGGGGCGGAAAGGTTCTCGAGTGGCGACCACGTACCGGAAGGCGCGGCGTTGGTAGGCCTCCCACAAGGTGGACTGATGACCTGGTAAAGGTCGCGGGAGTCCGGTGGATGTGGGTGGCTCAGGAACGGTCACTTTGGAACTCTTTGGGGGAGGCCTTTGTTTAGCAGTGGACGTGTTTCGGCTGATATAATGATGATGGTGATGAATATTTATTTAGGTATTTGTTTAAATTTTAGTCTTCTTTCTTGCTTGTAGTATAAATGATCCACAACACAACTATAAGTGATAAAATCTTAGGCCCGCTGCGCTACTGTTGACACATTGTTTACTGCGTCATACCCCGTACACTAAATTAGATGGTAGCTAAAGTAACTTGAGCACTATGCCCCAGATAGCTCGGGGATAGCGCTTAGGAACTTGTGACTTCATTAAACGACCTCAAAATGTCGACACTGTGGGAGACGTTCCCGAGTAGAGGTGAGACGAGTATTCAGTATGTTTGGTCTAGTTATTATTCTAGCATTATTACGACGGTGGCAAACAAGAATTCCATTCTGAAGAGTAATTTGTCTGAATGCATATTTTCCCCGAATTTCATTATTCCTAAACCACGTTCAGCTGAAGGAATTGTAGATTTTTCAGAAAATAATACCGCCTGACGTTAAAAACGTAAAAAAATGGTGTGTAACATTTAAAAACAAACTCAAACAGCTCCTCATAAAAATGGCTTGGACGAGTTTATGACATATTGTATATCATTGACCCAGTCATAAAACAGCTAGGTACCCCACCACTTTAAAAATTATGAAATAATGATTAAAACATCTTAGAATGTATGAAATTTTATGATTAGTATTTGATGTGCTATTGACCTGTAATATTTAACATTTTATCGATAAAGTTATGAATCTGAATAGGTAGACTAAATAAAATAACTTACCTACCTTCTTTAAATATTTGATTTAATCATCTCCTCAAATTTTTCGAATAGCTTAACTTAAGTGGCAGTGAGTGAAACACATTGCACGTAGAACCGATGGCCGTTGGGCCGGAAAGGTTTTAGAGTGGCAACCACGTACCGGCAGGCCCGGGAATCCGCTAGATTCAGCTGGCGCAGGACCGGTCGATCATTGTGGCACACTTTGGAGGAGGATTTTGGCTGATATGATGATGATCCAAATTGTAATCTAGCAAGACATGGCTTTGGGAATAATTATGTTTTCGTACCAATACAACTCTTTGCAATTTTTGTGTACTCCCAAGCATACAGCCGGGCGGCTATTTAACTAAGCAGATATCTACGTCATTTTTTGACTCGCTCATCATTCGTTATTAGGTATTTACATGATTCATTTATTTTCTTAATTATATACAAGATTTACAGGATTTAGAAGCTACTTCTGCATCATCATCTCATCAACAATCAATCATATCACAAAGAGTGCCAAGAACCGGTCCTGCGGAAAAATACACAATAAATAAATAAATATTTGCGGACAATCTTACACATATCGACCTAGTCCAAAACTAAGCAAAGCTTGTACTATGGGTACTAGACGACGATATACATGCTGATATAGATAAATAAATACCTAAATACATAAAAAACATCCATGACTCAGGAACAAATTTTCGTGCTCATCACACAAATAAATGCCCTTACCGGGATTCGAACCCAGGACCTCTTGCTTCGTAGGCAGGGTCACTACCAACTAGGCTAAAGCGGTCGTCAACTTAGAGCATTAAACCAACCGGAGTAGCCATTGCCAGGCGTTCCCCTCTGCCAAAGGTACGAGACCGCCGGTCATAGCGGTTATATAAAACTAGTTGCCGCGCGCTCCGCGTCATTCAATGAATCACAGTGAGCGCGGAATGACCCGAGCTAAAAATGCCGAATTGCAACGTGTTCTCGTGTAATAAGAGATCAGAAATATCTAATGTACAAAAGGATAACGTTACTTTTCATCTGTTAGTATTATTACGTTTAAATATTATCAAATAGTGCATTAAATTTGCAAAAAACTAAAAAATATTGTCAATCTAACAGTGTTCCCACTTAATGGTACTAGCTCTACTTTTGGGTATTTTTTAAAGTTGACTGTATAAATGTTTAATTATAAGTTCTACTTTAAATTCGTTATTATTAACACAGTTTATCCAATAAAAATGGTACTAACCATAAATAACGTGAAATTTATAATTGTAGATGTTTAATTAATTAATGATGGATTACTGTTTGCAAATTCATTTATTCTTTTATTTTCACCATATATTTTTATTTAATGTTTTAAATATAATATGTTTAGGCTGCATTTTATTAATTATACGGAATTTACGATCGTCACTTGTTCCGTAAATATGCATTTTTAATTTGTTACTCTAGCAACATTGTACTAGGAAAGTTAGTGAAGGGACAGCACAAAAACAAATGTCGATAAACATTATAAGTATGTTATTCTTATAATTTATTTTTCAGATTCCCAAAAGATGTAATGATTCAGGATGTCTGTATCCGAGCTTGTGGAAATCATGTGTCGTGGACACCTAAACGCACTATTTGCTCCCAGCATTTTGAATGTTATTTTGTAAAAGTTGCTTTTTATTCTTTGTTTCTTGTTTTATGTTATCTCCAAAAGATACAGTACAGTGTAAACCTGTCCTGCCTGAACCAAAATTCAGACCAGTTATTCATGTGGAAAAAAAATCCTGTTATCCTTTTGACCGTCTGTCCAAAGATATATCGAAAAACTTGATATAATAAAACTTGTGGTAAATCTAATCAGCTTTCATTTTGGTTAGAATTGTTATGTTGCTAGGACGCATAGTTTCCGAGATATAGGTGAAAAACCGAATAATGGGACTTTGAAACCCCCCCTTCCCTCCGGCTCAAGGGTTACGGGCAAGGACTTTTAATATGTTTACCTCCTAACTAGTCCAAACAAAGTTACGAAGTCAAAAATTGTGTTCCATGCATTTCCCTCTATACCTTTTCTTGAGCATTCGTTTCCGAACCTACATGAAATATCGATAAGTTTATTATTTATTATCGACATGTTCCTCGCACTATCGATGTTTATTTCGAGCTGACGTCATCTCTTTCACGGACAGGTTGTCTGTGTATGTGTTTGTACTTGTGTGAGTATAGTTTATGCTGGTGTTTGATAATTTTGTCGTGTGCGTGTGTAGTGACGCTATCGGAAAAATGCATTGGTGTTAACATGATTTGTGTGCGTTGCCTCGTCCCCCGCGCCGAAAACGGCAGACTTTTTTAGATAGAAAAGTGTTCGCGTGTCGTCTCCGGTTGGTTTAATGCTCTAAGGTCGTCAATGTAGAATAGTTCTGCATAACATCATAATATTATTATTATTCTAGCCAATTTGCCAACACGAATGTACCCAACACTAAACTGACCGTCACCGAGATACTTATTAAATTTGCCCGTAGCGGAATTAAGCAGAACTCTAACTTTGTTTTGTAGCCGATTTACCTGCAAAGGGAATGAAGTTTCAATCGATTCTGTTCGAAAATCTGGGCAGTACTCACATTTGCGTTAAGAGTCCTCAGCACGATCAAGTTAAGTCGGCTCTCCATACAAAGTTACAAACGTAGTTTGGTTGTCGTTTTGAAAAAGCACACTCATCATCATCATCATCATCATATTTTAACGGCCTCCGTAGCCCCGTTGGTAGTGACTCTGCCTACGGAGCTGGAGGTCCCGGGTTCGAATCCCGGTCAGGGCATTTATTTGTATGTTTATCACGAATATTTGTTCCTGAGTTATGGATTTTAATACATGTATATAAGTATCTATATGTATTTATCTATTATATATATCGTCGCCTAGTACCCACAACACAAGCCTTATTGAGCTTACCGTGGGCCTTAGGTTGATTTGTGTAAGATTGTCCCGTAATATTTATTTATTTATATCAGCCGAAAGATGTCCACTGCTGGACATAGGCCTCCCCCAAATAGTGCCACAATGGCCGGTCCTGCGCCACCCGCATCCAGCGGACTCCCGCGACCTTTACCAGGTCATCAGTCCACCTTGCGGGGGGCCTACCCACGCCGCGCCTTCCGGTACGGCACACTAGAATAACATGAAACTTTTTATACATATTTGGATCGGCCATGTCTATAAAACTAGTTCCTGTTGCTTTAAATAATAGAAATATCAAATTTAAAAAAAAACGGCCAAGTGCGAGTCGGGCTCGAAGGGTTCCGTACCATTATCTATAAAAATATTTATTTTATTCTGTTTTTAGTATTGTTTGTTATAGCGGCAACAGAAATACATCATGTGTGAAAATTTCAATTGGAACTATCACGGTATCAGTGAGATACAGCCTGGTGACAGACATACAGACAGACAGACAGACAGACAGAAAGACAGACAGACAGACAGACGGACGGACAGCGGAGACTTAGTAATAGGGTCCCGTTTTACTATTTGAGTACGGAACCCTAATAAACTAAGCGATTAGACTTTGTATGAAAAACTTTTTACTTAATAGCTCTATTTTCTTACAAGCTTTTATTTAACTTGACCCTGTTCGTTTATTTGTTAGTTTTTTAGTGTGGGACTTCAACCGATTGAGCTGAAATTTTGGGTATAAGTATAATTTGGATGACAATTCAATATTAGGGTACTATCCAGCTGATCTGATGATGGAGACAGAAGGTGACCATGGGAATTCAGTGGTCGGCACTCAAGAACCTTTCCGCTATTCCGAAGTAGACTAACTAATTTGAACCAAAACTCAGAACTTTTTTTAGTTATTCTCTGAGTTGTTATTTGCCGTTTTGCAGTTACAGTGCTTCTCATAGAGTTCATCTACAATAATAACTATACACATGTAGTAACATCGAGTTCATTTGCACCGTAGTTAGGTAACTATATAATTGGGAAGTTTTAGTGTAGGCAGATTTTGTCCTCGCTCTACACTTTAAATGACACTGTTTTGACTGTATCACGATTTAACTAAACAAGGCATTGAATTAACCACCTGACAGAGGATTAATGGTCTCTTGTCACTGTCAAAAACGGTCTCTGAATAATGAAAGTTTTATAAACTGTTGGTTACTAATGGTGGTCCAGTTCGGAGGTGAAGGCGCTATCAATCTGTCCATGGTGTTGTGACACTGTGCTGAAAGGAATTTGGGGTGGTTATAGAAATCTGAAATTTGTTGTTGAGCTGACGGGTGCTTATTCAATAACAGACATAATGAAAGCCAGTCCTGACATTTTGTAATTATAACTTGAGTATTTTGTATACGATTTTTGATATTAGCCGTACCTATATACGTTGAAAGTTTCCTAAGCGTAACTATCTTGCTGTTATTAGTATTACCACAGAATACCTAGTATAGTTTGTTTTAGTGCTAGATGACGAAATGACGTAAAGAACCGACCATTACATGTATTGCTTAGGTAATTGTTGTCTTCAAGTAAAACAATTATAACCCGCAAGTGTTAACTTGAGACCTCGTTCATATGACATTAGTACGTGCTCGAGTCTCAAGTTAACTCTTATACGCAAGTGTATCGGTAGGCCCAAAGCATACTAAACAATAAAATAAACTGTAGCTGTTCCAGTTAGCCCCAGTATTAGTTTTATCGATACATACGAGTATATGGTTTCAAACGCGTTTGCGTTTAGTTTCAATTTGCATGGCAACGCGAACGTTCCTAATAGTTACCACCAGAGGCACTGTTCGCGTTGCCATACAAATTGAAACTAAACGCAAACGCGTTCGAAAACGTATTGTATCGATAAAGCTTATACTAGAGCTACTCACGATTTTGCTAATTACGATTTTGTTAGTAATATATAAATATATGAAAATAAATAAGGAACTATTGGATGGCCCAGAGTGACGGATGGGATGCCCGGTTCGCTTCTTTGGCCATACATCAACCCAACTTACATATTAACTCTAGGCCTCTTTTTAACCGACTTCAAAAAAGGAGGAGGTTATAAATGTTCTACTGTATGTATTTTTTTACGCTGCATACATAATGTTCGGCCGATTTTTCCGTCAATTGTGGACCGATTTCCAAAATTATTTTTTCATTCCAAAGAGTATACTCTTGAGGTGGTCCCATTGTCACCAAGTGAGGATTTGATGATGGGATCCCTGGGAAATGGAGGGCAACCCTCAAATTTTATTGGGACGCGTGTAGTAATTTCGGTATTTTCTATTATAACTCGTGTATTTATCCGCGACAATTTTGGTCAAGTGGAACTGGTGACGAAGACCACGGATGACTTATGGAAATCCTAAAAGATGTAAGTACGTCAAAGATTCTGACAGGATTCCGTTGAAGTAGCAACTAATGAAGTGTTAAGGCGCCGCAGGTTCAGCGAAGTGAAGCGAACATAGTTTTTGAAACAATATAATGCATGCGTCTAAACATTTAAACATTAATACATGTGAACCTTAAGATTAGAATTAAAATATATATTTAAAATTAATGTTACAATTTTGATGTGTGTGTGTGTGTGTGTGATGTTAAAAAGGAGCTTGCCTCAGCATAATGTTACAGCGAGGTCACTGCAACGCTGGTTTTCAGGCAGACCCTGGTAACTATGTACATCCATTTTGAATTGCTCGCTGTTTGTCGGGAACGAAATGTCTCAGTTATTGTATGTGTGTGTGTATGTATATGTGTGCGTGTGTTTGGCTTTACTTGGAATACGAAGTGTGTGATGATTGTAAGTAGGTATGTTTGGATGTTCATACATAATAAACATATTTGGCCAATGGCATAATTAAAAGCAAATAATTTAACGTACAAGGTACTCTGATGGTAGGTCATATGGTCATTAATTACATATATGAAGGCACAGCACGACTACCGGGAGGAAGTGCCTGCTGTATTTTGCATAAGGTGTCGTTTCAGATGCAATTTGAAAGTGCCAATGGGTATTACATTTCTTGAGTGGCGGAGGTATGTTATTCCAGCACTTAGTGGCTGTGTATTTAAAACTTCCTCGAATGCGGCGGTATGGTGACGTGGAAGTAGCAGTTCATGACATACTGATCTAATACCGTGTGAGGAGGACGACCTGCTTGAGCGCCAGTATGTATTTAAGTATTTATTTCTCTATATAAGTATCTATATCGTCGTCTAGTTACCCATAGCACAAGCTTTGCTTAGTTTGGGACTAGGTGGATTTGTGTAAGATCGTCCCCAAATATTTATTAAAAATAAAATAAAAAAATCAGTCAATCCTCGCCTTTCTGGTGGAAAACCAGATTAAAGAAAGTACTAGTTACTAGTGCAGTCTGAAAGCAGTACCTAGTTTGGTAAGAAATCCTACAAAATTCAGTCACTTCCCAACTTAAACCAGCTACGATGTTATCACCACACTGCTCAGCAGAAAACTGGTTTTCTAAATCCCAATCCACAAATGTAAACTTTTAACAAGAAAAGTAACTTGATACTGAAATAACACAGCTTCCAACATTTCAGAAAGAATTACTTAGGAAGTTTGTAAGTGAAATATCAACAAACAACTTCTGTAACCGGTAAATAGTTTAAGTTAGTCTACGTAGTGGAACGATTACGGTCTCGGTTTTTTTTTTTGATAAACAAAGTTCATATTTGATACCCAGTGATCAGAGGGGCTACCGCGAACGGCATTCGAAGTTTTTCCCTCTCTGTCGCACTTACTTACGAACTCGTAAGTATGACAGAGAGGGGAAACTTCGAATGCCTTTCGCGGTAGGCCCTCAGAGGTAGAATGAATGTCGAGAGCGCAGCCTAAGGCAAGTTAAGGGTATACTCACACGAACCACAACCACACCACAACTCATTCTTAAAATTAACGAAATTCATTATGACTTTGACCCAAAACGTCATATTCTCTAAATACCTAAAGATTGAAATGCACAAATTCCTTCAAATACCGAATGACTTCTGTCATTTGTATGAAAAAAATATTAAAATAACTAAATTGTTTTGAAGTTTAGGTATAATGAGACTAAGCTATTTAAAAATTCGGCCATATTAAGAATATGGTGTTATGAGAAAAAAAGTTAGGTATACTGTGTGATTTAGGTATTTTGACACTAAGTTATTTTGAGATCTAAGAGTATTGGTAAAAGGGTAAAATCGAAAATAGTCACCGCGCAGGACCCGCGTTCGGTGTGTGGAGGCCTTTAAAGGCCTCCACACACCGGTCGCGTGCGCGGGCCCGCGCAAGTTGTAAAACATTGAAAATAAACTTCAAACACACATCGAACGCGAGCTCGCGGGCCCGCCGCGGGCCCGCGGCGGGCCCGCGTTCGGTGTGTGTTTGAAGTGTAGTTTTAGACCCCGACGCAAGCGAGCGATAGCGATAATATGTGAGTCTGTGGCATCGTAGCTCCTAAACGGATTGAGTTTTTTTTTATCGGAAGTCTTGTGTGCTAAGATGTTTCTTAGCTTGGTGGTCGTGACGGTGTGTTTTAAATTAATCATGTAGGTATGTAGTTAGATTGTTTATTTGTAGTCCCGCACACCAGAAAACCATTTCAGTGTCCGACTCGCACTTGTCACGTTTTTCACTCAAGTTTTCCTTAAGTGCAGTTATATTTCCGTAACGAGGGAACTCAGGCCGCCTAATGGTGAAGATTTTAACCAAAAATGTCGTAACTTAATACATAATCAATGTCGGTTATGTCCTTTCGTTGCCAGAGCTCGCGAGCGCGGTTTTGGCGTAAAAAACAACTTGGAGGCAGATTGAATTACCAAGAAACCCAATTTGCCTCAGATTTAACGAACAACCTCTCTCCTTTAAATTAAAAAGTGAGTGCCGGAATAAAAATTATGAGGCTCGCTGATTTTCAAGCCTTATATTAACTTCACTAGTGATTACTTAATTAGTTAATAACTAGGTACATACCATTTTTAAAACACCTCCGACCCCGACACAACTGACTGACTGACTGACTCACTTAAATTGACGCCCAGCCCAAACCAATGAACCTAGAAAGTTCTTTTTTTCACAAAAGGTATAAAACTAATCAAAGTACATAACTAGTAGGAACATAAAGTATCAAAATATTTATGCAGCACCATCTACTGAGTTGCTTACGACTTGTAAACATTGCAGTTTTTCGTTATAAAACACTTTACGTCGGGTTCTCACATTGTCGTAATTATTTACGAGCTTAGACAATAGTTTACGGACCTCACTCGGTAGCAGTGGCGGCGCGTAATAATTTTCACTGGACAACCCGGAGCCAAATAAAAGGGCTGTTTTTTGATGATTTATTATTATTATTCTGGTAGTGGCTTTTGGGCTGTCAAAGCCCTTATATCACTGCGACCATCGCTGATCTATTGTGATCGCCACTTACTACAATTCTTGGTCAAGTCCTGCAAACTCGAAGAATTGCAGGATTTTGTTGAACTCAAGAAATTTGATCTCCTCCGGGCACATGATGTGTTTGCCCAGGAAGGAGTTACGACTGCGCATGAGGCAAGGCAATCGGTTAGGATGTGTGTAGGCGTCTCCTCTGCTTCAAAGCAGAATCTGCACTGCCTTGTGTCACACAGTCCTATCGTTTGCATGTGCTTATTTAGGCGGCAGTGCCCAGTAAGCACCCTGACCAGCATGCGTAGGCGGTTCCTACTTAGCGCCAAGGCGTCAGAAGACGCCTTTTGCTAAAGGCTCTTGCCTGCCTTGGAATGTTTCAGTCCTGGGTCAGCTCTCCAGGCTTGAATGGTCTTGTAGAAACAATAGGCTTTTAGAGTGAGCTTGGTTAGACTTTTAGGGATACCACAGAACGGCTCTGGTCCGCAGTGTGTTCCCTTCGCCCCCGCTCGTGCAAGCTCATCAGCCTTTTCATTTCCCTCGATACCTGCATGACCTGGGATCCCAACGTAAAATTACCTTGTATTTGGCACCCAGGTCATTCAATAGTTCCCGGCAGTTCTCGACCAGCCTCGACGTTGTGACGTTAGAGGTAAGAGCCAAGAGAGCCGCCTGGCCATCCGAGTGGATATAAATAGTATGATTGAGGAAGACGCTTTGCAGATTCGTTGTCGCACATTCTAGAATGGCGTATACCTCTGCCTGGAATATAGATGCGTGCTTACCCAGGTTCAGACTGATCGCTGCCTCCCCATATATTCTGCATCCTACCTCCGATCCGGATTTGGAGCCATCAGTGTACCACTTCAGGCTACCTGGTTTCCAATCTATGAGGCTGTTCAACCAGTCCTCTCTCCTTAGGAGTTCCACAGAGTAGTTTATCTGCGTGCAAAGTTTTTGGGGGCATTGTGTCAAGTGGCATCCCTAAAACAGGAATGTCGTATACTGAGTCCTTGAGTGTTCTCAAGGCTGTGGATAGCCAGTCGCTTTTCCTCACGGACGCTACTCTGAGCATGCTGGACTTCGCCTCCTTTTCCAAGTGGAGGTCCAGGGGCGGCAGGTTCAGCACGGCTTCCAGAGCAGCTGTTGGAGAGGTTGACATGGCTCCAGTAACGATAATGCAAGCAGTCCGTTGCAGACTGCTGAGCTTAGTTATTGTTGTTTTCTGTGTCGTTTTCCTATACCAGACCACAGAGGCGTATGACACCATCGGCCTCACAATGGACGTGTGTAGCCACAGGGCAATTTTGGGTTTTAGACCCCATCTTTTCCCCGCTTAACGACAGCAGATTGAGAGGGCTACTTTAGCCTTCTGCAAAATTCCGTTACGCCCAGATACTTGACCTCGGAGGAGAGTGGAATTGTTCTGCCGTTCATAGACAGAGGTCTCAGACCATCGAGCTTTCTCTTGTTTGTGAATGGCACAACAACCGTCTTGTCCGCGTTAATGGATAATTCATTTTCCCTGCACCACGTGTTAATAGTGTCTAGTCGTCCTCGATATGACGTTAAACTGTCGTACACTTATTCAAGTGTGTAGCGACAACTAAGAGCGCTGGAATGTTGGTGCGGTCTGGTTGGGACAACTGGTGCCAGGACAGGGTATCAGTTCAGGGCGGCGGCGGAAGAACGTCTTGTACGTCAACGACGGCGCCCGCGAGCCGAGTCAGTAGGCTTACTGTCTACTCACCAACACGCACTGGACGAGCGTGGTGGGTTAAACGTCCAAACCCCTCTAATATGAAACGTAAATCTAAAAATCGGCCCCAAGTGCCCGGCAGCTCCGACGGTGGTGCTGCTGACGACGGTGGGCAGTCTCACGTCGGAGATCGGGGTGCTAAGAATCCCCGGGTGGCGTTATCTCCCAACCGTCAAACGACTAAAGCTAACGTTAAAAGGAATACTGATAAAAAGCTAAATATCCTAACATACAACGTCCGAACTTTAAGGACAGAAGATAGACTTTTAGAATTAGAACACGCACTTGACAATATTTCGTGGGATATAATCGGTCTCTCTGAGGTGCGAAGAGAAGGGGAAGATGTAATCGAGCGTGAGGAAAACATATTTTTCCACTACGGTGAAGCCAGTGGTCTTCACGGAGTAGGCTTTATGGTCGCTAAAGGTGGAAAGATAATATACTTGAGTTCATAGCCTACTCTGAGCGGATTGCTGTGCTCAAGTTTCGAGTTACCGAAAAGGAAACCCTCACCGTTGTTCAAGTGTACGCCCCCACATCATCACACCCGGACGAAGAAATAGAAGAGTTTTATGATCTATTAAACAGGGCCTGCGATGAGCACCGCAGTACTTGGAATATAGTTCTCGGTGACTTTAACGCCAAAGTCGGTACAAAAGAGGAATTGGATAACGGCCATGTTTTGGGACCTCATGGATTAGGAAGCCGAAACGAACGTGGGTACTCGCCTTATACAATTCGCTTTTGGACAAAACTTAAGTATTTGCAATTTTTTCTTCTACAAAAAACCAAATTGCAGATGGACATGGGTTTCACCTAATGGCGAAACCAAAAACGAAATAGATTACGCACTCACATCTACCACCAGCAAAGAAATTGTACAAAACATTGCAGCCATAAACCAGATAATGTTTAATTCGGATCATAGGGCCCGTCCGCATTCAATTAAGATTTAACTCCAAAATTCATCGACAGCGCAATATTGTAAGTAAGATCAGAAAGTTAGACAAATACACTCTCATACTAAATGAAAACCGTCTAAATTTAGAGTTACACAATGCTTTTAATTTATTGAGAAGCATCACTGATAACGATGATGTAGATACAGAATATTTAAGACTGGAGAAAGGTATAGTATTAGAATGGCCACCAATAAAATTAAAAAACAGAGTCACAAAACAAAGAAATTGTCCACTGAAACCATAGACTTATTGAAACAAAGAGAAGAGCATCGTTTAAATATCACCAGCACACAATACAAATCGTTGGATAAAAAAGTAAAGCGAAACATCAGAAAGGACATTCGAAATTACAACAATAGTATGATACAAGCAGCGATAGAAAAGAATCGTTCACTAAAAATAGCCAAACAGGGTATTTCGAAGGGAAAGACGTGGATAAATTGTTTGCGTGATGATAGAGGTGTGAAACAAGGAAGTCGAGAGAAAATAACTAACATATGCACAAACTTTTATAAACATTTATACTCTGACGATAATCCAGCTCCCACAGACCAATTTAATATCAGCTATCATTGTCCTGACTCTGTTCCACCCATTACCGGCTATGAAGTTCATCTTGCTCTCGCGAAGATGAAATATAGTAAAAGCCCCGGTGAGGATGGAATTACGGCTGAAATACTGAAAATAGGAAAAGCATCACTTTTACCACATGTCACAAATCTTTTTAATTCCATTTTAAAATCAGGAAAATTTCCAGAAAAGTTATGTCATTCGAATATTATTTTATTACACAAAAAAGGCGATAAATCAGATATTAATAATTACAGACCTATAAGCCTTGTTTCACACCTCTATAAGGCCTTTATTAAGGTAATTGAAGGTCGCATTGCTGGTCAATTGGACAGTAACCAACCTCCTGAACAGGCAGGGTTCCGACCTGGGCTTTCTACTACAGATCACTTACAAACTTTGAATCAAATTCTTGAAAAATACAACGAATATAACATCCCCCTTTATTTAGCCTTCGTAGATTACAGCAAAGCTTTTGACAGTATTACCCACTCATCAATATTTAACGCACTACAAGATCAGGGCATAGAACCCACCTATATCCACCTCATACACAATATATACGCCTCAAGCACCGCTTGTATAAAGTTACAGTCGGACCGTCGTTCCATATAAAGAAGGGCGTCAAGCAAGGTGATCCGCTATCACCCAAGTTATTTACCAGTACCCTTGAACAAGTGTTCAGAAGGCTGGCGGCCGGGTGGAGAAACAAGGGCATCGAAGTCGGTGGAATGCGATTGACAAATCTACGTTTCGCCGACGACATCGTTCTTTTCTCATCGTCAGCTAGAGAGCTCAGTGTCATGCTACAAGACCTTAGCAGAGCAAGCCTTGAGGTCGGATTAATGATGAATATGTCAAAGACCAAGCTCATGACTAACCATGTCCAAAGGAGCATAGAAGTGGATGGCGGAGGAATGGAATATGTCCATGAGTACTTATACCTGGGCCAAATACTCTCCTTCCAGGCTCGACAAGACAAAGAAGTTGCTAGACGCACCGAAAACGCCTGGAGGAGCTATTGGTCCATGAAGGAGTATATGAAGGGAAACCTTCCTACATCCCTAAAACGGAAACTCATGGACATGTGCATTCTTCCAATCCTTACCTACGGTGCACAAACTTGGTCTTTGACAAAAGTTCAGAAATCTGCCCTCAAGGTTTGTCAGAGAGCCATGGAACGCAGTATTTTGGGCGTGAAAATAACAGATCGCATTAGAAATACAATACTGCGTTCCAAAACGCAAGTAGCTGACGTAGCTCACGCAGCCGCCAAACTTAAGTGGGACTGGGCTGGGCACATCTGCCGCATGCCGGAAGACTTGTGGGCTAAAATCACCACCTAGTGGGTCCCACACAACCGAACACGGCGTCGCGGTAGACCTCGTCGGAGATGGCGAGACGAGCTTGACGTCTTCGACCAAGACTGGTGGGAGACTGCCCAGGATAGGGATACGTGGAAGGAACAGAGGGAGGCTTTTGCCCAGCAGTGGGACACTTAAGGCTATTAAAAAAAAAAAAAAAAAAAAAGGGCTCTCTGCATTTGGTACGATAGTGTACTTTAGCAGTTACCCCGCACCCTCACCACAAGGTCGTCTGCGTACCCCTGGGTGTCGATGCGTAGTTCCGCCATTTTATGAAGTAATTCATCCACTGCGAGAGTCCATAACAGAAGGGAAAATACCCCCCCCACCCCCCCCCCCCCCCCCCCCCCCCCTGAGGGCAGCCTCTGGCAGTGGTAACGTCACGAGTGGTATTCAATATTCAAAATATATTTATTTCAGGTTACTGGACCCATAATGTGTTATTTACAATAAATTAAATTAAATTATGTGTTAGTGACAAAATAAATTACTAAATACTACTCTTACATTAATTAACTTATTTATTTATTTATTTAGCCCAGATATGAGACACTGGTGCATGCAATGACTGCCAGTGTCTCATAAATGGACAGTCAATACGGTCGGCGACGACCCAGGACTGAAACATGCCCGAGTCACTGCAGTATCGCGGCAGCCGCAGCAGCACACTGAAGGCGTCATTGTATTGAACGCGGAGAGCGTTGTATGCTTTCTTTGTGTAACTTACCCACAGGCTGCTCGTGTAAAAAGTAGTGCAATATGCACGGAAGAGCGTGATCTTCACACCAGTTGAGCAACGAGCGAACCTGCGGGCTATCACGTTAGCTCTGACTGACAACGCTCTCCGCTCCCGTTCAATATCGTCGTCATCTTTCAAATCATCGGACAGCACATGACCCAAATATTGAGCAATGTTTGATGATTTACGAGTTTGGTAATATATAGCGTGAAATTTTAGGGAAGCCGGTGGGAATCGGCTTGTATGGGCGCTTCGCCACTGCTCGGTAGTCATGTATTCGGTACTCTTTGTTAATATTATTTAAAATAAAACATAAAACCGCAAAGCATTTGAATGAATGACATAAATCGATAACCAAAGACTACAATATACATACATACTGAGATAGACAGGCAACTCGACCAAATTGAGAAGTCATTCCGTATACAGGCGCCATCTCTTCTGCAATACTTAAAACTTTTCTTTGAATGTTTACAAAACATACAAAAAGTGCGTCGGTCACAGGATTTGAACACTGGCTCATCGACTCCAAATACCACCGACTGTACCCCTAGGCTACTGATGTCTTATGACAATACGGCGAATTTTGAAATACCTTAACAACCTAGCCTAGCAATCGCTAGAGCTTCAGAGAGTTCGCCACCTATCAAGTAGGTGACACAAAATTTTCATTAAGTTCCAAGTTCGCATAGCATGTCGATAACTGACTTTTAGCCTATTTTTTAATCATAGACAATTGGTGATACCACAAGGAAATACCTGTCAACAAAATTTGTTTAGCCAGACTCTAGCTGATTTTTTCTATGTAATGGATATATTAACAATTAAATAGTTACCTAGCGATAAAATCCAACAAAATTTCAGACATCAATAAAATTTAAACTTAAGGTGGTTCGATTGCCATACAAAGCGTTATTTGACATTCGCAGGCTAACAGCGTGATATTTTAAGAAACTTATGTAACAAACTTTCATCAATTGGCTTCCCATTTGCGCCAAATTAATTAATCTAGTTTATACAAGTTTATTCTAGGAAAGGGGCAATTAGGCGCAAATGGGAAGCCAATTTATGAAAGTTTGTTACATAAGTTTCTTAAAATATCACGCCGTTAGCCTACGAATGTCAAATAACGTTTTGTATGGCAATCGAACCACCTTAAGTAGGTAGCTTCTGAAAAGTGAGAAAAAGTGAGAAATAACTTTTTTTGGTTCATTTCATTTTGTTCTATAATATTCATGATAAATAATTAAAAAAAAAACAATGCATGCTTTATTTAAATCTATATAATTACTTCCGGATGGAAAAATTGTTGGATTCTTGAATAAAGGATCTTAGAATAATGTTTTAAAATGAAAAAAACAAAAAAAAAACACTATTATAAATTAATGTTTTTCAAAACCGTATTTTGCCTGAAGTATGTGCCTGAAGCCTAGTTGGAACAACTTCAGTTGGACTAGGTCGTTGGTTTGGTACCTAATTATTTAATGTGGTTTATAAAACTGTAATAGGAATCTTCTACCTAGTACGATAAAGTTGCTTTTTGAATGGTACTTTGATGCAATTCGGACAACCCAAATAAAATCTCAAGTCAAGTTACAAATGTTTTAGTTACTAAAATTAACTTTTTTTTAAGGCAAAAATGACCACCTGTTAAGGTCATATTTTTGTATATTTTTGTGGTGCAGAATTATTAGTTGAATACAATGTCAAGAGACTTGAATTATGGATAAATTTTAGTCTTAAAGGGTTTGACCGAGAAATGTTATTGCACATAAACTAATTTTGTATTCAACGCTATCTATTCGTTTTACGATGAACTAGTAAGTGATCAAGTGGTTGGCTTTTCCTAACTCTCGAAAGCAGCAAAGCAGTGAGCTACGCGGTTTAGTTTCACAGTAAGTAACATAATAGATGGCGTTAGCAGTACCATTTACCCAAAGGCAACTTACTCAATAATAGGGAACATTACTGCAATGTTCTGCCGCCAGAGGCAGCACTGCCACTAATAGTAAACCAGTATAGAAATATAGAGATTCACACACACATACACATTTGATTGTCAAATGAGTGACAAGGATGCTTGCATAGACAATACCGCAAGTGCGAACGAGATACAATGTCAACGCTGCTAGTGTCGCCAACTACGAAGAGTTTTGCGTAATGTTCCCTATTAAGTAAGTAGGTACCGATAGTTTTCTTTTGTCGCGTCATTATTCTAAAATTCAAATGAAAAAATTGTAAAAATACATGCTCACGAGTTCTACTAGGGTCGGTCGACTATCCATACAAACGTAGTTTTGTTGTCATTTTAAAACGACATGCTAGCCCTCAATTCACTTCCTGAGTCCACTGGACTCACATCAAAATTTTAAACTACTGTAATTCTAACGTTCTAGCGAATTGTTTCCCCTCCGTCCCAGTACCTTCCTTCAGTGACGCGGGCACCGCGTTGGCGAGTTACCCTGAGAACTTTACGGTTTCGCTCTATGAAAACACAACAATATATCGATATCAGCCATATTTTTACACCAAAAAATAGGTTGGGTAATTTGACTAAATATGTATTAATAATCCACCTAAATTTAATACCGATACGGTAAAAAATTATGAAAAGTAATCTTCATAAATTCCGTAAAAATCAGGCGAAAATGGTATAAACTCTCGTTACTTTATAATTAATTGACTATGTCTATATACGTTTTATGGGATACGCGCATTTATAGGCCAGATGAAATTCAATATTATCTCAAGGTCGTAAATATTTAATTAAAATGCCGTTATTTCCTGATGCATATGTTTTTGGATTCAGGTAGTAAGTCTCCAAATTTGTGTACTCAAATATGTTTTCATTATAAAAATACTGATAGCATTTTTGCTTGCGGGTTAATTTTTTTTTCTAACTTCCGGTCCATAGAATTATTGACTTCAATAGTAAAAGTTGTTTAAAATAACATGTAAAGCCGTATACAAATAATTAGCCTGATATTGAATTATTTCCAAAAAACCGTAATTTTCTCAGGGTAAGTGGACTTGCGCCTGCGTCAAGTGAGTCCCATGGACTCATACAAATGCACGCAAAAATAACGTGCACCCATTGCACGTGCATTTTTCTTACATTTTTGTTTCTTTAATTTTACTTTGTATACCTTTGAGAGGTTAAAAAAGTTAAAAACATTTATTTGTTAAGAGTTTTTGTAATTTTTGTAGAGATTTGAAAAAATCTCTTTTTTGAGACTGGTAAAATGAGTTTCTTTAATTTTTAAGAGGATCGAATATTTCTTTGCAGTTTTGTTATCTTTTTCTAGTGCCTTAATAAGTACGTAATAAGAACAATAAAAAAAATATAAAAAAACATTGTGTTATTTCGGAAAACCACACATAAAAAAATATATGAGTTCCAAGGACTCATAGAAAGTGTTTGACGTTAGTACCTACATTTCACCTAGTGGATTGAGGGCTAGAATAAACATGAAACTTTGTTTACCTAACTTACACCACACTAACACTATGAGGTCTGCTATATAATATATCTAGACATACATAGTTTCTGTACTTAGCTAAATTTTAAAATAGTAAAAAAAAAATAGTAGAACGTTTTTAATAGGTCGCAAAGCTTCTAATCGTTGAATTTGTTTTTCGATTTTTTTTTATACACGACGATGGCAAACAAGCTTACGGACCGCCTGATGTTAAGCTGGTACCGTAGCCTATGGACACTTGTGACTCCAGAAGAATCACAAGCGCGTTGCCGACCCTTTATTCACTTATTAGGTATATGTCTAAGTATTGTAATTTATAGGAACAGAAACTAGTTCCCACCATATTTATCTATGGCAGATCCCGTTACCCCAGCCAGCCGTTTTAAAATGAGAGTCAAACTGTGTTTGTATGGGGAGCCAACTTGTGTCGACCGTGCAAGGGACTCTTAAGGGGCTACCCGAGGATTTCATAAATTTTTGACTAGTTTTGAATCGATACAAATACGTTTGCACTAAGTATAGATATAATTATACGGCAAACGGCTATCGATTCTTCAATCTTTAATCTCCATTTTCGTCTACCATATTTTGAAAGATATGAATAGTTATTTTTTTAAACGTTGTCTAAAAAAACACTTTTTTTGTTAAAAGATTATTGTGAAAGATCTAACATATACGAAATCTACATATTTGGGTTCGTCTCTGATGTCTCTATAAACGTGTGTAGGGTTTTGATTTTAAACTAATTAACACAAAAGTTATAGCCAGAAAACCTGTTTTTTGGTCTAAAATTGTTCAACTTTGATGCCAAATTTTTCGAAGACAGTGATGTTTGAAGTAAATCCGGGATACTATATTGCTTAAAGCTGTTGTTGTTAATATGATAAGCTACAAAAAACATTTGAAAACCAAAGGATTCAGATTGAAGTTCATTGGCGTATGGGATCCCCTTAAGCAACCTCATCAAACAACCAACGCATCACCTACTAATTGTTTGTAGTCTGTAACAGATGCTCACGCGCGCAACGGACCAACGTACGTTTACCATCAAACTGTGGCGCTTACATTGCATTTCCAAATAAAACTCAGTACGGAAAGTTAGTTCAGGTTTTGTCCACCCGCATTGGTAAAGTGCAAGGTTACGATGCGTTCATGGTCATTGACCGAAGCGTTCCCACTTACCAGCGTATGAGAAAAGGCGCAATTGTATGGACAAATTGATGGACTTACGACGTTTTGATTACGAAGGATATCAGTAAAAGTAAGGTGACTTGCAACTTGCACCTCAGGCGAAGTTAGCTAATCATTTTCGATTTGTTCACGTCGTGATTTTAGAATATACATCAGGGACTGATTTCGGTTACGGTTATACCGGTATGAAACCGGTATTCCATTACGGTACCGTTATGTCATAAAGGTTATAAAAAAAAATAAAAAACATTTATTTCAGACCATACAGATCCATAGTTTTGTTAGTAAAATAACGGTACCGTAACCATTTAAAAAAAAAAAAAATTTTTTAAATTTGATCTGTTTATTATCAGATCTGTGATTAAATTACATATATCAGTTACATTTAGTACAATCTTTAATATTTAAGATTATTTACTAAACTTTTTATCTTAATAACTAGTTTTATTTAAATCTATGTTACTACTGGGGGCCATACTGAACATTTTCTTAATTATATTTTTAGTTTGTGTAGGTTTACTTTCTTTATTTTCTACAATAGTTTTGGGAAAGCTGTTTAATACAAAGGGTAGGTAGTAAAGGCCTCCACACACGACCGCGCACGCGACCGGTGTGTGGAGGCCTTTAGACCACACTCTTTGCCCATATGTGTTGTTATATTTGTTAACTATGTATACATTCTTACTGGTCAGGGTTCGTAGGTTGCCTTTTCTTGTGTACTTAACAAGATCTCCCAATTTATGTTTTTTTTTTTTTTTTTTTCATTTTTTCAGGATAAAAATTACAATATAAATTTGCAGAAATGTCAAAATTACAAGAATTTCTACCATGATCGTCAATATAATTGAAATGTAAAAATAAAATATAATTCTTTCTCCCAAAAAGGATCGTCATTTGTTATACAGTAGGTATAATAATAAAATTTAAAAAATATTCATGTCAACATAATAAAAACCAAATATATAAAAAAAAATATCAAAACATAATTCTCTCAATAAATACTATCACTAAAACTTAAAGCAGAATATTACAATACTTAATAACATTTGATACAATTAAAATCAATCATCAGGCGGCAATGTCAATTTATTAGGTACATCATTTAAAAAGTAAGTTCCATGTACTCGTTCACGGAGTACAGAGGGTTGATCAACAAAAGATTTCTCAGCTTGCGCCGAAATGTTTCGTCAGATTGTTCATTTCTGATATCGGCGGGTAATCGTTCATAGTATGTGGGGCCGATGACGCGGGGGTTCTTTGTTGAAAGCGCCATGCGACGAGGAACCGTTCTCAGCCGCCTTGTAGAACGAAGCTGTTTCCCTGGAAAGTCCACGCGTTGGAACTGAGAATGTTCATTCTTACAAATATTAAACAGTCGAATAAGTATTGTGAGTAGTGTGTCATAATGCGTTGAGATTTGAAAAGTTCTCTACAGGGGTACCTATGTTTTACTCCAACAAGTGTACGAATTGCTCGTTTCTGCACAATTAACACTATCTTTGCGTCTGTAGAGTTTCCCCAGAGGATTGTGCCGTAAGAAATAACTGAGTGGAAATAAGCAAAGTACACCTGTTTCAATGCCTCCCTGGAGATCAATGGTTTCAATTTTCTCAAGGCAAAGACGGCACTACCCAACCTATCACACAAACTGTCTACATGGCGCTTCCAATTCAAATTCGAGTCAACTATGAACCCAAGGAACTTGCTCTCGTTACATAGTGGCATAGGACTACTGGCCATACACGGCGGAAGCGAAATCTTTCGGCCAGAGAATGGCATTATGTTAGATTTTGAACAATTTAATAGCAGCCCATTTGCCGAGAACCAGTTCCTTAATTGACTACAAGTCTCACCAATCGTATGGCTTAGCTGGTCGTAAGAGTTTGCACTAACTAGCACAGTTGTGTCATCGGCAAACAATACAGACAAACCAGCCACAATGTTCGACGGAAGGTCATTTATAAACAATAAAAATAAGGTATTTCCCAGGGCAGAACCCTGAGGAATACCAATATGTATGTCCCCTGCGTCGGATTGTAGTGATTTGCCGTCAGTGAGTAATTTCACGACTTGTTTTCGGCCTTTTAACTTTATCGAATACATTCATGACTCTGCAGTATTTAAATAGTTTATGATAATTATCTCTATATTTATATTTAATTTTTAGCGGGACTATTGTTTTCAGTAGTCTAATTTGTGTATATACGCTGTAAATATGTTTTGTATGTTCTACCATAGCTAGAGATTCCATAGCTTATGATTGAGTCTGCCATGGCCATGTACAGTCGCCATCACATACATAGGTACACTTTAGGTGTTCAAAAATATCGGCACATGCACCCTAATGCCTTGAAAATAGAGGCGTGTTCCGATGTTTGTGACGTGCTTGTTTGCTCCGATGTATGTGATGGCGACTGTACAGTAGTCGCAGAGTAGTGTACGGCATTTTATGTTTAAGTATGTTAATGTTACATAGGATGGCTCTTAGTTTTTTTACACACTATTTCTATGTGATTATTCCAGTTTTTATTATCTATTGTAAGGCCAAGGTAAGTGTGATGTGTTACAACTTCTAGGGTATCACAATTACATGAAGTGTGAGTGGTATGCATGCATGAGTGTTTGAGTGTGTATGGGCCACAATCCTGGGTATCATATTAGTTTTGATGTAAGGAGAGTGTATATGCATTAGTTTAATTTTTTGATAATTAATAGATAGTCCAGCATCATGGGCCCATTCACATAGTATGTTGAACTCACTCTGCATCTTACCTTGTGCAGTTTTTTCGTCCTTTTCTGCAGTTATTAAACAGGTGTCATTTTGAAATAACGGTTAGCGGTATCAGTTTTAAACGATACCGTAACCTTTATAATACCGGTATTATAAAGGTTATCGAGAAAAGTTAGCAAGCTGGCACTCTACAGAGGAAGCATTGGCTACTAAACATTTAAAGACAAAAATACAAAGCGGCAGAGCCTTTGCCGGCGGTTTGGCAATAACACCAGGCCAAAGTCGATATATCGGGACCTTTAAATAGCGGTTACGGTACCGGAAAAAATAAAGGTATCGTTATATTTCGGTAGAGAAATATAAAGGTTCCGCTACCGAAACCGCCATTTGACAACCGATATGACGTCATACCGTTAAAATAGAATACCGGTATTTTTCGGTTATGCAGTCCCTGATATACATGCCTAGCTAGCATGATAAGATTTTTTTTTACTACGACGGGGGCAAACAAGCCTACGGCCCGCCTGATAAGCAGATACCATTCCACAGATTCCACATCCTCGGGAGCTCTGGTGATTTACCGTAAGCCTTCGTCTCTCTTACATCCATCTACAACTTTACAACAACATTTGTAAATTGCATAATATCCAACAGCACACAGCAGGTAGGGTACAGAAAATTAAAAAAAAATGGTTTACCTCCCTGTCGCACAATGACACGGAAGCTCTCCTTCACCCCTGATAGTGACTATTAATTTAAACTGCCCATCAGGGACTGATTTCGGTTACGGTTATACCGGTATTCCATTACGGTACCGTTATGTCATAAAGGTTATGCGCGCTGCGCGAACATAACGGTACCCTAACCGTTTTGAAATAACGGTTAGCGGTATCAGTTTTAAACGATACCGTAACCTTTATAATACCGGTATTATAAAGGTTATCGAGAAAAGTAAGCAAGCTGGCACTCTACAGGGGAAGCATTGGCTACTAAACATTTAAAGACAAAAATACAAAGCGGCAGAGCCTTTGCCGGCGGTTTGGCAATAACACCAGGCCAAAGTCGATATATCGGTACCTTTAAATAGCGGTTACGGTATCGGAAAAAATAAAGGTACCGTTATATTTCGGTAGCGAAATATAAAGGTTCCGCTACCGAAACCGCTATTTGACAACCGATATGACGTCATACCGTTAAAATAGAATACCGGTATTTTTCGGTTATGCAGTCCCTGCTGCCCTTGCACACACGCACATACACACACACTCAGACACACACACACTCACGCACGCACACACACACTCGCACACATGCTCACACACATAGTTTTAGATATATGTATAGTATTTTGAAAAAAAATATAGGTAGGTATATATGTTTAGTCTGAACTGCCGTCATATTTGTACATTTTGTACACAGTGTACTGTTAGGTCCCGAGATACAGGCTCAGCCTAGTTCGGGGCCTGCCGGATATTGTATGTTTGATATATTGTATGTTTTTTGAAATAAATGTATTCTTATTCTTGTTCTTATTCTTCCCCTTGTAGGTTTTTCTATTTTCTTCCTGGACATTCTGAATTTGGTCTCTGGCCTTCTGCCCCAAGCTTTCTCTATACTTTCATTCTACTGCGATATACTTTATTGTACTAGTAAGTTTAATATTTCTAAATCCTCCTTGCAGTTCATCTTAGTTCCAGTAAGCAGTTGGAACGGTGTGGTATCTATGCTTCTTTGGTAAGTACTGTTAATCGCTCTTTGCACTCGTCCCACATGCTTAATACTATAATGACTGGTCTTCGATGCACAGTTTTGTCAGCATTGGGATCATTATTCGATGTAAGTACCCGTTCCACCTGCCGTAAGAGCCTTAAGTCTAGCCTAAGCAAGGTAGGAATGCGTCAGCAGGCCTATCCCACTCCATTTTAGCGCGAAATGATACTTTGTTTATGGAACTCTCCGTCGTGGGTAAGTATAACTGCGTTATTGCCGCAAATATATTCCTGAACCAAAACTAGCGTAGATGACAGTGGAGTTTCGCAACCAGTTGCCGAAAAGGAAAAAAAAATGTCTTTGTTTACAACTAGCTAGCTAGCATAGCGACACTACGTGACATCAAGAATATCCTAAATTCAAAGAGACTTTTTAAAAATACCTATAGACAAAAGTTTAATGGTGTTATTTAAAAATATGAATGTTTAGATGACAAAAAGGCGGTGGTGTGATGTTTTGTTACAATACACACACGATATTTTTTTTATGATTTCTACAATAATCGTATGTTTGAGGCGTATAACTATATATTCTGGACTATGTCTGTACTAGAAGCTTCATTGCTTCAGAAAATCAAAATCAGTCCAAAAAGTACGTTCTGGAATTGTTACTTAATGTTGCATATTAAATATCAGAATTATTACAGCGTGCTAGTATACGATATCTGATGCATTTTTAAGTTCGTTAAATTTGTATCATAATCACTTTCTGCTCGTCTTATTTTCATAGTTAAAAAATACAAGTAATAACATGTAAATGACGCTATTGTTTTATAGTTATGTCAAGGACTTATATACATACATACATACATACATATAATCACACCTCTTTCCCAGAGGGGTAGGCAGAGATCACGGATCTCCATTTGCTACGATCCTGACAAACCACTTTCGCTTCACTCACTTTCATAACATTTTTCATACATGCTCAGCGGTTTAGGGTTATTTTGACCTGGCCTTTCTGTAAGATTTCTCCAATTTGATCGGAGAAAGTTCGCTTAGGTCTTCCCCTTCCAACTTGCCCTTCCACTCTTTTTATATACACTCTCTTCGTTAATCTTCTTTAATCCATCCTCTCTACATGCCCAAACCACCTTAACATACCCTTCTCAATGTTCGTGACTATATCTCCATCCATTCTACACTTATCTCTTATCACACTGTTTCTGACTCTATCACTCAATTTCACTCCACACATACTTCTCAACGCTCTCATTTCTACTGCATTCACTCGACTTTGATGTCTTAGGACTTATATACAAGGAAATTATCGTAATATTTTTCCTATACGTAACACACCATTGACACGCTTGGCATTTAAAAAATAGTTGCAATTTAAAAAGTTTTAACAAATCTTTCACAGCACAAATCGCCATCAAAAAGGCGTTATGTGCTGAGTTATAATAAAAAAAAGTTTTTTTTTATTGGTATTAACTACTAGAAGTATTCCAAAAAGTTTTTAGGACATTTTAGTCTCTAAATATTATCAGTAATCACTGTCACTGTTAAAATCTGTCGGGTTTTAACAGCCCGCGGTTTAATATATATATTTATATACAAACTAGTCACATTACGTTCTAAGTGTCTGATACCTATTCTTCATTGGCAACTGGATGTCAAACATGAATATATTTTCTTTTTTGGCAACTAGTTGCGTAACAAGATGATTAATTCCTTTTTGACAACTGGTTGCGAAACTTGGTTGCCAAAACGGCCGGAGGGCTTTTTTATGACTCATTCAAAAATGAAACAATGATTTTTTTTTTGGCCTTTGCTACGATACAGACAGACAGACAAACAGATAGATATAACTGTTACTGCTACTTTCATGAATTATGATAATAATAAGACGGTACTTCAATATGCGTTCAGACGATCTTCAACTAGAACCTTAAAAACTAAAGTTTATAATATTTTTCTTTTAATTTTAAAATCTTGCGAGTAAAAATTTGTGTGGGTTTAGTGCTGAATTTTAGTACCCGAAAGAGAACACTTCTGAACATGTAAGTAATCTATCGTTCTTCATAAAAATAAAAAAAACAGCCCATTCTCGGTACCTGAGACTAACAAAACATATCTACTCAAGGTCCAAATTTGCCTACACGTTATTTAGCGCTTTTCTAATAACTTGATGTCATTAACAGCTATTAACATTCCCGTTATTTATCGTAAATTAATTTAAAATGAACCTAAATGGATTAACAATGGCCCGAAAGCAAATAAATCGATCGAAATTGGTAACAATCTAACGATGATAACAAAGCCCTCAGAGGGCCGGTAACAGGCCCTTCCAGGGGTGCCCACGTCGCACCTCGTGACGTCATCGTCGCTACGCACTCACACTTATCATGGCCTTGATTTGCATCGTGTTTAGATCAAGTTTTTATGGGATTTTTGTTGCATTGTTTACGCACTCGTAAGGCGCTGTACTGCTTTTGCGTATAGTCCGCCCACAGGCTACCCGCGTAGAAAGACACCTTATTGATTTATGCCTGGGAAAAGTTTGAACAGTCATTATTATTTCATCCTGTATTATTACGAGTAGGTACTACACGTGTTTAGAACTGAGATCGTTAAGGTCACTCACACCGCATCTTATATTAGGAACCATTACAACAAGCGCATACTAACCTCAACTAATGGCCATTCATCCTTGAGGTTATAATTTGAAACCTAGCGATAACAACATATACCTACTCTACTCCTACACTAAGACGAAGGTTCTATTCTTAGGTTTGTTTTGACCAAACTGGAATATGATTAAAAATCGGAGACATTCAGATTTAAACTAACACCGCTTACAATTACGGGCGGTTTTATGCAACCCAGGGTGGGCAAACCTACAAAAAACTTCAAAATTTTATAAATTTATTTTTATATTTTTATTTATTTATTCAGTAAAGCACTTGACAATGACTTAAAACTAAATACAACGTCCCACAAAACTGTTTGCACAGTTTGACTGTGGGATCCATGAGTTTATATAATTTGAGGCAGTCTTAATGATAATGAGTCTATATAAAGTGGTAAAGTCTTAAGAAGTAAGAACAGCTTTAAATGATGTTGTATAAAGTGGATAGGTAACTAGATATAAGATATTTAAGTCTTTAAATACTGTCGAGATAGTGTTTCAACAGGGCTCTTTTAAATTTTTTTTTGTTTTTCTCTTGTCTAATAGCCGCAGGTATGGTAAGCGTTTTTCGATGAGCCTATCCCCGTAGTAATTGCTTACTCTGAGAACGGCATGCTTACCTGCAGCTACGGATCTGGTGCCATAATGTTTGACCGGCCATTGTGGCACTATTTGGGGGAGGCCTATGTTCAGCAGTGGACGTCTTTCGGCTGATATGATGATGATTCAAAGTATGTAAAATTCTTCCGGCAACACTTACACATAATTACTTAATTTTAGTCAATCAGCACGGCAATCAAGAAAGCTTAGAACAATAACGCATAGAAGGATAGTTTCATACGGCCGACGCGCCAAGCGTGAGGCATAAAATGGATTCATGTAGTTGTGATCAACTCGTATTCACACGCGCCAATACGCACACAAACGCACCAATTTTGTTCCACCGATCGGCGTCGGCGTCACACAATTTTATTTAGCAAGCAAATAAAGATTAATAAGAATGCCTGACTTGGCTCTACGAAATATCTCACAACTTTTTACTGTGAAAGAGTTTCGAGACTTGGCCAATTTTTTACATAAAATGTTTTTTTTATGGGATCTCATTTCTTTTTGTAGACTTTGTATGGGAATGTTATTTTACCAATCGCAAATAACGTTTGTATAGTTTTGCAGGAAGGAACTGCAAAAGTAACTTCGTAATCGCATGCATATTTGTATAGGATTACAAATTTACTTATGCAGTTTGTATATCTCTGAAACGTCACTGAAATCGCAATAATTTTAGGTTTTTTATGAATTATTAGGCTAAAAACTAATAACGTTTGAAATTTGGAGCTTGTGGGTCTGCTAGAAGTATCTTAGAATTAGCGTGATCATTATCCATACTAATATTATAAATGCGAAAGTGTGTCTGTCTGTCTGTCTGTCTGTCTGTCTGTCTGTCTGTTACCTCTTCACGCCTAAACCGCTGAACCGATTTAGATGAAATTTGGTATAGAGATAGTTTGAGTCCCGGGAAAGGACATAGGGTAGTTTTTATCCCGGAAATCTACCCCTAAGGGGATGAAATTGGGGGTGAAAATTTGTATGGAGCTACTTAAACCGCTGCACCGATTTGGATGAAATTTGGCATTTAAATAGTTTGAGTCCCGGGGAAGGACAAAGGATAGGTTTGATCCCGTAAATCATCCCCTAAGGGGGTGAAATGAGGGGGTGAAAATTTGGAGGTAACCAATTTTGATGAAATTTGGTTTGGAGATAGTTTAAATCCTAGGAAAGGACATGGGATAGTATTTATTTCGGAAGTCATCCCCTAAGGGGGTGAAATAAGGGGTGAAAATTCGGATGGAACCCATTTGAATACAATTTGGTTTAGATATAGTTTGAGTCCTAGGAAACGACATAGAGTAGTTTTTATCCCGGAAATCCACCCCTAAGGGGATGAAATTGGGGGTGAAAATTTGTATGGAGCTACTTAAACCGCTGCACTGATTTGGATGAAATTTGGTATTTAAATAGTTTGAGTCTTAGGGAAGGACAAAGGATAGGTTTGATCCCGGAAATCATCCCCTAAGGGGGTAAAATAGAGGGTAAAATGAGGAGGTGAAAATTTGGACGTAACCAATTTTGACGAAATTTGTATCAGAGATAGTTTAAATCCTGGGAAAGGACATAGGATAGTTCTTATCCCGAAAATCATCCCCTAAGGGGTTGAAATCAGGGGTGAAAATTCGGATGAAACCCATTTCAATACAATTTGGTAAAGAGATAGTTTGAGTCCCGGGGAAGGACATAGGGTAGTTTTTATCCCGGAAATCTACCCCTAAGGGGGTGAAATTGAGGGTGAACATTTATATCGAGTTTCTTAAACCGCGGCACTGATTTGGATGTAATTTGGTTCATAAATAGTTTGAGTTTGAATCCGGAAATCATCCCTTAAAGGGGTTAAATGAGAGGGTGAAAATTTAGAAGTAAGCAATTTTGATAAAATTTGGTTTAGAGATAGTTTAGGTCCTGGGAAAGGACATAGGATAATTTTTATCCCGGAAATCATCCCCTAAGTGGGTGAAATTAGGGGTGAAAATTCGGATGGAACCTATATGAATACAATTTGGTATAGATATAGTTTGAGTCCTGGGAAAGGACATAAATGGGTAGTTTTTATCCCGGAAATCCACCCCTAAGGGGATGAAACTGGGGTTGAAAATTTGTATGGTGCTACTTAACCGCTGCACCGATTTGGATGAAACATTGGACTGTTTTAACTCCGGAAATCACCCCTAAGGGGGTGAAATGGGGGGTTGAACGTTGGATGGAACCCGTTTAGATAAAATTTGGTATAGAGATAGTTTGATTCCCGGAGAATGACATTAGATAGTTTTGAAAATTTGGATAAATCCCATGGAGATGAAATTTGGTATAGTAGGAGTCCCAGGGAAGCACAATGCATAGTTTTTATCCCGAAAATCAGCTCCTGAGGGGGTGAAATTAGGCGTGAAAATGTTGAAGGAACCCATGTAGATGAAATTTGGTATAGAGATAGTTAGAGTCCTAGGGAAGGAAATAGATTTTTTTTTTATTAATCATCCCCTAAGCGGGTGAAATGGGGGTGAAAATTTTGATGAACTCATGTAGATGAAATTTAGTTTAGAGATAGTTTAAGTCCTGGGAAAGGGCATAGGATAGTTTCAATTCCGGAAATCACCCCCTAAGGGAGTGAAATGGAGGATGAAACTTTTGATGGAACCCGTTTAGATGAAATTTGGTATAGAGATAGTTTAAGTCTCGGAGAATGAAAGCGGATAGTTTTTATCCCGAAAATAGTTCCCAAGGTAATGAAATAGGGGGTGAAAATTTGGATAAAACCCATTTAGATGAAATTTGGTATAGAGATAGTAAGAGTCCCAGGGAAGATGCATAGTTTTTATCCCGAAAATCATCTCCTGAGGGGGTTCTTAAAACTTTGTAGAAACATTACTTATTTGAGTACAAACAAAGTGCTTTCAGCGTTTTGGAAAATTCCACCCCTAAGAGGGTTAAAAAGGGCTGCAAAGTTTATATGGGGAAACTCTTTTTGGGATAGGAGCTTAACAGTTTGTAGGACGATTAGTTATTGAAATACAAAAAAAAAGGATATTCAGCGTTTTAGTAAATTCCACTCCTAAGGGGGTTAAAAGTGGGTGCAACATTTGTGTGGAGAAAACATTTTTTTACCCGATTTACAATTTTGTAGAATGCTTACTAATTAAAAATAAAATTAAATACTTTCAGCATTTTAGAAACTTCGATCTTTAGGGGTTTATAAGAACGTTTGAATGAAGAAAATTTTTTTTAGCGAGGGACTTAAAACTTTGTTGAAAGATTACTTATTACAATAAAAATCAAGTACTTTTAGCGTTTTGAAAATTTCGACCCCTAATGAGAATAAAAAGGGGTGCAAGGTTCGTATGGGAAACCCATTTTTTGAGCTAGAGACTTGATATTTTGTAGAAAAAATACTTATTACAATAAAAAAACTTAGTGTTTTCTTTTCAATTTTCCCCGAAAAGCGTTAATTCAAAGGTTCAAAGTTTGTATGCAGACTATCAGAGCAAGAAAATTTTTAAGTATGAGAATTGTAACTTCGATCTTAGTATGTTTGTTAAAAGACTACAAAACTCATTTCAGCGTTTTTTGAAATTCATCCCCTAAAAGGTATTATAAGGGTGTTCAAAGTTTGTATGGAGAGCAAAACATTTTTAAAGTAAGGGATTTGTAACTTCAGTTTTAGAATGTTTACTACAAGACTACAAAGCTAATTTCAATGATTTTAAAAATTAATTCCTTAAACAAACATTTAGACGATAACATGTTCTACGCGGACGAAGTCGCGGGCAACAGCTAGTCAGTATATAAGTGAGTATGTCAGTGACAAAACTAACGAACTTTGACGGACAATAGTTCTTAAACTAAAAGTTTAAATTAAATGTTATTATTATCATACGTTAGCCATATTATGCCCTACATGTTCCTGAAAATTCAGGGTTCTAGCTTTAGCCAGCACAAATTTACAGGATGTTGAAAATGGCCTGAATGGCTTCGAGAAAAGGATGTACGGCTGTGCCTCTTTGTTTTGCTCGACTTGGCGGGGGCACTGCCGTGCCCCCAGATTGATGGACTGTACTGACGCCAGAATTAGCATGTAACCGATGTCTTAGAATTGATAATATTGTAGCAACTGGCAAATAATAATTAGCGTCTTAAAAAGATATAGATTTACAATTGACAATTGACAGCAAAGACTACAATAATATATACACACTGAGATAGACAGGCAACTCGACCAAATTGAGAAGGCATTTAATGCTTGCGTTACAGGCGACATCTCTTCTGCGATACTTAAAACTTTTCTTTGAATGTACAAAACATACAAAAAGTGCGTCGGTCACAGGGTTTGAACCCCGGCTCATCGACTCCAAATACCGCCGTCCTTAGGCTACTGATATCTTATAACAATACGGCGATATTTGAAATACCTTGTCGGCCTAGCCTAGCAATCGCTAGAGCTTCAGACAGTTCGCCACCTATCAAAGTAGGTGACACTATTTTCAATAAGAAACTGGATTTGCATTAAGTTCTAAGTTCTCATAGCATGATTGACAGTTCTTCGTACGGTATGGTTTTTATTGTTGTTGGGTTTCATTTGGGATGAAATTATATGGAAAAAATGAAAGCCGTAGCGAGCAAAATCGAAAATGAACCGTTTGAAATTTTCCAATTGTTGTTCAGCTGATTATGAACAGGAGACATACAAATCAAGATAACTACTACACCGGTCGAATGAGTAAAAATCCTGGTTTGAAGCAACAGCGGGAGACGAAGAAAGTCTAGACCCTCTCTCTACTTTGCGTAGTACGAGTGAGACATAAATCACAATCGCGCGCGACGCGACTTGGCAACAAGTTGTGCTAGACGTGAAATGCCCAAAGCGTCCTGGACTATCAGCCATGAGGATACATTGAAGAAGATATTGAACATCAAGGGTGAGTGCTAGATATCTGTTTTCGAATCCTTCTTACTTAAATGCCAGTCCGTCATGTGGCGTTCCTGGAAATATTCAAAATTTTATATGGCATACTCCATGGGGAATATGTAGCTGTGGAGGTACAAATCGGAAAGTTTTGGAAATATCCCCGGGAACGGCACATAGGTGAGAGGTGTGTCGTCTTGGTACCGTAATCACCTATAGATCCATACAGACCGTAACATGTTCATATTACTGTAGGCCCTAGTAATATTTAAGTCAATGCTATAGATTGAGAGAGTGAGGATTGTCTGTCCTGTCCGTTTACGAACAGACAGACATGACGAAACTATACCAGAGTTCTGTGTGTGCTATTTCGACTAGGTACGTATTCAGTCAAATCACGAGTAAATTACTAACACGTATCGATTCTTCGTCACCTTGGCCATTATTAAGCATCTTGTTGGTTTGTTACTTTTATTGCACCTGTAAGTTTTGCAATCGATCCCTTCTAAGATGGATCCAAGGGTTAGGTCAAGGTTGCGTATTGTTTTTGCAATTAACACCGCCGAACATGGTTTAACAACTTAGAAAAGTGGAAAAACCCCCGTCATCTTCGAAGTTCAATGTCTCAAAAACGGCTGAATTATTAAAACGTAGCTAAGAACCATCTCAATCACGTCAGCGTTCGGACAAAAAACCACATTAAATCGGTCCATTCGTTTAGGAGCTACGATGAAACAGACAGACACACGGTTACACAGAGTAGGGATATTTGACAATGATAGTCCTGTACGAGTAATCTATCGCACAATAAATAAATTGGCTTTCTACTGTAGCATCGCGATGTAATTTTGTAACACTCAAATAATATATTGCATACCGCTCTGAAATTAAAAAAACAAGCTTTTATTAAAAAAAATATCATGATCATGAACTAAAAAGTAAAAAATAATTTATATTTTAGTGGCATTAATCACTTGGCCCTTCACCCATTACTCACTTGGCCCTTGACCGCGTTGGATGGATGGACAGTCGCCATCACATACATAGGTACACTTTAGGTGTTCAAAAATATCGGCACATGCACCCTAATGCCTTGAAAATAGAGATGTGTTCCGATGTTTGTGACGTGCTTGTTTGCTCCGATGTATGTGATGGCGACTGGACATCGTACGTGGTTGTAATAAAGTTGTTGTTCGGGCCGAGCGTCCGCCCACCCCTTTAAATGCCTCTCGTGTGTACGCCCTTTTAGTCTTTGGTTTTGAAAGTGACACTTGAGTTGTCATAAATTTTCACTTGTCAACACGTAATGGTTCGGGAACCGTGTGCTTTGTTAACCTCGCTTTGTGACACGATCGTCCGAGGTTTTTGTTTGGATATTTGGTGAAGTGTTTCGAGACTCGCTTGGTGGCCTGAAGGCCCGAGTCGTTTGGTGAAAACAGTAACATTTGGTGATAATAGTGACGGGAAGATTTGGCGCCTGGGACGGGCCCCGCATTGTTGCACGGCTCGGGGAACAACACGGCCCCGGAGGCAGCTTGGGAGACTTGATTTAATTTGACTGATCTTTGACGGATAACAGACAGACTTGACACGATATCGCGTCGATGGGTAAGTGAACTCCACATTTTGTATAAAATTTTGACACTTTTGATAGCCATTATTGGCATAAGAATTAGACCCACGTATCGTGAGGCGCGCTCAGTTCCTACTATTCCTAGCATTAGGCGAGGACTTAACAGTTGTAATACAATTGTAATAAAGATTTAAAAGCTCGAGTCACTGTCTGACATAGAAGTTATTGACCTTCAAGTGCCTCAAGCTTTTAAATCTTTTGAATATTTTATATTATATATTTTCTCTCTTACTATATATTTCTTCCAACTACTTGGAAATGAGTAAAAAACATTTTTGATTCTAATGAAACGACCAGGCATAGTAAGCTGCCCAATCAAAGAATAATTAGAGTTATAAATGCATTCGTACCTAATAATGTACCTACATGCAGTTTTGGCCTTCCTCAAATCCTATACTATTTAACGAGCAATATTTGTATGGATATATTTGCAATCACGTTCTCGGAAACGGCTCTAACCATTTCGATGAAATTTGAAATATAGGGGTTTACAAGGGCGATAAACCGATCTAGCTATTTTCATTTTCACCCCTCATTAAATTTTCACCCCTCATTTCACCCCCTCAGAAGATGATTTTTCAGGATAAAAACTATCCATTGTCCTTCCCTGGGACTCCTTCTATCTCTATACCAAATTTTAACTAAATGGGATTTATCCACTTTTTCATCCCTATTTCATCCCCTTGGGGGATGATTTTCGGGATTCAAGCTATCCATTGTCATTCTTCGGGACTCAAACTATGTATAGAGATAGTTTAGCTTATTATATATATTAGATAGATAGCAAATTTGACCTAAACGGAGTCTATCCAAAATGTCACCCCCATTTCACCCCCTTAGGGAAATATTTCCGGAATTAAAACTATCCGAAGTCCTTTCCCAGATTTTAAACTACCTCTAAACCAAATTTTATCAAAATGGGTTACATCCCAATTTTCACCTCCACATTTACCCCCTAAATGGAAAATTTCCGTGATAAAACCTATCCTTTGACCTTCCCCGGGATCAAACTATTTATATACCAAATTGCATCTAAATCGGTGCAGCGGTTTAAGTAGCTCCATACAAATTTCCACCCCCAATTACATCCCCTTAGGGAATGATTTCCAGGATAAATACTACCCAATGTCCTTTCCTAGGACTCAACTTATCTCTATACCAAATTTTATCTTAATCGGTTTAGCCGTTTTCACGTGATGCGCGGTCACATAAACAGACAAACAGGTAAACCGATAAACTGATAAACAGATAAACAGACAAACAGACAAAAATTCTAATAACTGTTGGAACGTGTTCTGTTATCGATTCTAAGAATCCCTAACCAATTTTTTTCGAATATCTTCCATGGACAGAATTTCGACCCTCTTCAGCTTTAGGTATTATATGTATAGATAGATAGATAGAAGATAGATGAGATAATCTTACACAAATCGAACTAGTCCCAATAGTACCAACGATATGTGCAATACAGTTGGAGAAGAATATGTATATCAGTTTGCCGACGACACCTGCATAGTGGTAGCGGATAGGGACATAAAGACTGTCGAACGAAAAATACAGGATATATTCGACACCCTATGTAGATGGTCACATGATGTTGGTCTCATACTAAACGCTGATAAAACTAAAGCTATGCACATACATTCCTCACACAATAAGTCATCTTACATTCCGGTAATTAAAGCTCATGCCCACAGTTGCCTCCATTTACCACGCAATAACTGCGACTGCCCTGCTATCGATTTTGTAAAGGAACATATGTACATAGGCTTATTGATTGACTTTAGATTTAACTGGCAACCGCACACTGAATATGTATGCAATAAACTTAGATCATTCCTAGGAAGATTAAATATCCTGAAATATAAGATCCCATACAACACCTTAAGAATGTTATATCTAGCTTTAGCAGATTCGGTTATACGATACGGTCTCAGCAGCTATGGAAGATCGTACAAAACCAATCTAGCCAAAATATTTAATCTACAGAAAAGTATACTAAAAAATATTATACCAAAAAATTTAAAAATAACTTACAGTAATAACTACTCTCACCTTTTCCAATATTGTAAGGTACTTCCCGTGCAAAACATGGTCAAACTTTCCATACTCAAGGAAGAATATAAATACATTACCAACTTGAATGAATACCACCGTTACAATAGGCTAAGGAGTTTATCTAATGCACACAGATTTTTATTACCAGCAATGAAAAACGTTTACGGCATGAGAACCAATCATTACATGCTTCCAAAAATAATAAATAGTCTCCCAAAACACATACAAGATTTATACCTATCCAACCCTATATCAACTAAAGATGTAAACAAGTATTTAATTATATGTCAAGCAACAACTATGATTACGCCTTGTAACCAACCAAGTTATTGTTCATCAGTGATACAGTAAACGGAATGTAAGTACATATATTGATGTAAACTAACATACCTACTTAAATAGTAAATAGTTAGACCGTACTATAGCTGTAAATAAGCCACTAATGGCTTTAGCACCTAATTATGAAACTCTGCGATAATTATGAATTATTTGGAACTTTAAATAAAAAAAAAAAAAAAAAAAAAAAAAAAGTAAGCTTAATAAGGCTTGTGTTATGTTATGGATTTATGGATACCTATTAGACGACGATAAAAATGTAATATTAGTTTTTTTTTTATTTAATATTTTTTTTTATTAATTATACTATATTTAACTTTTTCTGTGATAAATTTATTTATATTTTATTTATTATTTGAGGGTAGATTAATTCCTACTCTTTATATTTAATAAATACACCCCAGGCCAGAAGTAAGTATGGAAAGTTGGAAACAAGCGTATATGACAATATAAAACGTTTATTTTCACACGAAAAGAGTTTTTTACTTAAAATAAACAATCTACGAAATAATTAATTAATGATAATAAGAACCATATTAAAAGTATATAAAAATACAAAAAGCAACACATTTTGTGGAAAGGCAATTAAAGAGGTTGAGTAGATATATATATACTTGGTTTATAAAAATTATAAAATATTAGGGTGTGTTTTATACTTTGGGTGTATTTTGATTAATTTGGGGTAAGTTTTTGAATACACATTAATAATAATGCAAACACGAAATATCAAAGAAAACCGCTTTGTTTCCATACTTTTGGCCTGGGGTGTAGGTACATAGAAAACTAGAGTCAAGGTTGAACGAATACGTACATAAATAAGGTGAGTTGCACACTCCGTTGCAATCTTGGATGCATCTACGTCCGCGAAACCGACCACTGCTTGCTCCTCCGGAGGCGCGAACTGTGGCTCATAGTAAGTCGCCGCTTATTCGAGCTCTTCACTGCCTCAATGTACTTCTCGCATCTGCTTCTGACTGGCATGTTTTCGCTTGTAGTTGGGTAAAAGTCTGTCGTGAATGCTTGAGGTTTAGTGAGACGATGGATGACCGCCAGTCTTCGATAGTATATTAAGTATGCTGGAAATGTTAATTCTAAGATTCACAGTGCATTAGTTCTGTAACTGTAATACTGTGTAATAATTGTTTGGATAAATAAATAAGGACATAAATATCTGTACACGCCTTTATAACATTGACAATAGAGTCCTGTACAGATATTTACGTCCTTATTTATAAATAAAATAAATAAAATAAAATAAATAAAATTGATTTATTTCAGGCAAAGACCCATATTTTAGCACAAGGAAACAAAAGCAATAATAATAATAAAACAATCGACACAAACACTTACTTAATATTACATATTTGCATATTTGCAACACTGGGCAAAGATCATTACCTTATTTGGCCAGTGATGATCTTTACCCAGTGTTTTGTCATCGGGCAGTCCAGGCGCTCAGCAAACATATTCAGGATGGTGTTAGAACTGCCGCGCACTCTGCTCAACAGAGACGCAACTCTCTTCCTTCTGATGGCGTGGAAGCCATCAGTGTGCGCCTCTGCGAACATACCCGACGCGCTACAGTGTCGCGGCAGTTTCATCAGCATCCTGAATATGTTATTATATTGGACCCTGAGCGTATTGTACGTGCGCTGCGTATGACTCACCCACAGGCTGCTGGTGTAGAAGGTCTGGCAATAAGCCCTATACAATGTGACTTTAACTTCTTTCGTGCACCGAGCAAACCTGCGGGCTATCATGTTGCCTCTTACGGCCAAGGCCCTCCTCTCTCTCTCTATATCCGTATCATCTCTCAAGTCCGGCGTGACCATATGCCCCTGATATTTAAACTGGTCTGCCACCTTTAGAGCAACGCCGCCCAACACTACCGGAGGCACAACTGTCGGGTTATATTTACTTGTTTTAAATATAACAACTTCACTCTTTTTAGAGTTGTACCTCAGGCCATGTTGCTCTGCATAGCTCTCGCATTTGCTTACCAGCTGCCTTATTGCATTGATGGAGGGACCCAGCAGCACCATGTCATCAGCGTAGCTAATGTTATTGACACTGACACCGTCAATATGACATCCCACATGCGTACTGCTGAGCTCCTCGATCAACTGGTTAACATAAAGGTTGAACAGAATAGGCGACGACAGCCCCCCTTGTCTGACACCACACTGAAGCTTATACTCTTCGGACATTGTATTCATCCATCTCACATGATTGACCTGGTTACCATACCAGTATTTTAAAAGTGTAACACATTCTGCTGGCACGGTCGTACGGCTTAGTTTTTGCCACAACAGATGGTAGGCAACCAGGTCAAACGCCTTGGACAGGTCCAAGAAGCAGGCATAAACCGGTGTTTTCCTGTCCTTGTAGTACCCGACAGCCCGCTTAAGACACACAATCGCCGTTTCCGTGGACAAACCGGGTCTAAACCCAAATTGTGCATCATGCAGTTTTATGTGAACTTTAAGCTGTTCATTAAGCAGGCTATCGAGCACCTTAGAGGCAATAGTAGCTAGTGATATGGGTCTATAGTTTGTGATGTCAGACACGTCCCCTGTTCTGTTCTTGGGTATAGGTACAACAACCGTCCTCATGAGATGATCCGGCAGATACGCATGTCGCAGGCACAACGTAAAGAACATAGCCAACACGCGAGGAAGATGGACTCCAGCATATTTGAGATGTTCAATGCTGAGACCATCGTGCCCCGGAGACTTACCGCGCTGCATAGCCTTAATGACCACTGCCACATCTTTGGCAGATATTCTAACGGTACTGCCTCCCACAATGGTCCCACCATCAAAAACCTCCTGCGGTCCACTTACAAGAGGTGATTTTACTGTGAACAGCTCTCTAAAGTTGTTGGCTATGTCCTTCGAATCAACCACGCCACCGATGCTCACAGGGACCCCGGGTCCTACGTTAAGTTTCTTGGTGTTCTTCCAGAAGCCTTTGAAGTCCTTCGCCGCATGGTTCATTGCTAGGATGTCTGCTTTTATTTGAGCCTGCCTATCCTGACACCATTGCAGCTTGGACTTAAAAAGCCGCCTACTCTGACACATGACTTCATAGATAGGGCCCGAGGAGGGCTTCCCAGCTTCTACCCACGTTAGGAATTTTTGCCGCGCCTCCCTGTGAGCACAAGCTACGTGTCTATTCCACCCCACAATATATCCCTTCTTCCTTTTACATTTATTTTTCTTGCTTGACCGCCTGGCTGCGTTGGTAATAATATCAATTATTTCACTATACAATTTGTCCAATACTAATCTATGTTCTAAGATACTACACATACTATCAGCACACAACATTAACTCAGGGGGAAAGTGCAACCCCTTCAGTCGATCATGACAAAGGTTATGATACATTTCAACCTGATCACCCTGCCTATCTCCCCAGATTACACCGTCCTGGGGTGGGGTTTGTTTATTATTATTTTTAATAGGCACGTTACCTATATCACATTCAATGACTAGCGGCAGGTGGTCGGACCAATACACGTCTTGTTTCACCCAAACATTTAATACGGTATCCCGAGCGGATCCTGTGACGATGCAGTGATCCAGCCACTTGTTACACCCATGTGCCTCACTCACGAACGTGTATGTACCAGATGACACACCTAGCCTCTCTAAGTCAATACAATACCAGTTCTGATCCGCACAAAATTGTACTAACTCATTGTAAAATAGCTCTTTCGGATGCGCGTTAAAGTCGCCAAGTACATACACCATTTCCGTGTCTGCGTTTTCTTCCATAATTGCATTTATTTCCCCTAAGCATTCCGTAAAAATAGGCAAATTATCCACCAAATTAACTGGCATGTAGACACTAAAAATTATCATACATTTATTATTTAAAGATATTTTGATGGCCGACAACCGTACATTGTCACTTTTAAGAACAGTGACCGCCTGAAATGCACTCTTTCTCCATAGTATAGCGACACCCCCATGTGGTCGGCCCGTTAGTACTCCTGCTTCGGTGTCCACTGCAGAGGTGCCCGTACACGCAAAGTCATTGTGAACCGAGCCAAGCAGCGGCAGGTCGTGTTGTAACAACCAGGTCTCCTGTAATGCTATAATGTCCGCCTCTAAACACAACGACCTTACGCCCTCAATGGATCGTTTTAAAGATTTACAATTGAAGTTAATTAATTTACACACTGACAAATCAGCTGTAGTGCAACTCATATTTAGTAGGTATGTATTAAGGTTTAGAATTATGTATATATTATTTCTTATACTGATTTAAGTTATTTAATACAGATATTAAATTAATTTCAATGCAACAAAATATATAGAACAACAATAATAACGGGATTATGCAGACAAGACCTCATTCACTCGATTAGGGCTCACGACCCCATCTTTAGAGTCTTTAAAGTTAACAAAACGCCGAAAGGTAACACCCTCCGGCCACAGAGAACTGTCCATAAACGTTTCCAGTTTACTATTACAAACAAACAACTTGTACGATTGATAATCCTTCGGACGCCGCATTTTAATTTTAATAAGGGACACTTTTTCGGACGTCATTTGAAGTATGTACTCCTTGATGTCATCCTCAGATACGTCTTTGTGCACGTTAGAAATAAACACAGGAGTTTTGCTTTCAGCCGCCTTAAATTTATTTTTAAAGCTAATTTTCGCACGTCCCGGCTCACCAGTAAAACGATTCCTTAAGCGCCTACGTTGCCCTGATTCCCATTTTTCATCTCTGTTCTCTGATTTCCATTCTTTTCCATTACCCACCATTTCAGCAAAAGACAACCGCTTCGATAAATGATCAGCTTTGTTTACATTCGTCGGTGCATGTATATTAGTTATCTCGTTCAAGTCAGTCTGTACCCGATTGTCCACGGAAATAGCACCCGTATTGTTACTGCATTCGGGTGATAATCGCTTGCTTACATCCTCACGCGGCTCACTCCGCGATACGTCATCTTCGTGCTCAGTGCGCGAGTGAGATAACAATGAGGCATTATTCGCGAGCGACGGAGACGGAGCATTCCCCGTCCGCCACACAGCATGCGGCTGCGTCGACACCGACTGCCGTTGCAACTCAAATGAGTTATGATGACTCAACGCTTGTCCTGTGAGCGTGTTATTATCATCAACTGTAGATCGACAATTACTCGGCGTTAAGAATGCCATTGGGCCACTGTCGAGCAAATAAGCACCCCTCTTTTTGTTTACATTATCATAACTCGATACTAATGATCCATACCTATTTTCATAACACTTATTTTCCAAGTCCTCTAGTTGTTTTGTTGTTGCAAATGTAGTCTTAATGTTATCTACCTCTGTCTTTAATCGCACAATATCCTTAAGTAAGGCGGTCACATCTACATGATCGAAAGATACAGGCGGCAACTTACTAAGGTCCCTTGCAATGATTGATGTTCGTATTCGTTTACCCTCGACTCGACTGTACAAGACTCAGAAACAAATACTGATGCTCATCACACAAATATTTGCCCTTAGCGGGATTCGAACCCAGGACCTTTAGCTTCGTAGGCAGAGTGTCACTACACACTTTCTTTTTTTTCATTTATTTATTAATTTAGATACAATGTAAGTTTACAGCATACAGTAACACCAAAACACTTGCACTATAGGCTAACCGGTCGTCTAAAGTACTACTGTAGGTACAGTCACCGGCATAAATATATGATGGAACAAAGGCCGCAAAAACATCTGATGACAACTCTATTCCTAGAGCCGTAAGAGCGTGTCAGATATTTTTGCGGCCTTTGATTAATCATAAATATATTGACGCCGGTGACTGTACTATTAATATGAGCGAGGTGACATTTCGCTGTGTCCTACCTCCATTGACTTGTCCTTCTTTGTGTCACCTTAGCAGTCTCGGCACTCCTATAGGGACTTGTCACATTGTGGGGTGTGTCAAATTTACAGTGATATGCGATATAATTGCAACCATTGTACGCTTGCTGCCACATAATGACATTTCACGACATAATGACATTTGAAGCGTTCATAGCCCGGCGGCGCCTGCGTATCGGAAACGATAACGCAGGTCAAGCAAAGACGGCAGGGGTCAGTCTTTGGATGGGTGACCGCCTGTTTGAGTGGTTACTATAAATGAGCGCTTCCGTGCTTTGGAAGGCACGCTAAGCAGTTGATCCCGGTTGCTGTCTATGACAGTAGTCGCTAAGCCGAGTTAGAGGCCTTCGGGCGGCTTAAGAACCTCTAACAGTCGAGTTGCCCACTCACTTGACAAAGGGGGTCAACTGTCACTCGCGTCCGCAGGAGCTACCTACCACAACCCTGCACGTGTCCCTTGGGTGGTACTAAAGAGTGACAAACTCAAAAGGCCAAAAATAATATATGCCATACGATTAAATAAAAATGACATTTCAGAGAGATTATGACTGTATCAGTAAGATGCCACTACACTGCTTTTCACGTGTCATTTTTTGCACATGAAATTGTTTACTCATTAAGTCTCACTGAGCTGACTAGACGGTTCATGTTCTTGGCAAAGTCAAAGTAATTTATACCAACCAAAAACATAAATGTAAATAATTTACTTTAAAAACAAAATTTAAACCGACTTCAATTCATACTTCGCCAAGCCACATGGGTACTTGAGAATTTCCTTTCCAATTTAGCACATGAACTGCTCTCCGAGAGCGAATGCGTTGATTATTACAGAAAAAACCCAAGTCGCTATCTGTGGGCTGATAATATTTGAGGAGTTCCGTCGATTCCTCAAGGATCTCAGAATTAACACTTCTTTGTTACTACTTCAATGGAATCATGTCTGAATCTTTGACCTACTTTACATCTTTGAGGAGTTCCATAAGTCATCTGTGGTCTTCATTTTTAGTTCCACTTGACCAAAATTGCGATTTCCGAGGGTAAATACACGAGTAATAATTGAAAATACCAAAATCACTACACGCGTGCCTATAAAATTTAAGGGTTGCCCTCAATTTCGCTGGGATCCCATTATCAGATCCTGATTTGGTGACAATGGGACCACCTCGGGAGTGTACTCTTTCGAATAAAAAAATAATTTTGGAAATCGGTCCACAATTGACGGAGAAATCGGCGAACATACATAAAAAAAAAAAAAACATACAGTTGAACATATAACCTCCTCCTTGTTTGAAGTCGGTTAAAAAGGAGAGCCAAGTTCAATACAAAAAATATGCTTGGCTGTGGGCTTCGCCGCAAAAAGAATGGAGATCTAAATTAGTGCCAATGCCAAGTTCTATGCAAAATTCAAATAGTCCAGGCAATGAACTGACAACTTGTATGGAAAAAGCAGATTTTTTTCTTTGGACCTAGCGACAAAATGCAACAAAATTTTAGACATCAAAAAAATGATAACTTAACTAGCTTTTGAAAAGTCAGAAATAGTACATTGTGATCTTCTGTGTTTTTCATGATAATTTGTTAAACCTCTTCTTCGCTTTCATCGCGCTCCCGCAGTAGCTGATCGCACAAAGTTTTAGACTGCTTCAGTTCCTTGAATGTTGCATTGAGCTTCTGTTCTAGCTCACTTTTTTTTGCGCTTTCGCTTTGCGTGTCATAACTGAGCTAGACATGTTGAGCTAGTTTGACACACAGCTCTCCAAATCACCTGAAACGTGACACAACGCAACTGAACACTAAGCAGAGAAAGCAGAATAAAGAACCGGTTCTCGTCCGATCACCGAAGTTAAGCAACGTCAGGCGAGGTCAGTACTTGGATGGGTGACCGCCTGGGAACACCTCGTGTCGTTGGCCTTTTGCTATTTTTTTAGAGGAAAAATAAAGTTTCATTTATTTATTTAATCGTATGGCGTATTCTATATTGTAGGCTTTATTATTATAAATCAACATCCAGGTCGCACAGCCAGTCGATCGCGTCAGATGTCAGGTTAGTGTAGAGAGACCTCCGGGTCGCCTTTATAGCGTTGCTTTGGGCAGCGCTCCACGATGTGCTGAGTGGTTTGGTCTTCAAGGCCGCAGTCACACATCGGACTTTTGCTCCATCCCCATTTGTGCAACATGTAATTGCACCTGCCGTGACCCGTACGGATTCTGTTGAGGCGGCACCAGTATTTCCTCTGAAGCGAGAAGCCCTTCTGCTTCTGAGTTGGGTTTCCGATACGTGGGCAACGCTGATCGCCAGTCGCTTCCACCCACTCTTTCTTTCACGCTTGTTCTAGCTGAAACCCGTCAGCTCTCAGCTTCCTTGCAGCATCGCTCGTATAGCGGCGCGATTTGAGTCGTTGCGGTGGTGGATCCGTGAATTCGCGGTGGCATGGCAGGTCCGGACGGGCTGTTATTTCTCCGGCTTTCCTCAAGAGCGCATGTTTCCTACGTAAGTGGGGCGTTAAAGTTTCATTACGTCGTCAGAATCAATTTTACAGACATAGCTTGTTCATTATTATTTAATGTTATTATACACCGTGGCCGTGAATAACCCGAAAGATTTAAGCTAACGATACTAAAGCCTAATTAGAGTATATAAAGTTATGTAACATATAGTCCAAAAACTCATAATTAAGGAGATATTAATTATTTGAAACAAATCAAAAGTTAAAAAATCTCCAGTCTAACACACCCTAAAGGCTTGAGCATAACTTGACACTTCTTGTCATGGAACACAAGTCACGGCATTCGCCGTTCGTCGTATGATTTCGGAGCGATTCGTGAAGTGTTATGCTCGCTCTCTGTTCTTCAACTTGAGTTTCTCAACTAAAGAGTTGTTCACAAAGAAGCGGGCAGTTAATAAGATTTAATTTGTACTGAAATAGTTATTTAATTAAGACACATAATTAGACCCATGTTGATACAACATTATTTACTCGTACTGTCGTCAAAAATACGTGGTTTAAATCTTTCGGGTTATTCACGGCCACGGTGTATAACAAGACGGAATAGACAGTGATAGAGGTAGGTAGGATATAAATATGGATGGAAGTCAATATTGATATGTAAAAAATAGTTATGGAGAGAGTATTTGACAGAGTGAAGGCAAATGTTACGAATCAGCTGACCGGGTGCAATGACATTATGCAAGTGGGTTTATAAATTTTTTGAGGAAAGTATTCAAGTAAAACGATATTTAAAGTGCTACAAATATGCGAATATGACTTATATTATTAAATATAAGAACTATACTTATATTATAATATAGAAGACGATAAACCTGGGGAGTATTTGTGTTCCGTACATTAGTATGGTTTATCGTTGAAGCTTCAAACGATGATCCGTTATGTTGAAGTTTGGCCGTCGGCAATTTTAGAGGTCTTCTGTTTCACTTTTGCACTGTCTTTCGTAATTATTTATGTAACTAACACTATACAATACACTAATTCTCTGATTTTACACATAAATATACTACTAAATATGGTCATTTTATAATTAATTTTAATAGCTGTGTGAAATTTGACGTCTGTGCATGGCGGTATTGCCAGCTATTTCCTTTTGATTTGTTGAAACTTTTTGTTTGTTGAAACTTTAACGCAGCCGGAGATATTCGCCTAAAGACGATTATTTTACTACTAGGATTTTATGTTTTAAACGGTAAGACTAAAATTCGCCACCTATCGTGTTCGCTCTTAAAATCGAATCCAAGCATGTTGGTTAATATGTTTTTTTTTGTACGAAGGTGCTTATTGTTTTATTATCCATATACAGGTACAGTCAAGTGTAAAAATATGGGTGCATATAGGTAATATAACTTACTCATAAATATGTCTCATCACTATTATGTCAGAGGATTAAAGTTTCGGTACATATTTACTTTCTTAAATCGATACTTTATTATGCACTTGACTGTACCTACTCGTTATTATTTATAACTAGCTTTTGCCCGCGACTTCGTCCGCGCGGAACTCGTTTATATCGTAACTTTCTCCCCCCTTTTCACCCCCTTAGGTGATGAATTTCCAGATAAAAACTATCTTTAGTAAGGACTCTTTGGGAAGGCCCCGGAATTCAAAGTATTTCTATACCAAATTTCATCTCAATCGGTTCAGCGGTTTAAGCATGAAAAGGTAACAGACAGACAGAGTTACTTTCGCATTTGTAATATTAGTATGGATTGTATGAAGGAAAGGGTATAGATGCATGTAGGCTTTTTTCAGTATTATTTTGCATATTTTCATATCACACGGCCGTAAGGACCTTTTCTACTAAACCGTAGGATTAAATTAACTGACTTGTAATTTAAACATTTTATATTAAAAATAAAAATACTTCAACAAAATGTTACATCTAATAGTTTTCAAAATAGCCTAACAAAACGTCTTTTTTACCCCGTTTTAGAAAACATCTTCAAAACTAAGGCTGCCATAAGGTACCTTTACCCTTGGAACGTCACATACATAATATTTACTTATGTAATGTTAATTTTCCCCAGGACTCCCCATTACTGCTATACCGTAAATGGGTTCAATCCAAATTTTCACCCCTTATTTCTCCTCCTTAGAGGATGATTTTCGGGTTGATTTCTAGGATAAAAACTACCCTGAGTCCTTTCCCAAGACTCAAACTATCTCTTTATTAAATTTCATTTTAATCGGTTCAGCCGTTTTCACGTGATGCGCGGTCACATAAACAGACAAACAGATAAACAGACAAACAGATAAACAGATAAACAGATAAACAGACAAACAGACAAAAGTATCCCTAGCCAATTTTTTTTCGAATATCTGCCATGTACAGACTTTCGATCCTCTTCAGCTTTATTATATGTATAGAAACTATGACTTTTTTACTGCCTAATATTTACCAGAGCAAAGTAATTTTAACACCATTTTAAAGTGGGTTTCTCAAAAACAACATGTTAATGCGTCGTAGTTTTATTTAATTTAGTCTTATGGTTATGTTATTTTCTTAACCAAATTAGTTTGGCCTTGGGAAATATTTGGTTGAGATTATTGAATGTGGCTGACATTCTATAAAACTGATATTATATTGCAATTGGAATCGTATAGCTTTTAGATAGTAGAGTTGTTATTTTTATTTACTTTGAGGCAATTCGGTCAACTCAAATAATTTCAAGCAAACTTGTAATAATTAGAGAAAACTAAATAATACACACACTAAACCAGAGTAAAGACTTAATCATAAATTAAATTGTATAATTGCACGACTAATATTAATTTAATTCTTATGAACGACTTAGAGACACACCTATTATTAAAAAAAAAACCAAATACAGAATTGACAAAAAAATTATTAACGAATCTGCCCACAAAATTTCACGAGAATCGGTTGAGAAATTCGATCTAAAGAGGGGAACAGCCGTGCAGCCGGACATTCGTACATACGAAAGGTTTTTTGCCCAAGCTGAAACGAAGAACCATCGCTTCGCTAGCTCATTCAATAAAGCTTCAGTCGTTAAGAAAGAAAGAAAGAAAGAAAGAAAGAAAACATTTATTCGTGGACAAAACAATGGGTGTAAAAAACAAAACACAGAACGTTAAAAATACATGGTCCACGAAAAGGCATTTTATTAAGACCTTAGAACGCAAAATTTTTAAATATATATTTTTCTCTTTTAAGAAGTACTTAATATACTCCCTGGGCAACCGAGCTCTGCTCGGATGAAAATGGAGAAAATACGGAGAAAACGAATTTTCCCGGACATGAGACCTATCTAGATCGATTTCTCGCCCCCGTAAACTCCAGTAGTTATTCCAAATTTCATCGAAATCGAAAGCCGTTTCCGAGAACGTAATTGCAAATAAATATATTTATATACAAATATTGCTCGTTTAAAAGTATAGATAGATAGATAGAATAATTACTAGTCAGCAATGAAAACGTTACCTAAATAAGGTTTCGTGAAGGTATTCTCAACTTGTCTCAACTTATCTCGCCACTAATTCTTAGTTTAACTTGACCTCCCGGTTCTAAACTCTTATGCGTAATCAGAGGCAAAGCGTATACTGGTCTGCCCGCCTTTTAAGTTCTCGATTGTATTATCATTGTTCACTGAAAGCCTGCGCGTGAGTTTATTAAGAGACGCAGTCGCAGGTCGCTGCATTTTGATCGGATCCCGTGCCTCGTTCGCTCGTATCTGGCTGGATTTTTTTTTCTTTAAGTATAATTCCTATTCGAATTTTGTTTACATTTTCGGCCAGTGATAGTGTTGTGATTTAAGTGAGTGCTGACCTTTTTACTTATTGGAGTGTCTTGCATGTGACTGTGACAATGAATGGTAAGTTTATGTTGGGAAATCCATAACTATACGTTAATGTAATTAAAATGAATATTTATAATTTCCATTTTTTTTTCTAAACCAGGAGGGTAGTTGTAAAAGGAAATAGGGTGCTTAAGCTGTACTCAAACGCTCGTTTTTGGTAGATTATTTTACCACGGCTGTTTAATAAAAAATACTGTAAGTGTAATGTTTTCACAATTTAATGTTTAGTTACTCTTTTTGGCGCACACGTTGATCTTATTACATACCTAGTTATTACTTAACCAAAACATCAAATATTAAACATTAAACGAGTGAAAGTAACCTTAAAATGTAATATAGGTAATTGATTAAAAAAAAATTGGCATCATGAAAAAATAGTCTATCACCAAATCAGCCAATTTTCAACAACTACCAAACATCTTGTGTACTTAATTGAACTAAGGGCGCAAGAATAAATAAATAGATAATAAATAAATATTAGGGGAATATTAGTACCGGAAGGCGCGGCGTGGGTAGGCCCCCCACAAGGTGGACTGGACTGATGACCTGGTAAAGGTCGCGGGAGTCCGCTGGATGCGGGTGGCGCAGGACCGGTCATTTTGGCACTCTGTGGGGGAGGCCTTTGTCCAGAGTGGACGTCTTTCGGTTGATATGATGATGATGATGATGATGATTAGGGGACAATCTTACATCTTACTGGAAAATCTTACATCTTAATATATTTCAATACTTAAATACCTTCATAAAAAAATTCTAAAACTCGGTAACAAATATTCTTGCATTCATCACTGTCATCACACAAATATTTGCCCTCAACAATCTCAGTCCGCATTTATTTAGGACTGCTACTAGTATATAAGTTTCAGATAATATTTATTTATTCGCGTTATACTATCTTATGACAGATGACCAGTAGTGGCAGTACCTGTTTAAAACTCATTAAGCAAAACGACAGTACCATCGTCAACATAGTTGACTGACTATACTTGCACTTTATGTGCATTGTAATAAGGGTCACGAATGGTCAGTTAACTGTGTTGGCGTTTGTACCTATGACCTGTCAGTAACGCTTCTAGGACAACAATGATGTTATTATCGGCCAAGGGCAGCAATTCAGTTTGATAATGGAACAGTGCTAGTTTTCCTCCAAACAACGCGGGTTGGTACTTTTATCATACTTGACAACTTTTATTCTGGTGGCAGAATAGTAATAAAAGGATACCGTGACAACAAATACAAAATTCTTTATTTTCTTAAATTACAGTGTACATTCATGATAGGGGGTGGACACTGTAATTTAGGAAAATAAAGATTTTTTTTATTTGTTGTCACGGTATCCTTTTATTACTATTCTGTCACCAGAATAAAAGTTGTCAAGCATAATATATCTCATGAATGTATCTAATGGATGTAATGGAGCCGCCCGGTAAGCAAACAATGCCTGTATTGGGAAGCCCCGCTCTTCCATAGATTATAATAGGTACTATACTAACACAATAGGTTTTAACAGTGTGTGTGTGTGCGTGTGTGTTTGTGTGTGTAAGTGTGTGTGTGTGTGCGTGTATGTATGCGTGGTAGGACATTTTTTTTTTAAATAAATTTATTTAAATAAATGTAAGTATGTTGTCACGGTATAGGGTAAATCGCTAGTAGCTGGCCACCCTTCAACAGCTGGCCCCCTGATACCAAAAATTAACTCTGTTGCCCTACAAACACTATTCAATTTAGGTGTACCTAAAATGCACTAGAAAACTATACAAACGTTATTTGCGGTTGGTAAAATAACATGTCAAAGTCTACGCTAAAATATTATTCCCAGGTGCATCATTTGTATTGATAACACAATAACCTACAAAAACAAGTGAGAGCCCATAAAAAATATTCCATGTGAAAAATAGGCCAAGTCTCGAAAGTCTTCCACAGTAAAAGTTGTGAGATATTTCGTAGAGCCAAGTCCGGCATTCTAATTAATCTTTATTTGCTAGCTAAATAATATTTAGAGACTTAAAATGTAAAAATATACACTACTTACATAGTTTTAGATACCTATGCAAACATTAATAAATGCAGCAAAGTTGTATGATTCCCTAGTTGCAGAATTTTATTAAGCAAGCAAATAAAGTTTAGTAAGAATGCTCTACGAAATATATAAATATATTATCTCACAACTTTTTGCTGTGGAAGAGTTTTGAGACTTGGCCTATTTTTTACATGAAATGTTTTTTATGGGATACATTTAATTTGTCCCATCGCTCTTATGTCAGCTTCTCTTATGTTTGCTCTTGTGTCTTATGTATGCCTTAAGGTTACGGTACGTATTTATGAGAGGGTTAAAGCGATACATACCTATGTTAGTATATAATTACAGTCGTAACTAGTATGTATTATGTGTAGACACTTTTTGTGTGAAACTAATATTTTTTATAAATTTCCGACATGTAATATTGACAATTACGAATAAATGAATATGAATATGCAGCTAATAATGGTATGGCATGTGTTGTATTGCACTTGACTGTATGTGGTGTTGTGTTCCTGGTGAGGAAGGTTGCCAGAGATCCCAAGGATGCGATTGTTGAGAGTGATGTACCCATATTCGTCTTTAGCTATCAACACAATGAGTCCTCAACTAAAAAAGCGGCCAAGTACGAGTCGGACTCGCACATGAAGGGTTCCGTTAAATAAATTGCAGTTTACGATTTATGACGTATTAAAAAAAAACTACTTACCAGATCTCGTTAAAACCAATTTTCGGTGGAAGTTTGCATGGTAATGTACATCATATATTTTTTTGAGTTTTATCATTCTCTTATTTTAGAAGTTACAGGGGGGGGGGGGGGGGGGACACACACATTTTACCACTTTGGAAGTGTCTCTCGCGCAAACTATTCAGTTAAGAAAAAAATGATCTTAAAAACCTTAATATCATTTTTGAAGATCTATCCAATGATACCCCACACGTATGGGTTTGATGAAAAAAAAATTTTTGAGTTTCAGTTTTGTGTATCGGGACCCCTAAAACTTAATGTTTTTTTTCGATTTTTGTGTAAAGATCTTAATGCGGTTCACAAAATACATCTACATACCAAGTTTTAACAGTATAGCTCTTATGGTTTCGGAAAAAAATGGCTGTGACATACGGACGGACAGACAGACAGACAGACGGACGGACATGACGAATCTATAAGGGTTCCGTTTTTTGCCATTTGGCTACGGAACCCTAATAAAGGGTCGGCAACGCGATTGTGTTTTTCCTGGAGTCGCCAGCGTCCATAGGGTACGGTGCCCCTTACCATAAGGCAGTCCGCTTACTTGGCTGCATACCGTCGTATAGTATTAATAATAATTTACTTTAAAAACAAAGTTTTAACCGCCTACGAAGCCAAATAGCTTCAAGTTTGTCTTTACAATTTGAAGAGTTTCCTTGATTTCTCCAGGATCCCATTGGAACTGGATTTTGGTGACAAACGGGACCAATCTGAAAGTATATGCTTTCAAACGAAGAAATAATTTTTCAAATCGATTCAAAAATAACCGATTTATCGCGTAACAAACACACAAACCAAGAAAAATACAGTCGAATTGAGAACCTCCTCCTTTTTTGAAGTCGGTTAAAAAAGTATGTAACTCTGTCTGATCACATGTTTCTTGACGATAGTTATAGAAAACATATACACTGCGTCGCGTCACCTGATCATTAAATGCCATGAATAATAATATAATTGCCGTCATAATTAATGGAAAACATAGCAGCTATGAGAGGATCTAACACTGTAGATGTAACATACCTTGCTACGATACTAACAAGATAATAGCTAAGTATTTACTTAAGGCAAAGTTGATGATAGCATTTAAGCTTCGACGGAGCGGTTCATTTCGAACTACATTAATCTATAGACATAAACATACGGACTTGCGAAGTCAGCTAAGTCGGTCTATAACCTCGGACCACCAATTTATAACCGATTGCCTGATACCGTCAGAAATGCAGCTCAAGACTTAAAAAGTGCTTTCTGAACAACATGTTCTACAACTAGTTATGACGAATTTTACAGCATGCCACTGACAATTTGAAAATAAAGAATTATACCAGAAATTAATAACGTATAATATAAACCTATATAATTAGTTTCAATTAGGAAGCAAATGTACCAAATTGACCATGACATGTAACAATTGTTATTAATAAATTTTCATTTCATATCATAGACACAGACATAATTTATTGGTCATAACACATTACAGGTCAAAAATTATTCAAAATCAAAAAATCTAAATCAAACATTTATTCTGCAAATAGGCCACAAGGGCACTTAGGTATATATATACATGTCAATCAATAATTTACAATAAAAAAATATATATTCTTACAACAAAAATTATTTGGAAGTTGCAGAACTAAATGTCACTAAATTAAAACAATATTACAAAAAAATATCCATTACGTTAGGCCATTAGGCCTCTATCAGAATTAACAAGAAGTTGTGATATCATTTTATATCCCAGAGATGTATAAGATCTCTGTGCGTCCAGATACAATTAATAATTATTATTCTAATGATCTTAGATATGTAAACAGTCTTTGAGCGTCAAAACACAACACACACGTGAATCACTTCATACTTCATACACTTCATACATGAATCACTATAAAAAAATGCATAATTAGATTATTATAAGAAATTATAGCAACATCATTGGGTTGATGTACGATTTGGCATAATACATAATATTCATTTACGTCATACCTGGCATTAAGTAGGAATTACCGCACGCTATGCGTGCGGAAAACCCTACTTCCAGAGACGTAAAATTTTGTACTCACCACGGGCGGTAATAAAGAAAGCCTCAGAGTGCATATTTATCGCCCTTGCCTTCGGCTCGGGCGTCAAATACCTGCGATCTGAGACATTCTTTGTTTAACCGCCCTAGGTAAGTAATGTACTATTAACATCCATATTTTTACGTGGGTAGGCCCCGCACAAGGTGGACTGATTACCTGGTAAAGGTCGCGGGGGTCCGCTGGATGCGGGTGGCGCAGGACCGGCCATTGTGGCACTCTTTGGGGGAGGCCTATGTCCAGCAGTGGACGTCTTTCGGCTGATATGATGATAATGATCCATATTTTATTTTATGTTTGTTTGATACTATCTATAGTGTATATTTCTATACTAATATTATAAAGCGAAAAAAGTCTGTGAGATTGAACGTTTGTAAGGTTGTAAAAGTTGTTTATTTTAATATTATTATTTATTTATTAACCAAAGATATAAAAAAACTTATTGTTATACATGTCCCTGCAAAACTGTTTAAACAGTTTGCAATTATATCAAACCCTTTGGACTGTAGGGCTTGAAAATTATAATTTTCTTATCCGTCACGTTTTACGAAGGGTCGAAGAGAAGGGAGTGGTCATGAACACCATCGACTTGCAGGCTTTAAGGCCTGGAACAAACTGGCGCGGCCTGCGGTGGCGGCCAATAGAAAATTTGACAATAACTGACAAGTTAATTATTGACCGCCACCTCAGGCCGCGCCGGTCTGTGAGAGGCTTCAATCGTTTAAAGCCCGCATCACACTGGCGCGGCCTGGCTGCGGCGGTCAATAGTAAACTTGTCATTAGCTGTCAAATTTTCTATTGACCGCCACCGCAAGCCGCGCCAGTCTGTGAGAGGCTTTATTTGGGATACCAAGACGGCGGATACCTATGACTTTTTTCTTAAAAATCGTCATCGGTGTCGTTTTCGTGGATGCACGCACATTCCAAAAATTATGTCCATATTGCAATCCAAAATGGCGGACATGACATTTTTGGTAAAATACAATTTGGCAATATCACTTTCAGGGTAATCGAGGGTATAGATTCCAAAAAAATATGTCCATTTTGGAATCCAAAATGGTGGTTATTGCTTTTTTCGTAAAATTCATCATGGGTCTCAGTTTCCGTATCGAAGATGTAGAACTGTAGATTGCAAAAATGGCGCCCATTTTTCCCGATTCTGACTTCGGATTCGTATTCGGCGATTACTCAGACCATCAGAAATATCGTTTTTTATCAAAATTCCATAAACAAATAAAAAACTTATTGGCGTTAATTTTTCCCGATTCTGACTTCCAAATCGTATTCGGAGATTTCTCAAACCATCAGAAATCGATTTTTCCCATTTTTTCCGATTCTGACATCGGATTCGTACAGCCTCAAGTGAATGTTTAATGTGTGTGGGCGACAGAATGTAGTTTGAGAAATGTAGGACCTACGGGTCACGAAGAGAAAGGGTGTTGTATAGTATGTGAACGATAAGGCCTACGGGTCACGAAAGGAAAGGACGTGTAACTATAATTCCTTCACATAAGGACGGCAATTGTGCCCAGATTAAGCTCCTAAAGCAAACGGCTCATATAAGAAGCGCGTGATTTATTTAGGAACTAAGTACAATAGGTACAAACGAAGAAAATAGCTTAAAGTAAAGATAAAGGTACCAGGTACCTCCAGTAATTATTTCATAAAGATCGATAGGGGGAGAGCCCCTGATAAATGAGGGAGAGATAGCCAAATTATTTGTAAAGAAACCAACTTGAGACTATATCCAGATCTAGTCCGTCAACAAGGGACATCGGTAACTAGAGTTACATAAAATGTGAAATAAAAATGTACACAACGTATGCATAGAGATTATTGCTTATTATGGTGCAATAATGGTCAAGGTTCAGGTTGATTTCTCTGATTGGCTAAAAAGACGGGAGCAAAGTCAAACTTATGCTACCACGTTAATGTAAATGTGAAAATTGACGGTCTCACCCGGCCATAGCTTCGTAACCAGATGAGGTACGAAAGCAATTGAGGTATCGTTAGGAAGGTACGGTAAATGCCCTTACGTATGTATAATCACTTTTGATAATTAATGTTAATTAAAGCCACTAGGGCCTGGCAAAGCCATTTCATGTTACCAAAGTTGGTAATTTTACGTAAATATAGACTTTCCCAATTTAAACGGGAAAAGCAGGAAAACTAGTAGATATTGTAATGTATAGCTCAGAAATAGTTCTTTTGAAGGAAAATATGTAAAAAACCTTAAGGTTTCCCTGAAAACCAGGAAAACGTAAAAACTAGCTTTTCCATAGTAAAAGTGGGCGAGGTCTTCAAAATTATATCCCCACCACTTTTAATGCCTTAGGGGTATAAAAGAGGCTATAATCGCCGGATAGAATTGTGTTCGCTCGACTCCAGTTAGAAGCTCCTACTAGTCTCAACAGTGCCTCAAGAAGTCTACAAGTAGTTCAAAGTGCTTAGAAAGTTTAAATTCAGTTTTTTTAAAAAAAAGTATATAGAATCAGTTTTTTTTAAAGTTTAAATTCGTTAGTTGCAAGTCTGCCTCCACAAAAAGGCAACGTCAGGTCATTGACGGTCGATAGGGTTCTTCGATCCGGATTTAATCCGAGAGGCGCGTACGTCGCTGACGGAACGTTAGCCGAATTTACGGTACCTTGTCAGTTGAGGGTTGGGAAAGACAGGTTTAGCTGCAGGTACGCGACATGGAGTCGCATTTTTGGAAATCGCAGGTCGCTGGTCGGGGTGCCAGGCTCGACCGCGATTCCACTCGGTCTGAAAAGAGGACCCGCAGGGGGAAGAACTCTAAGCGAGGACGCCTAGAGGCCGCTGGTTGCAGCGTCCCACCATCAGGGCTCCGTCATCACGAAGCCCTAGCCAAGCAGAGCGACAGCAACTCATCGAACAAAACGACCTTCAGATCCCTCAACATCTTCGGAGCCCACTGCCGGGCCCCGACACCAGAGCGAGCACCACTGAGGGATCTAGAGGAAGACACGGCGGAACAGCTCCAGAAGGAGATAGAAGAAATCTCTAGTCAGAGAGAGAAGTTGGAACAGGAGGTAGAAAAATTGAAAGCCAGTTGGCGTAGAAGGTTGAAAGTTATAAAGAAGAAATTAATGGAGAACTTCGAGAAAGTTCTAGAAGAAGAAAGGTTCGTAGACCCGCGAGGTCTAAAACCAGCAGATGTACCGTGTGTCCCGTTTCAAGGGCCGGTACCGAGGTACGCAGCACGCGCAGCGACAGCGAGTGAGTCTGCACCTACAAAACCGTCAAGAAATTCAGAATCCGCCGTGTCATCAACCACGGCTATGGAAGAAGCCGTGGCCTACCATGTTACAACAGTTACATCACCGAGAGGCGCCAATGTCGCAGCCGCCTCCAATGTATCGACCGTCGAAGCAAAGAGGTCAGGTGTAGTCCCGGAGCCCGGGAGCACCACGGTCACCACAGAGATGACCCCCAATTCTTCTAGCAGAAGAGTAGAGTGGGCGGAATGGCGCAGGAGTCGCCTCACCCACCCGCCGGCCGCAACGGCCACCACTACACCAGCAGGACCGAGCACTGCTGCGTTTCAAGACCACAAGCACGAGACAGCGAGGAAACTGGTCATTGCACACCCGCCCGTCGCTTTGGTAGAAGCAGCCTGCAGAAAGGCAAGAGAACGAAGAAAGGAGACAATGAGAGTGAAAGTGTCTATTCCGGTACGAGGGGCAGGCAGCGACAAGGAAAATGCGCCCCCCCAACCCGTACGGAATCCACCACCAAACCGCAGCGGCGGCTGATGGTAGTAAAGAAAAGTAAGTAGTAAAGACAGTGAATGAACATGATAGTGAAAGTGATTAAAAGTGTATTTGATGACGAATCATGTCGTAAGACTTTAATGTAGTCTGTCGCTTACCCTTGCAACCCAGTATGTATCTGCGATACATACCGGCGGGGGCATTGTGGGCGACAGAATGTAGTTTGAGAAATGTAGGACCTACGGGTCACGAAGAGAAAGGGTGTTGTATAGTATGTGAACGATAAGGCCTACGGGTCACGAAAGGAAAGGACGTGTAACTATAATTCCTTCACATAAGGACGGCAATTGTGCCCAGATTAAGCTCCTAAAGCAAACGGCTCATATAAGAAGCGCGTGATTTATTTAGGACCTAAGTACAATAGGTACAAACGAAGAAAATAGCTTAAAGTAAAGATAAAGGTACCAGGTACCTCCAGTAATTATTTCATAAAGATCGATAGGGGGAGAGCCCCTGATAAATGAGGGAGAGATAGCCAAATTATTTGTAAAGAAACCAACTTGAGACTATATCCAGATCTAGTCCGTCAACAAGGGACATCGGTAACTAGAGTTACATAAAATGTGAAATAAAAATGTACACAACGTATGCATAGAGATTATTGCTTATTATGGTGCAATAATGGTCAAGGTTCAGGTTGATTTCTCTGATTGGCTAAAAAGACGGGAGCAAAGTCAAACTTATGCTACCACGTTAATGTAAATGTGAAAATTGACGGTCTCACCCGGCCATAGCTTCGTAACCAGATGAGGTACGAAAGCAATTGAGGTATCGTTAGGAAGGTACGGTAAATGCCCTTACGTATGTATAATCACTTTTGATAATTAATGTTAATTAAAGCCACTAGGGCCTGGCAAAGCCATTTCATGTTACCAAAGTTGGTAATTTTACGTAAATATAGACTTTCCCAATTTAAACGGGAAAAGCAGGAAAACTAGTAGATATTGTAATGTATAGCTCAGAAATAGTTCTTTTGAAGGAAAATATGTAAAAACCCTTAAGGTTTCCCTGAAAACCAGGAAAACGTAAAAACTAGCTTTTCCATAGTAAAAGTGGGCGAGGTCTTCAAAATTATATCCCCACCACGGGGAGTCCGTTGCTACACGGGGAACCGGTCGTGGTGGTGGGCCGGCATAAGCCTCCACCATCTGAATATGTCGCCTTGAAAAAGTCGTCATGTATGGGTTTAATATAAAATGGAATATCCCCACCACTTTTAATGCCTTAGGGGTATAAAAGAGGCTATAATCGCCGGATAGAATTGTGTTCGCTCAGCCCCACCAGTGGGAGCTCCCAGGAAGAAGAAGAAAGGAAGAAGTAGGGAAATTGTGATAGGAAGTAGGAAATTGTGATAGGGAAAGTTTAATCAGTAGTTTGTGTCTCATTATTTTATTATACCGTTTCATTTATATTTCGCCAAGTATTATTTTATCGTCACCCCCACCTCATTCTTCAACAGTGCAGCTCAGTCTGCGGGATTAGTGCTCCCCTAGAGCACCTGCGCTATCAAAGCGCGTTACGGCCGTTTAAAAACACGCTGAGCGGTTCAACCGCCGCGGTTCACCCGCCGCGGTTGAAACGCGCGGTTCGCCCGCCGCGGTTTTTAAACGCCCCTTGTTAGGTGACTGTGAGGTCGCGAAGGTCAAACCCAGGCCTGTCGCACATCGACCACGTCGGCGCCACGCGTCGTCCACAATGTGTTTGACGTTTGCATTGCAAACTTAACTCTGTATTTAATTTGGAAACTCATGTACTCGAGTATGTTTGAAGACTCGAGTGGTTTTGGAGACTCAATTCGTCGGGCAGGTGACTCACGCTCCCCGAGTCCCGTATATTTGAGTCGAGTCTCCTCAATTAGGACTCTAGAATTCGAGTCTTTTACAAAACTACATGTAGGTATACATTTTTAACCCTCGATACAAAAAGAGGGGGGTGTTATAAGTTTGAAGTGTCTGTGTGTCTGTGTGTACGTGTGCCTGTGTGTCTGTGGCATCGTAGCTCCGAAACGAATGGACCGATTTGAATGCGGATGAAAAAAAAAAATGAAAATGAAAATGAATTTTATTTGAAGGATAATAACTAAATCAGTAGGTACAATTTCCTTACATACTACTTGTCTTATTACATATGTGTCATATGTGTAAAAGGTGTCGTGATCGAGATGGTTCTTAGCTACGTTTCAACAAAATCGGTTTAGCCGTTTTTGAGATATTGAACTTTGAAATGAAAATGTCGGGGGCTTTTCAACTGTTCTAAATTGTAGTTATTTTCCCAATTGATCATGACGATGATCTCTCTACTCTAGGTACTTTATGTATTTACCTGCTCATACAAGTTCTATTATATAATGTACATAAGTAAATGCTCGGATTAGGTTATTTGCTTCAACAATGTATGAATAACAAAATACGAAACAGAACAAGTCCATTAATAAAAATCTTCAATTTACAACCGTGTGATGTACGAAATAGGGTCTAAAATTAATATATTATACTTTGTAAACAATATAATAGTGGGAAATCAACGTTAAGCATACTTGAATTAATTAAGGTACCATCCACGTCACATACCACAAGTGTTATCTAAGTGAGGCTTAACTTAGTGATTAATGTCAATATCAATCATTATTACTTATATTAGGACATGGAAAAATAAGAATAAAGTCGTTAGGGCCGTGTATTAGAAAATATCACGTTCTTTGTAGGAAACAATAAAGACTATAATATTCTGCTTGTTACCATACCATACCATACCTACCATCCGTTTAAGACTTTATTTTAGGAACATCAATAGATTGCCGCTTATTTTTGCGGCTCAGCATGCGTTAATGGCGTATTGCGTTTAAAAATAAGACTAGTAAATAATAATATTGTATTATTTATTAATCTATCTGTATACGCAATACGCATTGTGAGAGTGCTTGTTAGGATGTTAGAAGTATCTGCATATTTATTTATGCGGGTAAAGTATTTTTCATCACACTTGCTCATAAATGGTGTTATTCCATGCCTGTATACAGAAGGATAATGGCTTAAATTGTTCCCGCGGGAATAATGGTCCCAAGGGAGTAATGAGCTTGTGTGTGATCTGATTAGTTCAAGCAAATCTAGACGGCCGCGCGCTACAAGAATTCTGTGATTGGTTGAAAATAAAATCGAGCAGGCCATGCGCTGCAAGAATACTGCTCTGTAATTGGTTAAAATATTGAAGCTACGCGCTTCACTCGCACTGATGAAGTGAAGTGACTTTTCATTGATGTTTGTGATTGACATTTCATAATTTTTTACACGACTGCCCAACGAAAAGGAGTGTAATGTTTTTGATTGGTGCGCTTCACAGTGTTCCCTTGGACCTCATTTTGAGACAGTCTAACTTTATTGGATGATCGAATAGAGAAAGATGTCACGAATGAAGGACAAAAACTCCCGCGTGGCTCACTATCATAGTTTTGAAACGAATGCAATCTAAACTTTAAGTCCCGGAATCTTAAGATAATCTTAATCTTTTTTTTTAAAGAAACCAACTTAGATAAGTCTAGATTTTGCACTGTGATAAAAAGGCTTACTGTAAGGCTAAATTATAAACCATTTGTGGCCAGGCTAGGGCTTCTCGGTTTCAATATAATCACGAAAATGTCAAAATCTAATTTTTTTTTTGTGATTAATGACTTTAGTTTTCGCAATTTATTTTGGCTTTAAAACGTAGCAACAATAATGGACTACTACCACAAAAAAATCCGATTGCATATCTCACGGACTTCCGGAGATAACAATTTTTTTTGAAATCCCGGTTTCCGGGATTTTGATAAAATTTTAGTGTTAATTATTAGCGATATTATTGCCTTTCAAGGAATAGGTCAAATTACCAGTCACCCTGTATTCATTTGTTGAATATTAGATAACTTGTATCTCTGCAGTAAAGCTAGGTAGGTATCTGCACTATTACAAAACCTAGGTACAGTCGCCATCACATACATAGGTACACTATAGGTGTTCAAAAATATCGGCACATGCACCCTAATGCCTTGGAAATAGAGGTGTGTTCCGATGTTTGTGAGCTGCTTGTTTGCTCCGATGTATGTGATGGCGACTGTACCTACGTCTCCTCAGCAGGGCTAGGTATATCCAAAATTGGCAGTTACACCGCGCTATTCAAAGCTATTTTCTGATTCCTCAGTGTCTGATTAGCTCATTGCATCTTTATGCTGCATCGACATAGCAAAAAAAAAATACTTCTCGTGAAGTCGAGAGTTTTCTTTTTCTACGAGCATAAAATAAAATATTTATTATGAAATTTTGTAAAAGCATGAAAAAAATAGATTTATGAACGGTAAGAAGTAAAATATTTCCCACATGATGCAAAATAAGCTCCTGTAGCGGTGAGAAGCATAATATTTCTCACAAATTAGATACTTCCAAAATAACACTGAAATTCTAAAGTAATCACGAAAATGTCACTTATAACTTGTCAAGGACATAAAACAACTCAAAATCTATCCATAACACAAATAAAAAAAAAACTCCTGGTTTTATTCGCAATACAATTATTTTTTACAAGCTTTTATTTTAAACATATTTTATACGAATTTACCATCAATCAAAATCAAAATCAAATTGACGTACGCTGCTTGCTGAAGGATATTGTGGCTCTTAAGCAAGTTTAGCTGATATTTTGTCAAAATTTGAAACCTCGGAAGCAATCACCGAACTGCGCAACGAAGTTATTAGTTTGCGTAACTAAGAGCGCCCCAGTAAGTTGGACACAGGCGTCATCACATGACTGTTTCGGCACTAGCGTCAATGTATCGGTTCGTTAGAACTATTATATAATTTGTGGTATCGGCGTCAAGTGTCGAGGCATAAAATTGTTGTTATATGTGTATACCGTGTCCCAAATATGACCGCATTTTCAATTGAAACTTTTCTGAGTTAGTTAAGTAACATCTTAGATCAATTCTGCTACAGTAAGAGAAAAATAATTTTATGCGGAGATTTCAACATTGACCTATTGAAAAAAACCACAGCTTCACAAAATTTTCAAGATCTCCTAGCTAGTTATAATCTAAAAATAGGAATACTGCACCCGACGCGACTAGTTAGTAACACCTGCATAGACAACATTTTACACAATGTAAGAGGAGGTAAATTTGAAATTTTGGAATTGGCTCTATCTGACCATACGGCTCAAATAATGAAATGCCCGGTTAAAAAAACTATGCCAATGAAAATATTGAAAAATTTACTTACTACCTGCAACAGCTTAGTTTCAATAGTGCGTACATGGCAAATAACCCAAACGACGCTTATGACCATTTTATAGCCGAGTTCAAACTTTTCTACGACCTCTGTTTCCCACATAAGAGGATAAAAGTTACATTAATAAAAAAACCTAAATGGATTACCAACGGTATACGTATTTGCTGTAAGCGCAAAAGGAAACTTCTTTGGAACTACCGAACGTCATCCAAGGATAACGACAAGAAGATCTTTAAAGCCTACTCACAGCGTCTTAAGAAAATTATCACGTTAACTAAAAAGGCTCAAAACAACTATAGTATAAATCATTCTGCAAATAAAGTAAAAGCTACGTGGAATATAATAAATAACACCAAAAATAATTTACCTAAGGAAAACATAGCGCAATTAAATGTTAATGGTATTGTTATAGATGATCCTCAGTTAATTGCACAGGAATTTAATAATTATTTTATAAATGTAACAAATAATAATAACATAAATGATGTAAACTGTTTTGAACAATCTGATAATAATAGTAATATGAATATAAATAGTAGTAGTAATTTAAATAGTTTGACATGTAATAGTTATTCAATTTTTATGGCGCCAACGACCCCAGCCGAAATTTTTACAATAATTCATTCGCTAAGAAATACTAGCAGCGTAGGATATGACGGTATCAGCACAAATATTCTAAAAAAAGTAGCTCACATAATTGCACCAATATTAAGTTATATAGTAAATATGTGTATTGAACAAGGGAGCTTTCCTGAGAAATTAAAGGTATCGATAATCAGACCAATACATAAAAAAGACAGTAAGTCTGATGTGAAAAATTACAGACCAATTGCGTTAATACCGATCATCTCAAAAGTTATAGAAAAAGTAATTTATAGTCGTCTTTATGAATACTTTGAATCAAATAACTTATTCGCTAAGGAGCAAAAAGGTTTCCGTAAAAACAAGTCCATCAATATGGCCATCTTCGATTTGATAAAAAAAGTACTAGCGAATATGAACAATAGATTACCGGTGTCTGCCATCTATATGGACATGACAAAAGCCTTCGACTTTGTTAATCATGAAAACTTATTAAATAAATTGTATAAATATGGAATTAGGGGAAACGTCCATGAACTAATCAAATCGTATCTTAGTGACAGGAAACAAGAGACCCAAATTACAACGATTGACTCAAAATCTAAGGAAGAGATCATTTACTCATCATGTTCGAGAGAAATTCGGTACGGCGTCCCTCAAGGGAGCATTTTGGGACCGTTGTTATTTATAATATACATTAATGACCTACCAAAAATTACTAAACACCACATGGTTCTATTTGCCGATGACAGTACTATCATATTTAATGACACAAAACCTGAAACACTGGAATCAGAAATAAACGGAACTCTCGAATCTACTATACAATGGCTTGAAAACAATAATCTTAAAGTGAATCTATCTAAGACGCATATCATGAATTTCAAACAGAGACGCAATAGTGTACCAAACCCTAATGTTAATTATAAAGATGTGATTATCTCAGAAGTAGACAACACAAAATTCTTAGGCTTAGTATTGGATCATAGTCTGTCATGGAAAAATCAAATTGAAACGGTATGCAAGAAACTAAGTAGCTTTTCGTATGCCTTGTATATGCTACGAAAGATAGTTAGCGAATCAGCGGTATTGACTGCATACCATGCGTACATCTCTTCAACACTAAGATATGGGGTAATATTCTGGGGCAACTCTACTGATCGGGATTTAGTCTTCAGGGCGCAGAAAAAGTGCATAAGAGCAGTACGTGGCCTGCGGCCCAGGATTTCATGTAAAACTCATTTCGTAGACCTAAACATTCTCACCTTACCTAGTTTATATATATTTGAAGTGGCTTTGTTTGTAAAATTAAATCCTAATGAGTTTCAGTATCATTCAGGCAGAAGATTACAAAATAATTTGTTTTCGGCCCCGTCTAAAACAGGACTTATGTCTAAAAGTATTATAGGAATGGCCCCGAAAATTTTTAATCATCTACCTGTTGATATCAAGCAAAAAGAAACTGTTTTAGATTTTAAGCGGGCTTTAAGTGTATTTCTAGTTAAAAAAGCATATTACTCAATCAACGAATACTTAAATGATAGGTTTAAACTGCTATAATGAACATGTTTTAGTTATAAGATCTTTGTAAGCCTTGGGGCAGAACATAGCTGGACTAATTTATATGTACCTACCATCTAGCATAATTACATTATGTGCATACCTATTGTTCACAAATAAATGATTTGAAGTTTGAAGTTAGTTTGCGTGTTGCTGAGACAGCTCGTCTCGCAGCCGCCGCTCCACCGCCCGGGCGGCCTCCCCTCGACTCCTCAAAGCTATGCTGACGTCGTTGCCGGTCAGCCTGTCGCAGCCAACCGGAGAGACGCACCGTCAAGGGTGCGTGAAGACGGGGTTACTCCAAAAGAGAAACTCCCTCGCACCGATGTGGATAAGGAGGGTTTCGCGTCGGTTTCAAGAAAGCGCAAGCCGCGAAAGAGTCAGTGTGGTACAGCAGAGCCGGTTGGTTTAGGTCTGCGGGTTGCCACACCGAGTTAGGCGCTGTACGTGTCGCGCCTGCATTAATATTCACCAGAAGACTGAGTACTCGCTGATGGTTTTCCAGCTGCGTTCAAGCCATTACGTCCACTTCATCTTCAGCTCGTTGGTGGTGCGCGTGCCGCGACCGCTGCAGGAGACCATCGCGTGTGCTGACTTCTGGCCGAAGGGTGTTGTGTATCGGCGGTTCTAGGGCAACCTACCGAATGCTACACCGGAATTGACGACGCAACGGAGCGTGGCTGTTTCGTCGCCTAAATAATAATTCGTTTTTAATTGTATGTATGTTAATGGTATATTATTATTATTATTTAAGTAATAATAATAATATACCGGTCGCGGGCGCGGGTCGTGCGCGGGTCGGGCGCGGGCCCACGAAAGTTGTAAAACATTGAAACTACACTTCAAACACACATCGAACGCGGGCCCGTGTGTTAGCGCATAATCTAAAATTACTTCTAGTTAATCATCTATTGGTAAATATTGATGTTTATCTTAACTAATTATTAATCTCATGTAGTTATCTACCTGTAATAAAGTTATAAAGATCAGTATTTGCATAGGTATGAATAAATTACATCCCCAGTTTGCGTGTAGAGTATACCATAAAAATATAAAAAATAGATTCTACTGCGTGATGGTTTTAATTTTGTCCAATTATATCATTCTGGTCAGCAAGGGTAGTAGTTAGGGGGTAGGTAGTAGCAAGGGTCAGCGAGCTAAGCCTCGGGTGGATAGACTGATATGGCTTCTTCCTTGTCGGCTACGGAACCCTAAAAAACATGAAAATCATAATCGTCTACTACATAAATCAGCCAATTTCGTCCAATTATGTTTCGAGTCCGTCTACGGTCTTGGAAATAAATATAATGAATATTTTTTTTTTTAAGTGCTAGAATAACAAATAGTTTTTCTTAATAAAACTGCTTAAACATTATCAATTAGACAATTTCGTCAGCCTCTTCATATGTTTACATTTTGTACTGTTATTTAACTTATATAGGTAATCATAATGTAAAAAACTTAACCTGAGAAGCAAGATTAATAAAGGACATAGGATGAATATAGAAGGTAGGTACAAGTAATGCATTGTTTTCCTTCAATTCAACCACAGTCTTTGATTTCGCATAGCAAATACAAAAATAAAATTTTAGCGCGACTAAATTTCTTTATTAACGCAAACGCTGCAAAGTTACCCGGACTCATTAATTTCCTTCTAAATATTGTTATATTCATACAGTAAGTAAATTTAACGTTGATAATTAAGTATAATTAACACCTTTATTGATGATGAAGTATGAAGAATGAAATAAGAAAAATAACAGAGAGAAAAAGTCATTTGAACGTTTTATCGTAAACACATTTAGCTTTCATTTGCATATTTGAAGGGATGTTTACAAAAACAACATAACTACATTGGAGTTGATTTTACAGGAAGCAAAAAAAACGTAATTTCTCCTAAAATATTATTTCTGTAAATAATACCTTCCATTTACTATGCAGGCGTATGGCCATAGAGTTACACTTGCATCTTGGATCCCATTAACAATCGGTTATCTCTTCAAAAATATGTAACATAACTTCGTCACTTACGTATGCTGTTTTTGTAAAATTATTGGCAGTTATGTTATTTTTGTCCAAAAATCATTATATTCCTATAGTAAAAATAATTATTGAATCTACGAAAATCGTTTAATAACCAAATGTATTGCATTTAAATTAAATACATAAATGTATAAGAAAATGTAATTATTATTTAACTATAAGTTTCGTAGAGCTGAGTAATTCCATTTTAAAGATAGACGGGTAATTTTGGGCAAAAGGGTTCCTAATTAAACAATGTATGTTGCACAATTGTAGCGTCTTCACAGACGGACATAATCATAGCAAAAACTCGATTTCGTAAAATATGTCAGTTATGTTGTTTTTGTAAACAGCCCTTCATTTTTATGCATTGTTCAATATTATAGTCAGAGTATGTGGAATATGTAGTTTGTTGACTTCATATCTCGGTATTTTCTATGTATAAAAAGTTGTTAGGACCATCGGAGATCGCGGACACTAAATAATTTACTGTAAAAACAAAGTTTAAACCGACTTCAATTCGTACTTCGCCAAGCCACATAGGTACATGTAAATTTCCACATTTCCTTTCCAATTTACCACAAGAACTCTGGAAAAAAAATGCGTTGATTATTACAGAAAAAACCCAAGTCGCTAGGTATGTGTGGGCTGATAATATTTGAGGAGTTCCGTCGATTCGTCAAGGATCTCAGAATTAACACTTCATTAGTTGCTACTTCAACGGAATCATGTCAAAATCTTTGACGTACCCTTTGAGGAGTTCCATAAGTCATCTCTGTGGTCTTCATCATCGGTTCCACTTCACCAAAATTCCGATTTCCGCGGGTAAATACACGAGTTATAATAGAAAATACCGAAATTAGCACCTCAGGAGTATATTATTTCGATTAAAAAAATAATTTTGGAAATCGGCACAAGTGACGGAGAAATCTACGAAAATAAAAAAAAAATACCTACATGCAGTGGAACATATAACCTCCTCTTATTTTTGAAGTCGGTTGAAAAACACCTACCCCACCTGCTGAACACTCTGCCTGCGGACATTAACCTGAATCTAAAAAAATCTAGGTTTAAATATCACTTGTATCTGATGGCCATGCTCTATAGAAAGAAAGAAAGAAAGAAAGAAAGAATTTATTTATTCAAATAGGATTCATCGAACCACTTTTGCATCGTCAGTCATCAGCTACAACACTAGAAACACTCAGGTTCTATTAAATATACTTAAGACTTAAAATTATTACAACATGTCAAGGGATTTTTACATAAAATTTGTTTTTTAAAATACTTTAGATAATAAAATGGAGAAGTTAAATTCAGCTTCGTGTATGTGCATCGTCTATAGTTAAACTAACAATTAAGAGTGCTCTTCAAAAAAGCGCTCGCTCAGAATTCGGTATTTTGACACGCGTAGTGCGTTTGTGTGTGTAAATACTACTACCACCCACACAAACGTACCTAACCCCCACATGCACAGCGAGATCGCACCAGCCGCGGGTGCCGTCCCTTTCTAGCTATATGTAAGTGCGATCGGGATAGAACTAACCACGGAGCTTGCCGATGCAAATAGCTGTATAGCGCACCGTTGGAATTCACTCCGTGACCGATATTGATACTTGCACTAAAAAGTGGTAAGTATTACTTCGCTAACATGATGTTCTAGAACATCATGTTAGCGAAGTTAGATAACTTGAATAAAGTAAGTATTTGATTTTTGAGCACAAGTTTTCTATTTGTATTAAAATACTATGATATGACAAAGTATATTTAGTTTCGTTTTTTTAGTATAAAATAAACTAACGAGTTTTAAAGTTGTCAGTAATAAGAATAATGATTTGTTTTACGGATATTAATAGTTTGCATGTTATCTGAGTCTTATTTATATATAGTAATGTAATGAAATTATACCAGTCGACCCACTACTAGGAAATTACTGGGTACTGACGTATTCATTTCTTGAAGAATTTTTTTTTTGTTATGGACAGTAAAAAAAAACTGCCCTTCATAGAAATTGCTATGTCCGTTTCTTACCAAAGGAACTGAAAATTATAAATTATACAAACACAGCTTTTTATCTAGAATACAATTAATTAATGCGTGATTTTATTCAAAAGCCTAAAACCTCAGATGATAAAAAGGAATAGATATGAAACGGGGGCTTGGCGCGTGTCGGTGCGACATGGCCAAATGGGCATGTCACTGCCCACCGCATGTTAGTCGCAATTTGCCGTGAATCTGAAATGTTTTTCCACGTTTACTCAAAATGCCGAATTGTAGCGTGGTTACATGCAAAAATAGGAATGAATCTAAAACCTACATAAATGGTGGAGTCACGCACCACATGTGAGTATTAGTATTTTCACTTAAGTCAGTAAAAACTAATATTTTAATAAATAAACGCAACGCCGCCTCATTTCTCGGGATCGAACTAACATATCGAACGAAAAAGCATATTTTTGTTTTATGCGTTGTACATTGAATGTTCAATACAGTAAACCACGGCGCAATGTATTAAACCACTATGGATATGGACGATGCTTGAATTTTTTTGTGGTACGGCCGCTGCTTGGCGTCGCAAACTAGAGCGGTGCCAAAGTGCAGTTACAATTTACGCGTAATCGATAAAATAGAAGTACGATATCATACTAGTTATTTTATTTCGACTACTTTCGCTGTTTTATTTAATTTAATTACTTGTTTTGGTTGGGTGCCTATCTTAAAGGTAACTAATAAGATTAAAAGGCACAAAATGTTTACGGTACCTACTAATAAGATTTTCACTAAGTTGCAGTATGAACGGTAAATAGACATAATAAAATTGTATATACAAGTATATAATTTAGTTGCAAATGGCTTCAGAACAACTTAAAATGTGATATTATTACCAATAATTTATTTTAAATGAGTATTTTTTACTTTCATTTGAAATGTGATAATTGAAGAAGAAATCTCGGTTTCTTATTACAGTTTTCCAAAGAATCCGAGTAGGTACTAAAAAAATGGATAGATGCTACTGGCAGAGGTCCTAACTGGTTTCCTGTACAGAGAAGAGGTAATGTGTTCGTAACATTTTCAAGAAAAATGTTTCCAACCACTTAATAAGAGCCGTACACTTTTCGAATATTTGACACCTCGCTTGCTTGAAACCTAGGTGTAAAATGTATGGTAACACATCTCCGCACATCTTTGGTGGATACTCGCCCTTAGCCTTAAATCTCGTAATATGAGTAATGGACATATTATTTCGCGCCAAAATGCGATACGGATCGGCCTGGTCAAAAATATCGATGTGACCAGAGTTTTAAATGTATGTGAACACGAACTTATAAAAAGCCGTTTATGTTACTCTGTAGGTATTCGTCAATATTTTTTACTTTTGCGATTTATGGTAAGTTAACAACCCGTGTTATTTAAACTTGTAGCTAAAAGTTTAAATACCACCACATTAACTTACCATGTTGTTGAAGTTGTTACCTATCAATATCATAACATAATATTAATTTTAATATCAATGTCGATAAAACATAATTTTAACGTTTGTCGCCCCCCTAGTGTAGTGCGTTTAAGCCAATCACAGCCCTTGTTTGCATGTTGCCGTAGACTCACTGGCAACGCCCGAGTCTTTGTTTTTACACGGTTCAATATGGGCGCTGCGGTGGGAGAAAACTGGGGACATCGGTTTTGGTTGGAATTAAGCAGTACGGCACTTCTCCCTTTTTTTATGTTCTGAGCCTAAAACCTATGTCACTTATTAGGATTCCGTACTCAAAGAGTAAAACGGGACCCTATTACTAAGACTCCGCTGTCCGTCTGTCTGTCTGAATGCCTGTCTGTCCTTCTGTCACCAGGCTGTATCTCATGAACCGTGAAAGATAGAGATTTTCACAGATGATGTATTTCTGTTGTCGCTATTTATAACAAAAAATACTAAAAAACAGAATACATCTTTTTATTTTTATTTTAGTTTTTATTTGTTTCTTTTTATTTTACAATCTTACACAAATCGACTTTGCCCCAAACTAAGCAAAGCTTGTACTATGGGTACTAGACGACGATAAACATACTTATATAGATAAATAAATACTTAAATACATAGAAAACATCCATGACTCAGGAACAAATATTTATGGTCATCACACAAATAAATGCCCTTACCGGGATTCGAACCCGGGACCTCCAGCTTCGTAGGCAGAGTCACTACCAAGTTACTAACTAGGCTACAGGGGGCTCCTATACAACAAACGTGATTTTAGATATAGATATTTTGCCGTTTTTAGATATAGATAATGGTACGGTACCCTTCGTGCGCGAGTCCGACTCGCACTTGGCCGGTTTTTTTAACATTTATTTCGAAATAAAGAGTGATACTCGGAAATGTCGAAGGGAAGGTCAATCGTCGAATCCGACTCGGCTGGGCAGCATTCGGGAAGCTACGGCACATCTTTTCGTCCAATATTCCGCAGTGTCTCAAGACGAGAGTCTTTGACCAGTGTGTGTTGCCAGTGATGACATATGGCACGGAAACGTGGTCGCTTACTATAGGCCTCATAAGAAGGCTCAAAGTCACTCAAAGGGCAATGGAGAGGGCTATGCTGGGAGTTTCCCTGCGCGATCGCATCAGAAATGAGGCTATCCGCAGCAGAACCAAGGGAACCGATATATCCCTCCGAATTGCTAAACTTAAGTGGCAGTGGGCGGGGCACATTGCACGTAGAACCGATGGCCGTTGGGGCGGAAAGGTTCTGGAGTGGCAACCACGTACCGGAAGGCGCAGCGTGGGTAGGCCCCCCGCAAGGTGGACTGATGACCTGGTAAAGGTCGCGGGAGTCCGCTGGATGCGGGTGGCGCAGGAACGGCCATTGTGGCACTCTTTGGGGGATGCCTATGTCCAGCAGTGGACGTCTTTCGGCTGATATGATGATGATGATGATGATGACTCGGAAATGTAATAAAACCACGTAAAAATCTCCCTTTCCAGTGTAAACCCCCGGTGTGTGTTATTATTATATATAAACGAAAATAATAACTAAATGCAAGGTAGGATCGTGCTGTACTTAACAAACGCCACATAAGCTTGTTTTTTAAAATGTTTTTTATTCATCTTGTTATTTTCAATAACCCTGCATATTATGTCGCTGGTTCGTGGGTACTTGTACAGACAAATCACACAAACCCAAACAAGATAGGTCTATCTATTTTAGTTTAGGAGTTCCCATGACCAACTTCCATCATCAGATCCTGGAAATCATCCATCACCAAAGTGTTTACCAAGACAAAACAGATGAGCCCAAACTAGATGGGTTTATCTAGTTTAGTTTAGGAGTTCCATGACCACCTTCCAGCTCCATTATCAGACTCTGGAAATCATCCAGCACCAAAGTCTTGCCGTGCCATGACCAAATTAATGAGCCCAAATTCGATGGCTTTATCTTGTTGAGTTTAGGAGTTGCTATGGCCACCTTCCGACTCCATCATCAGACCAGCTCTATGATATTATGGCATTGTCACCGAAGATACGCAATTGTACCTAATTTGAAGATTTCGCCCAAACTAACATACATACATACATACTAACTAATCATAATGGCCGTTGGGGCGGGGAGGTTCTCGAGAGGCGACTACGTACCGGAAACTGCAGCGGACCCTCCACAAGGTGGACTGATAGTAACAAGTAAATAAATTAAATCTATCAAGTATCACGATCACTCGTACAATAATAATTGACTATAGAACGCGTAGTTTAGACAAAAGGATCCAACCCACAAGATATCACCATTGAAATGTATGACTTTTGTTTTAGGTAGAAGGTTCAATTTTAAATGTTACATATCCTGTGGGTTTGAGCCTTTTCGCTACACTACGTCATATCTGATAGCTATGCAATTCATAACTTGTCTCGATTTGCCTCACGAATGTATCCCCAGTATAGTTTGACCCCGAGGTTTGTAACAACTATGCCTAGTCGGAGATCAAAATAATATTATTTTATCTGAAGAGTGGCCGGTTAGCTTCGTGAATAGCCACAAATAAACAGAGTACACGTCTGTCTCGGAGGGCTATTCAGCCGGTACTGAGATATATTCCCGCGCGGCGGTAAATTTATACTAGTTTTGAATAATTATTTATAAATATAAATGTTGACTAAATTTATATTTTTTGGACTGGATCTTGTTGGAACAAGCATGAACTTTAATGTTGTGTAAGATTCAATACACAAATAATTCAACAATAATGAGAAAATCCTCGAGTTTTCAGTAAGATTTTGTTGACAAATATGGTGCAATTGAGAACAGTTTACATATAAATACGTGCAGAATAAGGAAAATTCGAGGCGGCTAGTAGCAATGGCAACATATTACGCTAGTGAAAATAGAATAAAACAAGTAGGTTCTCATATAACATCATGGAAAATTAGGGGCTCAAACTTATGACTCTGCGCTCTCTTCAGAAAACTACTGTCAGTAATCGGGTATTTTCGGTTAAAGTATTCAGTTCTTCGTAAATTGGAGGCGGCTAGGACCAATATGAGGAGTTTACCTATGCAAATAAGTAACCGGGATCTAAAAAAAGCTCTCCGTTTCTTAGAATTACAACGTCAAAAATCCGTCATTCTCGCTTATTCCTGACCAAAAAACGAGCGCCCTCTTAATACGTTAAGTAAATAAGCATAGTTTATATATTATAAGTAATGTCAAGGTAATCAGTTATAAATACTTAATTAGCAACATTTCATTATTTTTTTTATTTTTTTACGAAGCTGGGCCAAGCATTTTTATCTATTAAGTAGTCCTCGACAGTATAGTATCCCTTTTTTAGCAAGGATGATTTTAGATATTTCTTCAAAGCAGGTAATGGCAATTCAAGTGCTTCAATAGGTAATTTATTGTAAAATAGTTGACATTGACCTACTACCTTGATATAAAAGGTGCAATCCATGAGTTAACCCTTATATTAGTTATACTGTGTGTATGTATTAAGCTTTATTGTACATAAAACAGGTGGTACAAAATATAATTAATTTAAAAATGCGAACTTATTCTTTTAATGAATCTCATCCAGCTAACCTTTGAGTACCTTAGTGAAAACCTGCATACAGTTAAAATTAAAAAAAGTGACTATTTTTTTTTAATTATAATATCACTTGTTCTACAATTTTAATAAAATTTGAATACGGCGGTGTACTAATTTCAGTGTGGCAATGACCCTGACAACTTAGACTTACATTGGGAAATTACCAATTACAGGTGTCATTTCACGAATTTTTTAAGTGGATAGACCCTAAGATTCAGACAAAACAAACCAGGCCCCGTAGCATGGATGGCGTTATCACGCGACAAGTGACAGGATAAAGCTTCCGTCCCTGGCTGACACCGTTCGATAGAACGAGACGACGCGCTTATCCTGTCACTTGTCGCGTGATAACGCCCATCCATGCTACGCAAGGCGAAGCGTGGTTTTTTTTTGTTTTCTTGTGTATTGACCGAAGTATTATTAATAAAATTATTTTCGGCAATTAGTTAAGGCCCTTAACTTAAGGGCCCCTTCGGGGCCCAACTTAGGAAACTAGGAAGGAAAAAAAAATATTAAAGTACCTACCTAGTAAACATAGTGTATCTTTAATCTGCGGCTGCCTAGTTAGTTTAGAGATACCGTCAACTTATCGCAGTTAACTTTAATTGTCCGAGTGAATTACCTCTTATTAAAGCACTATTAAGAGTTACAACATCCCATACAATGCTTCCTCTACAATGCACATTACTATTTAAATAATCGACGTAAACAATCTATAAATGTGCTTTTTCTTGCAAAAGCGGTACCACACCAACATTCTTTTTATTAAATACGACCTTGGGCCACCATTTCTGCATTAGATTAGATTAGATTAGATTCATTTATTTCTTTTAGAAAATAACATATTATTTTACATCAAAAATAAGATGGATTCACTAAGAGATCGTCAATATGTACCTATAATAATTTGACATTATAAGAACAAAAGAAAATGTCACAAGTAAAAGTCAAAAAGAAAAATAATAATGTCAATGAAGTTGTATACATAATTAGGATATCCTAAGCAATGTCAAATGTCAAAATAAATAACTGAGTTATTTTATCAATAGGTACAATATCAAAATACAAATACAACGGTATAACATGTCAAAATAGTATAAAAAACAAAAACAACACAAAGACTTAATAACTTAAAGATAATTATCATAATAAAATATTTTTACAATTTGGTTTCGTTATATTCCTTCACAGAATATAACGGTTTGGACAATAAAAGTTCTTTCAGCCGGTGCCCAAATTTATCATATGAGATTTCATTTTTGAGACTGGCGGGTAGGCGTTCATATAACGACGGGCCTACTACTCGGGGATTCTGTTCGAGCAGCGCAAGTCGACGCGGCACGGACAGTAGTCGCCCCGTTTGGCGGGTGATTCTGCCAGGGAAATTCGCCCGTTTAAATAATTTTATATTTCCACGTGTGAACATAATAACCTCATATACGTAAAGTGAGTAGTGGGTCAATAACTTCAATGTTTTAAATATTTCTCTACACGAGTGCCTCGGATTTACTCCCGCTAATATGCGTAGGGCTTGTTTTTGTAATTTAAACACTCTGTTAGAATCGGTTGAGTTTCCGTACAAAATTATACCGTACGACATAAGTGAGAAGAAATGCGCATAGTAAATTTGAAGCAGGGCGTCACTGGAGACAATTGGTTTCAGTTTGCGCAGCGCAAATACAGCGCTGCTCAGCCTTCCACACAAATTGTCAACGTGTTCTTTCCATTTCAGCCTTGTATCGATCGTAAATCCGAGGAACTTACATGAGTCACAGCGTGGCATCGGACTCTGTATCAATGGGATGCTTGTGGTGCTCCCAGCAGAGAACAACATCACGTTGGATTTCGTGACATTAAGGATGAGGCCGTTCACTGAGAACCACTCGTGTAGTTGGCTGCACGTCTGTGATAAAATATGTTCAAGCTGAGAGTACGTGGGTGCCTTTACTATCACAGTGGTGTCGTCAGCAAACAATACCATCACACCTTCAGTAACAGAGGCCGGGAGGTCGTTTATGTACATCAAAAACAGGGTATTCCCAAGCGCTGAACCTTGTGGAATCCCGAGCTTTAGGCTGCCTTCTGTTGATTTGACATTTTTGCCTTCAATTTGAACCCCGACCGTCTGGCGTCTATTGTCAAGGAATGATGTGAATAGTCTATGAACGTTATTTCTGACTCCATAGTGTCCTATCTTTTCTAACAATAATTCATGACTAATCACATCAAACGCTTTTGACAGGTCACAGAATAACCCTGCTACCTTTTCTTTTGCATCCAAAGCTGTTGTTATGCAATCGTAAATCTTATATGCGGCTATTGTAGTTGACCTATTTTTTCTGTAGGCAAACTGTCTGTCTGTCAGTAGGTTATTTGTCTCGAGATGGTTCATTAAACAATTTGATAAAATGGATTCAATTATTTTTGAAATATTGGGAACAATAGTAATTGGCCGGTAATTGTCTACAGCCGTTTTTTCACCTTTTCCCTTGTAGACTGGACATACTCGTGTGCTTTTCAGTACATCAGGGTATACACCTAGTGTGAACATGGTGTTTATTAGTTCTACTAATAACCCCGCAATGACTGGCCAGACGCACTCAAGTATGTTCAGACTTATATCATAAATGTCTAGGGTCCCGCGTGTTTTTATCATAGCCCTCAACGTGCGGTTAAGGTCAGTGAGTGTGACTGTGGGTAGGGAAAGGTCAGGTATGTTTAAATTCTGTAGATAACGATGTAGGTACTGTAATGAGTCGGATTTGTTAGTATTTTTTAACGTACATTTAGAAGCAATCGTGAGAAAGTGTTGATTTAGGTGTTCTGGTACTTTGCTCGGTAGTACATCGTTCCCAGTTTCATCTTAGGCAGGTCTTCATCATTTGGCGGAGCGGAATCGGTATGCGGTATTTTGTACTTTACTGAAAGCTTACTGGTCTCGCCCAGATGATCACATGTCGGTATACTGTCCGTAGGACATTTGCCCAGTTATACAGGGTGTTTGGTCCAACGTTTGCCAAATTAAAACAGCAACAGCAGGTAGTTTGGGTACGCTCACCCTTGAAGCCCGAGGCAGACGCTCCCCCAGGGAGTACACAAGTTGGAGGCCCCTGGCGTGTGACGCTCTCCCGGCACTTACTACATTACCAGCGCGTCCACCCACCACCTCGGACCACCATCGTCTCCTGTCGTCCAGCTGCGTACCGCGAGGGGAGTGAGGGTATCCGGAAGGACCGACCACCCCTCAAACAGACCTGGCATCTAAGCCATAGCCCGACCTAGGCGAACGAACCGCCCCATAATAATTCACTTAACTCAACAATAAATTCTTAGTTATCCTCTTCTTTTCTCATTTTGCTCCTAGTTAGGTACCCCAAGTTAGGGCTCCCTATCTACGTGACAAATTGGCGGAAATGATAGCCGGCAATAATTTTTTTTTTCTACGTGCCTTTTAAAAAAAAAAAATGTGAAATTTTAAGGGCATTTCAACTTGACTTTAATAAAAAAACCGTGCAAGTGCGAGTTGGACTCGCGCACGAAGGGTTCCGTACCATTATCTATAAAAACAGCAAAAAATCACGTTTGTTGTATGGGAAATTAAAACCCCCTTAAAAAAAAAATTATTTTATTTTTAGTGTTTGTTGTTATAACGGCAACAGAAATACATAATCTTTGAAAATTTTAACTCTCTAGCTATCATGGTTCTTGAGATACAGCCTGGTGACAGACAGACGGACGGACGGACGGACAAACGGACGGACGGACGGACGGACGAACGGACGGACGGACAGACGGAAGGACGGACAGCGGAGTCTTAGTAATAGGGTCCCGTTTTACTCTTTGAGTAAGTAAAAAAGATCGAGTTCCTAAAATTCTTTAAAAAAGTTCTCTATTCTATCTTCTTTCTAATGATGTGCAATAATGCCACAAAAACCTTTAAGGAACTTTATTAATTTGCCAATTTTGTGTAGGTCCCTCACTAGGCTCTTAATCGGCATGAGTTTGGTAGTAGGCGAACAAGACTTGCAGATTGACTACAACTATTACGAACGCACGCGTAGCATCTGGTAGAGCGTGGTAGGTATGTGAAAAATTAATCGATTATTAACTGTAACTACTATTAGCTGTAACTACTAACCCCCTAGTTTTGTAAATTCTACTAACAACATGTGTCCATGGTTACACGAAATAAAAATTTCATTTCATTCATACATTCATTAAAAAAAGTTTTTTTGCAAATGGAAGGTATTAAAAAATCTATTGTTATTTTTATAAAAACCGATTCAATAATCAATTTAGATTTTAAAATAAATTGCTTATTTTTTATCGAATTTTTTGCTCGGAATTAAAATCGACTAATAAATAATCGATTTTGTTAAAAATCAGAATACATTATTAAATCGGTTTTTATGAAAGTAATAATAATCGTTTAATACTTTCCACTTACAAAAAACAAAACTTATATAATCCATTATTTTGCTTTAAATTAAATTGATCGATTTATTTAAAAATCTGATTCGATTTTTAAATCGATTCTTGTGATACTAATAATCGATTTTTAACAATCGATAAAAATTTTACATCCTAACCAGATGCTACGCGTGCGTTCGTAATGGTTGTCGTCAATCTGCAAGTCTTTTGTTTGCCTACTACTCGTACTTAAAATATGTTTTTTATCGCATGCCGATTACGAGCATAGTGAGGGACCTACAAAAAATTAGCAAATGAATGAAGTTCCTTAAAGGTTTTTTTGGCACTATTGCACATCATTAGAAAGAGGATAGACTAGATAACTTTTTTGAAGAATTTTAGGAACTCGATCTTTTTTACTTTTTTTTAAATTGCAGATTAAAATATTCCAAGACGAATTTTTTTTTGAGGGTCAATAAAAAAATAAGTGGACGATACTTGCAAATAAATTTGACTTTGATAGAGACGTACGACATTAAGCATTACAATTTAATAAAAAGTAGGCTCTACCACTTCCTTTTTTTTATTCATGTTGAAACGCATAGGCCCTTAGAATTTTACAGAATTTATTTTAAAAAATATAATAAAAATAACTGTGGCCACAATAAAATTTCGAATGCCGGAAATTATAGCAAATGGCCCAAACTACCTGCCGTTTTAATTTGGCAAACGATGGACCAAACATCCTGTATATTGCGCGGAAGCGGTGCGGTATCGGTATAGCCCCCTTCCGTGCATCTCGCGTCAATCGGGAAATATTTTAAATGTAGGCGCACGGTAGGAACAGGTCAGCATCTAAAGTAACTACGCAAGCGAAGACGTCAAAAGTTCTTATTCCCTTTAAATAAAGACTTTTGACGTCTTCATATGCGTAGCATTTGATTCTGACTGTACAGCATCTGTACTGACTTAACTGCCATTTGACACTGACAGCCGACAGCTTACTGATCCCGACAACTCTGCACACGACACCGCATTTAAAATGAGACCTGCCTAATGTGATACGATTTCTTTTTCCGAACTATAATGGTTTTTTTTTACAAAATATCAAATCTATATTATCAAAAGTAGAAGTGAGTGAAAATCGACTTTTTACAAGATTTGATTACGTCGTAATATGCATACATACAATACATAGTTACATGTACATATCACACGATAATAGCAGCAATTAAAAACGCAAATTTTTGCTAATATACGATCAAGGACTATAATTGTTCAGCCATTTAGGTGTCAACTAATTTTGGTTATTTAATAATTAAGCTTTGAAGTGTCCAGTATACAGTGAGCTCTAAATGTCTCAACAATACCCCTACCGACGAAGATTCAAAAGAAAACTATATAGCGTTTATTACCCTACTGCCGAAGGAGAGGAGGGTTATGTTTTTCGAGCGTATGTACGTATATATGTAAGTATGTATGTATGTTTGTGTGTATGTCTTATTCTTTGACACGCCCTGTAGCCTAAACCGTTTGACGGATTTCGACATATGAGGCGTCGTTGGATTCCTCATAATCGTGGGAGTGACATAGGCTATAATATTTGCAAAAAAGCATTTGGGTTTTTTGTAAAATCTTTTGATTTCACTTGTTTTTCTTAGCACAACGCGAAACAATAGAGTCAATACGTAGCTCTTAAAAATAGGGAATTATGGTTCCTTTGATTGAGTATCAAAGGAACCATCTTCCACCGAACCTGTAATCAGGCTAGTCAACAGCCATTAAGCAATTTACTTAATACCACGCTCGTTCTGCATTGTTCGATGTCGTCGGTTGACTATTAGGGATGTTCTTGTGTCGTATTTGTTGGAAAAAATAGTTTGGAAAAACCATGTCATAAAAGTATGTTTGGAACTGGGTTTTCTTGAAAAAACAACGTCATCAAACATTGTTTAAAACAAGTTTAACAACTAATTTAAGTGGCTTTCTCCTGCATTAAAGTTGGGGTTATTGTAAACAAATTTTTCATGCAATGTACAAACTACTAACTCGGCTGCTCCAAATTAAAAACAAGTAACTAGGTTTTAGCAAATTTTACAGGAGAGCTAAAAAACATTTTTTAAGTTTAAAGCCTGTTTACTCTAAAACTATACGATCAATCGGCATGATTTATGTTTCTAAAGGTTTAAAAATATTTCTACTAATATTATATATGGGTTTCAGTCACCTGTAACTACTACCGTTACAGGTATGCAACTGAAAATGGTTTTTAGCTTGGTAATTTAATTAAAATAAACGGATTCATTACGCGATTTGACGCGCTAAAAACAAGTATCTTGAGATACTTGTTTTTTGGTATGACTTTCATGATTTTCCGATTAAAAAATCAATGTTATTGTATTTATTTTTTTGTTTATTTTTAAAGCAAATATATTTTAGTAGAGATATATTGTATACATCAAAAATACATAACATTCACATTTTACAACTTAATTCATCTGCTTCCGATTGGCAATCCATTTGAACTATCTACATATTTTATGTACTCGAAATATTTTTATTTTAGTTTTTTTACTCGTATACTTTGTGTTTATGTTTAAAAACAGGAGACAGGATTAAGGTCACTTATTTATAACAAGTATTCATTTTAATTTCATTCATTAATAAAACTAAGAAAGCAGAACGCGTATAATTATGAACGTAAAGCAATATAAGGAAGGAGGAGAGTCTGTCTGTCTGAGTCGCGTCCATCATCGAAATATAAACTAAACACTACTCGTAACTTTAACAGCATAAAAACGTAACATTAAGTGGTAAACCACTTGCCACGATTTTTTACTAAGTATAAGAACCTAAAATTAACTAGTCATACTCATATCTATTTACACTTTAATAATACGTTTAAGCATTCTTTTGAATAAAAGTCTATTTGACACAACATTCACTTTTCATGTAGGTTATTGGATATTATTAATTTATGCAATATTTCAATCAAACACTTAGATTATGGTTAGTTACTGAGCTAAACACAAGTAAATCGTGGGTCAAACGAAATTAAATCCAAGCAAATCATAGGTTTTCTACTCCAGTTTTATAATCAAGCAAAGATAAAAACAAGTATCTATTTAGTTAAACCAAGGTAAAAGGAAGTAACAATATTTGATTTGCTTGATTTTACCCTGGTTGTAGCTGAGATACTTGGATTTAGCTCAGATTTGTTTACTCATTTGAGTTACTTGAAATCGTTTTTGTTAAATAACTGAAAAACTGTAACGAAAAAAAATATTTAAAAAAATAAGCTTATGCATCTCAGTCCGAGAAATCGATTGAGTCAAAAAACAGATTTTCGTCAAAAATGGACTTACTTGTTTTTAATTTCGAGCAGCCGAACTGCATACAAAGTTTGTATATGCAGGGGGGGTCCCTTATCTCTGCAGCTGACTGTACATGTAAGTACAATGAGTTTTTCGGAACTTTTGAACGGAATACTTACCGTTAGATTTTCGGTGAAGGAAAACCTCGTGTGGAAACCGGTCTAATGCAGGATTTCTAGTGCAGGACTTTATAACTGCCAAATATCCCAATACATGATGTAATCGTTTATCTTATAATATATGCTTTTGATATAAGTGTCTGTTTTACGACAGATTTGGATTTAGAGTCAGTAAGTTCGGTAATGTGGTTTGGAATGTTATTGTTGTGTGTATTGTAGTTTATACAATTTCAAAAGAACGACTTTTTCGCTTTTTCTAGTCTGTAAAAAGTTGTTTTGAGCTTCCCTGTGCTTCTGGTAACCTTGGGCATATCAGTGTTCGTTGGGAATTTGTATCAATTCTTCCTAACATACTCGTACATTATTATTTCAAATACGTATAGCGACGGAGGTGTTAGAACTTAGAATATCCGTTTCCTAGAAGAATTATCTTAATGACTCACGCGACCCCAGGTATAAATTACTCTAACAGCCCTTTTTTGTAAGATAAAAACAGTCTCAATATTTGCCGCTGATCCCCATAAAATAAGACCATAAGTAATTATATTATTAAAGTAAGCGAAGTAAACTAACCGTGCCGTCGCTACATTCTACTATCGCAGTTATGTGCCAACCGCACTGCAGTTCTGTTTAGAGTCTAACGTAATACCTAAGAAAACAGTTGACTTTAAAAGTTGTGGTTTCACCATTCAGTTTAATATTTGAGGCTAAGTTTACATTTGAGTTCGCTAGTGTGAATTTTATACATTTAGTTTTTTTTGGATTCAACGCTTAGTTATTGGCAGCAAACCAGTCATATATCATGGAGCGGGTATTATTTGGTTCAATGAGTTCAGTATCTTTCCTATTAACCTTGAACAGTAATGAGGTGTCATCGGCAAATATGACAATGCCTGATCTTCGGCTTACCATATATGGTAGATCATTAACATAAACAAGGAACAGGAATGGACCTAGAATAGTTCCTTGAGGTACTCCAATCTCCACCACTGTTTCTGACGAAATGGCCCCATTTATCGCTGCCTTTCGATTTCTTTGTGTTAAATATGAATCAATGAGATCTAATGCATGTCGTCTAATTCCATAAATTTTACGTTGTCAAATTAAGGTAATTATGATCTAAACAATCAAATGCCTTGGAAAGGTCACAAAAGACTCCAATGGCGCCATGCGACTCTTCCCAAGACTGCAGAATGAATTTAATCAAACTTGCACCAGCATCAGTAGTTGACTTACCCTTTGTGAAGCGGAAATGCTGTGCGTGCAAAATCTTGCTAGAATTAAAGTGATTAATCAATTGCGTTAGCATTATTTTTTCAAATATTTTGCTAAACGCGGGTAGGATGGATACTGGATGATAATCAGAAGGATTATCTCTATGGTCCGATTTAAAAATAGGAACTACTTTACTATATTTCATTAAATCTGGAAAAATACCATGTCAACAACAACAACCTCCAGAATGGATTCCAGTACCTTGACTAACACGTACGCCCTCCGTGCTCTTTATTTTTAACAATTTTAAAGATTTCAGTATAATTATCTAGAGGAGAAACATGATGAAAATTGAAAATGCATACGATCTCGCGGTAGTAGCGGTTGTGTATGGGCTGCGTTCACTGTTACCGTAAAGGCCCATACACACGTAGTGGTTTGTGGGATGCAACTTTTCGAAGTTAGTTTTGTAAAATTGTTCATTCATTCCTTTTTGTGTATTTTTACAAGCTTTATATTAACTTGACCTGTTCTTATGTATGTATATAAGTATATATCCCTTCAACTGTGGTGGCCCCTCTGCGCGCTTCACATGTTTTTCCTGCAGGTCTGTGGGGACCCCTCAGAGGGCCGCAGGAGCTGTTCTTACTATATTAGAGAAATAACAGCCAATCGTATATCAAACTCGTTTTAAGCCATTGAAACGTATAGCCAATGAAGCGAGACAGCTAGCAAGCCATAATTTCAATGGCCAGTGGAGGAAAATTTTAATTTAGTCGTTAGTCTAACTACAACGGTCATTGACGCGTATGACACGGTCGGTGTTCGCGAGTGAAAATTTGTGGGTTAAGTGCATTTCTGGACATGTAAGATTGTAAGTAATGTATCGATCTTCATTAAAAAAAAACAAGTTCAGCCCATCCTCGGTACTAAACTTGTGACTAACAAAACATACCTACTCAAGGTCCAAATTTGCCAACACGTTATTTAGCGCTTTTCTAATAATTTGATATCATTAACAGCTCCATACCGTTATTTATCGTAAATTTATTTGAAATGAACCTAAACGGATGGCAATGGCCGAAAGTAAATAAATTGATCGAAATTGGTAACGATCATAACAAAGCCCTCAGAGGGCCGGTAATAGGCCGGTAAAAGTCGCTCCGAGGGTTGCCTACATCGCACCTCGTGACGTCATCGTCGTTGCACACTCATACTAATCATGGCCTTGATTTGTATCGTGTTAAGTTCATGTTTGTATGGGATTTCTGTTTAACTGATTATAATATTGTAATTTAAACTAAACGTGTATTTAATGGAAATATTTAGAAACCTAATTTATCTGATTTAAAAGATATGGTTGCTGTGATAATTGCAGTCGTTTACAAGTTATAATTTTGTATAAAAGTAGGTACGCCTTTTTTCATTTATCTCTCACATAACGTCTAGTGCACCTACAATAAAAAATCTCTGGTTACACCTAGTTAATGACCTATGTTTACTGTTTATGTATGAATTGAATAAATATAGTAAAAACACACTTCAGAAATAAACATCTAAATCTAAGTCCATGCAAGCAACTTTTGAGTGTAGGTACCATTTTTGTAGAATACCTACGTTCAAATGGTCTCCTGTAAAAAAATACTTTTGAGCCTGCCATTTTATGTTTTTTGAATGTGTATAACACTTATATCTTTAAAATAATCCTGTTCATTAACCCAGAAAACGTATCTAGCATATTCCAAATAACCAAAATATGTAGTACATTTTGGTGGCCTTGTGATGAGGCCAGTTAGATAGCCTTAATACGTCTATAGTTTAGTGATGATATATAGTTGCAGTTAAAGAATTTAATAAAGATTGTGTTTCATCTAAAATCTAGGCTGTAATTCGGTAAAAAAATAATGATAATTAGAACTTGAACTTCTCCTAACTTTACATTCTCACTCAGAAAAGATTCAGCTAACGTGCTAGACGATTCCAAACTTTTTGTAGTTTCTAACGGATTTTTGTTAGTTTATAATTAAATTCATTGGCTACTTTTACTGCGTCAGTTATTAATGTATCTTCAAAGAAATGGTGGAATCGCTTATTTTCTTCTGCCCAGTCTCTGTGTGTATTATTTTCCAGACTGTCTTGGCCTTATTTTCGGATGACTTTATTTTATTATTTAGGTGCAATGATTTAGCTTTTGTGCACACTATTCTAAACAATTTGGAATAATCCCTAACATACTGACGGAAGCGTTCGTCAGTGGTGTAAGACCTCCTCTCATATAGTTAGTATATGTTATCTCTACTTTTCCGGATTCCGGCAGTTCATTGAATGACATTTTACTATTAATATTAATACGTTTTTTTACTACAATGTCCATTCAACTCTTTACACACGGCATTCAGAAGCATTTTGAATTGATCGTTCGAATCATTTGATTCTGCCTGGGTATTCGACATTGCGAGTAGTAGATTTGACCTTAATAGTGCTAGCCTACTTTTACGCAGCGGTCTTATTTCTATAACGCGATCTGAATGTTTTTACAAAATGGTTTAATTATTACGTCGTTAAATAGCAATTACTGCATCATTAAACCAACTATGCAAGTTATTGTTCAGTCATTTAAAGCATGTCCGGGATTTTTTTTTAAGCTAGCCACCCCCTCGGATTCACCCGTTTTTTAACACATTCGGCACCAACGATTTTGTAGCACTACGATCCGATAGAATCGGAAACCGTTTAAAATAGTGGAAAGCACCCACTTTGCGGATTTCGGGCATTTCCCGGATCTTATTCAAATTCAAATGGTTTAATGCGCTTCATGTCTACATGTGGTCTTAAAACTATATACACAACTTATATATCATCTACACATAGTATAAAACAAAGTCGCTTCCCGCTGTCTGTCTGTCCCTATGTATGCTTAGATCTTCAAAACTACGCAATGGATTTTGATGCGGTTTTTAACAATAGATAGAGTGATTCAAGAGAAAAATTTATATGTATAAAACATGCAGGTATTTATTGTATTTTACATATAAACCCGTGCGAAGCCGGGGCGGGTCGCTAGTAAACTATATATATTGAAAGTTTTAAGACTGAAGAGCACGTTGGGCAGGGCTACAGGTTAAAATATAGCTTACTAGCCCTTTCCCTAGTATTTCACCCTTTTAAGGGCTGTAAAAAAAAACTATCCTATGTCCTTACATAGGATAGTTTTTATCCCGAAAATCAGTCCCCGGAAGGGAAAGATACACTGGTATAGGTCTAATACACTTAAAACATTCGTAATACATTATGCCCAAAAGCTAAACATATTCAAATTGGTTCTAAAAATCGGCAACATCATGTTTGGGGGAACTTAGTGATTACTTTTATATTTATTTAAACGCACAAAAAATTTAAATTAAATAATTATAAAATATCCGTGTTTCCGAACACGCACTTCCATCTCGCTTACGCTTATGCTCAGTGAGAGGGAGAGAAGACAATGAACCTACGGCATCCTAAAACATTCTTGCACCAGTATATTATGTAGAATGTACCTTCCGGATGGGCATACCTAGTATACAGACCTACGCTATATTTGATACCGCTGCTCGGCACAGGTTATTTTAAATACGCCGGCCGTACCGCGCGAGCATTAGTTCTATCATCAATAGCAAATCAAACACCAACTACAAAGTAATAACAGAAACATTACGTGTCAGTGACGGGGCAGTCATAACGGACGCCCAAAACGGAGGTAATTGGTTTAGCGCCAAACAGGGTTGGCCTGAATATGATGCGCAATCGCGCAAGGCCGAACGCATCTGGTGGTTTATTTTCAATTGTATTTTGTAAGAATGGAACAGCCATTGAGTAATTTTCCCCTCAAAATGCTGGGTAATGTCAACAAATATAAATAAAAGTAAAAATATTCTGTTGAAATACTTTTTCTAAATGACTCAAACAAATTAAAGTTTACATTTGGAGCATTGCTTTATATAGGAGCGAGTCGTGGACGCTCACCCAGAGAGACAGAGAACGACTGGAGGCCTTCGAAATGTGGTGCTGGCGAAGGATGGAAAGGATTAGCTGGACGAAGAGAAAGAAAAACGAAGAAGTTTTAAGGATGGTAGATGAGAAAAGATGTTTGCTAGGATGTATAAGAAATAGGAGAGGCAAGATGGTGGGCCACCTGATACGGCACGACAGTTTCTTCCTAAACATCCTGGAGGGTAAAATTGAAGGCAAGAGAGGCAGAGGAAGGCCTAGGCTAACATATTCTAGCCAAATAAAACATAAAGCTGATGTCGAGTCATATGAGGAAGTCAAGAGGCTGGCAATGGACAGAGAAAAGTGGCGGTTACTCCACCGACAAGAGCAAGGCTCTTAAGTAATGATGATGATGATGATGACTCAAACAACAGTTTAAGCATCTCATGCGTTAGCGACAAAATTAAGGAGTATTTAAGGGCGGCAATTTGCATTCCATTTCACTTCCGATACCTGGATCCGACTATCTGATCGTATTCAATCAATGATGAAGACGACTGCCACTGGACTAGCCAAATTACTCATATGTCAACAGAGAACTTGATTTATGATTATGGCTGACATTCAAATTTTAATGAAAGATATTGACAGCAGTGTCAATATCGGCAGCTCAATGGCAGTCGACTCCCCTGAAAGTTGTAAAGATATTTTCGTAAACTTAGACCAACAAACAAAAATACTATCGCAGAATATCAGAAGCATTAACCATAATTTTGATAACTTACAGGCTTTTATTAGTAGATTTAATATAGATTTTGATATGATTGTGTTAACTGAATGTTGGCTTACAGAAAACACCTTCTTATAGTTGTTATTTTCTAAGCCGTCCGTTCTGCAGTGCGGCGTTCTTTAGTGCGGAACGGACGGCTTAGAAAATAACAACTATACCTTCAATTCCTGGATACAATATTACCACAAGTAACCGTAACATTAATCAAAATGATGGAATAGTACTTTACATTAAGTCAGATCTCGCGTTTAAAACAACTGAACCTATAGAGTGCCAAGAGGCCAACTGCCTCGTTTCAACACTGTGAGTGGAATATGCAATTATTTCAATATATAGACCCCCGTCATTTAGGAATACAGATAACTTTACTTCATCATTAGATCAAATCCTGTCAAATCTTAAAAACTATAAAAATGTCATTGTACTAGGCGATATGAATATAAATATCATAAATGACAGTGGCGACCACAGGTCGACTGACTGCCTGAACATGTTGACTTCACACGGACTACTTCCTTCACACACCCTTCCTACCAGAGGTCAAAACTGCTTGGATCACTGCATGATAAAAACTATACTTCCTAATATAACAGTGGTGTGTGATACTTCGGTTACTGATCACTCTTCAGTTATATTATCTATCACAAAAAACGGTAATCATAAAACACTTCAAACTCGTACTTACAAAAAAACTGACTATCATGCTGTCATCTCCGAACTAGAGCAGTTAAATTGGATTAGTGTCCTAAACAGTCCCGACGTAAATGATGCAACTAACTTATTCTTATATCTAGTTAACAGGACTATCAAAAAATACACTATTTTAGTAAAAATCTCACGCAGGAAAATAAATATAAAACCGTGGATCACCCCTGGCCTAAAAAGATGTTTAAAAAATCGAGACAAGCTACACCAAAAACTTAAAAAAGATCCACATAACTTAATAGTCTCTATAACCTATAAACGATACAGAAATACGTGCAATAATATTATAAAAAAACTGAAAAGAACATATCAAAGAAGACTAATAAAAGAAAACAAAAACAATCTAAAAAAGCAGTGGGCTCTAATAAAAGATATTTGTAACCTAAAAACAAGCTCCAACACTAATAACGATATCCTTACACTAAAAGCAACCCCACAGGAATCACTAGACCATGCTAACATGTACTTTGCTAGTGTCGGAAAAGATTTAGCGTCTGATATCATAAATAAAACAGGAGTATCTGAAAGGCAGCGTGGGAAAACCTTGGTTTCAACTTCAACCCCTGTAAATTCTATGATTATGATGGATACAGACGAAATGGAAGTTAAAAGTACAATACAAAACTTGAAAAACAGCTCTTCTATGGGTTGGGATGGCATTTCATCATCTTTTCTGAAACTGGCCGCAGATACTCTAGCATTGCCCATAACTATCATTTGTAACTTATGTTTCCACACAGGCGTATTTCCCGACGCACTCAAAAGATCTGTTGTTATTCCCATTTTTAAAGCTGGAGACAGAGACTGTATCTCCAATTATAGACCAATATCTTTATTACCTACTTTAGCGAAAGTGATAGAAAAAATCATAAACAAAAGACTAAAAAGCTACCTTGAAAAGAATAATTTACTAAGCAATAATCAACATGGCTTTAGGGAACGAAAATCTACTGAAGATGCTGTAATACAACTAATTAACTATATTGTTGACAAACTAGATCATAATAAAAAAGCTATCGGAATCTTCATAGACCTTAAAAAAGCGTTCGATACAGTCTCTGTCTCACTACTCATAAAGAAAATGGAAAACATAGGAATACGTGGCATACCTTTAAACCTTTTTAGTAGCTACCTAAACCATAGAAAGCAATCAGTCAGGGTTGGTGATCTTTATAGCACAGATGAAATTGTTCAATATGGCGTACCGCAAGGTAGTGTGTTAGGGCCTACACTATTTCTTATTTATATCGACCAACTATGTCGCCTAACAATCTCTAATGCGGAAATAATTGCTTTTGCCGATGATACCGCTATTTTGTTTCATGGTAACTCTTGGGAAGAGGTAAGCAATCTAGCCCAAGATGGATTAAACCAAGTTAATGTGTGGCTCTCCTACAATCTTCTTACCTTGAATTTATCTAAAACTAAGTATATCGTATTTAGCATTCGTAACAATAAGGAGTCACTTGGTAGGAACATAAGTATTAAGTTACACGATTGTCAAGACGCTGCAGTATGCTCCTGCCAACCGGTATCCGAAACAACGTCCATTAGGTATCTGGGAGTTCTTCTTGACAAAAATCTTTGTTGGCATCAGCATATATCTAATCTTGCAGGAAAAATCCGAAAATTAATATACATTTTTAAAAATCTGAGACACGTTTGCGATAGGAAACTACTTATAACCATTTACTATGCACTTTGCCAATCAGTGACTATGTATTGTATTACTGCCTGGGGAGGAGCATCAAAGACTTCTTTGCTTATACTAGAGAGAGCTCAGAGAGCAGTGCTTAAGGTTTTAACCTTCAATAAATTTACATATCCAACAACTGCACTCTACGAGGACACTTTAGTTTTAACTGTAAGGCAACTTTTTATCAAACATTTATTAACAAAGCAACATAAACGCATCCCGGACTATCCTGAGTCTAGAAGAAGAAAAGATTTTGTATATTCAACTCCACCTCATAGGACCAAATTCGCAAAAAAAATCATAAATGTTCTTGGTCCCACATTATATAACAAAGTAAGCAAACATATTCAAATACGAACACTTAATTTACATGCTTGTAAAAAGTCATTGGAAGCTTATCTACAGAAATTAAAATACGAAGATACTGAACAACTACTAAAAACCTTGGTGTAATCCGCACGCAATTAATGATACTTACACTCGCAAACATATATACACACGCACATTCACTCGCACACTCGCGGACACACACATACACACACACACACAGAGAGACTCACGCACAATGCACGCGCGCGTAGTCGCACTTACGCATCAACACATATACACTACATACACAGACACACACATAAACAATTAAATATATCCATGCATACACTTTACCATACTCAATGATACATATAGATGTAGAAACTTGAAGGGAAACATTAGATTTTTATCCCGTGGTAAAAATGTTATCTTATGTTAAGTTTTTGCATATACTACTTGTTTACGCCTAAACCGGCCGAGCGCCTGAGTATTCTTTTGTTTGGCTTAATGCTTGTATTCTATTCGTTTATTTTCTACCCACTTAGTTTAGTTATAAAACGATACTTACGGAACGAATGTTATAGGATAGCATAATTACTGATTTAACTAAGTGACACTTATAAGGACGGTGAATCCTGACCCACCGTGACACAGTGCAAACTAGTACGGGGGTCAGTTGACACTTACTTTTGGTTTTCACCATACAAATTTGTAAATTAAAATGTAAGTAGCAATTTGTACTCTCGAAATAAATTTATGATTTATGATTTAATACACGACCGATTCTTGATTCAGATTAATCTGCCATTCGCGCGCATATGTATTGAACTTATATGTTACTTCCTGAAAATAATGGGTACATACTTACACTAAATATTTCTGAAGAGACATTTCTCCGAAAGCTCGTCTATTGCGAGTAAGTTTCGAAATCCCGAAAACCATGTTCCGCTGAAGGAATAGGGTGGTAGACACCAAATAAAATAACCAATAATGATGAATATTCACGAAAAAGGATAGAAAATATTGTCAAATGGAGAAAAACTTAAAGCAGAGGAGTAAAATTAAATTATTGTGTTCAAACACCAACTAAGGTAAACGTCCGAGTGCTCGACGCCGTACTAGCACTAGCATATGGCATGGGCACTTTATGTCAAAGCAATATGGGTTAAATTAGAACTAAGAGGATATTTCTTTATTCGAATTTAAGCCATGTCACTTTGACAAGGCATATACTAGCACAGCGTCGAGCACTCGGACGTTTATCTTAGTTGCCAAAGTTTTAAGAGGGAGTACATTATGTCCCACAAAACGCGCCTTCATTAGATCTAAACGATTGTCATTTACTAAATGACGCTGGGGTATCGTGACGTCACGATCTCCGTAATTTTTTGAGATATCTGAATAGGATTTTTTTGCCTTTTTTCTTTAAGAGTAATAATAAACTTTGAGTCTACACCCCTATTGTAGATTTTTCAGGATATTACATTTACGTATCCTATAACATAACCCATTTAGGGAGAGACAGAAGATCTTTTACGGACCAAATCAAGGAAAAAGTAGACAGCGTGTCGTATCAAGATGTCAAGAAGAAAGCTGAGAATAGAGACGAATGGAAATTACTCCACCGACAACAAGAGCCTGGCTCTTAAATATATGATGATGATAACCCATTTATATTTATATATTTCATGAAATCATCTACGTCCGAATTTTCTTTTCGCAGAAAATGCCTTCCGGATTTTTTTTTAATTTCGGAATATTGACGCTTTTGGACCAAATTAAATGACTCTTCAACATTTTTTGGATGATTTCTTCGGACAATCAGATCGGCAAAAAAGCTTCCGACTCGGACATCCGGTCCGGTCTGACTATCGGAAGGAAATAATACGGGACGTGTATTGCCTCTATAAATAAACACATTATAATGTTACCAATTTTCTAAAATGTTCATACTTATTAGGAATGCAGAATAATCACCAGTAGTTAGGCACATTGCGACAATCTACTTAATTAAAATGATGGCAAAAACTAATGAGACCATATTTCCAGTTATCTTTCTTCACCGTTCTCGAAACAATATCTCACCGAGTTTTCACAAACTATAAACAACTTTATCTTTGAAGCAAAGAGTTGGTTTTCACTTGGCAAGTCACAAATAGTGATAGTGAGAAGTTTTTGTGCGTGAGAAATGGCGTATTGTTTGATATACTAATCAAAATTTCCGATAATTACATGCGGTTGTGACTGCATTTCTCGCTCACGGACGTGGGGTAATGGCTGGGAATGGCCCTAGGTTTCAATCGACATAAGAACGATATACTCGTACATAATTATAGGGTCGGCATTGAACTGGTTGCAATGATTAGCTTTGGTGATCGTTTGCATGGCAACCAAATTTCAGCAATTTAATAAAAAAAAAATTTTGGGAACAAATACTAATACAATTTTAGTAACTTAAACTAAAGATTCGCCAAACTGCGAACACTACATAGGCCGGGAAATAAGGATTTGTCTGGCGAGTGCAATATAGACGATCGAGCATAGAGAGTCCGGATAGTACGAGGCAGGCAATCCCTAGTTCCGGCTGAGGTGTATGTATGAGATAAAAAACCTTAATTATTGTTTTTATGGTTTCCTCCAATTTTGTATGAAGCTTCATTTTGGGTCTCGTTTCGCTGCACCTGAAACGTGATATTCCGCAGCATAATTATAGGGAATGTAACGTCAATATTTCATTGCATGTTTAAGAACAACAAATTATATAATGATCCCTATAAGTTTTCGTAATCTTTATGAAACTGATGACCGTTTTTAATTTATTATTACTTTTAGACTGGAATGGAGAATGCTACAATGACAGAGAACCAGGCCCTATCTAAATATTGATGATGAATCTTTATGACTGTGGTAATTCTTCTGCACTCTACTATTTCAAATGTAAAAAGCTGATATCATGCAGTCGTATAGTGCCATTATTTTAAAATTTCTGATAGATTTACCATCTCGTGGTGTTGTCGACTATGGGGAATAGGGTTGAAGTGTGTTGTGGGAGAAAGGCTGGCAACCTGGCCCTGCTAATACCTTTTCACTATCACTGCAAACTAAATTTTACGTTCTCTGCTTACCGCTTTGAAATATATGGGCGATTGAAAATTGTTAGATATAGTTGTTATTTTCTAAGCCGTCCGTTCTGCAGTGCGGCGTTCTTTAGTGCGGAACGGACGGCTTAGAAAATAACAACTATAACTACTTGTAGAAATGCAAGAGCGGTCTTCGTCACCGCTCTCATTGCGTTTCAGCCTTAACTGTCAAGCATCCGTAACTTCCGTAAGATAAACTTTCCAGCTCAGTTTTAATAAAGATGATGATTAATAATGATTATCTATGAAAACGGCAAAAAATAACGTTGTATGGGAGCCTCCTGTAGCATAGATGGTAGTGACACTGCCTACGAAGCCGGAGGTCCCGTGTTTGAATCCTGGTAAGGGCATTTATTTGTGTGATGAGCACAAATATTTGTTCCTGAGTCATGGATGTTTTCTATGTATTTGAGTATTTATTTATCTATATAAGTATGTTTATCGTCGTCTAGTACTCATAGTACAAGCTTTGCTTAGTTTGGAACTAAGCCGATTTGTGTAAGATTGTAAAAGAAAAAAAGTCATTTTTTATGCAGTTTTTTTAGTATTTGTTGTTATAGCGGCAGCATAAATACATCATCTGTGAAAATTTCAACTGTCTAACTATCACGGCTGTTGAGATACAGCCTGGTATCTATGGCCAGACAGACAGACAGACAGACATACATACAGACAGACAGACAGACAGATAGACAGACAGACAGACAGACAGTCTGCTCACAGTCACCACCATCAGGCAGGCCATGTGCTTGTTTGCCACCACCGTGGTGTTTAAAAAAATTGTCCTCGCCCACCGCTTTTGTTCTACGCCGATTATAAATTGCATATGTTTAGGAACCTTGATAATGTACAGTCACCACGAGAAATCACGTCTACACATGAGTCTATTTCAAGAGCCGTTAGGACGAGTCAATCGAGTCATATTTTTGCCTGCTTTGTTATTTAACATGTTAATGCTGGTGACTGTACAAAAAAGATAAATAAAACGACTTGAATTATCAACCGTACGAGTGTTTGCCTTTCTCCAAAAACAGAGGACATTGAACATTTTGTAATAGCTAAACACAATGTCGGTATCGTTAAAACCTAAATTATTTTTGAGTTGCGCAATGACCTCATGCATGTACATATAATAGGCATCAGATTAGTTAGAAAGATTCAGGGTCTCAATATTCTGATATAATTAACCAGCTGGTCGGAGCAGTAACAACTTGATAACTTTAACACGATAATCAACAACACTTTTATTATCGTTTTACTACTTATACCCATTTTATACTTGTAACCATTTTTTCATAAAATTGAGATAATGGCGATGACTCGCCAGCGTGCTGAATGGGCCATAAAACAGTCGCACGCTCAGCGGGGCTAGCATAACTTACACCCGCGACTCGGATCGCGACTCGAGATGAGTATCTCGAAGCTGTCAATATGTCGCTTTCCGCAGCACAACTTGCCACCGCGACAGAGTCAGTCACGGCGAGAACTCAAAGTCGCGCCGCGACTCGTCGGTGTTGCCTTCTGATTCCAAAGTATAAAAATTAAGATATTTACGTATGACAACACTGAATCGGTGATAGGGTTGCGCTATTTCATTCATTCTTTTAGGGTTAAAAATGTTAAAATGTTGTCTATGCTTCAGTTTTTCTGTCACAAATAACTATATTCTTAGTAGTCTGTGCAAATAAAGTCAACGTCGTTAGCGTTCTAGGAACTTTCAATTCTATTAAATTGTCTCATTAACACAAAACATGTAAGTATAGTACTTATATTTTAATATTTGCAATAACTTTACAGCCTTGTTTCACTATTTTCGTTTTTCCAACAAATTATATCTCACATCGACGATGTAACATTTCGGTTGTACTTATTTTGTAAATAAAAAGTTAAATCTTTCTTCACACCCTTTTTGTTAGCGTTTCAGATATATGTGGATTTTAATTATTTTTCAGACTAAGGCCAGCCTTACCCAAAAAGTCGACGCAAAAGTACCTAGTACTCGTCCCTTACCATGGCAAAAGAATACAAAAAGAAAATGGTTATAATAATATACTACTTGAATATTGGTGAAAATGCTCCACGGGAATCATTAAGGAACCGGAGCTCAAATTGGAGTTGACGCTGACCAAGTGTTTTTAATTTAAAACTTAGGTATCTCACTGATACCACACACTATAAGTTCTTCTCTTCAAGGCTGGTGCGAAGACTCATGAGGAGGTGCCGCCTATAGCCTTGTGTGGAACACATTTAAATAGAGTAAAGTATTTCAAGTATCTGGGTTACCGAAGACCTGTGATAATATGGATTTGGATAGGGAATGCAGGGCACTGCCCGTCTGCTGTCATATGTTGACCCGTAGGTTTGCAGGGTGCTCGAAAGAGGCTATTTAGGGCATACTGCCAGTGTATTGTACATGCAACCTATGGGTCAATCACATGCAGAGGATGTATAGCTCTCTGCGAGTGCAATACAACATCGCCTTCAAGGTGGTTCATCGGAGATGCAGTGCGTCAGGCATGTACGCAGATGCCGGAGTTGACTCATTCTATTTTGAGAAAGCGCTGTGCCTCCCTGCTCAGCAGGTTGAAGGGGAGTCTGAGAGAGGTGGGACTCGCTGATGTTCCAAAGATGGACTTGTATGCACTCTACCTTTGTAAATTTTGACTGTTAGAAACCCATTTATTTAATATTGATATTAATGATTTGACATGCCGAATCCCTACTATTTTATTATTATTTTATATTGTTATTAATTAATTGAAATGTAATTTTGAGCTTGACTTTTAGTTTTGATATTAAAGATTGTCATGCCAAATACCTATCTTTTTATATTGTTATTAATTAATTCATAGAATTACTATCCACAATGTACTAACTAACAATAGTTTTATGTTTTTGTAACTTACTAACACTTCTATGGGCAACACCTGAATTAAACATTATGTGTGTCATTTCAATCATCTTTTATTTAATATACTATCTTATGACTTGTGAGAAAATATTCTTGTACTTGTATGACAATTAGGTATATGCTTTCCATCTTGAAAATTGTTCATGGCGTGTACGGGAGAGAGGTAGTGTTGTGGATAACGCTCATTTCGAGGCTTATAGACTCGAGCCTTAAAGACTCCCGAGGCTTAAAGACTTGATGCTGTTTAAGAACCGTGTTGGTTTATTTTACGCATATGAATGCAAAATATTGACTTTTCGTCACTTGAGTCTTTAAGCCTCGGGAGTCTTTAGGGTTCGAGTCTTTAAGCCTCAAAATGAGCGTTATCCACAACACAGAGAGAGGGGTAAGACGGGGTCCTTAAGGTTTGATGGTAAATTAAATTGACCGTAATGAGTTTTACATATTAATTTGTTTTATTCTTATAATCTTCTTTGATAATCAGTCTTCATTGTTAACGTGTATTTGGCAGTCTAATCAACATAATAAAATTTGAAAAAATCTAAAATGGACTAAAGTGGTAAATATCTTCTAACTGCTTAACCCTAAACTTGGCAAAATAAAACAAAAACGTGCGTTCAAGTCTCGTTTGCGCTGTATAGAGCGCAAAAAATTGTTCTAGAAAAAAATGGAAAAAGATGACCAAAAAATGTGTGCATTATTAGATACAATGTCAATTTTAGGGTTAAAACAGAAGTCAATTTAAAAAAAATAGTTATTGTGAAAAGACAATGTAATAAAACAGAATAGCTCGTCGAACACTTACAAAAACCTAATATATCAATAATTTAGTTAGAGGCACAAACCTCAGACATTTTAATATGAATGTGCTTTTATTTTATGATTTTAGGTACATCTATTACGCCAGTCAGTAGAGTAATTTCTTTGTTGCAAAAGGTGGTTATATCGCTTGAACCAATTATGCACTCATAAGACGCATAATTTCATGTTCTTTAATTTCCTAGTCAATAACTTTTCGCTACGATACACCGTATAGAAGAAGCTACGAGTTAAAAACAAAAAAAGTCCCAAAATATCGAGGATTTGTAGCTGCCAAATGTTGTCCCGAGATATCTAGTGTAACCATTTTTGATATTTGCTCGGTTTTGTCGGTATACACGATATAAAAAAATAAAATCTTATACACCACCTTTTGCAACGTACCTTTTTTTAAAAATGGGGGACTCATCTCATTCTCAAATATGAAATCTGTAATGTATTTAATACCTATTTAATTTTCAATTTCCTTGTGATATTTGCATTAAATCAACAAAAAACAACATGCGAGTACGAGTCGCGGGCAAGTCGCGGGCTCGATGCTAGGCGACTTTATCTCGCCGCTTAATGTAAAGACGAGAGATAATTTTGTCGCGAAATGGGCAGTTGTGCTACGAAATTCAGTTCAAAGTCGCGAGCCGCTGTCAATTTTTCGCAATGACATTTGTCCGCGAGTATATCTCTTTTCTCGCGCGAGTTATGCTACCGATGCGCGACAAAGCTCCAAGTCGCGCCGATTTGTCTACTCGCGCGTGACTCGCGGTAAGATGTGCTAGCCCCGCTGTGCGATATTAAGGCAACAACCATTTGAGTGGTTGTATTGTAATTAAGTCACTGAAAGATGGTCGAGAGGTGAGTCTATGTATAATTATAACAAGATCCCGGTCATCCCAGCAGGTTGCCAACCTGGGCTACATGCATGTTATATTATAAAACATTTTGTTCACCATTATATGGTAAAGCATGATTGGTTTTATTATTACATACGTATTACTTACATACATTACATATAATATAATAACTCTCTAGAGGTAAGGCATAATCTTGCGCTTCTCTCAACAATCTGTAGCATCTTGTGTGGCGAGTCTGACTATGCTAAGCTGAGTTGGTGGCGCAATTAGTACGCCTTTATACTCCTATGCGGACCAAAATTTGTTTCCGCCCTTGTGATCGCCGTCTACTGGCAGTACCAACGTCACGAACTGTGGCGCTTAGTATTTCCCCGCTGGTTCGTCATTTTCAGCTTCTGAATGGGCTCCCTGCATCAGCTCCCGAGTGCGATTAGTTTGCGAGTAGATGGAATGTAGTGCCTGTTGTCGAGAAGATGTGCGTCGCTCCTCTGTTAAGAACTGTTAATGTTAATATTGTCATTGCTGTAATGCTGCTAATTTAAATTATGTTGCAAATCTTGTCCTATAGTTTCACAGTTGTTAAGTAATTACTGTTATGCTGTGTAACTACTTTAAATAAATGTAATGAAATAATCACGCCTATTTCCCGGAGGGGTAGGCAGAGGTCACGGATATCCACTTGCTACGATCTTGACAAACCTTTCTTGCTTCATTCACTTTCGTTACATTATTCATACATCCTCATTGGTTGAGGGTACTCTTGACCAGACTTCTCCGGACTTCTCCGATTTGATCGGAAAAAGTTCGACGAGGTCGTCCCCTTTCAACTGTACTCCACTTTTCCCTCATACACGTTCTTTGTTACTCTTTCATCCATCCTCTCTATTGCCCTTCTCAATTCGTCACTATATCTTCAGTCACTCCACAGCTCTCTCTTATCACACTATTTCTTATTATATCCCTCAAACTCGGCACACATACTTCGCAACATCATTTGGCATTCCTGTTTATACAAATACATTTTTGATTGATAGGTTCGCCTCACTAGGGGATCCAGGGGAGGTCTAAGGGGCTCAAGCTCCCAATCCCACCCTCCCCAAAAATATCTAAGTCCCAATTAAAATATCGTACAGTCGCCATCACATACATAGGTACACTATAGGTGTTCAAAAATATCGGCACATGCACCCTAATGCCTTGAAAATAGAGGTGTGTACCGATGTTTGTGACGTGCTTGTTTGCTCCGATGTATGTGATAGCGACTGTACCTTAACGGGGTCAACCCCCAAATACACAAGACCAACACATATGAAGACCGCAACCACTCATATGGATAGTTCGGAGGTCCTTTCTACAACATGACAGATACTCTAAAACGACACGTATGTTTTCACAAATCTAACCACAACTCTCCTTGTTCCAGGGGCGGCTAATCCTCAATTCAACATGTCCATCATAGACTCGTACAAACGGTTTATGGAGCGGAATAGCGGTAAGTCTATAATTTACCATTATTATCAAAATAATTCATCATCATCAGTTGGTGGCGCAATTAGTACGCCTACGCCTATACGGACCTAGATTTGTTTACGCTCTCGTGAACCCTGTCTACTGGCAGTGCCAACGTCACGAACTGTGGCACGTATTAGTACCCCGCTGGTTCGGTTATAGTTTCACAGCTGTTTAGTAATTACTGTTACGCTGCGTAAGTACTTTAAATGAATAAATAATTACATCATATCAGTTGAAAGACGTCCACTGCCGGATATAGTTAGCCCTATGGGCTTTTGGAAGAAACCAAAGAGTGCCGCATTGACCGTTTTGTAATTCACGTTTCATAACAATAAGTGTTCTGTTTTGCCTATTTTGGTACAGCAGAACCAAATTGGTTTACCAATCTTGACGGAGCACCGGGATAAAATACAGTTTATTCTACCCTAAAGGTCCACTTTACAATATTGTTAAATGGCGGTCAAAGGCAAGCCTATCTCCATCATCCTCCAAGTGTCATTCCCGGTTGTGCCCTAAGGGAGCCCAGGGTATTTTGGCACCTAATCCCAAGATTTGGCATGGACACTAGTTTTTTACGAAAGTGACTGCCATGCCATCTGACCTTCCAACCCAGAGGGAAAACTAGACCCTTATTAGACGACCGCTTTAGCCTAGTTGGTAGTGACCCTGCCTACGAAGCAAGAGGTCCTGGGTTCGAATCCCGGTAAGGGCATTTATTTGTGTGATGATGAGCACGAATATTTGTTCCTGAGTCATGGATGTTTTCTATGTATTTAAGCATTTATTTCTCTATATAAGTATATCTATATCGTCGTCTAGTGCCCATAGTACAAGATTTGCTTAGTTTGGGACTAGGTTGATTTGTGTAAGATTGTCCGCAAATATTTATTTATTATTTATTTATTTTGATTAGACCGGTTTCCTCACGATGTTTCCCTTCACCGAAAAGCCACTGTTAAATATCAAATGATATTTCTTATACAAGCTTTTTTTTTTAATCCAGTGGTACGAGCCGGGGGTCGAACATACGACGTCGTCGCGTGCCTTACCGCTTGGCTACGGTGGCTCTAAACGCTAGCCTATCCTCAATTAAAAAACTGTGTATTAAGATTTCATAGAGAATACTACAACGTCACTCTTGTCATCGTTGAATAGTCTAATGTTACTTCCGAAACAACCGAAATAACAGTTTCAATACGCTCTAGAAGACAACCGAAAAAAAATTGAATAAAGAACTTCGTATTTCCATAATATGTGTCCTTGTTTAAGGAGACTCGATCCGATACAAAATTGCCAATCTATGGCGTTTCGGAACGAAGCAGCGTCGCGTCATCTGTCAAAAATCTACTGAAACTTGCTGCTGTATCCAGGGCATAAAAAAATAAAAAAAACTACGCTTTGTAGTATTTAGCCAATCACCGCACAGTACTGCATCATTACGGACCCACAATAGTTTAGTATTCTTATATAGGTACTCGTATTAATGACTTAAATTATTAATTTTAATGAACTCGTACAAAAGGTATTTTTCACAATAGTGTCACAATCAAGGTTTTTTAATCTCAATTCAGCAAGCTTCGTGGCCTATACACGGTACTTTACTAAAAAGCTCTTTATTATAACACGATTGTGAAAAATACCATTACATACAAACTTGACCCCTTTACAATAGTAGGTAGTTTAGGAATTGCAAGGTTAAGGTACATAACTTCGTAGAATTCGAAGAAAGGCAGCAAAAGCTCAAGGGCAGATCGTCCCTTCAAAAGTAAATGTCAATAATTTAATCTATTGCATTACGGATGTTTGTATTACTGTGCTCATCTCCGAAACGAATTAATGGATATCACGCTGGCATTGACAACTAATGGCCCTATTGATTATTGTGATGATTACAAAATGTTTATCAAAATGGTGAGGTCTTGCCAATATTGTGTTTTCTGTTCACGTAATGTCGTGTACCTGAGCCTACTACTGGCCTGAGCTCCTGAGCTCAAAACATTGGCAGAAAGAAGAACCAAATGGCGATTACTCTACCGACAAGAACCCGGTTAAAATAGGCTTAATAACCTATGATTTTTTACGATGTTATTCGAACCAGCATTTGAAGAGAATCAAAAGTTTGTATGGGAGTAACTATATGTACATTTAAAGAATATAAATACTCAAAAATTTGAGTCAAAGACGGTCTCGCTAGCGGCAGCCCAAATGCTTCATACTAATTGACATAGAAGTATGACGTCGCAGTTTGTTATTTGTACTAATCGTTGTATGGAAAATCAAGTAAGTTTCTGTTTGGGTCGCGAAATACTGCGTTTAGATCCATAGTTGTCATACAATATTGTTTCTATAAAAGCGTAATAAGGATTCTATTTTTAGTAGCTTTACTTACTTGTGACATTAAAAAAAATGCACATTTTTTTTTTTATTTTTTTTTTTTTTTTTTTATTTTTTTTTTATTTTTTTTTTTTTTTTATTAACTATACGTCTACGGGCGGCACGGCCAGCAGCGGCGGCCGGCGCCGGCGCCACACGTACCGCGACGGCACGCACAGGCCCACTTCAGCCAGTACCCCAGAGTTACTGACCTTGCCGCGTAAAAGTTTAAATACATAGGACACCAGAGTCAACTCCCTCCTAACCTCTAACCGATTGTACCCTACCATGCCCAACACGAATAACGTAGGGTACATTAATGGGTAAAATGGGTACACGCCATAACATTTTAGATATAAAAACCTTACGAATTTATTTTGTATCCGTTCCAGCATAAATTGGTACTTAGCTTCGTGCGGGCTCCAAACACTCGAGTTGACCTCCAAGTGGCTTTTTACGAGAGCTTCATACAGTGCTCGGATAGCACTTATGTTGGAAAAACCCTGTGCCTGACGCAATACAAACCCTAAGTTTCTGTATGCTTTTTTACAAGTCATAACAATGTGATCCCTGAACGAAAGGTCAGCTGTGAAATTTTGTCTAATCTTTCAAGATCCATATCCAACTGTCTATGATTTGAATTATATTTTGTAATTTTTACTTTATTACAATAATTTGAGAGTTTAGGTACCTACTATCCGTTTAACAACAATACGTTATCAATTTTAACATTATGTAATGGTACCCTATTATGACAGTGGGTAAGTTTTTGATGGTTCACATACATTGAGAGAAGATTTTTAATACCATGATTGTGGCAAACCATACGTATGATACTTAGTTCCGTTTCGGGGTACATTTTTAGAGCTTTTTTAGGGTTCCGTTCGTCAAAAGGAAAAACGGAACACTTATCCGATCACATGTCCGTCCGTCTGACACAGTCAATTTGCTCCGAAACTACTGGACCGATTGAGTTGAAATTTGGTACAAATATGTAAATCGGTGACCCAAACACGGACATGTAACGAAAACAAATGAACTTTAAACATTGTTTCCACTTTTGGAGGGGGAGGGGGGGGGGGGGGGGTAAATTAGAAAAAAAAAGTTTCAAACTATATCGTGTGACATATCACATAAAAGGGTACCTACATTATAAAGATCTCAATTTTTTTTTTTCATAATTTTAAGATAAACAGTTTTGAAGTTATTTAAGGAAATAGACGTAAATTGACCATTTCCTCGTTCCCCCCTTATCTCCTATAGTACTGGACCTAAGAATTTGAGAAAAATACAGAAAATAGTTCTTTACCTATATATTGCAGGAAAACCTATAAAAGTCTATGGTATTTAAAGAAACACCGTTTAACTAGTACGAATATGTATAGTTCGCAGAATGGCCGAATGATTTAAATAAAAAAAAGCATAGAATCGGTAAATGATAGAGTTTAGAAATAAATTATACCTTTTTAAAAAGAGCATATTCTATTATTTACTTCAGTAATACAAATCTGGACGATAAAGTGTGAAGTTTTTGAGAAAACTAAACATACAGCTAAAAAAATATAAAAAATATTAAAAACGTTCGTCTTTGGTGGCAGATTGCGCTGAAACTTTAAGTGATATCGCTTTTGTATACACTCGAGAGCAAATAAACGGAATCACTCTGCACGTTTGGCTTTTCCGCCCAATAACTTTTTAAATTTTCATGAATCCTGAACAAATTGGTATAAATGAAAATGCATAATTTGCATGCAATTTTCTTGATATCGGGGTCAATGACCGAGGAATTTTTTTTATAAATTGATACTATTCATATTAATATGAATTCTGTAGAACCTCACTTGACCCCAGAATTCTCCAGAAGCGCTTTCCCAACACATTGACTGTCCTGCAAATCACAATGGCCATTACCGGCGTTACGGCAGTGGCCTCGCGGTTACCGATTTCCCATAATCATTCGTCACGACCAGCCTGCTCCAGTTTGTGACGTTTGTTACGCTCTCGATTGGGGTCCGGTAAAGGGTACGGGGAATCGTTACTCTTTTTTTAAAATCAGAATCTTGGTCGTTCAACGAGCATCTCGCTTGATACGTCCGTATGGATATACAGCTAGACTACTTAAGACGCAATTTGTAGGCCGTATAAAATGTTTTCGCGCGTTAACTCAGGCTCAGCCAGAGCCGCCTTACAAAATCCCGTGTGGTACTTAGGCTTTAAGGGACTCTCCGCGTACACATTCCAGCAAAATGTGGTAAGCGTACTCCATTACCCTACAGTCAGCACGGTAGGGGTTGGTAACTATTCGCACAAGAAACTTAAATGTATTTTTGGGAACATGACCAGAAAATACATATAATAGATAGGAGATAAATCCAGATAAAAACTTTATTTCCTAAGATTGGGCAAAAACGCTTGGAATAATCGTAATACAAAAAATGAAAGACAGACATTTTTCTTAATAAAAAAAATATTTAACAAATTCAATATTTTGTGTTCCCACCCCTAGCCCTTTCTACACATGTTAAACGATTTTTCATCGACCTAATCAATTTCTGCACGTAGCATTGCGGAATCGCCGCCCACTCTTCCTGTAACGCCGTTTTCAGCGCTTCAATGTCGGATGGTGCAAGATCTCGCTTTCGAACATTCCTCTTCAGGTAGTCACACATGTGTTCGATTGGGTTGAGGTCCGGGCTAAGAGCTGGCCAGTCCATGACGGGAATGTTGGCCCCGTTCAAGAAATTTTTGGTGACCCGAGCGTTATGACAAGGGGCATTGTTTTGCATCAGGAGGAACCCCTCGCCCAAATTCCTAGCGTACGGGACCACATGCACTTCCAGGACTTCGGTGATGTACCTCAAAGCAGTCAAACCACCGCCCCAACCCCCACCAGGCACGAAAACGAGCTCCGTCCGTCCGGCGTAGGAAATGCCCGCCCAGAACATGACAGAACCTCCGCCATAGTCGACGGTCTCCCTGAAGCAGCATTGCGTATACCTACCACTCGCCTGGTCTCCGGTAGACACGTCCTCTTCTGTCGCAGCCGTTCAAACACATCCTGGACTCGTGAGAGAAAAAAACGGGGGTCCATTGCTCAATAGTCCAGTTTTTGTGTCGCTGAGCCAAATATCAGTCGAGCTTCACGGTGTCTTGGGAGCAGTTTGGGCCCGGTGGCAGGCCTTTTTGGAGTCAAGTTTGTTTCCTTGAGTCTTCTTCTAACAGTCCATGAGCTGGCAGTCACTCCTCGTACGTCCCGAAGCCGTTGCTGGACTGCAACTCCTGTCAGGTGACGATTTCGGAGAGCCTCCGATAGACTTTTGAGATAGAGAACTGGTTCAAATTCATTTTAACCTATTCATTTTAACATAACATATTTAGGCTATCCCTACATTCCAGAAAAGTGACGATTTGGGCGGCTTCAGCTTCGGTGATGTCTATTTTTTTCAGGTATTGTTCACTGTGTAATTAGCGGAGATGTGTACTGGTCAACTTTTTATAAGCGACTGATAGCTCTCCCCTCCCCTACATCCTTTTTATACCCTTTAATGGGTGTTCAATTAGTGACCTCAGCAACGCGTAAATTTCGACCAATCGGGATAACGTTTGTAAACTGAAAAATCCTGAACCGATTTTCATCATTATTAATTTATTTTAAAGCCTAATGTTCAGGAAATATATTTCTAACATTAGAATTCTGAGAAAAAACTTAAATTTCAAGATACGACGGAAAAACTGAAAAATGCGAAGTGATTCCGTTTATTTGCTCTCGAGTGTATATTGAAGGTTTTTCATAATTTTATCAAGGATTAGGTAGTTCGTTCTTACACACTTAATTTATCGTGTACGGTTTTCTTTTAAAATGGAAAATACCGCGCTCCGGGACATTTTCAAGGGCGCGGGGGGGGGGGGGGGGTGAAGCTCGCCCCGGAGGAGAGGGGAGAGTAGATAAAATTTAACTTTGCTCTATAACCTACATACCCTGATAGATAAAAGTTCTTCATTAATTTTGCCAAATTTTCCATACATTTGAATCTAGTTTTCTTGAGCTATATATAGGTAGAACCGCGACCTTACAGCGCGCGAGCCGAGCGAGCGCAACGAGCGTGCCGCGGTAGGGGCTGGCGAAGCGCCAGAACCGAACATTCGCAACATTCGAACGGCTCGCAGAAATGAAGTTTTTTATGGCAAATGAATATTATGGAAAATGAAACGTTAAGGAATATTAAATTCGGGAATATGAAAGTTTATGGCATATGAATCATTCGCGCATACAACATTATGGAAAATGACAGTATGTCAAATGAATAATATGGAAAACGAAAAATTTGGGCAAATGAAATTCGGGCAGACGAAGTTCGGGCAAATGAGTATTATATAAACCCACATTCGTGTTTAGTGCCCTTCATTATGTACAGTCACATAAAATACTATTAAACTATCTATAATCGAACGAGCGAGCGAAGTCAACGAATTTCTATGCTTCAGCTTGGGCCAAAATTCGTTTGTCCGGAGGTCCCGCTGTCCCGCTGTCCGGATGTTCTCCTCTTCAGGTCGCATTTGTTTATCAGTTCTCGTGAAATTTTGTGAGCAGATTCGTTAATCGAACAGGTAATATTGTCCATACACTTTTTTTCTCAAAGCTCGCTCATGCACGTTCGTTTCATAAACCCACACTCGCCCTCCATTATGTGCAGTCACATAAACTACTGCAGCAAAACTAGTATAAAATGAATACACTTGCAAATATAACACGAACGTAATTTATTTCACAGTTTGGTTATAAAGATTTATATCACAGAATGAGAGGAGTCTAATGTATAGCGAACTTTATCACTTTATTTTATCCAAAGAAAGTGTTACACAAGTTCCCGTCAGAGAATCGTTGACTAACCTTCCGGACGCCCCAAAAAACAAAGACAGACATTTATAACGTCTAACGGCCAGATTGTGACGTATACGTATATCAATATCCTAAATAAGTATACTCGTACTATGAATTAAAATCGCCAACAGCACAGCAATGTTGAGTAGCGGGTAACAAGCCGCAAATACGCTTGGTCGTAAGCTGCGTTCACGTATCGGCACGTGGATTAGGCTCACAGATTTTTTAAATAATAGAATATGAATGAGTTGATGACGAATGCATGGTATGAATGAAGGGTGCTAGGATGATCCACGACGATGAGATTCTAAGGGAAATTCCGAAAGTAAAAACGGTGGCGAGCAAATTGCCTTTCTAAATTTAGGGAATTATAGGTTTGTCCAGTAAAATAATCAGTTACAGGCTACATAATTTGTCGCTCAGTGATAGAAGTGAAAGGGCTGTAAGTGCAACGCAAAGCCTAGATACAGAAGGTCTAACAAAAGCTAAACCTAACAGCTTCGGGTAATTAAATTAACATATAAAGAAAGGAGGGAAAAACATCACTGCTTCCGGTGTTCCACAGCAGAGGTCTGCATCCGAAGTGGAGAATGCGCGCGGCGCGGGTCCTTGCACTCAGACGCAAATGCGGGGATACGTTTCAGATAAACGGCAAGCGCACGTCTCAGACGCCTGTGCTCCGGCACTGGCGGTAGCGGAGTCAAACGCGGTACACGGCGTGGCAGAAAATCTCGTGGCCCGTTCCAGAAAGCTACGAAGTAAATACAGAAAAAGTAAAAACCCAGGCACGGTTGACGTAACTACAAGCCAAATCCGAAAAAAACGAGCAAAACTTACCCAACACGCTATCAGGCGTCTGGCCTTTCAAGAAAAATCCAGTAAAGGGGAGCCTGCGAACTGCCTTGTTCGCAGCGTAAACACAGCAGGGTAGCTCGATTCCTGCTTCGGAATAGGAGAAGTAGGTTTCCCTAACACCTGGATTCAGGAGAACCTGCGAACCGCTTCCTTCGCGGCGAAAAAACATCAAGGTAACACGATTCCTGCTTCGTAAAAGAAGGAGGTTTCAAAACACGGTTTCCTAAAACTGTTGTAGGCTAGAAAATCTCCAACTAAACTGTTGTCACAAACTTACAGGAAAAACATCCCGTTTATTCGCCAAAATTCTCTAACAGAATGAACGGTCTGTATATTTTCTTTCCAAATTTGACAATGTTCTAGAAGGATCTTGTACGAAATTCAAGTTTTGAATAATGTAAAAAGTAAAAGCCAAAAATCAGCCAGAGTCTCAAAATGACGCGAAACAAAGAGATTTAATTCAGGGCAAAAAATATTAAAATAACCAAATAAAAACGCCATCTACGAGAAAAACCTGACATCACATAGACAACTGGGAATGCATCTAAATACAACAGACGCATGAAGTGGACAATCAAACGACCTAACCCCCAAAAAGGAATTCAGATGGCGCGTGCAATAAGCCTGAAGCGAGTTTTTCGCTTCACTACCTACTATTATGTTATGAAATAAAGAAATATAAATCTAAATTTATGTCTGACGGCTGAAGGACGCAACTCCTTACGGAGTTAACACCTTGTCATATTATCGACGGTGGAAAGGCAAAACCACTGAAGCGACATTTTTTGAATTTTACAGGAGAGCATTTTAAAGTCTTTTTTTGATAAAAAAATCGTAACTTTATTTCTTGTTAACTGAGAGCGTTGAGTTACATGCACGTGTTATTTCAAATTATAATAGCTATTTAATAAAAATAATGTTATTCTCCTAAACAAGGCGGGTTCGAAAATAAATGTCGCTTAAGTGAAAAAGCCTCCTAAAAAATCCCGGAAGAACCATTGAAGCGACACCATCATGCGACAACTGTTATTTTCAACATGTCCGAAGAAACACTTAAGTACCTTATCTTATGAAATATGTACCTGGAAGAAACACTTTTAGTGACATGACATCGAAATGGAACGATTTTTAAAAATACTGTATGCGACCATGGTTATGATTGAGTGTACGGTTAAGTGACACAGGTTAGATTTTACTCAAAAAGTGTGTCGCATAAAGTAACATTTTATAAATTTGGCGCTTATTTTTGTATTACCTTAAGCGTTATGAAAGTCATCAGATCGCCATGAAACGCGGCTCAATCGACGCACAAAAAAACGCTGATTTCAACGATATATATAACTCTATTTTGATCAAAATGTCGCTTCAGTGGTTTTGCCTTTCCACCGTCGTTATTATTCAGTTTAAAATTTGCATACATAATATATTTATGTCTGTCGTCTAATATATTATGCAGACTACGTAAAGTACCTATTTGAAGCTTACTAGGCCTTCAGATCAGATAGACTTCGATAGCAATCGATCATACATGAAACAGCTCGTGTATGCGCGTGCGCCAGATTCCGGTCAAGGTCAACGTACTACGTAAAGCTAGCCATTCACAGCTCTAAGAAGTTAAAGTAGTTAAACGGAATATTGCCAAAATGGGTCCATGGATGCCACAAGACGGCGCGCATTATTTTAGGTGCGTTCTTCTGATTCTTGCTCAGCACAACTTTCTCGACCGTGTGCCATGCATTTTATTGTGTTGTCATGAGACGTACTGGGAGCATATTGGGAGCTGGCTTACGGACTATTAGGCTGGGCGCAAACGTTCGGTTTCCACGTACGGTTTCTGGGTTTGGTTTTCGACTTAGAGTCCTCTAGAGCGATATTAAGTGTTCTGGGTGTTCTGTAAGCGCCTCGCCTGCGAGCGCTGTAAGTCGAAAACTGAATTCGGAATCCGTACGCGGAAACTGAACGTTTTTGCGCCCAGCCTTAGATGCACCGCAGAGACAGATAGCGCGCCAGTAAATGTCGCAACAACATACTATCAAAAACAAGTGACAGTTGCGTGGTGCGCCCGTCAATGTAGTCAAAATATTACACCCATCACTTGTCACATTAGAAAACGGCGCGGCGTTCGCTTAGGTGAATGTCTAGGCATTAAGTTAATTAAGTTGGCTTACCTGCCATTTCTTTACAAAGTAACAACAAGTGAAAACAAAAGATTTTTCAAAAAACCTAACTACGAAAAATGTTGTTAAACCAACTTCAAATCGATATACATCCTAAACGGTTTTAAATCGATTGACGCACGTTTGTTCTCTAGATTGCCAAGAGCACAAACATACATACGTACATAGACTGGTAAACACATTACCCTCCTTTGCGTCGCGCAGTCGGGTAAAAACCGCATCCTGTCACTGTTATAGTTGAGATTTTCTGAACTGGACTGATCTTCTTAAGAAGTAGACTTCATAATTATCTTCAGAACAATAGCATTCAAGTCTAACAATACGACTGTGTGGGTCAATTGATTTTTTCGGGAATTTATAAAATTTTCGTTTTTTTCAGTTTTTTTCGGATTTTTAAAGAAAAAATACCAATAAGCGTAATGACACAACTGTGACAACTGAACTGAACTGACACCGATGTCAATGTCAAAGTAAGTCTATAATCATTCACCTATCCACCAGTATTAAGAAAAATAACCGATTGAAACCTGTTTAAAATGTTTTCATAATTTTTTTCGAAAAAATTTAAGCGGAAAATTTCATGGTTTATTTCCGTAAAAATCCGAAAAAAACGAACAGTTTGGAAAGAAACGGGATTTTTTCCGGAAATTTTCAACGCTAGGTCGGACGCGTGCCATTTTTTGCGAGAATAAGGTTAGCGCCACATTAAATGTTGATTGTATAATGAACTCTATCGTATTATTCAATAGATACAAAATGGATTGAAAGATAAAAAAAAACCCGCTCCCAGCGAGCCAGGTATATATTTTATCTCGTAGCTAATTTGGAATCAATTGTAAAACATCACATAAAACTGTATTAATGATGTGATTTTAACTAAGAGAAATTTAGTGGTATGATGTACAAGGTTTTATTATCTATAAAGAATAAGTGATATAATTTTAACCACCCACTCGACTTCGCTATTGATAAACAATAGACAATAAAGTGCGCGCGAGCACCATGCAAGTTAAATATCATTATTATTGTAATGAGCAAAATGATCTTCCGTGTCTTGTTAGATTGCATAAACATGATCGTACGATATAAATTTAAATCGCTTGGTGTCAAGTCTTGTCAAGTCGACAAAAGCTAAAGTGATGAGTATGTATTATTCTGGACACGGAGAGTGGGGGAATCACGGACGGCGGGTAATGGCGGATGAGCGGGTTTAGCTATGTTAGAAAAGGATAGGAGATATTTTGAATGATGTAGTCGAGAGTCAAGCCCGAACCTAGTGCCGAACAGAAAGTGACAAAGTGAGGACGCGCTCGCTGTCCAGGGTAAGTAAACTTGAAGATTTTTCAAAATTTTTCTTCTTATTTTTGTGTAAAATTGGATGTGTTTGTCGTCTTGTAGTGTTAGCGGCATTTCCGAACGTGCCTTAGTTGACAGGGCAGTTGGCAATACTGCGAGATTGATTATGGCGGCCGTGCGTGATAGATAGATAATGTCTAAGTGTCGATGGCTTGTAATAGTTGTAATTTATTGTGGAATATAATCATAATCTAAGGAACTAGTGCTTTTATTGTTAAAAGTAGGAATAACATAGAACTTTGGTATTTTTTTTGCGAAATAATGTCTAATTACACAACGTTTTGAAGTACTCGTATCGTGCACCGCACAGTTCTTATCTCAAATAAAAAAAAATTTTGTATTTTTGAGCGAGTCGGCTTATCGCGGACGATTTGAGAAGGGTAATCTCGAACCAATAAAGTATGTAGAACCAATCACCGAAAATTGGATAATATGTTATAAATGTATGTAAGTTATGGGCCCATGAGAAGTGTACGAATGGAGAAAGCACTTCATAGGGCTTTGTTTGTGATTTGTGCTCCAATTAGAGTAGGTCCATGATTACCCCACTTAAATTCCGTAACTACCCCTTGGGTGTAGGGTAATTCCGGACACCAGAGGTTTTGTTTTTTTATTATAACTTTATTTTGGTCTAAAATTGATCACTGTTGATTATGAAAACATAAGGCTGATTAATTAAACTAAAGAATGAATAATAAATAGCCTGTGTAACTTAATCTGGTTTCGTTTTATTCCAGTTCTCCCTTAAGTGTTCGCAATTACCCTACTCTCCCCTAAATATAACCAAAACGACTGCATTCCTGTAGGTGTAGGTGCGAATGATCAGATTGTGGTTTGTCGTGACCAATATCTATACTAATTGTAAGTAATATTTATACTAATTGTAAGTAATATTACTTATAAAGAGGAAAGTCTGTGAGATTGAAGTATTGTTAGTTTGTATGTAATCTTTAAATTGTAGGTAACCTCCGGAACCACTTATCATATTTCAATAATTCTTTTACCTGCGTGTAGAACGGACTTTCTAAATGGTTATTGGCTACATTTTTATCCCGTGTAGGTTTGCCTGCGTTGTGTTTGTAATATTAAATGATGTGCCACCTTAAACAGTAGCGTATCGCCAAAAAATATGCTGATTCCTTCGATTTATTATTTAGTTGATTATTTAGTAATGACGCCACTAACCAGTCATTTGTTTTTTTAGCGTATTTTTGGTGATTCTAATTGTATCCGACGGTTGCAGAAAGAAGAGTATTTATGTGAATGTCAAATAAATAAATACTATTCAACTGTACCTGCAATCAAAAACAAACAATCCTTGATCTTTAAGAGTAAAATGCATTTGACGTTTCTTAATCGATTGTGCTATTTTGTTTGATGGTTGTCGTCATTAAAATAAAGTAGGTACTTAGAGAGTTGGTTGTTAAAAAACTCATCAATTAAAGTTATTTCTTCAAATTCAGTTTGATATCAAGGTTTGCTTACATAATTTATCAAAATTTTGTTTGATTGAATGATGATTTGGTGTAAAATAATTTTGGTTAGATCCCATTTCACTAGTTCTTTTGGACGATAAATAAAATACGTATTTTTTCTAAACCAAGTCCTCATATATATCTTCTTTTTATCATAATTATACAATTTACTATTGCCAACGAGCTGAATAGCAGAAGCTATTTTTAATTATTTACTTGAGCTTGATTATATTTTGAAAGAATTTTTATATTTTTGTTTTGATCCGCTGGTGCAATCTCATTGTACGTGCGTCAAGTAGATGTAAATGTCACGTTTTGTATGAGAAAATGACAGTTGAATTGTCCTAATCCTAACGCTCGATCGAAAAGTTACGTGTTCAGTAAACACTGTTTACCCGACTGGAAATCAAAAACATAATAACTGTACTTACGAATACTCGTAGTTTGAATTTATGTTTAAAGTTATTGATATAATATGCTATCTAAAAGTATCGGTAGCTAATTTGTTAGCACATTATATGAAATGAGACACGACTGCAACAATTCTTTTAGTTTTTGCCTTTCCAATCTCGAATGGCAGTTAGTTGGGCAACGGTGGCATTAAATCTTGCACCAAATCGTCTAATAGATGCTCTTCAAGATAGTCATTATATAAATTGCAAGAATTTCGTTGTTTACACGCTTTTGAGTAGTAGTTTAATTAATGTTATCTATATTGTAAACATCAGAATTGGACAGTGTTGCAAGGTCATTGGCAAATTATAAATTGCTTTATGTCGAAACTACAAGTAACTACGTGATGTCAAGATTTTTATTTTTTCTGCGTTATGAATATGTTTGTTCTATTTTAGAACTTAAACCTTGAAGCTCATCAATTATAATAATATAAGTTATAATATAATTATATTTACGATCATGGTAGAAAATGTAATTTATATCGTGAAATAAATTAATCTAATCTAATATAATCAATGGTGCTCCGAATTCATAGACAGTTTTTCGAAAAAAAAAATGGCGGAACCATGAGTTGAAAAAAAATATCTGATGTTTCAGAAACACACGAAGCTACTAGTTTTTAACCGACTTCAAAAAAGGAGGAGGTCATTAACCATACGTTGCGCTCGCGCACCTTCAAAGCGCAATTCACCCGAACGCGGTTGACTGTGACGTGTTATTTAATGAACATTAATAAAATACCGGATTTCATTAGTAACCCGTCACAGTACCTAAAAGTTTTTTTTTACAAACGGTTACTTAAAATAGGTTTCTAATTAAATCCATAATGTATTTGCCATAGGTAGGTAGGTACATGCATGGTAACGTTTTCCTAACCTAACCCAGCCTATACCTATAGGAGGTTAGTCGTTTTATATTGTCCTGAAAACGTAACGGTTACGGAGAAAAAAAACTTTTATGGAAAATGATTACCTTTGACCCTTCTTGTAAGCGAAATGGCTGGACAATCGCTGGGGGTTTAGTGGGTAGTCTGGGCCTTCTGCCCCGGAGTATCACACACCCGTCCGGTCCCCCTCCGACGGATCTACACATTCCACCAACGAAAAAAAAAAAAAAAGGGTTGTTATGGCGAATACTTTGTAGGATATCGTAGGTATCCGGACTGTGGCATTTATCACGATGACACCCGAACGTGACGACCCTAACTAGACGAAAGGGAACGTGCTATGCGGTAGAACGGGATGCCATAGTTTGAATATAATAACTGTCGAACATCGGTTATGTTAGACAGTAGATCATCTGTTTGTATGGTTTACATTATTTGTACTGGGCTTATCAATGGTTCTTTGTTAGCCAGGTATACAATGGTATTATTTGCTTTTCTTTGCGGACGCGTGCCATTTATTGCAAGAAAAAGTTTAGCGCCACATAAAATGTTCATTGTATAATGAACTCTATCGTCTTATTCAATAGATTCAAAATTGACTAAAAGAAAAAGAAAACCCGCTCCTGGTGAGCCAAGTATAAGGCGCTGTGTGTGGTATTTTATTTCGTTATTCAAGCTAATTTGGAATATATTGTAAAATAAGATAGAGTTAATTATTCAATGAACATTTTACGTGGCGATAACATCTTTTTTGCAAAGTTTGGCACGTGTTCGCAAACAATGTCTATTCATATGCTCAGAACAAAGAGCATTCATGAGCCCAGTTGAAATAAGTTAAAGTATAAGTGCTATGATTTATATCATGGCATTACTCTTCCAGATCCAAGGACAGAAGAATGGACGCTGATGTCCGGCCCTGGGCCCCTGCTGACTATCCTAGCCACGTACGTCTACTTCTGCACATCCGTGGGGCCCCGCTACATGAGGGACCGCAAGCCCTATGACCTCAAGAACACCATTATTGTGTACAACGTGTCACAAGTGCTGATGTCTGCGTTCCTGGTTTATGAGGTGAGGGTAAAAACATACATGATTACTGGCATACCGTTGGATGCAGGTGGCGCAGGGCCGATTATTGTGGCACTCTTTGGGGGAGGCATATGTCCTGCAGCCACCGTCTTTTGGCTGATATGGATAGTTTAATTTTAATTAAATACTTTATTTACGACCAACATGGGATCATGGTGTTAGTAACAAATTGTATTAATTATTAAATCTGGTGCTAGTACATTATATTTATTATCATTATTATTTATTTCTGCGTGCATGTACCATGCAGCAGTTGCTCGAGTACAGGCCATCGATCCTGTCCGCTATCATGCTCAGAATGCTGTTGGAGCTAGCCCGCACTCTGCGCACCAGGGATGTAGCTCGCTTGCGCATAGTGGCGTAGAAGCAGTCTACCCGCGCTTCTGCAAACATCCCTGATGCGCTACAGAATCTGGGCAGCCCCATCAGCACCCTGAACGCGTTATTATACTGCACGCGCAGAGCGCTATACCCTTTATAGGTATGTGTAATCTGCCCACAGGCTGCCTGTATAGAAGGTAGTATTGTATGACTACAGAAGACACCGTTTAAATGAGTCTGCTGCGGTAGAGTAGTGCGCTGCGAAAGGGGTGACAATGGTAAGAAGCCATTGTCACCTCTTTCGCACCGCACTACTACCTTTACAAATAGGTACAATACAAAATTATTTATTGTTCGAATGTGAGTGGTTATAAAAATGTATTGTTAGGGTTAGTAATTTTGGTTACATCACAATCAGCCAGATTTTGGCGTACAATACTTTGATTCTCAATATGCATGTCATTGAAAGTATGTCATTATTATTTAATATCGAATTAAATTATTAAAAACTTAAATAAAAATAGAAATCAAAGTGTAGCAATGTCAATATATTAATAATAAATCAATGTCATGCAAAAAGGAAAGTGGTCAGAGAAAATAATAAAATTAATTAGGCATTAGGCAACCAAAAGTGGTAAAAAAGTAATACGTTAATTATACCTACCATATTCATACTTGTGTGTGTGTGTGTGAGCTATAGAATTCACGAGTCTGTGTTTTTTTTCCAAAACCAATATCGACGAAAAAAAATCTTTATAATTATCGAGACTGCTCAAAAAATTTCACGATAATCCTGGACAACCGGACGGACATACGAATGATTTTTGGCCCAAGCTGAAGCATAGAACTTCGTTCGCTTCGCTCGCTCGTGCAATCAACTCTGTTTTGATTATGTTCATGCAATGAAGCCCCTACATGTTTTTCATAGCACTTTGTTTAATCGGCCTCATACTCACAAGTGACTGAAAACCATCAGGCGTTAAAACCAATAATCTGGCAAGAGTGGCAGTAGATTGTTCACCAAGGGTTGAAAGCTCAGAGCATAGAATACTAGAGAGAGGACAAGCCGCCGGCGGCCATGTCGCAGCTGTATGCTCAATGGGCACACACTGCCATACTGTGCACGCGTGCTGATCGCAGAGAATATTACGTTTTTTCCCAAAATGCCTGATATGATGCGCGTTTATTGTCAAATAAGCGTGTAGGTATACAAGTGTGTGTGTTTTAGACGTGTGCGTGCTTTGTTTTGTCAATTACTTGGGCGTTGTGTGGGTTAATGTACTTGCGACAGGCTCACTCTATACAAATCGGCCGCCATGTCCGATCTTCTTATATTCATACATCTGTGGTTGAAAGTCATAAGGGCAAGGAAATGATGATGATAATATTGTAAAGAGGAAAGGTTTGTAAGATTGTAGCTTTGTAAGTTGATAAGTTTGGAAGTTTGCATGTAATGGGTAATCTCCGGAACCGCTTATCGGGCTTCAGAATGGACTTTCTGAGAGGATATACGCTATATTTTATCCCGCGGGTTTTCCTGCGTTCTTGGCAATACGCGGGTGAAGCCGCGCGGGCAACGACTTTTTGCGCTTTAAGTATTTTTTTTTTAAACAATCGAGTATAGGTCGCTGGATGCGAGTGGCGCAGGGCCGGTCATTTTGGCACTCTTTGGGGGAGGCCTATGTCCAGCAGTGGACGTCTTTCGGATGATATGATGATGATGATGATGATGAATCGAGACTTGAACGCACGATTATTTTTTCTTTTGCCAAGTTTAAAATGATCTCTTCTTCTTAAAATTTTACGAGTTATCCTCTTATCAGAGCAGTATTTTCCACTTTTTTCTGTCGTACGCCAGCCCCTTGACTCGCTAATATGACACGACACCAGCTTTTTCCTTTATTTGGTCCATATAACTGCGCCGTGGTCTTCCCCTGCCTCTCCTTCCTTCTATCTTTGCTTCCATTATGGTTTTAAAGAAGTTGTCGTGCTATATCAGTTTATATTGTTAGAAAATTATCAAACAATATCAAAAAACTTATTGATCAAATGCAGTAATAATAACAATCAAACGTTTAATTTCAGGGTTTAGTCTCCGGATGGTGGAACGACTACAACTTCTCTTGCCAGCCAGTGGACTATTCAGATTCACCCAAAGCGAAAAGGGTAAGTGCCCCATCAGATCCATTATAGGGTAAATCGCCAGTAGCTGGCCATCCTTCAATAGCTGGCTATGTTCCCCTACAAACAGAATTCAATTTAGTATGACGTGGCCAGTTATTGAAAGGTATTGAAACCTTATACTAAAATGAAAAAAATCTATTATAGGTGAATAGAGTTAATTTTTACTATAAGGTGGCCAGTTATTGAACGATGGCCAGCTACTAACGATTTACCTACGGTTATCACATGACAACGCGCGATCTGTGTCGCGGCGAGATAGACTATCCGTCTCTTACTAAGTGATCTAATTACTAGTAAGAGACGCGCCGTCATGTGATAAGGCGCCATTCATTTATTAAGAAGAACTAGAAGTACTTACATGGTTTATAAAAATGGACTCGGTAAACTTTAAGGACAATCCTCACAGCTGTGAAGAGTAAAAAATCAGCCAAGTGCGAGTCGGACTCAAGCACGAAGGGTTCCGTACCATTATCTATGAATATTGATTTAATAGCTGTAACGTATAGTAATAAACCACAGGTTTCTGTATTTAATGGATGCTTCGTATTAATACTATTAATGGAAACACCATATTATAAATTCCGCCAGTATCTCTGCCGACACCGCACATCTGTCATCTAGACAGTTTCGTGTGTGTTGCCAGAGTACCTAGCGCGTTTATTAAACGCTACAATAGCGGCAACCGAAATACATCATCAGTGAAAATTTCAACTGTCTAACTATCACGGTTATTGAGATACAGCCTGGTGACAGACGGACAGACAGACAGACAGACAGACGGACAGCGGAGTCTTAGTAATAAACCAATGTTATTTGAAAATAATTAAATACATTTTTGAAAAACCCTCGACTTTAAAATGAATAAGTACAAAAAGAAGTGTAGGTAGATACATAATTACAAAAGCACAAAAAATCGTCGGGGCCTGCCGTTGCCTGCCTGAAATGCAGTGATATTATGCAGTTTTCTAATTCTAAAATTACTGATTTACTTATTGAAATTGATACCTTGATATGTGATTTTTATTATCAGGTACCTATGAAATTGGGAAGTGACATGGCAACGGCAGCCCCCAACGATTTTTTGTGCTTTTGTAATTATGTACCTACCTACACTTCTTTCGTACCTACTTATTCATTTTAAAGTCGAGGGTTTTTCAAAAATTTATTCAATTATTTTCCAATAACATTGGTCGTAGGTTTTTTCAAAATTTTTAATTTTGTTTTTTTTTTACTATTTTTAAAGAGCAGTGTAAGTAATAATTTGTACATTGTACAAAAGTTGTTCATCTAATAGTATCTAGATAAGCAGTGTGATCTCGCAAAGTTTTCTACGATGTTGTTATGCTCCATCTTCAGACCACCCACAGCTACAGTTCAGTTAATAGAATTAAAAGAGGACACGGTCCACTAGCTATGTGCCTTTGCCAGGTTTCTTGTGATGGTATTCCGATTCATCATCAGACCCATTGCAGTTGAACCACAAGCCCCTTATTAGCCGCAGCTTAGTCGGTCTCAATTCTCTACGATGATTTCGAGTATGAACGTGGAAAAAATATATTTAATAAAGACTATTTTAACAAAAATTCATTACGAAATACGAAATAAGGAGCCACTCCTGTTTATAACAGGAGGTGCAGGGTCTGGTAAAACGCTTACTTTGCGAGCAATTATTGAGCAAACTAAAAGGTGTTATATATAAGCCAACAGTATCTGCTTTACGTCAGCCTTGTTTTGTTTAAGTCACTACTCTTACCGGAGTAGCAGCTCGCCTCGTGAACTGACGAACACTTCATATATGTTAGATATATGAAGTGTATGATAAAGCATTATCATTGGGTATTGAAAAAGGTTCAGCGACCACTCATCGACAGTAATTAGGTCAGCGCTTAGAAAACATGAAACGCAAATGGAAAACAATTCGCTGGTTAATTGTAGATGAGATTTCCATGGTTTCATATGAAATGTTGCGCTGCATCCCACTTGAGGATTCAGAAGTTAAACAACAATGACTCTTTTTGGTGGAGTAAATGTCCTCGTTTTTGGTGATTTGATGCAGTTGCCACCAGTAAAAGGGAGCTTCTGTTTCCAGTTACCTGCACATTTTCAAGGTTTTGCGAACTTAAACGGAACATGCAGCAAGCAGACAAGACAACACTCAACAATTAACGAGTTAGAGAACTGAATTATCAGCTTCTTTTGGAAAGGACCCGTGTTTCTCTAAAGGGAAACTTTGCTGATGGGGAAGCTATTCGAATATATCCCGCACTAAAACTTGTCGACGCCTACAACCAGGCAATGTTAGCCAAATTAACTACAAAATTGTACAAAATAAATGCACGTCACGAGTCTCGAAAATCCACCAATTATGGACAGAAACCACATCCTGCTTTTATTCGAGCTGACCCGGATAATACAGGAGGTCTTGTATCAAAAATACAATTGGGGTACTCGAAGTGATGCTGAGAATAGTGAACGGCAGCATGGGAGTAGTTCGGGGTTTTGAGTGGAGGGCGGGGGGGGGGGGCTAAGAAGATCGCAATAGAAATATGAAATATAGAAGGAGATACCGGGATAAAATGGCTGGGTTGCTGTACCTCCAATGAGTGTGACTTTTCAAGGCAATAAAGGTGCAGGCAAAATAGAAAGAGTAATAGTTCCACTAATTATAAGTTGGGCCGTTACTGTACATGCATTACAGGGCGGTCATATACTTAGGACCAATACATTCGCCAAAGGTCAGGCGTATGTGGCACTGAGTAGAGTTCGATCGTTAGACGGGATCGTAATAACTAATATCTTACTGTTTAACAACCCACACCTTACTATGGCGTTGAAATAATTAAAGCAGTTAAGAAACTCGTTGCACGGGACTCGTATCGAGAAAACCGGAGAAAGGCCACAAGGTTCTCCTGATCCCATTTATCTCATGGCGTCACCACAGTAAATCCTTAATTCTCTAAAGTTAATACAGTAGAATAAAAACCATTTGCCTTTTCGAAGTTCCCTACGATGCTGTTCGCCTCCGTCATCAGACCCGCAGCAGTTCATGTACAGACATTAGTCGGCAAGCACTATCAATATAACCCAAACACAGTAAAATGGATAAATACCTTCTCAAAGTTCCATTCAATGCGATGTTGTTCTGCTCCATCATCAAACCCTCAACCGTTCATCTACAGAAGCTACTCGGTAAGCACTATCAATAGAACCCAAACACAGTCAAATAGATAAATGCCTTCTCAAAGTTCCCTACGATGTTGTTCATCAGACCCTAACCAGTTCATGTACAGAAACTACTCTGCAAACACTATCTAAATAAATAATAAATAAATAAATAAATATTACGGGACAATTTTACACAAATCAACCTAGGCCCACGGTAAGCTCAATAAGGCTTGTGTTGTGGGTACTAGGCGATAATATATATAATAGATACATACATATAGATACTTATATACATATATGACATCCATAACTCAGGAACAAATATTCGTGATAAACACACAAATAAATGCCCTGACCGGGATTCGAACCCGGGACCTCCAGCTTCGTAGGCAGAAATACTGTTTAATCCGGGTCTAACGCGATATTTATTTACCTTTATTTCTGACGTTTCGACACGGGTTGCACCGGTCATGGTCGCAGATAACTGTCGTCCCAGCAAGTTGTCAACAGAGATATGGGTTTACAATATTTCACTACCCTCCAAAAGTCGATGAAAACATGGATCGAACCAGTGGATCGAATCATTGGATTGAGTTGCACAAGCCCGAAATCCTCTCTACTGAACGCCTCTACTACCCGCGGATGGTACGAGAGGCAATTGAAATCAGGAAACACCCGAAGAACTTCAATAGGGATGATGGATTCAATTTATCGGCGACTTGGGGACCAGTGATTCAGAAACTGAAATCTCGTATATCTTCGGATCTGTGCGCGGATACTGTAAGTGTTGTGTGCCGTGCCCTAGACAATTAACATTAAAATGGATGGGTAGTGGACTTATTTCGGGTGTACCCTCCATGTTTTCATCGACTTTTGGAGGGTAGTGAAATATTGTAAACCCATATATCTGTTGACAACTTGCTGGGACGACAGTTATCTGCGGCCATGACCGGTGCAACCCGTGTCGAAACGTCAGAAATAAAGGTAAATAAATATCGCGTTAGACCCGGATTAAACAGTATTTAAATCTTGCAAGTAATTTTTAAAGCATTTTATCTTCAACCGATTGAGCTGAAAGTTTGAGTTTAATTATAGTTTAGATGACAATTCAATATTATGGTACCATCGAACTGAAGGTGGCCATGGGAATTCAGGACTTGACAGACAGAACCGTTGAGATTGGGTTCGTCAGAATTATCTCAACGAGTAGTTAATGAGGGTATACAGAAAAGTACAGTTGGCAATAAAAGCTTGTACCAAAAATTTAAATTGTGACACTAACTACACAATAAAATTGCTCTTTGCTACACCTTGTGGTCCACATCTCCTGAAATCAATAATTAAAATTTACCCGTCGTGGATCAACTAGAGTCGCCACCCGTATACCCTGAGAAAATTACGGTTTTTTTGGAAATAATTCAATATCAGGCTAATTATTTGTATACGGCTTTTATATGTTATTTTAAACAACTTTTACTATTGACATCAATAATTCTATGGACCGGAAGTTAGGAAAAAAAATTAAACCGCAAGCAAAAATGGTATCAGTATTTTTATAATGAAAACATGTTTGAGTACACAAATTTGGAGACTTACTACCTGAATCCAAAAGTATATGCATCAGGAAATAACGGCATTTTAATTAAATATTTTACGACCTTGAGATAATATTGAATTTCATCTGGCCTATAGAAAGGTTTATTCATTAACAAAAATAAGTGGATTATGCGCGTATCCCAAAGAACGTATAATATAGACGTAGTCAATTATAAAGTAAAGAAAGTTTATACCATTTTCGCCTAATTTTTACTGAATTTATGAAGATTCCTTTTCATTATTTTTTACCGTACCTATCGGTATTAAATTTAGGTGGATTATTAATGAATATTTAGTCAAATTATCCAACCTATTTTCTGGTGTAAAAATATGGCTGATATCGATATATTGTTGTGTTTTCATAGAGCAAAACCGTAAAGTTCTCAGTGTAGTATTACAGCGATGTTGGCTTCTATCAAATCTGGTTGCCACCCGTAGGTAGGGTTAACACTTTTGCTGCCAAGAACCAGTGGGAAAACCACAGGATTGGCTACAAGCGTACCACGTTGCGATTCTTGGCAGTCAATGAGTTACTAAAAAAGATTGTACTAATAATGATTTCTTTATCATAACTTATTACCTATGCAAACCTAAAGAACCTGTGGAACCGAAGCAAACTTGTATACACAGAACTAAAGTAATACTCGTAAATTCTTCAACAGATGGCAGCAGCGGTATGGTGGTACTTCATGGCAAAGGTCATTGAACTCTTGGATACGGTTTTCTTCGTGCTTAGGAAGAAAAACCGGCAGATTTCATTCTTGCATCTGTACCATCACTTCATGATGCCGATCTGTGCCTGGATTGGGGTCAAGTTCTTGCCAGGTAAATAAGATATCATTAAAAACATTCCATGTAAAAAATAGGTCAAGTCTCGAAACTCTTTCACAGTAAAAAATGGTGAGATATTTCGTAGAGCCAAGTCAGGCATTCTTATTAATATTTATTGGCTTGCTAAATAAAATTCTGCAACTTGGAAATCACACAACGTTACTGCATTTACTAATTTTTGCTTAGGTACCTAAAACTATGTAAGTGTGATTGCCAAGTTACAAAATTTTATTTCGCATAATGGATTTTATTTAAGATTTACTTAAGGGGCTCCACGCGCTTTTGGACTAGCTTTGATGAGTTTTGAGTTGATATTCCTCCGTCATTACAATAGATATATTTTTGCCACAAACGTTTATCGGTTCTTCAATACTTTATCTACTTTTGCAAGAGAGTTTTTTTATGTTTTATTCAAACATGGTCCAAAAATGCTCTGTTTTTGATATTAGTATGTTGTTTATGCACTTTTATATATCGACCCTTGATTGCGAAAACCGCTTAAGCTCCGTTTTGGACAAAACTGAGATATTGATACTGTTAGATTATGCTTTCCCAGATCTACATGCTACAAAATCCTATTTTTCGATACGTGGCTCCATTCCTGATTTAGTTTTAAGATAAGGTTAGATAACAACGATTTTTTAGATAATATACAAACCAAAACCTATTAAGTCTCTGTTATAATAGCTAGATTGAACAAAACTTGCAATTTAATACCATTAAAATTGTACTAACCGGATATACTAGATTTTTGCAGCCAGCGATAACACAAAAATGTGTGTTTTATAATCTGCCAAAATATTCTTACCACCACATTATATGTTTTGCCAGACAACCAAAAGAATCATAGTTAAATTTTTTCAAAAACAAACTAAGTGTAATATAAGCGGTTTTATTTTAAAACTTATCTTAAAACTAAATCAGGAATGGAGCCACGTATCGAAAAATGGGCTTTTGTAGCATGTAGATCTGGGAAAGCATAATCTAACAGTTTAAATATTTACTTTACTATTATTATCTCAGTTTTGTCCAAAACGGAGCTTAAGCGGTTTTCGCAACCAAGGGACGATATGTATATATTATGATGACATGGAGCTGATCTGATGCTGGAGCTGGAAGGTGGCCATAGGAACTCCGCAATAAAACGACACGACCCCATCGAGTTCGGGCTCGTTAGAATCGTCTCAATGAGTAGTTGATGATGGTAAGCAGAAAAGTACAGTCGGCAGTAAAAGCTTGTACCAAAAATGTTGGGCGGTTATTATAGCCGCGAAATACGATGACCCATCATACAGGACAGTACGCAACTATTAAGCGTTAAAGGGAGAAAGACATATGTACTTTCATCTCATTCCACATGTCATCTAGCTGAAATGGTCCTTTGGCCATAAGGTAAATTTGATAGTTACCCGTGTAAGAGCATTTTAGGATGAATCTTGAAAGGCAAATCATCTTTTCCGAATTCTAATCGGGTAGAAGTTTTGATTGATAATAATTAATAATTTAATTTGGACGGAATCCATAGGTGTTAGTTACAGACATACATTCTAGTGTTAGTTGTTACTTAAAAATTAAAGTATAATATTAATTTAGGTATGGAGCCAAGTCCATACATACATACATACCATCACGCCTTTATCCCTAAAAGGGGTAGGCAGAGCACATGAAACTTGTGTTCCAGTGCCACTTTTAGTATAAATGTGGGTATAAAAGATCGACAAAATGTGATGTTGCAGTGATAGGTTGCTAGCCCATCACCCACAACACACTTCAAGCCTCTCCAAGTTCATCTCTGTAGAAAATCATCTCTGTAAAAAAAAGGGGGTATATCCGCTAACGCTACCAGGATGCCGTTGGCGCTGCCTCGCCAGCGGTTTAGTAGTGAGGCACACCGTTTACGCATGATGGTCTCAAAGCCATCAACCCGTGCCTCCGCAAACATCCCCGAGGCACTGCAGTGACGAGGCAGCCCCATAAGCATCCAGAAAGTGTTATTATATTGTACCCGGTAGGTCGCTGTTGTACGCCCGATGCGTAAAACTACTCCGCAGCCTGTACGTATAGAAGGACTGGCAGTAAACTTTAAAAAGCGTAACCTTTACTGCCTTCGTACAGCGAGCAAACCTGCGGGTCAGCATATTCCAACGGACGGCCAGCGACCTACGCTCCCTTTCAATATCACATATATCGCTAAGGTCTAAGTACTTAAACCAGCTTAGTAATGCTAATAGCAAGGCCTGATAATGTAAACAGAAGGTGGTCACAGAAACTCCTAACTACAAGAGATAAAACAAATGAATAATATAATAATAATGAATGATATATGATATAATGTATGAATATTAGAATTTTAGGAAGTAAGAAAAAGAATACGGTTGAACAGAAGTGTATAGATTAATTAATTAATATTATGGGACAATCTTACACAAATCAACCTAGGCCCACGGTAAGCTCAGTAAGGCTTGTGTTGTGGGTACTAGGCGATGATATACAAAATAGATAAATACATAGAGATAGATACTTATATACATATATAACATCCATAACTCAGGAACAAATATTCGTGATAAACACACAAATAAATGCCCTGACCGGGATTCGAACCCGGGACCTCTAGCTTCGTAGGCAGAGTCACTACCCACTGGGCTACGGAGGCCGTATAGATAATACCTAGTTTATACTTTTTAGCCTTAGTACCTATAATGCTGCGCCCTAACAGGGTTTGTGGTGGACATGTACCTATATTTAAGACCTTTTGTAAACCCACAAAGCAATTAATAAATGAATTATGAATTATTATGAATTAAACCCTCGAATTTAGGCTCACTAGCATCTATGCAAGGGTGTCGTGTAATTGTTGTTTAGTAATTTTCCCATTTCGAAATTTTCGTGATTTTGATTTAACCCTCAATTTTGATTTTCCAGGCGGCCACGGCACGCTTCTAGGCGTCATCAACTCGTTCATCCACATCGTCATGTACACGTACTATCTCATCGCGGGGCTTGGGCCGCAGTATCAGAAGTTCCTGTGGTGGAAGAAACACGTTACGACCCTTCAGCTGGTAAGCATTGGATCTAATCTCACAATATCTGTATGAATCTCGGTTGGGCAGCGTTGAGGAAGCTACGGCGCATGTTTTCGTCCAATGTTCCGCGGTGTCTCAAGACGAGAGTCTTTGACCAGTGTGTGTTGACAGCGACGACATAATATTATGGCACTGAAACGTGGTCACTTACTATGGTCGTCATAAGAAGGCTCAAAGTCACCCAAAAGGCAATGTAGAGGACTATGCTGGGTCATGGGTGTTTATCTGCGTAATCGTATCGCAGCAGGACTAAGGTACCTGATATAACCCTCCGAATCGCTAGTCACGGGGTGCGGGAGTTCGCTGGATGCTACTATGCAGGTCCGATCACTTTGGCACACTTTTGGGGAGGCATATGTCCAGCAGTGGAGGTCTTTCAGCTGATATGATGATTTCGTATGACGGCTGCCGCGTCACTGCCACAACAGATCAAACCTGCGTAGCTAGAAGCGCACACATACTGTCGGACGCAATTATGAGTGAAACTATATGTACTTGTGGCGTCACTCCTGTCAAATCTGACGAGTTCCGCATCGCACTAACGAAGTTTCTTAAATCAGTTGCATAAATATAACATCCAAACAACTCTCATTGGACTTCGGTCCCTGAGAGATCTCTCTATTGTCGTATCTTCTACATTGGTGACCCCGACAATGGACATAAGCGCATCTCTGAAGATCCTGACTGACGCCCGACTCTTCTCAGCAAGCCAGACTCTCTCTCTCTCTCTCTCTCTCTCTCTCTCTCTCTCCGCTCGCCACCCTAGCTTTAGCTTTGAGCGCTCGCTCGCCACGCTGGCTCTGAGCACTGGCAAGCTGCACTCTTCTCTTCATACATCGCTGACCCCTCCGTCTCAAAGGGGGGCTGATGTGGCGTCACTCCTGTCAAATCTGACGAGTTCCGCATCGCCCTATCGGAGTTTCTTAAATCAGTTGCATAAATATAACATCCAAACAACTCTCATTGGACTTCGGTCCCTGAGAGATCTCTCTATTGTCGTATCTTCTACATACTTGTCATGGAATAGGAATGTGGACACCAAATAAAACAATCAATAATCGTGAATTTTCTCGAAAAAGGATTAAAAGTACAAGTAAATGGAAAAAAAGTAACACAAGAGAATAGATGATTACAAAGTTGTAAGAGTCCAAAGTTTTATGAGGGGATAATATTACTATGTCATGTCCCCTTTCCGCAAAACGCACCTTCATAAATAAACGATTGCCATGTACTAGGACTTTCGAGGTAAGTGACGTCATTAAATTCAAATTCAAAAATTTATTCGTGACACACAATTTACACATACAGAAGAAATAATATAAGACACATTTTGTCACGAAATGGATCCTGCTCAGCATGTTGCTAGCTTTGCAGCCAGCTCTGGTCTTCCGCCGGGTTCATTCGGTGAGAGCACGGTGGGCAACAACGACAGATACACATGCAAAAATAATAACATAACAAAAAAGTATAAAAATGAACTATCATGTAGCTAAAATACACACTTAATAATAAAGATATACAAAAAGGACAAAATGAACAATTTTGAAAAAACTAACAGCAAAAAATTGCATCCCACAAACCACTACGTGAGTGTGGGCCTTTACGGTACCAGTGAACGCAGCCCATACACAACCGTTACTACCAGCGCCAGCGGGATTACAACGTAACAGAACAGAAAACAAACAAAACACAACACATTAACCTCGAGCGTTTCCCTCTGTAACAAGTAACATTAAAACGGTTTTAGCTCAGTAATGTTTTGAGATATTTGAATGGGATTTCCGTCATAAGGCTTTTTTGCCTTCTTTCCTCTGAAAAAATTATAAAATTTGGTAACACAACCCCATTCCCGATTAAAACATTAATTTACTTAGTGCTAATTCTGTAATGTTTTTTTTTCAGGTCCAGTTCTGCGTTATATTCTACCACAACTTCTCCGTCATGTTCGGCGATTGCAACTACCCGAAGGGTATCAACTTCTTGCTCTCTCTAAACGCTGGTATTTTCTTGTACATGTTTGGCAACTTTTACTACAACAATTACGTCAAATCGAGCAGAAAACCTTTACAAAATGGAGATGTTAAAAAAGATGTGGATGTTATTAAAAACGTTACAAATGGGAATGTTGAAGTGACAAGAGATGTAAAAGAAGCAGATACTGTTAAAACAGATGTTACCGAAGGAAAGAAAGATTGCTAGCAAAAAGACTTGAGTTAGGATAGAACCATTTTGTGATGCTAGGTTAGGCCTATATTAAGGCTTTCTTTGTTTTAGTTAAATTGTAAGTAAGTTAAATAATGGTGTAAGGATAATTATGTATATAGATAGACCATGACATAACTGTACAAGCAAACTGTTAACGTAAACTAAATGTAAATTTATAATATGAAGCTGTAGCGAACTTTCATTTTTGAAAGATGTTATTTTTACTGTTTCATTTCTTTTTTACTATTCTGTTCCTAAAATTTAAATTGAAGTTTTCTAATATATTCCTAGCTGTATATTAAAGGATTTGCTCAATTCATGTAATTATTACATCTAAATTGTTTGTTATATGTGTTGTCTTATTTGTTTCATAAAATAAGTTTTAGGGTTCCTTATTTATAATGAAAATATTAATATATATTACATTTGAACATAGGAAGCAAATATGACCGTTAATTTTATTTAAGTAGACATATTATGGCTAGTATTGATTGTAATGAGTAACCCTGTGGGTATATAGATCATTATTATAATAATCATCAGAAGTACTGTAACTATAGTCATCAAATAATCAAATTAATTCATCAAGGGTTTAGGCGAGGAATTTAAACAAATAGCCATCGGAAGGGGCGTTCATTAATTACGTAAGGTATTTAGAAGGGAGCCTCATTTCACGCGTGTCTCAGCAAATATCACGTTTTTAAAGGCTTTAAAGGGGTAGGAGATGTCTAGCCAAACCTCATGACATCTCACAAGTTTATTGGGGTTCGAATAATGGTCAAAATCGCCTTACGTGATTAATGGACATCCCCTGACGTCACTACAAAATATGGTGGCAGGTATCAAATATTTTAGCAGATGTGACTAGATCGATTGGTGTGAAATTAATGGCGATTATTAAGTCGGTATAATATATATTATGTAAAAGGGCATTGTCTTCCAATTCGTATTAATCTTAAAAATAAATACCTCTATTGACAGAGGCAAGTCATACCAAATCAATTCAGGAAGAATCACCGCACGGTACAAGAACAACATTAGAAGAATAAAATAGTTGAAATATATTAGATTTTTGTTATTCGTGTGGCGATGGGGAAATGATGAATACATAATTATCAATTGTTTTTATGCGTTTCATTACCAGCCCGTTAAAAAATATAACGGACAATGACTTTTAAAAAATATTCTGTTTTTAGTCTACACGATTGACTTCCCTGACCTGAACCTGTCGTAGGGAATAATTAAATTGGGCCCCTTTATCCATGGTGGGCCTCATAAGAAAGCTTAGTCATCCAAAGGGCAATGGAGAGGGCTATCTAAATATGCTAGGAGTTTCTCTGCATGATGGCATCACAAATGATGCTATCCGCAGCAGAACTAGGTGCTGGCAGGGGCGGTTCACTCTGTGATTCCGTCGCACCGCTACAAGTACATGCCGGCGGCCGCCAAATTGGCGGCCCATTAGTAGTTGCCACGCGTTGGTACGAGACGCTCGCACGGGTCGCAGCGGTTGCATGCGATAGAAAGGGATGGCCACATTTAGGCACGTTTGGCGTACCTAAACAGGGAATTTGTTAACAAAGAACCTTCTGTACGTAGTACTATTACTTATTCTGTGGTGCTGGTAAGGTAACCGCCATATTGCCCACCGAATCGCTAAACTTTAAGTGGCAGTGGGCAGGGCACATCGCAGAACCGCTGGCCATTGGGGCGAAAAGGTTCTCAAGTGGCGACTACGTACTGGCAGGCGCAGCGTAGAAAGACAAAGTGGACTGATGACCTACAAAAGGTCGCGGGAATCCGCTGGATGCTGGTGACGCATAACCGATCACTCGATTCTTTGACTCGAAAACTGTCAAAAATTATGAAATGCTATTTTGAAATAGCGATAGAGAATTGAAAAACGAGTGCTATTGACCACTCGTATTCAATTATATCGGTAAAAAGTAAGTGCCTTTAATTGTAAGAATATAATCGTATTTCCTTCGCCACCCGCATCCAGCGGACTCGCGCGACCTTTACCAGGTCATCAGTCCACCTTGTGGGGGGCCTACCCACGCGGCGCCTTCCGGTAAGCGGTGGTTTACGGTCACTTTGACACTCTTTGGGGGAGGCCTATGTCCAGCAGTGGACGTCTTTCGGCTGATATGATGATGATGATGAATCGTATTTAGGTACTTTTACTTAATTTTTGAGCACTCGAAAGTCAAATGAAATCGGCCCCAAGTCTTTCATATAAGGTTTGTAGTTGCTCTCTTGTAACAGATGACGATGGCGTGATAATGTCTCTTCTGAAAGGTGTAAATAGGCAGTTTTAGTAAGTATTCCTCTAAAGGTATTCCATTCTACCCAAAACCTAAAAACTAAATCCCCGTTGACCATTGACCAAGAATCATGAAATTTAAAGTATAAACTAAGAATTTGTAAATTTGTCGCATTAAATACTGATTGAGCGCTTAGGTAACGTGCAAAAATATTTATCGATTTAATTCTCTCATAAATATGTATCGAAACCTTTATTTGCTGACATGAGAGCGACGGATCATATTTATGAGTAAGTTGTATGCTGCACTCATATTTTTTACACTTGACTGTAATTAAAACATTTTAACTTTTTTACACTTGACTGTAACTAAAACATTTTAACTTTTTTCTATGTAAGCAGGTGCATATTAAAATAGACGCATTGTTTGACCTGTATCCCAATTTGATTTCAATGTGTTTTTTATGTACCTATACATACGTATACGTATTACTTTACTGTACATAAAATAAAACAGTGAAAACATACAAAAAGAATTACAAATGCGAGATTATTCCGTAAAGGGATCTCTTCCAGCTAACATTTGAGCAAATGAGTTAGTAAAAACATGTGCGATGACGATAGACAAAGTTGTGAGTTATGTACCAAAACTGAAACATAAAAACAATAACAAATAAAAAAGCGGCCAAGTGCGAGTCGGACTCGCACATGAAGAGTTCCGTTAAATAAATTGCGGTTTACGATTTATGACGTATTAAAAAAAACTGCTTTCTAGATCTCGTTCAAACCATATTTCGGTGGAAGTTTGCATGGTAATGTACATCATGTATTTTTTTTAGTTTTATCATTCTCTTATTTTAGACGTTACAGGGGGGGACACATTTTACCACTTTGGAAGTGTCTCTCGCTTAAACTATTCAGTTTAGAAAAAAATGATGTTAGAGACCTCAATATCATTTTTAAAGACCTATCCATGATACGCCACACGTATGGATTCGATGAAAAAAAATTTTTGAGTTTCAGTTCTAAGTATGGGGAACCCCCAAAATTTATTGTTTTTTTTCTATTTTTGTGTAAAAATCTTAATGCGGTTTTCATAATACATCTACTTACCAAGTTTCAACAATATAGCTCTTATAGTTTCGGAAAAAAGTGGCTGTGACATACGGACGGACAGACAGACAGACAGACAGACATGACGAATCTATAAGGGTTCCGTTTTTTGCCATTTGGCTACGGAACCCTAAAAATAAATTTTTGTTTTTGCGCGCTCGTTTAAGCACAAGGGAAAGAGTGACTGAGAACGACCGAACGAAATCAAAATTAACTTGTAATGCGTAACGCAAGATTCGTATCGACCTCGTCTGTCTACAACTGCGCGTGATTGTTTTAATAGTTCAAATGTCATTTCAACTACACTACTACAATGCGCATAAAATTATTACATAACAAACTTAATTCGTATTTATCCCGCGTAAATGTCGATTTTACTTCATATAAATTATATTATAGGTTATCAATGAAGTCCATTAGTTCAAACAGGTTCAGGTAGGTATATGTTTTTTTTTTCGTTTTCCTTCTGAATTACTTTCGAAAGAAAGTTTCGTCGACAAACGGTAGATAAACATTAACATACATTACAAGTATTACATACATTTTTCATAGTACATTTATTTTAAGCAGAAACATCCGCTTACGGAATTCTAAGTTCCGATCAAAGAGGAAAATTTAAAAATTATTCGCCACGAGCGGGATTTGAACCCGCAACCTCTGGAATCCGTCCATTGCTCTTATCCAACTGAGCTACCGTGGGTCCCGCTAGTGGCAACGAATGGAACGTTGTAACAACTTCACGGTAGATGTCGCTACGAGCCTCCCTAAGATTCATTAGAAGATTGAAGGGATTGAAAGATTCGCTTGCATTGACTGATGTTATGTGATGAGAACTTGACAATACGGTAGTTTAGTGGTAGTTCACAACAGTAAATAGTTATTTGTGTCACAAAGGAGCAAAATAGTATATTTACGGCGACGGCGGTGTATTGAATCCTGAACGTAGCGAAGGGATCCTACAATAGAATCCTGAGCGTAGTGAGGGATTCTAACGTAGGATCCTGAGCGTAGAGAGGGATTCATGTGTTAACGCCCAAGACGAAGATAGTTTTGCTCCTGAGTGACACATGCAACTTTTCACATCGACTATGAGGAAAAACAAAATTAAATTTTAAAGAAGGAAAAAAAATGTTTGTTTGTTATCGATTACGATAAAATTAAAATCCATTATTTTATTAAGATTGGCCCATTGCGTAAATGCTACATGCCAATGACTTAATTAAAAAAAGTTGCTTTCAAGCTACTTTTTTAATCTGCTTGCTCGTCGGGGACCAAAACTTACTTCTCTGAATGAAAGGTGTGAAAAGTATATTAACCCTTACATTATCTACCTCCAACAAAATTCATGCAAATACTCTGAACCGTCAAACATAATTTTTTTTTTCCGAAAAAATATGAAGAAACAAAGAAATGGATACTGAACATAGAAAATCATGACCTCACTTGTTCCAATTTCTCTACACTCCAATATTAGCCGAGCGTTTTACCGACTTAAAAAAAGGATTCGGTTCTCAATTAGTCGGAATCTTTTATTTTGTATGTATGTTCCCCGATTACTAGAAACCGCCTGGACTGATATGAAAATTTTTTTTTTGTTTGAAAAGGAATCCTACCCAGGTGGTCCCATCGTCATCAGGTCAGGATCTGATGATGGGATCTTGGAGAAATCGAGGGAACTCTTCAAATTTTAAATAAAGTACAGTATTTCACTAGTTTCCCTAATATTAGCTAATTACATTTTATTAATGTACCTATGTTTTAACTTCATACCTCTCAGTACCAGATCTGTATTTTTGCGCATCACGTTTGGGTTAAATTATTCTGGAAATACCTTACAGTTCTCACGACACAGGCTCGACCTAGTGTGAGGACTATAGCAACTCTAATGTTAAAAATCTTAAGCTCTTTGTAATTTCTTCCTGTTTGTTACTCACTTGGTAACAGTGGCGGAGCGTCCACACAAGCCGATTCCCACCGGCTTGCCTAAAATTTCTTGCTATATATTACCAAACTCGTATATCATCAAAAAACAGCCCTTCTTGTTGCTCCGGGTTGTCCAATGAAAATTCCCACGCGCCGCCACTGCTAGGTAAATAAATAAATTTTGTATATTGTATTTTTTTTTGTAATTTTATAGGCACTCTTGAAGCGGAGTACTGAATTAAAGTCGGTTAAAACTTTGTTTTTAAAGTAAATTAAGTACTCGTTAATTATTGACGTTTCATAAAAACTTGCTGATTTGACTATCAATCAACACTCCTAGCAAAAAATTAAACGGTACTCGTAGATTATTAAGCTTGTGAACAATTATTTCCACATGGTTAAACTTGAAAAAAAAAAAATTTTTTTTAATTTTTTTTTCTTCAAAATAAGTTTAGTTGTTTTTTTTTACTCTTCTGGAGTGCTATCAGTAACTTTTTATTTTAAATGACACTAAAAAAAATTTAATAAAAATCAACAAATCACAATAATATCTTTTGAAAACAAAACTGCAAAAACTATTATGACTCGTCACGTGATGTTACACATTGACTGCTGTGCTATGATGTCGTGGTGCCAAGATACATTGCTTGGAGGTCATAACTTTAGATCAAAATATCTCCGAATCCAAAAAAAATTTAAATGAGTGGGACACAAGGGGTTACTACAAATGCTCTAAGGAAGCGTCCCTTTGAATATTTGCTCCTATTACAGGCCACACCCTAATTATTATGGTGGTTCGTGTGTCTGAGGTACAGTCGCCATCACATACATAGGTACACTGTAGGTGTTCAAAAATATCGGCACATGCACCCTAATGCCTTGTAAATAGAGGTGTGTTCCGATGTTTGTGACGTGCTTGTTTGCTCCGATGTATGTGATGGCGACTGTACTTTGCAAGCTTTAACAGTGATTTAACCCTGTCATGGCAATCTAAATCACTAACACGTGAAAAAGTATCGGTAATAAGTTTCTGTCAAAATTCTAATTTTTGGTACAAGCTTTTATTGCCGTCTGTATTTTCTGTATACCATCATCAACTACTAATTGAGACGATTCTAACGAGCCCAAACTCAACGGGGTTACGTCGGTTAAGTACTGAATTCCCATGGCCACCTTCTGTCTCCATCATCAGATCAGCTCGATGGTACCATAATATTGAATTGTCGTCCAAACTATACTACATAGTACCCAAAATTTCAGCTCAATCAAATCGCAAGTGACTGAAAAATTTATTGCAAATTTTGATGGACAACTTAGGTACATACTTATATACTTACATACCTACTTATATATTTACATACATACGAACAGGTCAAGTTAATATGTGACCATCCATAAGAAAAGGGCCCTTATGGCAGTTTCTAGTTACGGAGATATTGGCGTTTTTGTAAAATCCTTCAAAATTATATTTTTTTTGTTTTATGCAAAATAGTAAAATATACAAATAGAGGTATATTTTGTACCTTGGTGTCAGTTGTGTACGTTAACTCTTTCTTTAATAAAATTGAGTTCAAAGTTTAGTAGAAAAGGGCCCTTATGGGAAATCGCATACAAAAATGACAAAGCTCAACGGATATAATTGTTGACAAGTATTTTTTTTCATATTCCAACTATCGTAAAATCATAATCCAGCAACTTACAATAATTGGCATGTGAAATAAGGGGTCTGGCCGTGATTTTTGACACCCCCCACCCCCTCAAATCACCTATCAAAGGGGATCAAAAATCACCTAAAATGTCCTTACGTGATTTATGAATGGTTCCTTAGTGGTAACGGAATGTTAACAGTACAGATATTGTGTTCTCTTTCGGGATCACTAAGTAGGTACTATGTGAATTATTTAACGTTAACTTTAAATGAGAATTACTCATTACTGGTCAATATTTTAAGAAAATTTATAATAACATTTTTTTTTCGGATTGCTGTCTTGATACAATATTAGCAAATAAATTATGTTAATATTGTGCCATATTGTAATTATCATCAATATGTTTTGTCTGTGATTGGTCATAAGGGCCCTTTTCCCAAATGTATGGGAGTCAAATTGTGATTTTTAAGTAACTTTAATCGTGTATAAATAAAAAAGTGTGACTTGTAGAATAATAATAAGACTTTTGTGATACTCCTGTAAATTGATTAAATATAATTTAGAACTTACTATATATACCAACTTTGTTATTGTTCTAGGGAAGATGTAACTGATAATAATTATCACATTTTAATTAAAATAAAGATATTTTGTTAACTATGTGATTTTATTTCTATCCTAAAATGCAAGTTCAATTAGTGTTCTACTATATACAATGGTTCAGATTACAACATATTAAAGAAAAAGCCGAAAAAATATTTTTATTACTTTCGTTCATATGAGCAATGCTCTTTCCAAAGGCTGGTTTTTCAGGATCTGGAAGTCACATAAAAAAAAACATGACTGAGTTCCAAAGAAAAACACCTTGAGATACAACATCAATCATAATCTATGTAACTTCCAATGGGAACATACTTAAAATTAGTTTCAAACTTCTTTTGACGATTTCTCAAAAGTCCAATTTTAGCATGTGTAAATTTGATGTTTTAATAAAAAAAAATATGGGACTTAGGGTCATAATTTTATTTTTGTATTAGATAGCTTATTTAACGTAGATTTAGGATCTGTGCTTAACTCAATACCTGCCATATGGGCCCTATAGCCATGGAATGTCACATATAAAGCTTGTAATAATAAAACTGTTAAGATTGTATTGCGTGAATATCGATATTCACTGTCACTATGACAGCATAAAAATTCCGGTATCATTGTTAGATCTACTAAAGTACAGTCAGCGTCTTATAGTAGTTAGTAGCAGCCAAAGTAGCCAATGTATTTGGGCGCTTACAGACCCTATTATTATTATTTCTGGTAGTGGCTTTCGGGCTGTCAAAGCCCTTATATCACTGCGACCATCGCTGATCTATTGTGATCGCCACTTACTACAATTCTTGGTCAAGTCCTGCAAACTCGAAGAATTGCAGGATTTTTTTGAACTCAAGAAATTTGATCTCCTCCGGGCACATGATGTGTTTGCCCAGGAAGGAGTTACGACTGTGCATGAGGCAAGGGCAATCGGTTAGGATGTGTGTAGGCGTCTCGTCTGCTTCGAAGCAGAATCTGCACTGCCTTGTGTCACACAGTCCTATCGTTTGCATGTGCTTATTAAGGCGGCAGTGCCCAGTAAGCACCCTGACCAGCATGCGTAGACGGTTCCTACTTAGCGCCAAGGCGTCAGAAGACGCCTTTTTGCTAAAGGCTCTAATAAGTGCCTTGGAATGTTTCAGTCCTGGGTTAGCTCTCCAGGCTTGAATGGTCTTGTAGAAACAATAGGCTTTTAGAGTGAGCTTGGTTAGACTTTTAGGGATACCACAGAACGGCTCTGGTCCGCAGTGTGTTCCCTTCGCCCCCGCTCGTGCAAGCTCATCAGCCTTTTCATTTCCCTCGATGCCTGCATGCCCTGGGACCCAACGTAAAATTACCTTGTTTTTGGTACCCAGGTCATTCAATAGTTCCCGGCAGTTCTCGACCAGCCTCGACGTTGTGACGTTAGAGGTAAGAGCCAAGAGAGCCGCCTGGCTATCCGAGTGGATATAAATAGTATGATTAAGGAAGGCGCTTTGCAGATTCGTTGTCGCACATTCTAGAATGGCGTATACTTCTGCCTGGAATATAGAAGTGTGCTTACCCAGGTTCAGACTGATCGCTGCCCTGGGTGCCTCTCCATATATTCCGCATCCTACCTCCGATCCGGATTTGGAGCCATCAGTGTACCACTTCAGGCTACCTGGTTTCCAATCTATGAGGCTGTTCAACCAGTCCTCTCTCCTTAGGAGTTCCACAGAGTAGTTTATCTGCGTGCAAAGTTTTGGGGGCATTGTGTCAAGTGGCATCCCTAAAACAGGTATATCGTATACTGAGTCCTTACAGACCCTATAGTACATCTATTCTCTGGGATACTAAATTAATATCATAAACTTCTTGTTACTTCGGATACTGGCCTTACATCGAATGTAATGTATTTTGCTATTTTTGTATTGTTTTGTTGTCATTTAGTGACATTTCGTTTGTTAATTGTTTACTAATTGGTCGTTAATCTGCAACTTGTGTTAATTGTGTACGATTATTAATATATTATAGTAAATTACCATTTGAAATGTAAAAGTGCCCTTGTGGCGTATTTGCAGAATAGTTCATTGATTTTGATTTTTGATTTGACGTTCACAATACTTAAGTATCATTTAAATTAAATATTTCCGTCGCTACAAAAAAGGCATTGACAACTAATTATGTTAATGTAAATCATTGCCTCACCGCTTCGTTTTTAATCAAAGTTGGTATCAGTGTGATTATAGTATTCGAGTAGGCCGGTGCGGGAGTGATGCAAAGTAACCGCTAGATGAACTTAGTACTCATGCAGTTGTAGCTTCTCCATCGCGATAGTACCACGTTTACGGGACAAATATGGCGTTAATATTGAAAGCGGCGTGGCAGGGGTACAGATTTGTTTTTGAGGAGCTGACTGGTGAGTTTTTGAATAATTTTGAGTAAGTGTCGAGTCGACCAAAAAAGAGAGTTAATTTCTAGATTGATCTACTTATACAATTTTTACGTTAACTCTCAAATGCCTCGTTCTAGTTTGGTCAAATGTGGTTTAAGAAAATAATTGGCACTTTTGTTGTATTTATTCTACTTTGATATTTCTGCTAATAGTTGAGGATTTTAGAGTATTGAATAGCAATAATTTTAAATGGGTCAAAACAACGTTAGGACCGCTAGATGTGGTACACTTTAAAGACCATATATGGAGCTTAACTAGCTTAAGGGATCAGTGTCAGCTTTAACTTACAGGGTAGGAGGGACATTATATATTAACCGACTTAAAAAAAGGAGTTTGATAGGTATGTTTGTCCGCGATTATCTCGCGTTTGGCTAAACTGATTTTGATGCGGTTTTCAGAAAAGTATTTTGGTATACATTTAAAGGCGGTTCCTTTTTTTTTTATAAATTATTTTACAGTGTGGTTTTGACCCACTTACATAGACACATATTATCGGATCATACAGGTACTTAGGTGATTCTTTCCCGATAAGAATATGGTATGAGATGCCCACAATGTTTTTAGCCAAAACTACGTTGGGGTCGATTTGTGTTGATGTACTTTACAATCAGAAATTACTCGTTATTCATTCTTGTCAGTCAGGAGACATCCTTATTAAGTAAAAGTTCGCCTTGGAGCTTTAATCCTGTGTGACATTTTTATTGTCTCACCTGCTATCGTATACGATAAAGCGCTAACAAAGATACTAACATTGATAAGGAATGTGAAATGTATAACTATCTACTTCCTTGGACAATTAACAGTTTGCGCATATAGAAAACCATAAACCCATCAATCCACAAAGATAATCATGCATAATATGAACATATGATTCCATATTAGAGGAGCGGCGTTTACGTAAGTGGTTTGTAAGGCTGATATGGGAGCGACGGAACGACCGCATAATGACTAATTAGCGAGTAAAATATCCTGGCCGAGATGAAAGGAAGAGCAGAGCGCTGGGTCTTAATTGACATCTGTAGGGACTGTAGGATTAGAGATCAAACCAAGATGTATCGTGTATCGGATTTTTCCCCCTATCTCCTATTTGACTTACACTTTGACTTTTGGATCCCCCGCGTACTGCGTACTAAGCGTTTATAGTCTGCGGTTTATGCTCATCATCACATCACAGAGAGGACGTAGGCATGTTTAAAAGAACTTTTTTCCCGGTAATGTGATCTAAATGTTGTGTCTCGTAATGTATGAAGTCTGTAAAGCGTTCCTAATAAATAAAATCCCTACAGTATCACAGACAATGATAATATTGATAATTTTAACGTTGTTCCCGTAAAATTCTGAACGGTCTGTCCTCAGGTAGCATTTATTTAATTGTCGATGGTAATGAGTGTCGTTTGACGCGAGACACAAGGTTAATCGTTTACCGAAAGGGTCATCACACTTTGAATTCTAAAAAGGCACAAATGCCTACAACTTTTACGGCACATACGTCAATTAGTTAATCAGTAATGGATACTGTAGATCGCTGGCATAATGTGTATTTTTATTTTTTATTGCCGTCTCATGCTTGTTGTTCAAAATTGCTGGTCTCTTTGGCACTTAGAAGTGATGAAACTATATCGATAAAATTGTCATTTACAGGCCGGATCGAACAATGTATCCACCAAGAATAGAGTGTATACAATTACTTAAATAGTTTACATTTACGACCTCGGCAGTATACCGGTATCGGTATCATAATCATAATAATAAAATTCAATAGGGGCATCTAGCGGAAGGCAAGACGATGTCTGCCGGAGATAAAATGTGTGACAGTTTTATTACTTAGGCAGGCGTGCGATGTCTCATCAATTAGCCCAGCTTTTAGTCCTTAGAGCATTAGTTTAATGCTCTAAGTTTTACTAATCTTCACCCAATAACCCAAATCATTCGGCTTCCATCAACCAGAAAAGGTTACTATACAAACTAGCGGGTGCTGTCTCTGTGTTCGTTCCTGACTTAAGTAGGGCAGGCATACACCTTCTATATCATTAATGGTCGAAAGAGTGCTATGTGCTGGCTATGTGATACTTGTTTGGTACTTCGTTACTGCAGTACTTCGCTTCCACGCACACCTCTCAAAGTTCCGGGACACCATTGTCCTATGTGCGGGAAAAAAATATCAATGACATGTCAAACAACATCACCCAAGAATCCTCAAATCAATAAAATTGCAGACACGTGGTTGTGATTCTTCTAGAGTCGCCACCGTCCATGCGATTTTATGGACCGTTGCACCAAATGCAGGCACATTTGGTGCAACGGTCCATAAAATCGCGGTTTAAATTGACCGTGACAACTAGCGACAAAAAGTTTATTCACCCGGGTAATGAACATTTTTAAGAGGGCGCTCGTTTTTTGGTCAGGAATAAGCGAGAATGACGGATTTTTGACGTTGTAATTCTAAGAAACGGAGAGCTTTTTTTAGATCCCGGTTACTTATTTGCATAGGTAAACTCCTCATATTGGTCCTAGCCGCCTCCAATTTACGAAGAACTGAATACTTTAACCGAAAATACCCGATTACTGACAGTAGTTTTCTGAAGAGAGCGCAGAGTCATAAGTTTGAGCCCCTAATTTTCCATGATGTTATATGAGAACCTACTTGTTTTATTCTATTTTCACTAGCGTAATATGTTGCCATTGCTACTAGCCGCCTCGAATTTTCCTTATTCTGCACGTATTTATATGTAAACTGTTCTCAATTGCACCATATTTGTCAACAAAATCTTACTGAAAACTCGAGGATTTTCTCATTATTGTTGAATTATTTGTGTATTGAATCTTACACAACATTAAAGTTCATGCTTGTTCCAACAAGATCCAGTCCAAAAAATATAAATTTAGTCAACATTTATATTTATAAATAATTATTCAAAACTAGTATAAATTTACCGCCGCGCGGGAATATATCTCAGTACCGGCTGAATAGCCCTCCGAGACAGACGTGTACTCTGTTTATTTGTGGCTATTCACGAAGCTAACCGGCCACTCTTCAGATAAAATAATATTATTTTGATCTCCGACTAGGCATAGTTGTTACAAACCTCGGGGTCAAACTATACTGGGGATACATTCGTGAGGCAAATCGAGACAAGTTATGAATTGCATAGCTATCAGATATGACGTAGTGTAGCGAAAAGGCTCAAACCCACAGGATATGTAACATTTAAAATTGAACCTTCTACCTAAAACAAAAGTCATACATTTCAATGGTGATATCTTGTGGGTTGGATCCTTTTGTCTAAACTACGCGTTCTATAGTCAATTATTATTGTACGAGTGATCGTGATACTTGATAGATTTAATTTATTTACTTGTTACTATCAGTCCACCTTGTGGAGGGTCCGCTGCAGTTTCCGGTACGTAGTCGCCTCTCGAGAACCTCCCCGCCCCAACGGCCATTATGATTAGTTAGTATGTATGTATGTATGTTAGTTTGGGCGAAATCTTCAAATTAGGTACAATTGCGTATCTTCGGTGACAATGCCATAATATCATAGAGCTGGTCTGATGATGGAGTCGGAAGGTGGCCATAGCAACTCCTAAACTCAACAAGATAAAGCCATCGAATTTGGGCTCATTAATTTGGTCATGGCACGGCAAGACTTTGGTGCTGGATGATTTCCAGAGTCTGATAATGGAGCTGGAAGGTGGTCATGGAACTCCTAAACTAAACTAGATAAACCCATCTAGTTTGGGCTCATCTGTTTTGTCTTGGTAAACACTTTGGTGATGGATGATTTCCAGGATCTGATGATGGAAGTTGGTCATGGGAACTCCTAAACTAAAATAGATAGACCTATCTTGTTTGGGTTTGTGTGATTTGTCTGTACAAGTACCCACGAACCAGCGACATAATATGCAGGGTTATTGAAAATAACAAGATGAATAAAAAACATTTTAAAAAACAAGCTTATGTGGCGTTTGTTAAGTACAGCACGATCCTACCTTGCATTTAGTTATTATTTTCGTTTATATATAATAATAACACACACCGGGGGTTTACACTGGAAAGGGAGATTTTTACGTGGTTTTATTACATTTCCGAGTCATCATCATCATCATCATCATATCAGCCGAAAGACGTCCACTGCTGGACATAGGCATCCCCCAAAGAGTGCCACAATGGCCGTTCCTGCGCCACCCGCATCCAGCGGACTCCCGCGACCTTTACCAGGTCATCAGTCCACCTTGCGGGGGGCCTACCCACGCTGCGCCTTCCGGTACGTGGTTGCCACTCCAGAACCTTTCCGCCCCAACGGCCATCGGTTCTACGTGCAATGTGCCCCGCCCACTGCCACTTAAGTTTAGCAATTCGGAGGGATATATCGGTTCCCTTGGTTCTGCTGCGGATAGCCTCATTTCTGATGCGATCGCGCAGGGAAACTCCCAGCATAGCCCTCTCCATTGCCCTTTGAGTGACTTTGAGCCTTCTTATGAGGCCTATAGTAAGCGACCACGTTTCCGTGCCATATGTCATCACTGGCAACACACACTGGTCAAAGACTCTCGTCTTGAGACACTGCGGAATATTGGACGAAAAGATGTGCCGTAGCTTCCCGAATGCTGCCCAGCCGAGTCGGATTCGACGATTGACCTTCCCTTCGACATTTCCGAGTATCACTCTTTATTTCGAAATAAATGTTAAAAAAACCGGCCAAGTGCGAGTCGGACTCGCGCACGAAGGGTACCGTACCATTATCTATATCTAAAAACGGCAAAATATCTATATCTAAAATCACGTTTGTTGTATAGGAGCCCCCTGTAGCCTAGTTAGTAACTTGGTAGTGACTCTGCCTACGAAGCTGGAGGTCCCGGGTTCGAATCCCGGTAAGGGCATTTATTTGTGTGATGACCATAAATATTTGTTCCTGAGTCATGGATGTTTTCTATGTATTTAATTTATCTATATAAGTATGTTTATCGTCGTCTAGTACCCATAGTACAAGCTTTGCTTAGTTTGGGGCAAAGTCGATTTGTGTAAGATTGTAAAATAAAAAGAAACAAATAAAAACTAAAATAAAAATAAAAAGATGTATTCTGTTTTTTAGTATTTTTTGTTATAAATAGCGACAACAGAAATACATCATCTGTGAAAATCTCTATCTTTCACGGTTCATGAGATACAGCCTGGTGACAGAAGGACAGACAGGCATTCAGACAGACAGACGGACAGCGGAGTCTTAGTAATAGGGTCCCGTTTTACTCTTTGAGTACGGAATCCTAATAAGTGACATAGGTTTTAGGCTCAGAACATAAAAAAAGGGAGAAGTGCCGTACTGCTTAATTCCAACCAAAACCGATGTCCCCAGTTTTCTCCCACCGCAGCGCCCATATTGAACCGTGTAAAAACAAAGACTCGGGCGTTGCCAGTGAGTCTACGGCAACATGCAAACAAGGGCTGTGATTGGCTTAAACGCACTACACTAGGGGGGCGACAAACGTTAAAATTATGTTTTATCGACATTGATATTAAAATTAATATTATGTTATGATATTGATAGGTAACAACTTCAACAACATGGTAAGTTAATGTGGTGGTATTTAAACTTTTAGCTACAAGTTTAAATAACACGGGTTGTTAACTTACCATAAATCGCAAAAGTAAAAAATATTGACGAATACCTACAGAGTAACATAAACGGCTTTTTATAAGTTCGTGTTCACATACATTTAAAACTCTGGTCACATCGATATTTTTGACCAGGCCGATCCGTATCGCATTTTGGCGCGAAATAATATGTCCATTACTCATATTACGAGATTTAAGGCTAAGGGCGAGTATCCACCAAAGATGTGCGGAGATGTGTTACCATACATTTTACACCTAGGTTTCAAGCAAGCGAGGTGTCAAATATTCGAAAAGTGTACGGCTCTTATTAAGTGGTTGGAAACATTTTTCTTGAAAATGTTACGAACACATTACCTCTTCTCTGTACAGGAAACCAGTTAGGACCTCTGCCAGTAGCATCTATCCATTTTTTTAGTACCTACTCGGATTCTTTGGAAAACTGTAATAAGAAACCGAGATTTCTTCTTCAATTATCACATTTCAAATGAAAGTAAAAAATACTCATTTAAAATAAATTATTGGTAATAATATCACATTTTAAGTTGTTCTGAAGCCATTTGCAACTAAATTATATACTTGTATATACAATTTTATTATGTCTATTTACCGTTCATACTGCAACTTAGTGAAAATCTTATTAGTAGGTACCGTAAACATTTTGTGCCTTTTAATCTTATTAGTTACCTTTAAGATAGGCACCCAACCAAAACAAGTAATTAAATTAAATAAAACAGCGAAAGTAGTCGAAATAAAATAACTAGTATGATATCGTACTTCTATTTTATCGATTACGCGTAAATTGTAACTGCACTTTGGCACCGCTCTAGTTTGCGACGCCAAGCAGCGGCCGTACCACAAAAAAATTCAAGCATCGTCCATATCCATAGTGGTTTAATACATTGCGCCGTGGTTTACTGTATTGAACATTCAATGTACAACGCATAAAACAAAAATATGCTTTTTCGTTCGATATGTTAGTTCGATCCCGAGAAATGAGGCGGCGTTGCGTTTATTTATTAAAATATTAGTTTTTACTGACTTAAGTGAAAATACTAATACTCACATGTGGTGCGTGACTCCACCATTTATGTAGGTTTTAGATTCATTCCTATTTTTGCATGTAACCACGCTACAATTCGGCATTTTGAGTAAACGTGGAAAAACATTTCAGATTCACGGCAAATTGCGACTAACATGCGGTGGGCAGTGACATGCCCATTTGGCCATGTCGCACCGACACGCGCCAAGCCCCCGTTTCATATCTATTCCTTTTTATCATCTGAGGTTTTAGGCTTTTGAATAAAATCACGCATTAATTAATTGTATTCTAGATAAAAAGCTGTGTTTGTATAATTTATAATTTTCAGTTCCTTTGGTAAGAAACGGACATAGCAATTTCTATGAAGGGCAGTTTTTTTTTACTGTCCATAACAAAAAAAAAATTCTTCAAGAAATGAATACGTCAGTACCCAGTAATTTCCTAGTAGTGGGTCGACTGGTATAATTTCATTACATTACTATATATAAATAAGACTCAGATAACATGCAAACTATTAATATCCGTAAAACAAATCATTATTCTTATTACTGACAACTTTAAAACTCGTTAGTTTATTTTATACTAAAAAAACGAAACTAAATATACTTTGTCATATCATAGTATTTTAATACAAATAGAAAACTTGTGCTCAAAAATCAAATACTTACTTTATTCAAGTTATCTAACTTCGCTAACATGATGTTCTAGAACATCATGTTAGCGAAGTAATACTTACCACTTTTTAGTGCAAGTATCAATATCGGTCACGGAGTGAATTCCAACGGTGCGCTATACAGCTATTTGCATCGGCAAGCTCCGTGGTTAGTTCTATCCCGATCGCACTTACATATAGCTAGAAAGGGACGGCACCCGCGGCTGGTGCGATCTCGCTGTGCATGTGGGGGTTAGGTACGTTTGTGTGGGTGGTAGTAGTATTTACACACACAAACGCACTACGCGTGTCAAAATACCGAATTCTGAGCGAGCGCTTTTTTGAAGAGCACTCTTAATCAATTTCAGATCCCCGAACGAACACATGGTTCCTCTGCGCGCGACCGTACCAAGGTCTGACTCTACTGGGGCTGTACTTAATGTTTGTACTCAAATGGGGCCCAGCTTGGATGAAGAATCGACCTGCTTTCAACTTAGAGAAAGTACTTATAGTATACAATGCTCTACAGGTGCTTATATGCGCTCGGATATTTATAGGGGTACGTGTTTACCAGCTTTTATTAAACTTGTAATGTTTAATGTACCTACTCTTAGTTTGTTTAGCTCAAATCTTGCGAGAATTGGTGTTTTCCGGTGACCAGTTGAGATAAATATATTTGTGCATGAATTCTGTGTCGGTCAGACTATTACATACCTAACATATAAACATACCAACATTACGCTGGACTAACTCTCCTCCAAAACTACACAAGATAAAGCTTTTTCAATTGGGATGGATCATTAGACTTCTTTCAATGCTACTAGTACTATAGAATCCAACCTACAAGTTTCAGTTTCAGTTTATTTGCTCATAAATTAAACTTTATGCATGCAAATACCGCCGCAGAAATCCACGGTGCGTTGCCGCAACGAAGAAAGTCACGTTGCGGCGACGCAGGAATTCAGTTTTGCGGCGCCGCCGCACCCCAAGTTTACGGCGCTGCTTTGCATCTTGTTTTCCTAGGGTGCTGAGTCGTGATAATACCACGGACCTTATCACACGTATTCTGGTCTTGTTGTTGTTAAGAATATGCAAGAAAAAAGCAAATAATAAGAGGATATCTGATTCTGACTTTCTGCGTTGCGGCGATGCACCGTGGATTTATGCGGCGACGCAGCGCAGACATGTGGCCGGGCCCTTAGAGTACATTACTACAAAGGCCGGGAAGGAGGGGAATACCTACTGAGTGTGACACCTATACATGAGAGAGCTCGTAGACACCCAAAAATAGCGAGGCCGGATAGTAATACGAGGCATGCAATCTCTAGTTCCGGCCGAGGTATTATGAATAGTGCTTTTCTTTCTCTCACTGTGGTCTGGTTGTCATGCATGATGGGATGCAAGTCTGGACCGGATGAACTGTCTATATGGGCTCCTGTCAGTTTCTGAGAATACATTTTTTTTTGAATGTTAGCGACAGTGTCATATTTCGGTGTGTCTGTTTATACGACAATCTAGTTGTGTGTAGTTGGTGAGCGGCCTCTGGGTCTTTTCCCTTGTGTTCCCAACGACGAATAGCTTTTCGAGGCTGTTGTATCCGCGACTCATTATGTGTCCAAAGTAGCTGAGCACACGCTCATAACTCGTTGTCGAAAGACGCTCTTTCATTTTATTCTCAACAGGATTGACACATTTGTGTGATTTTCTTTAAAAATGTAAATTAGTAGGAAATATTTAATGTATATAATTTTTAATCCTATTTTTTTATTTCACTTCCAGTCTTTACTCTACGCATGGGCGTTCGACTACAAGTGGTTGTGTGAACCAGTGGACTTTTCGACGGACGAGAAAGCGATTCGAGTAGCCCGATACGTCCACTACTATTTCCTCCTCAAGATACTCGACCTGGCCGACACCGTAAGTTCAAAGATCAACTATGGATCGATCAATATTCGAAGATAAGCGCAACAGTTAATTATTATATTTTTATTTATGTATCTTCTTTACACTTACCATAGTTTTTGCCACAGAAATAATTTAACGAAAATAATATAAATTTATTTTCTAAACTACATGTTAATACTAAGTTAAGTCTAAAACAGGCCTTCTGGCGGCATTTCCTTGCTGAATGCAATGCTGATGCGTTGCGCGAGAAAGCCAGCTCTTCAGTCACCATTTACAACAAAATCCATAAAATGAATCAATCGATAAAAAAAAACTGCACTCAAATCGGTTCATCCGTTTACAATACCATACAGATACACATATAATATAACACCTTGTTTACATTGAGGGCTAAAATACCATACAAATCAAGATGGTGGCTAACGCGCTCGCGGCCCTTTTGGTCTAAAACTAAGATATTTTCATGACGTCATCCAACCAATATACTTACTTAAATCAAAAGTCCCTGGGCGACCGAGCTGGCTCGGGTGACAATGGAGGAAATATGGAGAAAACGAATTTTTCCGGATATGAGACCTATGATATCTAGATCGATTTCTCGCCCCCGTAAACCCCTGTATTTTTAATTTCATCGAAGTTAGAGCCGCTTCCGAGAACGTGATTGCAAATATATATATATAAATAAATATTGCTCGTTTAATAGTATAGGATAGGATATTTATCTTTCTCCACCTTGTGTAAAGCAATATATGGATACATCTTCCCGGAGAATGGACTATTAAAATAGGTACTAACAATTTTGCGTCACTGATCCAAGACAGGTCTTGGTGTCCGAAACGAGAGCACATCACTTCGGCGCTACCACGAACTTCGAATCTCGAACTTCGAAGTCTTCGAAGTTTCGGTCGCTCGAGTACCATAAACCATAAGTGCGATAGAGACGGAGATATACGAAGATCGATATTCGAAGTTCGTGGTAGCGCCGCTTATCCCGATCCTGCTGCGAATATATAAAACTATACAAACTCTTAAACTTAACGAAATGACCCTGCCCACGAAGCCAGAGGTCCCGGGTTCGAATCCCGGTAAGGGCATTTATTTGTGTGATGAGCACGAATATTTGTTCCTGAGTCATAGATGTTTTCTATGTATTTTAGTATTTATTTCTTTATATAAGTAATTATCGTCGTCTAGTACCTATAGTACAAGCTTTGCTTAGTTTGGGACTAAGTTGATTTGTGTAAGATTGTGCGCAAATATTTCTTTATTTATTCTATTCACTTATTATTTTTTTTACCTTTTTTATTATATTTTTTTTTACATTTTTTTTTACTTTTTGTGAAAGTGTGAGATTTCTAGTGTGAGAGATAGTGTGACAGATAGTGTAAGATAGTGTGAGATATTGTCCCCAAATATTTATTATTTTAATGGTCCCGCCTCAGTATAATGCTGGCTCACGAGCCAGCGCTGGTGTTCCAGTGAGACCATTTGTGGGCCACGAGCCGCAAGGAGCTGTTCGACACGGCCTTAAATTAAAAGCTTGAAGTCGACGTCGAGCCTCTAGCCCCCCAGACTATTAAACGTAATAGGGGTGTAGACACTAAATAAAATATCCAATAATGTTGTATTTTCTCGAAAAAGGATGAAAAATGTAGTCATGTCATATGACTACATTTTTCATATGTCATATGACCGCTTTAGCCTAGTTGGCTAGTGACCCTGCCTACGAAGCAAGAGGTCCCGGGTTCGAATCCCGGTAAGGGCATTTATTTGTGTGATGAGCACGAATATTTGTTCCTGAGTCATGGATGTTTTCTACGTATTTAAGTATTTATTTATTTATATAAGTAATTATCGTCATCTAGTACCCATAGTACAAGCTTTGCTTAGTTTGGGAATAGGTAGATTTGTGTAAGATTGTCCGCAAATATTTATTTATTTATTTTATAAATGGAGAAAAAAGCAACGCAAGAGGTTAAATAATCACAAAGTTATAAGTGTCCAAAGTTGTAAGACGGGGTATGTTCTGTCCCTTTTCCGCAAAACGCACCTTCATACGAAACGATTGTCATTTACTATGACGCTAGACGATCGTGACGTCACGATCCCGGAGCGTTTTCTCCCTCTAACAAGCAGCATTTAAACGGTTGTAGCTTCGTAATTTTCTGACATATTGGAATGGGATTTTCGTCATTAGACATATTTTTTTGCCTTCTTTCTTTTAAACAAATAATAAATTTTGAGTCTATTATGTATTTTACAGATATTTTTCGTCCTTCGCAAGAAATTCAGTCACGTCACCTTCCTTCACGTGTACCATCATACAGGGATGGTGATGCTCTCGTGGGGCGCGACCACTTACTTCCCAGGTAATTAGTTAATTACATATTCACATACCGGACCACGTACCGGAAGGCGCGGCGTGGGTAAGGCCACACAAGGTGGACTGATAAAGGTAAAGGTCGCGAGAGTCCGCTGGATGCGGGTGGCGCAGGACCGGCCATTGTGGCACTCTTTGGGGGAGGCCTATGTCCAGCAGTGGACGTCTTTCGGCTGATATTCACATACTTACATTATAGTAGATTCATTAGCGAGGTAGGACACAGTAGAATTTCATCAACTCATCACACATTTTGGAGCAGCACGACTAGGAAAGTACCCACAGGTAATTTCTTAATCCTGCATTCACATAAGTACTTACATTTTACTCATATCATTAAAGGGGTAGGACAAATCGGAATGTCCCCTCGATCATATTTCGTGCAGCCCAACTGAGGCAGTACCTCTATCTTACAGAAGAACGCAGCCTTAATAGCAGTATTTAGTTCTTGCTCTGTCTGTAGATACGTGGTGTTATGTTAATTGGTGGTGAGTAGGTGACTTTACTATGCGGGCGTGGCGTGGTTTCCACTTTATCTTACTAGCTCCTGCCCACGACTCCGTTCGCGTGAAACTCGTTTATATAGTAGGTCCATACAAACTTTCACCCCGGTCAAAAATATAGTTAACCCCCTTAGTAGTGTTTTGTATTCCGATAAAGAATCTTTTTATAAAGTAGTTTTAATTTTGTAGAGCAAAAAAAAGTTTTCACCATACAAACTTTGCACCCCTATTTAACCCGCTTAGGGGTGGGTTTTTCCAAAAGCCTAAAATGAATTTTTCACCTCACTAGCTCGGAAAGGCCTTTTTGTATGTTTGTTAACTATTGAGAAAATCGCTTTTATTCCACATGTGAAGAAAGTGGACGTAGAACGTTAAAAGTACTATGACGTAAAACGTTAAATGTTTATTTTTGTTTTTTGTAGGTATATTTTATGACATATTTTTGTTTAACTTTTATTTTTAACTTTTTTTAAAACTTTTTTTTTACGTTTTTTTTTTTTTTTTAACTTTTTTTTATTTTTTTTGCTTTTTTAAAAACTTTTTGAAACTTTATTTTACTTTTTTTGTTTTTTTTGTATTTTTTACTTTTTTTTACCCTTTTTCTTATTTTCCTTGCTGTAATGAGGTTAAAAGATTTGTGTTATACTCGGGTGAAAAGTTATTTTACGTCTCGCTACGCTCAGGATTCTATTTTTGAACCACTCGCTTCGCTCGTGGTCAATCATAGAATACATTCGCTAGCTCGTGTTTCAAATGAACACTCGCAGGTAAAATACAACTTTCCCCCCTTGTATAACAAATAACTATTCTTGTATTGTAATATGGAGTCCATATATCGTCGCCGTAGAGCGAAAAGTCACCAAATCACAAAATGGCCAAAATCGACTTATATATGTCATCAAAATCGCATTTTTTTTCTCCAAATTTCAGTCTTATCGTGGTAGCAATAGCGATCATAGTTTCAATTTTACTAAGTTAAAGAACTAACTAAAAACTCACTTCGGATTCAATATTTTAGTCGAAAAATACCTAATTTCGTTATACATTTTTAAACTTCTTGTAACTTATTTATGAGCGTACCTAAGTCATTTTAGTTATTTTTTCCCTAAGTATTACTAAACTATTTAACCACGAAGAACCTCATTCGAAAAGTCACTTAATTTACTTAGTTACTTTTTGAATACCTGGTATGTCAAAAGTGTGAAAGCGAAAATGAACTAACTCTATTTAGTTATTTTTTATTCATAGTTGTAAGGCAATGTGCATAATTTAACTAAAGCGATAATTAATGTTAAACAGTTTTTAATGAGTTTTACCCTACAAAAAAATATACAATACAATAACTAATCATATTTAATTAATTTTACAATAAAGACTGTACCACATGTACCTACTTGAACGCCGACGTGATTTGATTGAAATTCGCTCGCAAGTTAGTGACTTTTCGCCCAGTGCCGCAGGCCCGCGACTCCCCTCGCCGCGTCGACCTGCCAGTCGTTGCGCATGAGCCGACAGTGATACGTGTAGTTACTATTTGCTACATAATAATTGCATGAACCGAGATTAAGTATGAAACGCGCTAAGTTTGGATTTGGTAAAAAAGAAAGATGATTTGGATAACGAGGTAAATAAGTGTTTTTGGTACCTATCAGTTTGTTATTTAATTGTATTTTTTTTATCAAAAACTGTTTATAAAATGAAATACTATTTCATAGGTTCAAGTTTAGAAGTACTTGTATGGGGTAAGCCAAAAGGAACAGGATTATGTGGAACGAAACAAGTAAATATTTGTTATATCGGTGTGATGACTAAAGCTTGTGGGTGTGTGCCTAATAAATAACAAAATGCTTTTTTACATACTACCTACAATAACCATTACAATATGTTTACTCAATTATTCACTCAAATATAATAATCCGTATTTAAGATGATTGTACGGTCACGAAATTTAATTCCTTCCATACTTCGTACCTTGTCACAGTGAGAACAATAGAAATAGAAATAGAAAATTTTATTGTATAAAACCGTGTAAGTACAAAGGTAGAAGCATGATATTATGGGTTCCAACAGTTTTACCCTTTTCGGGCATACAATTTTGTAAATCTTAACCTAGTTACAATTTTATTTATAAAAATTACTACATTATAATATTACACATAACTATAATATGAAATGTCTAGCGGCTTTCATTATTGGTTGTCACTGTGACAAAGGAACGAGAAGTACTTCATATGGAAGTGGACTCAATGCATAGTTCAATCGAAAGACAGCAGAGACATACGTCAGTTTACTCCATGATCGGTTGGGAAAATATAATGGAACGTGCCCGTTCCAAAAGGCACCGAGAATCTGCTCCACCATACGTCGTAAAAGAGTTACTTCACGACGAAATGCTCGATTTCAGGGCGTTGAATGAAGCTGTCGTTAGAAACACGACACACGACACTGACGGCAACAGATTGACATGGTTTAAATTGAAGTGTCTCAGATTTGAGAAGCAGCGTCCTGGTGTCGTCAAATTTTGCTACAGCCATGAGGGCCCCTACTCTGAATTTAATGTCCAACAGATTTACGATGGCCCGCCAAAGCCGCTAGGACGCACAAAGAGGCGCAAGGGGCTTGTATCTGATGAACCAGATAACCATGACGACGCCGAGGACTGGATCAATAAGATAAAAGCCTATCCCTATCTGAGGCGAAAACAAAGATGTCTGAAATTTATGCACTAAAGGAGTTATTCCTCTAGAGCTTCATTCATGGTACCAAAGTCTGCCGACCAATAAGACAGTTATTGACAGATTGTGTGAGCCTGATGTCACAGAAACAGACGAAGAGGTCGAAGAGTGACTGTGATGCGTAAAGAACGCTATTTTACTAAGACTATGTTAATTTTTACGGATTTTCTGATGATAATTTTAATTTGTTTTGAAACTCTGAAGTATTTTGTTTTGAAGTTCCTTTTAATCTGATTTGTCATGGGACGCACACAGAGACAGCACCCACTGGGGTGTATAGGGACTATTGCTGGTTGATGGAATCTAAAGAAAACGGGTTATTGAGTGAAAATGATGGACTAGTGGCTGGGCTATTGGGTGAAACATCGGACGCCTGCCTAATAAACTGTCTCATTTTTTATCTCTGGCAGACGGTGACTCGCCAACTGCTAGATGGGCCCCTAATAATAGCGACATTAAAAAATGGCCTTATTTGATTTGTAGTCCAATTTAATTTGATTTTTTGTTCATTTTATTTTAATAAAATGTTTGCAGAATTTTAAATGACGTGATTTTATTTGATCCTTAAATATTAAGCAGAATCCAAAAAAATATTATAGTAAGTAGTTTTTAACTAACACGTATTTTCACTTTATCATAGCAGTCATAATTCAACTATCTTTACTTAGTTAAATCTAGACGCACTAAAAGGTGGGCAAATAATCATTAACTTCGTTCAAAAAATCACTAAGTCATAATTAAGGTGTAATATTTAAGGGCAAAAATTAATTATCGCCTATAGCTCCTAAATCGTTAGTGTGAATAATGTAAATCAATTTCGAGCCCAAAGAATAGCAGTTTCCAATGAATAAACACATATAAAACTACAATTACATCTTAAGATAATTTCAGTAAAAAAAAAAATTTTTTTTTTCTTTAAACCCTCATAACTTTTTGCTCTACGGCGACGATATACACAAAGTATATCAAGTCTCTCACTTGAAATTTTATTCCATCCCCATACAAACGTTAGCAAGTATAGCTATAAGACTAAGTCCGTTGCACAATTGGTGTGCAAATAGAGTAAATTTAACACGTTCGCTGCGGTAACCATCTTAAAAGTTTTACCTCCAGTGCTTTGATAGGTCAAAACGCCTAAGACGTACTCGTACACTTTCGGCTGGTGCGGCATTAGGTTCAAAGACCTAGTGAGTTAGAGGTTGGTTTAACCTCAATTATCTATCTGAATATAAGTAAAATCACGCGAATTTTGTATCTATGCTGTTGTAATATAGTATGTTTTTGCCCCACTGACTTCGCCTGAGGCTCCCAATTGTCATATTAGAGAAACACGTCAAAATAAACATTAGGTTTTTAGACCTAATACCGCACCTAATCAATGGTACATTTAAGGTTTATATTAGTGATGGGAAATAAATAGTCGATAACTAGTGTTTAAAAAATAGGCTTATACCTACACAGTTTCACAAATGTTCAGCATTCATTTTACACAATATCCCTTTTGGCATTAAAAACAAAAAGATATAATTATGTCTCGGCTGTTCAATGGTTTACGGTACTTTTATCTTACGTTTTGCACTAGCACTGTTATGATAATATGTCAATTTCATCATCAATTGAACTTCTTTCTTTTGAAGATAATTGCAGCAGTTTTCGGCAACGCTTCCTCGCCCCACTATTTTTTTCTTTTCCTTTTACGTAATTACTTCATAGATTAACGACTGTCAGCACAACACTAACTAAAAAGAATTTCCCGATCAGTGCGACAGTAGGTTGATATGCCTATTATTCCATATTAGGTCTTTAGACCTAATATTCCCAAGTAATTACAATTTTTTTGTTCAGTGCGATATTAGGTCTAAAGGCGTAATACAATTTTTATTTTCGGAACTAGTAGCCCTTTAGTAAATATGTACAAAGCTATATTTGTCTCTTTCGTACTCTGAACAATCTACGAGATATACGCTTTGCACGAACGCGAGTACACCATATTTTGCTCCCGCACCGAGTGAGAGTCGACGTATTAGACCTTTAGGCCTTATACTTAGAATAATAACGCATAGAAGGATAGTTTCATACGGCCGACACGCCAAGCGTGAGGCATAAAATGGATTCATGTAGTTGTGATCAACTCGTATTCACACGCGCCAATACGCACCAATTTTGTCCCACCGTTCGGCGTACTGAACCATTTATGGCCTAGTTTTAGTGGCCACCGTTGCGCGTGAACTGCGTTTCTATGCGTTATTATTCTAAGGCCTTATATTATAACGCAGCGAACGTGTTAATATTATAAATAATGTGTAACTAGTATATAAGACTAACATACCTAGGCTAAGTAAAATACTAACAATAAATGGATGTAATTATTGTCCGAAATAAAGATTTAATAATAATAATAATTATGAGACTATTTTTGAAGTAAAAAAAAAACCTTAAGTGTTCATTCACTGGAGAACTTACCCTAAATAAACGAAGAAACGCAGATGAATTTGTCCATTAAAAATCTAATGTTATCTAGAACGAGGTATAGATTACGTAACACATATTTCAATTCAATTCAATTTTATTTCGGACAAAGTTCATAAATTGTTAGTAACATATTACTTAATTCTAGGGTTAGTATTAATATTAATATAGGTCTAGGTGTACATACATAGGGGGACATGCAGCTGCACCCAGTGCCTCAGCCACGGTGAGTCCCACCGGTCGACCAGCGTGCACAGGATGGTATTCGAGCTGGCGCGCCACCGTCTCAGTAGCGAGCAACACCGCTTCCTGATAATAGCGTGGAAGCCGTCGATCCGCCCCTCCGCGAACATGCCAGAGGCACTGCAGTGTCGCGGCACGGCAGCCCGAACACCACCCTGTACGCGTTGTTATATTGTACCCGCAGAGCGCTGTATGCGATATTGCCTGACCCTTTCATCAGCCAACACGAGCCCTATAAAACTAATTTTCTTATATTTCAGGTGGCCACGGTACTATGATAGGAGTAATCAATTCCTTTGTGCATGTCATTATGTACGCGTACTATCTCCTGACTGTGGCTGTGCCGAGTATGAAGGAGTCCATGTGGTGGAAGAAATACATCACGCAGATGCAAATTGTAAGTATATTTAAGTATCATAACTATAACGACAGCGTGAACTTATAATCCAGTAACTTTGTCGCCTGAAATTGCCTGAGGGGTAGTTTGCGTTAAATCCGGTAGTTCAGTAGGTCGATCACGTAACGCATTGTACGCGCGTCAGGTAGTGTCACTTCTTATATGGAAAATTGACAGTTAAATTGTACCGACGCGCGTTCGGAACGTTACGTGATTACCCCTCAGAGGTCGATCATGTAACGCATTGTACGAACGTCGGGTAGGTCTAAATGTCACTTCTTATATGGAAAATTGACAGTTAAATTGTACCGACGCGCGTTCGGAACGTTACGTGATTTGATTACCCCTCTGATATTTCGCAGACTTGGTTATGATGTTGGGTCTACAGAGACAATTCTAGTCTCATGTTGTAGCAAATCTAGTCTTGTTTAAAACCGTCCTGAGAAGGTACTATCAAAAACTAGTCCTTTAGGGTAATAATAAAAAAAAAATCGCGGTATTTTTGATTTTTGACAAAATTGCGTTTGGCGATTGAGGTCACAAACTTGGCTTATTCATTGGGCCAACATCATAAACAAGTCTGCAAAAAATCACAACTACCGGATTTGACACATGCTCTGTATGTATAAAGTTACTGGATTATTACGTTACAAATGATTTTCGAAATATATCAACATAACAGATTATCATATATAACAGATTTAAAATCATTTTTATAGCGTTATTTTTGTTTTATTTGGTCAATTTATATTCATATTCATTTTATTGGTAATATAAATTACAGGTCAGGTTTACTTAAATTAATTCACAATAGCAGGACAACTTTTACAATAATAAATAATGTACCTATATAAAATTAAATTAAATAATCAATATGTTTAATCATCTATTAATAATTCAGATAACATGTCAATGGTTATACCTAAGTCGTTTATGTTACACATCTCAAGAAATTTCTAACTCAAAGAACTCCTTGTGGTTGTAGACATTACTGAATTAATAAAAATCAATGAATAGAAGTGACACATTATGAAGCATTCTTAAGTTTTCATACAAAACGATTAATACTCAAATAAAGTACTATTCGTGCAAAATAAATATATTTACTTTGCGGGATTTAAGTTATACAAAAGAATTATAACAAAAAATCTTTTGTAAAGAAGTAGTTATGTTGTAGTTTGGAAAGTGTACGCTGTCTTTCTAGCATAATATATATTTTTAATATGTATAGGGTAGAAGTAGCTATCGGTACAGTACTTGAGGCTCCGGCACCACTGACCACTAGAATAAAATACGTTCTAAAAAAAACGTTTAACAAAAATATTCTGAGTTTATCCTACTCGAAAAAATCGAATCTCCGAAACCGCGCTCCTTTACGCTGTCCATTACAGTGTCTGCTTATTATCAAGTGGTCATTGCGCTTATTTGCCACAACTGTAGTAACTTCTAACGATACTCGTAGTGGCAGTTAACGGGGCGCGAACGCCGCCGAGAAACGCAGCGAATTATTTTCGCACTAACGGCTTAGTATCGATGTCAATGAGTTAGCGGTAAGCATTGCGGATAAACACTTTGTATTCGACTTCGTATTATTGTGTACTAGCGACCCGCCCCGGCTTCGCACGGGTTTATATGTATAATACATGCATGTATTACACATATACATGCATGTATTATACAAAAAAAAACACATACATGTACTACACATATAAAACTTCCTCTTATTCATATTTTTTCTGACTTTTCAGAAGCTAGTAATTTTTTATTTACAACAATTAAAAAAACATGGAACAGAAAGAGAAAGTTAAAAACTAACTAAACCTAAACTAAACTATGTGAACCTAAACTACTATATACACATATTTCCCCCATACTTCCTCTTGAACTACTCTATCCATTTAAAAAAAAACCGCATTAAAATCCGTTGCGTAATTTTAAAGATCTAAGCATACATAGGGACAGATAGACAGCGGGAAGTGACTTTGTTTCATACTAAACTAGCGACCCGCCCCGGCTTCGCACGGGTTTATATGTATAATATACAATTAATACATGCATGTATTATACATACATATAAACCTTCCCCTTGAATCACTCTATCTATTAAAAAAAACGTTGCGTAGTTTTAAAGATCTAAGCATACATAGGGACAGACAGACAGCGGGAAGTGACTTTGTTTTATACTAAATATGTAGTGATAGTGAAGTACTACTTGGAGCAAGAGGTCAATCGTCGAATCCGACTCGAATGGGCAGCATACGGCACATTTTTTTGTCCAATATTCCGCAGTGTCTCAAGACGAGAGTCTTTGCTTTGACCAGTGTATGTTGCCAGTGAGTGATGACGTATGGCACGGAAACGTGGTCGCTTACTATGGGCCACATAAGAAGGCTCAAAGTCACCCAAAGGGCAATGTTGAGGGTAATGTTGTGTTATAATTAATTAAGTAATCATTAATATATATTAACTACCTGCATCGATACCTGCATATGGGAGAGCGGTGCCCCTTAGCACAGGTATTACTTTTTCTCAAACATGCAATGAAATGTCGTCATTACGTGAGTTATATCAGGCTTCAAAGTATCACGTTTCGGGCGGATCAACTCGAGAGAACTTTAAGGGAATTTCATACGAAATTGAAGGCCTAGGCCGGCAAGTGATTTTTTTTAAATTTTCATTTCACTATTTTTTGGCACAGCATCACGGCATTTAGCCATGAAAATTAGTTTGATATGAGGAGTTTTTATTTATTTATGTCATTGCATGTTTGAGAAAAGCACTATACATTCCTGGCCGTGAAAAGGGCTTGCCGGCTTCGTATCACTATCCGGCCTCCCTTACGGTCGGCCGTCTATACCTACTCACCTGGCAAGCCCTTCTTTCCCGGCGTCTGCAGTAATGTACTATTACTTAAAAAGGGACACCAGCACATGTTAAATCAGTAGGTACTTCAGAAAACGAATAAATAATTTTTCATTTTCATTTTTTCATTTTCAATGTAAGGGGTTTATCTGCGCAATGCATCAGAAATGAGGCTATCCGCAGCAGAACCATGGTAACCGATATAGCATAGCCGCAGTGGGGACACTTGATTCTTATTGAAACTTATTCTTTAGAAAAATTAAACTTCCAACAAATCCAGTAAATGAACCATTAGTAGAAATTCTAATTACTATTACTTCAACCCGTTTACTATATGTATGTTTGGACCTAATAGCAATTTGGGTTCACTCGCGGTCGATCGACGATTGACGCTGGGATAGAATTAGTTAAAAATATTTTCGATGCCTGGGAGGAGTCACATGACGCCATTGGCATTTTTTGTGACTTATCCAAGGCGTTCGACTGCGTTAGTCACGAAACACTCGTTAGGAAACTGTATTTCTATGGAGTCAGAGAAAAAGCGCTGAACTTGTTAAAATCTTATTTGGATGGGAGAATCCAAAGAGTGGACGTGAATGGAAAACGGTCCCCTGGGTCACTGGTTTCGATGGGCGTACCCCAGGGCTCCATATTGGGGCCTTTCCTGTTTCTCATTTATATAAATGATTTACCGTATTTAGTCAAGGATCACCATGATATAGTACTGTTTGCTGACGATACTTGTGGACGACGCGTGGCGCCGACGTGGTCGATGTGCGACAGGCCTGGGTTTGACCTTCGCGACCTCACAGTCACCTAACAAGGGGCGTTTAAAAACCGCGGCGGGCGAACCGCGCGTTTCAACCGCGGCGGGTGAACCGCGGCGGTTGAACCGCTCAGCGTGTTTTTAAACGGCCGTAACGCGCTCTGATAGCGCAGGTGCTCTAGGGGAGCACTAATCCCGCAGACTGAGCTGCACTGTTGAAGGATGGGGTGTGGGTGACGATAAAATAATACTTGGCGAAAAATAAATGAAACGGTATAATAAAATAATGAGACACAAACTACTGGTTAAACTTTCCCTATCACAATTTCCTACTTCCTATCACAATTTCCCTACTTCTTCCTTTCTTCTTCTTCCTAGGAGCTCCCACTGGTGGGGCTGAGCGAACACAAATATATCCGGCGATTATAGCCTCTTTTATACCCCTAAGACATCAGAAGTGGTGGGGATACAATTTTAAAGACCTCGCCCACTTTCACTATGGAAAAGCTAGTTTTTATGTTTTCCTGATTTTCAGGGGAACCTTAAGGGTTTGTACACATTTTCCTTTAAAAGAACTATTTGTGGGCTATACATTACAATGTCTATTAGTTTTCCTACTTTTCCCGTTTAAATTGGGAAAATCGATATTTACGTAAAATTATTAAGTTTGGTAACATGAAATGGCTTTGCCAGGCCCCAGTGGCTTTAATTAACATTGATTATCAAAAGTGAGTATACATACGTAAGGGCATTTACCTTACCTTTCTAATGATATCTTAATTGCTTTCGTACCTTATCTGGTTACGAAGATATGGCCGGGTGAGACCGTCAATTTTCACATTTACATTAACGTGGTAGCATAAGTTTGACTTTGCTCCCGTCTTTTTAGCCAATCAGAGAAATCAACCTGAACCTTGACCATTCTTGCACTAAAATATGCAATAAAACTCTATGCATACGTAGTGTACATTTTTATTTCACATTTTTCGTAACTCTAGTTACCGATGTCCCTTGTTGACGGACTAGATCGGGATATAGTCTCAAGTTGGTTTCTTTACAAATAATTTGGCTGTCTCTCCCTCAATTATCAGGGGTTCTCCCTCTATCGATCTTTATGAAATAATTACTGGAGGTACCTGGTACCTTTATCTTTACTTTAAGCTATTTTCTTCGTCTGTACCTATGGTACTTAGGTCCTAAATAAATTGCGCGCTTCTTATATGAGTCGTTTGCTTTAGGAGCTTAATCTGGGCACAATTGCCGTCCTTATGTGAAGGAATTATAGTTACACATCCTTTCTCTTCGTGGCCCGTAGGCCTTATCGTTCACATACTATACAACACCCTTTCTCTTCGTGACCCGTAGGTCCTACATTTCACAAACTACATTCTGTCGCCCACAATGCCCCCGCCGGTATGTATCGCAGATACATACTGGGTTGCAAGGGTAAGCGACAGTCTACATTAAAGTCTTACGGCACGATTCGTTACCAATTACACTTTTAATCCCTTTTACTCTCATGTTCATTCACTGTCTTTATTATTTACTTTTTCACAGCCACCAGCCGCCGCTGCGGTTTGGTGATGGGTTCCGTACGGGTTGGGGGGGGGCGCATTTTCCTTGTCGCTGCCTGCCCCTCGTACCGGAATAGAAACTTTCACTTTAATTACCTTATGTGGCCCTTGAGCGGCCACCACTGGTAACACATTTTCACTTGGTAGCCGGTACCCCCAATCGCGTGGTGGGTCGGCGGGGTCGGCGATGACCCTGCCATCGCCGATCTTAATCTTTACCTTCTTCCTCTTGTTTTGAGCAGGCCTTGTAGGCGCTGCGTCATCCGGTGGCTCCGGTGGAGCCGGGGGTTGTCCACTATTGCCGGTACGCAGTGTCAACTGCGCGTCCCGGCGGCTCTTCTTCATGTAAGCGACACTACTAGTCGCTGCCTCTCGCGTCGCGAAGGTTGGCGGGTCGGCGGGGCGCCGTTTGCGCTGTGCCGCCGACGATGTTCCGCTGTGTGCAGTGCGTGTGATGGCGAGCTGGCTCGCCCTTCCACAACTGGCGACCGCGGCACTCTCGTGCGTCGCGGTGGAGATCGACCCCGCTATTCCAGGGGCCGATATGTTAAGAGTGGCCGTGACCGACCCCGGGCGACCGCGGGTCGGTTGAGTGATGTCGGCGTGAGCTGCAACCAACCCCGGGCGACCGTGGGTCGGTTCAGCGGTGAGGTGAGCCATAGCGCCCCCTGGCGCTGTGGTTATGGACACTGTATTGTCCTCTGTGTTGATCGGTACGGCGAGCGCTGCCTCTGAGCTCGTATTTATAATTTCCAATGGTGGGGCACCGTGACCGGCGGTCTGTGGGTGCCCGGACGACTGGCTGTCATCCAAGTAGGCTCCCTCTTGTTGAGGCCTTGTAGCTATGCCGAAGTGAGCGACTTTCGGCAAGGCGTCGCCCTGCCGCGGCTCTGTCAGCCGGGCGGGCTCTGGCGTGGGTGTCGCGTTGCGTTGGCGATGTTTCTCAGCCATGGCGAGCGCGATGTAGGTTTCCGGTGGTGGTCCGGACGGTGGGGCACCGCAACCAGCCGTCTGTAGGTGCCCGTATGACAGATTGTCAGCCGTGGGGGGCCCCCCTTGCTGGGGCTCCCTAGATGTGCCGAAGTCAACGACTTCCGGCAACTCGTCGTGCCGCCGCGGCTCTGTCTGCTGGGCGGGCTCCGACTTTGATGCGGTGTTGCGTCGGTGACGCTCCGCAGTGGCCATAAGCCTCTCGTTGGCATTTCTTAGCCAGCACTCGTGTTCCTCTTGCTGTGCCCTTTTTAATAGGGCTTGCCTATTTATGGATTCTTGTTCCATTTTTCGTAACTCTTGTTTAAGGCCGGCGTCTATTTTCCTTATTTCTTCCTGGTGTGCTGCTTGTTGCAGCATTTCTTTTTGCCGTAACTTGGCTAGTTGCTCGCTCTCTTCTCGTTCGAGCTCCTGCTGGCGTGTCGCCGATAACCGACTTTCGGTTGACTGTTGTGATTCCGGCCGGCATGTTGTCAGTGGTTCCGCGAACGTGACTCTCTTTCTCATCTCGCCGACCTGCGCTCCCCCCGTCAGGGGGTATTTGAGGATCCCTCTCTGGTAAGTTCCCAGGGGTATGCTCTCATATTCGTACTGCCGCTGCAGCCGGTTCTCTGCTTTTATGCGCCACGAAATATCCGCTTTCTCATATGGGGACTTTGTCACGTCCATGTTTGATAAAACTGCGGGGGCCGCCCCTCTTTGGGAGTCGGCTCTTCTAGTATCGTCGATACTCATAGGGGCTGGCATTCTTCTCCTCAGCCATTGCTCCCAGACCGCGTCTCGGGCATCTTTTTCCGGTTGCATTTTCCTGGCAACCCGTGCGGCGTGCGCAGTGTGTGCGCCGTACGCCGCTGGCTCGGCGAGCCATGTTCTAGGGATGTAGTTGTGATATGGTGTCAGGTCGCTCCTGACTGGCCTCATTGGAATCGTTCCGTTCATAATGTTGGCTTAATTCTGCCTATTTAGACCACTTTCATTGTGGCTTTTCAGTGCACGCGCACTTAATAATACTGTTGTCACACCGTAATTCAAAATTTCTAATTTTTCACCACTTTTGGTCGCGTCACGGCGACAAATTTCAAGATACACTGTTTTTACTATCGTCGTTGGTTTTATAACCCCCAAACGACTTTCTTTGAGTACCCACACGTACTATCACTTTTTATAACTTTCACTTTTTTGGATCTCCAGATCCGGTTCGAAGGACCAAAACGACTGTGGACGACGCGTGGCGCCGACGTGGTCGATGTGCGACAGGCCTGGGTTTGACCTTCGCGACCTCACAGTCACCTAACAAGGGGCGTTTAAAAACCGCGGCGGGCGAACCGCGCGTTTCAACCGCGGCGGGTGAACCGCGGCGGTTGAACCGCTCAGCGTGTTTTTAAACGGCCGTAACGCGCTCTGATAGCGCAGGTGCTCTAGGGGAGCACTAATCCCGCAGACTGAGCTGCACTGTTGAAGGATGGGGTGTGGGTGACGATAAAATAATACTTGGCGAAAAATAAATGAAACGGTATAATAAAATAATGAGACACAAACTACTGGTTAAACTTTCCCTATCACAATTTCCTACTTCCTATCACAATTTCCCTACTTCTTCCTTTCTTCTTCTTCCTAGGAGCTCCCACTGGTGGGGCTGAGCGAACACAAATATATCCGGCGATTATAGCCTCTTTTATACCCCTAAGACATCAGAAGTGGTGGGGATACAATTTTAAAGACCTCGCCCACTTTCACTATGGAAAAGCTAGTTTTTATGTTTTCCTGATTTTCAGGGGAACCTTAAGGGTTTGTACACATTTTCCTTTAAAAGAACTATTTGTGGGCTATACATTACAATGTCTATTAGTTTTCCTACTTTTCCCGTTTAAATTGGGAAAATCGATATTTACGTAAAATTATTAAGTTTGGTAACATGAAATGGCTTTGCCAGGCCCCAGTGGCTTTAATTAACATTGATTATCAAAAGTGAGTATACATACGTAAGGGCATTTACCTTACCTTTCTAATGATATCTTAATTGCTTTCGTACCTTATCTGGTTACGAAGATATGGCCGGGTGAGACCGTCAATTTTCACATTTACATTAACGTGGTAGCATAAGTTTGACTTTGCTCCCGTCTTTTTAGCCAATCAGAGAAATCAACCTGAACCTTGACCATTCTTGCACTAAAATATGCAATAAAACTCTATGCATACGTAGTGTACATTTTTATTTCACATTTTTCGTAACTCTAGTTACCGATGTCCCTTGTTGACGGACTAGATCGGGATATAGTCTCAAGTTGGTTTCTTTACAAATAATTTGGCTGTCTCTCCCTCAATTATCAGGGGTTCTCCCTCTATCGATCTTTATGAAATAATTACTGGAGGTACCTGGTACCTTTATCTTTACTTTAAGCTATTTTCTTCGTCTGTACCTATGGTACTTAGGTCCTAAATAAATTGCGCGCTTCTTATATGAGCTTTAGGAGCTTAATCTGGGCACAATTGCCGTCCTTATGTGAAGGAATTATAGTTACACATCCTTTCTCTTCGTGGCCCGTAGGCCTTATCGTTCACATACTATACAACACCCTTTCTCTTCGTGACCCGTAGGTCCTACATTTCACAAACTACATTCTGTCGCCCACAATACTTCTCTCATCTTTAAGGTCAAACGACACGAAGATGCCGACGTTCATGTAAACAGTGCTATATCAAATGTAGTGCAATGGTTCAATGTCAATAACCTGTTGTTAAATGGGAAAAAAACTAAATATATAAGGTTCGTAACTACCAATGTCAAAACTACACAGACTACTGTCACCATCAAAGATGAGGAATTAGAACCAACCAGCAGTACAGTGTTCCTAGGTTTAACATTGGATGCCAAGCTGCAATGGGGTTCCCACATAAAGATTCTCACAAACAAGCTCAGTTCTGCAGCGTTTGCAGTATGGAAAATACGTCACCTAATAGATGAAAAGACAGCTAGATTGGTATACTTTGCCTACTTTCATAGCATCATGGCATACGGCATCTTGCTTTGGGGTAGTGCTGCTGATGTCAATGCCGTTTTTGTACTGCAAAAGCGCGCCATACGTTCTATTTATAAAATGCGTGCTAAAGATTCGCTTAGAAATAAGTTCAAGGAGATTAATATATTGACTGTATACTCCCAATACATTTATGAAAATATTGCATATGGCCATGCACACATAGATACCTTTCAAAGAAATTGTGACATACATAATATTAATACCAGAAACAAGGACAAACTAGCAGTGCCATTCACGCGACTGCAAAAGATCAAAAATTCTTTTAAGGGTAACTGTGTACGGTTCTACAATAAACTGCCAAGTAGTGTAACTGCACTCCCATTGAATAGATTCAAGAAACATATTAAAAGTAGATTAATTGGTAAAGCTTATTATGGTATGAAGGATTATATTAATGACAAAAATGCTTGGGACTGAGTTGACCTATGCCTAACGTATGAAATTCTAATATTTATATTTCATTGTGCTGACTCTTATTACTGTTGACTTTTATGTATGCTTGACATTGTCTTTTTTAATTGTTGTTAATTGTTGTTAATTGTTACCAATTGTTTTGTTTTCATTATTATTATTATTTTGTATTAATTATTGAGTGTATGTTTACTCATACTTTTTTTGCGTTCTGTATGACATGTCAAAAGTGCTTATTAATTTATTATTAAGCCTACTTGAATAAATTATTTTTGAACTTGAACTTGAATAGCTGGAACCGATCGTCATCGACGCCTGAGGGGTAATCATGTAACGTTCCGAACGCGCGTCGGTACAATTTAACTGTCAATTTTCCATATAAAAAATGACATTTAGACGTACCTGACGCGCGTACAATGCGTTATGTGATCAACCTACTGCAGGTCCAAACTTCTAGTAAACCGGGTTGTAAGTTTGTATGATTTTTATTAAGTACTAAGCTGCCCTGGCTGCACGGTATAATAAGTTTCTGTCAAAAATGTCATTTTTGGTACAAGCTTTTATTGCCGACTGTACTTTTCATAATACCGTCATCAACTACTTATTGAGACGATTCTAACGAGCCCAAACTCAACAGGGCTACGTCGGTTAAGTACCTATTGAATTCCCATGGCCACCTTCTGTCTCCATCATCAGATCAGCTCGATGGTACCATAATATTGAATTGTCATCCGAACTATACCTTTAACCAATATTTCAGCTCAATCGGTTGAAGGTATCTGCTTCAAAATTGAGTTGAAATCTACCCCAAAATGTTAACAGAAAGCTTGTAAAAAGTACTGCCCCCCTATTCTGTAACTTGTTTTAAGCTCACCTCAACGCTCACCCACAATTATACCTTGACACCACGATGCGTAGTAATTAAGCGTAGGTAGAGGTCTAGTTTCGTAACGGGTGACCGGCGGGGTAAGCCGCATTAACGCGTAGCGAATAACAGCCCTGGACACTGGCGACACTTGATCCCACGGGAGAGTTGATCCGCTTGAAGAAAAGTTAAAAAATGCCAATCACTGCAATCACAGAACAAATGTGGTCATTGGAATTCAGTAGGTATTTAACCAACGTAACCTTCCCCCCCCCCCCCCCCCTCCCCGAGTTTGGGCTCGTTAGAATCGTCTCAATGAGTAGTGGATGACGGTTTACAAAAACGTACAGTCGCTAATAAAAGCTTGTACTAAAAATTAAAAAAACTGACAGTTTTTTTTTAAATCAATTTATAATTTAAAGGTTTCTTTTGTTTTCAGTTGCAGTTCCTAATGATCGTAGTCCACATGGCGACCCTAGTCTGGAAGACGGACTGCGCCTACCCCCGCTGGATAGCTGCTGTGTTCCTGCCACAGAACCTCTTCATGCTCATACTATTCATAGATTTTTATATAAAAGCCTACATCAAACCTAATAAGAGTAAACTAAATAGTAACAATGGTATTGGGTACGTGCAGAACAGTGTGCATGACCATAAAAATGGAAATGTTAAAAATGATAATAAAAAGATGGATTAAGTTTGTTAGTTAAGTTATATATATCGGAGTGACTATAAGGAACATGAGGCTACTTTGATATTAAAGGAAGAATTATATTGTATTTTAAATGGTTATTAAAACAACATTATCTGTGTCGATCTAAAGCAAAATAATTTTTTTTTTGGTGTTAATAAAGCGCAATCTGGCATAACAAATCTATTTAAAATATCCTTGACTGAAAACAAAATGTAATACCTTTTGCCTGGGAACGACACATTATAAGTTATTTCAATTAAACTATATGACAAAATTTGCCAAAAAGTTTTTTTTTTTTTTTTGCGTTTCGTTTTCTTATATTTTTGTAAACATTATTTTTTATTTTTTTTTATTTTATTAGCAGCATTAGGGTTTGACGTTAGAATTAAATTTATCCCTGTTCAGAGTCACTCCGATGGGCGGTAATTTAATGAGTATGTAGTTCCTACATTTTAAGCTATAGAAGCTATTATTGTCTGCCATTAACGAATCCATACTAATGTTATAAATGCGAAAGTGTATCTGTCTGTCTGTCTGTCTGTGTCTTACCTCTTCACGCTTAAACCGCTTAACCGATTTAGATGAAATTTGGTATGGAAGAACAGTTTTTATCCCGGAAATCATCCCCTAAGGGGGTGAAATGGGGGGGGGGGGGGGGGGGGTTTGTATGGAGCTACGATATAAACGAGTTCAAAACTGTCAAAAACGATGAAATGCATGTCTCTATCTGCCAACACAGCGAATCCTCAAGTGAATAAAGGATCGGCAGTCACAAGTGTCCATAGGCGACGGTACCAGCTTAACATCAGGCAGGCCATAAGCTTGTTTGCCACAATGTTTAAAAGAATGGTATTCACCACTCGTATTTATATCTTTAGAAAGTAAGTGCCTACAATCATTACACTACTACCGTATTTACAAGTATTTCATTTTCGGGCGCTCGAAAGTAAAAATCGGCCCCCCATTCCTTTAAGAAGGGACCATTTCATTTTAATAGGGTTCCGTACCCAAATGGTAAAACGGGACCCTATTGCTAAGACTCCGCTGTCCGTCTGTCACCAGGCTGTATCTCATGAACTGTGTTAGTTAGACAGTTGAAATTATCACAGAGATGATGTATTTCTGTTGCCGCTATAACAACAAATAGTGAAAAACAGAATAAAGTAAATTTTTAAGTGATTTTTTTGCCGTTTTTAGGGTTCAGTAGCCAAATAGCAAAAAACGGAACCCTAATAGATTCGTCATGTCTGTCTGTCTGTCCGTATGTCACGTCACAGCCACTCTTTTCCGAAACTATAAGAGCTATACTGTTGAAACGTGGTAAGCAGATGTATTCTGTAAACCGCATTAAGATTTTTACAAAAATAGACAAAAAACATTAAATTTTGGGGGTTCTCCATACTTAGAACTGAAACTCAAAAAAATTTTTTTCATCAAACCCATACGTGTGTATCCATGGATAGGTCTTCAAAAGTGATATTGAGGTTTCAAACATCATTTTTTTCTAAACTGAATAGTTTGCGCGAGAGACACTTCTAAAGTAGTAACATGTGCCCCCCCCCCCCTGTAGCTTTTAAAATAAGAGAATGATAAAACTAAAAAAAAAATGATGTAGGTACATTACCATGCAAACTTCCACCGAAAATTGGTTTGAACGAGATTTAGTAAGTAGTTTTTTTTAATACGTCATAAATTGTAAACCGCAATTTATTTAACGGAACCCTTCATGAGCGAGTCCGTCTCGCACTTGGCCGCTTTTTATAGATAATGGGACGGAACCCTTCCTGCGCGAGTCCGACTCGCACGTGGCCGGATTTTTCCCATTAGATTCCTGGTCAGGTTCTCGACGTGGAACTAATGTATGTCATAGCAATAATAATTATGGGTTAAATTCGAACTTAGATGATTTTTCTACATTCGAATTTAAGCCTTGACACTTTGATATTAAGTGCTTATGTCATACACTAGTGCAGCATCGATGACTACTACGTTTACCTTATAGGGATCAGATTTAAATTTTATTTAAGTATTTTTCCCCGATCAATTGTAGTAGGTACTTACTTAACTTTTTTTTTATAAACATATTTTGGTAGTGATGGTGAATCTGATTTTCTATTTAATATTGAACTTGACCGAACGTTTTTGGTAGCTGTACTTGTACCTACCTTCGTAGTGGTGAGAATCCGGCCTAATTTAGATAATGGAGGAATAAAATATGTTACAGCATTTATGAGAAATCAAGCCATAAACAATACAGGCTAAATAATGTAGAAAAATACTCACACTTTAGAATGAAAGTGAATGCAATTGTATACAATATGTTACAATAGGAACTAAAAGAAGACAAAAATACTGATGCTGTAACGTAAGAACGTAACATATAAGAAAGAGAAAAAAAAATAAAAAAAAAAATAAGAAAGAGTAAGATTGTTGATGAAAAAGAAAACACATTTAATTAATTGTGTTAAGGAAATGGACGACTACGGTCAACCTAGGATTTTTTTTATCTGAACTGTGTTTATAAATGTTCTCAATCACTGCAGCAATACGTAACAATAAACTCATAATAAGTGATATATTTTTTTTTAACAAAGTACAACTTTTTTCAGCAGATTATGATGATTAGATAATTAACACAACGCGAGAAAAGGTCCTCAAACTGGTTTTGATTATTATTTAATAATCAAAGAACATTTTTTTTCAGTACAAATTGAAAATACCTGGTGCAAAAGCAATATAATATATGTCTGCCCACGTAAAAAATAAGACTCACTTTAACTAGTATTTAGGCATGTCCACAGTAAGATCGTAAACACCGACAGATGATAATCTTAGGGCCATTTCACACGAACCACAATCACACCACAACGTAGCGACAAAAAGTGGTTACGCAGGTGGCTACCACGTGGTCGGGCGATAATTTATATGAAAATGAATAGTTCTATTCACACGTACGGTACGTCGCCAATGTCGCCATCACATACATCGGAGCAAACAAGCACGTCACAAACATCGGAACACACCTCTATTTTCAACTTTTCAAGGCATTAGGGTGCATGTGCCGATATTTTGGAACACCTATAGTGTACCTATGTATGTGATGGCGACTGTACTCGCGATATTATAAACCGTAAAAAATTGTAAACTCTCAAAACTGTTTACAACTTAACGCATAATTTTTCGTTAGTTTATAATCTATTAATGTCTAGCTGACTTAATCAAAAGATGTATGGCTTATAAAATAAATTAGATTTTAAAAAAAATCGACAAAATGTAAACTGAGATCCGAGTGTCTACTTTTCGACAGTTTATAATAGCTGACGGTGTCCATAATCTGACGGTATCAGGTACGTAAGGTAGATGAGTATTTTTATTACAGAATCCAGCCCCCAGTAAATTACATTTAAGTACCAAATAAATTGTGTAATAAAGACATGTTGAAATTGTCGATGTTCTCACTTACCCTTTCCCAATTGTTTATTGTTATACCTGTATGCGGTGAGATTTGAAAAATCGTGCTTTAATCGTCATGCGATTTTAAAGAAAATCATTTAGAAACGCGGAAACATTAGCATTGTTTTGTTTGGAAAGTACTTCATGATCGAAATAAGTGAAAATAGTACAATATTTACCCTACCTTTTGAAATCTTAGATCAACAAAGAAATCGAATTTGACCGTCTAATTCTAATGTTATAAATATGGAATAAGGCATAGCAAATATCAAATAAAAGGGAAATAATTGTTGCTCCGAAGTGGAAATAAACCTGCCATCGAAAAAAAATTTATACAGGGTGACTTTAGGTAAATAACCAGGAGTATTAAACTGTGCAATCATTCCTAACAGCCAGTTGTCCGAAACTGTTTTTTTTTTCGAATTTCATAATTCCGAAAACCATTTTCTGCCGAAGGATTTTTTTTTCGGGATATAACACTAACCCTATGACTACTTATATTATTTTCTAATTAATAATCTGCGTCCAAACTTTTGTTTAGCGCAAAATGGTTTTCGGATTTTTTAAGTATCAGAAATTTTATGCATTCGGGTAATAACTCTTCGGAATTTTTGTGTGATTCATAGTTCCATAAACCCATTCAGCACCCATGACGACACACTTGCGTCAGAGCGCTACGAGCGCTTTTCGCTACATACGGAGTTTAAGCTGCTACTGACTACGGCGTAGCGCTAAGAGCGTAGCGTGGCCGTGAATAGGTTAAACTATATGTATACTAGGGGCTTTCACAGCTGTAAAACTCGCAGGCCTGAACTATTTTTCATGAAAAAAAGGAAAAACTGAATCGACTAAAAAAATCTATATTGATCTTGCCCACAAAATTTCTGAGAGATTTCTGCCAAGAATCGTCGAGAATTGCGACCTGTAGAGGAGAACAGCCGGACAGCGGGACATACGAAAAACCAAGCTGAGGCGGAGAACTTATTTCGCTCGTTAAATTAAAATACCCCTTAGACTTTGGTCTCCGGAATATGTTAATTGGTATACTATTTTCGCAATACAGAATAATTAAAAAAAAATTAAAATTAGACTGGGGTATTTTATGAGAAAAATATTTGGGAAAAAACCATCAGGAAAAGATAAGATTGGGTAGTTTAGCGAAAGGTAAAATATTTACTCAAAAAAATACCTCTGGGGAAAATACACAACGGAAAATTTTAAATCGGAAAATTTGCGAATGGAAAGATTACTTGCAGAAAAATCTATTTTCGGAAATGGATCGCCACACTCATTTTATGTATTCTGTTAACAGGACGGTTTGCAGGACGTGATCGTAATTGATTAAAATAAAAAATATATAACATGTAGCACAACCATCAAGTACACACTATCACAGACGTGTAGCCACACCCTTATACGTTCTATGCCAACGATTGTTGTGCTAACCTTATTTACATACCCAGTGTCGCGCAACTAGGAACAAAAAGATGAATGACGTCCATTTGCTCAAATTCAGCATCAAATCTGCCAAGTTCTGACAAGTGACAAGTTTTCTATCTGTTCTTTTGCTATGGCGAACTCATCGACTATTTACTCGTATCTCTACGACGTCAGCAGTGAATAGAACGGCGGTGCGGCGCGCCGTTCTATTGACTGCTGACGGCGTATGTTCCATAAAACTTAGGGCTGGCTGTGTTAGTCTGGTTTGAGGTACTATGAACTACTTGCACGATTTTTTTTAGATTTTACAAAACACTTTTTTTGCAACCAAAGTTTCTGACGGGTTTAGCGGGCTGCTGACGCGTACTGTTCCAATATTCTGCCTTTATAAAACTGTTGCAGTTTTGGTCCCTCAGCTCTCGGCCTATAAACCTTAACTCAATCATTCAATGAGATATCGCGGGCGTCCATAGATAAAGGAGCCCTAGCGAAAGCCAAAAAGGGAGAGAGGTAAATTAACCTGACTAAATTAAGAAGGAACAGAAGACTAAATACATCCTCGACATCTCATGTCTATACACTTTAGTCGTACTATATCCGTGAAGTCAATTTCAGTACAATATTTTGACAGTTGGTGACAAAGAAAAAAAGCCTATTCGCGCGGAGGGACAGGAGATTTGATATTGTATCCCGTTCCCACTTGTGGTATTGTCAATGTTTACATCTTTGTCAAACATGTGCGTATGTGTGAGTGAGTCCCTCAGTTCTATACTTTCTCTATGCGTGCGTCATATTCAAAACCATCAGATTTCGTCTAGTCTTGGGAACACGTCACCAATGTGAGTCAAAATCCCTTTTCTTACTTTGTTTAGCATAAATCACAGGGCCCTAGGACAGGGCCTTCAAGATCAAAAACTTTTGTTTTTACAACTAGAACACTCTTTCAGATTTAACAGGAATATAACTTCTAACCCATTCATGGCCATCAGAACGCTAAGGACGCTTTTCGCTACATATAATGCTTGTTACATACTATCAGTTATAACTGTACCGCCTCGAACTGTTCAGTTATAACATACTTAATGTGTGTAGCCAAAACAGTTCAACTGCACAGTTCCCAGTTTTGCCTATACACACATACGTTTATACTGAACAGTTCGACTTTACAGTGGAAACTGTGCAGTTAAAACTGTGCAGTTTAAACTCTGCAGTTAAAACTGTGCAGTTTAAACTGTGAATTTAAAACTGATGGTGTGTAACCCGCTTTAGAGCTGCTACGGACTTCGGCGTAGCGCTATGAGCCTAGCGTGGCTTTGAATGACTTGTGTTCAATTGATATGATTGCATGTGGCAACTACAGTTACTAAGCAAAGTATGGGCGGCTTTGGAAAAATATATAAAAGCAATTTAGACTACCTACCTCTTTAAAACTCCGAAATTAGGTGAGCGGATATATGTTTAAATCACTTAAATCTCGCAAAGTACTCAAGAACATTCATCACAAATTGTGTACTTAAGTTATAATTTAAAACCAATGTAGTCCGAAAAACGTTATTATGGAAAGTTCACGCTAACAAATGTTGGGCGCTACGATTACCTTCAAAAAAAGGAGGAGGTTCTCAATTCGGATGTATTTTTTTTTTTATTTTTTTTTAATGTTTGTTACCTCAGAACTCCGTCATTTATAAGCCGATTCGTACAATTCTTTTTTAATTGGAAGTATATGCTTCCAGATTGGTCCCATTGTTTTCAAAACCCTAGTTAGATGATGGGAACCATGAGGAATTGAGGGAACTCCTCAAATATATGAGGCACGCGTGTAGTTATTTCGGTATTTTATATTATAACTCGTGTGTTTACACCCGAAAATCATAAATTTGGTGATGGTGGAAGGGTGATGAAGACCGCAGATGGCTTGTGGAACTTCTCAATGATGTCCTTCAAACTATATAAGTACGTCACAGATTCTGATTTTATTCCGTTGAAATAGCAAACAATGAAGTGCCAAAGGTAATTCTGAGATCCTTGAGGAATCGACGGAAGTCCTCAAATATTATCGGGCCACATACAGCGATTTGGTTTATTGGTCTAAAAATCAACGCTTTTGTTCTCGAAAATCAGTTCATGTGGTAAATTGGAAAAAAAATGTGGAAATGTTAATGTGGCTTGGCGGAGTACTGAATTGAAGTCGGTTAAAACTTTGTTTTTAAAGTAAATTGTTTTGTTTACTAAATGTTTCTTCACATACGAGATTTACATTTTACAGGCAGATGACTGTAGTAGATAGCTGCAGCAAACTACGGTTGCGCTTTGAAAAACAATTATTAATCAACCCATTTTTTTATATCTTTGCTAATTGAACGAGCGAGCGAAGCGAACGAAGTTCTCCGCTTCAGCTTCGGCCAAAATTCTTTCGAATGTCCGGCTGTTCTCCTCTACAGCCTGTATTTTCTCAACCGATTCTGATGCACTTTTGTGAGCAGGTACAATAGTTATACATATTTTACTGTCTGTAAAATTTTTGTTTTTTTTTAAAGACGTGCTCGCGATTTCTACGGCTCGCAGAGCCATTAGTCAAAAACGAATGTAGTCCGAAAAACGTTTGTATGGAAAGTTCACGCTAACAAACGCTGGGCGGGCGTTCCTTGCTACGATTCCCCAAACGCAGACAAATGCTGCTCCACATACGAGATTTACTTGCTACGGGCAGATAACTGTAACTCTAGTAATTATACGTTTTATCGATACATATAAGTTTTTGGATGCGTTTGCGTTTAGTTTCAATTTGTATGGCAACGCGTACTTTCTAATATTTTAGATTTAATTGAAAAGAATGACGCCTGTCTGCCACCTGTCACTCCTGTCAGTGTCAATGGCGCTAGAGTGTGCTGTTACATGTCACGCAGGAGTGAAATGGCTGCGTTCATAAATCGCTGGACAATAATATGATTATATTTTTATGTTCTATTTTTAATTTCGTTACTTGTCCCTTCTCGTGTTTAACTAAGTTTTTAACATTATTTTGTTTTTTTGTTTGCTATCCACCGTGAACTCACTCGACGGTTCTATCGGAAGACCAGCGCTGGCAGCAATGCCAGCATTATGCTGAGATATAACCGTTTCGTGACAAACGCTGTGTGTTGTTTGTCTCAAATAAATGTTTATTTCTTTCTAATATGTAGTTGCCATCAGAGGCACTGTTCGCGTTGCCATACAAATTGAAACTAAACGCGTTCGAAAACGTATTGTATCGATAAAACTTCTACTAGAGCCTCTGTTCTCAGCCGATTCTTGTGAAAGTTTGTGAGCACGTTCAGTCATTATATATGTACAATATATTTGCGATTCTGTTTTATAAATTAAAAAGGGTTGCGAGTTCGACATCTCACATAGCCACTAGTATTATAATGAAGTAAAGTCTATGTGTTTGTTAAGTTTGTACAGTAGAGTAAATTGAATGTTTGGCACTTTTGGACCTTAATGCCATCACATAGAGTCCAAAAGTCATCATCATCATCATCATATCAGCCGAAAGACGTCCACTGCTGGACATAGGTCCTGCGCCACCCGCATCCAGCGGACTCCCGCGACCTTTACCAGGTCATCAGTCCACCTTGCCTACCCACGCCGCGCCTTCCGGTACGTGGTCGCCACTCGAGAACCCTTCCGGCCCAACGGCCATCGTTTCTACGTGCAATGTGCCCAGCCCAAAGCCCTCCAAAAGTGCTAAACATTTAATTTCTCGAAATTTAAAAAAATTAAAAAAAAAAACACCTCTGTAAAGAGTGGATTTTCTGTATGGACAAAGAGTATAAAGCGGGTTTTCCTGCGTCCTTCGCAATACGTGGGCGAAGCCGTGCGGCAAAACTAGTTACTTGCAAAGAAGAAGAAAATGTCTCATAGTTCGAATATCAAATACAATATGCTTAAATTTTCATCACAATCTATTGTAATTTATAACACATTTAAGGCCAGTGATTCACAGAACTATGAGTCATGCCTCTACGACCGATTTCCGCTGCAAAGAGGAAGAATGCTGCTACGCGCCGTAGCGAAGCACGTAGCGGTGCTTGACCTAGAATGGGATAAAATGGAAATTAAACATTTTTGTTAAGTATTATGAACATTTGGAACGTACATAAATAGTACGAGTACATATAATTGCTTTAGCTTCCCAGAGGGGTAGAGAGGCAGATTCTGAGCCATTTTCTACGATACTGATAAAGCCCGTTCGCTTGAACTATTAGAAATATATTCCTAGTAAACATACTCAGTATATAAACATTAATTTTGACACATTAGTAATTTAAAATTAGAACTTAGTCTTAAAGAAACTACGTCTACGTCGGCTCGCGTGCTAGCTTATTTTATAAGCCGCCCGGTCGATAGTACCGCAGTGGCGGGTACAACGCCGCGCCATCCGCACGGACACACTGTTAAAACGTCTAAATTGTTCAGGAACAGTGACACCGGCAATTCCATTCGAAATTCGAACGGTGAGTTACTTTTGTTTTTTTAATTTTGGGAAAATAATGGCCGGATACAGCCAGGAACGAACTGACGGCATTATTTTTGGTGAAATTTCTGTGGTTACGTTACGTGATCGTGAATTTTTTTGTGAAAGTTTATTTTTATGCTCATAAATAAATGTAATTAAGACGATGATACAAAAATCTTATAAATCGGTAATTTTCAATATTAAATTAACATATTGACACATTTCCAAGTTGGTCAATAATCTAAAAGGTGATTAATTAAACAAAGTTGAATTGAAATTAGTGCAGTAATAAATGTCACTGTGTACTTATTCTGGCAAATATGGTGTAAAAAGTAGAACGTTTAATTCAATTTGAGTTTGAGGGAAAACTTACGTAATTTTTCAGTCACGTTCGTGAAATGTAGACATGAAGTGAACAGCATTTAATTCTAGAAATAGAAATAAGAACTAACCCTATAATTTAATTAGGAAATAAATGAGATACTACAGAGCCTTGTTTTAAACTGACAAACTTGTTTTTAAAACTGATGGATTGATATCAGACTATGCTTAAGAGTGTTAAAGTTTTGGTCATAAGGGATTGTAAATTTTTCTGCATTAACGAACCTAGTGATTTCAATATTATTGTATACAAAGACTCCTTATGGTTAGCGTTTTCGTTTTCTGTTTTGATTATGATTACGAACCAGCCGCTCGCGCGCCGCGGCTCGCACAAGGAACCTGGACATAACCACGCTATAAACTTTATCCAATGTACATCACGAAGATCCATATTATATACCAGTGAAAGATTTTTAAATCGGATGAGTAGTTTCAAATATTTCCTCCTTCATACAAAGCTAAAAACATTGACATTTAATTGTTATTATACATTTAAAATACAGAGCGGCCATTATTTCGCCCGAAATTTCACAGTCAACAAAATAGATTATAATTATTTTGGTGTGTGTATATAATTAATGATTAACAAAACACGTGACAATCATTGTACCTAAGAATAAACTTAATGTAGTATACTATAGAGTACAATTTTGAAACCAGTGATCAGAATGTTACGGACTTTCTGAATATGTAGTGGTAGTGAACGAACTTTACCCTTATTCAATTAATGTTTCAATAGTTTAAACGTTATCATGTTTCTCACATTTATACATACAGACAGACAAACCGCGACGATACGAGACCAGGTTTAATAATTTACTAAGTTTACAAAGTTTAAACCGACTTCAATTCAGTACTTTGCCAAGCCACATAGGTACCTACATGTAAATTTCCACTTCCAATTTACCACATGAACTGCTCTCGGAGAGCAAATTGGTTGATTAAGTATTACAGAAAAAACCCAACTCGCTATATGTGGGCTGATAAAATTTGAGGAGTTCCGTCAATTCCTCAAGGCTCTCAGAATTAACACTGCATTAGTTGCTAGTGGTACATCAACGGAATCATGTCAGAATCTTTGACGTACTTTACATCTTTGAGGAGTTCCATAAGTCATCCGTGAAAGAGCACAGTCATCGGTTCCACTTCACCAAAGTTGCGATTTCCGCGGGTAAATACACGAGTTATAATAGAAAATACCGAAATCACTACACGCATAGCTATTTAATTTGAGTTGCCCTCAATTTCCCTGGGATCCCATCACCTGATCCTGACTTGGTGACAATGGGACCACCTCAGGAGTATACACTTCCGATTAAAAACTTAACTTTGGTAATCGGTCCACAATTGACGGAGAAATCGGCGAACATATAACCTTCTCCTTTTTTAAAGTCGGTGAAAAATAAACTAGCACGCACCGTATTGTCGAAACTAAAACTGCATAGTAATAGCCCTAACGTGATGTGTATAAAGATCAAACTAATATTATAAATGTGAAATATTTCATAAAATTAGCGACGTGTTTGAATTTCCTTGATCCGTATCATATTGCAAAAACTATTTTAAATATCTGACCCTGGCAATGACAAATATAGCTGCTGCAGCTGTCAATATTATTGCCAGTGTCAGTTTACCACGGATATTTAAGATATTTTCTTGTAATATGAGGCGGATCAAAGAAAGTGTCTCATTCGCCGTCCTAAACCCAAAATGTAAGTGAGGAAACTGTTTATATTATTCAAAAATAATTGACGGAGCCGAAAACTCTGAAACTTTTTTCTGGTTATTCCTATCACCAAAAAAAATATTTGGCAATTCTAAAATTTTCATTCATTCCCAATTGTGAGTGACTCCCTATACAAACGCAGTTTGGCTCTCATTTTAAAACGGCCTGCTGGAATAACATGAATCTTTGCATACACAATGGAATCCGCTATATCTAGGTCGTGAACTATTTCCAGGTGCTAGAAACTATCTTTATGTATCCTGAATTTGATTAACACTTGGTTTACTGCTAATAAATTAAAATTAAATGCTAGTAAGACCCAAATTATGCATTACAGTCTATTATCATCATCAAACAAAGAATACTTGCATATATACTACGATGGAAACCAGCTATTGAATACTAAGGAGACAACATTCTCAGGTCTGAAAATAGACAGCTGTCTAAAATGGGACACGCATATTGATAATTTGTGTAAAAAACTTACAAGAGCGGCATTCTCTGTACGAAAAATTAGGGAATTGTGCGGTGTCCAAGCTAGTAAGTCTCTCTATTACGCCTACTTTCATTCCCTAATGTCTTACGGAGCGCTGATATGGGGTCATGCAGCAACGGGGTCTAGAGTTTTTATATTGCAAAAAAGGGCAGTCAGAAATATTTATAATGTTTCTGCGCGAGAAACCTGCCGAAATATTTTTAGAGAAAGTGGCATAATGACATTTTACTCCTTATTTATATATAAAAACTTATTATATGCTCGCAAGAGTCGCAAGCACCTGAGCGGCAGTAAGAAAAGATGTAATATTCATAATTACCCCACACGAAATAGACATAAACTCTGCCTTCCAAATGTACGCCTAGCCAAATCTAGAAAATGTTTTATTTACCAAAGCATTAAATTGTATAACCATTTACCTGACTCTGTTACCATACTAAATTACATTCGAAATAAATTATACCTCAAACAAATGTTAACTGAGAATGCACTGTATAATATAAATGAGTACTATGACATAGAATTTAAATTATACAATTTTCTCTATTAATCTCTGAAATACAAATTACAAAATGTTATGAATCTCAAATTGATCAAATTGATAACCTAAACCAGCCTAGTTTTAAGACATATTCTAGTGCATATTGTATGTCAATGGAATAAATGATTTTGACTATGACTATAACTATGCTGACGTGTCAGACACCTGCAGCGCTGATTATCAGCTATCACCGTTGGTGACCCACCCACGGAAACGTCATACAATGTTAATATTTAAAGTACATACTAATATAGAAGCTAATACAGATAATTAAGTGAGAAAAGTTTTTTCCGGTCAAAGTGTTTACGACATTCAACCAATCAATCAATTATTTATGGCGAAAACATAGTTAGGTACATAAGATGACGTAATAAATACAGTGTTGCTTATGTTCTACAAGAAAAGGCATGCAAATTAACAATTTCACAATACTCAAATAATTTTAACGCTTTTTTGTGTCAGAGTATTAAAATAATTATTAGATTATATTAATTTGAATTAGTTGCATTCAGAAAGATAGTAAAATATATATTTTTTTAATTACAGTATTTCATATCAGGGCGATGAGAATAATTAAACACAAAATAAATAAAATAAAATAAATAAATAAATATTTGCGGACAATCTTACACATATCGACCTAGTCCCAAACTAAGCAAAGCTTGTACACTATGGGTAGTAGACGACGATATACATACTTATATAGAGAAATAAATACTTAAATACATAGAAAACATCCATGACTCAGGAACAAATATTCGTGCTCATCACACAAATAAATGGTAAGGGATTCGAACCCAGGATCTCTAGCTTCGTAGGCAGGGTCACTACCAACTAGGCTAAAGCGGTCGTCAAGACACAAGATTGAATTTTACCTGGCCTGTGGGCCCTGTGGCAAAGGATTTTCCACCATTTATACCTATGACATAGCCACTCGGTCCGATGACGCATAGCTTTCAAAAATAGCGAGGATAAAATAATAAAGAGGAGAACAGCCGGAAATACAAATGAATTTTGGCCAAAGCTGAAACGGAGGTCTTCGTTTGTTTCGCTCGTTCGTTCAATCACTAGGGGACATCATCCTCCTAGCGTTTATTCCCGGTTGTGCCCCTAAAGGAGCCCGGGGTCCGCTTTGACATCTAATCCCAAGATTTGGCATAGGCACCAATTTTACGAAAGCGACTGCCATCTTTGGCTTTCCAACCCAGAGGGAAAACTAGACCTTATTGGGATTAGACCGGTTTCCTCACGATGTTTTCCTTCACCGCAAAGCTAACGGTAAATATTCCGTACATAAGTTCCGAAAAACTCATTGGTACGAGCCGAGGTTCAAACCCACGACCACCGCTTGACATCCGCATGCCTGAACCACTAGGCTACCGTAGCCACTAGGGGACCATCTTAAACAAATTGACCTGGCTCCATAGTAACACAATAACTCTTAAATATGTTGTGGGTACTAGATGGCGATATATTATTATTTTTTCTTTCTTTAAATTTAAGAGTTATCCTCTTGTCGGTGGAGTATTTTCCACTTCTCTCTGTCGTACGCCATCTCCTTGACTCGCTGATACGACACGACACCAGCTTTTCCCTTTATTTGGTCCTTATAACTGCGCCGTGGTCTTCCCCTGCCTCTCCTTCCTTCTATCTTTCCTTCCATTATGGTTTTAAAGAAGTTGTCATGCCGTATCAAATGTCCAATAATTTCCCCCCTTCTAGCGCTGATGGTGTTCAGGATCGCTCTCTTCTCTTTTACCCTTCTTAACACGCCCTCATTTGTTACTCTCTCAGTCCAGCTTATGTTATTTTATTATTTAATAGATATTAGTATTACTTAATAGATACAAATAATTATGCCAAGAAAACATCCAAGACTCAGAAACAATTATGCATGCTCATGCATAACTTGAACTGTCTGCCGGTACCAGGATTTCAATCCAGGACCTTCAGTCAGCCTCGTAGGCAAGGTCAAAATATTTATCTAAACTAGTACTTACAGTCTAAGGACCAACATTGTAAACATATGTTTTTTTTATGAGTAGGTATCCAATTTTTTTCCAGGCATTAAGTAGGCATCATTTATAGATGTAATTTTTTTGTTGGTGAGCCTATTGTGTGTCCCACTGCTGGGCAAAGGCCTCTCCCTGTGATCTCCATGCGTCATGACTAGATTTTATTTATGAAAAAAAAACAACAAAAGAAGTTTTTTTTTTTTTTTTGACATAATATTGAATTTAATTTGGTCACCGAGTCAAATGTAAACAAACTAGACACAACATGTGTTGTAGTTCACAATTACTAGGATGGCCGCTCGATCATAATGAGTTACCCAGACCCGTCCCGTGCGCTATACAACTTTGAGGTGCCGCCGCTATTTCAATATTTTAGTACCGTGGGAAAGAAAGAAAACATCGTAAATTATAATTTTGTATAAGGATAAACATACTTCAATTCGGATAGGTACTGATACAAAATCCATCCTTTATAATAAATAATGATAAAAATATATAATATAATAAAATAATATAAATTAAGTATAAATATTTGTTCCTGAGTCATGGATGTTTTCTATCTAAGTATGTATGATTGTCCGCAAATATGTATTTATAGGTATTTAAATATTATTAATAAATATATCTTTGACAAAATACCCAGGCAACATCTGAGGTGGTCATGTACTATTTGGTCCACACAATGTATTATTATTGAGAAAGGGTAAAACTAACTTTGGGGCAAAATAAACAATAAACAGCGATAGGAATGGACTGCTTCTTCCACATCCTCTGCCCTTGGGTAATTCAACATTGCATTAAAAGGCAGATAGTGACTTTTCACGCCACTGTTCGGGAATGTGGCAATAGATGGTCTAAAACCAAGCTGGAAAGTAGGCAATAGCTGTAGCACCTGAACCACCACTACTACGACGTTTCATTGTAACATTGTATTAGTAGTTGGTCAGTTTCAACAGCGGCAGCGCTTCGACCAATCACAGGGCGTCGAGCGGGAGGAGCGGCGTCGGCGGGCCCTGCTCCTCTCCGCCGCGCCGGCGAGCGGGGCCGCGCGAGCTGGTTTTTTAGGGTTCCGTAGCCAAATGGCAAAAAACGGAACCCTTATAGATTCGTCATGTCTGTCTGTCTGTCCGTCCGTATGTCACAGCCACTTTTTCCGAAACTATAAGAGCTATACTGTTGAAACTTGGTAAGTAGATGTATTCTGTAAAACCGCATTAAGATTTTCGCACAAAAATCGAAAAAAAACAGAAAATTTTGGGGGTCCCCATATACTCAGAACTGAAACTCAAAAAAATATTTTTCATCAAACCCATACGTTTGGGTATGTATGGATAGGTCTTTAAAAATTATATTTAGGTTTCTTATATATTTTTTTTCTAAACTGAATAGTTAACGCGAGAGGCACTTCCAAAGTGGTAAAATGTGTGTCCCCCCCCCCCCTGTAACTTCTTGTAATAAGAGGATGATAAAACTAAAAAAAATATATGATGTACATAACTATGCAAACTTCCACCGAAAATTGGTTTGAACGAGATCTAGTAAGTAGTTTTTTTTTAATACGTCATAAATCGTAAACCGCAATTTATTTTACGGAACCCTTCATGTGCGAGTCCGACTCGCACTTGGCCGCTTTTTCATTAGTATTATGATCTTCAATAGGGGTGTAGACACTAAGTAAAATAATCAATAATGTTGTATTTTCTCGAAAAAGGATTAAAATGTAGTCAAATAGAGAAAAAAGCAACGCAAGAGGTTAAATAATCACAAAGCTATAAGTGTTTAAAGTTTTAAGAGTGGGTATGTTCTGTCCCTTTTTCGCAAAACGCATCTTCATATGAAACGATTGTCATTTACTATGACTCTCGTGGAACGTGATGTCACGATACCGTAGCGTTTTCTCACTCTAACAAGCAACATTGAAACGGTTGTAGCTTCGTAATTTTTTGAGATATTTGAATGGGATTTTCGTCATTAGGCATATTTTTTTGTATTCTTTCTTTTGAAGTTATTCTAATACACCCGTATAGCACTTTATCCTGAACTCCATAATGAATGTATATAATGTTTTAATGTAGGACATGTATCCTTTTTTTTGTTATTAATATATAATATATTTTCTTGTTATTTTTGATTTTTTGTAGTTATTATAAGTATATTTTTTTCCTTTATATTTTTTCGTATTATGACTCTGAGTTCAGTGTGCCTCTTGGCAAAGGCCTCCTCTAACCCCTTCCATTGCTGTTTATCATTTGCGACTCTTCTCCAGTTTGGACCGGCTGTCAGTTTGAGCTCGTCCTCCCATCTCTTGTATGGCCTTCCCCATTTAAAATTATAGTAATTTGCAAATTCCTCGCGGTAGGCGTGAAAAGCACTATGTTAAGCCTCGGCCAAAAGTGCAATAGCTGGACTCTTACTTTTTTTTTTTTTTTTTTTCATTTATTTACTACAAAAATCAATACAAAAAAAACATTTGTACAGCGGACAAAGCCGTAAAGGTTTATCTGCCGCTGTATTCGCTCTTTAACTAATTAAATATATATTACTTACGAGGGCTTTCGCTACGCGTCGGCCCTCGAACTAACTCGTCCATCTATTGCTTACTTTTTAGCCTCTAGAACAATGTACTATTGTCAAATGGAAAAAAATGTCCCGAGTCTTTGAGGTAGGTCTGGGTTACAATAAGATGAAAATAAATTAAACAAAACTAAATTAATTAAAGATTTATTAAATCGAGCACGGAATCAGTCGGTCACAGGCCGACGATCTACCGAAAGGGTTAAAAGATTTTTCCAATGCTTGAAATTATTATTGTTATTAAATCATTTATTTCAGGCAGGGCCCATAACCATAAGTGTTAGTCAATATAAAAACAAACCTACGTATTGTTAATGAAAAACAGAGGTCACAAACACAACACGAGATATAATTATTACCGGATAAGCTGAAAATTTTAATATAAAATTATTTTTAGGTATGAATAAATAAAAATTGACAATTCAATAAAACAATGAACTAACATTTAGATTTTGACTCTAATGTAGCTATATTCCCTTATATTTTTTTATTGGTATAGGTATCTTTGAAACGATATGAGTTCCTGGGGTCAACATTATTTAGTATGCCAAACTCTTTTAATTATATTTTTATCAACAAATAATAAAAATAAATTGCAAGAGCAGTTTTAAAAATACCAGTCCAACAAAATATATGTGCTAAAAGTCACACAATTAAATTAATAATATTTACATTAAATGACATTAAAACTAAACTAATAAAATTAAGTAAGCCTAAAATATGGATAAACACAACTAGTAAGTAAAAAAATAAGTAGAAACATAATGCACACAGGAAAAATTAAAATTAAACAAATAACGATAAGATTATAAATAAAAAACTTGTCCAAGATCGGCGCCAGGCGGCAAGGTGCCCAGGAGGCTGGCGGTATTGCCACGTTGTATGGCAATACTTATGCGTTGGGCTAGGTAAGCGCCAGCCTTCTGGTCACCAGAAGCGTCGACAAGGCGCTTAGAAAGCACTTTAAATAGATTTAATGCGCTGGTGCCCCATGGCCCTAAGGTCTCGACGCCAAAAGGCTCAAACATGAAGCCACTGTCAATGCCAGCATATTTGAGCCTTTTGTGTGACTCGGCTGAGTCAGCAGCAGCACCAGCCCTAGTTGAGGTTCCAGGAAGGTGGGACGGCGCAAGGGTATCGACGCAGGTAGCGTCCCATACCAGTGGCCGTCCCAAGCTCCAGGGCACAAGCGTCATGCCGTCCGGCCTCTTGCCGTCGTCCCGGGCAAGACCAGTAGGCTCTAAGACGGCCGGAGCTCCGGCACTAGCGAGAGCCCGACGGATGAGGTCGTTCAGGCTGGCGTGACGCGGGATGCGGCCTGTGCTCCTGTGGCAGGAGAGGCCATGGTGCCCAAATTTGTCGACAGTGCAACCGCAGTGACACCGATGTGGAACGACGCATGTCACTCCAAGACGCAGTGACACGGCAACCCTAAAAGTTTTGTTGTCTAATATTGTACCTAAGTTGTGTGAAGGGAGTGCCTGTAGCCAACCGCCGGATTCCCATCTAGCAGTGGCAAGGAGACGCGCGCGATCTGCGGAGCTGGAAGACGTTTCATAAAGGTTATCCCGTACCAGCTCACACAGCGGCCCATCCCATTGCCTCTGCGAATGGGGTTTGTTTGGTAGGTCTGCAGTTGGACATAGCTCTTTCCAACGGTACTCGGCTTCAGCGAGAAAAGGGATTACAAAATTATTGTGAGGAGGCTTTAGTATTTGACTGATTAATTTTTGGGAGCCGTGTGCTGACGAGAGAAAAGCTGGGAGAGAAACGCTTGAAATTTTACGAATCCCAATGCCGCCATGCCGAATTGGCAAAGAAGCTTGGGTCCATTGGATTTCATTCAGATCGATGTTAGTGACTGATGAGATGGTTTTTTTAATGATATCGTCAAGAGGTGCCAGAAGGTGAGGGAATTTCCAAAAATGACTACAACGAAGCATATAGGTGAACTGTGGAACAAATAAGCAAAATTTTATAATGGTATACGCCATATGCGTGTTAATTTGGAGCAGGCGATCTGACACTGAATGAAATTTTTGAATTTTTTGTTCTACAAAATCAGGGAATGAATCATCCAAAATCGGCGACCCAAGGAGGTGGAGTGAGCTTTTATCCAGTAATTTGATATTGGGTGCTAAGGTTCGGAATTGCGAAAGTGCAGTATCTTTTTGCTGGTATGTGTCTGAGAAGAAAATTTCGCATTTGGAAAAATTAAGCTCTAGGCCTATAGCGTGGAATTCTAAGTTTAGTTGACGAAGATCTTCTAAAACTTCATTCACATCACCTCCGAGAGTACCGTCGTCTAAATACCAAACATTAAATTTGGAATTTAGTTTACTAATAATGGGGTGTATGGCGAGGCTGAATAGGGCTGGGCCTAAGGGGTCGCCTTGCTGACAACCTACTTCAGAGGATAAAATATTGTTTTTAAAAAGTAGTTTTGAGGGGGTACTATAGCACTGCCATATGAAAGAGTAAATTTGAGGTATTTTTTCCTTCACTTGGGTCAGCAGGGCGCCCCTATCTACGGAGTTAAAAGCATTTTTCACATCCACCTTTACGAGGACTTCGCCAGGTTGCTGAGAAATAAAAGTCCGTAAAGCGTGAACAGCTGCCTCGCAACCGCTCTTAGAGCCAAAACCTAACTGAGTTGGCTGAAAGTAGGGACTTAGTGTCTCTGACGCAATGCTGCAGCAGCATTTGGCAGCCAAGCGGCGATAGGTAGTACCTACCGCGATCGGTCTGATGCCACCGTCCCTTTTTATAAGAGCGCAGAGGTTTGCGCCGTATAACGTATCTGTCACATCCGTAGTTACCCTGCCTGCAAGCATGAAATTTATCAAGGATATTAATGAGCTTAGTAGGGACTCACAAGTATCCGTGGAGCAGTTGCCGATTAGGTCCTTTAGGTGTTGCGGCGTCAGGCCATCTAGGCCGCCTGCAGAGCCACTTGGGAATGACAACACTGCTCTTAGAGCTACTTCGGGAGATACTTGCAGGCAAGGTAAGGACGGGTCTGGTGGATCAGGGAGTATGTGGTTAGCTGGGGCAGGTGGATGCTTACTCCGTAGCGCGGTTAATGTTTCAGGTGAGTTTGGGGCAACAGTGTCACTGGAGAACAAAAGTCGGGCTGCACTTTTTATGTTGCCTTCGCCTATTTTGGACTCTATTAAACGAGTTAAGGAGGCATTGTATCTAGGTTTGGATATCGATAGATTTTGGATGTCGTGATGATGAATGCAATTCTGCTTTATGCGCGTTGTGAGCGAAGTTCCTTTCTGCGGTGGGTCTTTTACGTGAAGGACCCTGTTGGGGAACGTTAAGAGCTGCTCCCAGGCTTCAGACGTATTTTGGGAAATGGCGTTTTTTATTTCGTCGTTCAGTTTTTGAGCAACTTGTACCCGAGCTCCTCGAGGGATTCTTTTTATAATAGAAGTAGATTGTTTCAGGTTTGATAAGGTTTCTGGAAGTGATGGCCTAATAGGTGTGGTATTGAGGTTTGGCGTGGATGCTGGGGAAGGATCTGGGTTGGTAGTTATGCTTCGGTGAGAATGAATGCGGCTGTTGTGGATATTTAGGCCTCTTTGACCCTTGAAGAATCGAGCCTGGGGGCAGTGCGGGCATTTTATAAGGTTTTCCAATGACCCTGAAGGTGATTGTTGAGGTTGTGACTGTTGAGATCCTAAGATTGGAAGTGACATGCGAAAATAAAAACTTAAAACAGTTAACAGAAAGAAAGAGAACAAAATTAAAGCTAAGGTAAAAAAGCACATAAAAAATCACAAATAATATTCACCGCGTAAACTTCACTAATACAGATTTCACATTGTTTGTAGACTATAAATAAAATAATGATCACGTATAACAAATATTGTTATTTTTGTCATCATGTCACAAGTCGACATTTGGCAACTGGTCGCAGTGGTCGCGCGCAGGCGCGGGTGGACTCGGCGCCATGGTGACAAGCCTCGGATTGGCTCAAGGGGTCTCTCTGACGCAAGTTGCTTAGGCAACCGCTACAGCAACAAAAATGTCGTTGATTGAAAACAAATTTCACTATTGACAGAAAACATATGATTTCTGACGGCGAACATGATAGCCCATACACAGAAAAAAAACAGCACTGTGAACGCAGGAACAGCTAAGAAACCGACTTTTGTCGGCGAGAGCGTTGGTATTCCGCTAAAAGTATTTAAAATGAATTATTTTATGGGAGCCGTAGTAGACGGTTCTGACAGGTTGCAATTGTAAATAAATAAATGATATACTATTACAATGATGTTACAGAATTAATAATGTGCTAAAATATTATCCAAAAAATGAATAAGAGATGATAAATAGCCGTTTTCTCTGATCGATTGCTATGTACGTTTTCAGTAAATAATATAGAAATAGAAATATAAATATTTATTCGGCAAAAACATGATACAATAGGATACAAAGTCATTGGGTCCCGAGCTAGGATTCCCTGTGTTACGGGACCCAGTTATATGTATAGAATAATATCACTACCAGCTCTGTAGGTGTGTGGTGTTTTGTTTCTAGTGGTGAATAAGGTTGCTAGAGCTTCCGAAGATATGTAGGTACGCTGTTTTGAGAGCGAGGGAACGGCATGTATCTCTTGATGTTAACATAGTGAATCTGAAAATCAAAGGGTCGATGAAGCGCTTATGACTCTTATGAAGTCACAAGCGTCCGTGGGCTTGGGTGTCTAGGTACCATCAGGCAGACAATTTGCGTGTTTTTCATCGTCGTGACATTAAAATACATCACTCAATGTCAAGATATCTGTGACATTGAAATAATTGTATTGCGACTTATGTAAATTACTGTAATACCAAGAATTGTATTATTCATAAGTAATTTGGAGAGGACACGCTATTTATTATAGGTCAGTTAACAAAAGGTGCCATAAAATGAATTGTACGAAGAGGTCAAAATTGAAACTTTTAAAGTAATTTGGATTTTGATTGAAACCCATAGATTTGCAACAACAATAAATCGTTTTTAATGTTTGTACAGAACATTCAACCATTGAAACAATGTGTCAAAAGTCAACTGAAAATATCATACGACCTAAATCATGAAGTTATTTTCAACTACTATTTACTTATTTATCTAATTTCCTATTTTATTGATCATATATTGCCGAGTTGTTTTAGTAATCTAATGGAATGATCCGTGATGATTATTCGTATCGTATCAACATAACCGGCTTGGCACATAGTTCAATTTGTTTGTGCTGAAAAAATAATACCATAATATATAGCCTGTATTTTTAATATTACCTCAAATTGTAACCATACGTAGCTTTTAGTACTATGAACCGATATTGTAAGAAAATTGTATATTAGTCCTAACTACCAAAGCGTAATTAATTTTTGAAAATTTATTGAGCAGCAATGTAATGCTTAAACTCATTTGACACATGGAAGAAGCGGGTTACTTGTGACAGTTATGACGTCACATCATTGCGTGCTGAATTATTTTATAAGGAAAAAAAAGTTGGTAGTTGAGACATAAAAACTTGCAATATCGGTTCATAGGTCTAACACCTACCTCTGCGTAACGTTCCGAACTCGCGTCGGTCCGATTTAACTGTCAATGTTCCATATAAAAAGTGACATTTAGACCTACCCGACGTTCGTACAATGCGTTACGTGATCGACCTGCAGGTTACAATTTGAGGTAATATTAAAAATACACGCTGTATAATGTCAATGACACTTTATCTTTAATTTTCAGAGTAACAATTGAAGTGAATATTATGTATATTTCAACTATTGACCACTTTTTTTTTATACGACGACGGTGGAATACAAGTTTACGGCCTGCCTGATGTTAAACTGGTACCGTAGCCTATGGACACTTGTGACTCCAGTAGAATCACAAGCGCGTTGCCGACCCTTCATTCACTTGAGGATTCGCTGTGTTGGCAAATAGAGACATGCAGGTCCCTCACTACCACCCGGAACACAACACCATATACTTCATAGCATGCAATAATATAGCAACACTACAAAGGAGTGGTGCTATTATGGCTGTGGTCTTCTGTAAGGTGGAGGTACTTCCCCAGTTGGACTGCTCCACATACGAGCGAGATGTCATTCCGCTGTGCCCTACCTGTCTTGACTGTTCACCACCACTATTAGATATCGAGCATAGGGATTTTTGTCTTACATATTTTGAAGTTTTTGTTTTATATTGGAACATATAGGTCTAAACTACAAATTAAAGGAAAAATTGAAAAATTTAGGTTCCGAGCCGGATTTGAACCGGCGACCACAGGCATACATGGCCCGTCGCTACTAACCAACTGAGCTATCGGAACAATCTGTCTCAGCTCCTAAATCTTTCAATCAGTTCCTTCTCACAACACCTAAGGGAGGCATGTGGCGACATCTACCTAGAAGACATATGCTTCTTTAACGGCACCAACGTCTCAAATTATATTGAGAAATCGTCAGTAACGATGCGCCACCCCATACTTAATTACTTTTTTTGTATAACGCAGTTACGCGGTGTTGTGAGAAGGAACTGATTGAAAGATTTAGGAGCTGAGACAGATTGTTCCGATAGCTCAGTTGGTTAGTAGCAACGGGCCATGTATGCCTGTGGTAGCCGGTTCAAATCCGGCTCTGAACCTAATTTTTTCAATTTTTCCTTTAATTTGTACTTACGAATATCTTTGTATGACTGTTTGTTTCATAATTAATAAATAAAAATAAATAAATAATATCCTCAACGTTACCAGGGAATAGAAAGGACACCATCACCACCTCCGCCTCACATGCCCCAGCAGCAAACATGGCCAGCCCGTTGCCGCTCCAGCTCACGAATCCCACAAGTAAGTAAGATTGGTGCCGTATCAGAAGTTTGTAACAACTTCACGGTAGATGTCGCTACGAGCCTCCTTAAGGTTAATTAAAAGAGTGAAGGGATTGAAAGATTCGTTGCCACTGGCGGGACCCACGGTAGCTCAGTTGGATAAGAGCAATGGACGGATTCCAGAGGTCGTGGGATCAAATCCCGCCCGTGGCGAATAATTTTTCTATTTTTGATCGAAACTTAGAATTTCGTTAGCGGACGTTTCTGCTTATAGTATAAATTTAAGATTGAGATTATTATTAATGTGGCCCTTTTTAGGGTTCCGTACTCAAAAAGTAAAACGGGACCCTATTACTAAGACTTCGCTGTCCGTCCTTCCATTCGTCTGTCTGTCACCAGGCTGTATCTCAAGAACCGTGATAGCTAGAGAGTTGAAATTTTCACAGATTATGTATTTCTGCTGCCGCTATAACAACAAATACTAAACACAAAATAAAATCTTTTTTTAAGGGGGGCTCCCATACAAAAAACGTGATTTTTTGCCGTTTTTATAAATAATCTGTCACCAGGCTGTATCTCAAGAACCGTGATAGCTAGAGAGTTGAAATTTTCACAGATTATGTATTTCTGTTGCCGCTATAACAACAAATACTAAAAACAAAATAAAATATTTTTTAAGTGGGGCTCCCAAACAACAAACGTGATTTTTTTACCGTTTTTATAGATAATGGTACGGAACCCTTCGTGCGCGAGTCCAACTCGCACTTGGCCGGGTTTTTATAAAACTGTCATTGGAATTTTTTACGTTGGACGGTAGAGTTGCTTTTAGAATGGACTCATCATCATCATCGTCAAATCAACCGAAAGACGTCCACTGATGGACATAGGCCCCCCCAAAGAGTGCCAAAGTGATCGGTCTTGCGCCACCCGCATCCAGCGGACTCCTAAAACCTTTACCAGGTCATCAGTCCACCTTGTTGGTGGTCTACCCACGCTGCGTCTTCTACCACGGTCGCCACTCGAGAGCCTTTCTGGTATTGCGTGCAATGTGCGTTAGAATAAACTACTTTGATGTAATTTGACCAAGTCAAAAAATCTCAAACGCACTCAGATCCTTTGGGGCAAGTTTAACATTAGATGGGACAAGGGCAACAATTACCGCGGTCAAAAACGTTCAATCAATATGAATTAAGGAATACTTTTTTATTAGTAGGTGAAGGAAGGGGCTAATTTTATTTAAGCGATACCAGTGAGAGCGTGTCACATTGGCTGTTTGTACGGAATTGTTTTATCGCTTTAAGCAATATATTGTCAATGTAAAGAGGGACCATTTTAAGTATTTTAACACAGTTTGTAGAACGAAGTTGTTACAAATGTTACATCCCTTCTCTCCAACATGCAAGGATATTTCGTATTCGTAAACAAATTGAAATAATATTTGTTCCAACATAATTGGTGGGTCAAACAAGTATTGAGAGTACCTAATTAAAGTATATAACTTGCATATTTTTACATGATAAAACCTCGCTTTGCATCTTTGAATTACCCCAAACGAGTGTGCCATAAGCCATTAGAGAATTGAAATTAGCAAAGTAAACTTGTTACAAGGTTTCCCCCAAGTATGTGTTAGTTTACGCAATGCAAAGACAGCATTACTACATGCATCACTCCATATGGGTACATCTTATCGCAAAGACTATCGACATGGCACCTGCAAGGAACCTACTTATGCAGTAAAGTGGCTTTGGACTACACGTACGTACTTGTCAAATCTACTAAGAAAAAGGCAAATCTACTTCAAAATTGAGTTGCAATATTCCACCCGAGCAAACATAGTTATATAGTTACATACATGGTAGGTACAACTTACTACCTTAAAAGCAAATCCCTTAAATCCAATATCTCTTAAATATTTTTCTATCCTCGGATTTCCGCTTTCCCCGGTGTTCCACTTGACCTTAAAAATACCAGTTTATACGCAAATACGAGAACCGGGAAGGGTACTTACGTGATAAGATGCGATAAACCAAAGCTCAATACGTCTAGGCGATAGTCAGCGGTATCTTAAGTTATCGAAGTACCCAAGGTCTTTTCTGTATACCTTCAAGGTCGTTTTGATACTGGAGCGATGAAACATATACTACCTACCTTTTGTTATGAGCTTTCACCATTTTAGTATACTGTTCATCATTATTCAGAATTCGCAGGCATTTGAAGTTTGAAGCAACCTTGGCCGCTTTGACTGCTTTTTTTTCATGACTTCCCGAATGGGCCCTGAACTAAATAACGTTTACTAAAATGTGGTATGAATACCTACACACACTAATAAAATCAAACCTCACAAGAGAATTATATCCCATAAAAAAACATTCCATGTAAAAAATAGGCCAAGTCTCGAAACTCTTCCACCGTTAAAAGTTGCGAGATATTTCGTAGAGCCAAGTCAGGCATTCTTATTAATCTTTATTTTAGTTATTGATGACAACAGGTTTTTGCCCGACGACGGCAGAGCCGAACGGAAGGGATATGTTTTTAGCAGTCTATGTTTGTATGTTTGTATGTTCCGCTGTAGCGTTTTAAATACTGAACCGATTTTGAATAATGGGGTGTCAATCGATTCGAAATTATGCTCCGGTTAACATAGGATACCTTTTGTATGAAAAAGAAAAATATGATGGCTCATACAAATAAGTGACTGACTTTGAAAAAAATCTGTCGTTATCATAGCGTGTGGGGGATTAAATGAAAGAAGAGAAAATTTGGAGTTCAAATATATCAAAACATTATTAAACTAAAGTATAACAAGCGATAGGAAGACGATTCAAGTTTATATCAGCCTATAAGAATACTACTAGCGCTATCTATCGGCAATTCTGCAAATCATTTTGTTTGAATATCATCGAAATCGCTGAGGAAGAAGTAAATACTGAGAATCATCATTATGAAATATCGAACTCATCTGCAATTCTCTTCATTCTCAGAGGTTCTTTCTATCAAGGCAGTGATATTTTCAGTTCGACTAGCAGAGGCAAGCAATGCACAGCCAACGCAACATCCGAAATCGCACATTCATCCTCAAATCCACTACAGGGCTGGAAACCTTCAGATATTGACCGTGTGTTGATGTTTGGTGACAAATATCATAAGGTTTGCCTCGAAAATCTACGAGTATATAAATATACAGCCTGACCATCTCGCTACCGATGAGTTGTTGCCTTGTATTATATTACCATTGCTACCAAAATCCAAAAGTTATACACTGGATATTGGATGCGACGCCGCAGTAGGCTTAGTGATTCCTTCATTGACTGTACTTAGTGGCTATTACACTAGTATTAAAGTAGGACTGGAAGAGCTATCATGATGCATTATTACTTGCAATGATATTTCCGTGGCAGTCATTTCACAAAATCAAAAAAATTACTGAAGTATTTGACTCTCACTCTCGGAGTCCAAAAGGCCGCGTCGCACCTAGCGCTGGTCGTGCATGGTAATGATTTTTCCAACACTAGATACCTTATCAAAACACCTGCATTTCGCTCTGGCAGTGCGGTCGAGTAGAGATATTGAATTTTCTCTCACAATAGTGAAGTCACATTTAACAGAAGAAGACAGCGCAGCATTTGTTGAAGGGAACCAATTAAATGAAGCCAGTTCGAACGAATTTCATGACGGAATAATAAGCACTACTTTGTTAATGCCAAATGAGATTCCAGTACCCAACATCGCGCAGGTAATATGTCAAAACATTTATGATAATGACACCGTCTTACCGATCCGTGAAATACAGCGCAAAACCGCACTTCTCATAGAGCGGAGGGTTGAAGAGCTAGCCTGGGTTCAACTATTTCCGGATGGGAAAAATGGGCTAAATGAAATTAGACCTCTCCATTAGACTATTTTCAATCACGTGTGATGGGAAGTAACCTGAAGTAATAAACGATTTCAGAGCACATAATATATATTTTACGCGCTCTCAGTGGTAGAGCTTCTGAAAGCGAGACAAAATGTTTCCATTTGCGGAAGATTGCGGCAAGATGGCGTCCAACATAGTGATTAATTCCAAAACATACACCTATGCATGAGAAATATTCGAGGCACTTCTTCATACTGGCACAGGGCATATTCTGAGCTAATGGCCATGGTGCGTAACCTTGGACCAGCACACTGGTATGTTACTCTGTCATGCAATGACCTGAATTGGCCAGATATGCTACCCACTATTAGTGGCGGATGGAAGACCTTATGTTCGTGAGGAAGATCTCAATTTTGATGAAAAGTACAGTTAGTGGAGTCGTATTCTGTTACTTTATCGCGGCAATTCATGTTCCAGTTCAATGCTGAAAACCTCATCATCCGATCCCATCTTAGGGTGCGATATAGAAGACTTTTGGTGGCAAATTGAGTTCCAACTCCGTGGGAGTCCGCATGTCCATATGATGATCTGGTGCAAAGACATTTAAATTCACGTGCTGGAATAAAGCTTATACTAGTAGAAAGCGTAGTCACCTGTGAGATCCCAGCAGAGATTCTGATTGCAAACCCACCATCACACTGTTACCTACTACAAGCAAAATGACACTAATACGTGCAGATTTGGATTTGCGAGACCCGTGTCTAATGCTACTAAAATCCTCGACGAACACCACACCAGGCTGCAAAAAACGGTAGAAGATTTTACGAACTGAAACGAAATGAGACGGAAGTTATGATTAATAATTAAACAGAACATTACTATGTTTGTGGCGCGCGAACATCGACGTCCAACCCGTGGTTTTAGCTGTAAGTGTAGCAATGTTTATAGCTAAGTATATAGCAAAATCAGAACCTGCACAAATACAAAAAGCAGTGACTAAAGCATTGACGAGAATTAGCGAACGAGGTGGAAACTTGCGACAACAGATCTTCGCTGTTCAAAGCGTTCTCCTCAGTCATCATCAGGTCACGGCATCGGAGTATGCCTACAGGTTATGCCACGTAAGGGTGAGGGCAGCTCAAGAAAATATGTCTTTGTCAACACTTGTAAGCCACAAGAAAGGTACAGGATGCTACGGTTTGACACGGACTGTCCCGAATCTTTTAAAAACATTTTCGAACGATACGAAAATAGGCCAAGAAATTTGGAAAATATGAGCCTAGTCGAGTTTGCCGTAACTTATGAAGCCTTGTCTTCTGTTTCGTTACAAAATAATGACAACGGCGACAACGATACGTATCAAGCGGACGCAGAAGTAGGAACTGCGACGATTACGCTTTTGAACAGGATGGGACGCATGAGGAAGCGCTGTAAACCCGCCGTGCTACGAACTCGTTACAACACCGCCATGTCTGACCCTGAAGCATACTATTATAGTGTACTGGTAGTTCACTGTCCATTTCGAGCTGAGGACGAATTGCTGACGGGCCACGACAGCGTTAAAGACGCTTTTTTAGCCAAGCGCACTCTTTTACGACCGCTGCAAAGGGGTTACAGTATCGAACTAATGAACAGGTGGGAAGAAGAACTTCAGGATGCTCTTCGACGCGTAACAGCCGAAAACGCCGCTGACATATGTGTAAATAGTGTAAATTGTGTAAATACTGACATTCTGGACCCCGAACCTCACTTAGCCATACCTGAGGTAGACGAGGAAGTTACAGAATCGGCTAATAAATCTCTGATGACAGATGAAAATTTTTTGAGGACCGTGAATAGAAGTATAATAAGTAGATACCTAATTGTCCTCTCTATACATTTGATAGTAATTTTGTAATATAAATATCAAGACTGTATGTAAACAGTTTTATAATATATACATATATTACATACCAAGATTGTAACATGATTAAAAAAAGGAAAAATATGAAATATAAAGGAAAAGTATGAAGTAAAGTTTAATATCTATTTAAATTACCCCATTGTTACCCTCATATATCACCAATATTTTTAAATAAAATAGGATTACAAATAACACCCGACTACAGAACACGTCAAAAAAGTATAAAATAAAATAAAATTTAAAAAATAATACCCGACTCCGGACACGCGATCTGAAAAGTATTAAATAAGAAAACAATTTACTTCTGAAATCAAAACCTGACATTCAACTCTCTCATATATTTGGATAAAGCCGTGGTCGCATGCATCAACATATATTCAGGCTCCAAAGGCATGCGACCACGGCTTCATCCAAATATGAGAGAGTTGAATGTCAGGTTTTGATTTCAGAAGTAAATTGTTTTCTTATTTAATACTTTTCAGATCGCGTGTCCGGAGTCGGGTATTATTTTTTAAATTTTATTTTTACTCACATATTTGTACATCTTCAAGAATGTACAGTGGCGTCAATTCTATTTATCACTTTTCTATTCACTACGAGTCAACATTTTTAACAATAACCAAACACGCATCATCAATGTTTACAAATATTTGTGAAATTACCTATAATGGCGCGCAACAATTTTTTTTCGTGAAGTTCGCGCAGTGCGCCCGCAGCGAGGCAGGCTTAGATGAAATCCCTAAACAGCCAATACAAAATAAAATTGGCCCCATCCCATCTCCACGGAACATCCTCCAGAGCCGGTGCGGCTGCAGAGGCTGCGGAAAAGGCCAAAGTTAATAAATATAGGGGTCTCGGCGCTGAATACTGCTTTGTTCCATTCGGCGTCGAGACCCTTGGTCCATGGGGTCCCAGCGCACTCAACCTAATCAAAGAGCTCGACAAAAAATTTGCCGACACCACCGGGGACCGAAGAGCTGGCAGCTTCCTCGCTCAACGCATTAGTATTTTTTTAATTTATTTATTTATTTCAGACTCAGGGTCCATATAAATGTTAGTGCTTAGGTAGGTAATTACAATACACATACTTACAAACTAGAGGTTAGTACAAATTATACATTAAAAACAAACAAGAAAATGAATATAGCAATGTCAATATAAAAAATAATACATAATAGTAATATTTCTGCGAATGTCAATTTGTTTATATATAAAAAAATTAAACATTCTTGAACAATTACTTTTATTATTTATTATTTAATGTCAAATATTTTAGGCCTATCACCCATGTGAATGGAGTTCCAGTGCCTCACAACAGGGCAGTCGAACCTGTCCAGCACAACACTCAGAAGGCTGTTGGTACTGGCTCGCACTCTGCTCATCACAGAGGCAACACGTTTCCTCAATATTGTTTTAAAGCCATCCGTGTTAGCCTCTGCAAACATACCAGAAGCGCTGCACCAGCGAGGCAGTCCCAACAGCATCCTAAAAGCGTTATTGTACTGAACGCGTAGACTGTTGTACGTTTATTGAGCATAGTTGGTCCATAGGCTGCATGTATAAAAAAGTCTGACAGTATGCTTTAAAGAGAGTAATTTTCACATCACGTGAGCACCTAGCAAACCTACGGACCAACATATTAGCTCTCACAGCCTGGGCCCTTCGCTCACGCTCAATGTCTAAGTCATCAGTGAGACCCTCGACGACCCAGTGACCAAGGTACTTAAATTCAGTGACTCGTTTCAAGGGAACTCCTAACAGTTTTACTGGTGGAACTGTTTTAGGCTTTTTACTCCCAGCCTTGAAAACAAGAAATTCACTTTTCTTAGTGTTGTACCTCAGTCCATGAGCCGCCGCGTACTTCTCACAGATGCTTAATAAGTTCTCAAGAGCCCTTACCGATGGGCACAGCAGCACCATGTCGTCGGCGTAACTAATATTGTAAACAAATTTTCCATCTATAGAACACCCGACGCCGGCACCGCTGAGCTCATCGAGAAGACCGTTTATGTATAGATTGAAAAGGCGAGGCGACGATAACCCCCCCTGCCTCACCCCGCATTCCAATCCATACTCCTTTGAACTATGACCAGCCCACCTAACTGTGTTGGTTTGGTTGTTTTACCAAAATTGAAATAAGTTAATGATTTCTTTAGGTGTACTGGTTTCATTGCTCAGCTTTGACCAAAGAACTTCATAATCTACCAGGTCGAATGCATTCGACAGGTCCAAGAAACACGCGTAAACAGGGGTATTTCTCTTAACATAATACTGAACGGTGTGCTTGAGTCGCAGTATTGCTGTTTCAGTGGAGAGGCCCGGTCTGAATCCGAACTGAGCTTCATTCAGTTTAATATGCTTACTTACACAGCGATCAAGCAAACCGTCCAGCACCTTCGAGATGACTGTAGCTAGCGAGATAGGTCTATAATTGTTCCTGTCGGAGGCATCCGCAGTCTTATTTTTTATAATAGGAACTACAACGGTCTTCAAGAGCTCTCGAGGAAGATATCCATGCCCCATACACAAATTAAACAGCAACGCGAGCACCCTGGGCAAGTGAACTCCAGCATACTGGAGGTGCTCGATGCTAAGGTCGTCATGTCCTGGTGACTTACCACGTTTCATGTTTTTTATCAGCGTATGAATTTGTTTTGCTGAAAATCGCGTAATGTCACCATTCACATGCGCCCCTTCAACGAGCACCCTCTCAGAAGGTCCCAGCGGCGAGTCAACCTTAAAATGTCTACTAAACAGCTCAGCAATATGTTCCGGGTTACATAAGCCGTCCACATTCGAGGCGACGCGCGACGGGCCCTCCAGTTTTTTTGTGTGTTTCCAGAAGCGCGTAAAGTCTTTTGCCCTGTGACTGGTTGCTAAAACATCCATTTTTATTTGATCCTCGTTATCCTGGCACCATTTTAACTTGGACTTAAAGCGTTTTCTGGAATCACACATTCTGTTGTAGGCTTCCCCGAACGACGGCTTACCCTGTAGCAGCCACATTTGAAAGTTTAGCCTCGCCTCCTGGTGCACCTCCCTAACATGTCGGTTCCATCCAACTACATGTTTTTTAACATAACCTTTATTTAAGCCATAACAACTGATTGCCGATTCCTTCAAAACATGAACAATTTTATTATACAAGATGTCAATTATTATCCTATGATCTAAACAATTACATAAACTATCAGCACAATGTCCTAATTATATCGGGAAGTCAATGTGTTTTAATCTACTTGTACATATTTCATTGTATTTTTCTATTTGACTGGCACTCCTAGTGCCCCATTTTACCATACTAAAATCAGCCTTATTCACACAGTCATTCTTACCAGTAATATTACCTAAGCTACATTTTACTTCTAATGGTAAGTGATCTGACCAATACATATCATACCGCACGTTAACAAGGGTTATTGACTTCCACGCCGCTTCTGTCACCAAACAGTGATCCAACCAACGTTTACAGTTTGCATGACTGTCACTCGTGTATGTGTGCGTGCTTGATGTTTCACCCAATTTAGTTATATCCGCACAGCGCCATTCCCGTTCGTCACAAAAATGCATCATCTCTCTATAAAACCGTTCATTCGGATGTGCATTGAAATCCCCTAACACAATAGCCGAGTCCGTTTCACAGTTATCAATTACCGCGTTTATCTCACCTAAAACTTCTATGAATTCCGTAAGGTTTTCCGCACTATCCGTAGGCATGTACACTGAAAAAACCAAAATACTAGTGTCTTGTACCCGAGCTACGATTGCTGCCAGTCTATTACTTTGACACGGAACAAGACTAACTGACGAGAAAACACTATTTTTCCACATTAACGCCACACCCCCAAAAGGTCTCCCGCGCAGAATGCCAGCCGCCGAGTCAACAGCTGATTTACTTGTGTACTCGAAGTTAGCATCAATAGTTCCAATATAATTGGTGTCATGTGGTAACAACCAGGTTTCCTGAAGCGCCACTATATGAGCTGTTTTGCATAGCTCTCTAATGCCCCCGGCTGACCTTGACGCCGACTTACAATTAAATGTAACAAGTTTGAAATCAGCCATTATTATTGTCTATTCCAGCCTCTAAGATTTCCTTATTTGGAAATTTCCTATCGTTAAAGTTGACGAAACGACGAAAAATAATCCCCTCCGGCCACAAATTCTCGTCTAAAAACATATTTAATTTGTCCTTGGGTACAAACACTTTATGCCCTGTATGTTTTTTTCTGTTTCATTTTAATTTCAATTTAATTTGTATTGCGATACAGCGGGGAAATGCTGCCAGCATCTTCGGCACCATGCCGCGGGGAGACCCCTTAGTTTAGTCATAAGTAGTTTTATTTAGTTTTATTTATTCTTTTTTTTCTGGTTTTTAAGTTGAATTTGATACTACTTATAATATAATGTACATATACCGACTTGTAAAACTTTAGCAATATAATAGTTGTAAATAAATTAAAGTAAAATAAAATAAATATTTTATTGTTCAATTTAAATTCATGTAAAATGTTATCAAAAGTAAATAGTTTTACTGAATGAAACGTTTCTATATCATATCCAAAAAGAAATAATCAATTAATCCACAAGAAGGATTTAATTTGTTTAGTCGAGTAAGAATCCATTTGCCGAGAATTAAAAACAAACCTGTATAACCCGGTCAATTTAAGAATGCGCCGAGTCCATACATACACCTTGCTGCAAGGTGCCAACGTGTCTTAATCGGGATATAAACATAACTACACGAGTGTCGTAATCTTATTAAACACGCGTGTTTAATACCCAGGATTATGAGCCCAAAAGCGGCACAATAAGAGGCACGTTATGAGCAAATGTGTTGAAAATAAATAAATGGAGTAAAGTAGTAGTTCATTATGTTACTCAATTATACACTGTCAGCAAATGTCAGTTACGTACTGGTCAAAGATTATTATCGTAAGTATAATAATTGAAGACAAAAATTATTTTCAACACATTTGCTCGTAACGTGCCTCTTATTAGTCTTATTACATCGCTTTCAGGCTCATAATCCTGGGTTTTAAACACGCGTGTTTTAATAACATTAACATTACGTATATCCCGATTAAGACACGTTGGCGCTCTGCAGCAAAGTGTATGTATGAATACGGTAATTAATTAACCGGGTTGTACAGTTTTTTTTTTATTTCTAGTCAATTGGATTCTTACTCGACTAAACATAGTTATTTGTTATACAAGGGGGGACAGTTTTATTTCACCTGCGAGTGTTCATTTGAATCACGAGCTAGCGAAAGGATTATATGATTGACCACGGGCGAAGCGTGTGGTTCAAAAATAGAATCCTGAGCGTAGCGAGAGTTTCAGCACACGAGACGTAAAATAACTTTTCACCCGTGTATAACACAAAACTTTTCACCACAAACGTATGACAAAAAAAACTCACACTATCACACACTATCACACACTATCTCACACTATCTCACACTATCTCACACCATCTCTCACACTATCTCTCACACTATCACTAATGGTTCAGAGGAATCTATCGACACCTGAATCTAAATAGTCGTATCGGTTGAAAATAAATGTATTTTTTCAAGTTCAATATGGTTTGCATAAATTATAATAATACATTGTGATACAGAAGTGAGCTATGTTGATGGTTACCTACGAATACATCCGAGCTGTCAAAATTCCTCTATACATAGTCACATTTTAACGAACGCAACTTACGATTACAGACGTTTTGACCCGACCAAGGATCGGAAAACCCCTTTTTGTACTCGTCGATTAAAATCTGTGTATTAAGATTTCATAGAGAATACTGCAACGTCACTCTTTTCATAGTTGTAGTCCATGTTACTGTCGAAACAATCGAAATAACTGTTTCGATACGCTCCAGACAACCGAAAAAAAATAGAACTAAAATAAATTGACCAATCACGTGGCTGTTTTACCGAACTGTAATGAATTGGATCAATAGAATCGCTTTGATTATTGAGTTTACTCGTTGATGTCGTACGCTCGTTGATGTCTTTTAAGATATCAACGAGCGTACGAGCGATAGGCTGCACTTCGTTTCAACAGTATCGAGTTTGTTTAATTAGTTCAGTTGAATCGTAGAAAATTAATTTTAATGAACTCGTACAAAAAGTATTGTTCACAATAGTGTTATAATCAAGCTTTTTAATCTCGTACCTTACTAAGGCCAGCTTCGTGCCCTAAGCTTCGTGGCCTAAACACGGTACTCGACTAAAAAGCTCTCTATTATAACACGATTGTGAAAAATACTATTTCAGGCTTCAATATCGATTTAGGCCTATCGATTTGGTAACCCTATCAATTTTCCAATTTGAACCTCACCACAGAATAAGTAATAGTACAAGTACTAATCTTAACAAAACCCTATCTTATTTAGATAACTCATGGTTAATTTATGGTTACCACGTCCGATATGCTTACCATAACAATAGGGTTACCATAACAATAGGGTTACTATATCAGATCAGGTACCTAATCATAAGGTTACCATTATGGATAAGGTTTTAAAAAGAACTTCTAAAATAACCTTTACCCTAATAAGGGAAACCAGTTCCGGTCCCTGGACCCAACTCGCCCTGATCTAACAAAATTACGTGCCAATATCGCCCTATCAAATCTGAAAACGACCTCACACTTAAATATAAACATTAGACTAAATAATTCATCATTGTTTTCGTTGACTACTTCGCGTTTCGAAACCGCCTCCTATAACCCCATTCCATTGTGTACTTCTATTCTATTATTCAGAATGTACTTTAATTATTTACACGTATTTACAAATCCATTTGTCGGTTTATTTGCATTCCCGGGCTCCGAAAGATTAAATATTGACTGGTTTACTGGTCATAATGGTCTATCTTTCTGTCTGACTCACGATAGAAAAGAGGTTCTGTCATTTTGACGTCCACTAGAATAGACAAGCAACTTGTTTACATCGGTCGATAGTGTCAATCATCGAATATAAACTTTCGTGACACCTGTTGAAAATAATACTTATAATGACACGGTTAAACTCGTATAATTCTAACAGTCCCTGGGCGACCGAGCTCTGCTCGGGTGAAAATAAATAAAATACGGGGAAAACGAATTTTCCCAGACATGACACCTAGCTAGATCGGTTTCTCGCCCCCGTAAACCCCTAATTATATTCCAAATTTCATCGAAATCGTTAGGGCCGTTTCCGAGAACGTGATTGCAAATACATATACAAATATTGCTCGTTTAATAGTATAGAATGTTGTTTTAAAATGAGAGCCATATTATAAAAAGTGCAAAGAAAAAATATGATAATTTCAATGAAGAACACGTAAACAAATATATTAAACACATACATAAATAAACAAAATACAATATAAGATACATATTTCAGATACATATTTCTGTGGGTCAGCTACACTCAACGGGCAATCAACGTCTTGCGCGTTCAGTATAATAATACGCTTAGGTTGCTGTTGGGTCTTCCTAGACACTGTAGCGCTTCGGGAATGTTTTCCGTGACACGAGTAGACGGTTTCCACGCAATCTTGCGAAAACGGGTAGCCGGCATGAAGCGCCGTGTAAGGGACATCCCCAACAGCCGCCTAGCAATTATAGCAAATAGGCTGGACTGTCCCATAATGAAGCACTGGGACCAACTCCATGTTATGTAAATTTTATACTTACTAACATAAGTTTTTTGTACTCGACGATTAAAATATGTGTATTAAGATTTCATAGAGAATACTGCAACGTCACTCTTTTCATAATTGTAGTCCATGTTACTGTCGAAACAATCGAAATAACTACTTACCGATACGCTCCAGAAAACTAAAATAAGTATTCTATGTATTTAAGTATTTATTTCTCTATATAAGTATCTATATCGTCGTCTAGTACCCATAGTACAAGCTTTGCTTAGTTTGGGACTAGGTTGATTTGTGTAAGATTGTCCGCAAATATTTATTTATTTATAAATTCGACCAATCACGTGGCTGCTTTACTGAACTGTAATGAATTGGACCAATAGAATCGCTTTGATGTCGTACGCTCGTTGATGTCTTTTAAGATATCAACAAGCGTACGAGCGATGAGCTGCACTTCGTTTCAACAGTATCGAGTTTGTTTAATTAGTTCAGTTGACTCGTAGAAAATAAATTTTAATGAACTCGTACAAAAAGTATTGTTCACAATAGTGTTATAATCAAGCTTTTTAATCTCGTACCTTACTTAGGCGGTACTCGACTTAAAAGCTCTCTATTATAACACGATTGTGAAAAATACTATTTAAGTTACTTGAACTAACACATTAATGATTTTATTTTTTCTTGTAATGTATGGATCTTTGTTATCTGTAATAAATGATTGATTGATTGATTGATATTAACACATTAGATACATATATGTATATAACTACTACAAACACCCTTAAGGAAGCCACAATGTATGTCTAGACGGTACTAAATTGGACACTAACTTCATGCCAGTAAATTTCATTACCCATTGTTCGTCTTCGAAAATCTCGAAACGTCGCCCCGTTAGGACCGCCCTTCCGATTTTATATCTTGATTTATCTCGTACCGTTCTCAAAGACATGACAAACAAGCTCTGTTTATGGAAAGGAGCGATAAGCGGCACGATACCCACGTCGGAACGCGCAAACAAAAATATGACGTTTCACTGCCAACAAATTCGTATCGCTACGCTCGTAGCCGAGGTTTTCCCGCTCAATAAAGGAAAGTGCCTACGAAGAGGGTGGGTTCCGGGCAGTGATTGAGTTAAAGGCATGCACTTCAAAACTATCATCATCATCATATGATATCAGCCGAAAGACGTCCACTGCTGGACATAGGCCTCCCCCAAAGAGTGCCACAATGGCCGGTCCTGCGCCACCCGCATCCAGCGGACTCCCGCGACCTTTACCAGGTCATCAGTCCAACTAAAAAAAAACTAAAAACTATGACCTAACCTAACCTAACCTACCTCCCTTAAGTGACCATCCACATATTACGTAACAACTACAGACGGAGGGAGGGTCATGCCAAACGTGAGTACGTGTTAAAGAGATCGGGAAAAGCGTGAAGCGGGGGGGGGGTCCAAAAAGTTGGAAATTATCGTGACGTAATACGTGGACGGTCCTTAATAGAAAAAAAATTATTTCAGATATATCATGTACTTTTTTTTGCATAAGTATTTATATTGTGTTATTTGAACCCATATCAATTCCTCATTTTCCTTTCATACCTCAGCCAACTCAAAAATTAATTGAGTATAATAGCTTCATTATTTATTTATCGTATGGCTAATTGTTTCTCTACTTTAATTATAATATATTATATATTATTATATTATATATATATTATTATGGGACACAATCTTACACAAATCAACCTAGGCCCACGGTAAGCTCAGTAAGGCTTGTGTTGTGGGTACTAGGCGATGATATATATAATAGATAAATACATATAGATACTTAATATACATGTATAACATCCATAACTCAGGAACAAATATTCGTGATAAACACACAAATAAATGCCCTGACCGGGATTCGAACCCAGGACCTCCAGCTTCGTAGGCAGAGTCACTACCCACTGGGCTACGGAGGCCGTTCCAAAGCAAAATTTTGAGGAATAATAAGTATGACAACGATTAATCAAATTTATCTAATAAAAGCTACTGAAACTACAACGCTTGCCTAAATAGAAAATATTTCGGCTTTTTCGAGATTATTATGAATTGTATTTCTAGTGTGCTGGCTACGATTTCGAAGCGAATGGTGGTAATGGGACTTTTATTTATAACTTATAGATTTATCGTTTAAGAGGAGTTGTAACTCTTAAATGAGTTGGTAAACCATGAAAAATAAAAAAATATTCTCTGATCTTTCATTCATAATTGTACGTTTGAATTTGTCGTAGAGAATTAAATACCTAAAAAATATCTTGAAATGTAGTTTAACATTTCAAGACACATTCACTGCTAAGTGTCGCTACGCGCTATAATCCTAGCCGATCCTGTGGTTTTCCCCGTATTATGTAGCGGAAAGCGACTACGGAGTAGGCGCCCGCTAGGCGGGTTCCAAGCAGCGCAAGTGTTAAGTTAAAAAAAAAGGTAATTCATTCTGAAAATTAATTCTGAACTTTTCTATTCCGAAATAAAATAATCATTTGCTTTGACCATAATTTATTATTCAAAATTCAAAAGTTGGTCTGTGCGCAAGAGCACATCATTTTGAGCTTGAAGTCAAATAATTTAATGCACGTCAAACAAGATCGAATATATGAACTAGGGTGACCACATTTTGAGGGTAAAAGTCACCTTAACCTTTCCAATTTCCTCCTCCTTTAATTCGACTTGTCCATTTGAATTTAGACCGAAATATATATAACACAGCGTTTGATGTTAAGGCGCCGTAGGTTCAGCGAAGTGAAGCGAATTTTTGAAACAATATAATGCGTCTGTTTATAATAATATGGTTTAAAAAAAATAAGAATAGTAATCTTGAGGCTTTTCTGCAGGGAAATCAGTGATTCGAAACACGATTAAGCCATTTTCGCTTGATAGAAAAAAATCACGAACATAGGTCTACAACATATTAAAATTCACTTAAAACATTAGTAGCAAATTATGCACAATAGCTAAACGTATTAAAATTGGTTCCAAAAATCGGCAATATCATGTTTGAGGGATAGTGATTACTTTATTATTTATTGAAACGGACAAAAAATTAAAATTAAAAAACATGATATCCGCGCTTCCAAACACGCACTTCTATCTCACTCACGCTTATGCTCAGCGAGAGGGAGAGAAGACCATGAACCTACGGCGCCTTAAACAACGACCTAATATCGGTTTTCGTCCGTAAACTTTTGTAACAGTGGTGAATTTCACAATTTCTTCAAAACCCAACCTTACGCTTTTAAACATGAGGTTCATTAGTAGAACAGCTTTTTGAAGAATTGTTTTTCATTTGCTGAACCGATCAGTTTGAATCACGCGAGGTCGAATACCTACGTATTTTTGCCCTACTTTTAACCTACATTTTTTTTTAAATAAGCGATTGGTTTTTCTTTCAACCTCCGACGTTTGTTTTGTGGGGTGCTTTGTCTACGCTTTCATTAACGCTGGGCGCAAACGTCCAATTTCCACGTACGGTTTCCGGACTCAGTTTTCGACTTATAGCGCTCGCAGGCGTTTACAGAACAATAATTATCACTCTTGAAGGCTGTAAGTCGAAAACTGAATCCGGAAACCGTACGCGGCAACCGAACGTTTGCGCCCAGCCTTAAGAGAGAGTTAAGCCGGGGTTATATTAGCGCCACGCCGCGTGTCGCAACGCTTACTTTGTATTGAACGTGGCGACACGCGGGACTGAGGTAATGTAACCACGTTCATACAAAATGTATGTAACCGATTGCGTTGCGATACGCGGCGTGGCTCTAATATAACCCCGGCTCGAGGCGGCAATCGCCTCATCGTCACGGTTATTTCATTGCCGCCACACTTTCACGCCTTTGGTGGATTTAGCCTTTCCTGAAAACCCCCAACGATTGTCTAACCATGTGGTTAGACAATCGTTGGGGGTTTTCCCACACACCCATCCCCCCCCCCCCCCCCCCCCCCTTTCGACCGGGCGGACGGTGCATCAAGGCATCACCCTACGGAAAAAAAAGTGCGGGCGCGCGGGTGATATTAGTTTTTTCTGGCCTTATCTTAACAAACATTACAGATGATATTGTCCACGGTTTCCGCGAATATTACTTCAGTAGTTCTAATCGTTTTATGTAATACATTAGATATATTAGGGCTCATTCAAAATATAATTCATCTCGCTCATATGGAGCAGCCCGACTAGACCCCGACCTTACAGAAGACCGGAGTCATAATTTTTTTTTTCTATTAACACAACTTCCATAGTACCTCTATAGGTATATTTTTTGTTCCAGCGCGGACGGCCCGCGAGCTGTGTCGCGGCGAGGTAGACTATCCGTTTATTTCTAATTAGAACGCTTAGAAATAGACGGATAGTCTAGGTCGCCGCGACACAGCTCGCGGGCGGTCATGTGATAGCCGTGTGTGATAGCTCCAGATGATGCGCTGTGTTGAGTGCCCTCACTGTATTGAGAGTGCCCTCACTGTGTTGAGAGTCCCCTTACTGTGTTGAGAGTGCCCTCACTGTGTTCAGAGTGCCCTCACTGTGTTGAGAGTGCCCTCACTGTGTTAAGAGTGCCGTCACTGTGTTGAGAGTGCCCTCACTTTGTTGATAGTGCCCTCACTGTGTTGAGAGTGCCCTCACTATGTTGAGAGTGCCCTCACTGTGTTGAGAGGGCCCACACTTTGTTGAGAGTGCCTTCCTGTGTTGAAAGTGCCCTTACTGTGTTGACAGCTAGATACAAAACAAATGCAGGTCCCTAACTGCATTTGTATCTAACTGTCAACAAAACGAAACCTCGAATCCGTGTCTTATTAACTTCAGGCAGGACAGTATGCTTATTTTGTCACCATCGCAGTATGATTAGAAGTGATATTGAGCCAAGGGGTTTGTACTGATTTTATTGCTTAGTAACACTATACCATTCAAATCACAGCTCTATTAATAGTAGAGGTACCTATTACAGAAAATTGTAGGTTATTAACTTTACAACTACCCCAAACATAGAATAACGATTAAACTTTCTTCCGTAATCGGTTTGACCTAGAAAAGGTTCAAATTTAACATTATTGGTTTATTCTACTTCCAATCCTATTCAAATACTAAGGGTCAATTTTAGACGAACGTTTTGCATTCTGAAATCTAATTTAACTACAATTTATAATATTTTGCTTACTCGTTTCGACTTATTATTGTTCGGCGCTCCATAACTTTTTACCCTTCATTTCGCCCCCTCGAGGGGATAATTTCCAAGATAAAAACTATCCTTTGTCCATCCCCGGGACTCAAACTATATCCATGTAAAATTTCATCTAAATCGGTTCAACGGTTTATGCGTGAAGAGGTAACAGACAGACATACTGTGTTATTTTCGCATTTATAATATTACTAGCGACCCCTCCGGCTTCGCACGGGTGCAATGTTGATACTAAATAATTAAGTATACGTATTAAACATATAAACCTTTCTCTTGAATCACTCTATCTATTAAAAAAAAACCGCATCAAAATCCGTTGCGTAGTTTTAACGATCTAAGCATACATATGGACAGACAGACAGCGGGAAGCGACTTTGTTTCATAATATGTAGTGATTGATACCTATGAATAAAATATGGATAAAATATGAATAAAATATTTGGGCACCGGCTGAAGGAACTTTTATTGTCCAAACCGTTATATTCCGTGAAGGAATATAACGAAATCAAATTTTAAAATTAATTTGTTATGGTAATTATCTTTAAGTTATTAAGTATTTGTGTTGTTTTTGTTTTTTATACTATTTTGACATGTTACCGTTGTATTTTTATATTTTGATATTGTACCTATTGATAAAATAACTTATTTTGACATTTGACGTTGCTTAGGATATCCTAATTATGTATACAAGTTTATTGACATTATTATTTTTCTTTTTGACTTTTACTTGTGACATTTTCTATTGTTTTTATAATGTCAAATTATTATAGGTTGATTGACGATCTCTTAGTGAATCCATCTTATTTTTGATGTAAAATAATATGTTATTTTCTAAAAGAAATAAATGAATCTATCTATCTATCTATCTATCTATGGAACGAAATTTTGTATAAAAATACCTCTCAACACAACCACTCCCTCGGGAGCTTTTGCGACCTTATTAATTTACCAATATTCGTTTTATATTATCCAAACCATTTTCGTCAAACGATTCCAAATCAGTACGTTAAAGTCAATAACCGTACTCATCTATTAAAATTACTAAATTATTAGGAAGTTATTATAATAAGAATAGATGGTGCGCTAAGTGATTAGTTCTAAATATACGCTAGAAGTGCGTCATCAAACTATTTTCATGACACGACCTGCTTTTATAACATAGTAGATACGTCGTTAGTGTTTTGATTATGTAGGACATATGTACGGGTAGCACAGAGAGCCATGGAGCGCGCCATGCTCGGCATTAAGCTACAAGACCGTGTGAGGAATATTTAATTGAGATCCGACGTCGCACTAAAGTGCGTGACGTCGGCGAAGTCATAACCAAACTCAAATGGAGTTGGGCAGGACATATTGCCAGACAGCGTGACGGTAGGTGGACCAAAACGTTAACGGATTGATGGCCAATTGCAGGAAAAAGAAGCGTTGGTCGTCCACCAGCTCGATGGGTTGATGACATAAAAAAGCGGCCAAGTGCGAATCGGACTCGCACATGAAGGGTTCCGTAAAATAAATTGCGGTTTACGATTTATGACGTATTAAAAAAAAACTACTTGCTAGATCTCGTTCAAACCAATTTTCGGTGGAAATGTTGTACATCATATATTTTTTTTAGTTTTATCATTCTCTTATTTTAGAAGTTACAGGGGGGGGGGGGACACACATTTTACCACTTTGGAAGTGTCTCTCGCGCAAACTATTCAGTTTAGAATAAAATGATGTTAGAAACCTCAATATCATTTTTGAAGACCTATCCAGAGATACCCCACACGTATGGGTTAGATGAAACATTTTTGAGTTTCAGGTTTAAGTACGGGGAACCCCCAAAACTGTTTTTTTTTTCTATTTTTGTGTGAGAATCTTAATGCGGTTCACAGAATACATCTACTTACCAAAATTCAACAGTATAGTTCTTACAGTTTCGGAAAAAAGTGGCTGTGACATACGGACGGACAGACAGACATTACGAATCTATAAGGGTGCCGTTTTTTGCCATTTGGCTAAGGAACCCTAAAAAGACCGCGGGTCATTTCTGGATGAGACTAGCACGGGACCGGGATGGGTGGCGTACGCGAAGAGAGGCTTATGCTCAGCAGTGGGCGATTACAGGCTGAAAATGATGATGATGATGTACAATCGGCCTCATAAGTTGCTGAACACCTAAGTACCTTGTCGTTTTCACTCGTTTGACAACTTCATATGGCAGTTTAACATGACGTTTAATGCGACACAGTACAAAGGTGTTAAGCCCATTGTAAGGCTGACCGTTACATTACAGTCAATAGCATTAATATCTGACAAAACATCATTATCATCATCATCATCAATGTCAACATTATCATCTTCTAGGGAAAGGCCTCCTCTCATGGAAGAGAGCGAACATGCAATAGTCCCCACGGTGGCCCAGTGCGGGTTGGGAAGTAATTAATGGCCCTAAAAATCGTGTTAAATATGTTTGCGTGCTTTATTGGGGCGTGACTAATGAGAGGGTGCTGGAAATCTCGCAGCTGTCCAGTCTCACCGCTCTGCTCAAACAGAGAAGGTTGAGATGGCTTCGTCTTCCACGCCGTATCCTGCTTGGCGCCGTAGCTAATGCTAAAAGAGGTGTAGGACCTCTGCTACGCTTCAAGGATTGTGCCAAGCGGGATATGACAGCATTCGGCATCAATCACCAATGTTCATAGGCGCCGGCCTACGAATCGGAAACGATAACGCAAGTAAAGCAAAGATGGCAAGCGGTCAGTCATTGGATGGGTGACCGCCTATTTGAGAGGCACGCTAAGCAGTTGATCCCGGATGCTGTCTATGACAGTAGTCGTTAAGCCGAGTTAGAGGCCTTCGGGCGGCTTAAGAACCTCTAACAGTCGAGTTGCCCACTCACTTGACAAAGGGGGGACAACTGTCACTTGCGTCCGCAGGAGCTACCTACCACAACCCTGCACGTGTCCCCTGGGTGGTACTAAAAAGTGACAAACTCAAAGGCCAAATAATGTATGCCATACGATTAAATAAACCAATGTTGGGTGCACATTGCGGAAGATAGGATTAAGTGGCGAAGGGCTCTCACGGACGGACGCAAGAAACATGACAGAGCCTGGTTTGACCTTCTCGAAGGTAAAAGAAGGAGAAGACAAATAAACACCCCTCCATTACCTAATGTACAATTCCCCTGCCACCTTCGCGGAAGATAGTGCCGCTCCCGCATAGGGCTACATAGCCATTTAAAATACCGGCCAAGTGCGAGTCGGACTCGCGCACGAACAAACATTTTATTCTGTTTTTAGTAGGTATTTGTTGTTATAGCGGCAACAGAAATACATCATCTGTGAAAATTTCAACTGGAACTATCACGGTATCAGTGAGATACAGCCTGGAGACAGACAGATATACAAACAGACAGATAGACAGACAGACAGACAGACAGACAGACAGACGGACAGTTAGTAATAGGGTCCCGTTTTACTCTTTGAGTATACGGAACCCTAAAAAGTGCTCTACTATGCATTCGCAAAGCGCTGCTTTAATCGTCTGATAAAGACGTAGAGGCCAATGATCATATATGTATAAGATACGGTAGCCTAGTGGTTCAGGCATGCGGCTGTCGTGGGTTCGAATCCCGGCTCGTACAAATAAGTTTTTCGGAACGTATGTACGGAATATTTACCGTTAGCTTTTAGGTGAAGGAAAACTTTGTGAGGAAACCGGTCTAATCCCAATAAGGTCTAGTTTTCCCTCTGGGTTGGAAGGTCAGATGGCAGTCGCTTTCTTGGAACTGGTGCCTATGCCAAATCTTGGGATTAGGTGTCAAAGCGGACCCCGTGCTCGTCTAGGACCCAGGAGGATGATGATGTTGTAGCATATATGTATAAATGCTGCTGATTGTACAAGTGTATGGGTTGAGATTATATAACGTAGCTGACTATTTTTAAAACCGTCATAGGAATTGGAACCTTACACCTTGGACGGTAGAGTTTCTTTTTGAATAAACTCCTTTGATGCGATTCGGCCAACTCCAATAATCTCAAGCAAAGATACATAATACGTAAAATCTCCATAAATAATTGAAGTGTGACTGCTTGATCTTTTTCAAACCTGCGAGCCCCTGATACGGAAATTAGTGCGAGTTTATTGGATACAAGCTGCCCGCGCGGTGTCGCCTGCCTATTGCAAAGAACGTAGGCAAACCCGCAGGATATCATCATCATCATCATATCAGCCGACAGACGTCCACTGCTGGACATAGGCCTCCCCCAAAGAATGCCAAAATAACCGGTCCTGCGCCTCCCGCATCCAGCGGACTCCCGCGACCTTTGCCAGGTAATCAGTTTACCTTGTGGGAGGCCTACCCACGCCGCGCCTTCCAGTACGTTGCCGCTACTCGAGAATCTTTCCGTCCCAACGGCCATCGGTTATACGTGCAATGTGCCCACTGCCACTTAAGTAACAAAGTGCCGCGGGATATAATATAGCCTAAATGTTCCTAACACAATAAAGAGAAAAAAAAATCCATCCAGAAAGTTCATTCTACATAATTTTTTTTTCTTACTCAACAAAAATTACGATAAAGTTATTCTAAATCTTCGCCAAACTGCATGGTTTTGTCCCATTTCTTCAAAATAATCAGTCTAAGGGCCTTTGCACACCGCGTTTTTTAAACGCGTCGTCGACGCGCGGTTGTATCGAATCACGTGTATATCGACAGAAACGCGCGTCGACTGCGCGGTTACAAAACGTGGTGTGCATAGGCTCTTAGAGCAGTTACACACGGCGACTTTATGCCGCGGTACAAACGCGCGTTTCACGAACACGTGACACTAGCCATAGATCATCTGTCAAAATCGGGGGGTTAGATCGGTCTCCCAAACGCGTTAGTTCCGCGTAGCAGAATTTCCATTCGCGTTTTTACCTAACTGCCGAAGGAGAGGAGGGTTATGTTTTTCGAGCGTGTGTATGTATGTAAGTATGTATGTATGTGTGTACGTCTTATTCTTTGACACGCCCTGCAGCCTAAACCGTTTGACAGATTTCGACATATGAGGTGTCATTGGATTCCTCATAATCGTGGGAGTGACATAGGCTATAGTATTTGCAAAAAAGCAGTTGCGTTTTCAAAAAATCTTTTGATTTCACTTGTTTCCCCACAATTTATATTCAACCCCCGACGGAAAAAGAGGGATGTTATAAGTTTGACGTGTCTGTGTGTTTTTTTAACAGAAAGCTGACGTGATATAAATAGTGGGGAAAAACGCGAATGGAATTTCTGCTACGCGGAACTAACGCGTTTGGGGAACTGGTTTAGCTTCTCTCGAAATCACCTGTATCGATACTGTATCGCATAAGTATCGCTGCAAGAAAGCCGAAAAGTCGCCTGAGAGCTAAGATTATTTCAGTTGCATCATATTAATACCGTCCAAGGTAGAAAATTCCAAACACAGTTTAATCTATCTATATCTATATATACATATAATAAAGCTGAAGAGGGTCGAAAGTCTGTACATGGAAGATATTCGAAAAAAAATTGGCTAGGGATACTTAAAATCGATAACAGAACACGTTCCAACAGTTTTTAGAATTTTTGTCTGTTTGTCTGTTTGTCTGTTTATCTGTTTATCTGTTTGTCTGTTTATGTGACCGCGCATCACGTGAAAACGGCTGAACCGATTAAAATGAAATTTGGTATAGAGATAGTTTGAGTCATAGGGAAGGACTTAGGGTAGTTTTTATCCTGGAAAGCAACCCCTAAGGGGATGAAATGGGGGGTGGAAATTTGTATGGAGCTACTTAAACCGCTGCACCGATTTGGATGAAATTTCATATATGATTAGTTTGAGTCCCGGAGAAGGTTAAAGGATAGGTTTCATCCCGAAAATCTTCCCTTTAGGGGGTAAAATGGGGGGGGGGGGGGGGGGTGAAAAATTTGGTTTAGAGGTAGTTTAAGTTCTGGGAAAGGACATTGGATAGTTTTTATTCCGGAAATCTTTCCCTGAGGGGGTGAAATGGGGGGTGAAATTTTGGATGGACTCCGTTTAGATCAAATTTTGGTATAGATATAGTTTGAGTCCCGGAGAATGACAATGGATAGTTTGAATCCCGAAAATCATCCCCCAAGGGTATGAAATAGGGATGTAAATGTGGATAAATCCCATTTAGTTAAAATTTGGTATAGAGATAAAAGGAGTCCCAGGGAAGGACAATGCATAGTTTTTATCCTAAATCATCTCTTAAGGGGGTGAAATGGGGTATGAAAATTTGGATGGAACCCATTTACGGTATAGCGAGTTGGAGTCTAAGGGAAGGACATAGGATAGTTTTTATCCCGAAAATCATCCCCTAAGGGGGTGTAATTGGGGGTGGAAATTTGTTTGTGACACACTTTGATAAAATTTGGTCGAAAGATAGTTTGAGTCCTGGAAAAGGACATATAATAGTTTCTATTCCAGAAATCATCCCCTGAGGGGGTGAAATGGGGGTGAAAATTTGGATGTAGCCCATTTATATGAAATTCGGTATAGAGATAGTTTGAGTCCTGGAGAATGACAGCGGATAGTTTTTATCCCGAAAATCATCCTCTAAGGAGGTGAAATAGGGGGTGAATATTTGGATTGAACCCATTTACAGTAAAGCGGTAATGGGGAGTCCTGGGGAATATGAACATTACATAAGTAAATATATGTATGTGACGTTCCAAGGGTAAAGGTACCTTATGGCGGCCTTAGTTTTGAAGATGTTTTCTAAAACGGGGTAAAAAAGACGTTTTGTTATGGCTATTTTGAAAACTATTAGATGTAACATTTTGTTGAAGTATTTTTATTTTTAATATAAAATGTTTAAATTACAAGTCAGTTAATTTAATCCTACGGTTTAGTAGAAAAGGTCCTTACGGCCGTGTGATATGAAAATATGCAAAATAATACTGAAAAAAGCCTACATGCAACTATACCCTTTCCTTCATACAATCCATACTAATATTACAAATGCGAAAGTAACTCTGTCTGTCTGTTACCTTTTCATGCTTAAACCGCTGAACCGATTGAGATGAAATTTGGTATAGAAATACTTTGAATTCCGGGGCCTTCCCAAAGAGTCCTTACTAAAGATAGTTTTTATCTGGAAATTCATCACCTAAGGGGGTGAAAAGGGGGGAGAAAGTTACGATATAAACGAGTTCCGCGCGGACGAAGTCGCGGGCAAAAGCTAGTAAATAATAAAGTTTAAAACAAAATAGCGCCATTTGTGAAAGCCCAATACTATTGTGTTAGGTATAGAATATTATTTTTTTCATCTATGAGAGCCTTTACCCAGCGGTAGGACGTAGGGTATATGTAGGCTGATTTATTAATTCATTATTTTTATGCAGGGTGTATGCAAAATCGTCTGCCAAAAGACTAGGGTGGGTAGGTATGGTCACATGCAACAAATTTTGGGCCAATTAACACCTTGTCCTGTCCACGGTGTTTTATTTTTGTCTTTTTTTTCTCGGCATTTCCAAAAAAATACAGCGTTGCTTACCTATCTTTTTTTATGTAACAGCACATTTTTTTTTTTTTAATCTCTTATGTATGCGTATCCAATAGAAATCTTATTTTCATTTAGATAGGAAATAAAAAAAAAGTTATGACGCGAGGACACAAAATAAAAATCATGAAGCTCAAGTACATGGCACAGTTAAAAAAAATTTGAAACTCCTCAGATCTTACAATATCATAAAAAAATCTCCAGTTGATGTATATCCACATACCACATGTCTAGAATCACGTACAATTTTCCGGCAAAAAATGGTTTCTGTCTAAAATGGTGGACTGGTGGTTTTGCTCGGTTAGTAGTTAGTACGTCCAGCCAGTTACCAAACCAGGCAGAGAAGAGGCCAGGACGAGTGTTATTTTGCCCTTAATGTGTTGCATGTGACCCTACCTAACCACGCTAGTCTTTTGGCAGACGATCTTCCTTACACCCTGTATAATCTTCGCCTCGAAGTAAGATTTTCGTCCAATTCTATTAGTCGTATCGATTTGAAACTTTGCAAGTTTGTTTTATATATGTATAGTTAGCAATACTATAATATCTCTGTCTTTCAAAATCAGAATGACCAAGACACGTTCATCAAGACCCTTGGCACAATGATTTGTATAGCGCATTCGAATCGGACAATCAACAAGGTTTCCCCACTTTTGTATCCAACATCGATTGACCGTAATCCCTAATAGACAGGGAAAGTCAGACGGACAAACACAATAATGTCAACATAACAACTTGATAAAGGGAAACTGGCCTACAAACGTACAGGTCGATAGGCTTATACCGCTAGAGCGTAGGGCATTAACACTCTAGGGCCGTAATGCTATGAAGAGACTAGGCTTGATTTTGAAAATTAATATTACCTACTCAACTGCGACGAGTTTGGGATTGGAATACCTGTCAGATCATACAAACTCCGGGTTCGAATCCCGGTCAGGGCATTTATTTGTGTATTTATCACGAATATTTATTCTTGAGTTATGGATGTTATATGTGTATATAAGTATCAATATGTGGAAAAACTGTATTTAATCCTATTCTAATCCCAGTTCGATAATACAGGAAATTAATGATTGAAGGAGGATAGTTAAATGAAAGGCAAAAACTTAATAATTTACGGTCATACCTGACCACAAAGTAGCAATTAATCTTAAAAAATTAAATTAAAATGTTGTACTCTCTCGTAAGTAATGTACTATTATTGCTTCAAACGGTTCTGGAGTCGGAGTTTGGATTATACTTCACTAGCAAATTTTATCTCGCTCGCTCGCTAATGTCACGAAATTGAATAAAAATTCATATAATCAAAACGAATGATTATTTCGGTATGTCAAAAGTTCCGATTTTGGACAAGTGAATTACCAATACCACTGTTGTACTTATAGTGTTTGTTGTAGTTTACAATACCTAAAAACCTAGATAGTTACCTATTTAAAAAAACACACACCAAAAAACACCGTTTCATAATCCCGGGTGTCTTTTGAACGATCAATGAATCTGTTGCATCTCGTTTGAAGTAAACACCAATCAAAAACATTAATTAAAACAGTCGACTTTTCAGAGTGACATCCAAAGTGTTATTACAATGCTACGTGTGACGTTAATCCAAAAACAAGCCTTATTCTCGTAACCATAGAGTCCGGTTCGGATCAGTTTGAGGTCTTCGCTACTTTTGCTTCGGACTGTAAGTAAGACAAGACGTGCGTGGGCGAGACGTGTCGCAGATATAATAAAAGTCTGTATGGATGTGGTTGATACAAATATGCATAAACTTTAAAAAAGTTTTCGGTGTCATCTCCGTATTACGTAATTAAAACCCTCTCGCCCTAAATGTGCCAAATATCAAGGAAACATTGCTTGATAAACTGACGAATACTTAAGTTTCTGAACCGAAAAACCTCACTCTTTTCTTTACGAAACCGGGAATAGCTTTAGAAATTATTAAACTCTGGAAAAAGCTTAAGGATAAATGACTTGGAATTATATGGTGTTTCTACCAAAATTACTACGTCCACACGTAGGATTAGGTAGCAGGATTGTTAATTTTGTTGCTGATGTTCCCCAACTAGGCGCTAGTGTTTACGGTAGCCATTTCTCGTTCCAGCTCTTCGAGCAACACGGAAGGGAGTAGGCATTCGCACCATTTCCACTCTGCCAAAGCACAAGCCCAAGTGGGCATACTTCGTACACAAAAAATATATGAAGGTGTGCAAGTTTTTTCAGTGTATTGTGTCATTTTTGATGTATCAGTGTCATCGTCACTCGTCACAGCAAACTCTCTCCCCCCCCCCCCCCCCCCCCTCCCGGCCCCGCAAGAAATGACGGAATTATTTGACTGTGATATTCATAGCTAATGTCGCGGGAGTCCGCTGGATGCGGGTGGCGCAGGACCGGCCATTGTGGCACTCTTTGGGGGAGGCCTATGTCCAGCAGTGGACGTCCTTCGGCTGATATGATGATGATGATGATGATTCATAGCTAAGGCGACTCCCTTCCGCTAGGATGGCCGTGTTGCTCGAAGTTCCAGCTCAACGGGGATACTAGATATTGTTTGGCTTCCAAGCCCGTTCCCACTTGTCGACTGACGGGCTCGGATTCTAATCGGGATTCGCCACCTCTGTTCACACTAGTCGGTTGTCGGCCACGGTCGAAGCAGGTGCCAACGAGGAAGTTTTGTCGGTCCCGACATCCGACAAATGTGAACAGCGTCATACTTACTCATAGGTGAACGAAATCCGGCAATGTTTTGTCCGGAGGAGAGGGCCTGCAAAACACTCGACATTTCTTGTTGGCACCGACACAAAATCGGTGTCGGGCAAGTGTGAATAGCTTCATATTAAATGTTCAGCCAAGGAACACCCTATTCAAATCCAGGTCCGACAGCCGACAAGTGGGAACGGGCTCTTGTCGTTTCCAGTAGAAAAAGTTCTGTGGACGCAGAGTTCAGGTATAATCTTGTTACGAGTGCCCTGTGGCCGGAACTGTTATGTAATGGCTAGCCTAGCAACATGTGACTCTGACATTAATATTCCTGTTTGCAGATCGTTTAATGCCAAAGCGTTTATTTTATGGTCACTGCCGCTTATGTGCCTAGGGTGGACTTTTATAAAGCATACACACAGAGACTGCTAACCCTTATTTTTAGCTCCGTAGTTGGGTTATTATCAACTGCATAGCCAAATCGATCGCGGTTGAATAGTACCTACATGGTAACAACATTGACAGGACAAAAAATATTACTTTGACGTAATTATATAACAACATTGTCAGAACTATTATATTCCCAAACCTATCAAGGTAACATAACATTGTCACTACAGAGGGAATATATTAGCATATTGTCTTATCTCAATGAACTAATAGATTTATAGCATCTGGGTTTACTCGTAGGTATTAACAGTATAATAAATAAAAGCAGATAAACAATAAGTTTCAGTCAAACATTAAATTTTTAGTACAAAATATGTTTACACTTTTGCACCTTATTCCATTGTAATAAGGCGAAAACTGTAAACCTATTTTTGGCGTCGACTGTACAAGCTTTTATCACAAACTGTACTTTTCTGTATAGGTATATCGTCATCAACTTACTCATTGAGACGATTCTAACGAGCTCTAACAGAGGCTGACAAGACCCAATTTGTTGAAATAGATAATATTTAAGCAGATTTTTTAATAAAAACTATTGGTTCGAGCACATTCAAAAATATATAAGTTATTATTCATCATATTTCCAAGACCGTAGATGGACTCAAAACATAATTGGACGAAATCGGCTCGATAAAAAATAATTGCAAAGATTGGTCTTAAAATCATCTTAAACGGTTCTAAGTCCTTATTGTTTTGACGTATGGGTCTGCAATTAAAAACTACCTAATAAACTGCTAATGAGCCATATTTCACAAATAATCTACACTTTTTTTTATTTAAATATTTATACATTATTTTCTTCTAAAACCTGGCCGCCCAAGTAACACTCGCTCTCGATTTTTCCGATACAAATAGACAGTGTGCGCGTACCTTAAGTGCTGCATTCCCATGGTCACACGAGAAAAAAAAGACTCGAGGATATTCTGAACCCAATACATTATATATATTATCTTGAAAATATTTTCTCCTGACAAGTTTTTATTTCCTTCATCAAAACTAAGATTCTCCACTTAAAAAGATCGCGTTTTCTTAATCTAGAAATACAAAAAAGTATTGTTTCAAGAGCATATTCTTAAAAAAAGACAATACGGAGATTTTTATTCCAGTAATCCATATCATTTCGGGGCAATATAAATATTTATTTGAGCAAGATTATTTATTTCTTAGTTCAAAATAGATATCTTCACTTAAACACGATTTTAATTTTCACTTCGGACTAACGGAAGTCTTTTTCTTTGGGTATATGAAATAACTGTTTTAAAATGAGATGTTAAATGATGAACACAAAACGGTCTCCATTTTTGAAACAAAATCATGGACGTAGCATGGTTGCCATGTTGGTATGTGTGTCCTGTGTGTTTGTGAATAAATGTATCTTTCTTTTTTTCTTTCTTTCTTTCCATTGTATCACGTATCGTTGTGGATAAGACATCCGTCACTCTCGCACTCGTATGCTTGTCAGAACGTGACGGATGTCGACATTCACAGCGATAAGTGATAAAATACCCTTCACAAGATGGGAAGACGACATCGTTGGAACTGCTGGTTCCTCCTGGACACGAATAGTCCAGGATAGAGAGAGGTGGAATCGTTTGGAGGAGGCCTATACCCGCTTAGGAGTTCATTCAGAATTTAGTTCTTAGATTTCATCATCATTTCCTTGCCTTTATCCCATTTACTTGGGGTCGGCGCAGCATGTCTTTTTCTTCCATACTTCTCTGTCAGCCGTCATATCATCATTCACTTCTTTTCTCTTCATATCGTCTCTCACACAGTCCATCCACCTTTTTCTTGGCCTACCTCGTCTTTTACATCCATCCACATTCATACCTAATACTCTTTTGGTCACATGACTTTCATCCCTTTAGATTTAGATTTAAAATAATAATAATAATAAGATACAAGAATAGACTAACAAGTAATATAATAAAATATAAAAACATATACTAACTTTACAGATTTCTTTTTCTATACAAGATATCATAGATAGGTATTAACTGTGTAACTGGAAATGAAATAAAGGCTTTTTATATTTATTTTATAACTGATAAAATGGAAAGTTAAATAAACGCTTGTAAAATACGATTTCAATATACAGGTGCCTAGCTAGCGCGTATATGTCCGACATAAAACCTTCTTCCATCACGCAAATACATGCTTGCTATAGTCTGGACGTTTAGGTATTTAAAAAAATATAAACAAAAAACACCACGTGACTTGGTCATTCAACCAATCATAGCAACTTTTTGTATCTATGGTATTATCTTATTGGCTGAAAGACCAAGTCACGTGGTGTTTTTTGTTTACATTTTTTTTAATACCTAAACGTCCAGACTATAGTAAGGGACCAATGAATCGAACTACAGACTAATTGAGAATAGATTGGAAATATGTACAATAGAAACTGATACCGCTATGTCATCTATCAGCTGTATGCAATGGCTTTGCGGTATTTCTTTGTATTAATTTGAGTAAGGTCCCGTTACAATTATACCTAGTATAATTGTAACGGGACCTCACTAAAATTATTAAATACTAAATACTGTTCATTGTTAATTTATTCAACGGAGTAAAATGACGTTTCAAGTGTTGTCAGTTTTTTACATCTCTTAAATAGTGATGTGCTACAATCGATAATTACCGAAGAGTTTTAGGCGGGTATGTTTAGACAAGTCCTCATAAAGTTTAAGGGGAATACGCATCATTTTATTTATTCCGTATCGGTATGTTCTTGTGTAGAACTTGAACTTGTTTCAGAATCGGTACCCTACTTCCACAATGAACTTTTCAGCCATCCCTTCTAAAATAAAGTTTCTTTGCGTTATTTTCCGATGCGGATGAAATTCATCTCATCGGAATTCCCTGTGCGGCCGGCAAAATGAATATTTGCCCTTGAGAAATACAATGTGAAATGTGACAGACACACGTATGTGAAACGTATAACAACCCTCTTTTTCCTCATAAAATAGTATTTTATACAATCGTCACACAATGAGGGCTCTTAAAGTCGAGTACCGTGATTAGGCCACGAGGCTTGCCATGGATAAAAACATACGTTTTCTGCCACGGCTAACGTAGTATAGTATAACCCAAACATGATGTCCATTAAGTGCTCTAAATATGACGGTGTGAATCAAATCATACGTACCATTGTATCTTTTCATACAGCTTTCTATTCAAAGCGGAATACTGTTGTTTCACTCACAAAGGATTTAAAATCACACATTAACTAATTTGGTCTGACATTGACATTACTAATGACATGACAGTTTAGTTATGTGTCACAATGCGGTGACATCAGAACAAAGACTAACAACTGAATCATATTATGTTATTGAAATATTAAGACCACATACATTTTAGTTGTTGTCATCGGTATCTATAGAAATGTTCTTATGGATTTCAATGGCAAAAAAGAAATGTAAGCCTGGTGAAAAAACATAAAGCACTATAGAGCCTATAACTGTGGGAGAACTGGGACGTGTCTTGTCAAACGTGGGGCGAATCCCCCGTCCGTAGGAATTACCCATCGCTACCCTACACGTGACCCGGGCGGTGCTAAAAGTGCAACAACCTGGCAACCGTACCGTCTTTTCGAAGATCTCACGGTTCTAATACAATGATTTGCCATACGATAAAATAAAATCCCCCGTTAATGGTTGGTATGTCCAGATGTCGCATTTCTCAACCGTTTGTCGTGTAATTTTGTAAGCAGGTTCGTTAAGTAAAAATTTTTTTTTGTCGAGTCACCTCTTCGAAATTATAAAATTTTATTTTGTTGAGACGAGAGTCTTTGACCAGTGTTTGTTGCCAGTGATGACATATGGCACTGAAACGTGGTCGCTTACAATGGGCCTCATAAGAGGGCTCAAAGTCACCCAATGGGCAATGGAGAGGGCTATGTTGGGAGTTTCTATGTGCGATCGCATCAGAAATGCGGCTATCCTCAGCAGAACCAAGGTATCGATATAGCCCTCCGAATCGCTAAACGTAAGTGGCAGTGGGCGGGGCACATTGCACGTAGAACCGATGGCCGTTGGGGCGGAAAGGTTCTCGACCACGTACCGGAAGGCGCGGCGTGGGTAGGCCCCCCCTCAAGGTGGACTTATGACCTGGTAAAGGCCGCGGGAGTTCGCTGGATGCGGGTGACGCAGGTCCAGTCACTTTGGCGCTCTTTGGAGGAGGCCTATGTCCAGCAGTGGACGTCTTTCGGCTGATATGATGATGATGATATTTTTTTGAAAATAGACAGGCTCGCGTGTTTTCCAGCTCACAAAGCCACTAGTTTAGTCGAAGGCTCGGCAACCATAGGTATTTTGTTCTAGTAAAAAACAGCTTGATGCTGGTGATATTACATGTCATCTGAATTAGACAACTGTGCAAAGTATTTCCAATAATTCAGTTAAATGTTGAACTGTATTATATAACTGAATTATATGAAGAACTTTGAACGAAGGACAAATTGAAGGGAAATCGTTGAAAGATTCATCGCTCCGAGCTGAATTGACCGCCTAAGCCAAAATATCGGTTCAATTCAAATCAAGCTCAGGGCAATGAATTTTCAACTTCTCCCCGTCAGATTGAAGTTTATAGTAGAAAACGTAATTAATTTTTAAGTACAAATCTGTTATGATTTCCTCACTGACCCATTCAGTTTCTCACCAATTCACGAAATAGTGTCCCACACCTTCCTAGTTCCTAAAGATATAAATAGGTAAATATGTTCGGCCAACCATCCGTGTCATTAGAGAGGTGGTGAGAGACTCATCATGTTTTCTTAAGCTATATTTGCTTAAAGAAATAGAATATTAAGTATATTATTTTTCTAGTTGAAGCAGACACTATTCGTGGTCAAGAGCCCATTTGAAGTTACAATGTTTATACAAGTCTTAGCCGGCAACATTCGTAAAAAGGCCAGTCATTATTGGTAGAGTACTTAAGGTGGTTCGATTCCCATACAAAACGTTATTCGACATTCGTAGGCTAACGGCGTGATATTTTAAGAAACTTATGTAACAAACTTTCATAAATTGGCTTCCCATTTGCGCCAAATTCCCCCTTTCCTAGAATAAACTTGTATAAACTAGATTAATTTGAGAAATTGGTTTGTCACGTGATATTTTGGGAAAACTATTTTTCTCAAATTAATCTAGTTTATACAAGTTTATTCTAGGAAAGGGGGAATTTGGCGCAAATGGGAAGCCAATTGATGAAAGTTTGTTACATAAGTTTCTTAAAATATCACGCCGTTAGCCTGCGAATGTCAAATAACGCTTTGTATGGCAATCGAACCACCTTAAGTGTTGCCAGATAAGACTGCAAAATTGTAGGTAGGTAATTGTTCCGGATTTCCACGGAGCAGCTACCGCGGAACATGTCGTAAATGTATTTAATTTTACCAAAAAACAATCTAAATCTGAATCTGTTCGTTCGAATGTGCAAGTGCGACAGAGATAGTGATAAACGAACGAATAAAGTTGGCATTTCGCGGTAACCGCTTTAGTATCTAACCTTTTTATACTCATGTCAGACTTGACTGGCCACTAGGTTCTTAAGTTTATGAAGCTATTGTCAAATATTGTCATTACCATATGTCTGCTTATAATTTTGTTGTATTTTTCAGGCGAAGGCGTCAAAATGAGCTATTTAGAAAAAGTTGACCGGTACCTGGACTCTCTGAAGGTTGGAAAAAGTACGTATCAATAAATTTGTTGTTTTACAAAGTATACGAAGTTTTGATTCGGCTGAGCGGTTCCGGAGATTACCCCGTAGATACAAAGTACACAAACATACTATCTCACAGACTTTTTATCTTTATAATATTAGTATAGAAGTATATATACGTAAACGGATAGTAAACGGCCTCCGTAGCCCAGTGGGTAGTGACTCTGCCTATGAGGCTGGAGGTCCCGGGTTCGAATCCCGGTCAGGGCATTTATTTGTGTATTATCACGAATATTTGTTCCTGAGTTATGGATGTTATATATGTATATAAGTATATATATGTATGTATCTATTATATATATCATCGCCTAGTACCCACAACACAAGCCTTACTGAGCTTACCGTGGGCCTAGGTTGATTTGTGTAAGATTGTCCCGTAATATTTATTTATTATTTATTTATATACTAATATAGTACGTTTGTATATTATGTAGGCGGTAATCTTCGGAACCAACTACTAGGTCCTTAGAATAATAACGCATAGAAACGCAGTCACGCGCAACGGTGAGGCCACTAAAACTCGGCCTTAAATGGCCCAGTACGCCGATCGGTGGAACAAAATTGGTGCGTTTGTGTGCGTACTGGCGCGTGTGAATACGAGTTGATCACAACTACATGAATCCATTTTATGCCTCACGCTTGGCGCGTCGGCCGTATGAAACTATCCTTCTATGCGTTATTACTTATTATTCTAAGACTAGGTCAAACAATGTTTTACTTGTGTATAGAATGTAGAATGAACTTTCTGGATGGACATCTCTTTGATGTCGACTGTACAGACATTTTTGACGTTTGTTTCATACAAATATAAAAAAAAAAAATACTTTATTTCAGACCTAATGATAAATGTAGCTGACTGTACAGTCGCCATCTCATACGTCGGTACACTATAGGTGTTCAAAAATATCTGCACATGCACCCTAATGCCTTGAAAATAGAGGTGTGTTCCGATGTTTGTGAGCTGCTTGTTTGCTCCGATGTATGTGAGCTGCTTGTTTGCTCCGATGTTTGTGAGATGCTTGTTTGCTCCGATGTATAGCGACTGTACCTATCGGAATACCCTTGTAGCAAAATCAATGTTTTCCCTAAACGACTGCGGCGTTACCACGAACTTCGAATCTCGAACTTCGTATATCTCCGTTTCGGTCGCTCGAGTACCATAAACCATTTGTGCGATAGAGACGGAGATATACGAAGTTCGAGATTCGAAGTTCGTGGTACCGTCGCTGGATCTATAAATGATAACGACGTGAACGTCAATGACCTTTGTAACAAAACGCCAGGTTTTTATAATGTCATAATTCTAACGACCCCATTTGGCTACTCTCCCACTTTTTTATGATGCTATCCGAAATAATGTTATGTCTGTATAAGTCAAAATCAGACTTCGCTAAACCACGCATGCTAATTGCAGCATTATGGCGTCACATTTTTATAACTAACTATATTGGCTCAGTGATCCAAAAAGGGTATTGACCTCCGAAACGAGCGCACACCACACCACCTTATCCTCAATCCTGCGCCACTTCCTGCCAGCTTGAAGTCGATCCGCTATCGCTCAGCTATACCAGGCCCCTATCTCAACAACTTGTCAATTGTCAACTGACAACGACAATTCTCCGTACAATGCTGGTTCCACAAGTAACCTAGCGACCACCTTAACTTCTCGAACAAGCAATGTATGCCGAATTGTCAGTGTCATGTGACAATTGTCAAGTTGGTGAAATAGGGTCCTGCACGGTCACAAGACGACCGCGACATACTCTCGAGCTCTCTCGCACTATCCGTCTCTTTCTAAGTGGTCTAATAAAAGAGAGACGCATAGTGCGAGAGAGCTCGAGAGTAATGTCGCGGCCGTCTTGTGATAGCCGTGCTGCACGGGTATAGTCCATTTCAAATACGAAGGACCTATGCACTTGAAACTTAACAATAGGGCTCATAATGTTTGCCTTTGAGTATCTTTTGTTATCACTAATCCTATTGTTAACGCCCATTGACCGTCTCAAGTGCATCGGGCCTTCGTATTTGAAATACACTATATCACAAGACGGCCGCGACATACTCTCGAGCTCTCTCGCACTATCCGTCTCTCTCTAATTAGACCACTTGGAAAGAGACGGATAGTGCGAGAGAGCTCGAGAGTATGTCGCGGCCGTCTTGTGAGAGCCGTGCTGGGCTGCCCAGTAGGCGGCGATAAGTCGGTCGGCCCAAGTACGCTCGCTTGACTGCCCGATCCTCTCCCGCGGTGACATTCGCAGTAGATGACCGAACCACCGAAATCTCTGTGGGATTTCGTTTCGCTGATAATGTCACAACTTTATATAAATAAATAAATTTTAATATTTGCGGACAATCTTACACAAATCAACCTAGTCCCAAACTAAGCAAAGCTTGTACTATGGGTACTAGACGACGATATAGATACTTATATAGAGAAATAAATACTTAAATACATAGAAAACATCCATGACTCAGGAACAAATATTCGTGCTCATCACACAAATAAATGCCCTTACCGGGATTCGAACCCAGGACCTCTTGCTTCGTAGGCAGGGTCACTACCAACTAGGCTAAAGCGGTCGTCCTAACTTCACTTATTGTGTGAATGTCATGCCCTTGCCAGACAAATAATGAATTACTTTGGTAACGGCTATCCGCAACCAAAGGAATTGAAGGTGCTCCCGGTGAACTGCATCATCCGTTTTGTGGAAATGATGGAGCAAGCCTGGGAGCAGGCATAAAGGAGAGGGCAAATGCACAAAAGATCCCACTGGATCGAAGTTCATCCGAGGGGCCCTCACCTAGATAAGATAGCTACAATTTAGAAATGGCTGTTTCGGTCGTATAACAATGCGTTTAGGTGCCTACATACCTCGTTGTCATACTATTTTGTTTTTCGAATCTTTGAAGTCTTATATCTTTTAAAATAATAGATTTATTAGCTAAAATATATATACACATACAAAGGGAACTGATATAAATCTATTGACAATAATAATAACTAAATATTAGGGGACAATCATATACAAATCAAACTGCATGTGTTATAGGAACTAGATGTCAGTATATCTAATAGATAGAATACCTAAGTTAAAACTAGAGCTAACTTGAAACTCAAACCACGTCTAAAAAGCGTATCTAATAGTGGCATCTTACAAAAGATGCTGGCAGCATTTCCTCGCTGGATAGCAGTACTAAACCTCTGTGCTGTTTTTTTAGGAATTTACAAATTAATAGTGTCCGACCGAAGGTTCGGTTTCGGTTTCGGCCAGTTTCGGCCAAAATATCATGTTTCGGCTGTTGTGTTTCGGTTTCGGCCAAAAAACGGCCGAACCTTTCGGCCGGGCCGAAACTTACGAAACGGTAATTCGGGTCGCGTTCGGCTAACTTCGGGTAATATGGCGTAGCTCGCTGGCCACCGGCTCAGTGAAGTGACGCTTTGTGTGCTTGTTCCCTAATAGGCTTGTTGCGTGGTGTTAAAATTGATAACGTCGTGTTGCTAAATGGATAGTAAACCATCAAATGATTGTAATAAAGTATAAATTACAAAATATAATTCAAATCATAAAAAGATATGAACCTTGTAAGTTTAGAAATTTTTTATTTTATTTATTGTCCAAGAGTAAATTTAAAGGTACCAATAGAATCCTTACGCTTTTACAGAAACAAATTTGTATGACAACTATGGACCTAAACGCAGTATTTCGCGACCGAAACAGCAATTTACTTCATTTTCCATGCAACGGTTAGTACTAATTGCACGCTGTGACATCATACTTTAAAGTCAATCAGTATGAAGCGTTTCGGCTGCTGTCAGCGAGGTCCGTCTTTAAGTCGATTTTTTGGGTATTAATGTCTATTAAATATAGTTGCTTCCATACAAACATTTGTTCGTCTACAAAAACTGGTTCGAATGGCATCGTAAACAAATTTAAGGTCACAAGCCCATTATGGTAACTTGTAGTAAACCTTGTTTTATTTTATACAACCTTCACGAGTTTCAGGTGTTACATTGTTCATATGTGTATAAAAGCGGTTTTACGTCATTTTTTCAACGATTTAACTAGTCTACAAAAGGTTCGGTTTCTGAAAAAAAATGTGTTTCAGTCGGACACTACAAAGTACCCATTTCATAAAAAAAATGTCCTCCTTCAGGTGCCTTGGTGGATTCATGGTTCATGATGTCCAGTCCAATGCCTATCCTGTGTGTCGTCGTCGCTTACCTGATCATCGTGCGGGTTGGACCCAGCTGCATGAAGAACCGTCCACCCCTGAGGATCACGAAGCTCATCACCTACTACAATGCTACGCAGGTCCTGTTATCCGTGATGATGGTCTATAAGGTGAGGAATGTAGTGTGGCCGTGAATGGGTTAAGACCTATTAGGTCCATCCACAGAACACTAAATACTATAGAAGGGGTATCAAGCGCGATTTCCATCGGGACCGGTGTCGCCGCCTCGTGTCCTCCACCGAGCCTACAACAACACGGCGATCGGGTGACGTTGGTACGGAAGCTTGAGCGCATGCTCAAACTCTAGTGGCGCGCATGCCACGCCCACATCGCCATTCTATAGTATTAAGTGTTCTGTGGGTCCATCAATGCCCATTTTTTAGCCTTTTAATTTTGAAGCGTTTGTAGCACACATCGAAATAGAAAGGCCATGTTTAATGAATACTTTACTCTAATAGTGACTCTATTATTAAAGTAGCAAGGTTCAAATGAAAACGAAAGGTATATCGGTATTAACAACTTTTTATTAGTAGTTGAAGATACTTAGTACCAACAACGTAAACAATTACCGGTAACACTTAAGTAACAATAAATGACAAAGACTAAGTCTTCTTTTTGTGGCTAGTACAGTGATAAGTGAATTCGTTCTACATTCTACATCTAATATTGTTGTTAATGAAAAAATATTTTAGAATGTGATAATTGTTTCATCACTATTTAAGAGCTAGGCTCTTGTCGGTGGAGTAACACCTTATCTTATCTACAAAACTGATTCGAACCATAGCTATCATCATCATCATTTCCTTGCCCTTATCGCATTTTACTTGGGGCCGGCGCAGCATGTCTTTTTCTTCCATACTTCTCTGTCAGCCGTCATCTCATCAGTTCTCAAACCATAGCTATCATTCTGGATAAAATTATTAGAAACTTTACACGGGTCTAACGAGATTTTTGACATTTTACCTTTATTTCTGACGTTTCTGTACTATGCGATGGGATTTTAACTATTTTAAGACAAAATTACTTACTAGAAAAACACTACAAAAATTCAACAAGACTGTTACTATCAGCTTCAAATGAAATCGAATTCCCACGAGTTTATTACTAAATATAGTTTTCACTTTTTCAGGCCTTCAGCTTAAACATATTTAGAGACGGCGTGCTATATGCGGGCTGCAGATATCCGTCGAATACTCAAAATAAACAGGTTTGTATTCATTCAAATAATTATTAACCCGTCACGCAACCTGTAGACTGTAGGGTTTTCCATAGGGTTTATTTTAGAAGTTGTTTTTAAAACCCTATCCGTAAAGGTTAACCTTGTTTATTTGTTTGTTTATTCTTAAATTTACAAAAGAAGAACTTATAGTACAAAAGGCGAACTAATGCTATGAAGCATTCAAAACCCTATCTCAATAGGGTTAACTTATGGTTACCTTATGATTACGACATCCGATATGATTACCATATAGTAATATGGGTGGATCAAGCAAAGCGTCTTATTCGCCGTCCTAAACCCAAAACCTAAGTGAGGAAACGGTTTATATTTTTCAAAAATAATTTACGCAGCTGAAAAGTCTGCAACTTTTTTCTGGTGCTAAAGGAGGTTATTCCTATCACCAAAAGAATTATCAGGCAATTCTAAAATTTTCATCCATTCCCAATAGGGAACGTTACGCAAAACTCTTCGTAGGTGGCGACACTAGCAGCGTTGACATTGTATCTCGTTCCCACTTGCTGTATTGTCTATGCAAGCATCCTTGTCACTCATTTGACAATCATTTGTGCATGGGTGTGTGAATCCCTATATTCCTATACTGTTTTACTATTAGTGGTAGTGCTGCCTCTGGCGGCAGAACATTGCAGTAATGTTCCCTATTGAGTTAATTTTTCAAAACCAAGGAAAACCTAACTTGTGTATAAAGTATAATTTACTTAGAGAGTTAATTTTTCATTGATTTTCTATCTAACGTGACACGCCACGTGTTAAGCTTCTGAACGCCATTCTTTACGTACGAAAGTGACACCGAGACGACCATCTTTTTCCATAATAATGTGAATATGAATCTTAGTTGAAAGAATGAGGGTGACTTTATCTGTAGTCATCAGAACAAAATTTCAAGAAAATAGCAAGCTACATTTTGAACTGCAATTGCTACTTTATTTTGTTAGGCGCTAGTGGTTTTCTAGTGAAATCGAAGCATTATTTATTTTACACGCGATTTAATTTATTTGTCTTGTGGTAAAACTATTAAGTTAATTTATCTAACGAGCAGCAGGCATTGTAATTTTTTTTATTTGGTACCTACTCAATTTCTTTCATACAATGGGGCCTCTCGGTATGTGCCTTTCTCTCTCTCCCTATATTCATGGGTTATAAGAGACAGATATAGTGTACGCCGATTATTTGGCTCCAGAAATGTAAAAATAAACTAAACACCCTGGCTAATTCCAACAAAGTTATACTTAGATGGGTACCAGGACATTCTAACATTGTAGGAAATGAAAAAGCAGATGAGTTTGCAAGGCAGGAAGCAGACACAACCCTGGTCGGCCCAGAACCGTTCTGTGGTATCACAAAACGGAAAGCATATTATCTGCTAAACAACGTAGAAAAATCAGATGCAGTCAAGCTGTGCAAGTTCACCAAAGGACAAAAACAGGCTAAATAAAGCCCTGATCAAAGGGTTCAATAGTAAGCTGTCTAAAGAGCTATTACAACTCAAAAGGCACAAAACCCGCGCAGTGACAAGAATCCTGACAGGACGTTGCAAATTGAACAAACACCTGTTCCAAATGGGTATGAAACAGGACGCAACTTGCAGGTTCTGCCAGGAGACAGAGGAGACAGCAATGCACATTCTCTGCTCCTGCGGACCACTCATGCACAAATGAAGTACCTACCTAGGGCGGCACATATCGTGCACCCAGAAGAGATATAACATATCACCGCCCAAAGAATCTGGAATTTCCTCGAGGCAACGGACCTTAATGACGAACTCTAAAGAAAGGGCTGCCGCAATAGATCACTTGCTAATCGAAGCGGCATATTAAGGCCCACAAATAAAATAAAAAAATATATATTTGGCTGCACATTATAGGGACGGGGAGGTTTTCGCCACCCGGTACCGTTGTGAGATTACAATAAGAATGTGACCTGTTGGATGACACCACAATAGCTTTTAGGGTTCCGTACTCAAAGAGTAAAACGGGACCCTATTGCTAAGACTTCGGTGTCCGTCCGTCCGTCCGTCTGTCTGTCACCAGGCTGTATCTCTAGAACCGTGATAGCTAGAGAGTTGAAATTTTTACAGATTATGTATTTCTGTTGCCGCTATAAGAACAAATACTAAAAACAAAATATATATATTTTTTTAAGGGGTGCTCCCATACAAGAAGCGTGATTTTTTTGCGGTTTTTATAGATAATTTATTTAATTTTATTTATTTAATTTGTTTATTTCGAACCACATATAGTTCATATACAATCATTAAAATAAAGTACACATTAAAAATAAAATAAGACATTAAAATAAGACAATACAATTATTAGCTACAACATGTAAGGAGTTCCAGTGCTCCACCATCGGGCATTCCAGCCTATCAACAATGGTGTTCAGGAGGCTGTTGTCGCTGCCTCGCACACGGCGCATCAGAGAGGCAACTCGTTTTCGAATTATAGCATGAAAACTATCAACTCTAGCCTCTGCAAACATTCCTGATGCGCTGCAAAAGCGAGGCAGCCCCAACAACATCCTGAAACCATTATTGTACTGGACGCGTAAGGCATTGAGAGCTCTCTGCGTGCACTTGGTCCACAAGCTACACGTGTAGAAAGTCTGACAAAATGCCTTAAAAAGGGTTATTTTGACATCCCTCGTACAACGTGCGAACCTGCGGACCAACATGTTGCTCCTCACTGCCAATGCCCTACGCTCCCGCTCCACATCGAGATCATCTGAGAGGTCCTCGGTGACCCAGTGCCCCAGATACTTGAACTTTGTGACTTTAGTCAACTCCGTTCCTCCAAGTTTAAGCGGTGGCACAGATTTCGGTTTTTTGTTTCCTGCCTTGAATACAAGTAGCTCGCTTTTCTTAGAGTTATATCTGAGACCGTGGGCCTCCACGTACCTCTCACAAATGCCAATCAAAATCTCGAGAGCCCCAATCGATGGGGCCAGCAGCGCCATATCGTCAGCGTAGCTAACGTTGTTCATAATTTGGCCACCAACTGAGCACCCAACCCTGGCACTGCTGAGCTCATCGATCAAGTTATTTATGTACAGGTTGAAAAGCCGTGGAGACGTCAACCCCCCTTGTCTCACACCGCATTCCAACCTGTACTCCTCCGAGTAAGCGCCTGCCCATCTCACACTGTTCATTTGGTTATGGTACCAATATCTTAAAATAAAAACCAGCTCTTTGGGTGTAGCTGTCTCCCTCAAGAGCTTTTCCCACAGTAAATTGTACGACACAAGATCGAAGGCTTTCGATAGGTCCAAAAAGCAGGTGTATACCGGAGTGTTACGCGAAGTATAGTAATGAACCGTATGCTTGAGTCGTAAAATCGCTGTTTCGGTAGAAAGCCCTGGCCTGAAACCGAACTGCGCCTCATTGAGCAATATATGATGAGAAAGATTACGATCAAGCAGACGGTCCAAAACCTTCGCCACCACGGTTGCCAATGATATGGGACGGTAATTATTTTTATCAGCATTATCTCCGGTCCTGTTTTTCGGTATTGGTACAACGATGGTTTTCATGGTACGGTACCCTTCGTGCCTTTTGGACTCGCCCAACTCGCACATGGCCGGTTTTTTTTATTTTCTTCCTTGTTTGGCATGCAGTCTCATAGTAGCGTCCACCTGCAGGTGGACATGATAGCCAGCAAAATCCAAAAGTCTGCTGGAATGTACAGCAAAAAAAAAACAATGATTAACTGTCTTCTTTTTACAGCTACTGGAATTGGGCTGGTGGTACTTCTTCGCCAAGTTTACTGAACTTCTCGATACTGTGTTCTTTGTGCTTCGGAAAAAGGACAAACAGGTGAGCAGTTGAGGTAACCTAAGGGTGTGATTACCTACACTCTCAGACCAAGAAAAAAGATAGAGCATTACGAACAACCTAGTAAAGCCGGTTTTCAACCAAGCCAAATAAGTTTATCACACGCCCACGCACACATATACAAATAAAATTGCACAAAACTCTTCAGCACGTGAAACAATGCTAACAATATCACCTATTTCGAGTTTTGTGCAATTTAGTTTGTTTATGTATGCGTGAGCGTGAGCTAAACTTATTTGGCTTGGTTGAAAACCAGCTTCACTAGGTTGTTCGTCATGCTCCGTCTATCTTTTTTCTTGGTCTGAGCCTACACTTTGATTAGTTATTACTGCGAGATCATACAATTCCGACTCGCATTTGCAGGAAATGTATGAACTTATCTCTAGGGGTATCAACAAGTATTTCTTCCTCACGGCCATCTACGGTCAAGGACTTTAAGTAATTGTTGAACCATTTAGGTGTCAACTATATTTGTTTTTTTTATAATTAAGCTATGAAGTGTCCAGTATAAAGTGATCTCTAAATGGCTCAACAATTAAAGTCCGTGACTGTAGCTATATATTTTTAAAACAGTGATAGGGCATCTCCTAAGCGCCCAAATACAAGAAAAAGAAGCTTGTCACTAATGAAATGATTTGGTCAGAATCAGAATCAGAAAAAGTATTTACGTCATACCTGGCCATAAAGTAGGAATTACCGCACGCTATGCGTGCGGAAAACCCCACTTCCTGGCCAGATAGAGACGTAAAATGTTGTACTCACCACGGGCGGTAATAAAGAAAGCCTCAGAGCGCATATTTATCGCCCTTGCCTTCGGCTCGGGCGTCAAATACCTGCGATCTGAGACATTCTTTGTTTAACCGCCCTAGGTAAGTAATGTACTATTATTGGTACACAATAAAAATACATAAAGAAAAATAAAAATCAGCGACTTCGATTTCTGAAAAATTGTGCCCTGATAAGATAATTATTAAGTAATTTTATTTTGTCCCCAGGTGACATTCCTCCACGTGTACCACCACGCGATCATGGCACTGTACTCCTGGAGCTACCTGAAGTTCGCCGCCGGCGGGCAAGGGACCATTCTCGCGCTCCTCAACTCTGCCGTCCACATCGTCATGTACTCCTACTACTTTCTCTCCGGTCTGGGACCTAAGTTCCAGAAGTATCTGTGGTGGAAGAAGTACGTCACTACGTTGCAGCTGGTGAGTGGAATTCTCTTATTTTAGAGCGGTCTTGGTGGCATTTTAAGTCATCATCATCATCATCGTCAAATATTTAACAGTCTAGCTTGGTGGTTTGCCTTCCACATAGCAGAGATGATAGCAGAGAGGTGGGACTCGGACATACTCCGCCGATACACCGACCTACACGTCCTAAAAAAAAAAAAAAAATAAATTAAATTAATGCATGTGGCTATAATTTTACTAATATAGTTATATAGTTGTATAAGTGTTTTGTGTTTTTGTTTTGTGTTTTGTAATGCTATGGATCTAAGAAATCTGAAAATAAACCATTTTTTTTTTTTTTTTTTTTTTTTATTATTATTATTTTTTTTTATAGCAATATGATGGGGGTTAAATCCACTTGCTATTGCTTGGTCAAAAGTCCTACCGAAACCAGCTTCCTCAGCATTCTGCCATTACTGATACAGCTGCTGCTCTATATCAGGGATCAGTCATCATCAGGTCAAGTATATAAGAAAACCTTTTGGTTTCCTTGTACAGAATGTATTGCTTTTGAAAAATCTCTTAATGCATCCCCTTTAAGCGGTAGTAGAAATAACGGCAGCAACTATTTTGTTCTTGTAGTTACTGGTTACACTGCATCTGGATCTTTTCCTATCCACGATCAACATAATGGTTACACTTACATTTCAGCCTTGCCAAGTATTGTGTTTGTCTAAACTTTCTTAACATTGTATAATTATATTTTTCAGGTGCAGTTTGTGATTATGCTCGTCTACAACGTGTGGACTCACTTCTCCCCGAGATGTCAGTACGCGGTCGGCTTCACTTACTTCATAACGGCAAACGTAACAATCTTCCTCTTTCTCTTCCTCAATTTCTATTCTAAGAGCTACAAGAAAAAGAGAAACGCGGAAAAAGAGATACAGAAGCAGTTTGAAAAACAAAGAAACGGGACCAAACAGAATGGCGTTGAAGCAAATGGAATCACGGAATTCGGGAAGAACGGGGTGTGCACAAATGATTGTACGGATATTTCCAATTTAGAAGATGTTCCTTGCGCGGTAGACAAGGCTTGTGGAGACTATATAAAGAAAGGCAAAGTATTCCTAACGAGACGCACGGCTAAGCAGGCGTGTACCCCAGAGATAGAGTACGAAAGTTTAAAGAAATGATTCTTACAGCTCGAACAATATGGTTAGTTCCGGGTTTTTTGAGACTGAATATTGTGATGGCGATGACGAACGAAATAATTTAGGAGCGATTGATAAAATAGGGAAAATTGTTTTAGTATTAAGGACGTACGAAATAGAGCTTAAAATTGACGTTATTTTTAATTAACGTAGTGTCAATTTTGTCAATGATAATATGTTGATTGTGCTAATAAATTTTATGGATGAAAATAATGTCTCAGCATATCGTAGATAAAGCGCAGGACATTTTTATGCTGTTGAGAATAATAAAAACGTACCAGTGAGAAGATACGCTTTAAGATGTAAATTATATTTATAATTAAAATGCCAACCGCACAATTTTTAATAATGTAGATGCTAAGTATTATTGAAATTATCGCCTTATGCTGTTATTGTTTTGAAGCGAATAGAATTTCACATTAAATACGCAAATTATTAGTAAGATATCACAAAATGGAATTTCTGTAAACGTGAAAAAAATCATTTCTTAATTCTTGATCAGCATGACACAAAATCATTATTTTTTTTGGATTTTAAACTCAAGTGTTGTATGTTATTATCAGAATCATATAAAGAATCAGTGATTTATGTTATTGGCATTACAGTAAATGTTATTGGCATTACAGTAAATGTTATTGGCATTACAGGAAATGTTATTGGCATTACAGTAAATGTTATTGGCATTACAGTAAATGATGTTATTGGCATTACAGTAAATGATGTTATTGGCATTACAGTAAATGATGTTATTGGCATTACAGTAAATGATGTTATTGGCATTACAGTAAATGTTATTGGCATTACAGTAAATGTTATTGGCATTACAGTAAATGTAATTGGCATTACAGTAAATGTTATTGGCATTACAGTAAATGTTATTGGCATTACAGTAAATGTTATTGGCATTACAGTAAATGATGTTATTGGAATTACAGTAAATGATGTTATTGGAATTACAGTAAATGATGTCCGTTTTGTCAGTACAGTTTTGACATTGTTATTCTAAATGTTGACACCTCATTTTAAGCTAAGCATTTTGACAGTTCCTGCCACATATTATGGTTAACCATTACAAAATGTTTCACTTTTGGCTCTCTCTGTCAAAATGTAGGTAATATTTAACTAAGATAGGTTATATGACCAAGAATTAAATTAGTTTCCTTAAGATTCCGGCCATCATGGCATGTGCTTTGAGTTTATTGCCAAAATAAATACATTTCTGTACAAAATTTGCAATTTACTCGGCAATTTTATTTGTATGGATGTTTTATAAGTACTTACTCACAGTATGTTTCTGGATGTGGAGTTGATGTAGATTTGGTGACGTGCGTGTTTATACCTACTAGAAATTAACTTTACCGCTTCATTTTGTATAAACAACACAAATGACACATTTTAAGATGAGAGTTTAAAGAAATCCTTTTAACAGCAGCTAGCAGCGAAGGGTTTAATAGGGAACATTACGCGACACTATTAGAGTTGACAATGTATCACGTTCCCACTTGCGGTATTGTCTATGCATGCATCCTTTTCACTCATTTGACAATCAATTGTGCATGTGTGTGTGAGTCCCTATCTTCCTCTACTGGTTAACGGTTTGTGCTAGTACTGCACTCTGGCGGCAGAACATTGCAGTATAGTTCCCTATGGTCAAAATCTACCTATGGTTTACAGCTGCTGTCAAAAAGGCCTCCCGCCAGTTTTGCCACTGCGTTGCCAGCTGGTCCCCATTTTAGCAACTTTACAAATGGTCCCTTGACAACCGTATTTTCCTGGGTGGGCAACTACCGATAGTACCCAGTGACCATGTTTACGTACCTACTTATACATATACAGTCAACTACAAAGAGATCAGTACGGCCAAAGTGACAGAAATATGAATACACGACTTTATTGCCTTAATACACTAGTGGCTCTGTGTCGCAAATCTGTTTTTTTTTATTACATGGTTTTTGACTCTATTCAGGACTCAAATAATTGTTGAAGCAGTTAAAACTCACGAACGAATGATCTTTTTTTTATTATATCTCATGTACCTTATCTGTAAAAGCTTCTTAACGTAACTTCTTTACTGCCAAATAGGTTTACATATTATAAGATTGTTTCTACAAATTCCTCATTCACTACAAATTGGGGCATTGGGCTTACTTTATACTGAAAATGTTTACCCTGATTGAAGGAAACCAATACTGGCTCTATGATTACACTTAACCCTTTGAATGCCAGGAACAATTAAAGATGGTGTGTGTTGTTGTGCCCGCAGCGCCAAGGACGATCATAGGTGTTATGGCTTACGTTACCAAGTAATTCTCCGATGGTTACGAGGTCGTCACAAAACAGACGGCCAATTTCGCATACGTTTCGTCACAAAATTGACAGTTACTTAACTATAACTTAAGTTAGGCTTAACGTTACGTTTTATAATTAAAATGCCCAGAAGCGTGTGATCATCGGGAGCTCTGGCGGCCCACCATCACCAGAAGCATTAAGAACTCAACACAAGAATAGGGTTGTGGGCTTTTTATGATACACCAACAGTAAGATGGCAAAAAATATGCCTAGTGTAAAAAAATGCGATTCCGATCCAATAATTTAATAAGTAAGATACTTACTTTGCTTAAGGCAAAGCCAATCTTTTCTAAGCACTAAATAAATTTTGTTCAGAAAACCATGGAAATTTAGCGCTTACGTTCTCGTATAGATAAGATAGAAGTACAACATATCACCGCCCAAAGAATCTGGAATTTCCTGGAGGCAACGGGACTTAACGGTGAACTCTAAAACAAGGGCTGCCACAATAGATCACTTGCTGGTCGAAGCGGCATATTAAGGCCCACAAACAAATAATAATAAATAATAAATAGATAAGATATGGCGTTGAGCAGTGCGGTGCATGCGCATACATAAACATATCTGGTCCTCATCGTCATAGCATTTTCCCGGTTGTACCTTGTACTCTAACTAAAGGTCCCCGGGGTCTGCTTTGCCACCGAATCACAAAATTTGGCGAAGGTGGGCATTTAAAAAAAATCGTGTACCTACCCAATTTAGATAAGCGTGAGATAGTAAAAATTACCTCAATGTCAGTTTTGTGACGACAATTAAGTAAGTTTGTATAAAAATTTACTTCACCCCATCATCATCCTGTTAGTTCCTTGAATGGACCCTCCCTCCCTAATAAAATATGGTCATCCCCCCCCCCCTATTTTTTAAAATTACGTAGGTACAGGTCGATTCACGAGAGATGGCATGAATGAATTGACCCGAAAGTAATGTCACTTGTCACTGTGAGTGGCAGTGTGAGTGCCGTTCTTATACAGTTAATTTAGTTTGTATGAAAAATTACCTTTTTTCCGTTTGTATTTATGAATGATATGCTTTATGCACGTTACTTAAAGGTTACCCTAGTCAATTTTCACATAATATATTTAATTGTCGTCACAAAACTGATGCTGTGTTAATTTTGGTTTGACGACTCACGCTAATTGGGTACAGTCAAGTGCAAAAATATGAATCGATTTAATCCTCTCATAAATTTGTACCGAAACCTTAATACACTGACATAAGAGCGACGGCACATATTTCTGAGTAAGTAGTGTTGTATGCATCCATATTTTTACACTTGACTGTACACGATTATTTAAAAATGCCCTTTTGTCCGACATTAAGTATGTTATCCCTCTCTCACTTACTTTTGTCGAGGGCAGTCGTGGTCACACAATTTTGTCACACTGGTGTGACCACATATTTTCCTCGTGGTCACACTGTTTGGTGTGGTGTGACAAATAAGCTACTAAAACATGGACATCGTATGCAAAACAAGAACGCCGGCTTAATACGTTTTACGCAACATCCTTGGCATCAGCTGGAAGGACAGAGTGACTAATGAGAGGGTGCTGGAAATCTCACAGCTGCCCAGTCTCACCGCTCTGCTCAAACAGAGAAGGTTGAGATGGCTGGGGCATGTGCATCGTATACCACCCACTCGTCTTCCACGCCGTATCCTGCTTGGCGCCGTAGCAAATGCTAAAAGAGGTGTAGGTAGACCTCTGCTACGCTTTAAGGATTGTGCTAAGCGGGATATGACAGCATTCGGCATCAATCACATTGCGGAAGATAGGATTAAGTGGTGAAGGGCTCTCACGGACGGACGCAACAAACATGACGGGGCCTGGTTTGACCTTCTCGAAGATAAAAGAAAGAGAAGACACAAACACCCCGCCAGTACCTAATGCACAATTCTCCTGCCACCTTTGCGGAAGACAATGTCGCTCCCGCATAGGGCTACATAGCCATTTAAAAAAGTGCTCTACTATGCATTCGCAAAGCGCTGCTTGAATCGTCTGATAAAGACGTGAATGATGATGAAAACATGAGACTTACCAGTGCGGGAAAAATATTACATAATATTGTCACAGATTACAAGTATTGTCTAGTATGAGGAAGTGAAATAAAACATGTTAGGTTCTGGCGCTTCGCCGGCCTCTGCCGTGGCATGCTCGTGTCGCTCGCTCGGCTCACGCGCTGTAGGATCGCGGTTCTTCCTAACACTCCTACTCGCTTAGCTCGTCGTCGTGCCTACACCGACCTGCCTTAGAGTTGAATAGTAGGAATCCACAAATTATTTTAAAGTGGTGTGACCACGAGTAAAACAAATTACTCGTCGTCACACTGGCGTGACAAACTGGTGTGACCCCGAGTCCGCCACTCATTTGTCAGTATAGGACTAATGATTTATGGAAGATACCTGTAATACGCCTAAATTGAAGACTAAACATCTTTTGACTTTGACTTTGTCCTAGCGTGTCTGGAAAAATGACACATGAGTCTCTCTCGCTCTTACGTATTTGAAAGAATGCGACTGATTTTTTATACAAAACAGTAACGCTATTTTAAAATTCTGTTGTGTCAAGTTCTGCGAGATATTGTTTTGTGAACTATGTCACGTATATAATGAGTATGAGTATGAGTTTGAGTATATGCGCTCTTTAATATATGTTTAGATCAATATGGGGAAGACCGTCTACCAGGCAAGACTTTATACGGGATTGCGTTTTAGAATAATTTCTTCGCTTTCATTTCGACATAAATACAGATTGCCTTGAATTGCAAGGTAAGTCAATGGATTAGTTTAGGATGTGAATGATGTTTAAGGTTGGCAGCGCGCACAGTCACACCCCAGGAGTTGCAGGCGTCCGTAGGCTACGGTGACCGCTTACCAACATGCGAACCCTGCACTTGTTTGCCACCTACGTGGTATTATAAAAAGGAGTAAATTATAAAAAGTTAATATCAACGACCCCGTGGATCACATAGTAAATATAAGCACAGACTTATACTTAATTCTTCATGCTCATTACTAAGTTATAAATATCAATAAAGTATTCCGGTCTTCCCCACATTGATAGTAAAGTTATGTAAAGTCTGACAAGTCGCTGTACGATCCTGAGATGGCGCTACAAACGCTACATTAGTACCATTAAAAATCCGCAATATGCCCGAAAACAATCCGCAAACTAGTAAAGTAGGCGCCACAAACGGTAAATCAATACCACTAAAAATCAGCAACATAGCGAGGACCTATCCACAACCTAGTATTTTAGCGCTATAAACGGTAAATGAATATCACTAAAATCCGCAATGTGGCGAGAAACTATCTGCAAACCAAGATAGTGACGCTATAAACGCTAAATTAACTCTATCTTGGCTTGCGGTACTAGTACCTCTAAAAATCTTTAACATGGTGAGTAACTATCCGCAAACTAGTATAATACGCTACAAATACTAAGTTGCGACCGTTTTATTAGGCTACTTGACTGTACCACTTTCTTTGAGCAGTTGTGCAAATGGTGAAGCACAGCTATTTGTCGGGCTGTATAGTTGATAGAACACTCGGTTTAATGTGGCCTTGTTTAATTACTTAAGTTGTTTAATAATGGTACAAAATAATACTAACTATAAGTATGGAATAAAATGTTAATAAATCATGAGGTATTTTATTGAATCCTAATTACCAAAAATACAATGGGTCTCTTAAGTTCAGATGACCGCGCGATTCAGCTGTTCAGATGGCGGCGGCTTCGTCCGCGTCAAACCGCGCGGGTCAACTGAACCATAGTAATACGACGGCAAAGTATGTTTAAGATCTACAATCCTGTATCGACCTGTTCAGTTGACCAGCGCGATTCGCGCGGTGACGCGCGGTGACGCGCGGTTTAAGATCTACAATGCTGTATCGACCTGTTCAGTTGACCCGCGCGGTTTGACGCTGACGAAGCCGCCGCTACCTGAACCAAATCTGATGTCATGCTCCCCGGCAACCCCACTTTCGATTTTGGGATTTCTGAGTATGTGAAAAAATTGTACCAAAATTGTACCGAATTAGTACTTACTTGAAAAAAATTGTACTTCAATAGTTTCGAGATAATTTTAAATTAGGTTTGCTCTCCAGCAACCCTAATCATAAAATGAAGGAATTTTGCGTAGAATTTTAGGTTTTTGGTTGAGTATTGCTAACTGGTTTTATTTGTTGGTAGCCACCAGTTTCGAGCGGACGAGTTGTCACGTTACGTGGACTACCAAGATATTGATAGCCCACGGAACAGTTAGAAAAGCTAGAGGCTTTAGAAAGGAAACAAGGTATACGGGTCTGGTTGTATATTTATTATTGCTGAGTGGAGGCCATTTCAGGTTCACATCCCGATCTACGTCTTCGATGTATATGTTAAGGTGGTTCGATTGCCATACAAAACGTTATTTGACATTCGTAGGCTAACGTGATATTTTAAGAAACTTATGTAACAAACTTTCACCAATTGGCTTCCCATTTGCGCCAAATTCCCTTTTTCCTAGAATAAACTTGTATAAACTAGATTAATTTGAGAAATTGGTTTGGGACGTGATATTTTGGAAAAACGATTTTTCTCAAATTAATCTAGTTTATACAAGTTTATTCTAGGAAAGGAAGAATTTGGCGCAAATCGGAAGCCAATTTATGAAAGTTTCTTACATAAGTGTCTTAAAATATCACGCCGTTAGCCTGCGAATGTCAAATAACGCTTTGTATGGCAATCGAACCACCTTAATGTATTTTGTCTTGTGTTACTTATGTTGTGTTACCTGAATAAATATCATTCATTAATTCATTCATTCATTCATTTATGTTTTGACAAGTGCAGGGGTTACAATGGCACAACGTACAGAATTTGGATGTTGGGCGTAAAAGAGGTAAAAAACGTGAGGTAGGTCGCGTGCAGATAGGGCGCGTGCAGGTAGGGCGCGCAATTCAAGGGCGCGTACAGAGAGAGCGCGCAATCCAAGGGTGCGTACAGATAGAGCGCGCAATCCAAGGGCGCGTGCAGGTAGGGCGCGCAATCCAAGGGCGCGTGCAGATAGAGCGCGCAATCCAAGGGCGCGTACAGATAGAGCGCGCAATCCAAGGGCGCGCGCAGGTAGGGCGCGCAATCCAAGGGCGCGTGCAGATAGAGCGCGCAATCCAAGGGCGCGTGCAGGTAGGGCGCGCAATCCAAGGGCGCGTGCAGATAGAGCGCGCAATCCAAGGGCGCGTACAGATAGAGCGCGCAATCCAAGGGCGCGTACAGATAGAGCGCGCAATCTAAGGGCGCGTGCAGGTAGGGCGCGCAATCCAAGGGCGCGTGCAGATAGAGCGCGCAATCCAAGGGCGCGTACAGATAGAGCGCGCAAACCAAGGGCGCGTACAGATAGAGCGCGCAATCCAAGGGCGCGTGCAGGTAGGGCGTGCAATCCAAGGGCGCGTACAGATAGAGCGCGCAATCCAAGGGCGCGTACAGATAGAGCGCGCAATCCAAGGGCGCGTACAGATAGAGCGCGCAATCCAAGGGCGCGTGCAGGTAGGGCGCGCAATCCAAGGGCGCGTGCAGATAGAGCGCGCAATCCAAGGGCGCGTACAGATAGAGCGCGCAATCCAAGGGCGCGTGCAGATATAGAGCGCAATCCAAGGGCGCGTGCAGATAGAGAGCGTAATCCAAGGGCGCGTACAGATAGAGCGCGCAATCCAAGGGCGCGTACAGATAGAGCGCGCAATCCAAGGGCGCGTGCAGATAGAGAGCGCGATCCAAGGGCGCGTGCAGATAGAGAGCGTAATCCAAGGGCGCGTACAGATAGAGCGCGCAATCCAAGGGCGCGTACAGATAGAGCGCGCAATCCAAGGGCGCGTGCAGATAGAGAGCGCAATCCAAGGGCGCGTGCAGATAGAGAGCGTAATCCAAGGGCGCGTACAGATAGAGCGCGCAATCCAAGGGCGCGTACAGATAGAGCGCGCAATCCAAGGGCACGTGCAGATAGAAAGCGCAATCCAAGGGCGCGTGCAGATAGAGAGCGTAATCCAAGGGCGCGTACAGATAGAGCGCGCAATCCAAAGGCGCGTACAGATAGAGCGCGCAATCCAAGGGCGCGTACAGATAGACCGCGCAACCCAAGGGCGCGTACAGATAGAGCGCGCAATCCAAGGGCGCGTACAGGTAGGGCGCGCAACCCAGGAGCGCGTGCAGGTAGGGCGTACAGACGCCAAAGAGGAGCGCGTACTGGCGTCCACAAGGAGCACGTGCAGATAAAGGACGTGGTTGGTCAACGCGCTGCCAGAACTCGTAGGAGGGACCTTCTTGAGGCGCGGGGCCAGCTGTGACCCCGCACAGGTCAATTTGGAAGTCTTCCTGGTTTGGAAGTCGACGTAAAACTGACGTTCTGCCAATTGTATGGGCTTATATACCCCACCAGACCAAGAATTCTAGAATTTCTAGTTCTAAATTTACAATTCAAAAATTACCAGGTACCAGGATCACATAATAACGAAAAGTGAATACAACCTTAGACTAAAAGTATTCAACCTAAACTGCATGGTGATGCGGTTAACATAACTTGACACAATATCGTTGTTATGACAGATTGTCAAACATAAAAAAAAACACAAAAATACCATCCTGTGCACGCTGGTCGACCGGTGGGACTCACCGTGGCTGAGGCACTGGGTGCAGCTGCATGTCCCCCTATGTATGTACACCTAGACCTATATTAATATTAATACTAACCCTAGAATTAAGTAATATTATGTTACTAACAATTTCCGAAATAAAATTGAATTGAATTGAAATTGAATTGAAAATAAACAACCAATTTTTTATTTCAGCAAATGTAAATATTAGCACTAAAACAGTATTAAAAATACTGCTAAAACCACAGAAAAACAGGTAAGAAGAGTGAGCCAAAACGCACGTTAACATTAGCAGCGTACAGACGTCATTTTCTACCTTTTCTGTTACAGAGACAGAATGAAAAGCCTGCTAGATGTCCCGTAATGTGAGAATCCTCAAACATGGCACAGTATCACGACTGAGGAATGGCACACGCATTTGCGTCCCTTAAAAGGATGAGGACCGCAACCGTTCGTAACAAGGTAAATGTTACAGAGTATCGGACAGACATTCACAATCGGTTGGACGCGTCTGTTTCACGAGACACCCTGCCGGGTGTGGAAAGCCTGTTGAGGTAACGAGGTCGTGCTGGACATCCTGCATTTGTGCCGCGCAGGCATCGTGTGGGTAATTCTTCGAGTTACATCGGCCACGGATCTTCGCGATTAGATTAGTACTACATTAGCAGTTAGGTTTAGCCTCTATCTTACGATCTGTAACTAGGCTCCGCGTCGCACTTACAACCCCCCCTCACTTCTTATTCTGGGTGACTACTCGCTATCGCGCCGAGCTTGCATAGCCGGGCTTTGATTATTTTATCGGGTCGACTTTTATTTTTCAAAATTTAGAAAGGCTTCATGTTCGCCAGTGTAGTTATTTTTCGGCTAATTTGTTTAGGACCATCATTGCATAACATCCTTCACGTCATACGACCATTCCACGCGCTTATCATTACTTCCCCTATCATATTATCTAAAAAGCATCCGTGTCTTGGTACCCCGTAGCTGGGCGCACTGATAACGAACGAAAAGCGGATCGGCTCGTTACCAGTTGGGAAGTGGGGATATTATTATTGTTAACCTTTGCGCGCTGAGCGTGGAAAGGGTTATAAACTATTACTTGGGAACATACTATGTTCCTTTTTTTTTGGGGTTGGAGTGATAAATTTGCTCTAACGTTGTACCTTTTCAGGTTGTTGATTTTTTTTGTTAATTCTCTCTGATATTGATATTACAACTCAACCGTGACAACAAACTTTAATTATATTGAATGTATTTACATTGTTTTTCTAGCATAGATAGAGTTTTGATGATGTTGTGAAATAAATTACGTTCGTGTTATATTTGCAAGTGTGTTTATTTTACACTAGTTTTGCTGCAGAACTTGACGACCATCGAACACCAGTTTGCGCCATTTGTCCCTGTCCACGGCAAGGTCCTCCCATTTGTGAACCGGGATGTTGAATGCGTGCATATCTCGCTTGGCACAGTCCTTAGGGCCCTCCCTTTGGGTCGGTTGCAGGTGCATGACGGCTTGCACCGAGCCGGGTTTGTTTCAAGTTTACAACAAACCCGGCTCGGTGCAAGCCGTCATGCACCTGCAACCGACCCAACTCCGCGCGTATCGACTTGTCGTTCCCGCGGATCCAGTCGGTGAGGTCGAGAGAGAGGCACAGGTCTTGGGCAACCGGGGCCATCGTAGGCCCACTGATCAGTTAGCGCCCGCTAAAGCCGGGCAGCCCCCGGCCAGTTGGGTATTGATCCGCCTCGGTGTCGGTTTGTTCCCTTTGGGTGTAGGGAGCACTAGCCTTCAACTAGACGACCGGCGTCGTTACGTACTTCACCTGCTGAACAACGAAAAGAAAAAATAACGCAACCCGCTTATCCAAGCGCATTGCGACATGGAATGTCCGTACTATGAGGACAGGCCTCCCGGACACCGTGGGAGGCTCTAGTAACAGTAACGCATGCGACCTGCGTAAGACTGCTGTTATCAGCATGGAATTAGATAGGCTTAATGTCTCAATAGCTGCCTTACAGGAAACCAGACTACCTGATGAAGGCTCGCTGCGCGAGGCACAATACACGTTCTTCTGGAGGGGAAAGGCAACTGATGCTGTTCGGGAGCACGGTGTTGGCTTTGCCGTTCGCAATGATTTGCTTAAAGCAATCGAAAAGCCCCATGGCGTCTCAGAGCGTATAATGGTGTTGCGAATTAACACGAACAGCGGTTACATTACAGCGATCTCCGCGTACGCTCCAACACTAACATCATCGGACGAGGCCATAGACCAATTTTACGATCAGCTCCATGAAACAGTGCGTAGGGTGAAATCTTCCGACCGTTTGTACATACTGGGAGATTTTAATGCCAGAGTCGGCCAAGACCGTATTGCGTGCAGGGACTGCATAACCGAAAAATACCGGTGATCTATTTTAACGGTATGACGTCATATCGGTTGTCAAATAGCGGTTTCGGTAGCGGAACCTTTATATTTCGCTATCGAAATATAAAGGTACCTTTATTTTTTCTTTTATTTTATATCGACTTTGGCCTGTGGTTGTTGCCAAACCGCCGGCAAAGGCACTGCCGTTTTGTCTTTTCATCTTTATATGTTTAGTAACCAATGCTTCCTCTGTAGAGTGCCAGCTCGCTTACTTTTCTCGATAACCATTATAATACCGGTATTATAACGGTGTCGGTATCATTTAAAACTGATACCGCTAACTGTTATTTCAAAACGGTTACGGTACCGTTATGTTCGCACGGCGCGCATAACCTTTACGCCATAACGGCACCGTTATAATACCGGTATTATAAAGGTTATCGAGAAAAGTAAGCGAGCTGGCACTCTACAGAGGAAGCATTGGTTACTAAACATATAAAGATGAAAAGACAAAACGGCAGTGCCTTTGCCGGCGGTTTGGCAACAACCACAGGCCAAAGTCGATATAAAATAAAAGAAAAAATAAAGGTACCTTTATATTTCGATAGCGAAATATAAAGGTTCCGCTACCGAAACCGCTATTTGACAACCGATATGACGTCATACCGTTAAAATAGATCACCGGTATTTTTCGGTTATGCAGTCCCTGCACGCAATACGGTCTTGGCCGACTCTGGCATTAAAATCTCCCAGTATGTACAAACGGTCGGAAGATTTCACCCTACGCACTGTTTCATGGAGCTGATCGTAAAATTGGTCTATGGCCTCGTCCGATGATGTTAGTGTTGGAGCGTACGCGGAGATCGCTGTAATGTAACCGCTGTTCGTGTTAATTCGCAACACCATTATACGCTCTGAGACGCCATGGGGCTTTTCGATTGCTTTAAGCAAATCATTGCGAACGGCAAAGCCAACACCGTGCTCCCGAACAGCATCAGTTGCCTTTCCCCTCCAGAAGAACGTGTATTGTGCCTCGCGCAGCGAGCCTTCATCAGGTAGTCTGGTTTCCTGTAAGGCAGCTATTGAGACATTAAGCCTATCTAATTCCATGCTGATAACAGCAGTCTTACGCAGGTCGCATGCGTTACTGTTACTAGAGCCTCCCACGGTGTCCGGGAGGCCTGTCCTCATAGTACGGACATTCCATGTCGCAATGCGCTTGGATAAGCGGGTTGCGTTATTTTTTCTTTTCGTTGTTCAGCAGGTGAAGTACGTAACGACGCCGGTCGTCTAGTTGAAGGCTAGTGCTCCCTACACCCAAAGGGAACAAACCGACACCGAGGCGGATCAATACCCAACTGGCCGGGGGCTGCCCGGCTTTAGCGGGCGCTAACTGATCAGTGGGCCTACGATGGCCCCGGTTGCCCAAGACCTGTGCCTCTCTCTCGACCTCACCGACTGGATCCGCGGGAACGACAAGTCGATACGCGCGGAGTTGGGTCGGTTGCAGGTGCATGACGGCTTGCACCGAGCCGGGTTTGTTGTAAACTTGAAACAAACCCGGCTCGGTGCAAGCCGTCATGCACCTGCAACCGACCCAAAGGGAGGGCCCTAAGGACTGTGCCAAGCGAGATATGCACGCATTCAACATCCCGGTTCACAAATGGGAGGACCTTGCCGTGGACAGGGACAAATGGCGCAAACTGGTGTTCGATGGTCGTCAAGTTCTGCAGCAAAACTAGTGTAAAATAAACACACTTGCAAATATAACACGAACGTAATTTATTTCACAACATCATCAAAACTCTATCTATGCTAGAAAAACAATGTAAATACATTCAATATAATTAAAGTTTGTTGTCACGGTTGAGTTGTAATATCAATATCAGAGAGAATTAACAAAAAAAATCAACAGCCTGAAAAGGTACAACGTTAGAGCAAATTTATCACTCCAACCCCAAAAAAAAAGGAACATAGTATGTTCCCAAGTAATAGTTTATAACCCTTTCCACGCTCAGCGCGCAAAGGTTAACAATAATAATATCCCCACTTCCCAACTGGTAACGAGCCGATCCGCTTTTCGTTCGTTATCAGTGCGCCCAGCTACGGGGTACCAAGACACGGATGCTTTTTAGATAATATGATAGGGGAAGTAATGATAAGCGCGTGGAATGGTCGTATGACGTGAAGGATGTTATGCAATGATGGTCCTAAACAAATTAGCCGAAAAATAACTACACTGGCGAACATGAAGCCTTTCTAAATTTTGAAAAATAAAAGTCGACCCGATAAAATAATCAAAGCCCGGCTATGCAAGCTCGGCGCGATAGCGAGTAGTCACCCAGAATAAGAAGTGAGGGGGGGTTGTAAGTGCGACGCGGAGCCTAGTTACAGATCGTAAGATAGAGGCTAAACCTAACTGCTAATGTAGTACTAATCTAATCGCGAAGATCCGTGGCCGATGTAACTCGAAGAATTACCCACACGATGCCTGCGCGGCACAAATGCAGGATGTCCAGCACGACCTCGTTACCTCAACAGGCTTTCCACACCCGGCAGGGTGTCTCGTGAAACAGACGCGTCCAACCGATTGTGAATGTCTGTGTGAATGTGTACATTACAGCGATCTCCGCGTACGCTCCAACACTAACATCATCGGACGAGGCCATAGACCAATTTTACGATCAGCTCCATGAAACAGTGCGTAGGGTGAAATCTTCCGACCGTTTGTACATACTGGGAGATTTTAATGCCAGAGTCGGCCAAGACCGTATTGCGTGCAGGGACTGCATAACCGAAAAATACCGGTGATCTATTTTAACGGTATGACGTCATATCGGTTGTCAAATAGCGGTTTCGGTAGCGGAACCTTTATATTTCGCTATCGAAATATAAAGGTACCTTTATTTTTTCTTTTATTTTATATCGACTTTGGCCTGTGGTTGTTGCCAAACCGCCGGCAAAGGCACTGCCGTTTTGTCTTTTCATCTTTATATGTTTAGTAACCAATGCTTCCTCTGTAGAGTGCCAGCTCGCTTACTTTTCTCGATAACCTTTATAATACCGGTATTATAACGGTGTCGGTATCATTTAAAACTGATACCGCTAACTGTTATTTCAAAACGGTTACGGTACCGTTATGTTCGCACGGCGCGCATAACCTTTACGCCATAACGGCACCGTAATGGAATACCGGTTTCATACCGGTATAACCGTAACCGAAATCAGTCCCTGATTGCGTGGCCTGATTGTATTGGTGAACATAGTATAGGTAAACAAAACATAAATGGTCAACGTCTGCTAGAGTTTTGTTCTAGAAACCAACTGTGCGTCACCAATACCTACTTTGAGGGAAAATTATGTCGCAAAGTTTCTTGGAAACACCCTCGCTCTGGCCATTGACATCAGCTGGATCCTTTACAGAAATAATGACCTTCGTGAGACACTCCACACTAGAACTTTTCACAGTCACAGTGCAGATTGTGACACCGATCACTCCTTGGTGATGGAGCGCATTGCCTTCACTCAGAAAAAGATCCATTCGTCCAGACCTCCTGGTAAGAAGAAAGTAAATGTTCTTAATACCAGGAATGGCGAGATGGTTAGTGAATTTAGGGAGTTAGTCAAAAGCGTGCAGTCAACCTGGAGTGAGAACGCATGCGCTGACGACTTGAGGAGGAGCGTCAAGTGATTGCTAATTTGCACTGCTGGCACAGTTTTTGGTTACCAGGAAACTAAGACCCAAGATTGGTTCGCTGAAAACTCAGAGCAATTAAAACCTTTGCTCGACTCGAAACGCGAAGCTGCATTGAAACACCGCATGATGTCTTCTCCGGAAACACGGGAAGAACTTAAAAACGCCACGTCAACTCTTCAGCGTAATGCACGACACTATGCAAATATGCACTGGACGAATGTGTGCACCAATATTCAGAAGTGCGTGGACGCGTGGAAGTGCCGGTAACTTCAGCGGTGTTTATTCAGGCATCAAACAGGTTCTAGGTCCTGTCACTAAAAAGACAGCCCCTCTTAAAGAAGCGGACGGTACTATCATAACCGATAGCTGCCGCCAACTCGGACGATGGATGGAACATTACACCGCACTCTATTCGAACCCGATTGCTATTGCATTGCATGCGCAAAAAGATAGCATCACTATTAGCCAGGGTGAGAGCAAGCGCCAACAGCATTCTAAAGGCAATATCGTGGAGGTTTGACTGTCCAATCCTATCTTACTGGATTGGACAGATTAAGGGCGTTGTCCAATTTATTATTTAAGAATATTTTTATACTTGCTGTTACTAACCTAATTTAGTATTAAGTCACGTGTTTTATTTAATCGTAAGGCATATATTATTTTTTGGCCTTTTTGAGTTTGTCACTCTTTAGTACCACCCAGGGGACACGTGCAGGGTTGTGGTAGGTAGCTCCTGCGGACGCGAGTGACAGTTGTCCCCCCTTTGTCAAGTGAGTGGGCAACTCGACTGTTAGAGGTTCTTAAGCCGCCCGAAGGCCTCTAACTCGGCTTAACGACTCCTGTCATAGACAGCAACCGGGATCAACTGCTTAGCGTGCCTTCCAAAGCACGGAAGCGCTCATTTATAGTAACCAGGGCGGCCAATCTTAGTACTAGTTGCGCGGTAATGACAGCATAATACGTCAACTAGAGGCTGTCAAGGTATTTCAAAATTCGCCGTGTTGTCATAAGACATCAGTAGCCTAGGGGTACGGACGGAGGTATTTGGAGTCGATGAGCCGGGGTTCAAACCCTGTGACGGACGCACTTTTTGTATGTTTTAACATTGAAGTGGAGTATTTCAACTAACGATTCTAGATGGCGCATCAATTACAGGGTTACCGTTTTTAGGCCCAGAGATTGTTCTCTATTTCAGTATATAACAAAGTACTTTGTGATAGTAACCACTCAAACAGGCGGTCACCCATCCAAAGACTGACCCCTGCCGTCTTTGCTTGACCTGCGTTATCGTTTCCGATACGCAGGCGCCGCCGGGCTATGAACGCTTCAGTCACGTGTTACTAACACACTATGGATCATTAGGTCTGAAATAAAGTATTTTTATTTATTTTATTTTTATTGACTCAGAGGCCTTAGAGCATACGCCTAAATTAGCAACTTGGATCGAGCTAGAGTCTCCACCCTCTATAGACTAGACGCAAGCACATTACATGTTACCTTTTTAAACTGTCTAACAGACGAGAGCGTTGTATTGAAAATTATGTTCAACTGTTTGACAACAAAGTTCAAATTTACTTAGACCAATGTTCCTTGACTATTAATAGTTGAATAAAAACAAAAACATCATCGTCTGAGCCCTAACCAGGACTCAAACCTGTCCCCTCTGTATCGCCGATACAGCGCTCTCACGTCTGAGCTTGTCATCACATTTGCCGCCGCAACTAGTGACCTGTCTGTATTTTCTTGAAAGGCTCACAGGCTTTAGGCCACTCTAATTATAGTTACTGCCGCAAAAATAGATGTAAAATAATAATACACTTGCAAATGCAAAACGATTGTAATTTATTCCTCTTTTCAAACACTTTTTATGCTAGAAAGACACAATTTAAACACATTCGACAATATTAAAGTTCATAATCACAATTACGTTAATGGGAACAATATCACAGATTATTGGAAAACGTAAACAGCCTAAATGGGTACTCTGACTAGAAAGATGTTTATCACTTAATATTGCCCACAGAATATTCATAGGATTTCCCCCCAATTAGTGGCCTATAATATAACCCTTAAGACGCCAAACAGACCAAAGAAAAACATTGTGAAACGATGTGACGTAACAAATTAAGTGTTGGACAAAAACAGTATCGTAAATAAGTATGCTCTGGATTAAAATCGCCAACGGCACAGCAATGTTAAGCAGCGGATATCAAGCCGCCAATACGCTTGGTCGTAAGACGCGAACACGGAGCGCCACGTAGATAAGGCACACAGATTTTTTAAATAGTTGTAATGGATGAGTTCATAAAGAGTGCGTGGTATGAATGATGGGTGAATGAACCAGGACGATAAAAAAGATCTAAGGCATATAACGAAAGTAAAAACGGTGGCGAGCAAAATGCCTTTCTAAATTTTGGGAAAAATAGGAATGTCCAGAAAAATAATTATTTACGGGCTACGTAAACACGCCGCGTTAGCGATTCAGCCTAGATACAGCAGGGTTAAAAAATGCTAAATTTAGAAGCTACAGTTTACTAGATACGGTTGCGAAGATCCGTGAGCGACGTTGCACGATGAATAGCCCACAGGATGCCCGCGCGGCACTGGAGCGGGATGGCTGGCACAACGCCGATACCCCAACCGGCTTTCCACACCCGGCAGGGTGTCTCGTAAGACAGACAGGTCCAAACGTGTGAGAAAGGTTGGCAGGCCACTGGTTCCCTTATCGCCCGTACCAGCGATAAAAACTGGTAAAATAACGGAAACTAATGAGGTAAAAACTCACCCGAACACTGTTTGCTGAGTCGGCCTTCAAAGAATATGGCTCGCAGAGCCACCTCAGCGAGCGCTGAGCACAAAAATATGGAAAGGCGATGCCCCAAGCAAGCGCCGAGCGTTAGTTCCAACTGGAACAGCTGCTAGGCGACTCGCGCCACTAAAAAAAATTACTGCTCCACGATTTTTTTCAACTGTGATCCGCGCGACTTCCGCTCCTGGATTAACTATGAATCCAACAAAAATTAACTGGATTGAGTACCCAAATGTATGCAAAAAATAGGCTTCTTCTTTCTAAAGCTTCTATCCATGCTATGCGAACTAAGAACTTAATGCAAATCCAGTTTCTTATTGAAAACAGTGCCACCTTCTTGATAGGTGGCGAACTCTCTGAAGCTCTAGCGATTGCTAGGCTAGGCTGTCAAGGTATTTCAAAATTCGCCGTATTGTCATAAGACATCAGTAGCCTAGGGGTACAGACGGCGGTATTTGGAATCGATGAGCCGAGGTTCAAACCCTGCGACCGACGCACTTTTTGTATGTTTTGTACATTCAAAGAAAAGTTCTAAGTATCGCAGAAGAGATGGCGCCTGTATACGCAAGCATTAAATGCCTTCTCAATTTGGTCGAGTTGCCTGTCTATCTCAGTATGTATATTGTAGTCTTTGCTTCTATCGCCAGAATGAAGTCTTCACCAATTTGTTTACAAAATTTGACAAGATTCCAGAAGGATATCCTACGCATTTCAAAATTTGAATATTTAAAAAGTAGTAGCCGAAAAACCAGCTCGTCCCTCAAAACGACGTGAAGCAAGAAGATTTGATTCCGGGAAGATAACAAAATGAACAAAATAAACGCCGTCTACGAGATAAACCTGACATCACATAGACAACTGGAAATGCATTAGATACAACAAACGCAAGAAGTTCACAAACAAGTGAAATGATTCCCAAAAAAGAATACAGATGGCATAAATCAAAATCCATTCTAATCGAAGTACATTAGGTTGTTTCAGATTAACGAGAGAGATGGCGCTAATACACATCACAGCTCTTAACGGAACAAATTATTTAATGAAATATTTCAGTTTCGTGTAAATTTAACGTGGAAATGACCACGATCAATTTGACTTATGTACCTTATTTGTGTGATGCCTTGATGAGCATGCATATTTGTTCCCGAGTCACGGATGTTTTCTATGTATAAGTATATTTTTTATCCATATGAGTACCTAAGTATCATCATCATTTCCTTGCTCTTATCCCATTTACTTGGGGTCGGCGCAGCATGTCTTTTTTAATCGACTTCAAAAAAGGAGGAGGTTCTCAATTCGTCTGTACGTTTTTTTTTTTTTCTTCCATACTTCTCTGTCAGCCGTCATCTCATCACTAGGGTTAGGATTCTGGTGGCAGTTTAGCACAAGTAATGCAGTGGAGTCGCCATTGTGTATTTTTTTATTTGAATAATTGAATAATTTAACGATAAATCTATATTACAGTACCTACCGGCCAATAATATATCACCTTTGCGTTTTATTGTATGAACGTGTACGAGTATAGAGTAAACAATTTAGGTTTGTTGAAACATCGCATATTTTACTAGTTATATACTTAACATAAATTTATGACGACAACTGCAATGCAATACTGTTAATTACAATGATGATTTTATACTGTAACATTTAAATAAATTTTACTTGTTTGCTAAAATGTTTAATGTATTGAAGAGCTTGAACAACTTGCAACTGGAATTAAAGTTTCAAAATCTTGCATATTATCTTATTCTGATGTTAAACGGTTGTCAATATTATGAAAATCATGTACTATGGCAATTTATTCCATATTAGCTGGCGTTATACGGTTTCTCATCTCAACTTGTGAAAAATCCATTTATGTGTCGAGAACGATATACTTAAGAGTTAGTTGCCGGGACTTTTTGGTCAACCATATATTAGAAATTCTATATACAATGTTTTTACTATTCAGTCATTCGTTCAGTTATAAAAGTATATAGCGGCGGATTTACTACATTTCTTGTGCTAAAGTGCCACGAGAATCGTGACCAGTACATTATCATTAGTATCATTGTACAGTACAAGTGAAATCAAACAAGAATTAATATTGACGTAGTAAGAGAGGGTATTTCGAATGAATATTGCTACTACTGATACTGAAACTGAAGTATCAGTACTATACTGAAACTTATTCCAATGAACAATTGTTCAAGACCTGGAATAGGTACAACATTATACATTTCAACAATAAATTGTGTTTTTATTGAATTTGTATGAATCAATTTACTGGTATCAAACCAATAAATTTAATTATAAAATATTGGTTTATCAATCATTTATTCATTCATTCGTTCAATCAAAAAAAATATAACATCGTCTCCTTTGCTCTTGGTTCACTTTTGCCACCAAACATCCTAACTCTACTCATCACTCACGAGAGAGTAAGTACATATATCGTCGCCCCTGATGATGAGTAAGTATATCGTCACCTAGTACCCATAATTACAAGCTTTGCTTAGTTTGGGACTAGGTCAATTTGTGTATGTCCACAAATATAAAAAAGCGGCCAAGTGCGAGTCGGACTCGCACATGAAGGGTTCCGTGAAATAAATTGCGGTTTACGATTTATGACGTATTAAAAAAAAACTACTTACTAGATCTCGTTCAAACTAATTTTCGGTGGAAGTTTACATGGTAATGTACATCATATATTTTTTTTAGTTTTATCATTCTCTTATTTTAGAAGTTACAGGGGGGGGGACACACATTTTACCACTTTGGAAGTGTCTCTCGCGCAAACTATTCAGTTTAGAAAAAAATTATGTTAGAAACATCAATATCATTTTTGAAGACCTATCCATACATACACGTATGGGTTTGATAAAAAAAAATATTGAGTTTCAGTTCTGAGTATGGGGACCCCTAAAACTTAATGTTTTTTTTCGATTTTTGTGTGAAAATCTTAATGCGGTTCACAGAATACATCTACTTACTAAGTTAAACAGTATAGCTCTTATTGTTACGGAAAAAAGTGGCTGTGACATACGGACGGACAGACAGACAGACAGACGGACAGACATGACGAATCTATAAGGGTTCCGTTTTTTGCCATTTGGCTACGGAACCCTAAAAACCCGGCCAAGTGCGAGTTGGAATCGCGCACGAAGGGTTCCGTACCATTTATCTATAAAAACGGCAAAAAAATTACGTTTGCTGTATGGGAGCCCACTTTAAAAAAATATAACATTTTGTTTTTAGTATTTGTTGTTATAATAATAAATTCATTTATTTCGACCAACTAGGATCATACAACTTACAAATTTAAAAATACAAAACACAGCAAAAATTGGTAACAGGTAAAATTAAATATGTAGACTACGGCGACAGCTGGACGCATATGACTACATTATGTAGTCTCTTACCCCCCACTACCGCCGCAGTTTACTAAGATTTGTTTGTCATTACATGAATCATATTATATTATGACAATGATCATATTATATTATGAACTATGTGCCATTGAACTTTTCCAGGTTATATTAACTATGGTAGAGGCGCGTTTGCAATTTATATCTTCTTATATATATTCCAATCGCGGGTAGTAATAATAATTCTAAGTAATTAATTAATTGACGATGACTCATTTTACAATTATATACCAATTTGTTAAAACCGTATTATTTAATCGTGGCCAGACGATGGGGATCTCAGAATGTAGGATTAACCCAAAACGGGTCAATTCTGTCAACGTCAAACGATTATGTCCGGGTATTTTGTTAATTGCTTTACGATATTTGCTGTATTTGATCAGACTTATACGGCTTAATTATACTAGTGTAATACAAAGAAGCTAATTGATACAATCAATAAGGGGCCAGCAACGGTGCATCATGGTGCAAACAGCCTCCACCAAAGTGCGCATTTCACGTTCAGTTTTTGTAGAGAAACAAATGTTTGTATTGTATCTACAATTAAAGAACATAAATACCCTTAAATTTGAGTTAAAGACGGACCTCGCTGGCGGGAGCCGAAACAATTCATACTAGCTGACGTAAAAGTATGACGTCACACTTTGCAATTCGTACTAATCGTTGTATGGAAAATAAAGTAAATTGCTGTTTATGTCGCAAAATACTGCGTTTAAGACCATAGTTTCTATAAAAGCGTAAGGATTCTACTGATCGCTTTAAATTTACTCTTGGACAATAAAAAAAAAATTATATTCTAAACTTTCAAGGGCCATAACTTTTTACGATTTTATTATATTTTATAATTTATACTTTATTACAGTAATTTGATGGTTTACTATGTATTAAGCAACTACGTTATCAATTTTAACATGATGCAACTACCTTAATTCTATTAAATTCCAATAGCTCCTCCATAGCTTTGTTAATGAACTCACCTCCACAGTCAGTGCTTATAATTTTCACCGCTTTCTCCTAATTTTCACCCTGTACGAGGTATATTTTCATAGATTTTATAACTTCGCTCTTGTGATTGATGAAATACACGGTGCGTAACCGAGAAAATCCCATCCTTTAGTAAGAGAAAATATCGCGAACCTCCAACAGACTGTTCCTCCAATGGTCTAATAGGTAGATCAGCATTCACGATTTCTCCCCAAGAACTTGTCCTATTGCTACTTGAGTACCCCGGAGTTTTTGAACGTTTGCTTTCAATACAAGCCGAGCAAAACTGCTGTTTCGTACCTACATGTGATTTTGAAGTCATTATCCTGGAGTATTTTCTTTACATAAACGAAGTTTTTGTGGGCTCTCTAATGAAATAACATTAAATCACATTTATTATTATACGTCAACTTTGTCAGACTTGCTTGACAGCGCGATAGATTGTTGTGACATTTTGAACATTATTTTAATAAGACGGGCTAGAGTGACAATCTTATTGTTTTTGATAAACTTGCGAAGATTATTATCAGATACCATTTGCAGAACAACTGGCCGCACTTATGTCAATCAAATGCTTCCAGCCTCACATAACCGACACAAATAGCGGTGATAGGTTACCCTGTCTCCCATTTGAACTGGGTGATCTTAATATTAATAATATAATATTATGGGACAATCTTACACAAATCAACCTAGGCCCACGGTAAGCTCAGTAAGGCTTGTGTTGTGGGATCTTGAAGGTCTTCATAGTCACTCACTATATCCCCTCTTCCTGACATATGCTGGGAGCATCCATTATCCATATAAAAGCAGTCTTCTATGTTACTGAGTTGACTTGCGACTAAAGCAATAGGACTGACCTGTTTTTTTAGTTTTATTATTTTTCTGAAGAAACAGTTTACTTATTTGGATGTACGAGTAGGTATGTCCCGGTTTTTTGCAAAACCCACAGGTTTTGTTTCTATAGCAGTCGGCCTTGATATGTCTTGCTTTGCCACATATTAAGCACTTACTAGTAGTAGTAGTATAAGTGACAATGACAAGTGTTATTGCCACATCTTGTTCCGTGCTACTTTTATTTCGCTCCTCTTCAAGTAGGAGTCGTGAACTCGTGATGTCAGTACATCTAATGTTTGCTTCTCACTCGGAGCAGATTACCATGCAGACTGGAATTATTTGTTCTGCCCTGGAAGTGGTATGAGGATCTTGGTGATGGTCATTTTATCCGAAATTCCTTCTCCTACTTGTTTCAGCTTCACCCGGGTTCCTTCCAGTTTCGACAGTTTGCATTATAAAGAGACGTTGTTGTAAGAGATAAATGCTGACAGTAGATTCTTCGTCATAAACCGACTTCAGTTTCGTCCACATATCGTACGTGGTCTCACAAGATGGTTGTGGACCTGACTCTATACGGGTGACAATGATGTTTTGAACCTTTGCATTGTCCCGGACCTATGAGGTTGCCTGAACTGGTGTTTCCGGTTTTAGTTTTACGCCCGACATAATTTCAAATAATCCCTGGTTATTCAAGATTATACGTGTTTCAAAGTTCCATGTTGAACAGTTTTCACCATTTCATTTTTTCACCGATGTAGCCGAAAGTGACGTCGCAGTTTTTTGGTTTTTGCTGTTGAACTTCCCGTTTTCGTTCGCCTCACGACGCAGTTTACATGCTACATATGAGTCAGCTCTGGCCCATAAACACTTCATCATTATCATCATATCAGCCGAAAGACGTCCACTGCTGGACATAGGCCTCCCCTAAAGATTGCCAAAATGACCAGTCCTGCGCCACCCGCATCCAGCGGACTCCCGCGACCTTTACCAGGTCATCAGTCCACCTTGTGGGGGTCTACCCACGCCTCGCCTTCCGGTACGTGGTCGCCACTCGAGAGTATGTTGCAATATTTAATCGAAAATCGTTTGTCTGTCCAATGTCTGCCGGCGTCCAGTGTATGTATATCTTTCTGTTCTCCTCTACAGGTCGCATTTCTCAACCGATTCTCGTGAAATTTTGTGAGCAAGTTCTTTAATTATTAATTAAATAGTTTCTTTTGTCGAGTCACTATTTCGAAATACAAAAAAAAATTGTGAGAAAATACATGTTCGCCAGTTCTACAGCTCGCAGAGTCACTAGTTTGGTTTGTATAATAAATTATTAATATATTAAACTATGAGAGACATCTATTCTTGAAGTGCAGTGACAGACAAAAATCTAAGACAACAAGAACATCGTGAGGAAACCGGTCTAATCCCAATATGGTCTGGTCTAGTTTTCCCTCTGGGTTGGAAGTTTAGATGCCAAATCTTGGGATAAGGTGCCAAAGCGGACCCCAGGCATCTTTAGAACTCAACCTGGAATAATGCTAGAAGGATGATGATGATGAGATGTAGTAAATATTTTATTTTATTAATGCATTCCTTAAATTAACACTAACAGACAGGCTGTGCATGTTAATTATACAGAAGGATATTAAACACTAAGGTACTTAGGTCTAGAGCATTGGGAATAGGTCCGTATCAAAAAAGTATGGAATTTGAAGCCGTAATAGACTCCAAATATCGGTTACTAGTCGAGAGAAATTGAGATTCCGTGCTGTGGAACATATCCAGTTAGTTGTTGCACATTGAGAAGAGTCCAGGCATGGTGCAGTGGAGAGTGATATACAGCACGAGTTCGTGCTGCCGGGACCGCAAATAGAATGCGGCGACGGGGGCGGAGTTGAATACTGGGGATAAGACGCACTTGGAGTGAATTGAGAGATAACAAAGACGGGTTACTACTTTGGCCGCGTATTAAACGAAAGAAGTATTTTATGAGGGACAAATTCCTTCTGCACTCTAGAGAAGTATGATTTACCATTCCTAGTATATAAAGTGTAGGATAAAGATGTGGATAATCGGTACCCATAGAGTTTACGGAAAAGGAAGCGTACGAATGATTTTTGTAGAGTCCGGCTACCAATCGTGTAAATAGCAGATAAGCAGAAAAGGAGGGCCAGTAGGTATTCCATTCGCGATATTTGATATAACTATTTAAGGGTGGCACACAGAAAAATTCCGAAGAGTCAGTTGTCCAAAACCATAATTATGCCGAAATTTCAAATTTCCGAACACGATTTTCCGCTAAACTAAAATTTGGACACAGATGATTTAATGGAATATATAATTAGGTTAGTAAGGTAACGGCACCAATTAACGAGTTACTTAAGCAATTTAGCCTATATTATTAAGCCTATAATCCAAGATGTATTTTTATGACAGTTTACATTCAACTTTATTTTTATTATATTTTCGGAGTAATACGAGAGTAACAAATGAGGACGTGTTAAGAAGGGTAAAAGAGAAAAGAGCGAACCTGAACACCATCAGCGCTAGAAGGGGGAAAATAATTGGACATTTGATACGGCACGACAACTTCTTTAAAACCATAATGGAAGGAAAGATAGAAGGAAGGAGAGGCAGGGGAAGACCACGGCGCAGTTATATGGACCAAATAAAGGGAAAAGCTGGTGTCGTGTCGTATCAGCGAGTCAAGGAGATGGCGTACGACAGAGAGAAGTAGAAAATACTCCACCGACAAGAGGATAACTCTTAAATTTAAAGAAGAAGAAGACGAATGTCTGTATAATAAAATTTAAATACTACAACAAAAAAGTCGAATTCCCCTATTACCGAGAGATCAGACAGACTGGGAACCTATTACCGCGGACAAAGATAATTAAGACAATATAATTATCTTTGCCGCGGATGAGACGCCTATTAACGAGACATTTAAGATTTTTAAAGTCATTTAAAAGAGATGAGTTGTTTTATTTTAGGAAAATGTAATATAATAACGCTACGATACGGTGGTATCTCTTATATTCGACATTTGAAAAAATCTTGACATAAAATAATTATTAAAATAATTTTAAATGTTAATATTCTGCTGGACCCTAAACATGTAGTCAAATTATTTTATCACTCGGAAGTAGGTACCTATTATAAAACCCTATCTCCGAGCCACTAAATACTCAATGGGTCGCTAAAATAGGTTCTCATTCATATAGGTATCCTATTACCAAGTATTACTTTCGGCAGAGAGTACAACTTTATACCCTTTGGCGTCGAGACCCTTGGTCCGTGGGCTCCCAGTGCGCATAAGTTATTTGCGGAAATCGCGAAACGTCTGGTTGATGTAACTGGTGACCGAAGAGCTGGCGGCTTTCTTGCGCAACGCATCAGCATTGCAATTCAACGAGGAAATGCCGCCAGCATCCTCGGTACAATGCCTCGAGGGCCTTTTTTAGATATAACGTAGTTTTAATTTAATTTAGTTTATGTTAATTATCATCTTGTATTTACTATAGAAAATAATTATAATTACTTTTTTGAATAGACACATATATATATATATATATATATATATATATATATAACAATAGCCGTGTTATTTATTTAATAAATCATTAAAGTATATACCAAATATCATGGAAATCCTAAGACATGCACCTCAATAAGCACTATATCAAGTTTATCTTAATTTAACACAATTAAATACTGACGACCACTTTAGCCTGCTTTTGGAGAAACGACTGTTCGGAATTATATAGTGTACCCACTAAGGGCACAGGCCCACAGTTTCATTACTGTCTTTCAAAAATCAAAATGACACGAACATAAAAGTGGGGTTATTTCTTTCTTGTCAAATATCGTATAGTTAACGAGGAATTTTAAGTTACAAAATGACATATTATTCGAAAATATAAAATTAATAAATAAATCACTATAATTAAACTACACTAAAACTAAAATATATCTAAATAAAACTAAAATATATCTAAAAATGGCCCCTGCGGCATGCTACCGAAGACGCTGGCAGCATTTTCTCGCTGGATCGCCAGGCCGATGCGTTGAGCGAGGAAACTGCCAGCTCTTTGGTCTCCCGTGGCGTCTCTGAGCCTCTTCGACATGTCCTTAAAGAAGCTCAGAGTGCCAGGGCCCCACGGACCTAGGGTTTCGACGCCGAATGGAACAAAATTATACTCGGCTCCGAGACCACTGTATTTGCCCACCTTGGCTTTCTCAGCCGCCTCTGCCGCTGCCGCTGCGTGCATCCCACACCAGCACCCGTCCCATACTCCACGGAAACAGAGACACACCGTCCGGTCTCTTGCCATCGGTTCTAGAGATGCCGGTCGGCTCTAGAAGAGCCGGCACACCAACCGACGCAAGAGACCGGCGGATTATGTCATTTAGGGCAGCATGCCTGGAGAAGCGGCCCGCGCTTCGCTGGCAGGACAGACCGTGGTGCCCTAGTCGGTCGACATCGCTTCAGCAGGGGCAACGATGTGGGGCGCAGACAGGGACCCCAAGGCGAAGAGAAACTGAAATTTGTAGGGTGTTGGGTTCTAAAAAAGTGCCTTCGTAAACCTTCGAAAATTAAGTTTACAAAATATCACTAACTCGAAAAAAAAAACCCCTTCAATCAACAAAATTGACATTTTTAATTGCCCGCCAGTGTACCCAGGGTGCAGAGAGGTCGTTTACTTTATTGTTTCACCCAAGGCACCGGTTGACGGTCACTGAATTCTATTTAAACTCCAGCGAGTTTCATCACACCACACTGACGTTAGAACCACCTTAAAATCTACAAACTGTGTTTTAGTTCAGTGCAGTGGATCGAACAGGAGTGTCATTATCAAGTAAGTTTAATAAATAAGTAAATATTAAACTACTCGAAATAAATGATTTGAATACTAGGGGACAGTGTTACACAAACCGAACTAACCGTAGGAAGCTCAATAAGGATTGTAATAAATAAATATTTGGGGACAATCTTACTCAAATCAACCTAGTCCCAAACTAAGCAAAGCTTGTTTACGACGCTTGGTACTAGACGACGATAAACAAACTTACATAATGTATAGATAAATAATTACTTAAATAAATAGAAAACATCCATCACTGAGGAACAAATATTTGTGCTCATCTCACAAATAAATGCCCTTACTGGGATTCGAACCCGGGACCTCCGGCTTCGTAAATTGGGTCACTACCATCAACTCGTCGTCATGATTTGATTAACTTAATATCAACCTTTTATCGTGTATTTTTAAACAGGGTGTGATAATATTGTGTGTATTTGTGTGTCTGTCTGTGACATTGGATGAACCGATTTGAGTGTAACTGTTTTTAAATCGAAAGTCTGTTATGATGTCAATACGGTTCTTAGTTATATGTTTGGTTATATTTTATTTTTTTGCTGTTTTTATATCCTATTTATTTATATAGGATTGTGGTGGCTATCATGACGATAGTTCCGTTTTTATTGTCCCGTCGTCATCACACTTAACAATGTTTCTTAATTAGAATCTGTTAATTTTCTTTAAACTCGATAATTAAGTTTATAGAAGCCAAGACCGTTCAATTAACTAATTTAGAAACAAATTACACGCCACGTAAGTAATTCCTCCGGTGCTGATGCCAAGAGCGCATTGAGTTGTGAGAGAGCACGGATCAGCGGCGAGTTCCTGCGTGACACAGTGCGCGCTGTCGGCAACGCCAATAAATCGCGTCGCCGTGCCTTAGGGCATTTATGGCACTTAGGTGCCTAAGGGTTATCCTGGGGATATCCGGAGTATAGAGTCGCACGAGGTGACTCACTAAGCTCCGGACAATCTGACTCACTGGGTTTGATCCGACACGCAGTCTCCAACAAATTGCAATTACACCTTCCCTCCAACGAATAGGGAACTTGCATCTTTTTATTTTATTACGAAAATCAAAAGTATAATCCAGCATTAAAACAACTGTAGCATTAAAAATTTCTTATTATTTATTTTTCTGATGTTATATGCATTTGAAATCTGCACGCGCCAGCACCCCCCGAAAACGCTCTATATTAAACGGGCTTATGCTATGACGTCACAGCATACATTCTCGGCGCGTTTACTATGGCGTTAGTCATTAATTTGCAATTATCTCCACAAAATTTGCGTTTAAGTCTATACTTGTCATACAAAATATCATTTCTAATTTATTATTCTGTGTAACTATTATGTTATTTTACGGAAAAAATAAAATAATTTTTTTCGTCATTTTAACGTGAGATAAAACTAATAAAATGGTTTTTTTTCCTTTTTTTTCTTTTGTATGATATCTCTTCGTATATCCGCATCGATTGAGTGCAATTCATTCGAAATTGAAGTCCCAGGCAAGTTCCCCATTATAACCTAAGGTTCCTAACAGATATTTGGTGGGATACAGGAATGGATAGTTCCGAAAAACATTTCTTTATAAAAACCGTAGGAACGTTTTCTGAACCCTCTCCAGTAATAGGGCGTAAGTAAGTTGATTCATAAGGGTACCATATGATTGATGAAGCTTCAAGCTTGCTTCCAACGAGTGCCTTATATTTATGCTCAATGGGTTTTCCCGATGTTATGTGACGACGAACGCTTTTCCCCGCTTTTTAGGGTTCCGTACTCAAAGAGTAAAACGGGACCTTATTACTAAGACTCCGCTGTCCGTCCGTCTGTCTGTCTGTCTGTCACCAGGCAGTATCTCACTGATACCGTGATAGTTCCAGTTGAAATTTTCACAGATGATGTATTTCTGTTGCCGCTATATAAGAACAAATACTAAAACCAGAATAAAATAAATATTTTTATAGATGATGGTACGGAACCCTTCGTGCGCGAGTCCGACTCGCACTTGGCCGGTTTTTATTGTGTTTTGCGCCACTGGTTTGAAATCCCAGTGGGGGCAATTATTTGTGTTATGAGAGTTTCAGAGCAGGTACGGCAACCTATGCTACGAGTATTTATTTATCGTTTATGCTTAGCTTGGTACAAGGTCAATTTGTATGAAATTGTCCCGCAATACTTCTTATACATCACCTATATTGCTTGCCACGTCCGAATGTTTGCCGATAAATGGTGACATAAATACATCATAATCGCATCGGAAATAGAAGGCGAAATATTTGACTGTACCCAATAAACACTAGTCACTCGTTTTAGCTTTTTGTTGTGCTTTAGAGATCCCATACAGCCCCCCTATTCTGTAACTGGTTTTAAGCTCACCTCAACGCTCACCCACAATTATACCTTGACACCGCGATGCGTAGTAATTAAGAGTAGGTAGAGGTCTAGTTTCGTAACGGGTGACCGGCGGGGTGAGTCGCATTAACGCGTAGCGAATAACAGCCCAGATGACCGTGTGTAAAAATTAGTTTGTATGACACATTGATCACAGATTGTACCTTTGTAAGCTTGCATGTGTGGGTAATCTCCGGAACTACTTACCGATTCCAAAAAATCTTTCAACAACTGATAGAATTAACTATTTGGATGGGCATAGATAAGATATTATCCTGCTTATCGGTCTGTGTTCTTTGCAGTAGGTACGCGGAGCGTGGGCGGCTAGTTGCTTGTAAAGGTCGATTTATATCTACAGACATTAAGCGTGTCGTGGGAGACAAAAATAATATTCTTCTATACAGAGTGTATTAAAGTATTTACATCTATCGTAACGCGGCCGCGCAGAAACCGACAGACACAGATGTAAATACGTTAATACACTCTGTATAGAAGAATCCCATAAAAAACATTCCATGTAAAAATTGGCCAAGTCTCGAAACTCTTTCACAGTAAAATGTGGTGAGATATTTCGTAGAGCCAAGTCAGGCATTCTTATTAATCTTTATTTGCTTGCTAAATAAAATTCTGCAACTTGGGAATCACACAACTTTACTGCATTTACTAATTTTTGCATAGGTACATAAAACTATGTAAGTGTGATTGCCAAGTCACAAAATTTTATTTAGCAAGCAATTAAAGATTAATAAAAATGCCTGACTTGGCTCTACGAAATATCTCACCACTTTTTACTGTGAAAGAGTTTTGAGACTTGGCCTATTTTTTACATGGAATATTTTTTATGGGATCTCATTTCTTTTTGTAGACTTTGTATGGGAATGTTATTTTACGAACCAAAAATAACGTTTGTATAAAATAAAATAAAATTAACACTGTAATCGCATGTATTTGTATAGGATTACAAACTTACTTATGCAGTTTGTATATCTCTGAAACGTGACTAAAATTGCAATATTTTTAGTTTTTTTTATAAATTATTAGGCTAAAAACTAATTACGTTTGAAATTTGGAGCTTGTGGGTTTGCTAGAAGTACCTTAGAATTAGCGTGATCATTGTCAGAAGTGAGTATGTCAGTGACAAAACTAACGAACTTTGACGGACTAGTTCTTAAACTAAAAGTTCAAATTTAATGTTATTGATATTATATGCTAGCCATACTATGCCCTACATGATCCTGAAAATTTAGGGTTCTAGCTTTAGCCAGCACAAAATTACAGGCTGTTGAAAATGGCCTGAATGAATGGCTTCGAGAAAAAGATGGTACGGCCGTCGCTCGACTTGGCGGGGGCACTACCGTGCCCCCAGATATTGTTTTGTCTGCCACGACACGTTTATGGCACGCTCAATGTCTGTAGTTATAAATCGACCTTAATACGTGACAGGTGCACAACGACTTTATCCGCATCATTTAATGGGGGAACGATACAGAATGTCACTTGATCAATTATCATTAGGTTGTCGTTTAGGTAGTCCAAACATTCCACTTCGTGTTGAAATTAGATGTATCATTAGAATGAGTGCTAGTTAGGACTTACCTAATAGCTAATTTAAAGCGATCATGGCCTAGCGGCGCTTAATAACCGGTGGTGGTAAGCAAGTAAAGTAACGTAGTACCACGATTTTTGCATTTTTATTTGGTTATCAATCTTTACATCACTAACTGACAGCTCCCGAGCTTTGGAAGCCACATTAATCCACCGATCCCGGTTGTTGTACTTACTTGGAACTACAGGCGGCTTCAGAAAAAATCTGTCAAAATCAGGTTTAGGTCAGATGACACTGTCGGCATTATCGTCGACATATCGAATGCATTATATTATGTCAGTAATTAACTACGTTAACATGGTGAACTTAACTTTTGAACATGTTATCTCATGAATCCCTATTCCTTCCTGTGGGTCGATCACGTAACTTTTCTTACGAACGTTAGGTAGATTTAAATGTCATTTTCGAGCCGACCCGACGCTTGTCAAAAATTTGCACCACGTAACTCCGTACGTACGTTCGAAAACGGTTCAGGGACCGTACAGATCACTAGGTGAATGAGCCTCACCGTTTCGTTATTGCAAAGAAAATCCAGTGAACGAATGGTTTATCTTTACTATGTATTGCGCCAATTCTATGAAAAAAGCAATATTATTTTTGGGACAGTGTATTTTTGATAAATAATCTTAATAAACTTCCATTATTATGCTTAAAGAAAATATATCAACCACGCAACCTAAAAACACAAAACGCATAATGACTAAGTAGTAAAACACGATCAAAATATAATTGCACATTATTGCGTAAAACCTTCATATATATTTTTTTGTTCGTATAGGTATTTTAAAAATATACATATTTTTTTATCAGTAATTTTGTATAAATTAAATATATATTTCATCCAAAGAATTAAATGCCATCTAGTATGCAGTAGGAGAACTTTCTGACAATTAGGTAATGCAATGTATCCCATCGCGACATCTGGTATGTAGTAGAAGTTTTGTGACATTAGAATATAATGTTAGCTCTACACTGACGAGCTGATACGCGAAGAATTACAATTTGCGGCACGGACGGCTCGGACATATACATCAAAAATACGAAGGTTGTTAGCTGTCATTATATGAATATGTGAAATATGGGAGTCCATCCTAACCTTGCACTTAGTCGGTTTACATTATGTGACGTTGAACTCATAAAAAAATTGTTTAGCACATGTAAAGGTTTTTTACAACGATACACTGACAGAATTTTAAGGGCTATTGTACATTGTAGGATATTTTTGTATGAAGCATCTTATGAAGAGAAAACGTAACGTCTGATTGTTCTAGTAGGTCCCTATTTAAAATATATATATTTACATTTTATTTCAAATCACCAGTCAAGTTTGGACTGATCCATGATATTATTTAATTATGTAACTTCGTCCGCGTGAATCTCGTTTATAACGTAGTTCCATACTAACATTCGCCCCCTTTTCTCCCCTATAAAAACAACCTACTTATGTCCTTCAAAAGGATTCAACCGGTTCAGCGATTTAAGCGTAAAAACGTAACTCACAGACAGACATATTGCCAGCTTTCGCATTTATAATTTGTTTATAATATTAGTTAGAATTTAGGCTGGGCGCAAACGTTCGGTTTCCGCTTACGGTTTCCGGATTCGGTTTTAGAATTCTCGCGCTCGCAGGCGTTTACAATAATAGGGAACATTACGCAAAGCTCTGCGTAGGGGGCGACACTAACAAAACCCGTAAACAAACCGCCATGACGTACAATGTCATATTTATTTACCTAACAAACAATAACAAATAATTGATGAAAACGCGTTAAACTACAATCGTTTTATTATCATTCGTGTGTAAAATACCTGTACTGTGATATTAAAATGGCATCCTGAGGGCTTTTTTTTGCTTGACGACGTATTGCCGCTTCCCATAGTTTTCGTATCATCGTTTCCTTAGGAAATGAATGATGCCCTTCATTCTTGCATCCAATTACGCATCACTGATGCATTTTATTTATTGAAATATTTTCTTTCCTATTTGATCCAGAGCTTTGAAGGACTTGTCAAAGTTGTCAAAAAACTGTTTACTAATTGTGATAGTGCTGCACTCTGGCGGCAGAACATTGCAGTAATGTTCCCTATTATCGCTCCAGAGGGCTGCAAGTCGAAAACCTAATCCGGAAACCGTACGTGGAACCCGAACGTTTGCGCCCAGCCTTAGAACTTAACACTTTGTCTGTCCCAAGGATATTTACTACCCCAACACCAAATGTCCAATATTAACACACGATATATACACTGGTGCATTATATATCATGCACGGACGTTCCGAGCTAGGTCTTCAGTGCATTACATACAATGCACGGACAGTCAAAGTGTTAATTTATTGTTCCGTTATCAAACTGAACATCCAGAAGTAGCTTCTGGTTGTCTAACAATTATACTAAATACAATAATAAAACAGGACAAAGTATAATTTTATTTTTATTTTTGCAAATCTTGTAAAATCATAATATCTGACAAAGAGTTATTATTATTAAATACATTACAGTAGTTCTCGTACTGATATCGGCTTGCTTATATCCTGCCTTTATTATTAGTCAGATGTAAGGAATAGATTTCCACCTTCCTAGAATGTGACTTTTTTTTCCCAATAGTTAAGTCAACGGTACCTGCTTTTGGAAATTTGGTGGGGCTATTAGGATTTGCAAATATTTATATTTATTTATTTATTATGAAACAAACAGTCATACAAAGATTATTCGTACAAGCTATCGTATTACTAAACCGACCTATAGTTCATATCTCCCTTTCTGTTGTAAAATATAGGTAGGTTAGATTCGTTAGGTATCTTCAGTTGCCCGAAGGGCAAAAAGACCAGAAATAGGCTCCGTTAAAACTGTCTTGATACCCAGGAGACCATACGTAAAAAAAGTAAAGCATAAAAAAAAAACATATGTAGATTTTACACATAAAATAGATACCAAAACATAATTATAAAGAGTGTATATTCGCCAACAAACTGTTATGCAGTTTGGCTAAGATTTACACTAAGTTTATCGTAATTTTTGTTGAGTAAGAAAAAAAAAAATAATAATAATAGATGGTTCTGGTTATGAAAATGGAAAAAGTTCCTTCGGGAAACTGAAGATACCTAACGAACCTAACCTACCTTTTTGAAGAAGAAGTCAAATATGGCCAGTGGAGTTAGTGCACTACTCGTCATTTTCCCTGATTCGCCATTTTCGTTAATTCGTCAGTTTCCCTAATTCGTCAATGCTTTCAAAATCTTTAATTGGTCAATTTCTAATTCGCCATTTTATTCATTAAGTCACTTTCACTAACTGGTCATGTACAGTCGCAGTAGATATTTATATGATTTTTGAACCTGATATTTTTAAGCGAATGATATTATGATATTATCGAGTCTTTGGGGCCAATATCAATGAAAGAAATATTTTTTAACATACTTTTAACATTCTAACTTCGCTCACAAGGTACCGGGTTTACGGCTTAGGACCGGTACAGACGGACTGCAAGGCAACTGCAATTTCTATAGAAACGGTGTAGTCGTGATGCAGTCGTCGTGCAGTTCCCATATATATTTTAAGTAATTGCAGTTGGTTCCGTCTGTACCGGAGTTAGTGCACTACTCGTAATTTTCCCTGATTTGCCATTTTCGTTAATTCGTCAGTTTCCCTAATTCGTCAACGCCATCAAAATATTAAATTCGTCAATTTCTAATTCGCCATTTTATTCATTAAGTCACTTTCACTAACTGGTCATGTACAGTCATATACAGTCACAGTAGATATTTATGTAATTTTTGAACCTGATATTTGTAAGCGAATAATATTATGATATTATCGAGTCTTTTGGGGCCAATATCAATGAATGAAATATTTTTTTACATTCTATCTTCGCTCACAAGGTACCGGGTTTACGGCTTAGGACCGGTACAGACGGACTGCAACGCAACTGCAGTCGTCGTGCAGTTCCCATATACATTTTGAGTAATTGCAGTTGGTTGCAGTCCATCTGTACCGGTCTCTACAGTATCGACGAGTACATGAAATGGTTTTGAAATTGGTTTGGCAATTATACCCATATGTCTTCATTCCAAAAAAAACAATCATAATTATTAAAAATACGAGTATGTTCATGATTATACCAACAATGACACATGACGAGTCGAAGAAAATGACCAATTAAGGAAATTGACGAATTAAAGATTTTGATGGCATTGACGAATTAGGGAAACTGACGAATTAACGAAAATGGCGAATCAGGGAAAATGACGAGTAGTGCACTAACTCGGCCAGTGGGGCCACATGTCCTTTTTGTGATATTATCAATTATCATCTACGAGAACGCACGGAAATAATGGGATTATAAAATAAATATTTAATTGATGCTTTTGTTCCGCGGAACTATTGGGAAAAAAAGTCTCACTAGTTCCGCCACGGAACTTCTTCCACGGGACTACTGGGAATAAAGGTAGATTTTGTCTTATTGTATTCTTGATCAGGCGAAGGGATATTATTCCTCACACATCTTATATCGGTTATCATAGTTAAGGTTTAACTCCAAATTCTTCAGGGAAAGTCTTTAAAAGGAGATTTTATAGCTAGGTACATATGAATTCGCTGTAGGTTGAACACAAAAACTGTTTTATTACTTACGTGAGTTTTTATGACATGACAAGACAATTTACCGAGCCATGGGAAGAATAGCTCCCGCACAGTTAAACTCTAATAAGGCCATGGGAAAATGTCAACCCACATCCTAATTCTGGTCATACACAATTATGCATGAATATTTAACAATGTTTACGATTACATTACCTGTCAACACTCAAAATCTACAAAATATCAAAAAATTGTTCGACCTATGTACTTCTGTTTCATAGATATTAAGGAAAGTGTTCGAATTTCTCCGTAGTTTACTGAAATTAGAGTTTAAGTAAATTTAAACGGCTGCCAAAGATATATTCCCTTTATTGCTGTAGTACCATTATGGATAGTACCATCAATGGAACTAGTGACACGCTTGTATATCGCCTTTAGGGGTTTGACGTCTGGCTCCCACCACGTCTGGTGGCTATTTAGGCCTCTTCCCAAAATGTGAACTCCCACCACGGCTTTTTCCCATTATGTACACTTCTCAAAACGTCTACTTACCAAAATATCTCATTCTCATTATGTACACTTCTCAAAACGTCTACTTTGTTACTTAATTTGCAAGGCACTAATGTGCTCAACATTTTCATAGGCTCACTGTACACTACCGATTACTGATAATGTGTGCTACTATTATGTGCATTATGTGGTAAATGTCCCAAAATGTCTTTTTATAGTGTATCTTTTTAAACTTTATTTTTGAGTAGCAACTCGCCTAAGTAGCGTCTGGTCTAAGTAGCAACTCGCTTAAGTAGCCAGTCGTCTATCTTACCTATTTTACTCTAAGGCAGGTCAGTGTAGTTACGACGACGAGCGAAGCGAGGAGGAGTGTTAGGAAGAACTGCGACCCTACAGCGCGCGAGCCGAGCGAGAACCGACTTTTTTGCTAATTACTCCAGTTGCTACTTAGTCCAGTTGCTAAAAGTCAAGTTGGACTAAGTAGCAACTGGACTAATTAGCAATTTTGTTCGTATAAAGTCGGTTTTGGCGCTTCGCCTCGCTTCGCTCGCTCGGCTCGCGCGCTGTAGGGTCGCAGTTCTTCCTAACACTCCTCCTCGCTTCGCTCGTCGTCGTACCTACACTGACCTGCCTTAAGGTAAAATAGGTAGGCTACTTACTTACGAGGTGTCGGAATTATAAAACTTTTAAATGTCCAGGAAGTTTTTTTTCCTAATGGTATTTGAAAACAACAGTATGTCACTAGCACCTACTGTTATTATTATCGGTCAATGGTACTAAAAACTGTGTCTCTAGTACCATCGATGGAACTAGCGATATACAAGTGTGTCACTAGTTCCATTAATGGTACTATACAATGGTACTACAGCAATAAAGGGGATATATTACGCGATTTAGAAGCGTGTTGTGAATGAAGATCATATAATACTATTTTCAGGGATTGACAAAATATGTTTTAGGAGGTTTGGAGTTAAAACCTGACTACGGTAACCGATATAAGATGTGGGAGGAATATATCCCTTCGCCTGGTAAAGAGTTAAAGCAGTACAACTGGGGAAGTTCACAATAGATGAAAGAAGCTATAATAACAATGTATGGTTATAATGGTATTCCTACTCTCTGATATTTCTAGGTATACAAATTAAATGAATTTGTAAAACTCTCACCATATTAAAAAGGCCTTAGGTACATGCAGAGTAAATATTTGAAGTTTGAACACCTACTTACCTGGTCTGTAGGTGTGTGGTGTTGTGTTCCTGGTGGCACGTAGAGGCTGTGGAGCTCCAAACGACGCGGTGTGATTAGACGAGAGTGAGAGACCTACATTTGCCAACACTACGAATTCTCAAATCAATATAGGGCCGGCGACATGTTTGTGATTCTTCCGGAGTAGGAAGCATGCTCGTTTGTAAAAATAATAACAAATGGATAACATCGGTCAAAAATAACTATTTATTTAATTTTACAGCAACGGTAAGCTATTAAGCAGTCTCTCAATCTAGGTATATTTATTTATATTGGACAACAGCACTTGTCCCTTACTAACAATAACGTAACGTAAGTACGTGAGGGACGAATTCCATACGTCTGACAATAACACGATAATGCAAGCGAGGCTGATGAGTATGTTAGGTTATATTTATAATATCGAATCTAGGACCTAACTTAACCCAACCGTGAGCCCGTGGAAGAGCACCCGCTAGTTGACTGACGGCGGTCGAAAAATACCTTAAAGTACGTAATAATAAGTAACACGTAAATATAAAGAAAATAGTAAACAGTTAACTTGGACTATTTAAGTATTGATAACTTATACTTGTACCTAAATAAGTTTAAAAATTCTTGTATAAAATTAAGATCATATAATACTTAACAAACTTACTACTTTATTTTTACTTAACTTTAATTGAAGTTATAACATTATTATTGCTAAGCATTCAAAGCAAAAATATGCCTATATATTTTCTTGTAGCTACGTAATGTGTTGCCATTGCCACCTAAATGAGGTCTGTTTTGTTCCGTCGCTTTGCGTCTATTTCATACTGCATTCTTGTACACGTCAGTTCAGTGTTTCTTGGTCCTTGTCGTTATTGTATAAATAACGCGTGGTGTAGCTAATAGATATCCCAACAGGTAACGTCACTAAAATGGTGAAAAATAGAATATGAGTCAAAAAAGTCATAGATATTTATAAAATTTTTATACCAATAATAAGAAATAGTCATCATCCTTTGAATGTCTTAATTAAAATATCCAATGTGCTAATCATTTTTCTCAGCTTTCAGATGCGAATGAGACATTACGTATGGGATGTTTTAAGAAAGAAGCGATGATGAGTTAATTGATAGTCTTTCAAAATGTATTTACAGATATTATATACGAAACAGGGAACATCATGGGGACACTTTGCATTTTTTAAGTCACAGTCCTCTTACCAGGGGTTCTGTTAATTTAATATTCGATATAGCATTGTGATACTGTAAAAGAGCCTCTTTATTTATAACTAGCGACCTGCGCAGCCCCACCGGCCTGCCTATTGCAAAGAACGCAGCCAAATCCCAAATATTACCTATGTCCAACCAGAACGTCTATACTACCTACACACGTGTGAAAGATATCATGATATCGGATGAGCGGTTCCGGAGATTCCCCCCACAATACAAACTAACTAACTTTTCCTCTTTATTATCATCATCATCATCATCATATCAGCCGAAAGACGTCCACTGCTGGACATAGGCCTTCCGCAAAGAGTGCCAAAATCCTCCTCTCCTCGCCTCTTTATTATACTGGTATTTAATTTATTAACATATATATATCTATCTATCTATACATATAATAAAGCTGAAGAGGGTCGAAAGTCTGTACATGGAAGATATTCGAAAAAAAATTGGCTAGGGATACTTAAAATCGATAACAGAACACGTTCCAACAGTTTTTAGAATTTTTGTCTGTTTGTCTGTTTATCTGTTTATCTGTTTATCTGTTTGTCTGTTTATCTGTTTATCTGTTTGTCTGTTTATGTGACCGCGCATCACGTGAAAACGGCTGAACCGATTAAGATGAAATTTGGTATAGAGATAGTTTGAGTCCGGGGAAGGACTTAGGGTAGTTTTTATCCTGGAAATCAACCCCTAAGGGGATGTAGTGGGGGGTGAAATTTTGGATGGACTCCGTTTAGATCAAATTTGGTATAGAGATAGTTTGAGTCCCAGAGAATGACAACGGATACTTTGAATCCCGAAAATCATCTCCTAAGGGGATGAAATAGGGGTGAAAATGTGTATAAATCCCATTAAGTTAAAATTTGGTATGGAGATAGTTAGTCCTGGGGAAGGACCTAAAATAATTTTTAGTCCAGAAATCATCTCCTAAGGGGGTGAAATGGGGGATGAAAATTTGGATGGAACCCATTTACGGTATAGCGAGTTGGAGTTCTGGGGAAGCACATAGGATAGTTTTATCCCGAAAATCACCCCCTAAAGGGATGAAAATTTGGATGTGATGTGACCTTTTTAAATAAAATTTGGTTAATTTAATTTAATTCAAATTATTTATTTCAGACTAAGTCCATATCATGTTAGTAACAATAAAAACTTATAAAACTTAAGTTAACAGTTAAGAGATAGTCTGAGTGCTGGGAAATGACATATGATAATTTTTTGTTTTTGAATTCATCCCTTAAGGGGGTGAAATGGGGGGTGAAAATTTGGATGGAAACCATTTCGATGGAATTTGGTATAGAGATGGTTTGAGTCCTGGGCAAGGACATAGCGTAGTTTTAATTCCGGAAATCATCCTCTAAGCCTTAGAGGATGATTGAATTTAAACCACCATTTCACCCCCTTAGACTCTAAGGGGGTGAAATGGTGGTTTAAATTCAATCATCCTCTAAGGCTATAGAGATAGTTTTACTCGCGTAGAAGAACAACAAATAGCTTTTGTCCCGAAAAAAATCTTCCAAGGGCATAAAATAGGGGGTGAAAATTTGGATGTACCCTATTTGGATGAAATTTGGTATAGAGATAGTTTGGGGTTCCGAAAAAGGATAATGCATAGTTTATGGAACTCATTTAGTTGAAATCTGGTTAAGAGATAATTTGAGTCCTGGGAAAGGACATCTGATAGTTTTATTCTGGATATCATTCCCTAAGGGGATGAAATGGGGGTGAAAATTTAGTATAGCGATAGCTGGAAGTCCTTGGGAAGAACAAAGGATAGTTTTATCCCGAAAATCCTCCCCTAAGGGGTGAAAATTTGGATGTGAGTGACCCATTTAGATGAAATTTGGTTAACAGATAGTCTGAGTTCCGGAAAAGGACATAGGATAGTTTTTATCCCGGAAATGATCTCTTAAGGGGGTGAAATGGGGGTTGAATATTTGTATGAAGCTACTATACAACCCATTTAGATAAAACTTTGTATAGAGGTAGTTAGTAGGCGTGGCGTTGGTAGGCACAAGGTAGACTGATGACCTGGTAAAGGTCGCGGGAGTCCGTTGGATGCGGGTGGCGCAGGATTGGTCACTTTGGAACTCTTTGGGGGAGGCCTATGTCCAGCAGTGGACGTCTTTCGGCTGATATGATGATGATGATAAATGATAATAATGATAAAGATAGTTTGAGTCTCGGGTAAGGACATATGATAGCTTTTATATCGGAAATCTACCCCTAAAAGGAAAATGGAGGGTGAAAGTTTGTATCGAGCTACGATATAAACGAGTTCTACGCGGACGAAGTCGCGGGCAAAAGCTAGTATATATTTTTATCCCTGATCGATTGCTAAAAGGTTAGCTGGAAGAATTCCCTCATAGGATAAGCTCGTCTTTGTACACATACTACATGTTCTTGTAATTCTGGTTTACATACAGACATATAACATATAAAACATAGGCAATGTCCATCCGCGTGGGAAGTTCATTTCTACATGTTCATGACAAGACATAATGTTTATAATGGGTTGATTAGTTCCGGATATTACTCCCTACATACAAACTTATGTATTACAAACATACTACAAACTGTTACGCGTGATTAAACTGACAGATAACAGAATTCGAGTAGATGAGTAAACAGACAGACGGACGGGTGGCTAGACATGCAGTGCTGTGTTAGTTAGTTAGTTTTACTGGGCGTTTTCCGCAAGTCGACATCCATTGTGCCTATTTTGCGTATTTTACAGTGCTGTGTATAGGTACGCATGATAGATTGAAAGGTTAACCGTCTACAAGTAAATGAACAGAAAGACAGATGGACGGGTGGTCAGACATCCAGTCCTGGGCTGTTATTCGCTACGCGTTAATGCTGCTCACCCCGCCGGTAACCCGTTGCGAAACTAGACCTCTACCTATACGCTTAATTACTACGCATCGCGGTGTCAAGGTATCTAATTATGGGTGAGCGTTGAAGTGAGCTTAAAACAAGTAACAGAATAGGGGGGCTGTGTAAACATGACCAAACTGACAAGATAAACTGTACTGGTAAATGAGTAGACAGACGGACGTTTAGTAATTCGGACAAATAAAAAGAAAATCATAGATATTGTTTTTCAAGCGATGTCATTGTTTTTTCAAGTTATTTAATCATGTAATTGTAAACAAATGTCTTTCTTAACTCACATAAAGGTAATATAGTTCCCGCGACATGTTTGCACGATACGTAAGTATTTGAATGTTTAATCCTACTAAGAAATATATAAAGCTAGCTAAATGCCCGCGAATTCGTTCGCGTTGACTTCCTTTTCATGGACTTTTACTGGGATAATAAGTTTTCTACTTATATGTTACTCCAGCATATACTCGTTTTGTATACTAAAATTCATATAAATCCATTTAGCCGTTTTTGCGTGATTTAGGAAAAAACATCCATTCTTTCACATTTATAATATCAGTTGGTAGGATTTAAAGAAATATAACCGTAAATGTAACCCAAGACAGGGTTCGAACCTGCGTCTTTGACATTTCAGGCCAACGCGTTTTGGTCGTTCGACCACTAAACCCTCTACACACTACAGCATATTTTTACCTTGTTTTCGCAGCTTCCGTTACTAGTTAATGTATTTTTCTTACACCATGCTCTCAGCTTTCAGTAACTCTGATGAATACAAGTAGGAACTGGGATGAAACGAATAACAGATCGACTAATGTACGATTCCCACCTACTGGGCCGAACCGGGGTGTCGGTGAGTACATTTTGCAAAGTCCAAAGGAATGTAAATCATGAATACATACGTTATATATTATTACAAAATCGAATATACTCGATATCGAATGGACGGCTGTGCTCGGCTGATGTTGCATCTGACCGGCTCTGTTCGACTTTTGCCTACTGCACTCTTTTAAGACGTGCTCGAGCACCCGTTTGGATGGGGCAGCAGCCGACTCGGCCTGACCCAATCGGTGGGAATCGTACATTAAATTTCAGAGAAATGGACATGCAGATCATCTCCCGGTTTGTCCATCTACAGTAGATGGACCAAACCAAATCGAATAGGCAGAAAGACAAGCGAACACACGCTAACAGACCGGAACTTCAAAGACGTAGACAGACGGACGGAAAATGCGGTGGATCGCCGTGGGATAGCAGCAGGCAGAGAGAGTTATGTGGAATGATCCGACTAAGTAGTAATGTACTGTGTTCTGAATTAGTGGACTGCATTTGTCTATAGACGTAACACAACGAATCCTCAAATCAATAAAGGTTAGTTGCCGTTTGGCTACTACGGAGACGCTGACTCTCTTGCTTGCGTTGGGTTCACGCCGGGTGAATGGCGGACGGGTGAGGTCAGGCGATGCCGATCTATAAAGCCAAAGCGATAATGGTGTCGTGGATGTCCACCAAAAATAAATATATAGTTTTGCCTTACCTTTGCACTAGTTTAGTGTTACTCAATAAAGATATGGGTTAAGAGTTGCTACTAACTTCTTGATGTTCAACGGTTATAAGGTAACAGTTAGACGACAAACTTATCATAATATTCATAACAGACAGAGAATATAAACCTTACATTGACTTTTGGCGCTTTAACTCAAAACACAACACCTATAATAATCCTTATTAGGCAATTAAATAAATGTAAGTTTGTTCTCCATTGTTCTTTATTATTGCGCTATAGTTCCTATTATACCAACTCACGACTTGGACGCCAGTCGCATTTCCGCGATCATTCGTTTTGTTTACAAACTGCAGCGCTCACGACCACGACGTGCTTCTGACGCTGTCAATTTGCACACTGCCTTTACAGCCTCTATAATGGTAAAGAATTCAAAGGATATTAATATAATAGTAAGGAATGCATAGGATACTGATATCTAAGTATTTGTGTCCAATGAAGTCCAATCATACCTATAGAAGACGAAATCTATAGTAATACTACTTGCTCTGTAGGTAAGTATGTGGTGTTGTGTTCCTGTGGTTGCGATGATCTGTTAGAAATTCCCGTTGGAATTTCCCGAGGGCTGCGTTGAGAGTACGGGAAATGTTGTGCCTGCTGTCTTTGTATGTAAGTAGGTACATAGTAGTCCAGTTATTAAGGACCGTATCGGAAAGAAAGTAGACAACTTCAAAATGGTATTATTTTTATTCTGTGTGAAAACTGATAATGAAACAAAAATAAACTGAATAAATAAGGTCTTTATAAAAAACTATTTTGTATGAATTCATCGTATTATATATATTTTGCCTGCAACCTAACTTTCTTTTTGATGTGTTTCATTCAATTCTGGACGAGAGACGAAAAGCTTAAAGAACTGTAGGAACTATAAATGGTTTTCATTATAAAATATGTCATTAACGACTAATATGGTCCCATACACAATGTAGGTACACACACAGTACACATGTGGGTATTAACAAACAAGTCAAATCAAAACATTGTTCATACAAGGGAAATCCAAACAATTTTTCAAAAAATCCATAATTTTTTTCCAATATAATATGTAGTTTAAATATATCTCTCCCTCGATTATGGGGAATCCAACGACACCTCATAATATGCCAAATTTTATTAAGCCGTTTGGACTGTGTAGCCCGTGAAATATAATTTTCTTGTCCACATTACACATATTTATGTACATACGCTCTAAAAACATAACCCTCCTTCCGGGGCAGTCGGGTAAAAACTGTTGTCAACTCTTACAAGAAGTGTGTGACTATTGGACCCTGGGATGTTTCAATATTTTCAATACGGAGTATAGATAGAGTACCTTTGTCAGAACCTGTGTACGAAATATCATTCAATGACGTGTATATTATTATGAACTACATACATCTGCGAAGGAATTCAAAAAGTTTATGTAAAGTCTTCAACCTTGAAGATGTCAAAACCCAGCTGTCTTATTTTTTTTTTATCTAATAGGTATGGTTAGTAGGTATGTCACTCTCATAAATATTGGAGACAACATACATACTTACTTACTTTCACACATACATGCTTTACTTATGGTTTAGTTTCAAGGTATAGTTATAGTAATAATATGTTGAATCTGCAGCTGTTCGTTCCATTAGGTATTTGTAGAAGACCAATTATACTCGACTCTTAGGATAGGTAGCAAAAAATCTGGTGATTTAACGTCCCCACTCCATAGGTAAACATTATTTTAACTACAAATTATTTAGGTAAGTATGTACCTAGTAGTTTAAATGGGCAATTGTGTTTCGCTATTAAGAAACAATCACTAACACACCTCAGAAGAAATTCAAAGGTGTATGTGAAGTCCCCAATCCACACTGTCCCAGCGCGCAGTAGTACTGCCCGTTCCCTCTAATTCATGAGAGGAGGCCTATGCCTAGCAGTGGGACGTATGTAAGCCGATGATGATGGTGCTGATTGAGAAATAATGGTTTTAGGCATTCCATATGTCAGATGTGATATGCATGCATATCATATCTAACTATGAACTGATATGAACATACATTTACAAGAATAAAGTACCTAACTTTATTCTTGTAAATGTATGTTCATGCATGAATATACAGGTACATATTACGTACATATTATTCAATGCAAACAACAACCATCACCAGAAATCACCACATTCCTAGTTTTCAAACGTAGAGAAGCGGAGAATTTGCTTAATCATTTGTACCGAGTAACTATCACCTAATATGATATTTCGTGAAATCCTCGTGTAACTCCTTATATTAGCGAGGCTTTTAAACTCACCAAATATTATTTTCGTTAGCCCTCCGTAAGACGAGTAAATAACTCAATTGTAATCTTGTTTGGTTAATGGCATATTGGTGAACTACGTACCTACACCTACACGGCCACGATTTTTAAGTCACAGCAGAACCTCGTGTCGCTCATATTTGGGGCAGCCCAACTAGTAAAGTACCCCTAACTTACAAAAGACCACATAGCCATAGGTAATATAACACAGCGGTGTAAGCAGCAGCGGCTTACCTACTCCGTAGAGTCCGTCGAAATGTAGTGTTGTGTTCGTGGTCGTAGGTAACATCGCCAGAACTCCCGACGCCGCATTTTGTTGAGCGTAAGAGACACCTGCATTTGTATCTATCTGTCTACACAATGAATCCTTAAATAAATAAAGGCTCAGCAACGCGCTTGTGTTGTTCTGGAGTCACACGCGTCCATAGGCAACGGTGTCTGCTTACCATTAGGCAGACCGTTTGCCTAATTGCCACCGTCAATCGTCAAAAGAATGTGACATTACAAATTAAATTAATGCCTTGCCTACATAATCCATACTCAATAATGATTACATATATCGGCATCCATAAAAATAGACACAGTCCTAGCTATAAGGTACATACATACAGACATACACTCGAAAAGTGACACCGTCCTTCGGCAGTTGCTTGCGGCTCTTCACCATATTAGCATAGAACAAGATATACTAGTGTAGGGAAGTAATCACAGAGTTAAAAGTTGCGAGCAACCTGCTTTTATGTTTAGCTGTTATAACGTAAAAGTTGCCGATAGACGGCATACCTGCTTGGATGTTGAAATGTTCTTCTCATATTTGGGGCAGCCTAAATAGGAACCTACTACTACCTACTACTCTACCTTACAAAAAAAAATAAGGTACTATAGGTAAAAACACCGCTGCTTACTCCGTAGACTCAGTAGGAATGTGGTGTCGTGTTCGTGGTCGAGGGTCAGGTCGCCAGAGCTCCCGAGACTACGCTGTGTTGAGTATCAGGGACCTTCATTTATGCGCAGAGCTGTCAATATGATTAATTATCATGTCAATGAAGGGTCAGCAACGCGCTTGTGTTTCTTCTGGAGTCACAAGCGTCCATAGGGAACGGTGTCTGTTTACCATCAGGCGGAACGTTTGACTGTTTTCCATAGTCATAGTTAAAAAAAACCGGCAAAGTGCGAGTCGGACGCGCGCATGAAGGGTTCCGTTCCGTATCATAATCTAAAAAAACCGGCCAAGTGCGAGTCGGACTCGCGCACGAAGGGTTCCGTATTTCTGGTTATCTACAAAAACGGCAAAAAAATCACGTTTGTTGTATGGTAGCCTCCTGTAGCCTAGTTGGTAGTGACCCTGCCTACGAAGCTGGAAGTCTCGGGTTCGAATCCCGGTAAAGGCATTTATTTGTGTGATGAGCACAAAATATTTGTTCCTGAGTCATGGATGTTTTCTATGTATTTAAGTGTTTATTTATAAGTATGTTAATCGTCGTCTAGTGCCCAGCAGTACATGCTTTGCTTAGTTTGGGACTAAGTAGGTCGATTTGTGTAAGATTGTAAAATTTAAAAAAATATGTATTTATTTATTCTGTTTTTTAGTAAGTATTTGTTGTTATAGCGGGAACAGAAATACCTACATCATCTGTGAAAATTTCAAATGTCTAAGTATCATAATTCATGCATGAGATACAGCCTGGTGACAGACGGACAGACAGACGGACAGCGGAGTCTTAGTAATAAGGTCCCGTTTTACGCTTTGAGTACGAAACCCTAAAAAGCTGCAATAAAATCAGGTTTGTTGTATGGGAGCCCCCTTAAATATATTTTTTTCTCTTTTTTAGGATTTGTTGTTATAGCGGCAACAGTATCATCTGTGAAAATCGCAACTGTCTAACTATCACCGTTCATGAGATACAGCCTGGTGACAGACGGACAGACAGACAGACGGACGGACAGCGGAATCTTAGTAATAGGATCCCTGTGTAATACTGTGAATCAGATTGAATACGGCAGTTTGACTTGATTTAATTACTTAACTAATCAACTGTTAAGAGATAGGTACAAAAGGTACATATTTGTTACAACCTCCTTTCTCTAAATACCTATATTTGTCATGCTTCAGAAAACTGTAAATTCGACTATGTTACAACGTTTTATTCTTTTCAAAGCAGACTTTTTGTATCCACCTAGTTTTGATGGCTGTAGGAAGGTGTACCTACTGACCGTTTTAGCTGGTTATGATACAGCGGATTTTCTTCTCTCTTTCACAATGGATGTAAGTAGTGTTGTACGGGGGCAAGCACCTGGTGGGCCGATTGTTTTACTGGACTCGTGGAGCAAGAAGGTACCACAAGCTGTAAATAAATCAGAAAAGATGAGAGAGAATCAAGCTTGAAGAACTGTAGGAACTATAAATGGTTGTCATAATAAAATTGTAATTTAAGACTAATATGGTCCCATACACAATGTAGGTACACACACAGTACCTACACATGAAGGCATTATCATTATCAAACAAGTCAAATCAAAATATTTTTCATACAAGGGAAATCAAAACATTTTTTTTCAAAAAGCCCAATTTTTTTTTCAAATATAATAGCCCTCACTCTCCCTCTGTTCAATTATGAGGAATCCAACGACACCTCATATTATGACAAAATCTATGACGCCGTTTGGCCTGTGTAGCCCGTGAAATAGAATTTTCACGTCCACATTATACACATTTATGTACCTAGTTACATACGCTCTAAAAACATAACTCTCCTTCCGGGGCAGTCGGGTAAAAACTGTTGTCAACTCTTACAAGAAGTTCGGAGTATAGAGTGCCTTTGTCAGAACCTGTGTAGGTACGTAATATAATTCAATGACATGTATATTAGGTATTATGAACTACATCTGCGAAGGAATTCAAAAAGTTTATGAAAAGTCTTCAACCTTGAAGATGTTAAAACCCAGCTGTTTTATTTTTACTTTTATCTAAAAGGTATCGTAAGTAGATAGGTATGACACTCTCTTAAATATTTGAGACAACATATATACATATTACATACTTACTTACATACATACATGCTTTAGTTATGGTTTAGTTTCAAGGTATAGTATAGTAATACTATGTTGAATCTGCAGCTGTTCGTTCAATTAGGTATTTGTAGAAGTCCAAATGATACTCGACTCTTAGGATAGGTAGCAAAAAATCTGGTGATTTTAACGTCCCCACTATATAGGTAAACATTATTTTTACTTCAAATTATGTAGGTAAGTATGTAGTATGTAGTAATTGTGTTTCGCTATTGAGAATCAATCACTAACACACCTTAAAAGAAATTCAAAGGTGTATGTGAAGGGCCAGCGCGCAGTAGTGCTGCCTGTTCCCTCTAATTCATGAGAGAAGGCCTATGCCCAGCAGTGGGACTGTGGGACGTATGTAGGTCGATGCAGATGGTGCTGATTGAGACAGAATGGTTTTAGGCATTCCATATGTCAGATTTGATATGCATGAATATACAGGTACATATTAAGTACATATTATTCAATGCAAACAACAACCATCACCAGAAATCACCACATTCCTGGTTTTTAAACGTAGAGAAGCGAAGAATTTGCTTAATCATTTTTACCGAGAAACTATCACCCAGTAAGATATTTCGTGAAATCCGCGTGTAACTCCTTATACTAGCGAGGCTTTTAAACTCACCAAATATTATTTTCGTTAGCCCTCCGTAAGACGAGTCAATAACTCAGTAGTAATCTTGTTTACTTAATGGCATATTGGTAAACTAGGTACCTACACCTACACGGCCACGTTGTTTAAGTCACAGCAGAACCTCATGTCGCTCATATTTGGGGCAGCACAACTAGTAAAGTACCTTTAACTTACAAAATACCACATAGCCATAGGTAAAATAACACAGCGGTGTAAGCAGCGGCTTATTTCGTATAGACTTCTTCGAAATGTGGTGTTGTGTTCGTAGTCGTAGGTAACATCGCCAGAACTCCCGACGACGCATTTTTGTTGAGCGTGAGAGACACCTGCATAATACTACAAATCTAGCTGTCTACACAATGAATCCTCAAATCAATAAAGGGTCAGCAACACGCTTGTGTTGTTCTGGAGTCACACGCGCCCATAGGCAACGGTGTATGCTTACCATTAGACATATCGTTTGCTTGTCAATACAGTTGACTCTCAAATCAATAAAGGCTCAGCAACGCACTTGTGTTGTTCTGGAAACACACGCGTCCATAGGCAACGGTGTATGCTTACCATAAGACATACCGTTTGCCTGTCAATACAGTTGACTCTCAAATCAATAAAGCCTCAGCAACGCGCTTATGTTGTTCTGGAGTCACACGCGTCCATAGGCAACGGTGTATGCTTACCATAAGACATACCGTTTGCCTGTCAATACAATTGAATCTCAAATCAATAAAAGCTCAGCAACGCACTTGTGTTGTTCTGGAGTCACACGCGTCCATAGGCAACGGTGTATGCTTACCATTAGACATATCGTTTGCTTGTCAATACAGTTGACTCTCAATTCAATAAAGGCTCAGCAACGCGCTTGTGTTGTTCTGGAAACACACGCGTCCATAGGCAACGGTGTATGCTTACCATAAGACATACCGTTTGCCTGTCAATACAGTTGACTCTCAAATCAATAAAGGCTCAGTAACGCGCTTGTGTTGTTCTGGAAACACACGCGTCTATAGGCAACGATGTATGCTTACCATAAGACATACCGTTTGCCTGTCAATACAGTTGACTCTCAAATCAATAAAGGCTCAGCAACGCGCTTGTGTTTCTTCTGGAGTCACACGCGTCCATAGGCACCGGTTTATACTTACCATCAGGCAGAACTATGGTTACATATTCCATAATCAATAATAATTATATTGGCATACATAATCTAAAATTATTATTATTATTTTGATTATTGTTTATTTCATTGCTGTGCCCTTACAGGGTTCATGTAGAACTGTAATATATAATTTAAGAACTGTATACTAACATGAGTGCAATAAATGATTTGAATTTGAATTTGAAAAAGCGGCCAAATGCGAGTTGAACTCGCGCACGAAGGGTTCCGTACCATTATCAATAAAAATATTTATTTTATTCTGTGTTTTAATCATTGTTGTTATAGCGGCAACAGAAATACATCATCTGTGAAAATTTCAACTGTAACTATCACGGTATCAGTGAGATACAGCCTGGTGACACAACGACAGACAGACAGACAGACAGACAGACGGACATACAGACAGACAGACAGACAGACCGACGGACAGCGGAGTCTTAGTAATAGGGTCCCGTTTTACTCTTTGAGTACGAAATCCTAAAAAGGATGTGTGCTAAATAAAAATAGACAAAATCCTAGGTATAAAGTACACTCGAAAAGTGACACTCTATCTATCTTTGTATGTAATAGGCAGTCAAGTTAGTAAGCATGTGGGGTAATATTTATTTGGAATTACTTATCAGATTTCAAAAATTCTTTCAGGTGTATGTAATGGTGTAGGTGGAGTTTCCAGTTGGATGTAGGATTTATTGTACTCCGCGGATTTGCCTGTTTTTTTGAATATGTGGGAGCCGTGTCGGCAGTTTTTCTATACTAGCTTATCTATATTTCTATATTGTAGCTTTGTAAGTTTGCATGTGGGGATAATCTCCGAAACCAATAAGACAATTTCAATAATTCTTTCTGCTGTGTTTCGAATGGATTTTCTGCATGGACATTACATTGAATCCCGCGAGTTTGCCTGCATTCTCTGGCTGCGCAAGCGGCTATTAATATTATATACAGAAAAAGTTACAGGTTATGTTAGGGTTATCTCCGTAGCCACTTACCCGACAATTTTTTTCACCTGTGTGGACTGCGGACCACTGGATGAAAATAATTTATACATTTTATCCAGTGGTTTTGCCTGTTTCCTTATTATGGGTGCGAGGCGACACGGGCGTCGCTTTATTATGTTAAAATTAAGATTGAATTCTTTGTGTCGCAAGTACACATTAAGTAACATTTTTGGTTTCCTGGAAAAAAAACATTATTTTATATTTGACAACTTGTCTTGTCATAATTTTTTAAATTGACAGTTTTCCAGTCAGTCCATAGACAATGGTTAGCGATGCGAATTAATGTCAGGGAAAGACCATTGTTTTCAAGCGTTATAAGATTATCTCACAAGCGCCACCTGTCGCCGAGTAGAAACTGATTGTTCATGTAATGACACAGACACGTCAGTGATTGACCTCAACTTATCAACTGAAATTGTTAACCTATCGCCCTCTATTGTTGAATAGCAGGAGAACAGTATAAAATAACTTGTATAATATTAAAAATTAACGCAAACATTTATTCAGGTGTATTTTGCACATATATAGTGTAAACATTCTCTTTTACCTGCTATGGAGAATTATTGTGCTGAATTCATTTTAATATCGGTGTGTACCTAGTATTCGTTTTTTAGGAATTATATTTTGGCTCCATGTATATTTCTGGTTTAGTAATGTGTGTAACTTAGTGCAAAAAAATACCTTTTTATAAGTTCATTCAAAATAGACACCTTTCAGGTACCTAGTTAACACATCATTTGTGTTGTAAAATAAACATAACTGCTTACTCGTATATGCATCACATTAAGTCTGAATCGTGGAGGAATATACGCGACTAGGCCAGGGCCCACCAATAACTATAAAGCCTCAGATGATGTTGATGATGATCCAATCAGCTTCATTTTATCGAAAATACTTCTATACTATAAAACTAAATGAAAACAATTGTTTACTGTCACTTGAAACGCCTTCAAAAGAAATTGCGGCAAAGTCGTTTTAGCTTACGATAACTTGCTAAGCTTGCTAAGTCATTACAAGGCGTATTTTTTCAATCAGAAAATATAAGACTCCAGCTTTAAATTAAAAACAAGAAAGAAATACGAAATCTACGTCCAATGGGCTTTAAAATAAAACATACGTTAACTTTGGACATTGCAATTTTTGTGTGGGCACGCGTCCATACTAAGTTGGTCATCGTCCTTTATAATAAAAAGAAATTTAAAAAATATGATATATTCATAGACATGGACATAGAAAAACTTTATTTAACATCACATACTAAGCATACAGTGTACAAATTAGACTTAAGATTAGACTTAAAACCTATACAGTACAGTCGCCATCACATACATCGGAGCAAACGAGCACGTCACAAACATAGGAACACACCTCTATTTTCAAGGCATTAGGGTGCATGTGCCGATATTTTTGAACACCTATAGTGTACCTATGTATGTGATGGCGACTGTACCGTACGATATGAGGCATAACAATGTGTGATGCTAAAAAGGGGCTAGACTCAGCATAATGTTGCAGTGAGGTACCTACACCGCAACGCTGGTTTTCAGTTAGACCCTTACATATAATAAGCTATAATCATAATATTATTATTATGTCAGAACGGAATAAATATGTATTTCAAGTGTGAGTAATATTATGTGTAAACTGTGCGCCTATTTTAAATTTAATTATACTTTGACCATGGTTTGGTTATACTTATTAGTTAACAAAATAATAAGCTTATCTCAAATAAAGGTTGGCATTTCTTTTTAAGTATACAGGATACTTGTAGTAAGGGATACCGCTCTTCAGAAGGATGTATCTTAGCTTACAGATTGTTCGGTTGGGTGGAGAAAATAATACGGGATAGGGATGAATTTCCAAGGTAATTTGGTGCCTTCCTTAGATTAATGTAGGCTAGGTCGACTATTCTTCCAACGAGCCTGACGCGCACTTTAAAGTCTAACCATCATCCACTAATTTGAAGATCTCTGGATCAGCTAAAACATTAAACATTGCTATTTAGTTTAAAATGTAGATTACCACAATATTAAGTAAAGTCAGCATCATATAGTTAGTAGCAGCCAAAGAAGCCAAATATATCGTAAGATCGTACCACATCCTTACTCTTACAGTAATAAAGACGTGTACCGAAATATTGTGATGCTGACTGTACCAGACGTTTTGGGACTCTGAGATAGGTACACTGACTCTGAGATAAGACGCAGTGGTACACGTGCGGCACACGTATACGTGCTTGCACAAACATCTCATCTGGTGTGCCCAGGCCTCAAGAAGAATCATTTAATTGCAGCTTATAAACAGCCTTTCTGCAAATTAATATAGGCATCCCACTGTACTCGGATACACTTGTCAATCATTGAGAATAGCACGCTGTGAAGTAGGTAAATTAACAGTAGCTGTGTGTGGGCTAGGCACAAGTTGTGGGGTAAGGCGAGTGAGAGAGATTTCTAGAGAAAGGTCATTTCATCAATACCCAATACCTGCCACCGTGAACATCTCTTTAGCTCGGTACACGCGGCAAACGTTTCTGACATTCCTTAGCTCCATACTGTAGGCACTCTCTTCTCCTTCGCTTCAAAAGTATCGCGTTACGATCTCAGTAATTACTCTGGTTTACATCCTGAAACAAATCCCGCAATACGACTGAAATAACTCATCAATTACGAATGCGAATAAATAATATACCACATGGCATGTCATTAATTGCTGCTCACTTTCCGTTTTGTTTCCAAGATGCTTATATTTAGTAAATTGTATCATGATTACAAATGTTTATATTTGTTCAAATTCTTGCTTTGACATGACAGATATGATGACTTTGTCACTCAATATTCCGTACAATTTATCCGTCAAAAAGTTACGTGTTGCAAATAATTTCTTCAATTCCTCGTTTTAGTATGGGATTTCCATTCAGTCGTTCATTCAGTACAGATCACTCACCGTCTAGGGTCGGATGTCAAAAAAATGACATAAGGGGATAGATTTAAGCTTCAAAAATGACGTTTAAATCTACCTAACGCGCGTACGGAAAGTTACGTGATCGACCCACTGGTGTAACTCACTATTTTTGAGCTCTTAATAGTTAACGAGTAGCGGCAAGCATTTTATTTTTCAAATTAATAACATGAAAACTATTTTACAATTTTCTCGATTGACACTGACACATGACACATGTAGAAAAGCAAATGATAACTTTTTGCAATGACTTTATCTGTAATGTGAAGTGACAAATAATACGTATTGACACTATTGACATCTCAATACTATTACTGAAATATAATTTTCGACCTTAATGCATTGCGAATGTCTAACGACATTTCAATGAAATGGGTAGGGAATTAAGTTCCTTGACTGTACTACCTACTCTTACGGCTTGAAAAAAACTCATGCTTGCAAATTATTGAAAGTATATTTGCAGATAATTCTCAATGCTGAAAATATCTAGCCGTTCCCTGTCAAGTAGGGTTTTCTTCAGTCGAATTTTGCTAGACATTATTTTAGTACATTTTTCCGATGCAATTTTGACATTTTCACCATTTGACGGCCTATAAGAAACTAGATGACCGCACTCGAGACTCTTAGTTACCCTAATAAGTATACGTACTTATATTAACAAGTAAATACTGTGGGCGGAATATTTTTTATTTAACAAACTGACGCACATCGAACTAGTCCGATGTTCAGACTCGCACACGAATATTCAGACCGTTAGCCCACTCCCAATACGCCTACGTCTCATGACAACACGATAAAATGCATGGCAGCAGGTCGACAAACTTGTACTGAGCAAGAATCAGAAAATAATTGCACCTGAAATTGGCCGGAAGTTTGAAAAGTCCTTCACTTCCGGTCACAATTGTAAGGGTAGGTATACAGGGTGGAAAGATAAGTCGGGCCCTGGAGGGAAACTACCTTAAATCCTTAAGCTGGATCATTTTACTTAAATGAGACATTCCTTTATTTTTAAAAAGAAACAAAACTGCATTCAAAGATTTTCAAAAAAGCCTTAGACACGGCCGGGAATTGAACTCGATCGAATCTGTCTAAAAATCAGAGTTCGTTTTTTTGCGTAAATTAATAGTTCTAGGTGTAAGGAACTATTGTTGCAAAGGAACTCTGTATCTGCAATCACAGGAAAATGCTGAATTTCATAGTTTAATGTACGGAAATGGACCTCCCCATACTAACCCGCTTAGTATGTCTGTATGTAAGTATGGGGAGGTGTGACATCTGAAATTATACAAAATTGGTAAATTCGTAGTTTTATTTATTTATTTTCATTATTTACACCAATCTTTTCAAAACTGTAATAAAATATAATTCCTATACTTAGGTACTCATAGTAGGTGCCTACTGTATGTACGAGGAGATCCATTTCCGTATTTAAACTGTGAAATTCGGCATTTTCATGTGATTGTAGATATAGGGTTCCTTAGCAACAAGTGTTCCATACATCCAGAACTATTTTATTTACGCAAAAAAACGAACTCACATTTTTAGACAGATTCAACCGGGTTCGATTCCCGGCCGTGTGTGAGGCTTTTTTGAAAATATTTTAATGCAGTTTTGTTTCTTTTTAAAAATGAAGGAATGTCTCCTTTAAGTAAAATGAGCCAGTTTAAGGATTTAAGGTAGTTTTCCTCCAGGGCCCGACTTATCTTTCCACCCTGTATTTCAGTGGCGGAGCGCCCATACAACCCGATTCCCACCGGCTTGCCTAAAATTTCTTATTAGGCAAGCCTTTACTTATAGTCTTTATGTTCTTTTATGTTCTGGGTTGCCACTGGTACTTATATTTACGTCATGTGACAACAGTACGAAACATATTATGGCATTATTTAGCCATTCAATCGCAGAGAGAGTAAATCAAACAAAGAGAGAGTAAGTAGTCTGTCAGTCCTGAATACTTGACAGACGGTGTCAAATGCGTACCGGGAGTGGGCTTACGGATTAAATTATATACCGCGAGCGAGCGTCTTTCCTCGTATATTTTCTCAGAGGTTTTCATTAGGCACCTCATTTCTTTCACCACGTTAAGTACTTCTTCATTCTTCTTCTTATTATATGTCTGTCCAACTAAGTCACGGTCGAGCATCTTTCCTCGCTTATTTTCAGTGGTTTTCAGCAGGGGCCTTATTTATTTCTTACACCATGTTAAGTATTTACTTCTTCGTTAGATTATATGTCAGTCTGAATCTCAGAGCATAGAATACTAGAGAGAGGACAAGCCGCCGGCGGCCGTGTCGCAGCTGTATGCTCAATGGGCATACACTGCCATACTGTGCACGCGTGCTGATCGCAGAGAATATTACGTTTTTCCCAAAATGCCTGATATGATGCGCGTTTATTGTCAAATAAGCGTGTAGGAATACAAGAGTGTGTGTTTTAGATCTGTGCGTGCTTTGTCTTGTCAATTACTTGGGCGTTGTGTGGGTTAATGTACTTGCGACAGGCTCACTCTATACAAATCGGCCGCCATGTCCGATCTCCTTATATTCATACATCTGTGGTCTGAATCATATGCGTCATCCGCTGCCAGCACCATATTTCAAAAGTGTTCTGTCCACTAATAAAATGTTTCTATTATTTGCACGCGATTGTTTATTCAATACATTCTAGCTGTTACCTATTTTCTGCAAATTAATGTTTTTCTTGTCTACGGCTCTCACAATCAGTTACTTATTGATAAGAACATTCAAATGAGAAGTGCCTCTCAGAAGTTTAAGTATGTAGATACACACTGCATGCGCTTCAAGTCGCGTGTTTCTGGCGCGTTTTGATCAAAGTGTAAAAAACGACATGCCCGGCTCCTAAAAGTGAATATAACCCACAAAATGTTGTCTCGTTCGCTCACAAATGTTAGTATAATATATGCTGCGCCGCGTACGTAAATAAGTTACCTATTTGCCAAAACGTATCATTGTTTCAAAAAAGTGAACAATACTATTGGGGAAGTACCTACTAGAGTCTGTCTTTTTTTTCAATATTTTTTGGCCCTAACTAGCTGAAACGAAGATCTTCATTCTCTTCGCGCACTCCTAGAACGAGCTCCTAGATGATAATTATTAATGTATTTGGATTATTTTCCCAAAAGTGAAAATATGTCTGATATTATACTAGTTTAAAAGCAGTAAATAAATAAATAAAATAAATATTTGCGGACAATCTTACATAAATCAACCTAGTCCCAAACTAAGCAAAGCTTGTACTATGGGTACTAGATGACGATGTAGATACTTAAATAGAGAAATAAATACTTAATTACATAGAAAACATCCATGACTCAGGAACAAATATTCGTGCTCATCACACAAATAAATGCCCTTACCGGGATTCGAACCCAGGACCTCTTGCTTGCGTAGGCAGGGTCACTACCAACTAGGCTAAAGCGGTCGTCAAAGTAGCGAATTTAAAGTTTGAATATCATAGAAAATTCTAACAAAATAAAGTGTTTTTCAGATATTCATACATACATACTGTACCGCGTTTTTTACATTTTTTTACACCGCGCGTTAAAAAACACAGTGAGTAAGCTTCAACACAACTCACAAGGTTACCCCGACATTTTCAACAGTCATCGTATAACCCCCGAGGGTCAACGTCCTCAATATACATCTGTTGTTGATCTAACGGTTGCAAAATACAATAGATAATAAAAAATATGTACTTTCACCTCTTGTAATAGATGATTTATTTTTGACCCACTTTGGAATGCTACAGGTGGGTTCTAGTACAATGGCGAAATTTGACAGAATTTAATGCCATGAAATGGAGACCACAAGGGCAAGGTGGCGGATATAAATTGAGCGTAGATAGAGGATATAGGTAATAGATGAGTTTTTTTTTTTTTTTTTTCCGCACGCCCTCCTGCCCTGGGACCTCGATCCGCTGGGCGACAGTTGTCCCCATGCCTGTCACCCGGAGGTCCTTACTATGGGGGCAGCCGGCGGTTATGCGCCTGCCGTCTGCGCCCAGGGCGCCTGCGGCGCCGTTGGTCGGACGCATTTGAGTCCTCCCTGGCCCGTTCCGCTGTCTCCTTCTGCCGCATTACCTCCTCGCAAAAGGAGACTGCCACCTGCCACGATCTCTCGCTGTCGACCATGGATTGAATCACGGCCGGCAGCGATATATCGGGTCCCACTGCAAGTGAGAGGCGAGCTCTCTCTTCGTTGAAGGCGGGACACACTTCCAGCGTGTGCTGTGCTGTGTCTTCCGCCCCTCCACACTCGTGACAGACGGGTGTCGGTTCCCTCCCTGCGATCTTCCACAGATACCTCCCGAAGCAGCCATGCCCCGTGAGCATCTGTGTGACGTGGAAGGAAACCGCACCCCACTTCCTATTGAGCCATGCCTGCAGGACAGGCCGCACTGCAGTTATGGTCCAGTGGCCAGCTCTCGGCTGCTCTAGAGCTTCCGTCCACTTCCGGAGAAGAGTTTGGTGAGCGTCTTCTCTCGAAGTTGGACCTACCTAACTGGACAGTCTGTCCTAGGTATACATAATCGTCTACAACTTCGAGCGTAAAGTGTCCGATTGTAATGGGAGTTATCCATGTTCATTCTTAGACCAACTCGCTCGGAAGCTATGCTATCAAAGGTGTCAAAGATGAATCAAAACTGGTTCAACTCAAAATGGTGTATTATGCGTTGGTTGAATAACGAACCCGTTACAGTGTAAAGTTCTGGGGAAATAGGTATAAATATAAATATAACATACAGTCTGCTTTTGTTACCGAGAAAAGGGCTATTAGAATCATGGCTAGAATATCACAAACTGTATCTTGTAGGAGTTATTTCTTAGAGTTTGAGATTCTGACTGTTCCCTGCCTGTACATACTTGTAGTCCTAATTGATTTAATTAAGCACCTCACAGACATAGAAACACCCGGTGAACGACAAACGCGTCTGGCCACTAGAAGGAAGGACTTGCCTAAACTTAACACTGCCAGTTACCAAGCAGTCAACCTCTACAATAAGTTACCGATGGAGTTGAAGTTATTTTCAAGCACAAACATATTCAAAAATAAACTGAAAGCATTTTTGATGCGGTAGTGTTTCTAAACAGTTGAGGAATTCTTATTGTTTAAAAAAAAACTTAGGTATAATTAGGTTAGGTTGTTGATTGACATTAAGTAAATTATTTGATAAATATAAAAACATGATTGACATGCCTTATTATTAATTTATTTACATGTTCTTCATTTCTTTTTTTATCCTGTATTGTTACGTCTGAGTATTGTTAAAAAAAACTGAGATATAATAATGTATTTGTATTAGATTGACGTTAAATAAATTATTTAAATTATACAAAGATACAGTTGACATGATATAAATTCTTTATTAGGTATTGATTTTCCATTATTTTTGTTTTTTTATTATTATTCTAACATATCCTTGCCTGACTCCCCGCTGCAGCGGAATAGGTTTCGAGCTCTGGTCCTGGTGTCGGACTGAAATAGTGGCATTCTCGTACAAACACTTCAGAACTTCGATATAGCGGAAGTCAACTTGGCACCGCTGGAGAGACTGTTAATACAGCCCAGGTTTCGACCGAATCGAAGGCTTTCTCGTAGTCCACGAACGCTAAGCAGAGAGGCAGGTTATACTCCTCAGTCTTCTGTATAACCTGGCGGAGCGTGTGGATGTGGTCTACGGTACTAAAGCCTTTTCGGAAATCGGCTTGTTCGGGAGGCTGGAAGTCATCTAGCCTGCGTACGAGACGATTTGTAATGACTCTCGAAAACAGCTTATAGACATGGCTCAGGAGTGAGATATGTCGTTAGTTCTTCAGCAGAACTTCTCCAAAACTGTTTACCACTGCACTGGACTGGAGGATGTTTTCAAGACTCTTGACTGGATAAGGTTAGGCATCAACATCAACGGCGAGTATATCACTCACCTTCGGTTTGATGACGATATAGTAGTCTTGGCTGAGACCATGGAGGACTTAAGTACGATGCTCGATGACCTCAGTAAAGCTTCCGAGCGAGTTGGTCTAAGAATGAACATGGATAAGACGAAGATCATGTCGAATGCCCATGTAGTACCAACTCCCATTACAATCGGACACTTAACGCTCGAAGTTGTAGACGATTGGAATGAAGAATGGAAGGCGCGGCGTTGGTACTACATAACCGATATAGCCCTCCGAATCGCTAAATTTAAGTGGCAGTGGGCGGGGCACATTGCACGTATAACTGATGGCCGTTGGGGCGGAAAGGTTCTCGAGTGGCGACCACGTACCGGAAGGCGCGGCGTTGGAAGGCCCCCCACAAGATGGACTGATGACCTGGTTAAGGTCGCGGGAGTCCGCTGGATGCGGGTGGCGCAGAACCGGTCACTTTGGAACTCTTTGGGGGAGGCTTATGTCCAGCAGTGGACGTCTTTCGGCTGATATGATGATGATGATTATTATTCTATATTGTTATTTTCTGCTTCTGCATTCGTTTTTGTTTATTATGGAATTGTTATTACTTGTATTATTTTGACATTATTATCTATAAATATTTCAAATACAATGTATATTGTTGACTGAAAAAATAAAGATAAAAATTAATCAAACCAATTTTAACTAACATGCCGTTAAAATTAGTTTGTCATTATCACATTCATCATGACATTTTGTGTTTGTAAGAAATTATTATGAACAATGGGATGAGTAGGTGTACGAATATTAATACATACCTACTACAACCTTCATTGGAGAGCTAGTACTGGTTAATAATCCGCACACAAGTTCTGAAAAACGCATCTGGGATACTTCGTACCCTCAGAGCATAGAATACTAGAGAGAGGACAAGCCGCCGGCGGCCGTGTCGCAGCTGTATGCTCAATGGGCATACACTGCCATACTGTGCACGCGTGCTGATCGCAGAGAATATTACGTTTTTTCCCAAAATGCCTGATATGATGCGCGTTTATTGTCAAATAAGCGTGTAGGTATACAAGTGTGTGTGTTTTAGATGTGTGCGTGCTTTGTCTTGTCAATTACTTGGGCGTTGTGTGGGTTAATGTACTTGCGACAGGCTCACTCTATACAAATCGGCCGCCATGTCCGATCTCCTTATATTCATACATCTGTGTTCGTACCGTACCGTACCTACTACGTTTCTTTGGCAAAATGCGCCAGACCAAACAAGTGATAAATCGCAAAAAAATGGATTTTAATGTCGATGGATACTTCAGGTTGTTTCCGCCATTATCCAATATCGTATTAAGTCAGTTGATACATTTTTCTATGCGATTTTTTTTATTAAAGTTTTGTTTCAAGTCTGCGCAGGTATACAATGTTTTAACGATAATAAATCAAAGCACTTCAAATGAAAAAAAAAAACATAAAACAGCATTACTGATTCAGGTATTTATCAATAATAATGTTTTGAGTGCACTTGACTTGCAAAATAATTCTAATAGGTAAATACTACATTTGTCGATGACCTCTGTAGCCTAGTTGCTATTGACCCTGCCTACGAAGCTAGAGGTCCCGGGTAGTCCCAGTAAGGGCATTTATTTGTGTGATGAGCAAAAAATATTTGTTTCTGGGTCATGGATGTTTTCTATGTATTTAAGTATTTATTTATATAGATAAGTATTTTGCTTAGTTTGGGACTAGGTCGATTTGTGTAAAATTGTCCCCAAATATTTATTATTTATTTATTTAGCGGGTAGGAGAATAACAATATGCATCGTTCCTAAGTCTGAATTCTGTAAGAATGGACTTTTGACAGTTATTAATTGACCCTTATGTATATGAAGCTAAGACCTATAATTTAAGTGGTAGGCTTAGGTTAATATATATAAGGGTCAAATCATTACTGTCAAAAGTCTATTCTAACAGATTGTACACTATAGTTAATGAATTTTATTCCCACAGAGTGTAGTACACAATTCACAAGTTGAAACAATTATTATTTAACCTAGATGTTTTACGCATCTTGTACTGCAGTATTATTTTTGATATTATTGAGATAAAGTAATTTCTGAGGTTAATTTTTTCGTTGTATTCTTGATCACAAATTGTTATATGTCAGTCACACTTACAATATTAAACTAAGTACAGCTATTTATTAAATCACATAACTTTCTACTTTTTTTTGGAAATTTTTGGACTTTTTTTTTATACTACGACGGTGGCAAACAAGCTTACGGCCTGCCTGATGTTAAGCTGGTACCGTCGCCTATGGACACTTGTGACTCCAGAAGAATCACAACCGCGTTGCCGACCCTTTATTCACTTAAGGATTCGCTGTGTTGGCAGATAGAGACATGCAGGTCCCTCACTCCCAACACAGCGCACCCTTGACACATTATTGTAAAATGTATGTATAACTACCTAGTTCTTAGTATGACATTGGTCTAATGTTAACTCACTTAAACTGTCATTGAAAAATTAATGAAACAAAGGCAGACACCTTTGTTTCATTAATTAATTTTGTTCCATTTGTTTTTAGTGCACCTAAATACATTTTGAATATAAGGCAATAATTTAGAAAAAAATTTTTTACAATAACATATTATTAACTAGGTACATGGATAGGTTGTTGCAAAATGATTTTTTTGTTATTTTGTGTTTTTTCTAAATTATTGCCTTATATTCAAAATGTATTTAGGTGCACTAAAAACACAATTCCCATGCAAATGATCACTAACCAGTAGTAAACATTGTTTGGAAAAGGTTTAATTAGTTTAAATTTACATGAAAGTTATATTTGCGTTTTTCTGAAATTTTACTTTTTGTTGGTTTATTGGTTATGGCAAAATGTCGTCCTTACAATTTACACATTGTAAGTCTCAGTATAAAAGAAGGCGTTTTAAATTATTGTATTTTTGAAATGGGCTTGAAAAGTACCTGCTGGGGACCGATTTTTGACTTTCGAGCGCTCGACTCTTTCACTCGAAAACTGACAAAAATTATGAAATACTATTTTGAAATAGCCATAGAAAATTGCAAAACGAGCGGTACTGACCACTCGTATTCATTTCTATCGGTAGAAAGTAATTGCCTGTAATTATGACACGATAATCGTATTTACGTTGATTTAATTTTCGAGCGCTCGAAAGTTTAAAATCGGCCCCCAGATCTGTGGATAGAATATAAGGAATAGAATTCGAAAATCGCCTGTATATTAAATAGCGATTTACTTTCACGCAATCTGCACTATAAATAATATACACAATCGAGACTGAAACGGTCACCCATTTTGAATACCTACTAAAATATCCTGTCAACAAATCTTAAAAATATCTACTTATTGAAAAATTAAAAGGACGTACCATTCTGCGCTTCAAATGTTATCCACTGAAAGTCGAACGTTTTCGAAAAGAAAGTACCGCCCCGCCCCGCCAGCGGCAAATCTACCTTAATACCGATTATAATGATAGCTAAGTGTCAATGTTATTTGCCATTTACTAACAGCCTAGTTCAATTGGAGGCACCACTGCCACATTGTTTGTTGCATTGCCGTAAAATAGTGGTTATTTATTTTGCAGAGTTGGCAAGATGACGACAGCGCTCTATCTTAAGAACTTTGCGTCTTGGGATCTGTCTAAAAGCAAATGTAAGTAAATAATATTAGTAAAATTTTACTGTGGGTTATTTTGGGTAACATTGCAAAATATCTTCCATTTAATCTTTTTTTTTGTTTCTGCTTTCGACTTTAGAATTACCCGAGTCAGAAAAGGGATGTAATATTTAAATAATGTACTTATTATGGACCTTTCATAATACTTGAAGTGTCGAAAATACATTCTACAATTGATATTTATTACTGGTTAATAAACTTTGAGGTGGAAATCGTCGAGCAAAATTAAAAATCGTTTTAATGAAAAAATACAGAAAAAAAAAAAAAAATATTTGATTGCTGTTCACAAAGCTACCATGTCGACGTAACCTATGTGAATGATGCAAATACAGAGTCGATTTAACTAGTTTTTTAATGTTTGGACTTTGATACTTCATTCATATGCTGATTTAACTGTTGATTTACATACTTGTAATATTAATGCTGGTTGTTTAACAATGACAATAATAAAACTTGAATTTAAAGACTGATTAAGATTATTAGTAAGATGGGTTTCAAAGAGAGTTTTTTTTGGAATTTATGTCTAGCATAAAAAGTTGCATAATATTCTTCGGGTTATATTCAAAACAAAACGAAAAATTATTTGATCAATAAGATTTTTAAAGTTAAATCCAGGGGAGAAAAGCTGTTTTAATTGTTATTTAACAAGACATATTTTTGAGTATAAGTAACTTAACTTATTTATTTGAATAATATTACATTACTTATTACAAGTTAAGGGATTGCTGGACGAGTTTGATGTAGACCGAGTCGTAGGCGAGGCCGGATACAACGAGTCCAGCAATCCCTTTTCCGACCGAGGATTGTATAGTGCTTTTCTCAAACGATGTGAGGAAATATTAAAATTAAAATAAATACAAGGTGCAAGGTAATCAATTAAACAATTGTGTAATTTGCCGCCTTTTTTATTTTTTAAACATGACATTTGAACAAGCCGTTCGAGCATCGAGCACCATGTTTAACCGCACATAAGTAGGTATAAGTACCATGGATTATGTTTTTTTTATGTCGCAAGTATGCTAACAGAGTCTAGTGGAGGTTGGCAGAATGTAATTTTTCCTTTGTCAGTTTAATATTAGTAAGGCGTAAGGCCAAGAAGAAATGTAGGGAGGCTTAATCAAGAAACTTCATGTCTTTTTTTGTGACATTTCGTGATATTACCTAACGCATATATTTCCGAGCATGTTTGAGAAAAATGACTTTTTACATCTCCATACTTAGCGCGATAATTTTATTTTTACTCTTTAGACCCTGGTTGAGATTATTTAATGTGACCGCGTTCTTATAAAACTATCATAGAAATTGCAATATTCTATCTTTGACCGGTAGAGTTGCTTTTTGAATGCCAACGGCCCGGCCAACTCATAAAATATTTCAAGCATACTTATCCGAACAATTATAATGTAATGGATCCTTAGAATATAGATAATTATTACATCTCGGTAAATGTTTCAAAATAAAACATTTATTCTGCAAATGAGCCACTAGGGCTTTTTGGCAGTTGAGGGCACTTTTACACGTCAAATCACAAATTCTAATGAAATACCTACAACTTAGAAGAGTTGAAAAACTCCCGACGTTTTCATTTCAAAGTTGAATATCTCAAAAACGGCTGAACCGATTTTGTTAAAACGGAGCTAAGGACCATCGCGATCACGTCAGCTTTGGGATAAATAAAACCGCATTCAAATCGGTCCTTTCGCTTAGTAGCTACGATGCCACAGACAGACACACACACACAGAGACACACAGACAGACAGACACACAGACACATCAAACTAATAAATAACACTCCTCTTTTTCCGTCGGGGGTAAAAAATAATAATATTAAATTACAATAATAACAGATTACAGTATTAAGCTTGTCTGCTTGCTACATGCCAATGCAATTGGGAATGGAAGAAAATTTTAGAAGCTCCTGATTATTTTTGGTTGAACTCTGAATCCGCATAAACGGCGTTGCCTCTTCTATAATTCTATGTGATATAAACATAAGCCTCTAACTATTGACCACAGGAAAGATGATTTTTGTTTTTGTGACTGACCATGACCCATTTGTAGATTCACATATTTAAAAAACCCACGATATGTACTTATAATTTAAACATTGGAATTTAAGATATTTGGCGCCACTCAATATATAAAAAAAAATAAAGAAAAATTAGGTACAGTTTGAAAATAAGTGGTGTGCTCTAAAATCCCTATAAAAGTAAAAACTCTACAGTCCTTCGTCGCATGTTATTCGGAAACTATAAGGCTGATACAAATATTAGTAGTAGTAGTAAAATATTAGTACTACTCAAAAGAAAATAGGGGCCACTAAGTATTTTGATTGCTACGTGAAAAATATAGTAAACAGTAATGTATATTTATTAAAATAACATGTAACAAGGCTTTTGTTTTAACTTATGCTAATAACCATTTAATTGTGTAGTCAATTGTTTCACTTATTTCAATTAACATGAAATTAGTCCATTGTCAACAGCAAAAACTAAACAGAAACTCTTTGCAAAACAAAACAAAAACTGACACAAGCTGTTTTTTTTAATGGTTTAGTAACGGGTGTGTCCTCCTCTCCTGTTTTCACACTCCTGGAGCCATGAATGCATACTCTCGATTAAGTTTCTGATGTTTTCATCAGGTATCTCTTCCCACGCACGTTTCAGAGCATCCATAAGCTGTTGCTGGTTGTGAACCTCTTGCTCATGCTCCCTAACCCTTCGTTTTAATTGGTCCCACATATGCTCTATTGGATTTAAATCCGGACTATACGCTGGCCATGGTAGGACACGAATATGGGAGTCATCCAGTACAGTCTGAGTGGCCCGAGCTGTGTGTGGGCGGGCATTGTCATGCATTAACCAGAACCCTGGCCCCACTCTCTGTGAGAATGGAATCACATGAGGCCTGATGACTTCATCGATGTACCGTTGTGCAGTTACTGTGCCTTGATTTAAGAAAACCAGCTCAGTTTTGCCTTGTAAGCTAATCCCAGCCCAAACCATCACACTAGGACCTCCAAAGCGGTCAAGTTCCTTGATGCAGACATCGGAAAATCTCTCACCCTGTCGTCTCCATACTCTAATCCGCCGATCATCACTACAAAGCTTCACTTTACATTCATCTGTGAAGAGCACCATACCCCATTGATTCATGCTCCAATCTGAATGTTCGCGGCAAAAACTTAAACGATTTCCACGTTGAACCCTAGATAAAGGAATTCGTACTACTCGGCGTCTGGACCTTTGGTGGTATTCATGCAGTCGATTACGTATCGTTTGGTCACTAACACGAGTCCCCGTTGTCAACCGTAGGCGATTTTGTAACTTACGTGCCGTCACAGAGCGCTCTCGACGGGCACTCAATCGGATGTAGCGATCCTCTTGTGCCGTAGTCGCTCGCACCCTGCCCGATCCAGGCCTTCTTGCAACACTGCCAGTCTCTTGGAACCGATCCCACACATTTTGGATGGCTCGGCGAGAGAAACCCAACGAAAAAGCTACAGACCGCTGTGAATGACCTTCAGCAATCAATGTAACGGCTCTGGTGGCAGTAATGGTATCCATATGCCTTCGTTGACGTGGCATTATTAACAAAAGATGTTAAAAGAAGCAAAAGATGGACAGAAATAGTTTTTTAACAGAATAAAATTGTGATTCCATCTGAAAGGAATTTGACCTGAAACTCGTTTTTTTTATTCTCTTCAATTTCTGGCCAGCTGTAAGACTTAAACACCAGCATTAAAGAGGTTGAATACTGAAGGAGGCCGGACATCATTAATTAGTCACTTATTAATTAGTTTACACCTAAAAATTTACTCAAAAACAGAAATATGTAAGTGGTCCTTATTTTCTTTTGAGTAGTATAGAAATGTTAAGATTAGCTATTTTTAAATTACCTACTTGTGTATACAACAAGATCGGTCATTGTAGCACTCTTTGAGGGAGGCATATATCCAGCAGTGGACGTCTTTCGTCATATAATTTTTAATCCCCGACGCAAAAAGAGGGGTGTTATAAGTTTGACGTGTGTGTCTGTCTGTCTGTATGTCTGTCTGTGGGATCGTAGTTCCTAAACTAATGGACCGATTTAAATGCAGTTTTTTTCATCTGAAAGCTGACGTGATCGAGATGGTTCTTAGGTACGCTTTAACCAAATCGATTTAGCCGTTTTTGAGATATTGAACTTTGAAATTCAAATGTTGGGGGTTTTTCAACGTTTCCAAGTTTTCAACGTTTCCAAGTTGTACTTATTAAAATTTATTAATTATTTTTGTAAATATTTATTTAAGTAGTTTCTTAATTCGTTTTTTATTTAGGTTTTTTTATACTTAGTTTTAATTTAATTTACCATTACTTAGGTATGTCAAGTGTATTTTCGTTACTTATTAAAATGTCAAATTACATTCCAGATGAAGAAATCGACGAGCTTCCCCTAATGCGAAGTCCCGGCCCAGTACTAATGATCCTGGCCACATACCTCCTCTTCGTACTCAAGCTTGGCCCGGCCTTCATGCGGAAGAGGGCAGCGTTCAAGCTCACTGGCACACTATTTACATACAATATGATACAAGTGGCTATATCGGCCTATTTAGTACAAAAGGTAAATGCCAAGGATGAGGGCGGTGGCGCAATTTGTGGAGTAAAGTAGTTTTTTTTTATAAAATTATGGCGGGAAACAAGCAGGCCTGGTGGAAACGCCATAGCCGATGGGCTGTAGCGGAGTCGAAAGCGCGTTTGAGGATTCCCTATGCTGACAGCGAGAGAAATACAGGTCCCTGATTCAATGCAGAGCATCTTAGTTAATTTGGGCAATTTATGATGGTCTCAAGACGTCTTTGACCAGTGTGTGTTGCCAGTGATGACGTGTGGCACGGAAACGTGGTCGCTTACTATGGGCCTCATAAGAAGGGTCAAAGTCACTCAAAGGGCAATGGAGAGGGCTATGCTGGGAGTTTATCTGCACGATCGCATCAGAAATGAGGCTATCCGCAGCAGAACCAAGGTAACCGATATAGCCCTCCAAACCGTTAAACTTAAGTGGCAGTGGGCGGGGCACACTGCACGTAGAACCGATGGCCGTTGGGGTGGAAAGGTTCTCGAGCGGCGACCACGTACCGGAAGGTGCGGCGTGGGTAGGCCCCACAAGGTGGACTGATGTCCTGGTAAAAGTCGCGGGAGTCCGCTGGATGCGGGTGGCGCAGGACCGGCCATTGTGGCACTCTTTGGGGAGGCCTATGTCCAGCAGTGGACGTCTTTCGTCTGATATGATGATGATGTTGGTCTGGGAAATACTTTGCTAGATTCAACACCACGTCATGTCATAATTATATCGCGAAGTTTTCGTGAAATTTCGTGAAGTCTTCCATAGCCGCGATCGACCACAAGTTGGCTTTTACGTAGGTATAGGATTATGAAAGAGCGAGGAATAACTTTTTAAAACCTTTTCTTTGTTACAGTATTTTCGGGCGATGCTAGACTTTGGTCTGGTGCCCAGTAAGTGCTACATGGCTGATGATAAGCACCGGAAAGAGGTAAACACTGAGATATTTTACAAGCTTTCTTTTAACTTGCAATAGTTGCAATGTATGTAACTATTGCCTTGATCACACGTACCGAGCAAACAGGCGAAACAGTCCTCTCGGCCGAGTACTCGGTGCGTATAACATAGCGAGAGGCTGTTTATACCACAGATGTATAAACAGCCTCAGTGGCGGCCGATTTGTATAGAGTGAGCCTGTCGCAAGTACATTAACCCACACAACGCCCAAGTAATTGACAAGACAAAGCACGCACACATCTAAAACACACACTCTTGTATACCTACACGCTTATTTGACAATAAACGCGCATCATATCAGGCATTTTGGGAAAAAACGTAATTTTCTCTGCGATCAGCACGCGTGCACAGTATGGCAGCTGTATGCCCATTGAGCATACAGCTGCGACACGGCCGCCGGCGGCTTGTCCTTTCTCTAGTGTGCTCTGAGGTTTATACGCACCGAGTACTCGGCCGAGAGGACTGTTTCGCCTGTTTGCTCGGTACGTGTGATCAAGGCAATAGTTACATACATTGCAACTATTGCAAGTTAATAGAAAGCTTGAAAAAGGCATTTGTTCGGGTGAAATCTTGCAACTCAATTTTGAAGCAGATATTTATCTTCAAACCAATTGAGGTGAAATTTTGGGTAAAGGTTTAGATGACAATTCAATATTATCGAACCATCGAGCTGATCTGATGAAGTGGCCCCGGGAATTCAGTACTTAACCGACGTACGTTACCCCGTTGAGTTATGGCTCGTTAGAATCGTATCAATGAGTAGTTGATGACGGTATACAGAAAAGGACCTACAACAGTCATTAAAAAACTCACCTCACAGCTAAAGGCAATAAAACCTTGTACCAAAAATGGATTTTTGACAAAAACTAATTTACTTTTTAGGGTTCTGTACCAAAAAGGTAAAAAAGGAATAATAAAGTACAAAAGGTTAAATATCTCAAATACTGCTTAAGCTATTAATTTGAAATTTGGAACAACTGTTAAGAAAGTTAAGAAACGTGTATGGAAAATGAAAAAAATAAAAATTCATTTGTATTTTCTGTGTAAATGGCGAATATGAGGGTGGTCCAAAGTTCAAAGTCTAGTTAATAGATCAAGTGGGGTATCATATGAAAGCGCTTGAGTTGCACTTTCTAGAACCGTTATTTTTGTACCGTGGTAAATTGTTGATTTATGAAGGAAAATATTGAAAAAAATACCACCCCCCCCCCCTTATCTCCGAAGTGTATCAACCAAAAATTCTGAAATTATTATAGGTATATGTTTTTTTTTAAGCCTATAATAGTGTCCAACTGCCGGGCAAAGGCCTCCCCTCTTGATTTCCACTCGTCCCGATTCTGAGAAATCTTTGGCCAATGATTAGGACTAACATATATAAATTATATAATACAGGAATAATAAAACGATACCTCTGTCTAGGGTATTTATATATATATATATATATATATATATATAAAATCATTGCTTAACTAAGTTTGTAATTTAATTACTTTGACATTTTATGTCGTAAAATGTCTATAAGATTATCTTTAAAGTCCCTGTAGGACCTGCCTTTACGTATGTAAACACCGGCTCTCTCACACACGCACGCACAGCAATGACACACGTCCACTCTCGCCATCGGCTCTCGTGTAACTCATGCTATGCGAACTTAGAACTTAATGCAAATCCAGTTTCTTATTGAAAAAAGTGCCACCTTCTTGATAGCTGGCGAACTCTCTGAAGCTCTAGCGATTGCTAGGCTAGGCTGTCAAGGTATTTCAAAATTCGCCGTATTGTCACAAGGCATCAGTAGCCTAGGGGTACAGACGGTGGTATTTGGAGTCGATGATCCGGGGTTCGATCCCTACAATCGGCGCACTTTTTGTATGTTTTGTACATTCAAAGAAAAGTTGTAACTACCGCAGAAGAGATGGCGCCTGTATACGCAAGCATTAAATGCCTTCTCAATTTGGTCGAGTTGCCTGTCTATCTCAGTATGTATATTGTAGTCTTTGGTGTAACTGACGTGGCACCCCGTGCGGCGTGCGCCCGAGACGGTGTGTATCTATTTATGTATAGATACTACCACAAACACTACATCCCTTCTATATTAAAAGGCTTTAGTTTATCTTCAATCACTTTTATTTTATATGCCCTAATAAGTAATTTTCATATTATAGATATTTAAATTGAAACAGAATCAAATTACTAGGTACATGTTACCGTTTCGTTATTCATTCTCACTCCCGTTCTCATCAAGCCTATTCCACTCCCCTTCTACCTTCTTCAGATTTTATTATAGCCTTTTATTCGGACAATAAAATTTGGTATTATATAAATTATGGGTTTTCTTTCTTTACGTTTCATTCATATATCTCTTTTTTCTTCCATTTTTGAGTGTCCGTTTGCCAGTTGGCAAAGGCCTCCTCCAATCTTCTCCATTCCTGCCTTTCTGTGGCCACTCTACCCCATGTTATACCGGCTACCTGTCGTAAATCGTCATCCCATCTTCTTTGTGGTCTGCCTCTCTTTCTTTTCCATTCCTTGGGTACCATTGGGTGATTATTTTACTCCATTTGTCTTTCCCTCGAATCGTGTGTCCTGCCCATTTCCATTTTTGTCTTCTTATTTTTTGGGTTATATCCTGGACTCTCGTCTTGTATCTGATGCTGATATTCCTTACTTTGTCTGTTCTTTTAATCCCAACCATACTTCTTTCCATTGCTCGTTGGCATATGGATAGTTTATTTGTTATATTTCTTGTCAGAGTCCATGTTTCACTTCCATATACTAGTATTGGTAAGATGCATGTATTGAATAATTTGCTTTTGGTTGATATGTGTAAGTTTTTGTCCTTCATTATCTCCTTCAGTCCCCAATATTTTTTCCAACTGTTCGCAATTCTTCTTTCAGTTTCTTTACTTATATTGTCTTTTGGAGATATCAGTTGCCCAAGATAAATGTATTCTTCAACATAGTCGATCCGAGTCTGTTCCGCTGATATTGGGTATTTGTTGCCATTGGTCATAACTTTGGTTTTATCGGGGTTTAGCTTCAACCCTGCGTTTGCACTTTCTGATGTTAGATCGTTAATCATCTTGTTTAGATCGTCAGGTGTTGCTGCAAATAATATCATCTGCAAATCGCAAATGTGTCAGTGTGCGACCATCAATAGTTATGCCCAAATTTTCCCATTCAAGGTTCCTGAAGACCTGCTCTAATACAGCTAGGAAGAGTGTTGGTGAGAGCGGATCTCCCTGTCTCACGCCTTTTTGTACTGGAAACTTATTGCCTACCTTTTCTAGTTGGATACGTGCTGAGCCGTGTTTGTATATATTTTTTATAATCCTTATGTATTTATGTTCTATTCCCTGATCTCTTAATGCTTCCCAGATTCTTGTGTGTATTAAAGAGTCAAACGCTTTGCTGTAGTCAATAAATTTAATTTTAATTGATATTCAGCGTATTTTTCTATTATTTGCCTCACGGTATGGATGTGGTCTAGTACAGAAAAGTCTTTGCGGAATCCTGCCTGTTCTATTGGCTGTTGTTCGCCTAGTTTTTTTTCTATTCGTTTCAGTAGAATCTTTGCAAAGGTTTTATATATGTTGGAAAGCAAACTAATGGGTCGGTAGTTTCCTATATCACAGTGGTTCCCTTTTTTGAAAAGAAGGATTATATTCGATTCAGTCCATTGTTTTGGGATAATTTCAGTGTTGATAACGGTATTAAAAATTTCTGTAAGTACAGGTACTATTGCTGGTTTGGTTTGTTTCAAAATTTCATTACATATGCCGTCTGGACCAGGTGCTTTATCTGTTTTTTGGGTGTCAATAGCTCTTGCAACTTCTTCTTGCATGATTGAAGGTACTGTTGTGTTATTTGACAGGTCTACATCACTTTCTATTATGTTGTTTTGGTATAATTCAGTGTAGTAGGCTGTTGCAATCTTTAGTATTTCTTTTCTGTCACTTTTTTTAGTCCCGCTTTTGTTTCCCATTTTCACAATCCATTCTTTATTGTTAGTAAGTTCTCTGTATGCCTTCTTTATTCCTCCTGTTTGTTTAATATGCTTCTCTATCGTTTCCATTCGACGTTGTCTTCTGTCTTTCCTTATATTTTCTTTTATTTTTTATTAATTTTTGTAATTTGTCTTCGATTGTTGTTTGTAGGTTTGGCGTTTATTAAAGCTGCTCTTTGTTCTAGAAGGTTGATGGTATTTGTTGTCATCCATTTGTTTGAATGATTTTCCTTGGCGGCATATTGCTTGGTGGTGTCTGTGATTGTGCTTTCCAGCCAGTTATATTTTTCTTGTAAGCAGGCATCTTTTGTTTCTCTATCATATTCTTTAAGTTTGGAGTCTAATGAGGTAGCTATTTGGTCTATTAAACGGTTGTTGGATTTAATGTACTCTGCATTTATTTTTGGTCTTGTGTTCTTGGGTTGCGATGACTTCAATTCAGCTCTAACCATGCGATGGTTGGTGTTGAAGTTTAAATTATTAATGACATTAATGTTTGTGAACCATTTAGACTTGTTGGTCATTATAAAGTCTATTTGGTTTTTAGTTTTGCCATCAGGTGATGTCCATGTCCACATTCTATTTTTCTTTTTTTTTAAACATAGAGTTTAGGATAGTTAGATTATTTTCCATTGCAAAGTCGATCATTAATTTTCCATTCCTGCTTCTATTTTTTGGGCTGTATGTATGTGGTCCTAAGATTGTATCTTCATCCAGTTGTCTTTCCCCGATTTGTCCATTGAAGTCGCCCATCACTATTATATTTTTATGAGCGTGTTTCTGTAGAGCTTCATTCAAGTTGTGGTAAAATTTGTTGATTGTATCGGTCTCTGCTTGTTCTGTGGGTGAGTAGATTTGCATGATGGTCCATGGGTCTTTGTAGCCTGGTAGTTTTAAATTCAATAATGCTATGCGCTCTGATATGCCGTAAAATCCATCTATATGTTTTGTTAAGTGTTTATTGACCAGAAAACCAACTCCATGCTTGCCCGGGGTCTCACCTATGTGGTAGAATATAAAGTTTGGGTATGCAACAATTTTTTCGCTTATTCTTCTTACCTCGCTCAGGCCAAGAATATCCCAGTTTAGGTTTTTTAATGCATGTGACAATTCCTCTAGGTTTTCTTCTGATCTCAACGTTAGTACATTTAGTGTAGCAATATGTATCGGTTGTGCTCGTTTGTTCATTGGAGGTTCATGAGTTGTTTTTTGTTCGGGTAGAGGTGTATCTATGTTGTTTTTATTGAACTGTTTTTGTTTCTGTTTCCTAATTGGAGGGTGTTGGTCGACTTCCCCACGGGGACCAGCCGGGTTGGGGAATATGTATTTTTCTGTTGTTGTTGCTTTCCGTTTGTAAAAGTTCCCGGCCGGTTCCGTATCCTATGCATCTAAGTATGTGTTCTTTTCTGACATCGAATATGCCCGAGCTTTCATGTAGTCGAATGCATTCGCCCTGTGGATTTTTGCGTTTTGTTCTTTTCCTTTCCTCCTGTTTGTGCGTCTGGCGAGTCAGATTCCGAGCGTCTTCTCTTCTCATTTTCACTTGATCGGTTTTCTTCGATTATGAGTTGATTTCGCCGGATGTATGCATTGTTGCCTTTTTCTATTTCTTGCTTTAACTGTGCCCGCAATAATTTCCTTTCTTCCAGTGTTTCTTTTGTGTAATCTTGAGTTATGTATGTGTTTCTTTTTTCTAAGTATTTCTATTTTCCTGTTTATATTGGTGGTCGAAAGTAAAATTGGTCTTGTTTTCCCCTCATCTTTCTTTCCTATGCGGTAAACTTTTGCTATTTCGAAATCTTGTATGTTCACATCGATGTCTTGCAATGTTTCCATTGTAGTTTTAATTAAACCAAGTGTATTTTTCTCTGTTTCTTTCACTCCGTGTATAATAATGTTGTTTCGTTTCTCATTAAATTCGTACTTTTCTTTTCAATATTTCGATCTCGGATTTCAGTATTTTATTCTCTTCCATTAATGGTTCTAGTTTTTCCTCTAACCTGGATGAAACACTCGCAGTGACATTTTCTGTTATTGTTTTCGTCTGGTTTTCGAGTTCTATTTTCAGGTTAGAAAACAGTAACGCCATCTCGGGAGTCATGCTCATCTTGTGCCGAAACTAAACTTCGATCGATAACCGAACGCAACTTATTAGTTTGGTTATGTTGGTATGTTGTCTTTGGTCGGATGGTCGAACAGTGAATTCTTGACAGTTGGTTATAACCTCAAATGTTTGTGTAGATTTTCTTGAGCAAAAATAACACAATTGCACGTTCAACCTAAGATTTTCGGTTGTTTGAATCACTTTTTGATAGTTTATTTAGCTTTTGATCACAATATATGGTTGGTTTATGCACTTTTTCCACGAGATTGTTTAAATAAGTACGGAGCGATTGTAAATACGTGTGTCACTTGAGAACACCGGAACCGGAACTCACCTTCTTCAGATATAATACGTTAATTCCTTATTATAGTTTGTCCTGATAGCTGATATTAGGTCAGTCATCTGCCACAGTCTCACGTTAGACATAGTTCGTGGCCAGAGTACACCAAGAATGCGCCGCAAGCATCTGTTCACAAACACCTGCAACGACCGGTGATGTCGTTCCTCACGAACCATGTCCATCATCCGTACAGAAGGACTGACTTGCCGTTGGAGTTGAACACTCTGGTCTTGGTGCCGGGTTATTAAGGTAGTCATCCAGATAAGTTTAAGTTGTGCGTACGCTGTTCGCGCCTTGTTGATTCGCGCTTCGGCATTGCTATCCGTTTCCCCTGACGGGCGACCACACTTCCTTGATGCCAGGTATGAGAACCGACCCGATGAGAAAGTTATTTAGACTAAACAAAACTGCTACTGCCTTACTCTCACAATCTTAGACACTCTCTCACTCTTGGCTCAGTAATCACTCTTCAAACAATACTATCCTTCCATCACACCTGTGTAAGTAGTATAAGTAGTCCCACGTATCTCATAGTAACTCACTAGTAGTTTCTCACTACCCAAGTCACTAGCGTTCGAACAAGTTAATGACTCCTCCTTCTCACTACTAATATCCGGTACCATATTATCAACAATTCAATACATATCATATGATTGTGTTTTCTGATTACGAATATGCTATCAGGACCAATCATATAGAAAACTCCTATGACAGCATGTCACCAGATGCTGTTGATTAGTAGAGTAACTTGGATAAGTCTACTTATCTCCTACACTCCAAATGCCAAATGACTTACTAAATCGGCCATGTTTCGCTAATGTTCTTCTAAACTAGAACCCCCGAGTATTGACTTCGAATGTATAGCTGGGATGCCTGGAATGAACCTGCAATGATGCTATGGATTACCTACTTTATACAAAATCATTAGTGACATCCATCGGTTGAATGATAATCGGGACTCCTACAAGGATAAATAGGGTTGGTTAACCTTCTACTTATAAACCACTATCTAAGAAAACATTTCTCATCCAAGTGCAGACTTCTACTACAAAAGCGTCGACCAAGTTCCGATTTCTGAACATCATACGATCTATGATAGGTACCTAAGTTTTGGATAAGACTTATTTACCAATCACAACATCGACTAATAGCTTCATCAATTCATCGTTCTTGCTAAACAACCAAGTGTCTTATTATTTACTTACTAGCGAGCCGCCCCGGCCTCGCACGGGTATATATAAATATAAACCTACCTCTTGACTTGACTCTATCTATTAAGAAAACCGCATCAAAATCCGTTGCGTAGTTTTAAAGATTTAAGCATACATAGGGACAGACAGACTTTGTTTCATACTATGTAGTGATATAATTCTCAATTAGGTAAAATCTATTTTTTAGATGGTAAGTTCGAACTAGAATATCTAGTTTCAAACATAATGTCGCTCAAAGAAAACCAGATGTAACCTTTACCTCAGCTTACTACTTTACTTACAGCTTTACTATCAATTCGTTCTAATAGTTCTAGATCCGTTCAACTAATAAAAAAATCTAATTAATATTAGACATCAAGATAAATATCTTGATGTCTAATATTCAGGGTTACAGTTATGTCCATTTCACATATAAAATAGGCAACATTTAAATTTATTCGAATAATCCTTTCATTTTTAATACTGAATACTCCTTTTCTTCAACTGGTTGTAATCATACATAGGTACACCACTCACTCATTCAAATAGGTCTCACAGTCGAAATATATCTAAGACCATTCCAATAAGTAAGAAGATGAAAACACTACGAACCATATTTATCTGTACCTACAGCTCGTTCATTAGATGCTTTACAGTGACACCGTACGCGTACCTACAGGTCGCGTATTAGGTACGATTAGATACAGTAGTAACTATTAAGTATAATTTCAAATACTCGAATATTAAACTTAAGACTCTGAAAGTGGGGCTATAGTAAGTAGCAGTGTGGAATTTGGGGCTACCCGAAACCAATCGTTACCTATGGACAACGTTACCAACATACGTATGGTTTGCACTTTGAAATAAGACGTGCAGGCCCATACTACCTGTACTAATTACGAAACAACCATGGTAGCTATCCATATAAGCATATACCCTGACCAGGGTGCCTATACCTAATGCCTACAACACACCTACGCACGGTTTACAATTTAACGAAAGCCCGTACTGCTTACAACACACTTACGCACGGTTTACAATTTCATAAAAACCCGTACTGTAACCCTTCGCGTGGGATTGAAGTGAGTTGCGTTTACGCAAACGCTAGCGTCTAACGTTGAAGATTTAGTATGAAAAGTCTATACACCGCCCCTGGCGGTCACTCATAGAACCAAAAATCCAAACCGCAGCGTGAGTCACCCATACATTACTTCACCCGCGATCGAGTCCACGTTCGTTCGTATAGCTTAATCGATTTTCCAACATTCAACCTTATATCACAAGCATTTATCGTTTCAATTTAAATTTTGTCGGTCATGACATTACCGCTATTATGCGCAAAAGGGTAGCATCCGTGGTGCGCACAATTCGGGGCAGCCCAAACACTCTACTGAGTACCATTGTTGACAGATTTGAAGGCCGTATCCAGAAACACTGGAACGATATTCATTGTTTAGTTTAATACCTAATGTTTATATTTCATGTACCCACTAACACTAGAATTAAGTTTTTCATATGTTTTTGCTTTTACTAACAACTATGGACAATGTTCCGAAATAAATTATTTGAATTGAATTGAATTGAATTGAATTACAGAAAACGCGCATCGCGACATCGACAGTGTCAAAACAATATGGCGGCACGTGTGCCATTTATTTGCATTTTTAAATACAATTTACGCGACAATCCGAATTTTGCGGATATATATTATGTTGTCAATTCAAAACCCCCATTTGTATAAGTTCTTTAATTTGAGATAAATCTCGATCGGATCTACGGTAACTCTTGAGGGAATAATACGATATCACGCGCCATTTTGCAAGTGAAATAGTAAACTACAGTCGCTATGGTACTCTTCGATTCGAAATGTCTGACACTACCGATTGGTAGTACGAATCGAACGTTAAATTACGCATCGAAAACTAAACGTCTAACGTTTTGCAGTTGGTTTCGTAGTACACGGCAGTGTGAGTTACAAGTTCGACGGGTCGTATCGAAATCTATTCGAAGCGCGTTTATTCGCTCTCGTCTGTAGCAACGTAACGCTAGGTCACGATTGTATCTCACGATAAGGGTACTGCTTATAACACAGTTTCGCAAAGCACGCTTAATCTTTACACAGAGAATGCTTAAAAACTTCCTCAAGATCCTATTTAGTGGAGTTGGTCATTCCAATTTAATGGATGCAAGTATTCCAATTTAATGGATTCAAGAAATCAAATTGAATGGATTCACGTATTCCAATTAAATGGAGTCAGATAATCCAATTGAATGGATTCACGTATTGTCGATGAGTCGATGAGCCAAGGTTCAAATCCTGTGACCGACGCACTTTTTGTATGTTTTGTACATTCAAAGAAAAGTTTTAAGTATCGCAGAAGAGATGGCGCCTGTATACGCAAGCATTAAATGCCTTCTCAATTTGGTCGAGTTGCCTGTCTATCTCAGTATGTATATTGTAGTCTTTGCATACTAGGTTGCAAGTAATTAGTGCCAAAATGCAGATGGCGCTGTGTTACTTTCTACTATGAGCTGTTAAGATTGTTTAAGAATGAATGGGGTCGTGACGTGACAGATATGGTGTATGAAAGTTTGCACTGAACCCTCGGTGCGCCAGTCAGACTCGCACTTGAACGGGTTTTTTCACGGTCTTTAACGTCAACTTGCCTATTTCGCATTTGGCAATGCGAGCCCGGTGCGCCAACGGTACGTACCTACTTAATATCCTCATCGATTCCTGGTATTTCAGGTGGTCTTCGGCATCTGGTTATACTTCGCAGCAAAGGTCACAGAGCTTCTAGACACAGTTTTCTTCGTGCTCCGGAAAAAAGACAACCAAGTGACCTTCCTCCATTTGTATCACCACTCCATCATGATGATCGGATGCTGGGGATTCTTCAAGTATACGCCGTCGCATACGACAGTGTTCATAGGCTTCCTGAACTCTCTGGTCCACGTGTTCATGTATACTTACTATGGGTTGGCTGCGTTGGGACCGAACGTAGCCAAGTATTTGACGTGGAAGAAATATATGACTACGTTCCAGCTGGTGAGAATAATTTTCATTTCTTTGAGTGAAGAGACGTACAAGTGGTTCCAGTAATGTTTTCATTTCAAAGTTCATTATCTCGAAAACAACTAAACCGATTTTGTTGAAACGTAGCTAAGAACCATCTCGATCACGTCAGCTTTCGGATTAAAAAAACCGCATTCTAATCGGTCTAGCTACACAGCACACGCAGCACACACACGCGCACATACACACACACACACACACATTGACAGACATAAGGACACGTCAAACTTATAACACCCCTCTTTTTGCGTCGGGGGTTGGAAAATCCATTATAGATTGTATTAACTACACGGAGGTTAAAAGATTTTTCAAAAACCCAACTGCTTTTTTGCAAATATTACCTATGTCGTCACTCTCACGATTATGAGGAATCCAATGACACCTCATAAGTCGAAAACCGTCAAACGGTTTAGGCTGCAGGGCGTGTCAAAGAATAAGACATACACACATACATACATACATACATACGCTCGAAAAACATAACCCTCCTCTCCTTCGGCAGTTGGGTAAAAAAAGGATAAAGTAATTTAAGTTTCAGCTCTTATAGTTTCGGAAAAAGTGGCTGTGACATACGGACGGACAGACAGACAGACATGACGAATCTATAAGGGTTCCGTTTTTTGCCACTTGGCTACGGAACCCTAAAAAGGTTGAGTTAGTGTTAGTTCTTTGTTGATTTTTAAAAGTCAGTGGTTCCTTTTGACAAAAAAGGTCAAGTGAGGGTTGGTACTCTGTTGATTTGACAGAAAAAGTTTATTAGAAATTTGTATACACATAAAACTTACGTCTTAAAAAAAGTTTTATCGTACCTACTACCTAATATCATACAAACTCATATGTTTTATATTTTTTTACAAGTAATGTGTTGAAAAAATATCATGTACGTTTTAATTTTCTTAAAATGTCAGTGGTTCCTCTTTTACCTCAACAAATTAGTAACTAAACTTGGGTATAATTTAATAATTGTAATATTTTGACATGTATTTTTTTTGTATCATCATTAAATGAATATGAGTATGATTCACAGAAATTGTACTCAGAAGAAGTACCATAAATTGGTTTAATGTCAGTAAATGTTCTTACTCGTATATCAATTGTTTATGTTTTCACAGGTACAATTCGTATTCGTGATGGCCCAGTACATCGCCACGCTGAGGGTATCAGAGTGCCCCCCCTCAAAAGGAGTGGCCATCTTCATCATCAGCAACACAGTATTCTTCTTGATTCTTTTCGCCAATTTCTACAAACAAAGTTACGTTAAGAAAAACTCTAAAAATAAATCAATTGCAGTCAGTAATCCGTTAGGGATATGTATGATACAGGAGAAAGACGTTAAGGTATAATAATTTGTTGGTTATTTAGATTTTGAAATTACCAGTATAAGGTTGATTCACTGTGCACCGTTCCGTGTCCATTCCGAGCCTGGCCGGGACGCGGTCACCGAGTTTTTCACACATTCGCCCGTGCGTTGGCCGGCAAACGGACATCCGTCAAAGTAGAATGTCAATAATTAAAAGCAAAATATGTGACTGTGATGAACACTTTAGCCCGCGCACGGCAAGGACTCGGGACGGACACGAAACGAAGAACGGAGACATATACGAACGCCGACCGGCACTAGGTCCCCAAGTTCCACTCGCAACGTGTCGTCCGTGCTTATTGGCCGGTAAACGGCTACCCATTTAATGAAAGAAAGAAAGAAAAACAATTATTCACAGCACAAAAATATATATTTTTTTATATAAAAACACGAAACGATAATTAAAGTGCCATGAAATGGTCCCGACTCAGCACGGTGCTTGCCGACCTAATAGGGAACATTACGCAAAAGTCTTCGTAGGTGGCGACTGGCGACACAGCAGCGTTTACATTGTATCTCGTTCCCACTTGCGGTATTGTCTATGCAAGCATACTTGTCACTCATTTGACAATCAATTGTGCATGTGTTTGTGAATTCCTATATTTCTATACTGGTTTACTATTGGTGTGGTAGTGCTGCCTCTGGCGGCATAACATTGCAGTAATGTTCCCTATTGGCCAGCGCAGCGCATTTAAATCAAGGCGTTACCGAAATTCAACAAATGGTGAAAAATGTGACTGTAACGAACACTTTTTTATTGAACGGGTTATACTTGTGTTACGAATACTTTTATTGAACGGGTTATACTTGTGTTACGGTGTCGGCTCGGACAAGGACCCACAATAATAGTTTAGAGATAATAGTTTTCTTACATTACTGGAACACGAAGCATTCGCGTTTTGTGTCACTACTGGAATAAGAAAATGATTCATTTAGTAATAGTATGGATTTGTTATGTAAACAATAAAAGTAAAAACCATAATTTTTTATGCAGTAAATTATGCAGCCGTGTTTTATTGCATTTGATTTAATTTTAACTATCTTTAGCCATGTTTTAAATTATACTTATTAGTGAAAGTATTGTTTCGTTGTATTCTCCACTATTATTGTTTGTATTCTGAAGGTTTAGTTTTATATTTTAACAGGATAAGAATGTGATCTGATACTAAATTTAAGTAAAATAAATATTAATAATAACTAAGTACTTTTAAATGATCTCTTTTTAAAATAAATTAAAGAGCGTTTTATTTATTTACTTACCTTAACACATATCAGGGCGATTATTCGAGCATTAAAACGCTTGACTTCGGTGGCCACATTTTTGAAGAATTGGGCATAGATGTTGATGCCATTTTTAGCTATTTGTTAGATGTCCGGTAAACTTATATGCTTACCAGAAACGAAATCGAAATCTGCCGCCACTTCTTCAAAGATCACCGAAGTCAAGCGTTAGAAACGCTCGAATAATCGCCCATCAACATCATTAACAGAACTAATGGAACTTCTAGCTACAAAAGTAGTGGTCTAATATTTAAAATCACCCTACTCGTATTGAGTCCTGCGGCCGTAGCATGGTTTTCGGTTTATCACTAAACTTATCGTTGGGGACATTATTATGACATCTGTCAGTCTCGTACTCGCATACTTGAGAGCAATGACGCGTAGTTGCAGTTTCAAAGAGGCAACTAGATGGCTCGCGGTGTTTGAGCTCCCGAAGCGTTGTGGAACCGCCCTGTGCTACCCGTACTGAGCCAACTTGGACTGCGGCGGAAAGAGAAAAAAAATATAAAAAAAGCGGCCAAGTGCGAGTCGGAAAATGAAAATGTTATTCTATTATATTCTATTCTTATTGTATTTATTCATTTACTAGCTTTTGCCCGCGACTTCGTCCGCGCGGAACTCGTTTATATCGTAACTTTCTCCCCCCTTTTCACCCCCTTAGGTGATGAACTTCCAGATAAAACTATCTTTAGTAAGGACTCTTTGGGAAGGCCCCGGAATTCAAAGTATTTCTATACCAAATTTCATCTCAATCGGTTCAGCGGTTTAAGCATGAAAAGGACAGACAGAGTTACTTTCGCATTTGTAATATTAGTATGGATTGTATGAAGGAAAGGGTATAGATGCATGTAGGTGTCCTTTTCCAGGACTCAAACTATCTTTCAACCAAATTTTATCAAAGTGTGTCACAAACAAATTTCCACCCCCAATTACACCCTTTTAGGGGATGATTTTCGGGACAAAAACTATCCTATGTCCTTCCTTAACTATCGTTATACCGTAAGTGGGTTCAATCCAAATGTTCATCCACCATTTCTCACCTGGAATAAAAAATATTCTATGTTCTTTCCTAGGACTCTACCTCTCTCTATACCAAATTTCATCTAAATGGGTTCTATCCAAATCTTCAACCTTCATTTCACCACCTCAGGAAATGATTTATCGGGATAAAAACTATGCATTGTCCTTCCCTAGGACTCCTTCTATCTATTTACCAAATTTCATCTAAATGGGTTTTATCCAAATTTTCACCCCCTATTTGATCCCTGAGGGGATGATTTTCGGGATTAAAATCCGTTGTCATAGTCCGGGACTCAAACTATCTTTATACCAAATTTCATCAAAATGGGTCACAACCAAATTTTCACCCCCAATTACACCCCCTTATGGGATGATTTTCAGGAGTAAACTATCCTATGTCTTTCCCTAAGACTCCAACTCGCTATATACCGTAAATGGGTTCCATCCAAATTTTCATACCCCATTTCACCCCCTTAGGAGATGATTTCTGGACTAAAAATTATTTTAAGTCCTTCCCCAGGACTCTGAACTATCTCCATACCAAATTTCATCTAAATCGGTTCTATCCAAATTTTCACCCCTCATTTCACCCCCTCAGGAGATGATTTAGGATAAAAACTATGCATTTTCCCTTCCCTGGGACTCCTTTTATCTCTATACCAAATGTTTACTAAATGGGATTTATCCACATTTACATCCCTATTTCATCCCCTTGGGGGATGATTTTCGGGATTCAAACTATCCATTGTCATTCTCCGGGACTCGAACTATATCTATACCAAATTTGATCTAAACGGAGTCCATCCAAAATTTCACCCCCCATTTTACCCCCTCAGGGAAAGATTTCCGGAATAAAAACTATCCAATATCCTTGCCCAGAACTTGAACTACCTCTAAACCAAATTTCATCAAAATGGGTTACATTCAATTTTGCACCCCCCCATTTTACCCCCTAAAGAGATAATTTTCGGGATGAAACCTATCCTTTAACCTTCTCCGGGACTCAATCTAATCATATACCAAATTTCATCCAAATCGGTGCAGCGGTTTAAGTAGCTCCATACAAATTTCCACCCCCCATTTCATCCCCTTGGGGTTGATTTCCACGATAAAAACTACCCTTAGTCCTTTTCCGAGACTCAAACTATCTCTATACCAAATTTCATTTTAATCGGTTCAGCCGTTTTCACGTGATGCGCGGTCACATAAACAGACAAACAGATAAACAGACAAACAGATAAACAGATAAACAGACAAACAGACAAAAATTCTAAAACGTGTTCTGTTATCGATTCTAAGTATCCCTAGCCAATTTTTTTTCGAATATCTTCCATGTAGAAACTTTCGATCCTCTTCAGCTTTATTATTTATGTATATAGATTCACACAATAATACAATGCAAGCTTACAGTTTACACCAAATCGCTTACACGCTAAAATAAACAAAAAAAGCGGCCAAGTGCGAGTCGGACTCGCACATGGAGGGTTCCGTGAAATAAATTGCGGTTTACGATTTATGACGTATTAAAAAAAAACTACTTATTAGATCTCGTTCAAACCAATTTTCGGTAGAAGTTTACATGGTAATGTACATCATATATTTTTTTAGTTTTATCATTCTCTTATTTTAGAAGTTACAGGGGGGGGGGGCACACATTTTACCACTTTGGAAGTGTCTCTCGCGCAAGCTATTCAGTTTAGAAAAAAATGATGTTAGAAATCTCAATATCATTTTTGAAGACTTATCCATAGATTCAAACACTACGGGTTTGATGAAAAATTTTTTTTTGAGTTTCAGTTCTGAGTATGGGGACCCCTAAAACTTAATGTTTTTTTTAGATTTTTGTGTAAAAATCTTAATGCGGTTCACAGAATACATCTACTTACCAAGTTTCAACAGTATAGCTCTTATAGTTTCGGAAAAAAGTGGCTGTGACATACGAACGGACAGATAGACAGACAGACAGACGGACATGACGAATCTATAAGGGTTCCGTTTTTTGCCATTTGGCTACGGAACCCTAAAAAGATGCACAAGTAAAAAGGTCATAAATCATAATTATAATGTCATTCCATTAATTAAGGTGGTTCGATTTCCATACAAAACGTTATTTGACATTCGCAGGCCAACGGCGTGATATTTTAAGAAAGTTATGTAACGAACTTTCTTAAATAATATAAATATTATGTTTTTTTTTACAAGCTTCTCAAAAACAATTTAATTACGAAATGGTATAAAATAATATTTATAAAGAAATAAAACTAAACTAAACCTATATTATAAACTAAAACTATAAAAAGTAAATGCCCCCCAGGTCGACGTCGTTGGCTATAGTGCCCAGAAGGCTGGCAGCGTTACCTCTTTGGATTGCTAGGCTAATCCTTTGGCCAAAATAGCTGCCAGCCCTCTGGTCTCCGGATGTTTGGATGAGCCGCTCCGAAAGTTCCTTATACAGGGCCTTCGCACCCGGTCCCCACGGCCCCAGGGTTTCCACTCCAAACGGCGCAAACATGTAGCCCTCGCCGAGGACAGCATATTTGCGCCGCTTGTGTTGCTCTGCCGTGGTGGCCGCAGCTCCGGCTTTAGAGGAAGTCGCCTGGAGATGGGACGGGGCTAGCGTATCCACGCACGTAGCGTCCCACACAAGAGTCCTCCCCAGCCTCCATGGAATGAGCGTCATGCCGTCGGGACGCTTGCCATCGTCACGTGCGATACCGTTCGGCTCTAAAATGGCCGGCACGCTAACGGAGGCAAGCGCCCTACGGATGACGTCATTCAAGGAGGCATGGCGGGAGATGCGGCCAGCACTCTTCTGGCATGACAGGCCATGGTGACCTAGGGAGTCGACGTTAGCGCCACAGCGGCAGCGGTGCGGCTCATTAGTTTTACAGCCAAGTCGCAGACAGGTCGCCAGAGTTAAAGTCGGTTTGTCGAGGAGAGTGCCAAGGTTTGGAGACGGCAAAGTGTGAAGCCAGAGCCCCGCTTCCGGCTCCGCCACTGCAAGGAGACGAGCACGCTCTGCTGTGCTTTGAGTGGAGGTGATAAGGTCTTTAAGAGTAGATTGACAGAGCGGCTCGTCCCATTGCTTTTGAGATTTTGGGGAAACCGGAAGCGAGTCATGTGGGCAGGCCTCCTCCCACGCGCTCTTAGCCTCGTTCGAACAGGCAATCGCGGCATTGTTACCAGCTGGGCTAAATATTTTGCTGGCGAGATCCTGCGTGCTGTAGAACGAGGCCAAGAACGCTGGGAGGGCAACACTGACAACCTGCCGGATTCCGAGGCCGCCGTGCCGGATTGGCAGAGAAGCCTGGGTCCAGGCGCGACTGTCTAGATGGACGTTCAGGATGGATGTGAGGGTGGTCTTAAGGACGGTATCGAGGGGTTCAATAATATGAGGGTATTTCCAAATGGGGCTACATCTTAAAATGTATGTAAATTTGGGGACGAAGAGACAAAATTTTATGATGACTAATGCCATGTGTGTACTGATTTTTAGAAGGCGATCCGAATAAACTTTGTGAATGTTGAGATGTTCGTTGATGAGCGAAGGTATGGATTCCGGAAAAATGGGAGCCCCTAATAGTCTGAGGGAAGATTTATCATAATTTTGATGTTGGGAGCTAAAGAATTGAATATAAGTCAGTCGGAGGAAGGGATTTATTTATAAACAATTCACACTTGGCGAAATTTAATTCTAAACCTATTTCGTTAAATCCGTCGCTCAGACTTCTTAGGTCGTCAAAAACAGTTTTCCAGTCGCCCCCTAAAGTGCCGTCATCCAGATACCATGAATTAAATTTCGAATTTAGACTTGAGATTACTGGATGAATGGCGAGGCTGAAGATAGCGGGTCCAAGCGGATCACCCTGCTGACAACCAACTGCTGATGATAAGCGATGATCTTTGAACAGGAGGTGCGTAGGTTGCTGGTAGCACTGCCATAAGTATTTATATATTAAAGGTGTGGCATTTTGAACTTGTGTCAGCAAGGCGCCTCTATCCACAGAGTTGAAGGCATTTTTAACGTCCACCTTCAGCAGCACCTCGCCGGAGTCGTCGTGAACAAACGCGCGTGCTGCGTGTACAGCAGCTTCGCAACCACCTTTGCTGCCGAAACCAAGTTGTGACGGCTGGAACTTTTTGGTCAGAGATGGAAAAACATGTTTGCAGTAAATTTTGGAACAGATCCGTCTTAGAGTAAAGCCCACGGCGATTGGTCTAATTCCTCCATCTTTTTTTTTAAGGCGCAGAGGTTCGCTCCGTATAAGATTTCCAACACCTCACTACAAACTTTTCCAGACAGCATAAGGTTTACGAGCTGAGTGATGCCGTCCAAGAGATGTGAACCAGTATCTCCAGTAGCACCTCCAAGCAGATCTTTAAAATGCTGAGGGGAGAGGCCATCAAGACCACCAGCGGAGCCGTTCTTGAACGACATCACTGCAGCTAGCACGTCTTTTTTAGATGCAGTTAAGTGTGGTGTATCAGGATCGGGTGGAAGGGGAAGGTGGAGAGATGCTGCTAGAAGTGGATGCTTGGACAGTAAAGCAGAGACGGTATTTGGGCTGTCGGGTGCAACTACGTCACTGGAGAAGAGCAGTTGGGCGGCCCCCTTAATATCGCCGTCTATGACTTTTTGCTCAACTTTCCTGAATAGTTTTGTGTCTTCTCTTGGGCCGGGATGTGGCTGACAGGGGGATGGGTTTGTTGGGTGAAGACAGTTGGACTTAATTTTTTTAGTAAGAGACGTACAGTTGTCATTGCTGGTGTGAAGGATTCTATACGCAAAGGAAAATAGCTGAGTCCAACTTTCAAGTGAGTTTTCACTAACAATTTTTGTGATTATTTGGTTTAGAACATTGGCCACAGAAAAGCGAGCTCCTCTGGGAATCCTTTTAATAATGGCAGTTCCCTGTTTTTGTGAGCCCAGCCAAGCTACTAGATTATCTACTGCGTTTAAGTCGGTCCGGTTAGTAGTTGGAACTACACTTACGTGTTCGAGTGGTTGGGTCTGGATTTTATGAACGCGGGCATTATGGATGTTCAAACCCCTACTTCCTCTAAAAAAACGGGGTTGAGAGCACTGGGGACACTGTATAAAACCTCCAGTGACGTTGCCGCTGGCCTGACTTGCAGGGGTGGCGGCTGATGAGGTCTGTGACATGGGCTAGGGAGCATTCACTGTCTGCACAATGGACATAGAAAGAACACTGCAATTATAAAACAAAACTAAAGACTACAATACAATAACATAGATATAAAGTAAAATAATACAAAATAGGAGACACCAGGACACCACTGCACAAAAGACACGAAACGTTCACTTCTGGATGGCGCACTCGGTTAACGTTATATATATTAAACTTGTGTTATATTTACTGAAAAAATTGGAAAGCTTTTAGGAAAAATATTGCATTGTTGATGTTTTTCTCGGGCTTTCAAAGCGATGACATCTGTCAAGAACGGCCGTCGCATATAGCTGCTCCTCCCGGGCTCGGGCTGCGGTCTCCGCAGAGATGACGCTCACTGCTTTTTGTTGTCTATTGCATAATTACGCTGACTGCGATGTGTGTTTAGAAAAATATAAACCTTAATGAAATTATTTCCGAAAATAAAAAGGGTAACAGCAAATCAAAGCTTGTTTACCCGTTGTCTTACTTTCTTAAATTGGCTTCCCATTTGCGCCAAATTCCCCCTTTCCTAGAATACAATTGTATAAACTAGATTAATTTGAGAAATTGGTTTGGGACGTGATATTGTGGGAAAACTATTTTTCTCAAATTGATCTAGTTTATACAAGTTTATTTTAGAAAAGGGGGAATTTGGCGCAAATGGGAAGCCGATTGGGGAAAGTTTGTTACATAAGTTTCTTAAAATATCACGCCGTTAGCCTGCGAATGCCAAATAACGCTTTGTATGGCAATCGAACCACCTTAAGTGCCAATTCAAAAATATCCTAGCAATGTGGCACAAGTATGTCAAACGATCAGCGAACATGTCAGCGTCTTCGTGTTTAGTGAGCATTAGATGCAGCCATGTCAAAGCAGGGGCGGTAGGCACGTGGCTCGCGTAGCGCGTGGCTCGCGGACGGCCGCTGCAGCAGGCGCGGCTGGCGGCGCGGCGCCATCGCCACCGCCCCGTCCGCATCACTGGGTATCCGCGTCGGAACTATCAACCCGATTAGAGCCAACACCTCTGCACTATCCACTCGGTGATGGACAACTGATAGATAGTAGACTAGCAGCAATAACCTTCTTCTCAGTGCCAGCGTATCTAGTGTATAAAACCGTGTATAGGTATACAGAGCGGGGCTAGCACAACTGACACAACAAGCGCGACGCGAGTTGAGAGAATTCACCCGCCTCTTTCTAATTTGCACAATACGAGTGAGACAGGAGTCGCTGAGTCGCGCGCGACACGACTTAGCAGCAAGTTGTGCTAGACGTACAGAAGCATGGTATGGGTTCCAACAGTGATTGATTTATACACCCATGCCGAATTACAGCATTCTAATAGGGCCACTAAGCCGCAGACGGACCTTGAACGGAACCCTAAAAATCGAAACAATTGAATTATGATTTTGCAAATGTACGCCCATTCGAATACATTATTCTCTTTGAGCACGCCTCTTTCGAATATATTGTTAGGTTGATTGAACAGGCACACAATAAATATGCGAAAAACGAATAACAAGACAATATTAACTTTAATATACGTAGGCACTTGTGACGTACCTATGTCAAAAATTTAATGAGTCCCATATAAATATTTAAGCAATCGTGTTGTTTTTTTCATACAGTTGTATGTTGTATGTCAAATTGGCTTCCAGAAATAAGTAAGTTTCATACGGGCGTATATTTTAACCAGCCATAGTTTTCCACCGTACAAATGATACGAGAAAGCAATTTTGTTAAATAGGTTAATTGATAATTATTATCAATTAATAAAATTTTGAAGTACGACCGAGTAGCAATCTATTACGTCCAAACTGATTAAACTTAACAAACGTTTTGACTTTTATCTATACAAATATCATCAACCCTCCATGATGCGTTCAAGAACCGCACATTATGACCACCATAAAAATAGACTGTTTTGTAAGAACAAATTTCTTATCTGTGAAAATGCTATTATTGCTAAATAATAACATCGATTTCGATAATATTATTTCATTCAAATTTCGAACATCTCTGCCGTTGATTATGTACAGTCACATAAACTACTATAGTTGAGCGGCCACACGTAAAAGTGGTAGATTAAGATAGATCTATTCAAGTCCACATATTCATACCTAAACCGCTAACGAGGCATATTTCACAAATAATCCACCCTTTTTTTATTTCAATATTCATTTTTTATTTTCTTCTAAAACCTGGCCGCCCAAGTAACACTCGGTCTCGTTTACTCCGATACAAATAGACAGTGTGCGCGTTTTTGGTGTTGACAGCGCCTTAACAATAACAAACTATTGGAGTACCTATTCCACTTTAACACAAAAAAAAAACCAACAAAAGTGCTACAGTGTGTAAGGTTTCGTTAAATAAAACCACACGATTTCTATAAATATGAGTAAAAATGCAAAAATAAAGGGTAGTCGGCCGGCCGTTCTGACGACAGAGCGGGGTTCTCAGGGCAATGACTGGCGAGACGGGACATTCTGGTCGAGCGTTCGAACTGAGCGGACGTGCGAGAAGTAATAGTGCTACTTCGCTATAAGTTTAAACTGAGTTCATAATAAAAAGTTTGGTGGCTTGTGATAGCCTTTATAAGTTTAGAGGCTTATGATAGCCTTTATAAGTTTGGTTGGCGTTTATAAGATTGGTTGGCGTTTATAAGTTTGGTTGGCGAAAATAAGTTTGGTTGGCGAAATATAAGTTTGGTTGGCGAATTACAAGTTTGGTTGCTGAGATGCCTTGTACGTGTAAAATGGAATAAATACGTGAATAGGTTCAAAGTGTTCCTTATTGATGAGATACCTTAAAAGTGGTACACAATTAAACATCTTCTAGTAGGTAAATAATTAAAACAACAAAATTATATTAGTAAGCAGAATTTGCCTGCTTACTTCGAACGTTTTAAGACAGCAAAAAACCGAAAACACACATGAAAACGGGCACTTGCGTTGTTTTGATTGTTTGTACGTATGTCACTGTGTCAAGCGGTGCTTGAACCAGGGGTCTATTTATCTACCCGTTTTGAATTGGAATCAAACATGGCTTTTTTTGTTGACGCAGAGGTAATATAGGTAGGTAGGCCCAGGGGGTATGTGGGACTCACCCTTATGAGGGAATACCCACTAAACCACTCTGCGGCGTCAACCCTTACTGCAGTTAAGGGGTCATCAAGAGATCGCTAGCATGCCCGTACCCTCTCATGGATGCCTGTGCTCAGCAGTCGGACGTACGGTCAACCAATTTGATTCCTAGGCCACCGTGGAACCTTGTCATTTTAACAGCTACATAGCGACTCAATAATCCTAGTAACCCGTATTGACATATCATTTACAACGGCAAGGTTCTATGATGGCCTAGGAATCAAATTGGTTGACCGTTCATAGGCTGATTTGCTATTATTATTATTTATGCGCACATAAACTCTCCTGTTATCCCAAAAGGAGTAGGCAGATCACATACAATTTTGAAGTGGACACTTCTTTGCTCACGTTCTTGTATAGGGGTACAGTTCAAAATGTATCACTTGATTTTCTGGAATAACTTTTTGTAGAGAAGCCTAATCTGATTTCAAATAATTGTTTGTTACATGTTTTAATCCTTCTTTATTTGCCATTAATTGTTAAAGCGAGTTCTAAATTAGTTATAAATAAGGTTCACTTTAAATATTGATAATTAAATAAGAATCCGCAACAGGCTTCGTCAACAATACGTACTAACCTAAACTAACAAAAAGGACCGCCCCGGATCGTTGGTGGCCCGAAAGTTCCCATGACACTGGCGCACAGTGTTCCCTTGGACCTCATTTTGAGACAGTCTAACTTTATTGGATGATCGAATAGAGAAAGATGTCACGAATGAAGGACAAAAACTCCCGCGTGGCTCACTATCATAGTTTTGAAACGAATGCAATCTAAACTTTAAGTCCCGGAATCTTAAGATAATCTTAATCTTTTTTTTTAAAGAAACCAACTTAGATAAATCTAAATTTTGCACTGTGATAAAAAGGCTTAATGTAAGGCTAAATTATTAACCATTTGTGGCCAGGTTAGGGTTTCTCGGTTTCAAGATAATCACGAAAATGTCAAAATCTTATTTATTTTTTTGTGATTAATGTCTTTATGATTCGCAATTTATTTTGGCTTTAAAACGTAGCCACAATAATGGACTACTACCACAAAAAAATCCGATTGCATATCTTACGGACTTCCGGAGATAACAATTTTTTTTGAAATCTCGGTTTCCGGGATTTTGATAAAATTTAAGTGTTATTTATTGACGATACGAACGAAATCTGTTGAGCCAGGAACGATCCGGAACGAGGATCGCAGCCCCTATCCCTAAGCCGCCGACCCAAATCCCGTATGAAGTCTTTGGCCTCCGTTCCCCAAGGTCCCGCAGTCTCCACCGCCACTGGCACAAAGTCGTACATTGGCTCCAAATAAATTCCCAATTACAATATTATATAATTCATGAAATAAATTTCAATTCACAAAAAAAAAATAGCATACTACTAACTAACAAAATAAATAATTTAATTTGGTTTAATGAAATATAATGAAAATTATCTAAAAATAAAACATAAAAAAATACATCACTCATACACAGCCAATAAATAGTTTAATTATTTTAGTTTATTACAATTTTGACAAAAATCCTCGACTGAATAAAAACAACTCTTTAGCAAAAAAAGCGGCCAAGTGCGTGTCGGACCACGCACAACGAAGGGTTCCGTGCGTACTAGGTACATCACCACCTATATTAATTAAGACTAGTGGTTCTCTCCAAACTGTGAACGTCTTGACTAATAAAATATTGTTGTCTTATTCATTCGCTTACAACCGAATATCATCGATCAAACATGTATACGTACTTACAAATAATGTACGATTGTATATAAATAAAATAAAAAATAAAGAATTTGCTAGCGTCGTCATGTAATCAGTAAGGGCGGGTTGCACCCCCTTACAATAACAGAGCGATCAACGTTAAATATAGCGAATTTTCCATACATTCAGATTTTCACGAACACCGCTTTTGATGCAATTCACCCTAATTCCGCTGCACAGCAGGTCAGCCTATCTATAGCTACAGATTCTGGCTACATTAAAATCGCACGTCTACAGTTTAAAAGCGTACCCAAATAGGTCTGCGATAGCTAAACAAAGAGGAATTACCAAACACAATGTCTAAATGTATTCCTCCTCGCGTGGTTACAGTGTTGCAGCCAAAGAGGAGTATAAGTAAAGCATTTCGCATAAACGTATCTAAAAGACTTTCAAGAAGAAAATCTTCATTAAAATTTTCAAAAACTAGCGTGGGCAGATCGACCCCGCCGGCGCGGAGCGTCAGCTCTGCGACTAATGTGTCATGGAGAAGCTGAAGACGCGCACCGGAAACTGCAATCGCTTAAAATTGCTTGACACTAGCGCCACAGGTAAATTATTGAGATTATTTAAATTTAACGATAGATACACACTGTATTTTGTATTTAAGTACCTCGTGAACGGGATCTTAACAGCTTCATTATTTAATGTTTCGTACGGTGTAGCCTATACATACATGTTATATCATACTTATAATGTTTAATTATTTAATCATGCTGGCTTGTTCGGACGTATCTTAGGCAGGAACTGTTTTGGTTTAGTCAATGGTTGCTCATTTCCCGGCACTATAATACAAATATGATTTCACACGGCCCTTGAAGTAGGTAACTCTTTTACTCGGTTACGTTGTTTACCTAAGTGGGTTAGTATGGTCATTATTCCTCGAGAGATGGCGTTTTACCTATCAGTATCTATTCTTTCTAATTTTTGACGCAATAGGGGCTATTTTATTTTACACACGATTGTACACCTAATCGCTAGAAGGATATTAAAATGGACTTGGGTCACTTTGGTTTTGATATAAAGAAATGACGTCTTGTCTTCATTTAATCGGCATATAGGTATATTGTTTAAGCCATTGTAGTACTAATTGCTTGACGGTTAAATCCTAGAATGGCATGCATGTAGTGTTGTGGATAACGCTCAATTCGAGGCTTATAGACTCGAGCCTTAAAGACTCCCGAGGCTTAAAGACTCGATGCTGTTTAAGAACCGTGTTGGTTTATTTTACGCATATGAATGCAAAATATTGAGTTTTCGTCACTTGAGTCTTTACGCCTCGGGAGTCTTTAGGGTTCGAGTCTTTAAGCCTCAAAATGAGCGTTATCCACAACACTACATGCATGGATTTGAAAAACTGCGGTTCGTGGACCCTAGATTCCACCCCCGATTTCATCCCTTTGAGGGATGGTTTCCGGGATAAAAAGTATTCTTTATGTTAATCCAGGCTATTAACAATATGTATACTAAAATTCATCTTAATCCGTTAGGCTATTTTGGCGTGAACGAGTAACAATCATTCAACTATCTAAACATCCAAAGCCCAAAAACCTGTGAACCGATCTTGTTCAAAATACTTTTCGGTAAAAGTATTTAAAAAGCACTATGTCCATGATTTTTTTTAATTTTTCACTTCCGCCGTTCGGAAGTTAGAGGGGGGGGGGGGGACACAATTTTTGTGACTTATGGGGCGATTATCTCCGACTATATTCATCTAATAAAAAAAATTGCTGAGAAACCTTATATTTATTTTGAAAGACCTATCGATTGAAGTGCCACATGTGGACTTACAATTATTTAACTTTTTTTGACTTGCAGTTACATGTATGGACTGCACCCCGAAAAAAAAAATATTTAGTCATTTCATTGCATAACTATAAAGCGGCTAACAAAATACACCTATTATCCAAATTTCATTCAAATACACTTAATGGTTTTCGAGTAAAATGCCTGTGACATACGGACAGACGGACAGACGGACATGACGAAACTATAAGGGTTCCGTTTTTGCCAATTTGGCTACGGAACCCTAAAAAGCTTTAAGCTAGTTTTTAAACACAGTAACACTTCTAACCGCTGTTTCCTCTGTTCAGGTGTTTCCAACTCTGATAAATGCTTTAATAAATATGTAAGAGTACAGTCGCCATCACATACATCGGTACACAATAGGTGTTCAAAACAATCGGCACATGCACCCTAATGCCTTGAAAATAGAGGTGTGTTCCGATGTTTGTGACGTGCTTGTTTGCTCCTATGTATGTGATGGCGACTGTACCAGAATATATAAGCTGGGAACCGTGAGAATCCCAAATTCTAAAAAGCGGCCAAGTGCGAGTCGGACTCGCACATGAAGGGTTCCGTTAAATAAATTGCAGTTTACGATTTATGACGTATTAAAAAAAAACTACTTACCAGATCTCGTTCAAACCAATTTTCGGTGGAAGTTTGCATGGTATCATATATTTTTTTGAGTTTTATCATTCTCTTATTTTAGAAGTTACAGGGGGGGGGGGGGGGGACACACATTTTACCACTTTGGAAGTGTCTATCGCGCAAACTATTCAGTTTATAAGACCTATCCAATGATACCCCACACGTATGGGTTGGATGAAAAAAAAATTTTTGAGTTTCAGTTTAATGCATGGGGACCCCTAAAACTTAATGTTTTTTTTCGATTTTTGTGTTAAAATCTTAATGCGGTTCACAAAATACATCTACATACCAAGTTTCAACAGTATAGCTCTTATGGTTTCGGAAAAAAATGGCTGTGACATACGGACGGACAGACAGACAGACAGACGGACGGACATGACGAATCTATAAGGGTTCCGTTTTTTGCCATTTGGCTACGGAACCCTATAAAGTAGCACATACAGGACGTAAATTGTGGTATTCTAGCCATAATCCTTATCGCCCTTTTCTAAGCAGTAACCGCCGAGTAAATATTGTATTTATAACTATTAACGGATTCTGGATTCTACCAATGCAAAATAAACAGTTTTAAGCTGGTTCAGTTTTACCTCGTCTCTAAGGCGTCTAAGAGCATAGCAGGCAGAACTGACAGAATTAACAACCGCTTAAAGTTCATCCTTCCAGGTAAGGCTGGAATCGATACAGATAGCCAGAAACATCATAGAATCCACCTTATCTATAGTGACATCTTTTGTAAGAATCTGCAGAACATCTTTATTATTTGCAGTTGTTTTAAACAACACGGCATTTGTTTTGCTGCAATTTAGTCGTAGTTTATTTGCATCACACCAGGTGTTAAATAATTTCAACACTTCATTTACTTTATCATTCAATTGAGTGATGTTTTCTGCAGATGTGATGGCGTTTGTGTCGTTAGCAAAAAGTACTAGGCTAGTGTCAAGAAGGGAGTTGTTGTTCATGTAATTAATTAAGTCATTGGTAAAGATAATAAAAAAACCGGCCAAGTGCGAGTCGGACTCGCGCACGAAGGGTTCCGTACCATTATCTATAAAAAACTATTTTATTCTGTGTTTTTAGTAATTGTTGTTTTAGCGGCAACAGAAATACATCATCTGTGAAAATTTCAGCTGGAACTATTACGGTATCAGTGAGATACAGCCTAGTGACAGACAGACGGACGGACGGACGGACGGACGGACAGCGGAGTCTTAGTAATAGGGTCCCGTTTTACTCTTTGAGTACGGAACCCTAAAAATACGAAGCTATAACCGATTTAATATGGCTTGTTAAGTAGAGAGAGAAAATGCTAGGGGATCGTGACGTCACGATCCACGAGGCATTGCACACGTAGTCAGTGAGGGCAACTAAATTAGTCGTGGTAGATCAGGCTTTACGAAAACCGAGCTGACTGGGGTGCAAACGATTAGAAACCTGCCTGACTTATGTGTCGGTTAAGGGTCATCTCAAATACTTTACCGAATACTGATAAAACTGCTATGGGTCTAAATGAGGTGACGTCCATATCGGATCCTCCTTTAGGAACTGGCGTAACTCTAGATTCTTTCCAAAGCCTTGGATAGATGGATTGTTTGAGCGAGAGGTTAAAGACGTACAACAAGGGAGTCACCAAGGCGGACGCACAATCCTTGGCCAAAAACACCGGGATACCATCAGGCCCTCCAGAAGACCGCGGTTTGAGCTTGCGTATTGCCACTCTAAAATCAACCTCAGTAATGAAGGGGATCGAGACCGACCGAGAGTCACCTGAGGAGTGGGCCACGCGCGCCGCAGCTTCTAGTCCAGGCAATGAACTGACAACTTGTATGGAAAAAATGTCAAATTTGGAAATAATTTATAATAGCTGTTTTTTCTTTGTAATTGATACATTATCAATTAAATAGTTACCTAGCGACAAAATCCAACAAAATTTCAGACATCAAAAAAATGATAACTTAACTAGCTTCTGAAAAGTCAGAAAAAATATGAATAAATGGTTTTATCATTATTTTGGTTCATTTTCATTTGCTTTATAATATTCAAGATAAATAATTAAAAAAAAACAATTTATGTTTTATTTAAATCTATATAAATACTTCCGGATGGAAAGTTTGTTGGATTCTTGAATAAAGCATCTTAGAATAATGTTTTAAAATTATGTAAAGAAAAAAAACGCTATTATAAATTAATGTTTTTCAAAATCGTATTTTGCCTGGCGTATTCAGCATCCAAGCGCGGCCTGTCCTGGGGTGTTATTCGCTACGCGTTAATGCGGCTCACCCCGCCGGTCACCCGTTACGAAACTAGACCTCTACCTACGCTTAATTACTACGCATCGCGGTGTCAAGGCGCATTGTGGGTGAGCGTTGAGGTGAGCTTAAAACAAGTTACAGAATAGGGGGGCTGTTGGAACACCGAGCTGAAGTATTTAGCGAAGCGTCTTGCCCGCTCACGTTATGGCCCTCGAAAGTAAAAGATTTATCTCGGTGCTGTCTTTCACTTTATTTATCTTTAACATATTCCCAAAACACATATATATACAGACATTATTGGCCATTTCAGACTTAAACACCTTTTCATTGTTATTCTGTACCCATTTAATTTCTACAAATTGTTTCCTATATGTCAGATAGGATCGAAACAGTGCCAGCAATTGGCCCCTGATCCCATAGTGTTCCAGCTTAGAGAGTAGGATACTGTGGTCAACTTAATCAAAAGCTGAGCTCAGATCCAGAAATAACCCTGCCACTTTCTTTTTGACGTTAATTTGTGCCACTACATCACCAATTGCTCGTAGTCTAGTTATAGCCTCGTTTGTCCCCTACTCTTTTGATAACCAATTTTTTTTTTTTTTTTTTATTGAGAAACAAACAGTCTTAAAAAACACATAAGTAACTTAGCTATGGCTATGTGAGTAATGCTATAATAGACCTATAGTTTCATAAATGTTTACAAAGTTACAAGTTATATTAAAAATTGGAAAATATGTTTAATATAAGACCAAATGTCATAAATATATATATAAATAAAATTGTGAATATGCTTCATTAACCTGCATTAGACGCTCCATAAAGTTTGAACAGGCAATAAGGAAATCGGTCTATAATTTGCTGGATCTGATTTGGAGCCTTTTTAGTAGACGGGGAGAACTCTTGCTATTTTAAATTGATCTGGAAAAGTGCTAGTATTTAATTAATATAATTATAATGAACGTTATTAAAAAAATATGTAAATAGCCCTTTTTTTTGAATAAAAACGGACGGTAAACAAAACATATCAAAATGGCGGCCATTTTTTTAAGTTCTGAGCTCGGTTTCGTATTAAAGGACCACCCGGACCCTCCGATATAGATTTTGAACAAAATTGGACCATACTTAAGAAGTACACAGCCAATAGACACCTCAGACATGCCGCAAAACTTAGAGCGCATGAAAAACGACCGCATGCAACCAATACAATATCAATTCAACTCCAACACGCTTTCAAATACGCCCCCTGTGTTGAACGCGAGAACACAGCCAAACATTTATAGAACAGATCTTTTTATGTTACGATATTCGAGTCTTGCATACTTAAGCGCACAATTTCAATACATTAGGTTAGTAATTGTGCAGGTTATGGGAGAGGCATAGTGGCAATAACAATACATTTTTAATAAAAAAGTGCATTGAATGAAAAAGGTCTCCGTTCCATTTTGTGGTAAGTCCTCATTCATGTTAGCGTTATTCCGTGTGGCTTTCCATTATGTTTTAATGAGAATGCATTGCTTAATTTCAAAGCATTGCATGACTAAATATTTATAAATCCTAGATAACATTTTAAAATTTATTAAAAAAGAAGATAGTCAAGGTCTACCACAAAATTGCAAAAATATGAGAGCTATTAAAAGTTAACTGTTAGTTAATTGACAGTAAGTTAATGTATGGCATAACTATATTTTGCGGCAAATTTCCAAAAGTAGTTTGGATTATGGGAAAAGTGGTTTAGTTAAATCATTTTCTTAATTTTTAACCGACTTCATGTGTTATTCCTGATCATGTCCCCGAAATCAGCCTGTATGTATTGTCGATATATACATATTAACACATGTGCTCATTGAAATTTCTCGATTACTATAAAAAGCTTCGATATCATATCTAAAGTAAGTAATAAAGTAATAAAGTAATAAAAGTTTTATTTGGCATATTTTCTTACATTAATTTCCAGAGGTCTCCGCACTAGGCTTCGCCTGTGTCGCGGGGAACCAGTTAAAAATTACATTTTGGAATTATGTTACAAGGTACTTACATTCAAAGTATAAACTATAGGAACTTAAAAAGGGACTTAAACCTTAAAAAATAAAAAATTACATTGCACTTTTAGAAAATTACTAAACTGTAAACTTAAGCTAAAGTATAATGTCTAAAATAGCTTCTGTCTCGGCATAAGTTAACGAGTGAAGAAGATTAGAAGTTAGTTTTTTTGCCTCATTTATAGTACGACCCTTAAGGTTACAATGCTTTTGAATCTCGTTATAAGTGGATACCCTTATATAATCTCCGAAACGCTTACCAAATGATGAAAGTACTCTGGGAACTGGTAAGGCAAATACGCGTTTTTTAAGTAGAATGTTATAGCATGTTAACGTTTTGAGAGATCTATGAGTAAGTAAAGACATTTTGAGTAAGAACAGTTTACGGACGGATAGAACATGAGCTTCGGCATAGAGAGCTGTGGTTGGGTAACGGAAAGGTTTTTTAAGCATTACTTTTAAGACAGAACGTTGCGCTCTCTCTATTTCTAACATAGAGGTCTTCGCCGCGCTACCCCAAACTGTAATGCAGTAACTGATTACTGATTGACACAGCGCGACGTAAACCAATATTAACAAAGATTTATCAGCAGAGTGCCGAAGTTTTTTGAAAATTGATATGGATTTTCTGATTCGCGCGGAGAGCTTATGAATATGGGATTTGAAGTTAAATTTTTCATCTACATACAGACCAAGGTACTTAATGACATCAGTGCGTTGAATTGAGTTACAGTTACAAGTGTTGTTTGGAAAATAATTACATGTGTGGATTTTTATTACAGGATTAGAAGGTGGTTTTGATGAGTCAGTCTTATAAAAGCATAGAAATTTCGTTTTACTGTTATTGAGGGTCAAGAGATTATTGCAAAACCAATCTGCTGCGATTCTCATACCTCTTTCTGCAGCATTAACTGTGTTCTGCCAGTTTTTATCATTGAAAAGAATGACGGTGTCATCAGCATAACAAATAATCTCTGCGTTTTCAATATGGAGATTAAATATGTCATTCATATAGATAATGAATAGAGTGGGCCAAGGATGCTTCCTTGCGGTACGCCAAAATTAATTTGCTCCATGGCACTTCTGAAGGAACCTACTTTGACGAGTTGTCTCCTTCCAGACAAATAACTCTCGAACCAGGATAACGGCACACCGCGTATGCCTAGATTTTGGAGTTTTCGGAGCAAAATCGGAAATGACACCGTATCAAAGGCTTTAGCCAGATCCAGGAAGACGCCGATGCATTTTGAGTTATTATCTAAATAAGAGCAAACGAGATTAACAAGAAGTGAGGTGGCGTCTTCCGTGGATCGGTTTTGCCTGAAACCGAACTGCCTATCAGATAAGAGACCAAACCTTTCGAGATAATTGACTAATCGTGTGTTAACAAGTTTTTCCAAGATTTTAGAGAATGAGCTAAGTAAAGAAATTGGTCTATAGTTGCCGGGATTGTCTTTTGGTCGATCTTTATGGATAGGAGTGACGGATGCTAATTTCCACAGGTCAGGAAAGCAGCCAGAACTAAGACTAAGATTGCAAATGTGGGTAATAGGCTGGATAATACTGTTTCTAACCAATTTTATAAGTTTGTTGCTAATTTCATCCAAACCTGGTGCACTGTCATCTTTTAATTGTGTAATGATAGTTTCGATTTCCCTAGAATCAGTCGGTTGCATAAAGAATGTTTTGTCCGTACAGCTGTTGGATTGATAGTTGTTTGCTAGATTTTGCTCTGATTCTCCCGTTTGTGAAATGATATTACCGGCTAGTTTTTGACCTATGGATGAAAAGAATCGATTACAGTTGTTTAGGGAGTCTATGGGATCAGAGGTGGCAATGAGATCGACTGGGTGTGTATTTTTCTTATTAATGTTACATATATTTTTAATTACGTTCCACAATTTTTTTGTATTATGATTATTAGCATAGAGTTCTCGTTTTTCGTGTTCTTCTTTAAGTTTTCGCATAAGATTATTACAAAAATTTTTATATCTATTGTATGTTAATTGTAGTACTGCGTCGTTTGGGTATTGTTTGGACTTTAAATGTAATCTATCGCGATGTTGGGCACAGCGTAAAAGACCGGGAGTCATCCATGGTTTCAGAGTGAATTTTGAACGAGGAATCTTTATTTCTTTCGAATTTGACTTTAAGGCATTCTTCACGGTTGTCATAAAAGTATTTGCTGCTATATTTACATCAGATTTATCCAAAACGATACACCAGTCAGTGGAAGAAAGCTCCATTACAACGGCTTCATAATCAATTGTGGTTTTAATCCTATTTGGCTTTGAGGGGTTCGGTGGATGGGATGAGATTTCAATCGCGGAAGCTTTGTGATCAGTTATATTGAAGTCGCACACTAGACCTGTGACTAAACGGTTTGTTCTTATAAATATATGATCTAAACAGGCTCTTTCGCGCGTAGGTAAGGTAATCGCGGCTAAAAGGCCATATTCAGCAAGAAGACAAAGATATTCTGTTACGTTAGTGCTCTGTTTTTTAGAGGTGAGTATGTCAATGTTTATGTCTCCAGCGATGATTAGCTGGTTAACTTGGCTGAGGGTGTTGAGTGTGTTTTCTAACGCAAGTAGGAAATTTGTGATATTATTGAAAGAAGGGGATCTGTAAATACCTAGAATTGTGATTATATTGGGAATGTCCACCAGTAGACAACATGCTTCATCAAACCGGGGTTCGGATACGACTGCGGTCCAGAGGTCTTTAACGTATATTACAACACCACCGTTTTGATTTATATTGTGGGAGGTATGGTAAGAGGAATAACCTGAGATTTGGTCTATTGATGTAGTGTCCTGTAATCTACATTCGGTCAAGATTAGAACGTCAAATTCAACATGCGTTCTGTGTAAATTTAGGAGAAAAAAATCAAAATTTTTGTTAATACTACGGATGTTATATGTATGTTAGAACTTTAAACGTCTTATTAGATTTGAAAACGGTAATACACGAGTCTGGGTTAACAATTTCGTGGCAAGTTATGTTAAAAGCAGAATCTAATTCGTCTGCTAATTCAGCTCTATCCATTTTACGGTAAATGGAAAAGTTACGATGATGGAAAAGCTGCGTTCAGATACGTTGATGAATGTACAATTATAATGTAACCACAACATTCGTTGATGTGGATTGAGATATGTAAAAATGGAAAATTGTTGTTGTGGAAGCGTGAATTGAAATAACTGAGCTACCGCGTTTTTGTTAAACGAGTATCTAATTTCTCGAGATTCATGAGGTAAAATTAACATTTCATATGATGTATTTATGTTTTTCGTACAGTAAGTTTTAGATTCAAAGCAATTTGAATGTATTAGTGCGTAATCGCCTGTGGATGTTTTTGTATAGGATTTGTAAGGTTTACAATTATTAATTGAGTTGAATAGGTAGTAAAGTGGCAAATTTATTTTTAACCTAAGATTATTTTCTAATTTATTTTTTCTGAGGTTGAGGCGATTTACGCAAGACGGTTTTTTTCTTAATCCATAAAGAGACATGAAGCTTTCATAAAAATCTAACATAAAGTATACTTTTGGAACAACAATTATTGACATTACAAACAATGCTGACCAAAAGTTGGATAAATCAATGGATCCGCTTTTAATCGGGCATGAGTCGAAACGACTCAGATTGGCCAGTAGGTGCAGGATTATTGCAGAGCTTGTCTAACACTGCTTCCGATGAGACTCTCAGTACCGAGCTTGTTTCACTGCGACGCATGTATATGGTCCCGTTCGAGGACCAGACGAATTTAAATTTGAGTTGGGCCCCAGCGGCTCGAGCTTTGCTAAACAGAATCCTGTTTGCTTTAGTGAGGTGTTCGTTGATGTAGACACGGCGGGAGTTTCCTGCAATCTCTAGCATTTCGGTGGTGAGTCCGCGGCGCACTTTTGCGGCGCGCAGGATCTGATCGCGCGGGGCGCGGCGGGTCAGCGTGAGCACGATCGGGCGCGGCCTTTCGACGCCGCCCGCACCGCCGCCTCGAAGACCGACGCGCCGCACGTCGTCGACGTCACGTGGATCAAGTTGGACGTCTAGTTTGTTACACATTATGGTCACCATTTGTTGCAAATTTTCACCTTGGTTTTCTGTTACGCCAGTTATTTCAACGTTTTTTAATAAATGGCGTTGTTCTTTCGTTTCGAGTTACTGACGCAGTTCCAAAACCTCCGTGCGCAGGTTCTTTACCTCTGATTTGTAAAAATCGAGTTCTTTCAGCTGTCCTTTCATTTCTGTTATTTCATTACGAAACAAAGCAACATCTTCTGCTGTGTGATTTAGTGATGTGGTAAAATCGTTCATCTCCCGCTTCATTGTCTCAAAAACCCGCTGTAGTTGCTGGAGAGTTGTAGAGAAAGACGACAGTACCTCGCTCGGGACAGCCATCGATGCTAAGCTCTTGGCAGATGACATGAAATCTTCTTCAACGCTTTCTTCATTCTGTTTTGGGATGCTGGACTCTGCGCGTTTCGGCGGAGGACCGGTACGGGCTGGCGGTGCCTTGCAGCTTGAACATACGTATTTGTTGCTATTTGACTTGATCGACTTGCTTTCCTCTCTAGTCAGTTTAAGACACATATTGTGGTATTTTATAGCGCATTTCGAACAAGAAACAACGTCGCCTTCGCCGCCTGACTGCCCTTTCAAATGTTTGTTGCAGGTTCCACACAGCATCTTGTCTGGCAGTGTTATATTTACGTCAGTTAGTTAAATCCAAAATGTAAAGAACGTTGTCTTCTTTACGGTTTTATTGGGTCCAGGAAAACTACTAGTGCCCTCTTTCGTTAGTACAGAAAAACAGCGTCAACTAGGTGCACGATGTGGAGTAGGTGTTTCATCGATTTAGGGCAGGTAATGGTGGTAGTAGTTTCGGCTATAAATGTTAGATGGCGTAGTTAAATGTGGGCTCGGAGCAAGGATAATATGCTTATTTTAGTTGTTTTATAGTAAAAATGCCCTAAGACTTGTTAAAAAATGTCACTATTCACTTTAATTGAAAAACTAGACCATAATTGCTACACCTACTTCAGTCAAAATAATCCTGCGTCACTAAGCACTCAAGGTCACTTTCGCTTTTCAATGTCATTTCAACGCGGGTGTTATGCAGTTTTTAACAAAAGTAACTCGAGATTCACTTCAATAACGTTTGTACACAGTATTTACATCACAGAGAGTCACTGAGAATATGCATTTTCAGTCGGAACAAGTTAAATAATTAATATTGGAAATAAATGTAAGACGTAACTTTTGTTGATGTTGACGCTAGAAGCGCCACCTGGCGAAAAGATCTGAACACATATGTAATAAATCTGTTTTATTTTGACTCAAAAGTCAATAGACATATTTTAAGATAAGATAAAATTGACCACTGTGGACGTCAAGAGAACGTAATATACGTTCTCTTGACGTTGAATTTAAAGTGGATATTTTCATCTAGACGTCAATCTTTATTACCGACAAATAGGGAAATAGTACATTGTTTAACAAGGGACGTATGAAGAGTATTGCAAACGAGAGTCTATCAGAAGCCCGACGCCGTGAGGCAGAGGGCTTTTTTGATGACTCGAGTTTGCAATATTCTTACGCCCGTGTTATACACAATGTTTTTCATCACTTTTGCGAGGAAATAAATAACTACAAAAGATAGAAAAATCTATGTTTTATACAAGCGCACCAATCAAATGTTGACGACATTGACAACTTCACTTCCAGATCAGTGCGAGTGGGGGGCGTAGTTTCAATATTTCAACCAATCACAGAGCATGGAGCATGTCGTTCTTGCAGGGCATGGCCTGCTCGATTCCCAATCACAGAGCCAGAATTCTTGTCGTACGCGGTCGTCAAGATTTGCTTAACCAATTAGATCATACACAAGCTCATTACTCCCCTTGGGACCATTATTTTCCGCGGGAACAATTTAGGCCATTGTCCTTCCGTATACAGGCATAGAATAACACCATTTATGAGCAAGTGTGATGAAAAAATATAAACTGTATACTATGAAAACTAATTTAAAATAAACAAATAAATGCACGTTTTAATTTGTTTTCTTGTTTATATTTTAAAATGAAGAGAAATTAAATAACATCGATATATATTTTTTGCTACACCACTTTAGTATAGGTGCCCCGAGTTAGCACAGGTATGGTATTCACAATCGTCTGATGCATTCTGACTTGAGGGCTCCCGTTGAATCAGGAGTTAAAACGCATCAGAGATCATCACGAAAGATTCTATTTTATTTTATTCGATTTCAATAGGTAGGTACAGCAACTATTCTAACAGGTTGACCCAATGCAATAGCGCCTTAAGTAATTCATGTCACCTAATTATTATACTTGCACAAGACACTCAGACATACTTTAACAAATTCGGACATTGGACAGTAAAAAAGCGGCCAAGTGCGAGTCGGACTCGCACATGAAGGGTTCCGTTAAATAAATTGCTTTTTACGATTTATGACGTATTAAAAAAAAAACTACTTGTTAGATCTCGTTCAAGTTAATTTTCGCTGGAAGTTTGCATGGTCAGTTTTATCATTATCTTATTTTAGAAGTTACAGGGGGGGGGACACACATTTTACCACGTTGGAAGTGTTTCTCGCGCAAACTATTCAGTTTACAAAAAAATAATGTTAGAAACCTCAATATCATTTTTAAAGACCTATCCATAGATGTACACGTATGGGTTTGATGAAAAAAAATTTTTTGAGTTTCATTTCTAAGTATGGGGAACCCCAAAATTTATTGTTTTTTTTTTTTTTTGTGTGAAAATCTTAATGCGGTTTACAGAATACATCTACTCACCAAGTTTCAACAGTATAGCTCTTATAGTTTCGGAAAAAAGTGGCTGTGACATACGGACGAACAGACAGACAGACAGACAGACGGACAGACATGACGAATCTATAAGGGTTCCGTTTTTTGCCATTTGGCTACGGAACCCTAAAAAGATCACTTTGGTCAGCCACTAGATTTAGTGTGTGTACGGCGCGACTGAGAGGCGCTTAAAGGCCTCCACACACCGGTCGCGTGCGCGGGCCCGCCGCGGGCCCGCGCACGCGACCGGTGTGTGGAGGCCTTTACAAAGCAAGTTGGGTCTGCCGCTCGGCGCCGCCAGCTCCTGCTGATATGACTCCGTTTTATATTCACATTATATTTCATTTCAGGCATAAAATTAGAGGTAACATGGAATCATCCAATTTGCGTGATGGAAACTCAGAATTGATTTCATGTAAGTGATTTTACGGACCTTTTTATGGACTGATGACCAGGGGGGTAAACACGACAAACACGTAACGTTCCGAACGAGCGTCGGTACTATTTAACTGTCAATTTTCCATATAAAAAGTGAAATTTAGACCCACCCGACGCGCGTACAATGCGTTACGTGATCGACCTACTGGTAAAGGTCGCGGGAGTCCGCTGAATGCGGGTGGCGCAGAATCGGTCATTTTGGCACTCTTTGGGGGAGGCCTATGTCCAGCAGTGGACAACTTTCGGCTGATATGATGTTGAAGTGACTTTATAGACGTTTACCCTGAATTCTGTTAATAGGTACTTGTCTTGTACACATGAAAAAAGAATTATAATTAGGACATTATTCGAGCGTTTCAACCGCCTCACTTTCGTGGACATATTTTTGAAGAATTGGGTGTAGATCTGTAGATTTTGTTGCCGTTTTCGGATATTTGTTAGATGTCCGGTGAACTAAGATACTTATCTCGAAACAAAATTGAAATCTGCAGCCACTTCTACACGTAAGTTTTCGAACGCACGTTAGAACAACTCAACTGCCATTCTCCCATACAAAAGTGACATTTTATCTACTTGACGAACGTACAATGCGTTACGTGATTGACCTGGCCCCGTAGCATGGATGGCGTTATCACGCAATAAGTGACAGGATAAGCGCGTCGTCTCGTTCTGTCGAACGGTGTCAGCCAGGGACGGATAGCTAATCTTGTCACTTATCGCGTGATAAGGCCATCCATGCTACGGGGCCTGCTGAAGGCCCAAAAGGGGTGCGTAGCACAAAACCGTAACACTTCTAACGTCGTCACTCTTTCTAAGTAATCTTATTAGAAGAGCGCAGTCGTGTGTAATGTTAGCCATGCTAAGCAAAAGTAAATTAAATTCCAATGCCACGCCTAGTACCTACGTTTAAAGATGGAGTACAGTAGACGGCAAACTTCGTGCGCAAATGACCTTGCCTGCGCAAAGGCGAATTGTACGTGCAAGCTGCCCCCCACTTCCCCTCATTTGCGCACGAAGTTTGCCGTCTACTGTATCTATAGCCCACAACACACTGTTTCCAACATTTATATATATATGAATCTTACAATGGAACACAGAAAAAATCCGAAGAGCCACGTGTCCGGACCATCATAATTCCGAAATTTCAAAACTACGATCGCCATTTTCCACGAAACGAAAAATTGTATGCAGATGATTAGGAATAATAAATAGGTTAGGTTAGTATTAACTTGAAATTTTTAAATTTTTTCAGCAGAACATCGTTTTCGGAATTATGAAATTCGGAAAAATATGTTGTCGGACAAATGACTCAGATTGGGAACTATAATGTAGTGTAACATACAACCCCAACGGAAACAAAGGGGTGTTTTATATTCTAACCCAACACTACACGAGGGATAATCGTACTCTTATGCATTCCTAGTTATGGTGTCCTTTATATGATATCCTCAAAAACCCAGTCTATTGTCACTACTTCTATAATATTGATGATAATTTACTTTGAAAACAAAGTTTTAACCGACGAAAAATCAATCATCCCCTATTTTTGTACCCTTAGGGTTGGTTTTTTTTTCCAAATTTATATGGGACCAGCTTCGGGTTATACCCTTTCCAATAAAAAAAGAATTATCAAAATCGAACTACTCTGTAAAAAGTTATGCGTGGTCATACATAAAAAAAAAAAATATACGCGTCGAATTGAGAACCTCCTCGGTTTTTTTCGTCGGTTGAAAATGAACTAGTTGGAATTCTAATTTATTATTATTTGTTTTGTGTGCCAAGCGAGATATGCACGCATTCAACATCCCGGTTTACAAGTGGGAGGACCTTGCCGTGGACAGGGACAAATGGCGCAAACTGGTGTTCTATGGTCGTCAAGTTCATGATAAAGCGTGGTTTAAAACACTCGCAGTAAAGCGAGCCAAGCGGCATCAACGTGGCACCACCTCTTCGCCGCGGGCAAATTACACCTGCCAAGCATGCGGTCGTGTATGCCGCTCTCGCTTTGGCTTACACAGCCATGGAAGACATTGTCTCCTTTCTTAACACTGCTTGTATAGTCTGCAATAGACTCAAAGGCCATTGATGATGTGGGCTTTGATGTGATTCCGCTTCGACCAGCAAGCGATCTTATTTTTTTATTTTTATATTGTATTGGAATTCTAATGTGACTACTGGGAAGAAAAATCCATCAAGTTCTATGAGTAGAACAGACAATAGAACTAGTGGGAATAATAAGGTTAAGGTTAATTAGAAGAGTGAAGGGATTGAAAGATTCGTTGCCACTGGCGGGACCCACGGTAGCTCAGTTGGATAAGAGCAATTGGACGGATTCCAGAGTTCGCGGGTTCAAATCCCGCTCGTAGCGAATAATTTTTTAATTTTCCTCTTTGATCGAAACTTAGACACTTTAGCAATATACCAAAAACCCTCCTATTTTCACTTTCAGGGCTTAGTGCGAAGGTATTACTCGTGGTGTTGACGTATTTGGCATTAGTGCTGTATATTGGACCAGCCTTCATGAAGAACCGGCGACCATACAAACTGCGGACCACTTTACTGATCTACAACGCTGTGCAAGTCGTGGTATCACTATACCTGACAATAATTGTAAGTGTATTGCCTTATTGTTATTGTAATTGTAATCATTTATTTCAGATATAAATCCATAAACTTATTGCTTAATTAATATAACTTAACATTGTTAGGAAAAAGTATGATAAGTTCTTGGCAAAAACTGGTTTCTGGTCCATTTTTGAGAGTGTTCCAATAATTCCAAACACAATGAGTTTATCTTTTGTAGTTTGGCCAGCTTCGGTGCCCATTATGAGAACAGCTCGGTGGGGTCATTCAATTGCGTTGTCATTGTCACCAAATTAATATTATATATTGGCAAGCAGAAAGTTGTATTCAGCATCTCAGCGCCCTCTATTACATTCATCGGGAGTTCAGTTGTTTACTATTATTTTACAAATGTCATCATTGAAATATTAGCCAGCGAGGACATATTTGTAAAATTAAAATTACTTATCAATGCACGAAATATCAGGATAAGCCCACACCAAAACACAAAAACCTGTGTATTATATTATGTTTGAAAAGCAATTGCCACATTTTAGCTCAATCTGTTACGGGAAAAATGGGTTGCTAATTTAGATGGACAAAGCAAGTTAAAAGCTTATATTTAAAGAATCAAACGGGTATGTAAAGCTTGATAGTGTCACCAAATCTAGTTAACTGACATACCTTGGTTAAGACTTTAAAAAAAACCTGTCGCTTCATGAGTTTATAATTTTGAATGGCGTGAGTTACGTAATTTAAATTACCAACTACTTTATGTAATTTTACAGTAATTTTAGCTACTGTTTTCCCGGAAACCAAATGTATCTTCTTTCCAGAGCTCACAAGAAATTTTGAAGTTCGGTTTTTTACCCAGAAAATGCTTCATGGCTATTGAAGAACATTGGGAAATGGTAAGTTGAGAAAACAGGGTTTTTTACGATTCAGGACTCTATTCTATTATACCTAACTAACCTCTCGAAAGCTATATTTTCTGGTCCAAATACAACATTGAGTAATCCTTCTCTTTGTAGAGTACGCGTCTTCTATAACAACAGAAGTTACAAAAAAAAGTTCTCGACCTTCCACTCCTTTAGCGGATTTTTCCTTAAGGAGTCCGGGGTCCGCTTTGACCCTTAATCCCAAGATTTGGCGTAGGCACTAGTTTTACGAAAGTAACTACCATCTAACCTTCCAATTCCAACCGTAAGGGAAAACTAGACGTTGTTGAAGACCGGTTTCCTCACGATATGTTCTCAGGTCATCAACTGATGCAGAACAAGCATAAAAAGTTCTAAAAACTGTAAACCGGCTACGGAAAAGTAACTGAAAAAGAATGGTTTCTTTTCATACAAAAGGTAGCCTATGCCACTCGAAGCACAATTTCAAACCGATTGACACCTCATTTATTAAAATCGGTTCAGTATCTCAAAAGCTGGAATACCCGCGGCGCTACCACGAACTTCGAATCTCGAACTTCGTATATCTCCGTCTCTGTCGCACTTAAGGTTTATGGTACTCGAGCGACAGAGACGGATATATACGAAGTTCGAGATTCGAAGTTCGTGGTAGCGCCGCCGTACTATCGATATACCTATTAGAATATCTATCATAATTTAAGTTACCAGTGGCGCTAGTGTGCACATGAACCCTCTTAAATACAAAACAATGGACTGCTAAAACATATCCCTTCCTTTCTAGTCGGCCAAATCTAACGATCACATTGTCATAATTTTCAGGTGGCCTTAGGAAATCATCTATACTTCATCGCCAAAGTTTCGGAACTCCTCGACACAGTGTTCTTCGTGCTCAGAAAGAAGGACAACCAAATCAGTTTCCTCCACCTCTATCACCACTCCGGGATGGTGTTTGCGTGGGTGGTGTTTAAAAACCACCCGTCTCACATTTGCAGTTTTTTGCGTTGCATTAACTCAGCAATTCACGTGATCATGTACGCGTACTACGGATTGGCTGCGTTGGGGCCGAACGTCACCAAATATTTGAAGTGGAAGAAATATATTACTACAATGCAAATAGTGAGATTTTTTTATTACTAGGGTGCATATCCAGCGGTTAGAACGCTCGGTTCTACAGTTATTATCATCTCACAATTATCACCGTAACAGTGTGACACAACGCCAGAAGTTTGGGTTGGTCTTGGACTGTCTAGAAAACAATTTGACTACATTTGATTTTTGCCTAGAGCTTTAAGTGTGTAATAATGGGTCGAACACTCAAATCTCCTAAAGCACATTTTTCCTATGCTATATAGTGACAAGAACCCAAACTGTCTGGACATTCAGGTATATAATAAAATTCAATACATTGTTTTTTTACTGATCATTTTATTCCATTTATTTTGCCATCTGGCAGAGTCGACGCGTGAGCTCCTAATTCTAGTCTGTTTGCCCTTCGGGCATCTGAAGATACCTAACGAACCTAACCTACCTAGTGTTGGAAGAAGTCAAATATGGCCAGTGAGGCCACTTGTACTTTTTAAATCCGTTTTGTCTACAGCTTATTTCTCACCTCGTCTGTACAGTCAAGGAATTTAATTTCCAGCCCACCTAAGGTTCAATATCGTATAGCAAACTGTCACTATAAGAGCTAGCTAGAGCGCGACGTTACTTTGACATATCGCATGCATTGTTTAATGTTAGTAACTAGGCAACGGATTAACTACGTTGACATGGTGAACTGAGCTATAACCACGAACTTCGAATCTCGAACTTCGTATATCGTCGGGTGACACGCAAAATTCACTAAGTAACAAATACCTACTTAAATCAAAGGTCGTATCTCGATATCGATTACGTACCGCGATACGAGGTTTTGAAGAGCAGTGACAGTTTTGGTAGTGACTTTTGCTTGTCACCCGACGATATCTCCGTCTCTATCGCACTTATGGTTTATAGTACTCGAGCGACAGAGACGGAGATATACGAAGTTCGAGATTCGAAGTTCATGGTAGCGCCGCTGAACTTTTGAACGTGTTATCTCATGAATCCCTATTCCTTCCTGGTGTAACTCCACTATTTGAGCTCTTAATAATAGTTCACGGTTAGCGGCAAGAATTTTATTTTTCAAATGAATACTTATTAACGAGAAAATTATTTTACAGTTTTCTCGATTGACAGTATTGACACTGACACTGATTGTAATGTGAAGTGACAAATAATACGTATTGACATTTCAATACTATTATGAAATAGAATTGTCGACCTTAATGCATTGCGAATATCTAACGACATTTTAACGAAATGGGTAGGGAATTAAATTCTTTGACTGTACATTCAAAATCAAAACCCAACAGTAGGCGAAATGTGTTCTACGTTTTTTCGGTACTAGTCAATGTGTGCTTTAGGAGATTTGAGTGTTCGCACCTATTATGTAGTACTTTACACTCTAGGCAAAAATCAAATGTAGTCAAATTGTGTTCTAGACAGTTCAAAAGACCAACCCAGAAGTTCGATCAAATAAAACTCAACGCCGGTATTGTTATACGTATAATTTCTTTTTTAATTCTGATCATCAATTATGTAGACTATATTTGCTGAGATAATAATGATGCTTGAATTCAATTGAATAAAATTTTACAAAAGCTTTTTTTTTCAGATGCAATTCGTCGCTTTAATCATCTACTCAATCGCCACAGAATACGTATCAGAGTGCCCCCCTTCGACAGCCCATGGTATATTTTTGACCGGTAATGTCACATTCGTATTAATCCTCTTCGTTAATTTTTACATGAAGAATTATATGACAAAGGAAAAAACTAGAGTCGCTACTAATACGAGTGTCGATACGGGGTGCATGTTACAGACAGTAGATAAGAAGGAAGATTGAGTTGCATAGTATGGGTGGAAACTGTTTGCGGTATTCTGTACTTTACCGAGAGCACACTGATGTCGCTCAGATTTCCTTACACGTCGGTATAAATAATGTCAGTACTTATTATTAAAAAAAAAACAGTAAATTCAGTGAAACGAACCTAAGCGACAAGTCGCTAGAGACCGACTGAATTGAGAGTGCAGTCGTCTCCAGTTGCCAACACAACGTATCTTCAAATCAAGGATGGGTCGGCAACGCTTGTTTCGTCGTGGTAAAAAATGAGCGAAAAATTACTATAGGCACTGAGGTAGTTTTTTGTTTGCATCTTTTTGACAGAAATTACTGTAACAGTTACTCTTCTACAATAACAGTTTAAGTACATACTACTTAATGAATGAAAAACACTAAATAAACACCTTTTCAACCAAATTGTGTATTTTTAATTGAACGAGCGAGCGAAGCGAACGAAGTTCTCTGTTTCAGCTTGGGCCAAAATTATTTCGTATGTCCGGATGTCCAGATAATTTACTGTCCTTCAGCACAAATGGAAAATTGACAACTTGAAATTATTGGTCGAACCTAAATGTCAATTTTAAAATCGTGGAAATGGAAAATTGACCAGCCTGATTAATACTGAAATTTAATAACGTTCTAAACGTAAAATTTGCATAGTTGATATAGGTCGAAAGACATACGTCCAGATGGAATATTGTACACACCAGTAATATGACCAATCGAAAATAAGTCATTCGATGAATTTTGTTCAAAATGGACGATTTTCACAAATAAAATTGACATTAATTTATACAAGACAACATTCACTTTGCAAGTTTTTAAATATGCACTTATTTCATACTGGACAAAATTACATTTGGGCTAGATTAATTTTGAACAAGAAAAGATTTGGTCATAAAAAAGTATAGACACAATTACATTCTCTCCAAATTCAGTTTTGCTGATATTACTTTTGGTCCAATTTCAAAATGGTAATTTCGTGTTGACGATATTCCATTTGAGTCTCCCCTACCCGCATAACTCCTAACCTCCTCCCCTACCCACATAACTCCTAACCTCCTCCCCTACCCGCATAACTCCTAACCTCCTCCCCTACCCGCACAACTCCTAACCTCCTCCCCTAACCGATTTTGGTGAATTTTTGTGAGCAGGTTCAATAACTAAGATTTTTTTGTTAATTTAATTTTACAAAATTCATAAATTATATATATTTTAATCCGTCAGCAATCGCAAGTTCAACAGCTCACAGGACCCAGTAGTGTTATAGCTTATTGACCATAAATATTAACTCATCATCATCATCATATCAGCCAAAAGACGTCCACTGCTGGACATAGGCCTCCCCCAAAGAGTGGCAAAATGACTGGTCCAGCGGACTCCCGCGACCTTTACCAGGTCATCAGTCCACCTTGTGGGGGGGCCTACCTACGCCACGCCTTCCGGTAGGTACGTGGTCGCCACTCGAGATCCTTTCCGCCCCAGCGGCCATCGGTTCCACGTGCAATGTGCCCCGCCCACTGCCACTTAAGTTTAGCGATTCGGAGGGCTATATCGGTTACCTTGATTCTGCTGCGGATAACCTCATTTCTGATGCGATCACGCAGAGAAACTCCCAATATAGCCCTCTCCATTGCCCTTTGGGTGACTTTGAGCCTTCTTTTGAGGCCCATTGTAAGCGACCACGTTTTAGTGCCATATGTCATCACTACAATATACACCGTGGCCGTGAATAACCCGAAATATTTAAACCACGTATTTTTGACGACAGTACGAGTAAATAATGTTGTATCAACATGGGTCTAATTATGTGTCTTAATTAAATTACTATTTTGTACTCGACGATTAAAATATGTGTATTAAGATTTCATAGAGAATACTGCAACGTCACTCTTTTCATAGTTGTAGTCCATGTTACTGTCGAAACAATCGAAATAACTACTTTTCAATACGCTCCAGACAACTAAAATAAATTCGACCAATCACGTGGCTGCTTTACTGAACTGTAATGAATTGGACCAATAGAATCGCTTTGATGTCGTACGCTCGTTGATGTCTTTTAAAATATCAACAAGCGTACGAGCGATGAGCTGCACTTCGTTTCAACAGTATCGAGTTTGTTTAATTAGTTCAGTTGACTCGTAGAAAATTAATTTTAATGAACTCGTACAAAAAGTATTGTTCACAATAGTGTTATAATCAAGCTTTTTAATCTCGTACCTTACTTAGGCCACTCAGCAAGCTTCGTGGCCTAAACACGGTACTCGACTAAAAAGCTCTCTATTATAACACGATTGTGAAAAATACTATTTCAGTACAAATTAAATCTTATTAATTGCCCGCTTCTTTGTGAACAACTCTTTAGTTGAGAAACTCAAGTTGAAGAACAGAGAGCGAGCATAACACTTCACGAATCGCTCCGAAATCATACGACGAACGGCGAATGCCGTGACTTTGTGTTCCATGACAAGAAGTGTCAAGTTATGCTCAAGCCTTTAGGGTGTGTTAGACTGGAGATTTTTTTAATTTTGATTTGTTTCAAATAATTAATATCTCCTTAATTATGAGTTTTTGGAATATATGTTACATAACTTTATATACTCTAATTAGGCTCTAGTATCGTTAGCTTAAATCTTTCGGGTTATTCACGGCCACGGTGTATAATAACGACAACTTATAAAAGCTGAATAACCCCTGACATTTTCATTTCAAAGTTCAATATCTCAAAAATGGATGAACCGATTTTGTTGAAACGTAGCTAAGAACCAACTCGATCACGTCAGCTTTCGGACAAACAAAACCGCATTCAAATCGGTCTATTCGTTTAGGAGCTACGATGCCACAGACAGACACACAGACACGTCAAGCTTATAACACCCCTCTTTTTCCTTCGAAAAATACAAAATACGCGACAATCCGAATTTTGTGGATATATGTTGTCAATTCAAAACACTTATTTTTATAAGCTCTTTAATTTGAGATAAATTTCGATCGGATCTACGGTAACACTTGACGGAATAATACGATATCACGGGCCATTTTGCAAGTGAAATAGTAAACTACAGTCGCGACGGTATTCTTCGATTCGAAATGTCTCACACTACCGATTGGTAGTACGAATCGAACTTTAAATTACGCATCGAAAACGAAACGCTAGAGTCTAACGTTTTGCAGTTGGTTTCGTAGTACAACGGCAGTGCTCACACTGCCGTTGTACTTGTAACTCATTACAAGTTTGACGGGTCGAATCGAAGAATACCGAACCGAGTTCGAAATCTATTCGAAGCGCGTTTATTCGATCTCGTATGTAGTTACATATCGTTAGGTTACGATTGAAACTCACGTAAGCCGTACTGTTGTAGCCGTTATAGGTATACAGAGTGTAAGGAATACAACGTAAGTATGTTAGAAGTCTATGTTATAACAAAATTTCAAAATAACTCTCTAAAGATGATGTCTCTGTCTCCTGGCTAACAGAATAGAGTACAAACAGGAATCGGTAAATAAATCCACTTACACACTATAGTTGTGAGGTAGCTAAAATAAATCTGGCCCCGTAGCATGGATCTTATCACGCGATAAGTGACAAGATAGAGCATCCGTCCCTGGCTGACACCGATAGAACGAGACGACGCTATTATCTTGTCTACGGGGCCGGTTCTACTTAATTTTTTTTTTTTTTATATGGATTATACGTAATTTATTTTACGTTAACCATACTTGAAGATAACAATAAATAGATGTTGGTAATGGTTGGTTTTAAGTACCTACTTACTTTTCGTCCTAAACTAGAATACTCTATGCACGATGTTGCACATTAAACAAACAAACAAACAACGTTTATTAAAGTAATACGTGTACATAGTTATGCTTACATTTTAATATTAATACAAGAAGGTAACTAAGTATGAGCCAAGTAAGCTTCAACTGATCCCCGTACTAGTGTGAACTGTATAACGGTGGATCAGGATTCACTGTCCTTAACTATTAGTACCCATAAAACATATCTATTTAAATGGTAACAAACTTGTTAAATGTAGGTACATTTACAAAAGATTGGTGAACAATACCTAGCAACGCCTCCTAAGCGAGCGCTGTGTCGAGTCGAGAAGTAAACAAGTAGTATATTTAAAAACTTAACATAATTTTACACTGTAATAACGTTTAAATAATGTTGTACAACCGTAGTAATATAGTTTATATATGGATGCGTGTGTGTGAGTATGCGTGTGTATGTATGCGCGTGTGTGTGTGTATATGTGTGTAATTTGCGTGTGTGTATGTTTATGTGTGTGTGTTACACCATGTGTTTAAGTAGTTGTTCAGTATTTTCATAACTCAAATTCTGTATATACTGTTCCACCGTTTTTTTGCAGGAATGCAGATTAAGTGACCGTAGGTGAATTTGTTTGCTTAGTTTGTTGTATAACGTTGGGCCAAGTACACTTATGAATTTTTTTGAAAACGTGGTTTTGTGAGTCGGAATATAATATACCAGATCATTTCTTCTCTTGGTCGCAGGGTAATTAGGAATGCATTTGTGTTGTCTTAGTAATAATAACTTAATAAATAGTTGCCTAACCGTGAGTACCATGGTTTCACGGTAAAGTAGGTGTGTAGGAAATCTAAATTTGTTGAATGTCATAACCTTAAGTACCAACCTTTGAGCTCTCTCTAGTGTAATCATCAATGTTTTAGAGGCACCTCCTCAGGCTGTGATACAATAGGAAGTTACCGACTGACATAGTGCATAGTACATTGATAATAACAGTTTTTTGTCGCATACGTGTCTGAGTTTTTTGAAGATATATCAATTTTCTTACCTTTGACGTTAGATTTAAAATGTGTTCGCGCCAACAGAGATTTTTATCAAGTAGGACACCTAGGTACCTAATAGAAGCAGTCTCGGCTATATATGGACACGTGCATACATTATCACTCTGGCAGTTATGCAATTTAATTGATATGTTTCTATGCAGTGTCTGTGAGGTATTCCTCAAGCAGAATGCCATAAATTTAGTTTTTGCCAAATTTAGCGTTAGGAGATTGCTGGAAAGCCACGCATTTATGTGATTAAATTCAGTTTGTGCTTGATTAGCCACCTCCTCCCATGAATCCCCGAAAGACAATAAAACGGTGTCATCAGCAAAAGCTATAATATCGGCGTGTGAGTTAGATATGCGACACAGATCATCGATGTAAATAAGAAACAGGGTAGGCCCTAAGACACTACCCTGAGGCACACCATACTCAACTTCTCTCTCCGTACTACTACTCCGTACTGTATACAAATCGCCAATTCTTACTGATTGTTTCCTTTTATTTAAGTAGCTAGTGAAAAGTTGTAACGCTTTCCATCTTGGTAATTAGTATAGGGACAGAGACTGTATCGAACGCTTTTTTAAGGTCCAGGAAGATACCAAGTACTTTTTTATTCCGATCCAATTTATCAACAATATAATTAGTTACATGTAGAACTGCGTCTTCCGTACATTTACGTTCTCTAAAGCCATATTGATTACCGCTTATAAGATTGTATTTTTCAAGGTATACTTTTAATCTTTTGTTAATATTTTTTTCAAATACTTTGGCTATGTTTGGTAATAAGGATATTGGTCTGTAATTTGAGATACAGTCTCTGTCTCCAGCTTTAAAAATAGGAATTATGACTGCTCTTTTAAGTGCATAAGGAAATACTCCAGTTTGGAAGCTCGTGTTACATATGATAGTTATGGGCAATGCTAGTGTATCAGCAGCTAGTTTCAAGAAGGCTGAAGATATACCATCCCAACTAGTAGTATAGCTATTTTTTAGTTTATGTATAGTATGTTTGACTTCTAGCTCATCAGTTTCTAGTAATGTCATAGAGTGCACAGGTTACGAGTTGTTTTATTGTCTTTCCCTCAACATTAAAATGGTCTTAGGGATAGAATGTTAGCGGTACGTAGTACAATCAAAACCAATTATATCTGTACAGTCGAATTCATAAAAATATGTACGTTCCCGAAGGTTCAATAATATCTGAGCAACCTTATGTCCTTGAAAATAAAGTCGTGTTCACATATTTTTGATCACTTGTCCGTGCACATATTTTAGAACTCGACTGTACAAAGCCCAGGATAAATGTCTCATGACATCTTGGCGACTTTAACATAAATAAGTTTTGGTCAATAATGTCATTTTTGGTACATATATACAAGCTTTTATTGCCTACTGTACTTTTCTGTATACCGTCATTTCATTTCATTTCATTTATTTTTCTACTCCTGTACCGTTATCTGTCATTTATATAGGCTGTAGCTCAAATACAATGACACCACTAATAAGTCGTCGCAAAACTCTATGCTCTATGGCCCAAAAACGCACTGTTTAGCGTACTTTTTTGGTTCATACATTTTTCATAAAAGCACTGTTTAACTTTTTTTTTAATCGGCCGCTAATGGCGCTATATTGCAGTGGTGCCAACTTCATAAATAAATATTTCGAAATAAAAGTATTTATTTACGATTTAACATTTGTATATTATAAATTATTTACTACAATAATAATAAATCATCATCTATTGTGTGTTAAATTACATGTTTTATAAATTCTTGGTATTATTTATAAATATAAACAGTTCGAATTCGGGCCGGGTCCGGATTTGGTTTAGTTCGGATGGCAAGTGCAAACAAATTAAAAACAAAACAAACCATAAGCAAGAGCTGTCACATTTCCGATTTCCCACCAAAATACAGTTCAAAATGAAAAGACGAAAGATGATAAACTATTAGTCCTAAACTATTAAGATTTTATTCGTGTTTGTGAAGACAAAAGTGTACGTTCCTTTTAAAATGGTCGAAGAAATTAATAACTGCTTTCCTGAAGAAATTGCGTGAGTAGCAAAAGTACGAATAGAACTTGCTGACTGTAAAGTTTAACTATTCTGTAGTCTGCCATTTATTTAAAATTTGTCGTAGAAAAAGTATTGTATGCAACGGTGTATAACTGGTCTAAAACACTCGACGCCTTTAATTTAATTGCAACCCACGCCACTCGCCTTTTAAGACCCTTCTTATACAACAGTTGCATAAAATACTATTATTGCATCATGTTGTTAACAAAGGTGTTATCAATACATTAGGCAGCATCCAATACATGAACCCTGTTAGGGCACGGCAATATAATCTTATAGCTAACATGCATCCATACAATTACTACCTACCTAATATTTGTAACAAATATTTTGTTTAAATACATTTTAAGTTTAATATGATATATAAATATCTTTACAATTTCATTACAAACGGAACAAAAGATAATTACCTAGTTGCAAAAAAATATGTGTATTATTATTATTAGGCTAGAATAATTCCTTCAATGATCGGTCTTTTTAAAAAAAAAATGTTAATGTTTGATTCGGTCGGGAATCTTATTTGTTGTGAGGGTACATCGAGAATGAGGGCATAACTTGACTACTGTCAAATGTGAAGCGACCGGCCAGTTAATTTATGAAGAAAAAAGTGAACTAATTGGGGTGAGTTTAGCCATATTTATATATATTTCATCATCACACGGCTTGTAGGTACTCCGGTGAACTTTTCGATGCAAGGCTGGGAGAATTTTGAACATATATATCTAGAACCAGTGCAACGACCACATCTAATCCCATCTCTTTACACCGGCAAAGAGAAGATTTGAAACCATTTTTGGTCATCATCAACTACTCGTAGAAACGATTCTAACGAGCCCAAACCCAACCGGTTAAGTACTGAATTCCCATGGCCACCTTCTGTCTCCATCATCAGATCAGCTCGATGGTACCACAATATTGAATTGTCATCCAAACTATACCTTTACCCAAAATTTCAGTTAAAACGAATAACAGCAAAGTGACTGAAAAATGGATTGCAAATTTTGACGGACAACTCACATACCTACTTACATATTTACATACGAACAGGTCAAGTTAATATAAAGCTTGTTATTATTTTTATATCCATCATTACACACCCTGTTTTAAATAAAACGCAACCCGAATAGTTTTGCCAGTAAAAGGCGCCTTTTTTCTTGTCATCCGTCTGTTAAATCAAGTTTTCTTTCTTAAATCAAATCATGACAACCTTCAGATATTGGTTACTTAGAGGCTCGTCATCAGACACGCTAGCATACAGGTAAAAAAAAAACATTTATTTCAAATCATACAGGTCCATATTTTTGTTAGTAAAATCTTACGTGTTATGTTAGTATTGGGAACAAAAATAAAAGTAAAGTAACAATTTTCTTACTTTATTTTTATTTTTGTAAAGTATTAAAAAAAAAAAAAAACTGAAGTTTTACAAAGAGTTGGCTATTGAGAGAATGAAGAGCAGCCACAACAGCATCCTCAAGATGTTATTATTTTGAATGCGTAACGCATTACAGACACGTTGTGTAAACCTCACCCACTGGATGCATGTGTAGAACGTCAACACATGTAAAGGGGGGCCAACAAGAAGTAAGGTAACCGATATCAAGTCAATTAATAGTACATTACATCAGTGGCCGGAAAAACACGGATTTCCGGCCAAGTAGGTATAGATAGAGATACGAGGCCGGGAATCCGTTTTCACGCCGAGGCATGTATAGTGCTTTTCTCAAACATGCAATGAAATTAATAAATAAAAATCCTCAAATCAAATTAATTTTCATGGCTGAATGCCGTGATGCTGTGCCACAAATAGTAGAATGAAAATTAAAAAGTTACTTTGCAGGCCTAGTCCTGAAAAGTTGTATGAAATCCCATTTCAGGCAGCCTTTTATTCTAATTATGGTCCTTAGACGAGTATACCTAATGTATATAAAATAATTAGAATAGATAATTATAAATTTACAAAACTCCAATGCAATTCAATAACGTGCCGATAAACAATAACTTCGATTTTAGCAAGTATCAAATGTTAGTTCCATTTTCAACACTAGACTTTTGTTTAATCAAAACACGACTTTAATTGATAATGAAGCTTACATTATGAAGCAGCGAGGCGGAACCGGTTTTGTTATCGAAACGGGCGCAGCCATCGCTGGCGGTGTGGTTTTGAGGTTAAATATTTGCATTAAATACTAGTGCGTATTGTGGCGTAAGTTTAAATAATTTGTGAAAATTGTGCTTAGCTAAAAGTAACATTCAGATATATGAAATGCAATTATTGAGTTCAGATTAGGGTTACAAGTGTAAGGTTCATATGAAAGTTAGTGTAGTGAGCGGTTTTGCGGTGTTGTATCAATTAGAATAAGCAGCAATAGTAACAATAACAAAAGTACACAGTAAGTGAGTCAGTAAACACTGATAAAACATAATCAACTAGATCAAACATTTCCGAGAGTATGCGGTGTCGTGGCGTGGCGAAGATATACATACCACCCCTGGTCCACACTAGGGCATCCAATCCCGGGATCCCGCCTTTTATAGGGCGTTTTTCAATACCAGTATTTAAAATACAACACCGGGATCCCGGTATCCTTATAAAGTGGCGAAATATGCTAAAAAAGCTTAATGTCATCAATCAAAACAACCAATTTCGGCTTTGCATAGTCGCTTGTGCATGTGTCTAGATAGATTTTTCCTGTGTGTTTATAAACCAGCAATTGTCTCTGTAAATCAACAGCTAGACGTGCCTACCAAAGTACGAGAGCATAGACTATTATTGAATAACCTCTGGGAAATTTAAACCAGAAAGCATAAAAACGAACAACATATCCATCCAGTTACTGACGCATATAATGCATGCTGCATGTGCTTATTGGTTTAACTTTAGTTTTTTTGTCATTGTTTATAATTTCAACTGCATAATATTTAGCTGTAACAATTGATATTTTTAAACTATTACGTAAAAGAATCCATGAGGTAATTGAATTGAATTTTTAATTTGAATCTTGACTGAAGATTTGCAAAAAAATATGCCAAAATTAAACCAGTGACAGTTTAGCAACCAGTTTTTTGAACAATCCTTGTTGATTTCGAAAACCCTTGGACGTCATTCATTTCTAATTTATGCATAGCATGATGAAATGAAATAGAATTATCGACACAGATCTGTAATTCAACTTTTTGTCCGATGTAGTTGTAATGGGTAAAAGCAAAGTACATCATTATGTCAACGAGTATATTTACTTGGGCCAGGTAGTCTCTTTCAGCAAAAGGCAAGACAAGGAAGTTGAACGCCCAGTCGAAAACACCTGGAAGATGTACGAGTACATGAAGGAGCAATCTTCCTGTCACTGAAGCGGAAACTCGTCGACCTGTGTATTTTGCCTACGGTGCGCAAACATGCTCACCCACAGACCATCAGAACTCCAAATTGAAGGCTTGCCAACGTGCTATGGAGCGCAGTATTTTAGTTGTTAAAAGACGGATCGGGTCCAAAACACTACGCTGCGCTTAAAACACGCATAGCTGCCAACAGCACATTAATAACGGGCGACGCAGACAGGACCGACCTAGACGGAGATGGCAGGACGACCTGGACGGATTCCTCAGCGATTGGGCAGAAGAAGCACATAGTAGGGACTGATGAAAATCATGGCCTTTGCCCAATAGTGGGACACTGAATCTTCTCTTCTTTCTCCTGGCTATTGTCCCAATTTATTTGGGGTCAGCCCTCCTAGTATTCTTGCGCCACATCGTGCGATTGTAGGTTGTCTCTTTGCGTGTGTCAGTATCTGTCATGTCATTGTCTATTGTTTGTAGCCAGGTCATTTGTGGTCGTTCATTTCTTCTATATTTAGAACTCTTTTGGTCATATGGTCATCGTCTCGTCTATACGTATGTATATATGTATGTATTTGAACCACGGATTTAATTCAAAAAGACCTTCAAGGACGTCCTCTTCTCAACTCACCCTGAATAGTACTAGTAACTGTAACTTTTGGTTTAGATTCGCTTAAGTTCGTTTTAGCCGTCTTATTTTGGATTTGGAGACATTTTTTTGTGATCACATATCACCCCTACGCTACATACATACTTGGCTTTACATTTACATTATATTTCATTTCAGGCATGAAATAAACATGGAATCTTCCAATTTGCATGATGGAAACTCAGGAATGATTTCATGTAAGTAACTTTATAGCCTTTCAGATTTCAGGGTTAATACCCTGAAATCTGCTAGTACTTATTTATACATATAAGTAGAAGCAATTATACTAACGCCTTAAGGGTGATCACGTAACCTTTCGAACGCACGTTAGGACAAGATCAACTGTCATTTTCCCATCCAAATTGACATTTCTAGATCTACACTCGCGGTCAAAGAAACCGGGTCAGTGACGAAAACCACAATATTTTGTAAATCAATGGTCGTATCTGCATGAAACTAACTCTGTTTTATGGAGAATTTAATATCCTACTAAATCCAACCTTAAATGTTCTACTGGAAAAAGGTTTAATTGAAAAAAAAGACCAATTACTGTTTTATTTTGTGGTCATTCTTGAATGTATATTATGCCACTAACACGAGATGAATGTGCTCGTATCATCACTATGAAAGAAAAGAAGGAAGAAGTCAGAGGTATACAGCGAAAAGAACAGGTCACTTTCTACAGTGCAGCGAGTCCTCCAACCTACAAACTGGGCAGAACCTTAGAAGACCAGGAACTGGCAAAACAAGACGTTCTACAGCTAGATAAGATCGATTTATTTTTCCAACCATGCTCCGAAATCGGCACCTCACAGAAGTTGAAGTGAAAAATCAGCTTTTAGAGACCCGAAGGGACGGCATCAGCGTGCAGACTGTCAGACGGCGGCTTAAAGAAGCCAATTTGAACCCACATAGGCCAGCCAATGGCCCAAAACTTGAAAGAATACATCGAACAGCAAGACGACTTTATGCCCGCGATCACAGATACTGGGGTGACGAAGATTGGGCAAGAATTTTGTTTTCCGATGAATCCAGATTTATGCTCTATGCAAATGACGGGCGGCAAAGAGTTTACAGACGGCCTGGTGAACGTTTTATTCCAGCATGTTCTGAGGAAAAAGTGGCGTTCGGCGGTGGGTCAGTTATGGTTTGGGCTGCAATCTCTTCAGAGAGTCGCATGGAGTTAGTTTTGATAGAAAATGGATCATTAACGAGTGAAAGATATGTAGAAGAGATTCTTAATGAGCATGTCGGTCGGTGTTCTTTAAATTAAACCCCTAAAACCCGTCTATTCCCATTAGTTCTATTATCTATTATGTTGATGGAACTAGTTGGAATTTTTATGTAACTACTGGGAAGTAAAAATCCTACTAGTTCCATCAGTAGAACAGCTAATAGAACTAGTGGGAATATACCAAAAACCGTCCCTCCTATCTTCACTTTCAGGGTTTCTTCTTCTTCGTCGTTTTCACTGTTGATAGAGTGGTCGTGATCATCATTTCAGGAGTTGGAAGCCAGCTTCACAACACGCCGCCTTTCCTCTGACAGTCGCCTTCTATATGCTTGCGTGTAGTGATGCATCTACTGCAGCTTTAGGAGTTTGCCACACTGGATGCATTCTGCTCTGCGGTCAGGTCAACTTTGTTTTTGTTTAAAGGTGACCTGACCGCAGACAGCAGAACGCATCCAGTGTGGCAAACGCCAAAATCTGGTCTGTCCATTTCAGGGTTTAGTGCCAGGATATTACTCTTGCTGTTGACGTACTGGGCATTCGTGCTGTCCATTGGACCAGCCTTCATGAAGAACCGGCGACCATACAAACTGAGGACCACTTTACTGGTCTACAATGCTGGGCAAGTCGTGGTATCAGCATACCTGACAAAAATTGTAAGTGTATTTATTGCTTAAAATTCATTTCTGGTATGGTGCGAATCATTTTTCTAGAACGAATTCACTTTTCTTTGCACTAGGAACGAAGTGAAGACAAACATTTTCCTCCATTGTTAAGTGTAATCGATAATTGTTTATGTTTTATCATGTATTATGCTTCAACTGCCTACTATTAAAAAGTTGTTAATAAATACCGTTAAATTTGATCCTTGCTACTTTAACAATACATATATTAAGTAAAGTACCTATTTATTTAACTTGGTCTTTTCATTTCGTGTTCGTGGCACGTGGCTAAACAATGGGCTTTGTTGGACCGATTGGTCTTAAGATAAGATCCGGTCCAGAAAAATGATTCTCACTATACACACTTTTATTGCCGACTGTACTTTTTTTCACAGTCATCACATCACTTATTCGTTGAGAGGGTTCCAAAGGGTCCAAACACGATGGGTTTATCTTTTGTAAGTAGTTTAGGAGGCCCATCATCAGATCGGAGCCGAGTTACTTATAAAATTGTTTTATGTTTTTAAATGCGATAAACGTGATACATACATTAGTATTGTTATGTTTGAAAAGTACTTAATGATCTAAATAAGTAAAACGAAGGTATACTTCCGAATGCTCGACACTGTACACGTATTTCATGGGCACACTATGTCAAAGTGACATGGCTTAAATTCGAATGAAGAAAAATCATCTTAGTTCGAATTTAATCCATATTGATTTGACATAAAGTGCCAATGCAATATAGGTACTAATACAGCGTCGATCACTCGGACGTTCCACCTCCTCCTCCTCTTCCTCGTTCTTTCCTACCTTAATTCAATATTTCCCTTCGATATCAGATACCTAATAAACGAAGAAACTTAAGGCGGTTCGATTGCCATACAAAACGTTATTTGACATTCGTAGGCTAACGGCGTGATATTTTAAGAAACTTATGTAACAAACTTTCACCAATTGGCTTCCCATTTGCGCCAAATTCCCCCTTTCCTAGAATAAACTTGTATAAACTAGATTAATTTGAGAAATTGGTTTGGGACGTGATATTTTGGGAAAACGATTTTTCTCAAATTAATCTAGTTTATACAAGTTTATTCTACGAAAGGAGGAATTTGGCGCAAATGGGAAGCCAATTTATGAAAGTTTGTTACATAAGTGTCTTAAAATATCACGCCGTTATCCTGGGAATGACAAATAACGCTTTGTATGGCAATCGAACCACCTTAAACGATTTTATCCGTTACAATTGTAATGTTATATGGAATGAGGTGTAAGTAGACAACTATGCAGCATTTTAGCTCAATCTATTACCGGCAAGTGGCTGACAAATGGGTTGCAAATTTTAAGGACAACTGACATACCTACAACCCGTTTACTCTAAAGCCCTGGCTAGACGGTCGCCAACACGCCCCTCAGACCGAGCGACCTTGGTCGGTACCGACCGCTGTAGTATGAAATGTTGCTGCATACAACTGTCTACACGGTCGGTGCGGACCAAGGTCGCTCGGTCGCAGGGGTGTGTTGGCGACCGTCTAGCCAGGCCTTAATAATAAATAAATAAATAAATATTTGCGGACGATCTTACACAAATCAACCTAGTCCCAAACTAAGCAAAGCTTGTACTATGGGTACTAGACGACGATATAGATACTTATATAGAGAAATATATACTTAAATACACAGAAAACATCCATGACTCAGGAACTCATGGATTCATGCTCATCACACAAATAAATGCCCTTACCGGGATTCGAACCCAGGACCTCTTGCTTCGTAGGCAGGGTCACTACCAACTAGGCTAAAGCGGTCGTCAAAGACGTCTTAAGAATGGACCTCGCCGGAACCGACCACCACCGACGACGCCAGGTCCAAACTTAATAGTAAACGGGATGTACTGTATACCGTGCAGCCAGGGCCCAGCTGGCTGGGCAGCGTTCGGGAAGTTACGGTACATCTTTCGTTCAATAATCCGCAGTGTCTCAAGACGTGAGTCTTTGACGAGTCTGTGTTGCCAGTGATGTTGTAAGCGACCACGTTTCAGTGCCATAGCACTGAAACGTGGTCGCTTACAATGTGCCTCATAAGAATGCTCAAAGTCACCCAAAGTGCAATGGAGAGGGCTATATTAAATTGCCTACCTACATACTACTTAATGTAATTTTACAGTAATACTGTTTTCCCGAAAATCAAATGTAATATCATTCCAGAGCTTACAAGAAATTTTGGCATTCGGTTTTTTACCCAGAAAATGCTACATGGCTATTGAAGAATATTGGGAAATGGTAAGTTAAGCGTCTGCCAACAAGCCCCTCCGACCAAGCGACCTTTGTCCGCACGGACCGTTTAGTATGACATTTTGTAAGCCGTGTAGACAACAAACAACTGTCTACACGGTCCGTACTCAAGGCCGTTCGGTCGGAGAGGCTTGTTGGCGACCGTCTAGCAGAGCAGACGCTTTAATAGACAACATTTTTAGGGTTCCGTAGCCAAATGGCAAAAAACGGAACCCTTATAGATTCGTCATGTCCGTCCGTCTGTCTGTCTGTCCGTCCGTATGTCACAGCCACTTTTTTCCGAAACTATAAGACCTTATACTGTTGAAATTTGGTGAGTAGATGTATTCTGTGAACCGCATGAAGATTTTTACACAAAAATAGAAAAAAAAACATTAAGTTTTGGGGGTTCTCCATACTCTGAACTGAAACTCAAAAATTTTTTTTTTCATCAAACCCATACGTGCGGCCAAGTGCGAGTCGGACTCGCACATGAAGGGTTCCGTTAAATAAATTGCTTTTTACGATTTATGATGTATTAAAAAAAAACTACTTACTAGATCTCGTACAAACCAATTTTTGTTGAAAGTTTGCATGATAATGTACATCATATATTTTTTTTAGATTTATCATTCTCTTATTTTAGAAGTTACAGGGGGGACACACATTTTACCACTTTGGAAGTGACTCTCGCGTAAACTATTCAGTTAAGAAAAAAATGATGTTAGAAACCTAAATATCATTTTTGAATTCATAGATACCCCACACGTATGGGTATGATGATTTTTTTTTTTTGAGTTTCAATTCTGTGTATGGGAAACCCCTAAAACTTAAGGTTTTTTTCGATTTTTGTGTGAAAATCTTAATGCGGTTAACAGAATACATCTACTTACCAAGTTTCAACAGTATAGCTTTTATAGTTTCGAAAAAAAGTGGCTGTGACATACGGACGGACAGACAGACAGACAGACATGATGAATGAAGGGTTCCGTTTTTTGCCATTTGCCTACGGAACCCTAAAAAAGGTCTCAAACCTTCAACTGATGAGTTAACGCTGAGAGTATGATGATACTCTCAGCGTTTTTCCCGATTCTCTCCTAAAGGAGCATGGGTCCGTTTTGGCATCTAATCCCAAGCTTTAGTTTAACGAAAGCGACTGTACCATCCTAACCTTCCGATTCCAACCCAAAGGGAAGACTTGTTGGAATAAGACCAGTTTCCCCACCATCACGATCTCAAGTCATCAACTAATGCACAAAAATAACCTTCTTATTTTCATAATTTTCAGGTAACTTTAGGAAATCATCTGTACTTCATCGCCAAAGTTTCGGAACTCCTCGACACAGTGTTCTTCGTGCTCAGAAAGAAGGACAACCAAATCAGTTTCCTCCACCTCTATCACCACTCCGGGATGGTGTTTGCGTGGGTGGTGTTTAAGAACCACCCGTCTCACATTTGCAGTTTCTTGCGTTGCATTAACTCAGCAATTCACGTGATCATGTACACGTACTACGGACTGGCTGCAATGGGGCCGATCGTCGCCAAATACTTGAGGTGGAAGAAGTATATTACTACGATGCAACTGGTGAGAATAGTTTATTTCTAGGGTGAATCTCCGGCGGTTAGAAACGCTCGGTTCTTAAGCTATTATCATCTCACGATTATTGTCACTGTAAGTAACAGTGTAACAGAAAGCCAAAATTTGGTCAAATAAAGTAATAAAACTCAACAACGGCATTGCTATAAGTTTTTAACAAAAGTTAATTTTGATCATCATTTGTATTTTTGTGGCGTTTGGTATAGGTGATATAAGGACCAAAATACGGTCCGGAAGATAAGGAAACCGCCACACTACACTTCGTTACATTAGAGTAATGGAATACTACCGATGGCCGTTGGGGCGGAAAGGTTCTCGAGTGGCGACCACGTACCGGAAGGCGCGACGTTGGTAGGCCTCCCACAAGGTGGACTGATGACCTGGTAAAGGTCGCGGGAGTCCGCTGGATGCAAGACAGGTCACTTTGGAACTCTTCGGGGGAGGCCTATGTCCAGCAGTGGACGTTTTTCGGCTGATATGATGATGATGAATGGAATACTGCCGAAGTGACGAGTTTCTAGACGAGCTGGGGTGATTAGAGTAGCGCCACACCGCTGTTTCACGCAAAATAGGCACATAGTATAACTAACTATCGAAGTGTCGAATAGGTACGAAATAACTGCACCGACAAAAGCGAGACTTGTAAATATATGATGATGTTCAGCGCTTGGCCTTGATTTTATCAACCGACTTCAAAAAAGGATAAGGTTTTCAGTTCGGTTGTTGATCCTTGAGGAATCGACGGAAGTCCTCAAATATGATCGGCCCACATACAGTGATTTGGTTTTTTTCTCTAATAATCAACGTATTTGCGATCGGAAATCAGTTCATGTGGCTGTGTGGATGTGTGAAAATAAATGTGGAAATGTTCATGTGGCTTGGCGGAGTACTGAATTGAAGTCGGTTAAAACTTTGTTTTTAAAGTAAATTATTTATCAAGCGATTTTACTTTACTTTTATTTTTATTATTAAACCTTTTTTCTTGACTTTAAGTACTAATATCGAATAAAAATATTACGACTTCATAGAAAACATTGTGTATTATTTCGCCCACAATTTGTCTGATTTTCCCAAAGGTTGACTGGTAGAGAATGCTTACGGCATTAAGTCTGCATTTTGTACGTTAAGTTGTTCTTTAAGATTAAACCAAAACAATTCAAATTTTTAATATTATATTTTTAATGTAATGGGTAATGGGTTACCTAATACAACTAAATATTTTTTTATACATAAATTTATTTAATCGTATGGCGTATTCTATATTGTAGGCTTTATTATTTTATTATAAATCAACATCCAGGTCGCACAGCCAGTCGATCGCGTCAGATGTCAGATTAGTGTAGAGGTCCTCCGGGTCGCCTTTATAGCGTCGCTTTGGGCAGCGCTCCACGATGTGCTGAGTGGTTTGGTCTTCAAGGCCACAGTCACACATCGGACTTTTGCTCCATCCCCATTTGTGCAACATGTAATTGCACCTGCCGTGACCTGTACGGATTCTGTTGAGGCGGCACCAGTATTTCCTCTGAAGCGAGAAGCCCTTCGGTTTCTGAGTTGGGTTTCCGATAAGTGGGCAACGCTGATCGCCAGTCGCTTCCACCCACTCTTTCTTCCACGCTTGTTCTAGCTGAAACCCGTCAGCTCTCAGCTTCCTTGCAGCATCGCTCGTAAATAAATAAATAAAACATATGTCACAGGTCAATCTCAAAAAGGCAATTCAGCGATATCTCTTTGAAAAATATGATTAGTTTAGTGGATATACCTACACAGTTTCTTTTTAGGCACTCAATCTTTAGCCCGGGTTGACTCCATTCGGGATCTGGGAGGATGACACTCAACTCAATTTCCATGAGCACTTTAACACATTGACCCGCAAGTCGCAACTGTTACCAGAGGTTGGACTTTGTTATACGGAATGCTAGGAATTTCTACGACTCCAGGAACAATAAAGCTACTATACAGCTTCAGCACAGCTTTAGTCAGAAGTAAGCTTGAGGCGGCTTGTGTCGTTTGGAACCCCTACGAAGTCAAGTACATCCTACTTTTGGAGAGGGTGTTCTTGCGGTTCCTATACAAAAATATGTACGGCTATTACCCATTATTGTACGTTACCAAATTCCTGCTGGATGATCTGGGGTTTAATTCCCTGGAGGTCAGGCACAAATCTTGCTCTTCTGACCACGGCCAGAGGGGTAATCACGTTACGTTCCGAACGCGCGTCGGTACAAGATAACTGTCAATTTTCCATATTAAATGTGACATTTAGTTTGTACAATGCGTTACGTGATCGACCTACTGTAGTACATATCTTACGTGGTGAGTCGTGACTGTATAGAGTTAGCAACGCAATTAGTGCGTTTATTCGTTCCCTCTCCAACCAGGTTTAATTTCCGACCGCGTGATCGCTATCTGCTAGCGGTATCAAAATCGCGAACGGTGTCGCGCAGAAATTCACCGCTGATACGTAGCTTACACCAGATACACCTTTTGAACGCAATCCTCGCATCAGCTCCTGCATGTGATGTGTTTCAAAGACTACAATATACATACTGAGATAGACAGGCAACTCGACCAAATAGAGAACATTACGCAAAACTCTTCGTAGGTGGCGACACTAGCAGCGTTGACATTGTAACTCGTTCCCACCTGCGGTATTGTCTATGCAAGCATCCTTGTCACTCACTTGACAATGAATTGTGCATGTGTGTGTGAATCCCTATATTCCTATACTGTTTTACTATTAGCGGTAGTGCTGCCTCTGGCGGCAGAATATTGCAGTAATGTTCCCTATTATGAAGGCATTTAATGCTTGCGTACATGCGCCAACTCTTCTGCGTATGCGATACTTAAAACTTTTCTTTGAATGTTAAAATAAAACATACAAAAGTGCATCGTTGGCAGGGTTTGAACCCCGGATCATCGACTCTAAATACCGCCGTCTGTACCCCAAAGCTACTGATGTCTTATGTCAATACGGTGAATTTCGAAATACCTTGACAGCCTAGCCTAGCAATCGCTACAGCTACAGAGAGTTCGCCGGCTACCAAGTAGGTGACACTATCTTCAATAAGAAATTGGATTTACATTAAGTTCTAAGTTCTCATAGCATAATGTGTTTGCAAGCAAATGGACAGTAGTGCGTGATGAATGTTTGAGGTATAGGGAACATTACTGCAATGTTCTGCCGCCAGAGGCAGCACTACCACTAATAGTAAACCAGTATAGGAATATAGGGATTCACACACACATGCACAATTGATTGTCAAATAAGTGACAAGGATGCTTGCATAGACAATACCGCAAGTGGGAACGAGAAACAATGTCAACGCTGCTAGTGTCGCCACCTACGAAGAGTTTTGCGTAATGTTCCCTATTGCGAGAAGATGGATGTACGTCTCTCTTCTGTCTGACATTTCTTTTGTTATAATTTACTTTAAAAACAAAGTTTAACCCGACTTCAATTCAGTACTTCGCCAAGCCACATGCTACATGAAAATTTCCACATTTCCTTTCCAATTTACCACATGAACTGCTTTCCGAGAGCAATGGCGTTGATTATTACAGAAAAAACCTAAGTCGCTAATAATAATAATGTGTGCTGATAATATTTGAGGAGTTCCGTCGATTCCTCAAGGATCTCAGAATTAACACTTCATTAGTTGCTAATTCAACGGAATCATGTCAGAATCTTTGACGTACTTACTTTACATCCTTAAGGAGTTCCATAAGTCATCTGTGGTCTTCATCATCAGTTCCACTTCACCAAAATTACGATTTCCGAGGGTAAATACGCGAGTTTTATTTTAAATACCAAAATCACTACATGCGTGCCCATAAAATGTATTGAGGGTTGCCCTCAATTTCCCTGGGTTTCCATCATCAGATCCTAAATTGGTGACAATGGGACCACCTTGGGAGTATACTCTTTCGAATAAAAAAAGAATTTTGGAAATCGGTCCACAATTGACGCAGAAATCGGCGAACATACATCCTTTTTAGGGTTCCGGAGCCAAATGGCAAAAAACAAAACACTTATAGATTCGTCATGTCTGTCTGTCTGTCTGTCTGTCCGTCCGTATGTCACAGCCACTTTTTTCCGAAACTATAAGAGCTATACTGTTGAAACTTGGTAAGTAGATGTATTCTGTGAACCGCATTAAGATTTTTACACAAAAATAGAAAAAAAAACATTAAGTTTTGGGGGTCCCCATCAGAACTGATTTTTTTTTTCATTAAACCAATACGTATGGATAGGTCTTCAAAAATGACATTGATTTTTCTAATATCATTTTTTTATAAACTGAATAGTTAATTTGCGCGAGAGACACTTCCAAAGTGGTAAAATGTGTGTCCCCCCCCCTGTAACTTCTAAAATAAGTGAATGATAAAACAAAAAAATATATATGATGTACATACAAACTTACACCGAAAATTGGTTTGAACGAGATCTAGTAAGTAGGTTTTTTTTAATACGTCATAAATCGTGAACCGCAATTTATCTCACGGGACCCTTCATGTGCGAGTCCGACTCGCACTTGGCCGCTTTTTTGAAGTTTGTTTCAACTGTTATGCTGTGTAAGTGTAAGTTGCAATGTTCGCATGTAAGTTACTGAATTTTCAAATCTTGCAAACCATTTCTCAACCAGTTCCTGATATTCGATTGTACTGAAATTTGGCATAGGTAGGTGACACTGCAATATTATGGTACCATCGAGCTGATCTGATGATGGAGACAGAAGGTGGCCATTGCAACTCATAAACAACACAAGATAAACCCGTCGTGTTTGGGCCCATTGGAACCCTTTTAACGACGATTGTGCATAAAAAAATAAATTTGGCCACAAAGGATTGTACCAACAATTTTACAAATACCTACATACTTCCCTTTTTTTTCAGATGCAATTCGTCGCGTTGATCATCTACTCAATCGCCACAGAATACGTATCAGAGTGCCCGCCATCGACGGCCCATAGCATATTTTTGACCGGTAATGTCATATTCGTATTAACTCTCTTCATTAAATTTTACATGAAGAATTATATGACAAAGGTAAAAACTGGAGTATATACTGATACGGGGTGCATGTTACAGACAGTAGATAAGAAGGAAGATTAAGTAGCATAGTAGGGGCGAAAACTGTATTATGCAGTGGCCGGCAACGCCAACTCCAGAAGAGAAACAAGCGTCCATAGGGTACGGTATCTGGCAGGCCATATGATTGTTTGCCATCGTGGTAAAAAAATGAGCGACAAATGATTGACTCACTGAGTGCAAGTAGTTTTTTGCTTGCATCTTTTGACAGAAATTAATCCAACAGTTACGTTACGTTCCTACTAAACAATTTACTTATTATAATATAATCGAATCAGCATTGCAAATTGCAATTCAGCGAGGAAATGCCGCCAGCATCCTCGGTACAATGCCTCAATTTAACGTAGTTTTAATTTAATTTAGTTTATGATAATATCATCTTGTATTTACTTTAGAAAATAAATGTATTATATAATAGATACTAATTAATAGAAAATACTAAATAAACACCTTTTCAGCCAAATTGTGTATTTTTATAATGTATTGACAATAATTTAAAAAAAATCGTAAAGAGACTATGAGCAGTATCACTATGAGAAGGGTACTTTTCGAACGAGCGTTAGGATTTATCAGCTGTCATTTATTGACACTAAAAATGTGTATTGTAACTGTTTTATACAGAGTGTAAGTAACAGCGTTAGTATGTTAGAAGTGCGTGTTGTAACAATTGTTCTAAAGAACTCTCTGAAGATGTCTCTCAGTCTACTGCCTAACCGGATAGAGCACAAACAGGAATCAGTCAATAAACCCACTGACACACTGTATTAGTAACTAGCTTTTGCCCGCGACTTCGTCCGCGCGGAACTCGTTTATATCGTAACTTTCTCCCCCCTTTTCACCCCCTTAGGTGATGAATTTCCAGATAAAAACTATCTTTAGTAAGGACTCTTTGGGAAGGCCCCGGAATTCAAAGTATTTCTATACCAAATTTCATCTCAATCGGTTCAGCGGTTTAAGCATAAAAAGGTAACAGACAGACAGAGTTACTTTCGCATTTGTAATATTAGTATGGATTGTATGAAGGAAAGGATATAGATGCATGTAGGCTTTTTTCAGTATTATTTTGCATATTTTCATATCACACGGCCGTAAGGACCTTTTCTACTAAACCGTAGGATTAAATTAACTGACTTGTAATTTAAACATTTTATATTAAAAATAAAAATACTTCAACAAAATGTTACATCTAGTAGTTTTCAAAATAGCCATAACATAACGTCTTTTTTACCCCGTTTTAGAAAACATCTTCAAACTAAGGCCGCCATAAGGTACCTTTACCCTTGGAACGTCACATAACATATATTTACTTATGTAATGTTCATATTCCCCAGGACTCCCCATTACCGCTATACCGTAAATGGGTTCAATCCAAATTTTCACCCCCATTTCACCCCCTTAGGGGATGATTTCTGGAATAGAAACTATTATATGTCCTTTTCCAGGACTAAAACTATCTTTCAACCAAATTTTATCAAAGTGTGTCACAAACAAATTTCCACCCCCAATTACACCCCCTTAGGGGATGATTTTTGGGATAAAAGCTATCCTATGTCCTTCCTTAACTATCGTTATACCGTAAGTGGGTTCAATCCAAATGTTCATCCACCATTTCTCACCCCCTTAGGGGATGATTTCCTCCTTTTATGTGTTCCGGAATAAAAAGTATTCTATGTTCTTTCCTAGGACTCTACCTCTCTCTATACCAAATTTCATCTAAATGGGTTCTATCCAAATCTTCAACCCTCATTTCACCACCTCAGGAAATGATTTTTCGGGATAAAAACTATGCATTGTCCTTCCCTAGGACTCCTTCTATATATTTACCAAATTTCATCTAAATGGGTTTTATCCAAATTTTCACTCCCTATTTTATCCCTGAGGGGATGACTTTCGGGATTAAAACAATCCGTTGTCATACTCCGGGACTCAAACTATCTTTATACCAAATTTCATCAAAATGGGTCACAACCAAATTTTCACCCCCAATTACACCCCTTTATGGGATGATTTTCAGGAGTAAACTATCCTATGTCCTTCCCTAAGACTCCAACTCGCTATACCGTAAATGGGTTCCATCCAAATTTTCATACCCCATTTCACCCCCTTAAGAGATGATTTCTGGACTAAAAATTATATTAAGTCCTTCCCCAGGACTCTGAACTATCTCCATACCAAATTTCATCTAAATCGGTTCTATCCAAATTTTCACCCCTCATTTCACCCCCTCAGGAGATGATTTAGGATAAAAACTATGCATTGTCCTTCCCTGGGACTCCTTTTATCTCTATACCAAATTTTAACTAAATGGGATTTATCCACATTTACATCCCTATTTCATACCCTTGGGGGATGATTTTCGGGATTCAAACAATCCATTGTCATTCTCCGGGACTCAAACTATATCTATACCAAATTTGATCTAAACGGAGTCCATCCAAAATTTTACCCCCCATTTCACCCCCTCAGGGAAAGATTTTCGGAATAAAAACTACCCAATGTCCTTCCCCAGAACTTAAACTACCTCTAAACCAAATTTCATCAAAATGGGTTACATCCAATTTTTCACCCCCCCATTTTACCCCCTAAAAGGAAGATTTTCGGGATGAAACCTATCCTTTAACCTTCTCCGGGACTTAAACTAATCATATACCAAATTTCATCCAAATCGGTGCAGCGGTTTAAGTAGCTCCATACAAATTTCCACCCCCCATTTCATCCCCTTAGGGTTTGATTTCCAGGATTAAAACTACCCTAAGTCCTTCCCCAAGACTCAAACTAATATCTTTATACCAAATTTCATTTTAATCGGTTCAGCCGTTTTCACGTGATGCGCGGTCACATAAACAGACAAACAGATAAACAGATAAACAGATAAACAGATAAACAGATAAACAGATAAACAGATAAACAGATAAACAGACAAACAGATAAACAGACAAACAGACAAAAATTCTAAAAACTGTTGGAACGTGTTCTGTTATCGATTCTAAGTATCCCTAGCCAATTTTTTTTCGAATATCTTCCATGTACAGACTTTCGATCCTCTTCAGCTTTATTATATGTATGTATGGGTGCACACTGTGTAATATGTAGTTGTAAGGTAGCTGAAATAAATCAGTTCTAATTCGATTTTACATTGTTGTTTTATTGTGTTTCCCTCAACATTAAAATGTACTTAGTAGTAGCATGATAGCAGTTCAGTCAAAGCCAATTACCTACATCTGTACAAAACCCAGTAGGTCGATCACGTAACGCATTGTACGAACGTCGGCTAGGTCTAAATGTCACTTTTTATATGGAAAATTGACAGTTAAACTGTACCGACGCGCGTTCGGAACTTTACGTGATTACCCCTCTAGACACAATGTCCCATAACGTCTTGGCGACTTTGACATCTATACATCTTCTATATCTATATCTTCTTCTTCTTCTTCTTCTATCTATCTATCTATGCATCTTATCTTATCTTATCTTATATATTAAGCGTTCTAGGGCCAACCTTATTTCTAGTGTACATTAACGGTCTCTGTAATCTTCAATTGAATAAAACTTCCATTGTGTCTTTTGCGGACGATACAGCAATCGTGGTTAGGGGCGGAGACTGGGCAGAAGTACAAAGACAAGCCGAAATCAGCATGGCGATTATCACAGGCTGGTTGGATGCAAATTTACTAACATTAAATGTTAGTAAAACAAAATACTTTATGCTTTTCTATTAACGCTAGGGGCCAGCCAAGTGATGACTTTTCCATGCGAGTGGGTGTACAGAATGATGGGAGTAGTTCTACGGCAAGCAGTGCTAGTATTCTTGAATAGTTTTGTGTTACACACGGGTGCAAATTCGCCAAGTCGAGCAAAACAAAAAGGCACGGCCGTACCATTCTTTTCTCGAAGCCATTCAGGCCATTTTCAACATCCTGTAATTTTGTGCTGGCTAAAGCTAGAACCCTGAATTTTCAGGAACATGTAGGGCATATTATGGCTAACATAGAATATTAATAACATTCAATTTGAATTTTTAATTTAAGAACTATTGTCCGTCAAAGTTCGTTAGTTTTGTCACTGACATACTCACTTATATACTGATAATGATGACGCTAATTCTAAGGTACATCTAGCAGATCCACAAGCTCCAAAATACAAACGTAATTAGTTTTTAGCCTAATAATTCATAAAAAACTAGAAATTATTGCAATTTCAGTCACATTTCAGAGATATACAAACTACATAAGTAAGTTTGTAATCCAATACAAATACATGCGATTACAAAGTTACTTTTGCAGTTCCTTCCTGCAAAACTATACAAACGTTATTTGCGGTTGGTAAAATAACATTCCCATACAAATTCTACAAAAAGAAATGAGATCCCATAAAAAACATTTTATGTAAAAAATAGGCCAAGTCTCGAAACTCTTTCACAGTAAAAAGTGGTGAGATATGTCGTAGAGCCATGACTTGGCATTCTTATTAATCCTTATTTGCTTGCTAAATAAAATTTTGTGACTTGGCAATCACACTTACATAGTTTTTTTTGAATTTTAAATGGTAGGCTCCTTTAAGGATTTCTTTATGTGCCCAAAATTTCTTCCAGCTGCAGTTAATTCTTCTAGCTACTTCTTCTTCATTGCAATTTGCGTTGAAAGACATTTGTTTTCCAAAGTTAGTAAAGATATTCATTTACATATTCTATCTGCCTTCCCGATACGCATATCAGTTTTCTTTCGTGATTTTTCATGACTTTAGTTTTGTTTGAGTTCATGTGAAAACCAATTAATTGCCGCCGCGTTAAACTTTTTTAATTTTAATTTTAGTGCTACTAAATCGAGACGGCTATGCATAATATTACATTGAGCTAACGAAAACTCCTGTAAACCGCGCAAATGCGCCGCGTGGCGATGCGCTGTGTGTATATTTTTCTGTGAGTTTCGTTTTTATTTTCGTTTTCTTATCTTATCTTATCTTATCTTATCTAGGTGAGGGCCCTTTCGGATGCACTTCGACCCAGTGGGATCTTTTGTGCATTTGCTCTCTCCTTTATACCTGCTCCCAGGCTTGCTCCATCATTTCCACAAAGCGGATGATGCAGTTCGCCGGGAGCACCTTGAATTCCTTTGGTTGCGGGTAACCGTTACCAAAGTAGTTCATTCTTTGTCTGGCAAGGGCATGACATTCACACAATAAGTGTTCCATAGTCTCATCCTCCTCGCCACACATTCTACAGTCTAAACTATCAGATAGTCCCATCTTGGCCAAGATATCCTTGACCCCGAAGTGACCAGTGAACACCCCAGATATGATTCTGAGTTGCTTCCTACTGGATTTCCAGAGTTTTCTGGTCCAGCCCGAGTCCACTCCTTCTATGAAGAGCTTAGAGTGCCTTAAGCCAGCCTCATTCCTCCACTCGTGTTGGTGTTTGGTTTTGGCGTAGGCTTTAAAGGCCGATATTATGGTCCCCTGCGAGAGTCCCACAAATGGTTCTGGACCTACAAAGTGATTTGTAGAGCCCCCTCTTGCAAGCTCATCTGCTCTTTCGTTGCCGATGAAGCCCTTGTGTTCTTCGTTTTCTTACTTTTTACTGATTAACAAAAAAAAAGTGATCAATGAAATACAACAATAATAAGAAAATATTTCCGAAACACATTTGTTATTAGTTTGTATTAGTAGTTCACCAAAAAAAAACCACGAACCAAGCAAATGCTTAGTTGACACAATAAACCTGCTCAGAGTGAGGATTTATTATTGCCGACACCCAGTACATTTGCAAAGGACTGTCACATCTGTCGCCAAACATTGTTAGTTATGGTGTTGGGACGGCCCTGGATTCAGCTTCGGGTTGACACGAGTTTTTTGCGCATTATGGCGTGGAAACCATCTACGCGGTTATTAGGTCCCCCGACTGCAAACAAAATATATTAAGTATTCCAATAAAATAAAATTTTAAAATATAATACCTCCGGACATGCGATCTGAAAAGTATTAAATAATCTTAATTAAGCCCATTTTTCCCATCCGGAAATAGTTGAACCCAGGCTAGCTCTTCAATTCTCCGCTCTATGAGAACACTGACTGGCGGTGCGGTTTTGCGCTGTATTTCACGCATCGGTAAGACGGTGTCATTATCATAAATGTTTTGACATATTACCTCCGCGATGCTCGGTACTGGAATCTCATTTGGCATTAACAGAGTAGTGCTTATTATTCCGTCATGAAGCTCTTTCGAATTGGCTTCATTTAATTGGTTCCCCTCAACAAACGCTGCGCTGTCTTCTTCTGTTGAATGTGACTTAACTATTGTGAGAGAAATTTAATACCTCTAACTCGACCCCACTGCCAGAACGAAATGCAGATGTTTTGATAAGGTATCTAGTGTTGGACAAATCATTACCATTGTACGACCAGCGCTAGGTGTGACGTGGCTTTTGGACCCCGAGAGTAAGAGTCACATAAGTTAAATTTTTGATTTTGTGAAATTACTGCCACGGAAATATCATTGCAAGTAACAATGCAAGATGTGACATCGTGATGCCTAAATAGCTCTTCCAGTCCTGCTTTAATACTAGTGTAATAGCCACAAAGTATGGTCGATGTAGGGTTCACTAAGCCTACTGCGGCCTCGCATCCAATATCCAGAGTATAACTTTTGGATTTTGGTAGCAATGGTAATATAATACAAGGCAACAACTCATCGGTAGCGAGATGGTCAGGCTATATATCTAGATTTTCGAGGCAAACCTTATAATATTTGTCACCAAACAGCAACACACGGTCAATATCTGAAGGTTTCCAGCCCTGTAGGGGATTTGAGGATGAATGTGCGATCGCGGCTGTTGCGTTGGCTGTGCATTGCTTGCCTCTGCTAGTCGAACTGAAAATATCACTGCCTTGATAGAAAGAACCTCTGAGAATGAAGAGAATATTGGAGATGAGTTCGATATTTCATGGTAATGAATCTCAGTATTTACTTCTTCCTCAGCGACTGGAGGTATTTCGATGATATTCAAATAAAATGCCTGTCAAACAAAATGATTTACATAATTGCCGATAGATAGCGCTATTAGTATTCTTATAGGCTGATATAAACTTGAATCGTCTTCCTATCGCTTGTTATACTTTAGTTTAATAATGTTTTTATATATTTGAACTCGAAATTTTTTCCTCTTTCATTTGATTCCCCACACGCTATGATAGCAAAAGTTTTTTTTTTAAAGTCAGTCACTTATTTGTATGTGACAGCCATCATATTTTTCTTTTTCATACAAAAGGTAGCCTATGTTACCCGGAGCATAATTTCGAATCGATTGACATCCGATTTATCAAAATCGGTTTAGTATTTAAAACGCTACAGTGGAACATACAAACATATAAACATAGACTGCTAAAAAAACATATCCCTTCCGTTCGGCACCCTTAGCGTGGGATTGAAGTGAGTCGCTTTACTACCGACGCTACCGCCTAGATTTAGTATGAAAAGTCTATACACCGCCCCTGGTGGTCACTCATAGAACTAAAAATCCAAACTGTAACGTGAGTCACTTATACATTACTTGATTCGCGATCGACTTCACGTTCGTTCATATAGTTTAATCGATTTTCCAATGTTCAACCTTATATCACTAGCATTTATCGTTTTAATTTAAATGTTTGTCGGTTATGACATTACAGAATACGCGCATCGCGACGTCGACAGTGTCGACTGTGGATACAATATGGCGGCGCGGGAGCCATTTATTTGCATTTTTAAAAACAAAATACGCGACAATCCGAATTTTGCGGATATATGTTGTCAATTCAAAACCATTATTTTTATAAGTTCTTTAATTTGAGATAAATTTCGATCGGATCTACGGTAACTCTTGACGGAATAATACGATATCACGGGCCATTTTGCAAGTGAAATAGTAAAGGAACTACAGTCGCGACGGTATTCTTCGATTCGAAATGTCTCACACTACCGATTGGTAGTACGAATCGAACGTTAAATTACGCATCGAAAACTAAACGCAAAGTGCCTAACGTTTTGCAGTTGGTTTCGTAGTCCAACGGCAGTGTGAGTTAGAAGTTTGACGGGTCGAATCGAAGAATACCGAAGCGAGATCGAAATCATTTCGAAGCGCGTTTACTCGATCTCGTATGTAGTTAACTAGTTACTTATCGTAAGGTTACGATTGAAACTCACGTTAGCCGTAAGGCTCTGCCGTTGTCGGGCAAAAATTACGCCCTTACAAGTTTACTTTTGATTGATTAGCCGTTGCGAACTAACAAAACGTAATGGCGCTAGGTAACCACATAATTTTTTTGAAAATGTGTTACTAAGCGATAAAAAAGAAACTGACGATACTTACCGATGATACGATATGCAATACTATTCCCAATTCCATAGACTCCATAATTGAGAATGGGAATACCTATAATAACCCTTCCGAAATAGTACAGTTATTTAACAATTCTTCTTCTTCTTCTTCTTAGCGCATTCCCACTTTAGGTGGGGTCGGCTCTCCTAGTTAGTTGGCGCCAAGACAATCTGTCCTGGGTTGTCGGGTTGGGTAAATTTTCCACTTTTAGTAGTTTCGTCATGCTGGTCCACCAGGTAGCAGGTGGACGTCCTCGACCTTTTTTACGTTCTGGTAGGCGCAACGCTTGTTGTACAACATGTTCCTGGTCTCTCCGCATTACATGACCATACCATCGAAGTTGGCTTTCAGCGAGTTTTTCAGTTATGGGGGCCACTTTGAAACTGCCACGTATGTATGTATTCCGAACTTTGTCCAATCGCGTCACCCCTCCCGACCATCGCAGCATCTTCATTTCATTCGTATGGAGTTTTTGCAGGTGTGTCTTATTTACTGGCCAACATTCGGCTCCATATGTCCAGCAATGGACGTCTTTCGGCTGATGAGGTAAATTTAATTATCGAGTGGGTCTTTCATTCCCTCCCTCTTAAAACTAATTAAACAGAAGAAAGTGCCCGTTAGCCTGTGGCTATAGCGGGACTTTCGATCCCAGAGTGGGGACAGTGACAATTATATTTTCTTACATGTGAATCTCCCCTACGCAGGAGGAGGATTATTAAAACAGACAACATTTTGGATCTATGTTTTAGCAATCTGCCTTTAATTGTGACACAATGTCAACCGATCTCAAAATTAGACGTTTATCACCCACCACTTTCAATTGATATCTTGGACCTGTATATCAAACCTTTAAAACCGGTCAAAACCCTTCGCTTTAACTTTTTTAAATGTGATTATCTAGCAATCAATGCACACCTAAGTAGTATAGACTGGGTGACAGTATTAAACACAAGTGACATCAACAAAGCTGTTGACAACTTCTATAATTAACTAAATGAGTGTTTTTTACAATTTGTACCTATGTCTTACCCTAATAATGATTCATACCCGATTTGGTACAGTTCTTCCCTCATCAAAATAATGCGCGAAAAATCAAAAGTACATCGACGATGGAAAAAATTCTCAAACCCACGTGATTATGATGAGTTCTCAATGCTTAGAGCTAGACAAAAACGTGTACAGGATGAATGCTTTCAGCGTTTTACTCGCAACACAGAATATTACATTAGGCGTTCCCCCAAATATTTTTGGAAGTACGTAAAATCTAAGAGGGGCTCACAAAACTTGAAGCACTAGGAATACATGGCGATTTACTCAGATGGGTTATATCATACCTTACTAATCGTTCCCAAGCTGTGGTTCTTGGTGGTTTCAGGTCTGATTACATCGGGATTCCCTCTGGCGTGCCCCAGGGCTCCCATCTCGGCCCTCTCTTCTATAATGCTTATATATTTGATATATATACATGTTTCAACACCGCACGCCATTTGTTATATGCAGATGATAAAAAAGTTTTTATGAGAGTAAAATCTTTAGCAGACTGCGAGCTCCTGCAGAGTGATCTTAATAACGTAGTCCAATACTACTCACAAAATAAGATCACTATCAGTTTAAAAAAGTGTCAATGTATAAGTTTTACCCGTAGCCCTAAGCCAATAATTTTCTCCTATAAGTTTAGAGACGCAGCGGTGAGCAGAGCTGACGTTGTGTGTGACCTAGGAGTGATGCTGGACTCCAGAATGACGATGAGAAATCATGTTGACTCTATTGTTAACAGATCCTATCGCAACTTGGGATTTGTAATGAGGACGTGTAAACCGTTTCAAAGTTTGTTAAGTCTAAAAATTGTATATTACGCATATGTGAGATGTATTCTCGAATATGCCTCTCCTATATGGTCAGTCTGTTACGCTATTCATAAAAATCGAATTGGAAGAATTCAGAAGAAGTTTGTGAATCATTTAAATTACAAATTTGACAAATCATCCCTTGGATACGTTGATAACTGTCGAAAATATAATATCCTAACACTTGAAGATAGACGAAAAATTGCTGACATGAGTCTACTTTTCGACATAATTAGTAATCGTTTGGATTGTCCTGAATTACTATCCGGCCTATCGTTTCGAGTTCCAAGGCGTACGCGACACAAGACCCTATTTCACGTTCCCTTTCACTCCACTAACAGAACTATGGAGCTAACGCTGTGTTGGCACGGATCCCTCGCTTGTATAACACCGAATTTTACATTGCTGATCCATTTGTAGGTTCAAAAAATAAATTTAAAAGTGATATTTATTCGATTTTGAACAAACATAAAGATAATACATAATATATGAATATGTATGTATATATACTAAACAAAGAATAATTTACCAATTCAACAAAAAAAAATACATATGCAATAGGATCATCCTGGCGTGGACATGTCAATCAATTTACTTCTTGATGTGTTCTTGGGTACTGGGTGTAATCACATGTGTACTTTACCGATCGATTTTTTACTTTTAATGAGAGTGTTGAATTAATATATTATACCATCGGTGGTGTTTCTGTTACTATTAGTAGTTTTTTTTTATATATTATTGTAAATCCTTATAGTCCAGGTTTAACTTCGTCTGACTTTATTTTTAAGTTATGTTAATTTAAGCTGTTAGTCTATTGTAGTCTAACTAACATTTGTTTTTTTTTAGCGTATTGTTAATTTTTTAGTTTTAGTTTAAAACCTGATTGAACATTTTCACTATGTTTGACTTACCTTGTTAATAGTTTCTTAAGTAATTTATGGATGACTGTTATTGGCCTTGTATTATGCAATTACCTAGTGTTAGTTATATCTACGGCTGTTGTTATCCTCAATACCAATAAATAAAATAAAAATAAAACAGTATTTTGGTGAGGCCCTTGGCAAAGGAATCCAGGGGTAGTGAGGGCGCGGCGGCGATAGTGGGGCACCACCTTGACGCAGGGAGAGCCTGCTTGGCTCCCTAGGCTGTGGAGTTGGTAAATGTATGAGTCAGCAACAGTAATCAGTGCGAATGGGGTAGTATTTGTCTGCGGTGTGTTAAGGGTGTCTGAGTGTGAAATTTTTGATGGCGGTGAGGTTGTGCTGGTGCTGGGCCAGCACAAAGAGCTTCGCTGCTCCTCCCTGGGTTGCTCAGATTTTAGTAGCAAGGGCGCAGACCTCGTCCATGTTGAAAACACAGGCGAGATCTGTGACGAGTTCAAGATCGGCCATAGCCGAAACTGGATTTGGGTTGGAGTCAGCGAAGCCCTCTGGCGGACCTGGGAAGCCGTGAAAGGGCCGTGTGTGGTGAGAGTGGTGTGTGTAGGGGGGTACATGTGCGTGGGAGCGCGCTCAGGGGCGGCATGCTGTGGCGCCGCAAGACGCGGGGGTTCTGCGGTGGGGGGGTCTGGTGGGGCTCTGAGCCGGGCCGGATGTTTGCGCGGGCGGGGGCAGAGGAGGGAACTTTTGACGGAGTGGGGGGTACGCAGCTTGCGATGAGGTCTCCGGGGCAGCTGGCTGCCTATTATCCCAGGCGTTATATCCGGGCTCCCTATAAGGGAACTCTCTAGGCTGAGCGGGGGGAGAACGAGTGTTTCCGGGGCGGGACTTTCGCGCTTTATCTTTGTGGGCTGAGACATCCACGGTAATTTGCTACATGGGGCCCTTACAATTGCTGCAGAGGGCGTCCCCATCCTTCTCTGGGTCGAGGGGCACTCCTTCCAGTGGTGGGGCCCCGCGCATTTGTGGCAGACGGAATCCAGTGCACAATTCTTTTCGGCATGGCCAACAAAACTGGCAAGGTTGAACGTTGACATTCCCTACGCCTACGATGTATTTTATTTTGTCGATGGACTTGCCCGCGTCAGTCCTGTCAAGCATGACCGCTATAATTTCATAAGGGACTTATGGCCTAAGGTGGGGTCTGTATAGCCTATGGTCTTCGCTAGCAGAGTAGCCCTGCTCGCGAATGTCCACTTGTATCAGGTCAGTGCTAAATTCTTTAGGGACGTTTTTAATGATGAACCTGTGCTGCTTTTCAGAGTTGGCATTGTGGGTGTAGTAACCCTTACCCAAAAGGGTTTTCCAGGCGAAGAAGGTTTCCTCATTGGGAGTGTAAATGGCTAGGCCGCCTGCGTTGCCCCCGATCAAGCGGGGGTCGGCTACGGCAATGCCTATATAGGCGCGCTATATAGGTGAGACGTCTCTGAGAAGCAGCATTGGGGGTTTTGGAGGTATTTTGGAGAGACTTGTCTTTGTCTTGTCGCCCTGAGTGAGAGTCGTCTATCTGTTGGGTCGTTTTGAAAGGTTAACGGATAGAGCCCCCGCGGGATCCTCTGTGGAGTAGGAGTGGCGTCTATGTCCATGTCTTTAACGGTGTCGACCGACCTAGTGTCTGAGTCACTTTGGTGTCCGTCATCGTCGGTGTAAGAGTCAGGCTCGAGTTCGTGTTCCCTCCTAGGGGATAGTTGGTCAGCATAAGGGGACAGCTGACCAGGATAGAGCTGGGTGTCCGGGGACTGAGAGGGGGCTTGCCCGAGAGAGGGCTGGGTGTCAAACGGGGACATTCTGCTGTTTGACGAGGTCGTTACTACATACGTGGTTGTCTGGGTGGGGGCCGTAACGGGGTCAGAGACAAAGGGGGTCGGGGGGGTCGCACTGATTAATGGCACTGACTCACCTGTGGTCCATTGGCGTGGGACGCGCGAAGCGCGAAGGATCCTTCGCTTGTCATAAACGGTGAGCCGCGCAGGGACAGGTGGAGGTAGGGCCCCACTAGCGGCTAGGAGGCGGTCCACTTCCGCCTTGAGTTGACGATCCTCTTCCTCCATAATGGGGGAGAAGCGCAAAAACACTTAAAGTCTTAACTAATGGAGTCCATATAATATACAGGGTGTGGCCTGTAATAGGAGCAATAAATTAAACGGTAGATTATTAAGCTTGTGAACAAATATTTCCACGTGGTTTTATTAAAAAAAAAAAAAAAAAAATATATTTTTCTTCAAAATAAAATGACTTGTATTGTTTTACTCTACTGGGGTGCTATAAGTAACTTTTTATTTATAAAACACTAAAAAAAATTAAATAAAAATTAAAAAACACAAAAATATATTTTGAAAACAAAAATGCAAAAACTATTATGACTCATTACATAATGTTACCTCAAAATCTGCATTAAAGGCCTCCACACACCGGTCGCGTGCGCGGGCCCGCACGCGACCGGTGTGTGGGGGTGGAGGCCTTCACTGCTGTGCTATGATGTCGTGGTGCCAAGATACATTACTTGGAGGTCATAACTTTCGATCAAAATTTCTCCGAATCCAAAAAATAATAAAATGAATGGGACACAAGGGGTTACTGCAAATGCTCTGAGGAAGCGTCCTTTTGAATATTTGCTCCTATTACAGGCCACACCCCGTATATGGACCATGTCGAAGAATATAACGGCTGGCACACCGTGGTGGTAATTACACAGGAATTTGCGCGCGGGTAAAACCTGGCGCTGGGGCGGAGGCCGTGGGTGGGGGCGCGCACGGGGCACGCGGTTCTGCGGACTGCTAGCAGCGGGGGCAACGAGGAGCGCGTGCGCTCGACTCGGCGGCGGTAGACAGAAAAAAAATTGAAAATAAAAAAAAATGCCGTCTGCTTCCGAGCCGACCGTAGTCGTAAAAGTAATAGCTGATTCCCCTCAACATGACATTGCTGATTTTTAAAACCAATTTTAATATGTTTAGCTGTTTTGCATAATTTGTTACGATTTTTGCAAAGTGTTTTTTAGACCTATGTTCGTGATTTTTTTCTATCAAGCGAAAGTCAAAAACTCAGGATTCGAATAGTTGATTTCCCTCGAAAAAGGCCTCAAGATTGCTAATTAATAATTTTATAATCCAAACAAACAAGAACTACGATTTTTTAAAAATCCTTTTACGGAGCTCACGTCGCCTTAACGTGCGCCGTTTTTCTCGGTCCCATTGGAGCCTAGACTTACTCATATTCATTTATTCATTGTATACCTAGTCATGTAGGTACAATAATGTACTTAACTGTCGATCGCCGAGCAATGTTGTGTATCACATAAGCCCCGCTATTCGGTCACCCACTAATATAAATATCTTGACGCCGCGATTCGTAGTAACTACTAGTAAGCGTAGGTAGAGGTCTATAGTTTCGTTAGGCGTGACGGGTGAGGTGAGACGCATGAGCGCGTTCCGAATAACAGCTTAGTATACGTCAAACATTCGAACGACTTCCCCTCCCAAAACGTCCTCCTAATATTCAACAGCGGATAATCACCATTGTAGCGTTTAAGTGAGTCGGTCTACACGCCGCGCCGCCGCGGATATCATACGCGTGTCAATATAAATGGCAGTACGGTGTTCTTTATAAATCAATGTTCATCAGGCACTCCGTCTGAACAGTGACAATAGTTAATTTCCCATTGCATTGCGCACAAGGTAAGTGTGATTAGATAATTATCAGTGAATTATGCTAATTAATTACTTGGCTCTGTGAGCTGTAGAACTCGGGAGCCTGTGTTTTTTTGAAAACATATTTTTTAACTTAAAAAATCTGAATGTACTAAAAATCTATTGTTATTATTGGAACTGTGAACAAAATTTTACAAGAATCGGTTTAGAAATGCAACCTGTAGAGGAGAAAAGCCGGACATCCGGACTATTCCGGACATACGAACGAATATTGGCCGTTCGCTACACTCGCTCGTTCAATTATAGTTTTAACTCTGCCGCGGTAGGTGGTGGGTTAGAGTAAGCACCTTCTCCTAGGTATTGTATGTGTCACCGATAAATAGTATAAGAATAAGTTTATTTTGGAACAACAACAGGCATATACATACATCATACAGGGTGGAATTTCATAAACTGTACATAATAAAAGGAGAAAAATTTCAGCCAATTTCATCGGCGAAACGGTGTTTTTTTTTTTTTCTAGTCATTAGTTTTTTTTTTACAGAATTTTTAAAAAATTTTGTAAAAACTCGGGTAATACACCTAATTCAGACGGTATAACTTTTGATCCATTGGTCCTAAAATGAAAATAAAAAATGCAGAGTATTACCAAGGGACAGGTTAATAATTCGTAATAACAATAAAAAACCAACTAGAAGAGAAAATCCGCAAAAAAAATTATTGTTTTTGAAAAATGGCTACAAAAATTACGAATTTTAAAAGAAAAACACAATTTTCTGAAAAAAACGCAGATTTAGTTACCATTTTTTTTGCTTAGTATTAAACCTCACTTAATGCCGATTCTAAAACCGTTTTTAAACTGTCTCAGACTTTGAAAAATACCACGCAAATGGGTACGTAAATCAAACCATAATTTTATTAATTTTAATCCTCTTAAAATCCTTAATGACCGTTTGTTCACAGGTAGTTGAAGGGTGTTATTGGGTTTTAGGTGGAAATAACAAATTACGTACTTAGTATTAATCCTCACTTAATGCCGATTCTAAAACCGTTTTTAAACTGTCTCAGACTTTGAAAAATACCACGCTAATGGGTACGTAAATCAAACCATAATTTTATTAATTTTAATCCTCTTAAAATCCTTAATGACCGCTTGTTCCCAGGTAGTTGAAGGGTGTTATCGGGTTTTAGGTGGAGATAACAAATTACGTACTTAGTATTAATCCTCACTTAATGCCGATTCTAAAACCGTTTTTAAACTGTCTCAGACTTTGAAAAATACCACGCTAATGGGTACGTAAATCAAACCATAATTTTATTAATTTTAATCCTCTTAAAATCCTTAATGACCGATGTTCCCAGGTAGTTGAAGGGTGTAATCGGGTTTTAGGTGGAGATAACAAATTACGTACTTAGTATTAATCCTCACTTAATGCCGATTCTAAAACCGTTTTTAAACTGTCTCAGACTTTGAAAAATACCACGCTAATGGGTACGTAAATCAAACCATAATTTTATTAATTTTAATCCTCTTAAAATCCTTAATGACCGCTTGTTCCCAGGTAGTTGAAGGGTGTTATCGGGTTTTAGGTAGAGAAAACAATAGGAAGAAAAGTAGTCCTAAAAATTGCGTAAATAAAATCATGTATTTTAATTAAAAGTCATAAATTCGATTGATAAACCTTTATTAAAGAAAAAACTTATTCTAGTGTTGCAAAGGGCGTTCCCTGTATGGTATTAATTGTTCAAAATGACCTCCTCTTTCTTGAAGGGACAATGTGGCCCGAGCTTGAATTTGTTGCGTAGTCCGTCGAATCATTCCCGGATTATTTTTTATTTCTTGTGCTGCATTTAAAATTCTGTCGTGCAATTCTGCTTCGGTATTGACGATTCTGTGATATACCCGTTGCTTCATATCACCCCAAAGAAAATAATCCAACGGCGTCATATCAGGCGATCTTGCAGGCCATCCAACGGGGCCGTCTCGGCCGATCCACCTATTGGGATATTGCTCATTTAAAAAATGTCGAACTCTTAATGCCCAATGAGCTGGGCATCCATCCATTTGGAGAAACAGGCGTTGTCTCACATCTAACATCACATCTTCCAAAAGTTCTGGGAGCTCGTCTCTCAGTAACAGTAAAAATCTGTTGGCGTTCAAAGTATTCGGTAAGAAAACTGGTCCAATCAATTGATCGTCGAGTACCGCTGCCCAAACGTTTATGGAGAATTGGTCTTGAAAATTAGATGGTCTTACTAGGTTTGGATTATCGTGAGCCCATGTGTGTAAATTTCTGAAGTTAGTTATTCCCGTATGAGTAAATCTTGCTTCGTCCATCCATAAAATTCTTCTAGTAAATTCCGGATCCCTTCTGATATTGCCAAGTATCCAAGTCGACATAACACACCTAACGCGGGCATCGCCAATTTGCAAATTTTGTACCCGTTGATAATGAAATGGATGCAGTCCTTCCTTCTTCAAAATTTTCCAGACAGAGAATTTTGAGATTCCGTGCCTCAATGCCAAGCGTCTTAGACTCGTGGTTGGGTCCGCGTACAAGTCTCTGAGAACTGCTTCTTCTATGGCAACATCAATTATGTTTCCTGGCTCTCGGCGATCTCGGCCACCGTATCCCAGGCCAATATTGCACAACCGGCGATGAACTTCTTGAAAGTGGCGAGCAGCAGGTCTTGGAACGTCATTAGGATACTGCTCCAAATAGGCGATACACGCAGCTCTTGCAGATCCATGGCACAATCCATAATAATAGTGCATGTTGGCTATTTGTAACGGCGAAAACTCTCGTAAGCGGGGCATGATGATTCAAACTGAACAAGTACTGGAGTAATCAAAGAAGTGGCGAGCAAAGACAAGCAATTGCGATTTGCGAGCGACTGAATAGTTGACCTATTGCCCAATGCCTTTATACCCCTCATGTTATCTCCACCTTCAACCCAAAAACACCCTTCAACTACCTGGGAACAAGCGGTCATTAAGGATTTTAAGAGGATTAAAATTAATAAAATTATGGTTTGATTTACGTACCCATTAGCGTGGTATTTTTCAAAGTCTGAGACAGTTTAAAAACGGTTTTAGAATCGGCATTAAGTGAGGATTAATACTAAGTACGTAATTTGTTATCTCCACCTAAAACCCGATTACACCCTTCAACTACCTGGGAACATCGGTCATTAAGGATTTTAAGAGGATTAAAATTAATAAAATTATGGTTTGATTTACGTACCCATTAGCGTGGTATTTTTCAAAGTCTGAGACAGTTTAAAAACGGTTTTAGAATCGGCATTAAGTGAGGATTAATACGAAGTACGTAATTTGTTATCTCCACCTAAAACCCAATAAAACCCTTCAACTACCTGTGAACAAACGGTCATTAAAGATTTTAAGAGGATTAAAATTAATAAAATTATGGTTTGATTTACGTACCCATTTGCGTGGTATTTTTCAAAGTCTGAGACAGTTTAAAAACGGTTTTAGAATCGGCATTAAGTGAGGTTTAATACTAAGCAAAAAAAATGGTAACTAAATCTGCGTTTTTTTCAGAAAATTGTGTTTTTCTTTTAAAATTCGTAATTTTTGTAGCCATTTTTCAAAAACAATATTTTTTTTTGCGGATTTTCTCTTCTAGTTGGTTTTTTATTGTTATTAAGAATTATTAAACTGTCCCTTGGTAATACTCTGCATTTTTTATTTTCATTTTAGGACCATTGGATCAAAAGTTATACCGTCTGAATTAGGTGTATTACCCGAGTTTTTACAAAAATTTTCAAAATTCTGTAAAAAAAAAACTAATGACTAGAAAAAAAAAAAAAACACCGTTTCACCGATGAAATTGGCTGAAATTTTTCTCCTTTTATTATGTACAGTTTATGAAATTCCACCCTATAAGGCTTAGATCTAAAGAAGGAATCTAGTGTTGCTTCAAAAAAGGAGTCCACTCAGCATGAGTCGAGACACAGTGCAACGACGCTGATTTTCAGTGGATCCGTTAAACTAAAACTAACTTATTAACCTATATAATAGATATTAACCTAAGAATATACATACTGTACGGTATACAGAGATAGTCCACGCTATGTCCAGCGAAAACCAAACCAAAACCTGAGTTGCAACTCGGTTGAAGTAGCGACTAATGAAGTGTTAATTCTGAGATCCTTGAGGAATCGACGGAACTCCTCAAATATGTATAATATTTAAGTGGACTATATAGCGACTTGGGTTTTTTCTGAAATAATCAACGCATTTGCTCTTGCGGAAAGCAGTTCATGTGGTAAATTGGAAAGGAAATGTGGAAATTTTCATGTGGCTTGGCGAAATACTGAATTGAAGTCGGTTTAGTTATATTTTGTTTTTTAAAGTAGCTATCATAGGTAAATATTGACATCATATTAGGTATATATGTGGAAAGGTACATTCAATAAGTCAGATTCAGATAATTAATTAATAAATGTACTTTTAAATTACATGTCATTAAAAAAATACACAACTAAATTTATAATAGTGTAGTGGTAAAGTGGAGTAAGTATTTGTCTAATAATATTTGACATTTACATAATGATAATTTGTCCCACCCTTATTTATGTGCAAGGTGTTCGGGTCAACGGTTTTGTGTAGGTAGTAGAAATGTCAAGTCAATGAGCAATGTTTTAAGGTTTTTTGGAAAAAAAATGTGTCGCTTTTTGAGCTTTTGATATCTAATGGAACACAGTTAGGGTTTGCAAGATCCGCCAATATTTTGGATCCGGATATTTCGGATATTTCAATTCAACAGATCCGGATATCCGGATCTTTCGGATAATACGGATCCACAAGGTTTTTTTTGGTATAAAGTAGGAATTGTAAGTTTAAATCAAGAACAACCAGGGGTAATCAACGTAACGTTCCAAACGCGCGTTAGCTATCGAATTGTCATTTTCCCACATAAAATTTGACATGTAGATCTACCTTACGTGCGTACAATGCGTTACGTGATTGACCACAGCAGGTCGAGTTAACTCCGTACCTGGTGCTCGTACATATATTTCAATGAGCTCTATGTACCGGAGTTAATTCAATAGGGTTGTAACTAGGTATCAAACCTAGGAGGAGAAATTGACAATGTGATCCGGACGAGGAAAAAGGTGTTTGTCTAGCAGGGGGCATTCCTTTAGGCAAGACTGTGTCTGGATATGGCAAAAACGGTGAACGGGCATTAATATAGCGTACCATGCTTATTATATTACATGATCATATTATAGGTCAAGATCATATTAAAAATTTTAAAAAAATATTACAAGTATTAAACGTAGGTATTGTTGCTGTATTTACTTTTTACTTCCTGGGTCAACTATACTTCTTAATCATTTCTATAGGTTTATTTAACTAAACTAATCCCCTTATTCATAAAACTTAAAATGGCTGCTAAATAAAATGTGCTTTGTCCACTTCTTACGAACACAAATGTCAAAGTGACAGATAAGGACAAACGAAATTTAACGCCATTTTATAGTATTTTATGCAACTGTTGTATAAGAAAGGTCTTAAAACGCGAGTGGCGTGGGTTGCGATGCGAGCCTTGGCGAGCATCGCAATTAAAAACGCCACGAGCGTTTTTAGACTAGTTATAAACCGTTGCATACAATACTTTTTCTACGACAAATTTTAAATAAATACCTAACAGACTACAGAATAGTTAAACTTTTCAGGCAGCAAGTTTTCTATTCGTACTTTTGCTACTCACACAATTTCTTTAGGAGTGCAGTTATTAATTTCTTCGACCATATTAAAAGGAACGTACACTTTTGTCTTCACAAACACGAATAAAATCTTAATAGTTTAGGACTAATAGTTTATCATCTTTCATCTTTTCATTTTGAACTGTATTTTGGAGGGAAATCGGAAATGTGACAGCTCTTGTTTATGGTTTGTTTTGTTTTTAATTTGTTTGCACTTGCCATCCAAACCAAACCGAATCCGGACCCGGACCGAATTCGAACTGTTTATTTTTATAAATAATTCCAAGAATTTATAAAACATGTAATTTAACACACAATAGATGATGATTTATTATTATTGTAGTAAATAATTTATAATATACAAATATTAAATCGTAAATAAATACTTTTATTTTGAAATATTTGTTTATGAAGTTGGCACCACAGCAATATAGCGGCCGATTTAAAAAAAAGTTAAACAGTGCTTTTATGAAAAATGTATGAACCAATAAAGTACGCTAAACAGTTCGTTTTTGGGCCATAGAGCATAGAGTGTTTCGACGACTTATTAGTGGTGTCATTGTATTTGAGCTACAGCCTATATAAATGACAGATAACGGTACAGGAGTAGAAAAAATAGTTAAAATAGGCTTGTTGAACGTTTATGAATACGGGCGTAAGTCTTTAGTAGGTAGATATATAGGTAACATTGGATTTATAATAATTACTTTGTGTCTTTGCCTACGGTGAATTAGTGCATTTAAACCAACGCCAACTTTCGCCATGAAACTGCGGCATTTTTACTAGTTTGTAGTATGTAGGTTTCATTAGTTTTTGTGACTAATAAATTAAAAACAAAAATAATCTAGTCTGGGATGATGAAGTGGCGAATAAAAACAGAGATTGAGTTATCTACCATTCGGTTTTCAGCGTGGACTCGGTAAAAACTTCATTTTGTAGCCGTATTTTCGGTTTTCATGGTTGTATTTTAAGGATCCGTATTATCCGAAAGATCCGGATCCAAGAACCTGTAAGATCCGGATCCGAAATTCGGCGGATATCCGGATATTTCGGATATCCGGATATCCGGATTGCAAACCCTAAACACAGTTGTATATGTTGGGTCCGACAACGCTGAGCGCTGCGCGAGCCTTCGCTAGCCGCTGCGGCGTCGCCACCAGCCCTCCTATTCTGTAATTTGTTTTAAGCTCACGTCAACGTTCACCCACAATTATACCTTGACACCGCGATTAAGCGAAGGTAGAGGTCTAGTTTCGTAACGGGCGACCGGCGGGGTGAGACACATTAACGCGTAGCGAATAACAGCCCCGTAGCGGTTCAAGCGGTTGCCTGCGTAAAGTCCTCGTGCGCGTCGGGTACTTATCTAAGTTAGATCGTTCATTCTCACATGCTGTCAGTATGTACACGCTTGGTAAAGTTAAAATCTTTACATTTCTGAAGATGTCTTTAGCTGGATGGAAAAGCGGTTTTTGCGCGATTATGCGTAGTGCCCGTCTCTGTATTTTAAACACTCTGTTCCAACTAGCACACGTAGCCCATAGTTCAACGCCTTGAATTAAAATGGAGTGGAAGTACCCAAAGTAGGTTTTCTTAAATTACCAGGTGACAGGGTGGGTGTGAGCCTGGATAGTGCGTAGCACGCTGAGGACAGCTTGTCGCACATGTGGACGATGTGCGCGGCCCATGCTAGCCCGGAGTCGATCATGCATCCCAAGTATTTGGAAGCTTCTATTTGTGGAACAGGGGGTATCATTAAATTTGTTGTTACGTTTAGTGGGTCCTGTTTCTTTTTTAATTTGAAATGAACTATGTTTGTCTTTTCGACGTTAATTACGACATCTGATTCATTACTTGGGATAGTTTAGATTTTAAACTATCGACATTGTCAGCGTTGATTATTATGCAAGTGTCATCGGCAAACATCACGTACCTACTCGGAGCCGGCACATGCAGTTGTAATGTCGTTTACAAGAATTAAAAACAGGTTATTTCCCATTACGGATCCTTGGGGGACTGCGGAGTTGCCTATATTTTCAAGGTCAGACTTTATGTTAAGGACGTAAGTGTTTTGTCTGCGATTTCCTAGGAACGAGCCAATGACGTCATGAAAGCCCGCATTACCATAGCAAGACAGTTTAGCAAGCAGAAGAGAGTGGTCGATCATCTCGAAGGCGCGCGACAAGTCGCAGAACACAGCTGCGACCTGCCGCCCGCCCTCGAGGTGGGCAGTTACGCGCCCACGACGTCGCGCGTCGCGTCCACGGACTCCACGGTGGACCGCCCAGTCTTTTACGTGTATTGCTGGCGATTTAACAAGTTATGTGAGGTGATATGTTTCATTGATCGGTTGCTTATCATCCGGTCAAATATCTTTGATATGACGGGTATCAGCGATATTGGATGGTAATTTTTAGGTAGACACATTTCGCCTTTCCCTTTATAAATAGGTTGAACTTTGATTATTTAAGGGTATCCGGGTATATTCCGGCGTGAATGCATTTCTTCAATAATAACAAAAATAGTGAGATAACGGTTGGTGGCAGGCAATCTATAATTCGAGTTGACATACCATTAATGCGTGCGCGCGCAGCATCCCTGGTGCGCAGGGTGCGCCGCAGTCCCAACAGCATTCTGCGCATGATAGCGGACAGGGTTGACTGTCCCTACATGTCACACTGCGAGGGACTACACTCCCCTGTCAGTGTTGTTTTGTTTGAAATGTAAGTTTAGCTGTAACTACTAACCCCCTAGTTTTGTAAATTCTACTTACAACATGTGTCCATGGTTTATAGCTCCTTGCGCTTTATTTTCTTACACACTATCACCATTTCGTCTAGCGTTTGATGCAGTTAGATCGGAGGCGCGACGGATAGGTATTGTTCTAAATATGCAAGTGCGGTGCGGGCGCACGGAGTGTAGTCATTTACGTTAAGTATCAATATAATACCGGTTTAATACCAACAATATCAATATAATACCGGTTTAGCGTTGGTGACACGCCACCAGCTGACTTGTTTACAAGTAGGTACGTCGATCGCACCGCCCTTACCATTGGTATTTTCGCAAGTTTCCGCCGATATTACACGCCATGCACTTCTACACATGTCGTCAGTACTGTTTGATATAAGGTCGTTAAAGAAAACGCTACGTTTTAAAGTTGTCCAGTATTCAGACTCCTGTTTCTGCAGCGTCAGCCGGTCAGCGCATGACTCAGCATTGTCGGGTTGTAATGATGAAATATGCTTAATTTTTCGAATATTTTTCCGTATATAATATATTTCCATAGACACTTGGAAAGCTTCCTTGCACATACATACATACGTAAAATATATGTATCTCTTTCACACACTATATCCTTCTCTCTCGCTCCAAAGCTAAACGGTTTGTTCGCTTTAGGGTCGCTTAGCAGCTGTTTAATGTGTACCTAAGTACCTATCCATGAAATTTGTGACCAATTGCAAATCTCGAATTAAATAATAGAATTAAGGGAACTATACTATAATGACTGCAAGTTTTACATATCCGGCTAGAATATTAACGATCTTTATCTATCCAAATATCATAAACCCTCCATGATACGTTCAAGAACCGCACATTATGACCACCATAAAAATAGACTGTTTTGTTAGAACAAATTTCTTATCTGTGTAAATGTTATTATTGCTAAATAATAACATCGATTTCGATAATATTATTTCATTCAAATTTCGAACGTCTCAAAAACAAAGAAATTCTATTCTAATATCAGTCGAGATGACGTTTAGTTCGAAATGAATTGTCAATTTGCATACAAATTTGACAAATGTCGCACGTAAGTAAGATATCGAACGATATGACAGTTGGATCCGACTCCAGTTTGTCTCTGAATTAAAAAAGAACTATGACAGCTGCCAGAAAACATAGCCGCGATGCCGGTCATAATATGCGGCTTCTGAATGCATCATGGAGGCTTATGATATGTGGATTGATAAAGTAGTGTATGTAACTATACATAATTAGGCATTAAGATACTCGTGTGATGTTATTATGAAATCGACTGCATGAAGACCAGCAAAGGTCCAGACGCCGAGTAGTACGAATTCCTTTATCTAGGGTTCAACGTGGAAATCGTTTAAGTTTTTGCCGCGAACATTCAGATTGGAGCATGAATCAATGGGGTATGGTGCTCTTCACAGATGAGTGTAAAGTGAAGCTTTGTAGTGATGATCGGCGGATTAGAGTATGGAGACGACAGGGTGAGAGATTTTCCGATGTCTGCATCAAGGAAATTGACCGCTTTGGAGGTCCTAGTGTGATGTTTTGGGCTGGGATTAAGTTACAAGGCAAAACTGAGCTGGTTTTCTTAAATCAAGTAACTGCACAACGGTACATCGATGAAGTCATCAGGCCTCATGTGATTCCATTCTCACAGAGAGTGGGGCCAAGGTTCTGGTTCATGCATCATTGTCATGCATGAACCAGAACCCTGGCCCCACTCTCCCACTCTCTGGTCCCACACACAGCTCGGGCCACTCAGACTGTACTGGATGACTCCCATATTCGTGTCCTACCATGGCCAGCGTATAGTCCGGATTTAAATCCAATAGAGCATATGTGGGACCAATTATAACGAAGGGTTAGGGAGCATGAGCAAGAGGTTCACAACCAGCAACAGCTTATGGATGCTCTGAAACGTGCGTGGGAAGAGATACCTGATGAAAACATCAGAAACTTAATCGAGAGTATGCATTCAAGGCTCCAGGAGTGTGAAAACAGGAGATGAGGACACACCCGTTACTAAACCATTAAAAAAAACAGCTTGTGTCAGTTTTTGTTTTGTTTTGCAAAGAGTTTCTGTTTAGTTTTTGCTATTGACAATGGCCTAATTTCATGTTAATTGAAATAAGTGGAACAATTGACTACACAATTAAATGGTTATTAGCATAGGCCCCTATTTTCTTTTGAGTAGTATATTACTATGATAGTCACCATAGTGGCGGCGCGTGAAAATGTTCCATGGGCAACCCGGAGCAAAAAAGTTATAAAAGAGTTTAGAGTCAGTATATAACTATAGGCTTACCTAAAAATAAAATTTGGGCAAACCGGTGGAAATCGGCTTGTATGGGCGCTCTGCCACTGATAGTCACTTAACCGTGACAATTCACCGTAGGTTACGTTGTCAAGTAACCATGGACCGAAGCGGCGACCCACAAATGTAGGTACAGTCACTACCATTAATATCTGCTATAACAAAGGCGACAAAGATATCTGATACGATGTCGTAACGGCACCAGAAATGGAGTCGTGCGTGTCAGATTTGTGCGTGCTTTGTTGTACTAGATATTAATGCTGGTGACTGTACAGCAAATTGCCATTGTCACGTGACAAGTGTCACGTGATATCGATGTCATGGACCATACGATAACGTTTTCATACCAATCATAGGAAAACTATACAATATTCTAACAGTATAGGACCCTATTTCATAGGTCCTGTCTAGGTACCTAATTAATGTAATGCATGTAGAGGTAGACCTTGATCTCACCATGACTTAATAATGGTACTTATAAAGTGAGGTAGTGTTTTAATGCTTACGTATTTTCTATAAAAAAAATGTCTGATAATTGGAGTTTCCATATAAAAGTCAAAAAGTCAACAATTTTTTTTATTTAACCTGCATATGAAGACCCCAAACCGCTCTGGACCAGCGTGGAGACTACTGCCCATTTCTTTACATCTATGAGAGGATATCCCAGCAGTGGGACGTGGATGGACTGATGATCATGAGCATTCGATCATGAATCATGATTTTAAGCATCGAAGCTTAAATGGGTCCATTCAATTAGTAAGTAAGTAAGTGTTTTATTTGTAAACATAGGTAATTACAGTGGTTGTCTTTTTTTTACAGTTTCACTATGTTTTGCCAATAGGCGTACAAAAACTTTGAGCTTAATACTAAATAAGTACCTTATACCTACTATCATGCAAACAAAATTCAGGTGCCTTTGTACAAATTATAATTATACAGTAAGGTCAGCAATGGAAGTTAAACAAGCTGTGATAAAAAAGATATATAGGTAAATGAATGTATTAGTGCATGTCCGGTCTTAAGAATGTCAATTAAATATGTCAAGTATAATTATAAGAGAAAAAAAAAATATTAAAAGAGTCAAAGAAATGACAACCTAATTTATCATTAATATAATCTGAAATGGAATATTTATATGTATATTTTTATCTGAAATGGAATAATAACATTTATGTATTAATAATGTCATTAATTTATTTCTTAATTCTAACAAACTTTGTAACAGCCACAGAATCTATACTTTTCTCTTCATAATTGCAATTGATTTACGTTGACAGGATTGTATTATCTTGGTCTTGTCCAGGTTTATCAATAAATTATTAAAATTAAGCCATTTAACTATGTCCAAAATAGTTTCATTAATTTCAGATTCATATTTACAACTTTCATTACATTCAATAATTACGGTACTATCGTCGGCAAATAGCACCATGGGGTATTTGATATGCCGTGGAAGGTCATTTATATAAAGTAAAAAAAGCAAAGGGCCAAGAACACTTCCTTGCGCCACACCACACCTTATTCTCCGCCGTTCAGAACGGTACGTCTGTCCATGTTTTCTATATAATAGGTTGTACAAGATCGAATATTGCCATGTTTATTGTTTTCTGTCTCCGAAAACCTTTTTGTTCTGATGCTAGTAGGTTATACAGGGTGGAATTTCATAAACTGTACATAATAAAAGGAGAAAAATTTCAGCCAATTTCATCGGTGAAAAGGTGTTTTTTTTTTTTTCTAGTCATTAGTTTTTTTTTTACAGAATTTTGAAAATTTTTGTAAAAACTCGGGTAATACACCTAATTCAGACGGTATAACTTTTGATCCAATGGTCCTAAAATGAAAATAAAAAATGCAGAGTATTACCAAGGGACAGGTTAATAATTCTTAATAACAATAGAAAACCAACTAAAAGAGAAAATCCGCAAAAAAAATTATTGTTTTTGAAAAATGGCTACAAAAATTACGAATTTTAAAAGAAAAACACAATTTTCTGAAAAAAACGCAGGTTTAGTTACCATTTTTTTTGCTTAGTATTAAACCTCACTTAATGCCGATTCTAAAACCGTTTTTATACTGTCTCAGACTTTGAAAAATACCACGCAAATGGGTACGTAAATCAAACCATAATTTTATTAATTTTAATCCTCTTAAAATCCTTAATGACCGTTTGTTCACGGGTAGTTGAAGGGTGTTATTGGGTTTTAGGTGGAAATAACAAATTACGTATGTAGTGTAGGTAAGCACCTATTTATGTTAACCTCTTTATTTGCTGGTATAGTGATCTGTCAGCTGACAGGCTTTGTCTTCGAATACAATCGTTATCATGACTGGAGCTAATTTCCTTTATCTCCCTACATTTCATTGGCGAACGAGGATTAGGGATTAATTTTGAGCGGGAGTAAAGCGAAAAAAAAATGTCGATCGGTAAAATCGGTGAGTTTCACGCTGCGACGGGCAACTGGTCGTTGTACGTCGAGCGGTTAGAGATGTTCTTCAAGGTGAACACAATCGCCGAGACTTTGTGGTTGCCTACGTTAATCGCCGTTGTGGGTGACGAAACATATGAATTAGTAAGTAATCTAGTTAGCCCGAAGAAACCGGCGGATTTGACCTACAAACAAGTAACCGAGGCTCTTAGTAAACATTTACAGCCAAAGCGCTCGGTAATGGCGGAAAGATACCGTTTCCGTCAACGGAGGCAGAACGTAGATGAGAGTATCACTCAGTATATCGCTGAGCTGAAGAAAATGGCCAAGTTTTGTGAGTTTTCTTCGGGACTTGAGGAAAATTTGCGTGATCAGTTTGTGTGCGGCTTAAATAATGACGTTATCAGACAAAGGTTATTTGCGGAGGACGGCTTAGAATACGAACGTGCCATACAGCTCGCCGGTTCTTTAGAGGCAGCGGAGCGGGATGCGGCGGTCGTGGAGCAAGCGGGACCGAGCGGGAGCGTCGGAGTCCTGAAAGAGGGTGCGGGCGCGGTACACGCGCTGGCAGCAAGGGCCGGGCACGCGCTGCGAGGACGCGGCCAGTGCGGGAGCGCGGGGCCGACACCGACACGACGCGGGGGCAATGCAGCCCTGTGCGATGTCTGCGGTGCAACCGACCATGTCAACGCTGGCTGCAGGTTTAAGAATTTCGTGTGTCGTTTGTGTGGTAATAAAGGCCACCTCAAACGAGTCTGTCCGGAGCGAGCGGGTGCGGCCGGCAGAGGAAAGGGCCGCTCGGCCGTGTACACCTTGCAAGCATCGGCAACTGCGGAGTCTAGTGAAAACAGCCTGGTTGAGGACTATGAGCTAGAGGGCGATCTTCATCAGCTGTGCTTGAACAGTTACAAACCGGTGAGCATTGATTTAGATATCGATAATGTAAAGATAGGAATGGAAATCGACACAGGAGCGGCCGTTTCCTGCGTAAGCAAGAGTACTTACTTGAAGTATTTTAAGCATAGGCCGATCAGTAAGTCTGACATGGTTTTCAGATTTTATGATGGCACGAAGGTTAAACCTTTGGGTATTATCAAGCCGGTGGTTAAATACCAGGGTCAGGCAAAAGCTTTAGAGTTATTTGTGGTCGACGGGGGGTCAACTTCACTTTTAGGTCGGCACTGGCTAGCCGAGTTAGGTATTAATACTCCAACTTTCAAAAGTATTAATATTAACGAGTTCTCAAACTCGAAGACGGAATGTTGTAATGTATCGGTTTTAATTGACAGGTATAAGGAGCTATTTAGCGACGGACTCGGGCGGTTTACGGGCAGTAAGGCAACGTTGCGGGTGCGCGAAGGTGCCGCGCCGGTGTACTGTCGGGCGCGCCCCCTGCCGTACGCGATTAAGGATCAGGTCGACCAGCAGCTTGACGACATGCTGCGAGAAGGTATTATCGAGCCTGTAGACACTTCAGAGTGGGCCACTCCCTTAGTTCCCGTAAGGAAACCGGATGGTAGCTTACGTTTATGTGCTGACTATAAGATAACGTTGAATCCCGTCTTACAAGTGGACAGGTTTCCGCTGCCCAGGATAGACGACTTACTGGTAGGGCTAAACGGCGCGCAAGTATTTTCTAAGATAGATCTCTCGCAGGCCTATAATCAAGTGGAATTAGACGAGGCGAGTAAAGAGTTTACGGTTATTAATACTCATAGAGGCCTGTTTAGATATAATCGCTTAGTATTTGGATTATCGTCTAGCCCAGGAATCTTCCAGCGCGTTATGTCAAACCTGTTACACGATATTCCTAATGTGGAGTTCTTTCTCGATGACATTATCATCGCAACAAAAACGGAGAAGGAGCATTTGGAGACGTTAGAGCGGGTATTTAACAGGTTGCATAGGCACGGGTTGAGGTTTAAGAAAGGGAAGTGCCTGTTTATGGTCGATCAAGTCAAGTACCTAGGGTATATTGTTTCCAAGGAAGGCTTAAAAGTAGACCCTAGTAAAGTCGAAGCGATAACGAAAATTCCAACGCCCAGCAACGTTAGTGAAGTCCGGTCATTTGTAGGGTTAGTAAATTTTTACGCAAAATTTGTCAAAAATATCAGTACAGTGTTAGCTCCGCTATACAACTTGCTAAAAAAAAACGTTACGTGGAAATGGTGTACCGACTGTGAAAATTCGTTTCGTGCAATCAAAAATATTCTAACAGGGGCAGATGTGTTGGTGCATTATGATCCGAGTAAACAACTGATCCTGACCTGTGATGCGTCCAGTCGAGGAGTAGGGGGTGTGCTCACCCAACCTGGAAGGGGAGGAATCGAGCGACCGGTTGCTTACGTGTCGAGATCTCTAACAGATGCGGAGAAAAATTATTCGCAGATTGATAAGGAGGCGCTAGCCATTGTTTTTTGTTTACAAAAGCTCCACCAGTACTTGTATGGGAGGCGTTTTATTTTGCGCACGGATCATAAACCATTAGTCAGCATCTTTGGACCTAAACATGGCGTTCCTACTATGGCAGCTAGTCGTTTGCAACGGTGGGCTATTAAATAATCGGCGTACACCTACGACATAGAATATGTAAATACCAAACTGAATGGCGCGGACGGCTTGTCGCGTCTACCGTTGACGAGGAATACTAGTGAGGACTCTCGTGAAGTTCCGGAACAGACTTACTTGCACTTCGCTCAGGACGCATTGGCGTTAGAATATAATACTATTAAAAAATATACACAACGCGACCCGGCTTTGAGTCGTATATTAGGGTATTTAAGAGATCAGTGGCCGGATGTAAATGATATTAAAACCATGCAACCTTATTTTACTCGTAAAGAGGAGCTATATGAAGAACTGGGCTGTATTATGTGGGGCCATAGAGTCGTTATTCCGGACGCTTGTCGTAGTAAGGTTTTACTCGAGTTGCACGACTGTCATATGGGTATTGTTAAAACGAAAGCTTTGGCTAGGAGTTACGTTTGGTGGCCAGGGATCGACGAGGCCATTGAAGGTCTGTGCCGCTCCTGCGCCGTGTGCGCCGCGGAGGCGGATGCGCCGCCGAGACAAGCACCGAGTCTGTGGCCTTGGCCTAACAAACCTTGGTCGCGGGTGCATCTGGACTACCTGGGGCCACTCTTCGGAAGGTTATATTTAGTAATGGTAGACGCAGGTTCAAAATGGTTAGAGGTTTTCGAGGTTCCCAGCACGGCAGCGCAACATGCTATCGCAAAGTTGAGCGAGACTTTTGCGCGGTGGGGAATACCGAAACAGATAGTCTCGGATAACGGGCCCCCGTACACTAGTGAGGAATTAGCTACCTTTTTGAAGAAGCAGGGGGTAGAGCATATTTTTGCCGCACCGTACCATCCGGCGTCGAATGGGGCCGCGGAGAATGGAGTACGTACGGTGAAGCGGGTTATTCGTAAAGCAGTACGACAAAAAATTAATGTTAACTTAGCTCTAAATACGTTTTTACTATATTATAGGAATACGGAGCACTGTACTACGGGAGTAAGTCCAGCAGCGCTTATGTTAGGTAGGCAGGTTCGCACGAAATTGGACGCTTTGAGGCCCGACTGTAAATCCAATGTTCGTATGGCACAAAAGCGACAGGAACGGAACAGTGGTGGCACGTTGGAGCCCGCTTATGTGCCCGGGCAACAAGTGTGGGTGCGTCAGTATCAGGGAGGGACGAAGTGGGTTCCGGGTGAGGTTACACAGCAGTTAGGTTCTAGGGATTACCAAGTATTAGACGAGCAGGGTAAGTCAGCACATAGGCACAGGGATCAATTGAAGCGGAGAACTAGGAATTCTTTGATATGCCCAAGTTCTTCCTGCAGTCAGGAGAGCGGCCCACCTTTAGTAGAAGAGGTTCGATCATCGATCGTTGCCGGTTCTGGGGTCGTTAGGTCAGGATTGACCACCACGATGGCTGACAGTACACCGGGTGCGCCATCTATTACGCAGCCCTCTACTAGCTCGGCTGCGGTCACACCTGAGCCATTAGCTTCGGGTGGGGCATCGAGCCCGCCGAGAGCCTTAATGTCCCCACCGCGACCTGTACGTCAATGTAGATTGAATAATCCGCCTTGTTATAAGTCATGATGATGTATTCCTTTATTTAACATACTTAGTTAGCTTTCAGTGTTTGTTACTTTGTTCTACGTCATGGTAGTTTCTTGTACCTTATGTTGTGGTCAGCTAAATAAGAGTGGAGGTGTAGTGTAGGTAAGCACCTATTTATGTTAACCTCTTTATTTGCTGGTATAGTGATCTGTCAGCTGACAGGCTTTGTCTTCGAATACAATCGTTATCATGACTGGAGCTAATTTCCTTTATCTCCCTACATTTCAACGTACTTAGTATTAATCCTCACTTAATGCCGATTCTAAAACCGTTTTTAAACTGTCTCAGACTTTGAAAAATACCACGCTAATGGGTACGTAAATCAATCCATAATTTTATTAATTTTAATCCTCTTAAAATCCTTAATGACCGCTTGTTCCCAGGTAGTTGAAGGGTGTTTTTGGGTTGAAGGTGGAGATAACATGAGGGGTATAAAGGCATTGGGCAATAGGTCAACTATTCAGTCGCTCGCAAATCGCAATTGCTTGTCTTTGCTCGCCACTTCTTTGATTACTCCAGTACTTGTTCAGTTTGAATCATCATGCCCCGCTTACGAGAGTTTTCGCCGTTACAAATAGCCAACATGCACTATTATTATGGATTGTGCCATGGATCTGCAAGAGCTGCGTGTATCGCCTATTTGGAGCAGTATCCTAATGACGTTCCAAGACCTGCTGCTCGCCACTTTCAAGAAGTTCATCGCCGGTTGTGCAATATTGGCCTGGGATACGGTGGCCGAGATCGCCGAGAGCCAGGAAACATAATTGATGTTGCCATAGAAGAAGCAGTTCTCAGAGACTTGTACGCGGAGCCAACCACGAGTCTAAGACGCTTGGCATTGAGGCACGGAATCTCAAAATTCTCTGTCTGGAAAATTTTGAAGAAGGAAGGACTGCATCCATTTCATTATCAATGGGTACAAAATTTGCAAATTGGCGATGCCCGCGTTAGGTGTGTTATGTCGACTTGGATACTTGGCAATATCAGAAGGGATCCGGAATTTACTAGAAGAATTTTATGGATGGACGAAGCAAGATTTACTCATACGGGAATAACTAACTTCAGAAATTTACACACATGGGCTCACGATAATCCAAACCTAGTAAGACCATCTAATTTTCAAGACCAATTCTCCATAAACGTTTGGGCAGCGGTACTCGACGATCAATTGAGTCTTCTTACCGAATACTTTGAACGCCGACAGATTTTTACTGTTACTGAGAGACGAGCTCCCAGAGCTTTTGGAAGATGTGATGTTAGATGTGAGACAACGCCTGTTTCTCCAAATGGATGGATGCCCAGCTCATTGGGCATTAAGAGTTCGACATTTTTTAAATGAGCAATATCCCAATAGGTGGATCGGCCGAGACAGCCCCGTTGGATGGCCTGCAAGATCGCCTGATATGACGCCGTTGGATTATTTTCTTTGGGGTGATATGAAGCAACGGGTATATCACAGAATTGTCAATACCGAAGCAGAATTGCACGACAGAATTTTAAATGCAGCACAAGAAATAAAAAATAATCCGGGAATGATTCGACGGGCTACGCAACAAATTCAAGCTCGGGCCACATTGTGCCTTCAAGAAAGAGGAGGTCATTTTGAACAATTAATACCATACAGGGAACGCCCTTTGCAACACTAGAATAAGTTTTTTCTTTAATAAAGGTTTATCAATCGAATTTATGACTTTTAATTAAAATACATGATTTTATTTACGCAATTTTTAGGACTACTTTTCTTCCTATTGTTTTCTCTACCTAAATCATTAAGGATTTTAAGAGGATTAAAATTAATAAAATTATGGTTTGATTTACGTACCCATTAGCGTGGTATTTTTCAAAGTCTGAGACAGTTTAAAAACGGTTTTAGAATCGGCATTAAGTGAGGATTAATACTAAGTACGTAATTTGTTATCTCCACCTAAAACCCGATAACACCCTTCAACTACCTGGGAACAAGCGGTCATTAAGGATTTTAAGGGCCGATTTTTCAATCCCCGGTTAAACAACCAGGTTTTATTCTATAGATAGCGGGATTTTCAATTTTTCAACAGTCGGATAGCAGTTAACCGACGAATAAAGCCGTTAACTGAGGAGTATAGTTGCCTGTCAGTTCAAGAGCTAGTTAGGACCTATCGCTCCGTTAAGTTTGACGTTTTTAGGTTATGTTATGGTAAATATGTGGCACTATTTGTGTTTTGTAGTTAATTATTTACTATAGTGTACCAATTTTGTTCACCTGTTAATTAATTTATGGCAGTGCCTGAACATGCAGAAGAAATACAGGGAAATACATACACAAGGGACATTTTACTTGTTTATTTTGTATTTCTTTCAAGTTAAAATATTTTTTTATTAGGTCATTTTGGAACTCTTTGGGGAGGCCTATGTCCAGCAGTGGACGTCTTTCGGCTGATATGATGATGATGAGTTACTTACAAGAATTTAAAGTTGAGAATGTCAATAGAACATTATAAACAACAATAACATTGTGCTGTGTAAGTTATAAGTATGTGCTTAGTATGTGTAAGTTTAGTGTATTATTATTATATTGTGATGTAAAATAAATTCCTATACCTATAGCAAACTATCTTCTTGAGTCTGGTTTTAAATGGTTCTAGTATAAAAACAAATAAGTAGGTACATTTTAAAATATAAAACAATTCTTGTTTCAATTAAAAACTAGTTTTATTGCAATAAGCTAAAGTAGACGAAAACTATACAAAAAATAATCATTATATCTACGCCGTATTGTAACTAACATTAGTTCATGCAATTCTTGCTTCCTAGTAGACTCCTCGTTTCTAAGATTGGTCATTTTTAGCTCGTGCTCTTCTTTTACAAAATTTGTATTTAATTCATGTTCCTTATTTGCAATATCCTTTTCACAACACAAGTGTGTTTTAAATAGGTAATAATTAAATAACACGGCACAAACAGTGGTTCCTTTACGCGGGTAATAATTATAAGGTTATGTTTTGTTTGGTAACATACGTCAAATGTCAAATAAACGTTTTGTTCCTATTTCGCTCTAACATATTGAATTCTGTATCCTTGCATCTCGCTCGCACTTGGTCGCCACGAAGTTCGCTGGCTAAGACTACAGATAACTATACTCTGGATAAAAGGTGATTGAAAAATTGAAAATCTCTAACCGACAAATAAACAACCAGTTAATTTAATCGGTTGGATAACTATCCGGCGACTTATCTGGGGATGGAAAAATCGGCCCTAAGAGGATTAAAATTAATAAAATTATGGTTTGATTTACGTACCCATTAGCGTGGTATTTTTCAAAGTCTGAGACAGTTTAAAAACGGTTTTAGAATCGGCATTAAGTGAGGATTAATACTAAGTACGTTATTTGTTATTTCCACCTAAAACCCAATAACACCCTTCAACTACCTGTGAACAAACGGTCATTAAGGATTTTAAGAGGATTAAAATTAATAAAATTATGGTTTGATTTACGTACCCATTTGCGTGGTATTTTTCAAAGTCTAAGACAGTTTAAAAACGGTTTTAGAATCGGCATTAAGTGAGGTTTAATACTAAGCAAAAAAAATGGTAACTAAATCTGCGTTTTTTTCAGAAAATTGTGTTTTTCTTTTAAAATTCGTAATTTTTGTAGCCATTTTTCAAAAACAATATTTTTTTTTGCGGATTTTCTCTTCTAGTTGGTTTTCTATTGTTATTAAGAATTATTAACCTGTCTCTTGGTAATACTCTGCATTTTTTATTTTCATTTTAGGACCATTGGATCAAAAGTTATACCGTCTGAATTAGGTGTATTACCCGAGTTTTTACAAAAGTTTTCAAAATTCTGTAAAAAAAAAACTAATGACTAGAAAAAGAAAAAAAACACCGTTTCACCGATGAAATTGGCTGAAATTTTTCTCCTTTTATTATGTACAGTTTATGAAATTCCACCCTGTATATATAATAACTTCATATAAAACCTTATAAAAAAAATTTGAAAATATTGTTGCTAGAGCAATCGGTCTATATTTTTTTACAGATGACTTGTCACCTTTTTTATGTAAGGGTTTTACAATAATCGGCTTCAGGTTATCGGGATATACTCCAGTTGTGATGCTTAAATTAATGATGTAACTTAGGGGAATGGCGATAATGTGTGCAACTTTTTTTACGACTTTGGTGCATATGTTGTCATGCCCGACACTGTTAGTGTTCTTTAAAGACTTAATTACCTTGAGAATGTCATAAGGTGTGGTTGGTTTCATGTACATAGAATTAACACAGTTTACATTCAAATCATACAGAGCCTCAGAGCCTGAGAGAGAATTCGTGCCTTGGGATTTTATTTGATCAATGAAGAAGTTGTTGAACGTATTTGTTATGTCTGTAGGATCTGTAATAGTAGTAGCATCATCTGTAATAATTTTTAAAATTATCTCTTTGGGAAATTGCTGTCTCGTTTTATTTATAACTTGCCACGTAGCTTTAGATTTATTACACGCAGATCTAATAAAGTGGTCATTTTGTGAACGTTGAGTAAGACTCAAAGTTTTCTTGAATCTAGCGTTATACATTTTAAGAGTAGTTTTATTTCGCGCATTGGGACACAAACGATACTTCCATAACATTAACCTTCTTTTTTTACTGCATACCTTTAAACCGTGTTACCTTTATACCGATTAGCGATGCACGACTTCGAATGATTCGACTAATCGAATAATTAGCGATTACTGATATCAATAATCGATTTTGACATTAGTAATATATATACTAGACGCAAGAAACATGATGGGGCCTATTTTTTTTTACTGTGTGTGGGACTCCCGGACAGAAGGCCCAGACTACCCACTAAACCCCAAACGATTGTCCAACCATGTCACTGCCAAGGAGGGCCAAAAGTTCGCTTGACGCATTCTACTTTGACCCTCGCAACTGGCCCGTTCGCGCGGGCACGACCAAAGAGAGCGCCCCGGGACAATTTCGGGGCGCTGCCATCCCGTGGGCTTATTGGACCGGCTAGGGTCCCCCGACCCTGCCAGCCAGACCACTACGGCGGGGGGAGCAAGTGCGCATAGCGGCGGCGTGCGCGCCCCGCTCTCCGTCTGCGGATATTAGGAGCGGAAGGGTCGTTTTCCCGCTCTCTCTCCGCTGCCTCCTTCTGTGCCATTACGGACTTGCAGAAGGAGGCCATAGCTTCCCAGGACCTCTCACTGTCGAGCATTATCGATACAATGGTCGGCAGCGAGAGGTCGTTACCCACTATAGCGACCAAATTGTGCCGCTGTGGCCCCCACGCCAAGCATACCTCCAGTGTGTGGCGCACATCATCTACTGCTGCGCCACACCCATGGCAGCGGGGGCTTTCCTCTCGACCGGCGACTCGGTGCAGATACTCCCCAAAAGCAAAACCAGGTGGAAGTTTAGTTCACCGCGTTTGCGGCCGATACACCTCTCAAGATGGGGCAAGATTGCCCCTATTGTTATTTGCCGGCCGTGCTCACTTCCAGATCTGCCCTCCATCTCGGGAGAAGTGGAGTCATTGCTGCGTCCCGAAGCCCTTCTACCTCCCTAACATGACAGGGCCTGGTTTGACCTAATCGAAGGTAAAAGAAGGAGAATACAAATAAACACCCCGCCATTACCATGCACATTTCTCCTGCCACGTTTGCGGGAGACAATGCCGCTCCCGCCATAGGGCTACATAGCCATTTAAAAAAGTGCTCTACTATGCATTCACAAAGCGCTGCTAAAATCGTCTGATAAAGACGTAGAGGCCAATGATGATGAATATACTAATGTTGATAATCGAATGATGACTACTAATTAGTGACTACTAATGGTAAGCTATAGATAAGCTCGTCCTCGTTGCTAGTGAGTAACTATAATCGAATGATTATAAATTGAGTCGAATAAGTCGAATGAATATTTTAATCGACTAATCGGTTTAGTATTATTCAAAGTCGCGCATCGCTACATTCAATAAAGTGGAGATCCATTGGCAGGCAAAACCCACGGTACGACAACGAGGTTGCGAGTCAAAAGTCTAACTAAACCGTCAATGGAGCTCCTAAAACTCTGCGGTCTTAAAAACCGGCGGTTTGGCTCGCTGGCACTTTGTGCATGCTTGAAATGACTGAGAGTCAACTGTTTTGCTCGCCAATGGATGGCTCAAGCCAACGAGCTAACGATTTATACCGTTGGCTCGCCGGCTCACAAATGGATCATCCCCCTTAAACCTATAAACATATTTTTCCAGGAGTTTATAGTTTTTTCATTGTCAACGATAGTCACAGTGAGATAGTTGTAAACGAAACTTTATATCGATGTTGTTACGGTAGCAAATCAAATGTTTACAAAGTTGTGTATTAAGAGGCCTACTCGAATTCATTTATGTTTTCCTTCAACTGTCGACACAGTTTGGGGCAAATTCAAATCTATTACCATATTTTATTTCAGGTAGTAAGCTAGCTGTGGAGAAAATGGAAAACTTAACGACGTATAGAAACATATACTGGGATTTGAAGAAGAGTGCATGTAAGTTTTTCATAATAAACTCTCATTATTCAAACCTAGTTATTCAATTGTGATCCTTAATAGTATTGATTGGGCCCTACAAGTTACTTAAAATTATGTCCCATGCCTCATATGACGACGTTTTATATTACTTACATATTAAAGAGACGATTAAATCGATACAAATTTTTGCACTTAATTGTACATTGGATCCTCTAGGACCAGAGTCATCATTATTTTCTTGCCCTTATCCCAAAGTTAAAACGGCCGTTTTTCTTTTGAGTTCGACGAATCCAGCAACATAAAAACTAGTTTAATGTATTCACTACCTATTCAGAAGGTTCTTAATTACAAAATAAAGTATGTAGTGGCCTCTTTTTTAAAATATTTATCGTTAAAATGAAATAATCACAATTATTTACTAGTGGCGATGGCGCTAGTGTGCAGTGCACAGCATGAATCAAAAATTCTTACGTTTATAAGACATTTAATAATCCTTATATGGTTTCTTAACTATTTCACCATGACAGTGCTGATTCAGCGAATGAACGTGTATATACCTAATGTGACCCGTGTTTATGCAGAAGTGTTTAATATTTTCTCGGGTTCATATGGTGTTTATCAACTTTTAAACCGATTGACAAAATATGTGCCTTAATTGAGGCTGTTTCCTTAAACCAATCTATCGATTAACTGACCGACAATTTATTGAACTATTGAATTAAATGTTTTCAATGTCACTGGTTAGGTTTGAAATTTGAATAGATTGGTTGGTTAGATCAAGACCACCTGTTTTTGCCTTGTTTTAATGTTTTATGTTTTTGTTTGTAAAGTAGGTAAATTATTAATATTATTAGAAATATCTTTGGCATTCCATATTGAGTACCAAATATGTTATTGCGGATGTTACTAAGGACGGCCGCGCCGTGTCTGAGCCAAGCCGGGCCGGGCCGATGCCGTAACATAATATGTTATCTCCACTTATAATAAATCTCTAAATTAAAAAAAGAATCAGCCAGTTTGAAACTAAGCTTTGCGCGGTTCGAATGTTCTCAGCATCCCATGAACGGAAAAATATGAAACATTTTATATAGGTACATTATTATTCTAGCTGCAACTTAGGATAGTTTTAATCCGACTGCGACAGTTAATTAATTTTCCGAAATATACGACTTCATTTAATTTTTCATTTATTTTTATTGAAATCAAACGCTGCTCCAACTGTCAGCTATAAGAACCGTCAAATTTTCGTCAAAATGGCGGAATTGCTTTGCCTTTCACTTATTAATAATTTAAATCCCGTCTACGATAGACCTTTACGAGACAAATGCTAAAATATAAACCATAAAAAAATATTCGATTCTGATATGAGAACTTATATGCGCAAATGTCGTTTTATGTCGTAATTTCAATAAATGAAATCAACAAATTTGAACAATATAATTAACACGAATTTGTTTTTTTTGAATGACAATGGCACGCGCTCGGTGCATTCAGCCAAAGTACCTGCGGCGCTACCACGAAAACCGATACTCAATATTCATATATTTGCATCCCTGTCACTCGAGTATGGTTAGTGCGATAGAGATAGAGATACCCGAATATTTTCGAATTCCGAAGTTCGTGGTTATAGCTCAGGAATCGAAAATATGGTAAATAATCATAATGTATTTTCTCGAAAAAGAATTTAAAATAAATATAGTCAAATGGAGAAAAAAACAAAGCAAGAGGTTATATAGGTAATGATTAAGTTATAAGAGTCCAAAGTTTTAAGAGGGGGTATGTTCTGTCCCTTTTCCGCAAAACGCACCTTCATATGAAACGATTGTTTTTTACTATGACGCTCGAGTATATTGACGTCACAGTCCCTCATCGTTTTCTCACTCTAACAAGCGACATTAAAACGGATGTAGCTTCATAATTTTTTGAGATATTTGAATGGGAGTTTCATTATCTTCTATCTATTTATCTCCACTTATAATAAATCTCTAAATTAAAAAAAGAATCAGCCAGTTTGAAACTAAGCTTTCTGTGGTACGAATGTTCTCAGCATCCCATGGACGGAAAAATATGAAACATTTTATATAGGTACATTATTATTCCAGCTGCAACTTAGGATAGTTTTTATTCGACTGCGACAATTAATTTATTTTCCGTAATATACGACTTCATTTATTTTTCATTTATTATTCTTAAAGTATACCGCCGCCACATCTGTCAGCTAAAAGAAACGTCAAAATCACAGACTAATAAGAAATACTACGGACAAAATGGCGGAATTTCTTTGCCTTTCTTTCGCCTATTAATAATTTTAATCCCGTCTACGATATACATTGACGAGACACATAGGTACCAAAAGCAAATATAAAATTAATCGATTTTGATATGCGAACTTATATGCGCAAATGTCGAATTAAGGCGTAATTTCTACAAAATGTAACAACAAATTCGAACAATATAAACTTGGTTTTTTTGAATGGCACGCGCGCGCGCTCTTTGCGTATTCAGCCAAACCACGAAAACTGAAACTCGAAGTTCGTATATCTGCATTCCTGTCATTTGTTAGTGCGATAGAGATAGAGATACCCGAATATTTTCGAATTCCGAAGTTCGTGGTTTAAAAGAAAATACGGATATCGGATAGATCTAAATTAATATTTTATGTGTGAATATGGTTAAAATTATTTGGAAATACTATTGTTGTTATTGTTTTAGTATATTTGACTAGCTTTAAGTTTAATATTGTACGTCCGAAATGGGCAAGCTGTTGGACTTTATTTTACCCAAAACCACTAAATGTACACAGTTCTGACAATAAAGAAATCTTATTTTATCTTATCTTATCGAAAATAGGGATGTAGACACTAAACATAGTAATCATAATGTTGTATTATCTCGAAAAAAAAAACAACGCAAGAGGCTATACTCGTATAGGTAATCACTAAGTTATAAGTGTATAAAGTTTGAAGAGGGGGTTTGTTGCGTCTCTTTTCCGCAAAACGCACCTTTATAATGAAACGATTGTTTTTTACTATGAAGCTCGAGGATCGTGACGTCACGGTCCCTGATCGTTTTCTCACTCTAACAAGCGACATTAAAACGGTTGTAGCTTCGTAATTTTTTGAGATATTTGAATGAGTTTTTCGTTTCTTCTTTCTTTTGAAGTGAGTCTACAGCTACACCTCTATTTGGAAGACAAGCGGAAAGAACCCATACTATCCATACTTCCATATTAATATTATAAATGCGAAAGTGTGTTTGTCTGTCTGTTACCTCTTCACGCCTAAACCGCTGAACCGATTTAGATGAAATTTGGTATACAGATAGTTTGAGCTCCGGGGAAGGACAAAGGGTAGTTTTTATATCTGAGGGGCTGAAAGTGGGGGTGGAAATTTGTATGGAGCTTATAGGTTTTATCCCGGAAATTATCCCCTAAGAAGGGGGTGAAAGGGGGGGGGGGGGGGGGGGTGAAAATTTGGATGTAATCTATTTTGATGAAATTTGGTGTAGATATAGGTTGAGTCCTGGGAAAGGACATGGGATAGTTTTTACTTCAGAAATCATCCCCTAAGGGGGTGAAATTAGGGGTGACAATTCGGATAGAACCCATTTTAATACAATTTGGTAAAGAGATAGCTTGAGTCCTGGGAAAGGACATAGGATAGTTGTAATTCCGGAAATCACTCCCTAAGGGGGTGAAATGGGGGTGAAAATTTGGATGAATCCCGTTTAGATGAAATTTGGTATAAAGGTCGTTTGAGTCCCGAAGAAGATATTAGATAGTTTTTATCCCGAAAATCATTCTCTAAGGGTATGAAATAGGGGCTGAAAGTTTGGATAAAATCCATGTACCTAGATGAAATTTGGTATAGAGATAATTTGAGACCCTTCGAATGATATAGAATAGTTTTTGCCTCGGAAATCATCCCTTAAGATGGTAAGTAGAAGTTGGTTTGCATTATATTTTCTAAGTATAAGTTCTACGCGGACGAAGTCGCGGGCAACAGCTAGTTAATAATATTATTATAGTCTATTAAACTAGACGCCAATGACGAACCAAAATGGGATATAGTCTAAACTGAGACTTATCCCCACTGCCAGGTGGTGGGGGTCTCCGTTGGAGGGGGAAATGTGAAAGAAAGAGATAGCAATAACATGGCGGGAAACAATGTGCCTCTCTCAATTAAATAAGCTTCGAATAACGGTACAGTCAAATTAATATACATTATAATGTAGTTGTTTATTGCATTTCACGACGGCGGATGGGTGCGTTCCTATTGTTATAAAGTTAAAGTTAAAGGGTACTTACCATTACAGACCGATCAACGTTAAACTTTTTTTTTTTTATTTGGAATAAAAATGAAATTACAATTTTATTAACTTAACCTAAAGATTCGCCAAACTGCGAAGCAGTTTGTCTCTAATTCCATATAAACTAGTCAAACTTTCCATACATTCAGATTTTAACGAACACCGCTTGTGATAGACGGTTTTGTGCAACCCTCCCAAAGTCTAATTTCGTCAAATGCAAGGAGTTTACCTAACCTTACTAAAATATATCCGACGTTAATTATTGACATTCCATTCCGATGCGATTTTGACAGGTTATTTGTTGCCGGTGCGCTCGTGCCAAACTCGGCACGGAGTACAGTGAGTCTTCTTCTATGTTTACAGTCAGCAAAATTATTTGCAGAGTGGGTACATAAATTAAAGAGCCATCAAACATAGCTAAGAACCGTCTCGACAGGCAACACTTACCGTTTAAAAAAACCGGCCAAGTGCGAGTCGGACTCGCGCACGAAGGGTTCCGTACCATTATCTATAAAAAACTATTTTATTCTGTGTTTTTAGTATTTGATGTAATAGCGGCAACATAAATACATCATCTGTGAAAATTTCAGCTGGAACTATCACGGTATCAGTGAGATACAGCCTGGTGACAGACAGACGGACGGACGGACGGACGGACGGACAGCGGAGTCTTAGTAATAGGGTCCCGTTTTACTCTTTGAGTACGGAACCCTAAAAACGGACCTCAAATCAGTTCAGAGGGGTAATCACGTAACGTTTTGAACGCGCGTTAGGTAGATCCAACTGTCATTTTTACGTACGTGATCGACATACGTGACAGACATACAGAAACAAGGGGTTAAAAATAAAAAAAAATCTAAACCAAATTTCAGATGCGGAAATAAATGACCTTCCTCTAATGGAAGCTCCAGGGTCGGTGCTGATGATACTGACGGCGTACTTGGCTTTCGTGTTGCGCATCGGACCTGCGTTCATGAGAAAGCGACAGCCCTACAACCTGGCCACGATTATGCTCATCTACAACGCCGTGCAAGTCGTGTTTTCTGCTTATTTAGTCCAAAGGGTAAGATCGCCAACGTCCTATTCAATATTAGGTTAAGAATCAGCTAGAGTAGTGCGAGGTTGATGCGAATTTTCGCACATTTTCTGCAATAATAGGCTATGTCAGTCACCTGAGAGCTCACGAATGACGCTCCGTGAGCCAACTTCTCTTTGTTTCAGTCGCCGTGGTAGAAATCGGCCAGGCCCAGGATGAACATGATGATAATGCGAGGTAGCGAGGCAGTGAGCCAGCTAAAAAATTGGTTGTCTAAAAAGTCAGTTTACGGACGATAATTTTACGTGATAACGCCGAGCCGGGCTCAGGCGGAACGGGGCAATGAGTCATACTTTTTCGTGCGCGCTGCCGGTATTTAGCGATTTATAAGACGTTATCACGTCAAAATCCACTAAGAGCATTGCCGGGCTCGCTAGCGCTTCGTTGCTTATGGTGGATGCTCTAGCCTAGATTCCGTAGCCAACACCGACCGACTACCGTAGCGTAATGTCGCTGGGCACGTTATACAGGGTGACTATTCGACCTATTCCTTGAAAGGGGTTAGAAAACAAAAAAAAAAAAAAAAAACCAGGGGTCAAAAAACGATTTTTTTTAATTTTTCGAGTTTTTAGTTTGTTTGAAAAAAAATCGCCTTGCAGCCTTAAAGTGCTGATTGTGACAAAAATGTTTTTTTACCATCCAAATGGAAGTACTTTTGTCACAATCACCAGCTTAAGGTTGCAAGGAGATTTTTTTTCATACAAACTAAAAACTCGAATATCTCGGAAACCAGCGAGTTTCCACCCCTGGTTGATTGGACATAAATTGTTGCAAATTAGCTCAAGTTAACCCCTTTCAAGGAATAGGTCGAATTACCAGTCACCCTGTATATTGAATTCACGCGCAATGGAAAAAATCGCAACGTATGTCTGTGGTATTGAGTAGAATTGACAACATTTCATAATTTTTAGCCCTTAGTTCGATTAGCTCATTGTATTCTACTCAAAAAGAGGAACACGCTGGTAGTTTTATATTTCCAGTATTATTTATGTTCAATTTTTTACGATTTTTTAAAAATGCATTCATTGCAAATTTAATTCTACTGCAGAATCCACCTTGCTTTAGTCCCGGTTCGACGAAAACGTTTAAAAAGTTTAAATGTCATTTTCGGGTGGGTTACATATGGTGACATTGACGCCATCTTGACAATGTTTGTTTTTAATTTGGTAAATGTAAACAAGACTAAAGCAAGGTGCAGTAGAATTGAAATTTCTATGAGTCTATGAGTGCATTTTTAAAAATTCGTTAAAAATTGAACATAAATAATACTGGAAATATAAAACTACCACTACTACCAGCGTGTTCCACTTTTCGAGTAGAATACAAGGAGTTAGTCAAATCATGGACTTAGAATAATGAAATGTTGTCAATTGAAGTAGGTGCGGAATGAGGTAGCGGAATGTGGCGTCCGAATTTGGTTGCGGTATATTCAGCCTGCATATGACCAGCCTTTGGCACCAAACCGTCAGTCATCGTAAGCGGTGTTCATTAAAATCGAATTTGGTTGCGATATATTCTTTAAAAGTAAAAGTTCATTACGAGTAATGCGAATGTTCCCCTTGCAGCTAGCTATTAATTACATTGTATCCCGTGTTGTATAGGTGCGGGCTGAAAAACAGCGCTGTATAGCCGACAGGCTAGCAGCAAACGCTGAGCCCCGAGCCTATTGTCGCATCATTTATTTTCTGCATTGTGTTGATTTATATAAGTATCTACATCAGTGTTCGATTTTGTGATTGTGTGTTTTTTTTGCGACAATAAATCTTTTTTTTTTTTTTTTTTTATATATTCAGCCTGCATATGACCAGCCTTTGGCACCAAACCGTCAGTCATCGTAAGCGGTGTTCATTAAAATCGAAATATACAGAAAGTTTCACAAGTGTTTATGGAATAACAGTGCCCGCGCCATATTTAACGTTGACCGGTCTGTAATAAATAAATAAATAAATAAATAATAAATATTATGGGACAATCTTACACAAATCAACCTAGGCCCACGGTAAGCTCAGTAAGGCTTGTGTTGTGGGTACTAGGCGATGATATATATAATAGATAAATACATATAGATACTTATATACATATATAACATCCATAACTCAGGAACAAATATTTGTGATAAACACACAAATAAATGCCCTGACCGGGATTCGAACCCGGGACCTCCAGCTTCGTAGGCAGAGTCACTACCCACTGGGCTACGGAGGCCGTAATGGTAAGTTGGTGTGGTCAAAAGAACTATAACTTGTATTTTATCTTCCCAAGGCACATGGGTCTACTGAAAGGATACTCAATAGTACATTATTGCCGTGGCCGGGAAGGAAGCAATTGCATGCTGAGCATTTGTTTAAACGGACGAGCTTGCGAGTCCGTTTAATTATAATACGAAGCCTGCAATTGCCTGCATTCCGGCTGAGGCTAATAGGCTTTTCTCAAAAATGGAGGAATAAAAAAAGACTAAATTGAAATCAAGCTTTATTATTAAATACAAATTGAGGATACCGCAAATTACATAAAATTAAACGTTATAATTTTTTTTTAAACAGAATTTCCAGTGCATTTTTCCAATGAAAAACGCAAACTATTTGAGACACATACAAAAATGTCGCTTTTGCAACAGAAAAATACGAGTTGATTTGGCTTAATACGACCAGGAGACCGATTTTTGACTTTCGAGCGCTCGAATCTTTCACTCGAAAACGGACTAAAATTACGAAATGCTGTTTTCAAATAGCGATAGAAAATTGAAAAGCGAGTGGTATTGACCACTCGTTTCAATTCTATCGGTAGAAAGTTAGTGCCTGCTATTTTGACACTAAATTCGTATTTACTTTTATTTAATTTTCGAGCGCTCGAAAGTCAAAAATCGGTCCACTGTGCCGTCTTTTATATGCCAGTTTCAACTTTTTAAAAAGTTTGGTACTCGACAAATAAAGGAATTTATATGTAACATTCCAGGCGGCCTTTTTTTTTTTTTGATCAGTCCTTAAATTATACACTTTACCTTCCAATATGTAGCGAGTTATGTTCACTTTGCGGGCCATTTTTGTGAAAAGGAATTTAAAACGTTTTCCAACACAGAGTTGCATTTGTCTTGTTTCGGTAGTTTTTTGAAACAAAAGTATTCCCGCCCCATCCCTACAATAGTTGATCCACATTTCAATGCCTTTTTGTATTATATTGCGGGGTGGGCCTTATGAAGTTATGATTGGTCGTAGTTTTGGAACACTTTGGAAGATTATATAGTCCCTAGACCAGGCAAAAAATTCGACAGTTATTTAGCGAAGTACCAGTCGAGTAACTACTGAATTTAAGTCGGTTTAAACTTTGTTTTTAAAGTAAAATATTTTTTTCAGTTTATGAGAAACGTACTATATGACTACGGCATAGCTCCAAAGCAATGCCATCTGACCAACGAGGATTCTCGAAAGGAGGTAAGCATAATTAGACTAAAAGGAAGAAAATAATTTAATAATTATATAATGTTTTTGTTAATTCAGTTTTTAGATTAAAAACAGTCGTAAAAACACTCCATACCTAAGTCAAACAACGTATATGGTAAAAGAACCTGTCGGTGTATTCGTCCAGATATATTAAATATACTACTAAAGAGCTCGTAAAATTACTGGAAACAAAAAAACATCCACAAATTAAGAAAATTCGAAAAGAATATTTTACAAAGGGCAAATATGCTGGAGAATATACTTACACACTACCGAAATTAAAAACTTCTCATAATAACAATGTGTATAAATTGTAATAGAAGTTATAAAGTATAATAGTTAAGATAAAAATTATAAAGCGAGTTATTGACCGCGCACATAATCTCGCATAGAGATTTGCAAAAAAATGTAATTTAGTTAAGTACCTTATCTAAAATAAATAGAATCAAATTTTAATTTTTTTTATTTTTTATTATGTATGACAATTTGACTACCAAATTACTTTTTTACCGCCCATAGGAGGAGCCAGTTGTTTCAAATGTCAGTTTAGTTTAGATACGTTGATTGTGTGTTTTTTTTTCACATTAGCTTTATTAACATTCAAATAAGTAAGGTAAACACCTACCTTTTTAAGCCACGACGCAAAAAGCCTTCTCATGTGACAGCCAAGGAGTTCTCTAAAATTATAATATATTTTCTGACGGCTTCAACTCACTGGTCCCTCAACTCTCACCTCACTTGTCACCTCTCGCCTCACCCCTCATGTGACAGCCAAGGAATTCGCTAAAATAATTATACTATGTCTGGGTTGTTATTCGGAACTAACAAACTATAGGTATAGGTATAAGTATAGGTACTTACTCTAAGGAAATGATGCATGTATAGCTTAACTTTAGCCATAAGAAATTGCTACGCCCTTACAGGGTTCCCATGTACTTAGCACTTTAGATTTCTACCACCTTATGTAACCATGGTTTTGCATTAAATGTATATGAATATATGAATTAATATATGAACGCACTACCTCGCCCTACCTCAACCCTTCACGCCTAACGAAACTAAATCTCTACCTACTACCTTTGCGTACTTACTAATAAATCGCGGCTTCAAGGTAGGTATATTATGAATGGTGAGGTGAGGTTAAAACAAGGTACAGAATACCACTATATAGATTGAAATTGTATTACTGGATCTAATCTGCTTTTAATTGCTAGTAGACAACCGCACATTTGAAATTTAATCCGGTTACTTGTATCTACCTACTACGTGACTTGACGCATCATTTCTTATTAAAACGGGAATATGTAATTAGACTAGATCTAAATTATTGCAAAATGAATGGAGAAGTCGTTAAGGTATATTAAGTAACTAATGTACTATTTGAAATTTGAGTTTGTCGTCGATGGTACAGTTCAGTGTCATTAAATTAAGTAATTTAGTAAGTAGGTAGGTATAACACAACCATGCTTAAATAGCATGGGATCGGAGTAGATGGAGGGCCTACTTTGAGCTACACCGACAAGAGCCTAGCTCTTAAGTAAGAGAAGAAGAAGAAGAAGAACACATGAAAGGAGGAAATAATCCCATAAGGGGGTGAGAAATGGTGGATGAAAATTAGGATTGAACCCATTTACGGTATAGCGATAGTTAAGGAAGGACATAGGATAATTTTATCCCGAAAATCATCCCCTGAGGGGGTGTAATTGGGGGTGGAAATTTGTTTGTGACACATTTAAGTCCTGGAAAAGGACATATGATAGTTTATATTCCGCAAATCATCCCCTAAGGGGGTGAAATGGGGGTGAAAATTTGGATGTAGCCCATTTAGATGAAACTTGGTAAAGAGATAATTTGAGTCCTGGAGAATGACAACGGATAGTTTTTATCCCAAAAATTATCCTCTAAGGAGGTGAAATAGGCGGTGAAAAATTGGATGGAACCCATTTACGGTATAGCGGTACTTGGGAGTCCTGGGGAATAGGAACATTACATAGGTAAATATATGTATGTGACGTTCCAAGGATAAAGGTACCTTATGGCGGTAGTTTCGAAGATGTTTTCTCAAACGGGGTAAAAAAGACGTTTTATTATGGCTATTTCAAAAACTATTAGATGTAACATTTTGTTGACGTATTATTTTTATTTTTAATATAAAATATTTAAAATACAAGTCAGTTAATTTAGTCCTACGGTTTAGTAGAAAAGGTCCTTACGGCCGTGTGATATGAAAATATGCAAAATAATACTGAAAAAAGCCTACATGCATCTATTATGGTGAGGCGGGTCGTAGAAACCAAGTTTGCGGCGGAGTCTATTTTGTAAATAAAAAGCGGCCAAGTACGAGTCGGACTCGCACATGAAGGGTTCCGTTAAATAAATTGCTTTTTACGATTTATGACGTATTAAAAAAAAACTACTTACTAGATCTCGTTCAAACCAATTTTTGTTGAAAGTTTGCATGGTAATGTACATCATATATATTTTTTAGATTTATCATTCTCTTATTTTAGAAGTTACAGGGGGGGGACACACATTTTACCACTTTGGAAGTGTCTCTCGCGCAAACTATTCAGTTTAGAAAAAAATGATGTTAAAAACCTCAATATCATTTTTGAAGACCTATCCATAGATACCCCACACGTATGGGTTTGATGATAAATTTTTTTTTGAATTTCAGTTCTTAGTATGGGGAACCCCAAAATTTATTGTTTTTTTTATATTTTTGTGTAAAAATCTTAATGCGGTTTACAAAATACATCTACTTACCAAGTTTCAACAGTATAGCTCTTATAGTTTCGGAAAAAAGTGGCTGTGACATACGGATGGACAGACAGACAGACAGACAGACAGACAGACATGACGAATCTATAAGGGTTCCGTTTTTTGCCATTTGGCTACGGAACCCTAAAAAAGGCGTTCCGAGTAAGCTAATCTATGAAATCATGCAAATCAGCCAGGAAAGGGTCATTACCCTTTCCTTCATACAATCCATACTAATATTACAAATGTGAAAGTAACTCTGTCTGTCTGTTACCTTTTCATGCTTAAACCGCTGAACCGATTGAGATGAAATTTGGTATCGAGATACTTTAAATTCCGGGGCCTTCCCAAAGAGTCCTTACTAAAGATAGTTTTTATCTGGAAATTCGTCACCTAAGGGGGTGAAAAGGGGGGAGAAAGTTACGATATAAACGTGTTCCGCGCGGACGAAGTCGCGGGCAAAAGCTAGTACTTATAATAAAGCTGAAGAGGGTCGAAAGTCTGTACATGGAATGGATTGGAAAAAAATTGGCTAGGGATACTTAGAATCGACAACAGAACACGTTCCAACAGTTTTTAGAATTTTTGTCTGTTTGTCTGTTTGTCTGTTTATCTGTTTATCTGTTTGTCTGTTTGTCTGTTTATCTGTTTATCTGTTTGTCTGATTATGTGACCGCGCATCACGTGAAAACGGCTGAGCCGATTTGGATGGAATTTGGTATAGAGATAGTTCGAGTCCTAGGAAAGGACATGAGATAGTTTTTGTCCCAGAAATCATCCTCTAAGGGGATGAAATTAGGGGTGGAAATTTGTATGGATCTACTTGAACCGCTGCACCGATTTTAATGAAATTTAGTCTATAAATAGTTTGAGTCCCGCGAATGGACATAGGATAGGTTTGGTCCCGGAAATCATCCCCTAAAGGGTGATATAGGGGGGTGAAAATTTGGATGCAACCCATTTTGATGAAATTTGGTTTAGAGATAGTTAAAGTCCTGAGAAAGGACATAGGATAGTTTTTATCCCGTTAATCATCCCCTAAAGGGGTCAAACTAGGCGTGAAAATTTGGATGGAACCCATTTGAATACAATTTGGTATAGAGATAGTTTGAGTCCTAGGAAAGGACAAAGGATAGTTTTATTTCTGGAAATCACCCCCTAAGGGGGTAAAATGGGGGTGAAAATTTGGATTGGACCCGTTTAGATTAAATTTGGAATAGAGATAGTTTGAGTCCCGGAGAATATAACGAATAGTTATAATCCCGAAAATCATTCCCTAAGGGAATGAAATAGGGGGTGAAAATTTGGATAAAACCCATGTAGATGAAATTTGGTATAGACATAGTTTGAGTCCTGGGATAGGAAAAGGACATAGGATAGTTTTTATTCCGGAAATCATGTCCTGAGGTGGTGAAAATAGGGGTGGAAATTTGGATGGAACTCATTTACATTAAATTTGGTAAAGAGGTAGTTTGAGCCGCGGGGAAGGACAGCGGATGGCTTTTATCCCTAAAATAATCCCCTAAGGGGATGAAATATGGAGTGGAAATGTTGATGGACCATATTTACGGTATAGCAATAGTTGGAGTCCTGGGGAAGGACATAGGTAAGTGTTATCCCGAAAAATATCCCGTAAGGGGGTGTATATTTGGATGTAATCTATTTAGATGATTGAAATTTGGTATAGAGATAGTTTGAGCCCTGGGAAAGGACATAAATAGTTTTTATTCCGGTAATCATATCCAAAGGGGGTGAAAATTTGGATGGAACCCATTTAGATGAAATTTGGTATAGAGATAGTTTGAGCCGTGGGGAAGGACAGAGGATGGCTTTTATCCCTAAAATAATCCCCTAAGGGGATGAATGAGGGGGCGAAATTTTGGATGGAGCACATTTACGGTATAGCTATAGTTGGAGTCCTGGGGAAGGACATAGGTTAATGTTATCCCGAAAATTATCCCCTAAGGGGGTAAAAATTAGATGTAACCTATTTAGATGAAATTTAGTTTTAGCCCTAAGAAAGAACATAGAATAGTTTTTATTCCGGTAATCACACCCAAAGAGGGTGAAATGGGGTGAAAATTTGGATGAAACCCATTTAGATGAAATTTGGTATAGAGATAGTTTGAGCCGCGGGGAAGGACTGCGGATGGCTTTTATCCCTAGAATGATCCCTTGAGGGGATGACATAGGGGGTGAAAATTTGGATGGAACACATTTACGGTACTTATAGTGAAAGTTGGGAAGGACATAGGGTAGTGTTATCCCGAAAATATCCCCTAAGGGGGTGAAAAATTGGATGGAACCCATTAAGATGAAGTTTGGTATAAAGATAGTTTGAGCTGCGGCGAAGGACAACGGATATCTTTTATCCCGAAAATAATCCCGTATTTCATCGGGGGTGAAAATCTGGATGGACCCTATTTAGTTGAAATTTGGTATAGAGATAGTTGGAGTACCGGGGAAGGACAATGCATAGTTTTTATCCCGAATCTCCTGAGAGGATGAAATGAGGGGTAAAGATTTGAATGGAACCGATTTAAATTGAAATCTGGTACAGAGATAGTTTGAATCCCGTGGAAGGATATGGAATAGTTTTAATCCCAGAAATCAGCCTTTAAGGGGGGAAAATTGGGGGTGAACATTTGTATGGAGCTACTAGAACGGCTGCACCGATTTAAATTAAATTTGGTGTAAAGACAGTTTGATTCCCGGGGATAGGTCCCAGGAAAGGACATTAGATAGATTTTCTCCCGGAAATCATCCCCAAGGGGTGAAATAGGGAATTAAAATTTGGATGGATGGAACCCATTAAGATGAAATTTGGTATAGAGATAGATTTTGTCCTAAAAATCATCCCCTAAGGGGGTGAAATGGGGGATGAATATTTGGACGAAACCCATTTAGATAAAATTTGGTTTAGAGATTTGATTTGATTTCCGGGAAAGGACATGGGATAGTTTTTATCCCGGAAAGCATCTCTTAAGGGGGTGAAATGTGAGGTGAACATTTGTATGGAGCTACTATACAACCGCTGCACCCGTTTAGATAAAATTGTCTCGGGAAAGCACATAGGATAGTTTTTATCCCGGAAATCAATCCCTAAAGGGTAAATGGAGGATGCACGTTTGTATCGAGCTACGATATAAACGAGTTCTACGCGGACGAAGTCGCGGGCAGAAGCTAGTTTGTAATACGCGGGCTAAACCACGCGGACAGTTCAATAAAACTGTACCTAGTGTTTCCAATGTTTCCATAATGTCCAATAAAAATAAAAAATAAAAATGTGTTAATAATCTTATATTTTCACAGATCATCTACGGAACCTGGCTCTACTTTTGCGCCAAAATTACAGAGCTAGCCGATACGATATTCTTCGTTCTCCGAAAGAAAGACAGACAAGTGACATTCCTCCACTTGTATCACCACACAATCATGATGTTCGGCACTTGGGCAGTCATAAAGTACTGGCCTACCCAAGCCCTAATGTTCACAGGGTTCTTAAACTCGCTGGTACACGTAGTTATGTACACGTACTATGGGTTGGCAGGACTGGGACCGAAGGTTACGAAGTATTTGACGTGGAAGAAGTACTTGACGACGTTTCAATTGGTGAGTACTTATTATATTAAAATATGTATCGGTATATTGGAAAATAATGGTATAATGCATATTTGGATTTGAATTGGAAAATAATGCAATAATAAGTTTTTTCAATTGCTGCCTGAACTAGGTAACTATTTTGACTAGGTATATGTAACCTATATTTTGTTGTTCCTCAGAAGCCAAAACACGATTGCTTAAATTTAATCTATTCTTATTCTTGTACAACTTATAGAAAAAAAAGTCCAAAGCTGGGTCTACATTTTCTTTTTTTGCAAGGGAATACTTATGTAAAATACAATTTGATTGCAACTTATTCTTCTTTTGCTGGTTTTATTTTAGGTTAATTTATTTCCTCTTGTTTCAGATACAATTCGTATCAATTATCGTCCAATACTGGATCGCAATAAACACGTCCGAATGCCCCCAACACAAGTCCTTCAACACCTTCGTTATCTGCAATGCAGGATTCTTCTTACTGCTATTCAGCAACTTTTATAGGAAAAACTACTCGAAGATAAACAAGGATTAACCCCGTTCTAATTTTAATAGTATACTCAAGGCCTTTAAAACGTTATTAAAATAGTGATATTATAACGTTATAAATAACGATATGTTCTAAATTTCTATACAAATCTCGGCAAGGAACGGAATTATAGCGTTATAATAGCTCTGTTTTTATAACGTTTTAAAGGCCTGATTGATTACTCACCTAAGGCGGGACAATAAAGAATGGCTCAGAGTGGATACAGAGAAAAAGAAAACGAAATTCTTTACTGTATCTTTATCTCGGTCGCACTTTCTAATTTGAGCCACAGAGACTGAGATACACGAGACCACTTCGTCGTTTTTGTTTCGCGGTAGCCGCTCAGAGGCTTTAGTATAAGTTTTATCGACACAATACTTTTTCGAACGCGTTTGCAACGCTACAGCGCCTCTGGTGGTAACTATTCGGAACTACGCGTTGCCATACAAATTAAAACTAAACGCAAATGCGTTCGAAAACGAATATGTATCGATAAAACTTATACTAGAGCTACTGATCGCATGCTTCTGAGGTTTTCATATACCGTCCCGGGTGGGTTTTACGTCTCGTCCTGGCCTGAAAGGGTTATATTCCACACGCGAGCAGTAAAATACCACATTATGGCCAGGAGTGACGTCAAATAAGTAAGTTAAAGAGGTAAAGGTGCGTGGTCGAGGTTTTTATAGTTTATCACAAATTTGTATAACTAGGTATGCATACCTAAATACCTGCCTCATTGATTACAAATTCCAAACGCCAAATATTTGTTTTTATCTCTAGAGATGTACGTATTGTACTTATTTATGTTAAGATACAAGATAACAATTGTAATGTTGTAAATAAAATGTTCGAGATGATATGGAAATGATGTGTTTAATAAGTAGTTTATGTGACTGTACATAATGAAGGGCATTAAAACATAATTTAATGCCCTTCATTATGTACAGTTACATACACACAGTACTTTATCTACCCACATATTTATACATCCTCAATGATGTGTTCCGGAACCATTAGAATAACCGCCATTGCACCGCCATCGCCGGCTAGATTTCAAATCATTACCAATTAGATTTCCATAATAACATCTATTTTTATGTTACTATGATTTTTCATACATTATAATAACACTGGCACAGATAAAACGCTGATGTAACGTTACTGGTTGCAATAATGGTTGTCATTATCATTATAATATATGGTCTCCGAACACATTATAGAGGATTTATGATATGGGTGTAAGCTTTTATCCTATACTACCTGACCCCGCGTACTTCGTACCGCCATACAAAATGTATGAAATAAAGAAAAAAAAGAAACTTTACATTTAGCATTTATTATTAGTAGTAGACACATACAACAAATCAAACATCACAAAAATCGGTTCAGCCGTTCTTGAGTTATAAATGGTGTAACTAACACGACTTTCTTTTATCTATACATATAATAAAGCTGAAGAGGATCGAAAGTCTGTACATGGAAGATATTCGAAAAAAAATTGGCTAGGGATACTTAGAATCGATATCAGAACACGTTCCAAAAGTTTTTAGAATTTTTGTCTGTTTGTCTGTTTATCTGTTTATCTGTTTGTCTGTTTATCTGTTTATCTGTTTGTCTGTTTATGTGACCGCGCATCACGTGAAAACGGCTGAACCGGTTAAAATTAAATTTGGTATAGAGATAGTTTGAGTCTTGGGGAAGGACTTAGGGTAGTTTTTATCCTGAAAATCAACCCCTAAGGGGATGAAATGGGGGGTGGAAATTTGTATGGAGCTACTTAAACCGCTGCACCGATTTGGATGAAATTTGGTATATGATTAGTTTGAGTCCCGGAGAAGGTTAAAGGATAGGTTTCATCCCGAAAATCTTCCCTTTAGGGGGTAAAATGGGAGGTAACCCATTTTGATGAAATTTGGTTTAGAGGTAGTTTAAGTTCTGGGGAAGGACCGGTTCCGGAAATCTTTCCCTGAGGGGGTGAAATGGGGGGTGAAATTTTGGATGGACTCCGTTTAGATCAAATTTGGTATAGATATAGTTTGAGTCCCGGAGAATGACAATGGACAGTTTGAATCCCGAAAATCATCCCCCAAGGGTATGAAATAGGGATGTAAATGTTGTTGTAAAAGGAGTCCCAGGGAAGGACAATGCATAGTTTTTATCCTAAATCATCTCCTGAGGGGGTGAAATGAGGGGTGAAAATTTGGATAGAACCGATTTAGATGAAATTTGGTATGGAGATAGTTCAGAGTCCTGGGGAAGGACTTAATATAATGTTTAGTCCAGTCATCATCTCTTAAGGGGGTGAAATAGGGTATGAAAATTTGGATGGAACCCATATACGGTATAGCGAGCTGGAGTCTTAGGGAAGGACATAGGATAGTTTACTCCTGAAAATCATCCCATAAGGGGGTGTAATTGGGGGTGAAAATTTGGTTGTTACCCATTTTGATGAAATTTGGTATAAATATAGTTTTAGTCCCGGACTATGACAACGGATTGTTTTAATCCCGAAAGTCATTCTTTCAGGGATAAAAAAGGGGGGGTGAAAATTTGGATAAAACCCATTTAGATAAAATTTGGTAAATAGATAGAAGGAGCCCTAGGGAAGGACAATGCATAGTTTTTATCCCGAAAAATCATTTCCTGAGGTGGTGAAATAAGGGTTGAAGATTTGAATAGAACCCATTTAGATGAAATTTGGTATAGAGAGAGGTAGAGTCCTAGGAAAGAACATAGAATATTTTTTATTCCGGAACACATCAAAGGAGGAAATCATCCCCTAAGGGGGTGAGAAATGGTGGATGAACATTTGGATTGAACCCATTTGTTTGTGACACACTTTGATAAAATTTGGTTGAAAGATAGTTTGAGTCCTGGAAAAGGACATATTATAGTTTTTATTCCAGAAATCATCCCCTAAGGGGGTGAAATGGGGGTGAAAATTTGGATGTAGCCCATTTAGATGAAATTCGGTATAGAGATAGTTTGAGTCCTGGAGAATGACAACAGATAGTTTTTATCCCGAAAATCATCCTCTAAGGAGGTGAAATAGGGGGTGAAAATTTGGATTGAACCCATTTACGGTATAGCGGTAATGGGGAGTCCTGGGGAATATGAACATTACATAAGTAAATATATGTATGTGACGTTCCAAGGGTAAAGGTACCTTATGGCGGCCTTAGTTTTGAAGATGTTTTCTAAAACGGGGTAAAAAAGACGTTTTGTTATGGCTATTTTGAAAACTATTAGATGTAACATTTTGTTGAAGCATTTTTATTTTAAAATGTTTAAATTACAAGTCAGTTAATTTAATCCTACGGTTTAGTAGAAATGGTCCTTACGGCCGTGTGATATGAAAATATGCAAAATAATACTGAAAAAAGCCTACATGCATCTATACCCTTTCCTTCATACAATCCATACTAATTCAATTCAATTCAATTCAATTGTTTATTGCGTTTCATGTAAGTATAATAAGATCTTAAAGTTAGGTACAGTTTTAACATGAGCTCTGGTTGAGCATAGCAATTTATTAAGACTACAAATTTATAATGTCAAAATACGGAAAAGCTTCAAACAATAGTTATAATAAAGTTTCGAATAATAAGTAAGTATATTAAAAAAAGTAAGTAAATTGTATTTATATTATAGTTTTGTTTACATTAAAATAATAAGATGACATTTTTATTGCAGTAGAATTCGTCATTACTTATATAAAATTTCGTAAGTTACATTATAATTTAATTTAATTTGGTCTCGGCGTCATTCAGGAATTCTTGTATCGAATAATAGGATTTCTTACTCAAATAAGTTTTAAGTTCAATTTTCAATATATGTGTGTTAGTTATATTTTGAAACTTTTTTGGGATTTTATTAAATATTTTTATTGCTATGGCAAAGGGGCCAGAGCTTATCATTTTCATTTTAGTGTCGGGTAGTGCCAGTTTGTTACGGGGTCGTAACTATCTTATCTTATCTTATCTTATCTAGGTGAGGGCCCTTTCGGATGCACTTCGACCCAGTGGGATCTTTTGTGCATTTGCCCTCTCCTTTATACCTGCTCCCAGGTCGTAAGTAAGATGCACGTGAGTATTGTGGAAATAATGACATGTTGTTTTTCACAAATATAGTGGCTTGTAAAATGTACATGGAGGGTAGAGTTAGAATTTTTTGTTCAATAAAATGATGTTTGCAGCTTGTCATCTTGTCCACGTTAACTAGTATTCTTAGGCAAAATATTACAAATGCGAAAGTAACTCTGTCTGTCTGTTACCTTTTCATGCTTAAACCGCTGAACCGATTGAGATGAAATTTGGTATAGAAATACTTTGAATTCCGGGGCCTTCCCAAAGAGTCCTTACTAAAGATAGTTTTTATCTGGAAATTCATCACCTAAGGGGGTGAAAAGGGGGGAGAAAGTTACGATATAAACGAGTTCCGCGCGGACGAAGTCGCGGGCAAAAGCTAGTATATATATATATATATATCATCATCATCATATTAGCCGAAAGACGTCCACTGCTGGACATAGGCCTCCCCCAAAGAGTTCCAAAGTGACCGGTTTTCCAATGACCGTTCAAATTTCCCAGGCAAATATTAGAATCAATAAAAGATGCAATTTCTGAAAAAAATACAAGAAAAGTTTTCACAATAAAATGTGCTGTCCGAAAAAAAAATAGTAATTTTCACAATAAAGGCCTGCACACACCGGTCGCGTGCGCGGGTCGGGCGCGGGCCCGCGCCCGACCCGCGCCCGCAACCGGTGTGTGGAGGCCTTAAATAAAATGTGGTGTCCGAATAAATAATTAGTAACGTGTGGATGATCGGGAGCTGAGTGACGCTCGGGCTTAGCGGTGCAGGGGGAGGGGGAATCCACGAACGCATGTTTTTTTTAGCTGCTGAGTCTTAATATTTTAGTACTGAAAGATACTGAAAGAAAAAACACGTACCTATTTTTTATTTTTTGCTAAGGAATCCACTGCGAAAATTTGAACGGTCAATATTATTTCACGCTGTATTTATGAGTAAGTTTTAGGCACCCATATTTTTACACTTGATTGTACATACACACGGCGACTTTTGGCAGCGCTAATAACGCGATACAAACGCGGTACAGTATCGATACAGATGATTTGGACACGCGCGTTTTGTATCGCTGCAAGTACTTGAATGTTAACAGAGAGCTTTTCCTCTACAAAAGGTGTTTTTTGAAGGAATACTATTTTGTACATGGAGATAGTTTAAACTTAGGTTAGGCTCAGGGGCGGCTCACTCCGTTGGTCGCGCCGCCACAAGTACCAGCCCCAGAGATTAGCGCTGCTACGGTACGCGCGCGTTCTTTCGCAGCGCGTTGCATGCCATATAAAGGGGTGGCCACGTTTAGGCTCGTTCTGCATACATAAACAGGGGATTTGTTAACAGAGAACCTTCTACGTACGTAGTACAGTCACCGGCATAAATATATGATGGAACAAAGGCCGCAAAAATATCTGATGACAACTCTAGTCCTAGAGCCATAAGAGCGTGTCAGATATTTTTGCGGCATCTGATTCATCATAATATATTATATTGATGCCGGTGACTGTACTATTATTTATTCTGTGGTAGCTTGATTATAAAGCAAAGTGAGAAATCAGAAATATTGCTCATTATTTGCAGTCAGGCGTTAATAGAATTTTGTAAATGAAGCATCAGTAGTGTTGAGGTAAGATAGTCGGCATACAAGCACACGGTCTGCTTGATGGTAAGCAGATACCGTAGCCTATGGACGCTTGCGACTGCAGAAGCGTCACAAACGCGTGGCCGACCCTTTATTGATTGGGGAAATTGCACTCAATCGATGCGGATATACGTAGAAATATCATAAAAAAGAAAATAAAAAAAACGATTGTATTCGTTTTACCTCTCGTTAAAATGACGAAAAAAATATTCATATTATTTTTTCGATAAAATAACATAACACTTAGACAGAATATTGAATTAGAAATGATATTTTGTACGACAAGTATTTACTCCATAGTAAACGCACCGAAAATATAAGTTGTGACGTCATAGCTTAAACCCCTTTAATATAACGTTTTCGGGGGGTGCCGGCGCGTGCAGATTTCAAATACATACGAGTATAACATCAGAAAAAGAAATCAGAAGAAAGTATTAATGCTACAGTTGATATTCCTCTGAATTATACTTTTGATCTTCGTTATAAAATAAAAAGATGCAAGTTCCCTATGATATTGTTGTTGATAGCTAGACGGTGGCTAGACATCACGGGTCCCTCACTCCCACTAAGCACTCTGACCTCTAGATTACTCACTACCAGGAACAAAACACCGCGTGAAAAGAGCAAGTCGCGGTGTTTTTATGACTGGGCATCAATAAGGGGTGGAGCTTCCCCAAATTAGGCTGCTCCAGATATGAGAAAGAAAGAAACATTTATTCGAGACAAAGCAGCGTTTAGTCACGAAAGGGTTCTTTCTCAGCATAATGCTGGCATTACTGCCAGCGCTGATCTTCCGATAGAACCATCGAGTGACTCCACGGTGGATAACAAGATCCAGCAATAATAAACAAAAAATAAAAATTAATAATTAAAACGTAGTGTAACACGATAAGGGACAACAGTTACAAATATAAAAAGCGACCAAGTGCGAGTCGGACTCGCACATGAAGGGTTCTGTGAAATAAATTGCGGTTTACGATTTATGACCTATTAAAAAAAAACTACTTTGATCTCGTTCAAACCAATTTTCGGTGGAAGTTTACATGGTAATGTACATCATATATTTTTTTTAGTTTTATCATTCTCTTATTTTAGAAGTTACAGGGGGGGGGGACACACATTTTATCACTTTGGAAGTGTCTCTCGCGCAAACTATTCAGTTTAGAAAAAAATTATGTTAGAAACCTCAATATTATTTTTGAAGACCTATCCATAGATACCACCCCACACGTATGGGTTTGATGAAAAAAATGTTTTTGAGTTTCAGTTCTGAGTATGGGGACCCCTAAAACTTAATGTTTTTTTTTTCGATTTTTGTGTAAAAATCTTAATGCGGTTCACAGAATACATCTACTTACCAAGTTTCAACAGTATAGCTCTTATAGTTTCGGAAAAAAGTGGCTGTGACATACGGACGGACAGACAGACGGACGGACATGACGAATCTATAAGGGTTCCGTTTTTTGCCATTTGGCTACGGAACCCTAAAAAACAATAAGTACATCGATCAAAGGACGCATGAGCAAGATGGCATTACACTGTGCCCTACCTCTCTCACTGACAGTCTCGGTATCCCATTTCGTGTCACTTGTCATTGGACATTTTTCCCCTCTTGAACGAGCCTCTTGATGATGCGCTTTATTGCGTTTCTAAAACACACTACACACGATGCAATTTGTCACAACAACTGACAGAGATGCAGATATTATAAGAATTAAAGGTACGTATTAACGTTTCATTTCAACAATAGCTGCGTCTCTGTTGGTTTTTGTTACAAATTGCACCGTTTGTAGTGTGCACTCACATTAATCAATTATTTTTGCTTTATCGTAGATTCTTTACTTAATAACCTGTGCACCTCCCGCTTCTCTTTTCCCTCCCCGCACTCGATGTGTGCGCTCCACACCGTACCCAGAGCGGTGAGGTGCATTGATATTGCGATCGGGTAGAATATAAATCGGCATTTGTAGATATAAATAAAAACAAGAGAATCTTGTCATAACATTTTAATACCGAGCATTATTCCATACTTAGTGTTAGGTTCGTACATGAACTTTATTTATTTTATTTAAGTATTTAAACTTTATTGCACAAATAAAAAAATTACAAACGGCAGACTTAATGCCACAAGGCATTCTCTACCAGTCAAACATAACTTTTGTGTACCTTCCATAAAATCATTTACAATAAAAACAAATTAATAAATAGCAAACAAAACAATTTTGATTACGAAATAAAAAAATATAATTTAATTCCATATCTAATTGACGTTGTCCCCCACAAGGAAAAATAAACAATTTATTACACACATTCTTACGTGCAAACTTTACCCTTAAAAATACCTATAAACTTTGACGATTTAAAATTTTTGCTTTCACTATCATTCCATTTAAGTAGCTACTACTTAAATGGAATAATATAAAATAAAGCGCAAAGCATTTCGTACTTTTCATAATGTGGAAGACCGAAAAGGAATGCATGCATGCTATGCATGCCGAACAATACTTCAACTAGAGTAAAACATAAATTATAAGCTTTCAACAATCCATCAATAAAATAAAATTGGAACCATTTTGCGATTCTAAAAATGTGCTAAAATGCAAAAAACTTTCTTAGTACCGTTTACCTTAAACCAATCATTTACCAAGATCCCTCCGAATAATAAACCAAGACTTTTAAAACGGGTGCCAGCTCAACAATTGGGTATTTAGTGGTGACCTTGAACTTATGAGTCAGGAAACGCTATTCGGCATAATTGTTCCCTGCGTTGTTCTACGCTGATACATGGTACCGCCAGCCTCTCAGGAGGGAAAAATTTCACCTTTCACGCTGCATTCTGTGTAAGATTTCTGACCACATGTAGCTACTAGACGTTTCGCGCGTTAAATCTGCTTAGATCTAACAATCTTGGCACATATAGTGCGAATATTTTTTTTCTAGAACGAATTAACTTTTCTTTATACTAGCAACAAAGGGATGTGTAACCGCTAATTGCTTACGTTGTACTATCCGTTCTAGAAAAATGATTCGCACTATACAAGAGCGTCTTCCGTGACCAAGTTATAAGGTCTTACTAAGCTGAAACTAAATCGCTTCTAAGAGTTTTTGAAACACTTCTGTGGTAACTGGGGACCGTTGGGCGGTGATGTGTTTCGGAGATGCACCCTTTCAATTCGGTAAATTTATGAAAGTTGTGTATCAACTCCCTGTTTCTTATTTATATGCTGCTTAGGACGAAATATGACCGAAATGCGCCATTTTCTTACAGATAACAGCAGTAAGAATTAGTTGCATGACTCAATTTAAGAATGAAAGTTTGTCCAAAAACACGAAGAGTAATGGCGTTATCATATATTATCAATAACTCGAGTTTTATCCTTACAATATTTTCTTGAAAATAAGTAGGTAACATTTTACTACAGAACACCTTATTCTTATACTATGGGCAGAGAGTCCTGTATCTCGCTTTGGAAGAATAACTTGTATACTTAGTATATTTAAATATCTATCTACAGTTCCTTAAACTAACTTAATGACTAAATGTTGATTAAAGAAGACATTGTGTGTTAACATGTATAATATAGCAGCCTGCTGTTTTTAAATTTTGACATATTTTTGTCTCCTCTAATTCACCAAAAAAATGGAAGCATGTAAGTTTTCTAATAATGTTTCTATTCTTTGGAACATAAGCAAAAACAGATAACACATATAGATATATTTGTGCCGTTGATCCTCATCTAACAATCTGTATAGATACTTAGATAGGTTAACTCATCTTTGCGCGCGGCTGTATGACTGTGTGCGTTCAGTTGTAACTTCCACCGTGTCCATTTTTTTTTTTTTTTTTTAGACTTCCATTTTTGGCTCGCCGCGCGGCCAGTAATATGCTGCGGGATAACCTCCCTTTGGGCGTTATGGGCCGCCCAGAGGAATATTGTGTCGGAGACTGGCGCGTCACTGCCATACAAATCAAAACCTGCATAACAAGTGCACGCACACATACCTACAGCTGCAAAGATGAGTTGAACTATCTTAGAATATGTATATTAGCCATTTATAGACAGTTAAGTCTTCATTTAGAATAATATTCTATCTACATACTTCGACGCGATTTTAAGGCTGTGTGTAAAAGTTTACACACTGATAGTGAAATAAGTATAATTAATATTAAATTTTAAATATGTTGAGCAGACTATTTAGTATTTTAATCTACACTTAAAATGCATTTATGTACAACGTAAGTAAATAAAAAACTTGTGCTATAACAATATTCAATATTGTCCACAAGGTGGTTGGTAATTTTCAACAATAATTTTAAATCGAACATTTAAATACATACGTGTTCCTATTAAAGTTTATTCTTGTTCTCGTACGAGACGACGATACAACGCACCCCAATAGAGGAAGATTTATTGCCCCAAAACTACGAAAACTAAAATGCCCACCTACAGTAAAAAGTCGTTTACGAATCAACAAATGTTAAATTTCAGTTCATTTAACTGTGTATATACACATATCTACATCGACTAATTTTATGTGTACCTACCATAGACAAAATAATAATAATATAGTGTCCAAGACAAGTTAGCCCATTCGCCGTCACAGAAAAAAATGCGATGTGGCACCCCCGCGCCACGCAAGTTTTCACTTTCAAGTCTATTGTTTTTGGACTTCGTTTGAAGTCGGTGGCGGATGGGTGGTCAGTGTGGCCAGTGACAAACTTGAGTTCAAGTCGGTGACGGATGGGTGGTCAGTGTGGCCAGTGACAAACTTGAGTTCAAGTCGGTGACGGATGAGTGGTCAGTGTGGCCAGTGACAAACTTGAGTTCAAGTCGGTGACGGATGGGTGGTCAGTGTGGCCAGTGACAAACTTGAGTTCAAGTCGGTGACGGATGGGTGGTCAGTGTGGCCAGTGACAAACTTGAGTTCAAGTCGGTGACGGATGAGTGGTCAGTGTGGCCAGTGACAAACTTGAGTTCAAGTCGGTGACGGATGGGTGGTCAGTGTGGCCAGTGACAAACTTGAGTTCAAGTCGGTGACGGATGGGTGGTCAGTGTGGCCAGTGACAAACTTGAGTTCAAGTCGGTGACGGATGGGTGGTCAGTGTGGCCAGTGACAAACTTGAGTTCAAGTCGGTGACGGATGGGTGGTCAGTGTGGCCAGTGACAAACTTGAGTTCAAGTCGGTGACGGATGAGTGGTCAGTGTGGCCAGTGACAAACTTGAGTTCAAGTCGGTGACGGATGGGTGGTCAGTGTGGCCAGTGACAAACTTGAGTTCAAGTCGGTGACGGATGGGTGGTCAGTGTGGCCAGTGACAAACTTGAGTTCAAGTCGGTGACGGATGGGTGGTCAGTGTGGCCAGTGACAAACTTGAGTTCAAGTCGGTGACGGATGGGTGGTCAGTGTGGCCAGTGACAAACTTGAGTTCAAGTCGGTGGCGGATGGGTGGCCAGTGACAAACTTGAGTTCAAGTCGGTGGCCGCGATCGGGTAAACGTTATTTCGTACCGTGATTAAGACAGCAGATTAGCACTTTACTCTAAAAGGAAGACAAAAAACTGTACGCCAATGACGTCAATCCAATTCAAATATTAAACAAAATCAAGTAACGTCATATTTTGACGGTACGCGTCATCATAATAAATGACATTCGTTCCATACGAAGATACGTTTTGCGAAAAGGGTCAAAATATGACGCTATTAAAACTTTGGTCACGAATAATTTTATGCTATTTATTCTCTGTTTACTTTTTTGTCAATTTTATTATATTTTTAATCCTTTACCGAGAAGATTTTCCATATACCGTTTTGAGTGTATTTTGACAATCTAATAACCTCCCAATATAGCAACGCCATCTAGTTAAGCTGCCAAAACCTGGGAACGTAATATTGTTCGTCTTTGGCAGTCTAGTATTTATCTTGTCTATGATACGTATTTACGCGCAATAAACACAGCAACTTAATTCAAAAATTCACTACGGAACCATATAGTTATTTATATCATATAGCTGGAGAAATATAGGTACAATTCTGAATTAAGTCGCTGTATTATTAAGTGCAAACTTATCATAACATTTTACTTAACTTTTTTACCATTACTATCTTTGATCCCGTTGCCATTCTCGATTTTTTTAAGTTCCTGAACACCGTTCTCTTTGACATCTCCATTGGCGACTTCTGGCTTCTTGTAGGCCTTGTAATAGAAATCGTAGAAGAGATAGTAGAAGAAGATGGAGTTGGGGAGAGTGAAGACGATCGACCAGCGCGGGTAGCCGCAGTCGTAGAAGATCAGTTGGGAGGAGTGAAGGAACGCTATGCAGAATTGACCCTGTGGAACGAAACAAGAGTACCTTTTAATTTAAATCTAAAGAAGTACCTACCTAAGTACCTACTTAAGTACATAGTCTTTTACGCAACCGAAATACAACTACTAGTGGTGTCATCACCCCTGACAGTTGTCTAATCTGACGTGTTCTGCATCGAGCTATCGATGTTTTTAAAATCGGTTGCATAAATACAACATCCAAACTATTCTCACCGGACTTCTCTATTGCCGTGTCCCACTCTTTCCTGTAGTCGGCCCTTGTAAATATTCCTACAATAATTATTAAACAAATCGACATTGAATATAGGTATTTAGACAGCAAAGTAACAACCTGTGACGTGTTCACGAACCGACAAGTTGCAATCTTAGAAGTCTAAACCGGCAATATAGGTCTAGGCCACTTTTTGTTGTTATTACTTGTTATATACGAGTATATTATATTGGTCAAGAACCTTATAATACTCAGGACAAGCTGTGGTAATAATAATACCACGTCCGAACGAGATGGGATTATACAAATTTCGATAATTGGGGCAGAAAGGGAAATATCATTCGGTGTCCAGAGGGGTAATCACGTAATGTTCTGAACGCGCGTCGGTACAATTTAACTGTCAATTTTCCATATAAAAAGTGACATTTAGACCTACCTGACGCGCGTACACTGCGTTACGTGATCGACCTACTGGTCATGGTTCCACTTTTTTTGTTTGCCACAACTGATTTAGTATGAAGTTGTGGCAAATAAACCATTACCCGCGCAAATGGAGTAGGTTGTTTATGGTAAGCCATCAGGCATTTTAAGACCAGTTCTTAATTTAGTTGCATAGGATCCTTTCCGTCCCTCATTGTAGTCATTGTAGCAACACGTCTAGCTTGTCCTGAGTATTAAAGGTCCATGATATTGGTCAAGCTCACGAGTTTGCCAGTTAAGACTTGTATACTTAAATAATTGTAACGTCGAGCTTTGTGAAATGGGCCACTATAATAGGTAGTCACAATTTTAATATGCTGGCTAAATAATTAATTTCTGTCGACTCGTTTCATGCCCTGAATATGTATTACTCCTGATATGATCGGATAGGATCGGAGGATAGGATGCGTTTTAACAAATTTTATAACCATATTACAATTTCGGAATTATGAAATTGGGTATTATGTAATGCACCCGGTCCGTATCATGAGAGAAGTGTGTAGGTACTGTGTACTGACCATCTGTAGAGTAGTGATGTGCCGCTTCCACCAGCAGAGCCGCTGGTACTTGGGCCCCATGGCGGCCAGCATGTAGTACGTGTACATGATGATGTGCACGAACGGAGTGTGTACTGTGTACTGACCATCTGTAGAGTAGTGATGTGCCGCTTCCACCAGCAGAGCCGCTGGTACTTGGGCCCCATGGCGGCCAGCATGTAGTACGTGTACATGATGATGTGCACGAACGGAGTGTGTACTGTGTACTGACCATCTGTAGAGTAGTGATGTGCCGCTTCCACCAGCAGAGCCGCTGGTACTTGGGCCCCATGGCGGCCAGCATGTAGTACGTGTACATGATGATGTGCACGAACGGAGTGTGTACTGTGTACTGACCATCTGTAGAGTAGTGATGTGCCGCTTCCACCAGCAGAGCCGCTGGTACTTGGGCCCCATGGCGGCCAGCATGTAGTACGTGTACATGATGATGTGCACGAACGGAGTGTGTACTGTGTACTGACCATCTGTAGAGTAGTGATGTGCCGCTTCCACCAGCAGAGCCGCTGGTACTTGGGCCCCATGGCGGCCAGCATGTAGTACGTGTACATGATGATGTGCACGAACGGAGTGTGTACTGTGTACTGACCATCTGTAGAGTAGTGATGTGCCGCTTCCACCAGCAGAGCCGCTGGTACTTGGGCCCCATGGCGGCCAGCATGTAGTACGTGTACATGATGATGTGCACGAACGGAGTGTGTACTGTGTACTGACCATCTGTAGAGTAGTGATGTGCCGCTTCCACCAGCAGAGCCGCTGGTACTTGGGCCCCATGGCGGCCAGCATGTAGTACGTGTACATGATGATGTGCACGAACGGAGTGTGTACTGTGTACTGACCATCTGTAGAGTAGTGATGTGCCGCTTCCACCAGCAGAGCCGCTGGTACTTGGGCCCCATGGCGGCCAGCATGTAGTACGTGTACATGATGATGTGCACGAACGGAGTGTGTACTGTGTACTGACCATCTGTAGAGTAGTGATGTGCCGCTTCCACCAGCAGAGCCGCTGGTACTTGGGCCCCATGGCGGCCAGCATGTAGTACGTGTACATGATGATGTGCACGAACGGAGTGTGTACTGTGTACTGACCATCTGTAGAGTAGTGATGTGCCGCTTCCACCAGCAGAGCCGCTGGTACTTGGGCCCCATGGCGGCCAGCATGTAATACGTGTACATGATGATGTGCACGAACGGAGTGTGTACTGTGTACTGACCATCTGTAGAGTAGTGATGTGCCGCTTCCACCAGCAGAGCCGCTGGTACTTGGGCCCCATGGCGGCCAGCATGTAGTACGTGTACATGATGATGTGCACGAACGGAGTGTGTACTGTGTACTGACCATCTGTAGAGTAGTGATGTGCCGCTTCCACCAGCAGAGCCGCTGGTACTTGGGCCCCATGGCGGCCAGCATGTAGTACGTGTACATGATGATGTGCACGAACGGAGTGTGTACTGTGTACTGACCATCTGTAGAGTAGTGATGTGCCGCTTCCACCAGCAGAGCCGCTGGTACTTGGGCCCCATGGCGGCCAGCATGTAGTACGTGTACATGATGATGTGCACGAACGGAGTGTGTACTGTGTACTGACCATCTGTAGAGTAGTGATGTGCCGCTTCCACCAGCAGAGCCGCTGGTACTTGGGCCCCATGGCGGCCAGCATGTAGTACGTGTACATGATGATGTGCACGAACGGAGTGTGTACTGTGTACTGACCATCTGTAGAGTAGTGATGTGCCGCTTCCACCAGCAGAGCCGCTGGTACTTGGGCCCCATGGCGGCCAGCATGTAGTACGTGTACATGATGATGTGCACGAACGGAGTGTGTACTGTGTACTGACCATCTGTAGAGTAGTGATGTGCCGCTTCCACCAGCAGAGCCGCTGGTACTTGGGCCCCATGGCGGCCAGCATGTAGTACGTGTACATGATGATGTGCACGAACGAGTTGATGACGCCGATGAAGGTGCCGTGGCCGCCGGGGTAGTACCTGGAATTGGGTTAACTTATGTTAAAACGTATAACGTGTCGTTCTTAAGCAAATGGTCAATCTTTGTCGATGTCAATAAGGACGATTCTACTGCGATATCAACTGCGTCGGTGTGGGGGCCAAAGGTCCCGTTTCGCTTCAAAATTACCTTTATGGATAGTAAACCATAAAAATTATCACAATAAGATACGTGACTTGAAAGGGTCGAAATAATATGTTTAATTGTATACATCGTCCAAATATCAATATTATAAAGAGTAAAATTCAGTTTGGTTGTAGCCATTTCAGTTTGTAGTCCCTGGGCGACCGAGCCCCGCTCGGATGAAAATAGAAAAAATACAGAGAAAACGAATTTTCCCGGACATGAGACCTATCTAGATCGATTTCTCGCCTCCGTAACCACCTATATTCCAAATTTCATCGAAATCGTTAGAGCCGTTTCTGAGAACGTGATTGCAAATATATATATATTGTAGGGAGAACCCATTTTTTTGAGAAGCTATAGAGAGAGCTATGGCTATATCCTGAGCGGAGCGCGCCGAGCGCACTACCATCACTGACTTCGTGGCGCTTGCGGTGATCGGACGTCTCCAGAATCTAAGGGACTCGTGAGCCATATCTTTGTTTTTTTGTGATTGGCAATTAGCAAATCGGCAATCGTCATTTAGTTTAACGTTTAAAGTTTGTAAATTGCTTTAAGTAAAGTGTATTTTTGCCTTCTAACGTTGTAATCGTCGCTTTAGTTTAAAATAAAACGGTTTTCTTGGTTTAACTTATTTTTATTGAGTGCACATCCTAGTTTTACCTAACAATATATATATACTTACATACATACATATATATATACACAAATATTGCTCGTTTAGGATATACGTATAGGATAGGATGTAGGGGGAAATGGCCGGAACAACTTAACCGATTTTCAAAAAATCTTTTACAAAAAATCTTTTACCAGTGTATTAGGATGAATCTATGGAACGATCATATACATAAATCCTAGTTATCCCATGGTTTCGCCGTTCTTTTATCGCATAACAGTGTTAAGATTTAAACTTTGCCATTTTTGTTTATTTTTTAATAACGTTACCTTATGTTTTAAATTTTGCATAAAGTGTGTGTAAATGTATCTAGTTATGTATTTTGTAGCGAGACTAGGAACCATAAGTGATTTGGTGTTATTTTAAGTATTTTAATTAATTCACACATAAGTTAACAGCATACTGTTACCTTATGTATGTGTGAATTAATAAAAATACTTAAAATTGTACGCGCGTTAGGTTTGCTCATAAACTTACTTAGTAGCTCCCCAGGATATCATAGGCATGACGGTGTGGTGGTACATGTGAAGGAAGGTGATCTGGCGTTCCTTCTTCCGCAGCACGAAAAACACAGTGTCCAGGAGTTCGGACATCTTCGCCAGGAAGTACACGTACACTCCTCGGGCCACCTGCAATGACAGTGTCACCAGAATTAGTACCTAGTAGTGGAAGTCCGGAGGTCGCTGGAGAAAAGTAAAATAGATGACGGGTGGTTCTCTTGTCCCAAATGCAATGAGGGTTTGAGGGTGTCATCAGAATCAGTTAGCGGGACTAGCACGACTGACATTGTCACGTAGATAGGGAGCCTTAACTTGGGGTACCTATCTAAAAGCAAAATTAGAAAATAAGATGATAGTTAAGAATTTATTGTTGAGTTAAGATTATGGGCGGTTCGTTCGCCTAGGTCGGGCTATGGCTTAGATGCTAGGTCTGTTTGAGGGGTGGTCGGTCCTTCCGGGTACCCTCACTCCCCTCGCGGTACGCAGCTGGACGACAGGAGACGATGGTGGTCCGAGGTGGTGGGTGGACGCGCTGGTAGCGGTAGTAAGTGCCGGGAGAGCGTCACACGCCAGGGACCTCCTTGTGTACTCCCTGGGGGAGCGTCTGCCTCGGGCTTCAAATGTAAGCGTAATTCCCAATTCCGGGAACTACACAAAGACTAGTTTAAGATGTTTTAGGTTCACAAATTAGCTAAGTCCGCTCAATAGCGGCGTCTTTATTTAATAAAGGTGGCGCGCGGCTTGTCTGTTTCGCGCCCAGATGGCAAGTGAACGAGTCAACGCGCTCGAGCTGGCAATCGCGGCGCAGTCGACAAAGCCACCACGGAAGGTGGACCTACGTCACAGCTCTAGAATGTTCCGAACTCCCGCGCATAGACAATATTATGAGTAGAGGTTTTCTATGTTTAAGGGCAAAATTAAATTGGCTACACAACGAGATAAATTGAGAAATAACACTTGTTTATTAAAACCTATTTCTGGTAAGATGTTACAGTAGATATTTATGTTTAACGTTATACGTTACAACATATAGAATAATTTATTTCCCATTACTCAAAACAACAATTTTCTTAAGTACTTACAGCGACTTCCACACTAGGCACAGCCTGTATTGTGGGAGTCAAATCAAACACGAGAATTACAAATAACATGCGGCTTTTAGCAATCTTTAATAGTATTTTATGCAACTGTTGTATAAGAAGGGTCTTAAAAGGCGAGTGGCGTGGGTTGCAATTAAAGACGCCACGAGCGTTTTTAGACCAGTTATACACCGTTGCATACAATACTTTTTCTACGACAAATTTTAAATAAATAGCAGACTACAGAATAGTTAAACTTTTCAGGCAGCAAGTTTTCTATTCGTACTTTTGCTACTCACGCAATTTCTTCAGGAGTGCAGTTATTAATTTCTTCGACCATGTTAAAAGGAACGCACACTTTTGTCTTCACAAACACGAATAAAATCTTAATAGTTTATTATCTTTCGTCTTTTCATTTTGAACTGGATTTTGGTGGGAAATCGGAAATGTGACAGCTCTTGCTTATGGTTTTTTTTTTTTTATTTGTTTGCACTTGCCATCCGAACCAAACCGAATCCGGACCCGGACCGAACACGAACTGTTTATTTTTATAAATAATACCAAGAATTTATAAAATATGTAATTTAACACACAATAGATGATGATTTATTATTATTGTAGTAAATAATTTATAATATACAAATGTTAAATCGTAAATAAATACTTTTATTTCGAAATATTTGTTAATCAAGTTGGCACCACTGCAATATAGCGGCATTAGCGGCCGATTTAAAAAAAAGTTAAACAGTGCTTTTATGAAAAATGTATGAATCAAAAAAGTACGCTAAACAGTGCGTTTTTGGGCCATAGAGCATAGAGTTTTGCGATGACTTATTAGTGGTGTCATTGTATTTGAGCTACAGCCTATATAAATGGCAGATAACGGTACAGGAGTAGAAAAAGATATGTTAAGATTTAGTATTAAAATAGTTTATTTTTTATTTTTAAGGGAATTTGTGGGGCGATAAAAACATGCAAAATATTGTTGTTTGAGTGAGTGAATGTAGGTGTGTCTGTGTAGTGTGAGTGTAGGAGAGCGAAATATGCGAGTAGCTCTTTACTTCCGGGCTTCTGCACCTTGAGGGTCTAGTATAAGTTTTATCGATACAATACGTTTTCGAAGGCGTTTGCGTTTAGTTTAAATTTATATGGCAACGCGAACAGCGCTTGTTGGTAACTACTTATTAGGAACTACGCGTTGCCATACAATGAAGCTAAACGCAAACGCGTTCGAAAACGTATTGTATCGATAAAACTTATACTCGTACTAGAGCTACTGATCGTAAGTCCACAACCACATCACGACGTGAGACGAGTAAATCTACCAGTCTTTTTCTAACTTGTTCAGTGCGAGTGAGACAGTAATCGCGCGCGCGCAATGCATCTTGGCACACGTAGTAATGGAAGTCCCGAGGACGCGGGAGAGAGGAGGTGAGGAGGTTCTTTGTGGATCGTACAAGTTCCCAAGAGTATTTTGTCTCTTGTATTCAACACAGGCCGTTGGGGCGGAAAAGTTCTCGAGTGGCGACCACGTACCGGAAGGCGCGGCGTGGGTAGGCCCCCCACAAGGTGGACTGATGACCTGGTAAAGGTCGCGGGTGGCGCAGGACCGATCACTATGGCACTCTTTGTCCAGCAGTGGACGTCTTTCGGCTGATATGATGATGATGATGATGATTCAACACAGCGAATAATCTACTTATTTATTTATTTATCGTATGGCGGTTACACGCTGGTATATATATGGATTCGTATTGATGTCGCTGATAGAGTTCCAGTGTGCGCTGCGAGGTTCAGAAGGAACAGTGCAGCTGCCGAGTGTGTTGTTCTTTTATCTATAAGGACTTGGAAATGCACGTATAACTCTAATGGAGTCACATCACAATCATCGATAAGCGACGGTGCCCGCTTACCTTCAGACCGTACGCTTATCACCGTCGTAATATAAAAAAAAGTAAGAAATAACTTACTCTCATCGCCTCAGGGTTGTTAGAGAAGTCGACCGGTTGACATTTCCAACTGTAGGTTCGGAGCCAGCCCGCATCCAGACCCTGAAAGTCAATACAAAGCATTTTATTAGAAATTCAAAGTATCCATCAGATTTCAATGTAACACCATCATCCTCCTAGCGTTTAACCCACAGAACACTAAATACTATATAGCGCGGGATATGTCGCGCGATTTCCATCGGGACCGATGTCGCCGCCTCGTCGCCTCCACGTCGCCTACAACAACACGGCGATCGGGTGACGTTGGTAGGAAAGCTTGAGAGCATGCTCAAACTCTAGTGGCGCGCGTGCCACGCCCACATCGCCATTCTATAGTATTAAGAGGAATGCCTATCTGCAATTTTCCCATACTAACGCTCTCGACTGTTTCCTCCCTGGTTTTTGAACCTAGAGCAACGATTTTTTCAAATAAGGTCAATATCATCAATATCTATGCCGCTACGTTTCGCTTTTTTGGATCATTTTACTTTTAAAAAACTTACAGCGCCTCAAAATCACAAAAACGGCTTAATTGAAATGGCTGCAAAAAAGGCGCAGTATACAAATATCCAAAAAATCAAAACATAGCGGCGTAGATTATTTCTTCCTCTTGCAGTTTCCAAAATTGTATGATGATTGGTTGCGTTTTGGAAAAGGAAATACTCCCGCCGCTCACAACAGCGCGACAGAAACATTACGTCAAAAAATTTCGATTTCAAAAGTTGCTCAGCTAGGCCAATGCTCTTAAGTGTTCTGTGATTTAACCGGTTGTACCGTAAAGGTGCCCGGATAGGATATGGCGTAGGCACTAGTTTTACGAAAGTGACTGCCATCTGACCTTCCAACCCAGAGGAAAAATTAGACTTTTTTTTTTAGGATTGGACCGGTTTCCTCAAGATATTTTCCTGTTGCTATTAAATATCGGTATTTATTGCGTACATAATTTTTTTGAAAAACGATCGCTAGGATTGAGATATATATGCCTACATAAAAATTGGATAGGTACACTCTGACGTGCCAACTATTTAAGGAACCCTAATACAGAGTCATCTAGTGAATTTTTGGAATTATAAGTCCGTATAATTTTCCAGTAACTTTTTTACATACATATAGGCTACTTATCTTTGGTTGACTAAAATTGCTTTGTGTTTTGTGACAGGCGTTTCAAAGTAAACGTCCGATGTAACGCGCTCACACAGACACTACAATAAACTTAAGCGCAATTCGGCGTATAGACCAGCGGCTGAACAAAAATGGGTTTTGATAACATTAAAGTTTTTTCTTTTTTGATATGTCATTGGAGGCATGTTAAATAATACTTATACAAAAAGTTAGAAGTTTTTAGGTTCGGCTTTCGGTTATATTGAAATATTTTAATTTTAGCCAAGAACTATGTAAATAGGTATAGAATTAGAGTTACAAAATACTGTAACATATCCAATAACACTTTAGTTTCTTTGCAATAATCTGTTTTTAGAAGTCTGGAACATCTGCATTTTGGTGAACAAAAAAATGCAAATCATTTTGCAAATAAAGAATTAGAGTAGCTGATATTGTAAAATTATGATGTAATCGATCCACTTAATATACTGGAAAAAAGTTAGATGTGTAGACAATTGGCTTGTGTAGATATTTATTTCTGGTTAAGCAGTATAGCCAATATTGAATTAGAGTTTGTAGAGTTAATAATAAACGGTCTTGACAATGATCTCAGTTACCAAACAAAAGTTTAGAAATATAGAATCACGGCGACACTAAATACTGATATGTATAGGTAAACATTCCGTGCCTATATTACTACGTTTCAAACGCGCTGTATTGTATGCGCGCGGCGTGCAGGCAGCGATCAGCGGTGGCGGGGCAGCGGGGTGCCCTCAACTCATCCATAAAAAAAACCGCAAAGCATGTTTTAAACTAATATCAATGGAAAATTGTTATTTTGTTTTAAGTACGCTAATGGAAATACAAAGACGAAACTTACCCTTATTTATTACTATACTAGGAATTGCCCGCGGTTTCGTCGGCGTTAAGTCCATTATAAAGTAGGTTTTTACTTATAGTTAGTTTTATGTAAAAGTAAGTATTGGTGGCTTACACAATGGTAACAAATAACAAAAATACAACTTTTTACAAAAACATTATAATTGCAACATTTGCAAATCATTCATATTTGCAATTGTAGGTATATACATAATAACTAGGGTACGGACAAGTGGTGGCAGATTTCACACAGAAGGTAGTAGAGTCGCCTAGATATTTTTATGACTAAACAAATACCGATTGAATGATTTATTTCTCTTAAAAAAAAATATTCTCTTGCGACTAAATATTGTTTTTGAAATGAAAATGTACATGTATTTACATTTTATGTTTAAAGAACTTTATTTTTCATAAAGAATCAACATGTATTTCACTTACATGATAAAACATATAAGTTAATACTAAATCTAAGCATACAGTGTTAACAATTGTACAAAAATCATAGTGGGTAGACATGCATTATAATACAGGGTATATTATTCAAACGGGGCAGTGAGGGAATATCCGAAACTATAAGGTATACGGAAATTTGCTCTAAAGAGTTACGAGACCGATTTTAGAAAAAATCAAAACTGCATTCAAAGATTTTCACAAAAGCCTCATACACAGCCGGGAATCGAACCCGGTCAAATCTGTCTAAAAATTAGAGTGCGTTATTTTGCGTAAATTAATAGTGTAATGTAAGGAAGAATTGGTGCTAAGGAACCCTGTATCTACAATCCCAGGAAAATGCTGAATTTCATAGTTTATGTACGGAAATGGATCTCCCCGCACAAACAGTGTACCTACCTACAATGAGTAAGTATGGGAATTATATTTTTTTTATAGCTTTGAAAAGATTGGTGTAAATAATGAAAATAAATTAAAAAAAACCACGAATTTACCAATTTTGTCTAGTTTCATACGCCACAGTTATTCTCCCCATACTTACTAAGGAGCTTAGTATGGGGATTATGGGGAAATCCATTTTCATACATCAAACAATGAAATTAGGCATTTTCCTGTGATTGTAGATACAGGGTTCCTTAGCAACAATTGTCCCTTACAATTCCGGACTTTCGAAATTCCGGAATCTCGGGCAATGTTTCCGATATTACAATTCCGGAATTTGTACACTCAGAATATCGGAAATTCCGGAACTGGATTTTATGTATTTCCAGAATTCATGAATGTTTATTTTCATAGTTTACCATAAACTGAATAAGTCTCGTGACTCCTAAGAGCAAATTTTCGTATCTCTTATAGTTTCAGATTTTCCCTCACTGCCCCGTTTGAATAATAGGTACAACCTGTATATTACGCTAAAGTTCGGCCGCCTTGTTGCGGCGATAACGGCGATTTTTGTTGAGTTATCTTTCCACAAAAATTTCAATCTTTCGTCTACTACAGACTACAGATGCCATTGTGTTGGCATTTACGACTTTGTACGCTAACAAATCTCCCCTTCTTATTGCAAATGCAGTACTTGCAAAATGGTGGTTTCGAGATAAACGCGGTAAACATATTTTTTGGTATCTATACAACAAATCTATGTTATACAACTTCTGAAGTGTACTGAAAAATTGTTAAAAAAATAAATCTTTCTATTGAAATATTTTTTACTTTACTGCCTTATTTAGATAAAATACGCAGTACTGCATTTTCATCAACTATATGGGTTTTCAGTTAGGCCTATGTTCAGCAGTGGACGTCTTTCGGCTGATATGATAATCTGGGTTTGCAGGCATTACATTATCACTAAGGCTTAATGCAGTATTTGTGTTTATTACTACAAAATCACCTAGCACGTGTTCAATACTGCGTTTCTAGTTCGCAATCATGCTTTATTTTCATACCTAGTAATAAATAAGTGTTGGTAAGATTTAACTTCAGACAAATATTGAAGTGACGAAGAGACGAAATAAAATTGATTTTAGGTAGGTACTAGAAAAAATGAATATTTTTCTTATCAGCGTATCAAATTATTATTTTTAATAGTCTATAAAATGTGTTTCAGGATTTTTTTTATTTATTAGAGTCTATTAATATAAAACACCTCCACTCATCAAGCCATCAATCACTCTTTTGAATTATACAAGGTGTAACCAAATCAAGTGCGAATATTTCACTCTGATTTGCTAGCACGAAATGCGGCACTGTACCGTGTGGCTTCGGTGCATGCGTAGCTTTATGTTTCTCTCGAATACCTCTCGATACTCTTAAGCGCAGCACTGTGGAATAAGTAAGGCGTTTAAGTACTTTTAGCGTGGCAAGAGTAGCTCTTTGGTTTTCTCGCTAAACTCAAACGCAGTAATTTTGAATACTGCGTTTGGCTTTAGTTAGTATTCGTTGCAAAAAAGTTATATGCCTAATGAATCTGCAGTAAACGTAGCAAGTACTTCACAACCTTCTAGCACATGCTGAATGCTGTAGATTTTGTAAGCAAAAGTAATATTTTTGTGAAAGTACTGCGTTTTTGGTTAGATAAGAAACATGTTTGAAATGTAAAATGACTACTGCAAGTACAATTATCAGGGCCTTTGGCCACATTATCAACTGTTTCGTGTACTGCAACTACTGCAAGCCATAAATTGCAATAAAATATATTTAAAATACTTATTATAATTTGGATATATTTTTATTTTTGATATCCAAATTACATTATAGTTTAATACTCTAAAAATATAAATTCAATAAATAATGTATTCATTCAACCGTAAAAAGTTAATAAAAAGCAACGACTCCATTTTACTCCCTGTGCGAAATTTGCCACCACTTTTGTCCGGACGCTACTAATAACTAGGGTTAGGATTCTGGTGGCAGTTTAGCACAAGTAATGCAGTGGAGTTCGTCATTGTATATTTTTTTATTTGAATAAATGAATAACTGAACGATAAATCTAGGTATATTGCAGTGCCGGCCAATAATATATCACCTTTGCGTTTTATTGTATGAACGTGTATACAGGGTGGAAAGTTAAAACGGGGCAGTAAGGGCAGCCACTAGATCCCTTGCCGCCACGCAAAAATGGCATTTAAATTTCATTACTAACTTTTTAAGTGATGACAATCTACATTCACAGATTTTTGAAAAAAAGTACAGTCAGCGAGAAAATCATCACTTTTGACGATTTTTTTTTAATGCTATTCGATCCCATTCCTATTAAGGATCAAAATACTCTTCGGGACCGACTAAGGTTTGACTACTAGAACGCCCAGAAATCAAAGAAAACTTTTTCCATACAGTCAGTATGGGAATCCCAAAGTGCAAGTAGTACTTTAGTTAGACGATCATCAAATTGTATAATCTCCGTCTCCATACAATCTAGACGATCACTACTACTAACGTTACTTGCACTTTGGGATTCCCATAACGACTGTATGGAAAATTTTCTTTTTTATTTTTTTTATTTTAATTAAAGTTTTCTTTGATTTCTGGGCGTTCTAGTAGTCAAACCTTAGTCGGTCCCAAAGAGTATTTTGGTCCTTAATAGGAATGGGATCGAATTACATTAAAAAAAAATTGCACTTCGGGATTCCCATACTAACTGTATGGAAAAAGTTTTCTTTGATTTCTGGGCGTTCTAGTAGTCAAACCTTAGTCAGTCCCAAAGAGTATTTTGATCCTTAATAGGAATGGGATCGAATTACATTAAAAAAAAATTGCACTTCGGGATTCCCATACTAACTGTATGGAAAAAAAATTCTTTGATTTCTGGGCGTTCTAGTTGTCAAACCTTAGTCGGTCCCGAAGAGTATTTTGATCCCTAATAGGAATGGGATCGAATGGCATTAAAAAAAAATTTCGTCATAAGTGATGATTTTCTCGCTGACTGTACCTTTTTTCAAAAATCTGTGAATGTAGATTGTCATCACTTAAAAAGTTAGGAATGAAATCCTAATGCCATTTTTGCGTGGCGGCAAGGGATCTAGTAGCTGCCCTTACTGCCCCGTTTTAACTTTCCACCCTGTAGAGTAATCAATTAAGGTTTGTTGAAACATCGCATATTTTACTAGTTACACAAATTAACATAATTTTTGACGACAACTGCAATGCAATACGGTTTACAATGATGATTTTATACTATAACATTTAAATAAATTTTACTTCTTTGCTAAACTGTTTAATGTATTCAAGAGCTTGAACAACTTGCAACTGGAATTAAAGTTTCAAAATCTTGCACATTATCTTCTTCTGATGTTAAACGGTTGTACATTATTGGTTTAACTACCATTTATTCATTCATTCATTCAATCAAAAAAATATATAACAACGTCTCCTTTGTTCTTTGTTCACCTTTGCCACCAAACATCCTAACCCTACTAATAACAATTTTAAATTAACTTCTGTAACTTCACATTATTCCATGCAGATTTTTTCATAAAATAACAGTATCTGTATTTTTTTATTGTACATAATAAAAATAAAAATAGGTAAACTAATGTTACATCTTATAGTTTTTGACATAGCTATAATAAAAAATCTTCCTTTTCACCCGCTTTTCCAGACATTGAATATCTCCGAAACATAAAACCGCCTTATGGTACCTTTACCCGTGGACCATCACTAATATTGTAACAGTGCTGTAATACGTATTTTCCTGAAGGAAGGTTTTCAAAAACTATTTTGGTTAGTTTTTTGAAAGAGCTGTTTAAATATACGATTTTTATAACATATATTTTTTTCATTTGAATCTGGCCACTTTAAATTTTTTCTACATTTGTTTTACTATGCTCGAATCTGGGTTTTGCCCCCAAAAAAATCTCATAAACTATACATAAAAAGTTTTTGCGCCTTCACTATTTTAAACATATAAATACGAAAAATGGTTTTTTTTTTAAATGCGGCAGAACGGGGGCGCGCGGGCGGGGCGAGGGATACCTAGCAAGCGATAGCTCGCAAGGTCGACTAAGATCTGCTCCGCCGTAGCTACAACTTGTAGCGCGGCTTAGTTTTCGCGCCTTTTTTTAATAAAATGCTTTTATGATGCAAACTATACACAGAAATTTCTTACTTTCCATAATATGGCTGCATATATTCTTTTATAGTATTACACTTATTTTTATAGACTCTAATTCAATATTAGATCTTACAGGACAAAAAATGCGTATTCATTTTAAAGCTTTTATCTTATTCCTCTAAACTTTTGGCTTTGTCTATTACCTTAAGAATATAGAGATATTGTTGTGGATTTTTAAAACTCTAATTCAATATCGACTAAATAATAAGCTAATTCTGGTTTGACGTAGTCGCGGGTGTTTTTTTTTTCTAAAAACTTAACAGTGTAAAGCGTCATACATATTATAAACGATGAAGCTTAAACTTTGCACTTTAATTCAATATTCACAAATCATCAATAAAAATAAATAAATACCTAATTTATATCTAACCTCGTTCTAACTTTTCTTCATATAATACAAATATGCTTGAAAATAAGTCATATGCCATATAAGCATAACTTTTCCGACTTTAGAATTATCAAAACTTCTAAGGCCAAAATCCGGTTCCGCTACTGAGCTAGTAGTCAGTACATTAAGTCCACGTACCGCGCATGTCTAAAAAGGTCTCAAGAGAACCTAGTTAAGACAATGCTAATTATATGAATTGTGTTTATAGGACCGTATGTCATATTAAAAAAAAATACCTACCTCATGGAACAGCCAGCAGCTCACCAGCACCTGGATAAAGTTGTACACAACCAGGGTCTTCTGGAACTGGAAGGGAGGTCTGTCTTTCATGTATCGGGGGCCCCATTTCCTCACGAACTGCTGGTACAGGTATATGATGGTCAGGCCGGGGATGGGGCTGGTGATGAGGAACCAGTCGTTGGTGCGAGGATCTGGAAGATATAAAGACTTCTTTAAGAGTTTATAGCATAATAACACAATCCGTGACTAATTTTTAATTACGTAAAATCACCCAATAGATAAAAAAAGGAAAAGAGGTAGACCAATCAAGAGATGGGAGGACGACTTCAAAAAAGTAGCTGGCCCATTGTGGACACGGGCAGCAACAAACCGGAATATATGGAAGTCTTTAGAGGAGGCCTTTGTCGGAAGACAAGCTGATGAAGACCAACTACCGTTTGCCGATGTATAGTTTAATTTAATAATATGTAAAACTATTTATAGATTTAAGGGTTTATTTTAATACTTAGGCATGGGTTTATATTAGTCAACCATACATGCTTATATAAATAAATAAAGGCTTATATAAATAAATAAAAATAATAACACATTGGGCCAGTAATTCCGGTCGCCAGTGACCGCCATAAGCTGCGGACGAGTTTATAGATTTTCCTCAAAAATGGCCCGCAAAGTGAACATTAACTTATTGGAAGGTAAAGTGTATAGTTTAAAGCCAAATCAAAATTTAAAAATAAAAAACATTGCAGGCCGCTTGGAATGTTACATATAAATTCCATTATTTATACAAAGCACTATACAATACTCGGCCGGAACAGGGATTGCTGGACTCGTTGTATCCGTCATACCCCAAACTCGTCAAGCAAACCCTTACTTCACGGCCTCTGCAGTAATGTACTATTGTTTACTGAATTTGGCTCTTTGATTAACTGACTGACTGACTTAAAGTTTGCCGACCCCTGGTCGAGTCAGTACAGACTACAGATTGTTTACAGCGCGTTATTATTTATTTATTCATTAATTTATTCATTCGAATACCAACATGCAGCTCTCAGCTCTCAAAACAGGTTAACATCAACCAAACCACCAAACCATTGGCATTTGATTGACATTAATTAACTAATTGCACTGTTTAGAATTTTTGTAAAACTGTCATACCACGTCAAAAATTATATAAAACGACGCTGTTTTGAATTGTTTTTTCGCTATCTCTGAATTTTTTAACCTTGTCATTTTTACAAACAGTCAAAACTTAATTGATGCTTATGTATATGTACAGGATGCCGGTCGTCTGGAGGTTAAGCCGGTCATCCTCGCGGAAAACATAATAATTGCATTTTGACTAACTCAAAATCCAATTTTAGTCTTCTATACAAAGTCTTCTGTACTAATATTATAAAGAAGAAAAAGATAATCATACATTTGATACCTAAATACCTATCAAAGTCAAAGTCAACGTGATTATTTCTGTCATATTACATCCTATACTATTAAACGAGCAATATTTGTATTAATATATGTATGTATGTAAGTATATATATATATATTTGCAATCACGTTCTCGGAAACGGCACTAAAGATTTCGATGAAATTTGGAATTTATGTGGTTACGGGGGCGAGAAATCGATCTAGACAGGTATCATGTCCGGGAAAATTCGTTTTCTCCGTACTTTTCCATTTTCATCCGAGAGGAGCTCGGTCGCCCAGGGACTATACCTGATATGATGAATGTCGATAAACTACCACCTGTTCGGAAAGAAAACCTCTGCCTCGAGAAGAAACAGCGTAAAAAACTGGGCGAGGTATGTTTTTTTGAAAACAGTATTTTTATATAATTTCGGTATCAGAGTATAGGTAAAAGGACCAAAAGCGCCATTTACGGAAGACTCGACCTAGACCATCCTATGCATATACTTACAATGACCAGGGCCAGCTATACTGCACACAATGTGACCAATTTTTATATAATTTCGGTATCAGAGTATAGGTAAAAGGACCAAAAGCGCCATTTACGGAAGACTCGACCTAGACCATCCTATGCATATACTTACAATGACCAGGGCCAGCTATACTGCACACTGTGACCAATTTTTATATAATTTCGGTATCAGAGTATAGGTAAAAGGACCAAAAGCGCCATTTACGGAAGACTCGACCTAGACCATCCTATGCATATACTTACAATGACCAGGGCCAGCTATACTGCACACAATGTGACCAATTTTTATATAATTTCGGTATCAGAGTATAGGTAAAAGGACCAAAAGCGCCATTTACGGAAGACTCGACCTAGACCATCCTATGCATATACTTACAATGACCAGGGCCAGCTATACTGCACACAATGTGACCAATTTTTATATAATTTCGGTATCAGAGTATAGGTAAAAGGACCAAAAGCGCCATTTACGGAAGACTCGACCTAGACCATCCTATGCATATACTAACAATGACCAGGGCCAGCTATACTGCACACAATGTGACCGGACATTTAAAACTAAGTTCGGCTTTGCGAGCCATATTCGTGCTCATCGGAGGAAATTGTAAGGGTCGCCGTCGTCGGATACGACAAGGAGGACTATACAGGGTGACTGGTAATTCGACCTATTCCTTGAAAGGGGTTATACTAGAGCTAATTTGCAACAATTTATGTCCAGTCAACCAGGGGTCGAAACTCGCTGGTTTCCAAGATATTCGAGTTTTTAGTTTGTATGAAAAAAAATCTCCTGGTGATTGTGACAAAAGTACTTCCATTTGGATGGTAAAAAATCATTTTTGTCACAATCAGCACTTTAAGGCTGCAAGGCGATTTTTTTTCAAACAAACTAAAAACTCGAAAAATTAAAAAAAAATCGTTTTTTAACCCCTGGTTGACTGGACATAAATTGTTGCAAATTAGCTCTAGTATAACCCCTTTCAAGGAACAGGTCGAATTACCAGTCACCCTGTATATATAGGTAGTAAAATTACATTGCTACAGAAGAAAGCATATCTACTTATTTTGCGATAGATTTCTAGTGCAGGACCATGATGTGATCGTTTATCTTATAAATCTTATAAAGTCTAGCAGCCTATCAACTAAAATACCTACTAAAAACCTAGTTAAATAAAAATAATAACACATTGGGCCAGTAATTCCGGTCGCCAGTGACCGCCATAAGCTGCGGACGAGTTTATAGATTTTCCTCAAAAATGGCCCGCAAAGTGAACATTAACTTATTGGAAGGTAAAGTGTATAGTTTAAAGCCAAATCAAAATTTAAAAATAAAAAACATTGCAGGCCGCTTGGAATGTTACATATAAATTCCATTATTTATACAAAGCACTATAATACTCGGCCGGAACAGGGATTGCTGGACTCGTTGTATCCGTCATACCCCAAACTCGTCAAGCAAACCCTTACTTCACGGCCTCTGCAGTAATGTACTATTGTTTACTGAATTTGGCTTTGCCGACCCCTGGTCGAGTCAGTACAGACTACAGATTGTTTACAGCGCGGTATTATTTATTAATTAATTAATTTATTCATTCGAATACCAACATGCAGCTCTCAGCTCTCAAAACAGGTTAACATCAGCCAAACCACCAAACCATTGGCATTTGATTGACATTAATTAACTAATTGCACTGTTTAGAATTTTTGTAAAACTGTCATACCACGTCAAAAATTATATAAAACGACGCTGTTTTGAATTGTTTTTTCGCTATCTCTGAATTTTTTAACCTTGTCATTTTTACAAACAGTCAAAACTTAATTGATGCTTATGTATATGTACAGGATGCCGGTCGTCTGGAGGTTTAAGCCGGTCATCCTCGCGGAAAACATAATAATTGCATTTTGACTAACTCAAAATCCAATTTTAGTCTTCTATACAAAGTCTTCTGTACTAATATTATAAAGAAGAAAAAGATAATCATACATTTGATACCTAAATACCTATCAAAGTCAAAGTCAACGTGATTATTTCTGTCATATTACATCCTATACTATTAAACGAGCAATATTTGTATTAATATATGTATGTATGTAAGTATATATATATATATATATATATTTGCAATCACGTTCTCGGAAACGGCACTAAAGATTTCAATGAAATTTGGAATTTATGTGTTTACGGGGGCGAGGGAAAATTCGTTTTCTCCGTACTTTTCCATTTTCATCCGAGAGGAGCTCGGTCGCCCAGGGACTATACCTGATATGATGAATGTCGATAAACTACCACCTGTTCGGAAAGAAAACCTCTGCCTCGAGAAGAAACAGCGTAAAAAACTGGGCGAGGTATGTTTTTTTCAAAACAGTATTTTTATATAATTTCGGTATCAGAGTATAGGTAAAAGGACCAAAAGCGCCATTTACGGAAGACTCGACCTAGACCATCCTATGCATATACTTACAATGATCAGGGCCAGCTATACTGCACACAATGTGACCAATTTTTATATAATTTCGGTATCAGAGTATAGGTAAAAGGACCAAAAGCGCCATTTACGGAAGACTCGACCTAGACCATCCTATGCATATACTTACAATGATCAGGGCCAGCTATACTGCACACAATGTGACCAATTTTTATATAATTTCGGTATCAGAGTACAGGTAAAAGGACCAAAAGCGCCATTTACGGAAGACTCGACCTAGACCATCCTATGCATATACTTACAATGACCAGGGCCAGCTATACTGCACACAATGTGACCAATTTTTATATAATTTCGGTATCAGAGTATAGGTAAAAGGACCAAAAGCGCCATTTACGGAAGACTCGACCTAGACCATCCTATGCATATACTTACAATGACCAGGGCCAGCTATACTGCACACAATGTGACCGGACATTTAAAACTAAGTTCGGCTTTGCGAGCCATATTCGTGCTCATCGGAGGAAATTGTAAGGGTCGCCGTCGTCGGATACGACAAGGAGGAATACAGGGTGACTGGTAATTCGACCTATTCCTTGAAAGGGGTTATACTAGAGCTAATTTGCAACAATTTATGTCCAGTCAACCAGGGGTCGAAACTCGCTGGTTTCCAAGATATTCGAGTTTTTAGTTTGTATGAAAAAAAATCTCCTGGTGATTGTGACAAAAGCACTTCCATTTGGATGGTAAAAAATCATTTTTGTCACAATCAGCACTTTAAGGCTGCAAGGCGATTTTTTTTCAAACAAACTAAAAACTCGAAAAATTAAAAAAAAATCGTTTTTTGACCTCTGGTTGACTGGATATAAATTGTTGCAAATTAGCTCTAGTATAACCCCTTTCAAGGAACAGGTCGAATTACCAGTCACCCTGCATATATAGGTAGTAAAATTACATTGCTACAGAAGAAAGCATATCTACTTATTTTGCGATAGATTTCTAGTGCAGGACCATGATGTGATCGTTTATCTTATAATATACTTTTCATTAATCTGTCAGTCTAGCAGCCTATCAACTAAAATACCTACTAAAAACCTAGTTTTCCCCATATGAAACGTTTTCGATTTTTTTTTTAAAAGTGCACCTAGCCGGGTAATTTTGAGTACGCCGAAAAATCATAAATAATAGGTATTAAATTTGTGCGGAAGGATATTACGGGAAATTGTGCATTTACAACATTTTCGTAAAAAAAATATTACTCTGCGGTTTTCTAGCCAAATTTACCCATATTCATTTTTTTATCTAATTATCACGAGAAGGCTCGATTTCAATTAAAAAAGTAGGTACTTAGAAAATTAAGTCCCTAATTCTATGGAGAGGCCATTTTCGATCCACAGTGCGGCACCTTAAGTAACTAGTTGACGCTTTAACAATCCTAATAGCCGATCATTATTACTATTTATTACCCAACAAAAGATACTGTTCGCTTCGCACGTTGGACAAAGCATGGGTTTTTTATAACCGTTGCGTTTCAAACACCATTATGGGATGTGGGTTCAACAGTTATTAACCAAAAAGCAGACTATTGTAACAGTCCGTGAGCATAGGGAACATTACGCAATGCTCTGCGTAGGGGGCGACACTAACATAAACCGTAAACAAACCGCCATGACGTACAATGTCATATTCAAAAACCTAACACACAATAACAAATAATTGACGAAAACGCGTTATACTACAATACTTTTATTATCATTCGTGTGTACAATACCTCCAGTTAAAGGTAGATGAGGGCTTTCTTTTGCTTTACGACGTATTGCCGCTTCTCATAGTTTTCGTATCATCGTTTCCTTCGGAAATGAATGATGCCCTTCATTCTTGCATCCAATTACGCAGCACTGACGCATTTTATTTATTGAAATATTATCTACCCTATTTGATCCAGAGCTTTGAAGGACTTGTCAAAGTTGTCAAAAAAACTGTTTACTAATTGTGATAGTCCTGCACTCTGGCGGCAGAACATTGCAATAATGTTCCCTATTTAAAACAATCTTGGGGTCTGTACTAATCTCTCTTGCATACACGTCCTAATGCAAAAATCTTGATATGAGTTGAACTCGACTGTCTCAAGGCCTAACGGAATGTAATTCAAGCCTAATTATTGTACCTAATCTCTCTTAGTGTACGGCCTAAGGCCACGTTTCGCTACGAGCGGGGCGCGGAGCGTCCATAGGCGTGAACCACACAGAGGCGGCGTGGCGAGGACGCGGCGCGGGCGCGATGCCGCTTGGATGCCGCTTCAAAACATTCGTATACAAAATGTACTAAGGAGACGTATTTTAAATTACACAGGAGTCTCGTATGGGCAGCCGAACAGAGCGGTCGTTGCCTGAGATCCTTTCTCGTCCTTTCCTATCGCCATAAAATTTAACAAAAGCCCATGAGACAATAGGTCGGTCAGTTGCAGATGTTGCTTGCGCCCGCGTCTTTCTCAAGTCCAAATAACACGCGTGACTTATACATTGAGTCATCCCTTCGATTTTTTCAAATTGTGTTGTGCCGGGTTAATCGCAGTGTGTTATATATTGGGGGTATAAACAGTGAGTGCAATAAAAGTGCGTGCAACTCCAAGCTCCGTGAATTGCAGCAATAGCAACCCTGTACCTGTCGCCACCTAACAGGGCACGCCGTCGTCACAGTTAAAAACCGGTGAGGTCCTTCCATTAAAGTTGTAGTTTTCAAATTCCAGACCCTTTTTCTGAAGGCTAAATCGCTCAGTGATTTGAAAATGACGGTTAAATCTACGAGGCCCCTTGGTCTCGGGAAAAGCTATTTTACCTGGTTCTAACGTAGGTATCCCACTTTCAAGCTAGATCGAATGTTCAACAGTTAGACGAGCAACATAACACATCTGTTTACGCCCCTAGCACCTAGCACAAAGGCCTCCAACTTAATATTGTGTAGAATATCCCGCGCACTTATCACTTCTTGTTTCTTCCTAATGATCAACGGCGAAGAACATCTGCTTTGACCCACACCTAGGGAAGCAGAGAAGCTATAAAATTGCACCTCTGCTGTTAATTAGTTATTTACTTAGTTACCTAATATTGCATGGAGTAGATGTCAGTCATATAAATAGTTTATTTTAACGATCGTTAAACTAGAAATAACTATATACTAATGCAGGAAGGAGATGTCACATAGTTAATTAATCAATGGTTAAACTAGAAATACACATCTGAAGCGCTCGCCTCGGTCTCCATCGCCTAACCACGCTGTCCGTTCCGATAACTCGCTTCGATACTCGTACTCATTTCGCGATACATGCCGGTCTACAAAAAAAAAATGTGCAGTGCGTCTATATATTATATAACAGTGAATGCAGCTGATTAATGTGCGGTCATCTTCTATCGTCTTCGCCAGCTACGACGACGCTTGTCCAAGTTGAAGCGATACATTTGATGAGGTCTCTCCAATATTCAAATGCACGCATAAATCACCGTGAAGTGGCGGTAATTGGCGGGCTCCGATATAGCGGACCAACCTTGCCTGATTCGTCCCGGGAAGGCAGCAGTACACATACACAGCTCGTAAAAATACAGAGCTCCTCTTGTTATGATATGTCGACGCACTGTTATGTCGATAAACCTCCACTAGTTAATTATCTATGTGTATACACAATATCTATTTAGATAATCATTTACTTCCTTTTAATCGTTCACATTTAACAGTAAGCACATACTCAAGGGTTGCACGCCGTTCTGTAACATTCAAAGACTTTCGGTGCAAAAAGGCCTGAAACCTTAGATCATAAGTTTTGTAATGGCAATGGCCAATGGTCAAAGTTAACAATTTAATTTATTATGATTAGAATGATATACCTATATGTATTATCCATTTGATTTTATTACTAATATTAGCATGTAACGCCGTGTCGCGATTTGCCCCTTTATTTTAGAGTCCAGCTACTAATTACTAAAACTATTTTGGGTGATTGCTTTCGCCTAACGGGTAATATACAATCATTGTTTTTTCCTTCAAGCCCATAGCGGAAGCTTCATGCTCTTTTAAGCCACTGAGTTATGGACAATGGATGGAAGGTCTACAATGCTTTTACAATCACACATCTGGCGTTAGCTACAATTAAATACAGAACGTCGCCGCCACGAGCCTGACATAGAAAGGGCAAAAACAAAAAGAAAAAAAAAACGGACAAGGGGCGACTGAAAATTGCGCCTACCAAGAAACTTGGAGAAAACCCACGTGCAGTAATCGCGGTTCATGAAGACAATAGAACAAAACAAGATCGTGGCGACCGACCGACAAGGTTAAAAATAAATTAATTGTACGGATTCCAAAAGGCTGAAATTGCTTACGAACTAAATGCCATTCGCAGATGAATCAAAAATTTGGGCGTATGGACGATAATCGGCTAGATGGTCTGGAAATATGGAAAGCCGTATTGGGCGGTATTATGGATGCCCTGCCTAGGGATGAAGTCGGAACACTATAACCGACTATGTAATTAGTGTGTACCTACTACATACTTACCTGTAATCTGATTTTGGTGCAGAGGTGAATGTTGCAATTGATTGATGAACTACTATAATAATAAAAGTGTATTTTATGATGTGTGCGTTAAGATGGTGACATGTGCAGGTGTGCTGAATGAACCAGTAAAGTGATTTGAAAGGAAGGTTTTAGCGGAGAAAGTCGGCTTTGGAAACGAGTAGGGAGTGTATTTTGACTACCTATTGTGCAGTTGATACGCGTGTCTAAATATTTAGTGTCTGGGGGTTTCATTGTCGAGGCGATTTTAGTGCAGAAGTAAGTGTTGCTATTGATGAACTACGATAATAACAGTGCATTTTATTATGGGTGCAGTGTTTAAGTTTGTATTAGGATGGTAGCATGTACAGGTGCTGGATGAACCGGTGACGTGATTTGAGTGGGAAGTTTTGACGTCGAAGCGAGTGATGAAAACTAGTAGGTAATGAGTGTTTAATGGCTCGGGTTTGCATCGTCAACGTTCAATCCACATATATGAAACTATATGACAACCGCGCTAGCAGCAGTGATAAAGGTAAAAGAAAGAACCAAATTTTATTACCATGCCTAGTGAAGTAAGAAGTAAGGCAACTCTATGTCTAAATAAAACAAGTCTTGAAGGCACTTTCACGAAAGCACTTCGCAACGACGCGCACATGGCCGAGCCGCGACTATACTTACTGAGGAAAGACAAGTCTACAGCCTTAGTCACATACACTTGAAACTCGACCAATGTACAGCCGCATGATACACGTTACCAACCCAGCGAATCAAGACGTGGACATTGATCATTGATTGACTACTGAGACAAGAAAGAAGAGGAGAACGAAGAGACAGAGAGGACACACAATCGCCGGGTCTTGATTAACAATTGCGATAAGCGCGAAGAGGTTCAATGTCAGAACCTGAGGGTCAAAGGGGAGGGACAAAGCAGTCAAAAACTAATTATATACAGGGTGGAATTTCATAAACTGTACATAATAAAAGGAGAAAAATTTCAGCCAATTTCATCGGTGAAACGGTGTTTTTTTTTTCTAGTCATAAGTTTTTTTTTTACAGAATTTTGAAATTTTTTGTAAAAACTCGGGTAATACACCTAATTCAGACGGTATAACTTTTGATCCAATGGTCCAAAAATGAAAATAAAAAATGCAGAGTATTACCAAGGGACAGGTTAATAATTCTTAATAACAATAGAAAACCAACTAGAAGAGAAAATCCGCAAAAAAAATTATTGTTTTTGAAAAATGGCTACAAAAATTACGAATTTTAAAAGAAAAACACAATTTTCTGAAAAAAACGCAGATTTAGTTACCATTTTTTTTGCTTAGTATTAAACCTCACTTAATGCCGATTCTAAAACCGTTTTTAAACTGTCTCAGACTTTGAAAAATACCACGCAAATGGGTACGTAAATCATAATTTTATTAATTTTAATCCTCTTAAAATCCTTAATGACCGCTTGTTCCCAGGTAGTTGAAGGGTGTTTTTAGGTTGAAGGTGGAGATAACATGAGGGGTATAAAGGCATTGGGCAATAGGTCAACTATTCAGTCGCTCGCAAATCGCAATTGCTTGTCTTTGCTCGCCACTTCTTTGATTACTCCAGTACTTGTTCAGTTTGAATCATCATGCCCCGCTTACGAGAGTTTTCGCCGTTACAAATAGCCAACATGCACTATTATTATGGATTGTGCCATGGATCTGCAAGAGCTGCGTGTATCGCCTATTTGGAGCAGTATCCTAATGACGTTCCAAGACCTGCTGCTCGCCACTTTCAAGAAGTTCATCGCCGGTTGTGCAATATTGGCCTGGGATACGGTGGCCGAGATCGCCGAGAGCCAGGAAACATAATTGATGTTGCCATAGAAGAAGCAGTTCTCAGAGACTTGTACGCGGACCCAACCACGAGTCTAAGACGCTTGGCATTGAGGCACGGAATCTCAAAATTCTCTGTCTGGAAAATTTTGAAGAAGGAAGGACTGCATCCATTTCATTATCAAAGGGTACAAAATTTGCAAATTGGCGATGCCCGCGTTAGGTGTGTTATGTCGACTTGGATACTTGGCAATATCAGAAGGGATCCGGAATTTACTAGAAGAATTTTATGGATGGACGAAGCAAGATTTACTCATACGGGAATAACTAACTTCAGAAATGTACACACATGGGCTAACGATAATCCAAACCTAGTAAGACCATCTAATTTTCAAGACCAATTCTCCTTAAACGTTTGGGCAGCGGTACTCGACGATCAATTGATTGGACCAGTCTTCTTACCGAATACTTTGAACGCCGACAGATTTTTACTGTTACTGAGAGACGAGCTCCCAGAGCTTTTGGAAGATGTGATGTTAGATGTGAGACAACGCCTGTTTCTCCAAATGGATGGATGCCCAGCTCATTGGGCATTAAGAGTTCGACATTTTTTAAATGAGCAATATCCCAATAGGTGGATCGGCCGAGACGGCCCCGTTGGATGGCAAGATCGCCTGATATGACGCCGTTGGATTATTTTCTTTGGGGTGATATGAAGCAACGGGTATATCACAGAATCGTCAATACCGAAGCAGAATTGCACGACAGAATTTTAAATGCAGCACAAGAAATAAAAAATAATCCGGGAATGATTCGACGGGCTACGCAACAAATTCAAGCTCGGGCCACATTGTGCCTTCAAGAAAGAGGAGGTCATTTTGAACAATTAATACCATACAGGGAACGCCCTTTGCAACACTAGAATAAGTTTTTTCTTTAATAAAGGTTTATCAATCGAATTTATGACTTTTAATTAAAATACATGATTTTATTTACGCAATTTTTAGGACTACTTTTCTTCCTATTGTTTTCTCTACCTAAAACCCGATAACACCCTTCAACTACCTGGGAACAAGCGGTCATTAAGGATTTTAAGAGGATTAAAATTAATATAATTATGGTTTGATTTACGTAACCATTAGCGTGGTATTTTTCAAGACAGTTTAAAAACGGTTTTAGAATCGGCATTAAGTGAGGATTAATACTAAGTACGTAATTTGTTATTTCCACCTAAAACCCAATAACACCCTTCAACTACCTGTGAACAAACGGTCATTAAGGATTTTAAGAGGATTAAAATTAATAAAATTATGGTTTGATTTACGTACCCATTTGCGTGGTATTTTTCAAAGTCTGAGACAGTTTAAAAACGGTTTTAGAATCGGCATTAAGTGAGGTTTAATACTAAGCAAAAAAAATGGTAACTAAATCTGCGTTTTTTTCAGAAAATTGTGTTTTTCTTTTAAAATTCGTAATTTTTGTAGCCATTTTTCAAAAACAATATTTTTTTTTGCGGATTTTCTCTTCTAGTTGCTTTTTTATTGTTATTAAGAATTATTAACCTGTCCCTTGGTAATACTCTGCATTTTTTATTTTCATTTTAGGACCATTGGATCAAAAGTTATACCGTCTGAATTAGGTGTATTACCCGAGTTTTTACAAAAATTTTCAAAATTCTGTAAAAAAAAAACCTAATGACTAGAAAAAAAAAAAAACACCGTTTCACCGATGAAACTGGATGAAATTTTTCTCCTTTTATTATGTACAGTTTATGAAATTCCACCCTGTATATTATTCACCAAGTATAGTATCTATCTACCCCATGCTGGCTTAACGATGCCTGTATTCGGGTCGGCTCCAACTCCCGTCTCTCCAACCATCCTGACTGCACACCTACACTCCCGTCCTATCTACTTGGCTCTCCGGTTTCTCGGGCAGGAAGCTGTTGCCTGCGGCCGGGCGGCGGAAGTTGGTTCAAAATGGACAAGCAAGCCCGCTTACCCCGATCATTATAGTATTTGCGGTTAAGTCGGTGATCGGTTAAGGTTCTCATACCCCACTAACTTTCTGCCGCATATGCTACACTAGACGAGGTAAGCGAGCCTTCTTCGTTATTTTGCTCTAACACCTCCTCCCTCCTGTAGTCAGCACCTCTGAGTCCTTGCAGCAGAACTGCTGGCTGGATGAGTCACCAGAACAGAACAGAACAGAACAGGAGACGTATTTTAAATTACACAGAAGCGGCGCGGCGCAGGCACCGCGGTTCAATTCACCAATGGACCTTATTTCATTGTATTAAAGGTCTACAATAGGTTGAAGCGCGCTGCGCCTTATGCCTGCCTTGCCTTATGCCTGCCTGCGCCTCGCCCTCGCCGTATGCCGTCTCTGTTTGGTTTACGTCTTAGGTCCATATAAATTGCATTGTACAATTATACTACAGCAGTAAGATTTTGACTTGAACCTAAAATACTGGATTTGTCTGTCTGTCTGTCTATTTGTTACCTCTTCACGCTTAAACCGCTGAACCGATTAAGATGAAATTTGGTATAGAGATAGTTTGCGTCCCGGGGAAGAACATAGGATAGTTTTTATTCCGGAAATCATCCCCTAAGGGGGCGAAATAGGGGGTTAAAGTTTGTATCGAGCTACCATATTAACGAGTTCCATGCGGACAGAGTCGCGGGCAGAGGCTGCGAAGCGGCGTTTTCATATATTTGACCCCAATCGCACCTGCCTTTCGTGCATCGCACCTGCCTTTCGTGCATCGCACCTGCCTTTCGTGCATCGCACCTGCCTTTCGTGCATCGCACCTGCCTTTCGTGCATCGCACCTGCCTTTCGTGCATCGCACCTGTCTTTCGTGCATCGCACCTGCCTTTCGTGCATCGCACCTGCCTTTCGTGCATCGCACCTGCCTTTCGTGCATCGCACCTGGCTTGCGTGCATCGCACCTGCCTTTCGTGCATCGCACCTGCCTTTCGTGCATCGCACCTGTCTTTCGTGCATCGCACCTGCCTTTCGTGCATCGCACCTGTCTTTCGTGCATCGCACCTGGCTTTCGTGCATCGCACATGCCTTGCGTGCATCGCACCTGCCTTTCGTGCATCGCACCTGGCTTTCGTGCATCGCACATGCCTTGCGTGCATCGCACCTGCCTTTCGTGCATCGCACCTGCCTTTCGTGCATCGCACCTGGCTTTCCATCCATTTGGACATGGCCGTTTTTACAGTTTGTACCCGACTGCCGAAGGACAGGCACAGGAGGGTTATGTTTTTCGAGCGCATGTAATGAGTATGTGTGTGTGTCTTATTCTTTGGCACGCCCTGCAGCCTAATCCCTTTGACGGATTACGACATATGAGGTGTCGTTGGATTCCTCTTAATCGTAAGAGTGACATAGGCTATAATTTGTATAAAAGCAGTAAGGTTTTTCGAAAAATGTTTGGATTTAAATTGTTAAACACAAAATGTACCTGCTAGTTCCACGAACAGATGGTTGTAGACCTTAGCGATGGAGTTGTTTGTGAGCGACATCTTGCTGGGTTCACCTCGCGCTGTCATGTAAGGCTGACCGGCATTTCGGGGCCCCGGACTAGCTCAATACTGGAAAGATAAAAAGATAAAGGTTACGTATTTGTTAAATATCCATAACTAGCTGTTGCCCGCGACTTCGTCCGCGTATAACATGGCATCGTCAAAAGTTTGTTTAAGGAATGAATTAAAAAAAAAAAATTAAATTAGTTTTGTGCCTAGTCTTTTAGTAAACAGTCTAAAACCGAAGTTACAAATCTCTTTACTTTCAAAATAGCTTGCTCTCTATCTATACATACTTAGAACAGTTAGAACTTTAGAACCCCCTTTGAACCCTCATAGTAAACAGGCTGCAACCGTAGTTACAAATTTCTTACTTTAAAAATGTCTTGCTCTATATTATACAAACTTCGAACCCCGTTTTAACCTTCTTAGGCGATGAATAAAAAAAAACGCTGAAATAAGTTTTGTAGTATTTTAGCATGTTTGTTTTGTCTAAAACCGAAGTTACAAATCCCTTACTTTAGAAATGTCTTGCTCTCCATACAAACTTTGAATGCCCTTATAATCCCCTTCGGGGGAAGAATTTCAAAAAACGCTTAAATAATTTTGGTAATCTAAACAGGCTAAGATCGAAATTACATATCTCATATATCTTTAATTTTTTTTATTATGTAATCTTCCTAAAAAGTTTTGAGATTCTAGCTCCAAAAAATCCCCTTTACCAACATTGCAACCCTTTTTCATCCCCTTAGGGGTGGAATTTTCCAAAACTCTAAAAATACTTTATTTGTTTCTTATATTTGTATCGTAATAAGTAATATTTCTAAAAACTTTTAAGCCTCTATCTCAAAAAGGAGTTTTCCGTATACAAACTTTGCAACCCTTTTTAACCCCCTTAGGGGTGAAATTTTTAAAACGCTGAAAGCACTTTATTTGTATTATAATAAGTAATTTTTCTACAACGTTTTAAGTCTCTTGCTCAAAAAATAAAGTTTCCCCCATACAAAATTTGCACCCCTTTCTAAACCCCTTTGAATTTTCCTAAACGTTGAAAGTACTTTATTTGTATTCTAATAAGTAATCGTTATACAAAGTTTTAAGTCTCTAGCTCAAAAAATTAAGTTTCCCCCATACAAACTTTGCACCCCTATTTAACCCCTTTAGCAATTTCCGAAAATTGCTTCTTATCCGTTGCCTACGTTGTAAAAGTTAGTTCTGGTGTAAATTTCAACTCTCTAGGCCCAGTAGTTTCGGCTGTGAGTTGATGAGTGAGTCAGTCAGGACATAGGCATTTATACTTTTGTTCCCATAAATATAATTATTATACTTTTTGCTGTCAATCCGTACTGTTTTTAGGGTTCCGTACTCAAAGACTAAAACGGGACCCTATTACTAAGACTTCGCTGTCCGTCCGTCCGTCCGTCCGTCTGTCTGTCACCAGGCTGTATCTCAAGAACCGTGATAGCTAGAGAGTTGAAATTTTCACAGATTATGTATTTCTGTTGCCGCTATAACAACAAATACTAAAAACAAAATAAAATATTTTTTAATGGGGGCTCCCATACAACAAAGGTGATTTATTTGCCGTTTTTATAGATAATGGTACGGAACCCTTCGTGCGCGAGTCCAACTCGCACTTGGCCGGTTTTTTTCTGTAGGTATCTATTTCTTCAAAAGACTCATCTTTTATATATAGATTAGGTACCCTTTCCGCTTGTCTTGCAAATAGGGAAGTAGACTCAAAATTTATTATTACTTCAAAAGAAAGAACAAATGAAAAACCCGTTCAAATATCTCAAAAAATTACGAAGCTACAACCGTTTTAATATCGCTTGTTAGAGTGAGAAAACGATCGGGACCGTAACGTCACGATCCTCGAGCGTCATAGTACTCATAGTAAAAAAACAATCGTTTCATATGAAGGTGCGTTTTGCGGAAAAGGGACAGAACATACCCCCTCTTAAAACTTTGGACACTTATAACTTAGTGACTACTTAAATAACCTCTTGCGTTGTTTTTTTCTCCATTTGACTTCATTTTAAGTTCGTTTTCGAGAAAATACAACATTGTGATTATTTTATTTAGTGTCTACAGTGTTTACACCCCTATTTTCGATCTATCCGACATCCGTATTTTCTTTTAAACCACGAACTTCAGAATTCGAAATATTCGGGTATCTCTATCTCTATCGCACTAACATTACTCGAGTGAGAGGAATGCAGATATACGAACTTCGAGTTTTGGTTTGCGTGGTTTGGCTGAATGAGCAAAGAGAGCGCGCGCGTTCCATTAAAAAAAAACATTTGTGTTACTTATATTGTTCGAATTTGTTGATACATTTATTGATTTTACGCCTTAATACGACATTTGCGCATATAAGTTCTCATATCAGAATCGATTAATTTCTTATGCTTTACCTCTTGGTATGCGTTTCGTGAAGGTCTATCGGAGACGGGATTTAAATTATTAATAGGTGAAATAAAGGAAAAGCAATTCCGCCATTTTGACGTTTCACAAAGCTGACAGATGTGGCAGCGATATACTTTAAGAATAATAAATGAAAAATTAATGAAGTCGTATATTTCGGAAAATTAATTAATGGTCGCAGTCGGATAAAAACTATCCTAATTTGCAGCTAGAATAATAATGTACCTACAAAAAATGTTTCATATTTTTCCGTTCACGGGATGCTGAGAACATTCGTGACAACCCAAAGCTTAGTTTCAAACTGGCTGATTCTAGAGATTTATTATAAGTGGAGATTATGACAATAAAGAAAAAAACTTGCTTCTTGCGCCGTCTATCTTTAAACACGGCCTCAGGTTACAATAGTTTCAAACTTAGAGAAAGGGCTCGGCCACACGTCTGCGGTGCGGCGCCATGTTTTGCGGCGCGGCACAGTCAAAACCCGCGTTTATAAAGGCCGAAACGCACTGAAGGTCGAAACGCACAGACAGCGGTGGCGGCGCAGTGCGGCGCGGTGCGGCGCGGAGGCGGTACCGGTTGTAATGTTCGAGCTAATATGAAAAGGTCCGCACAGAATACCGCGCCGCGCCACGTCCCGCCGCGGTATTCTGTGCGGACCCTTTCGTTTCAGCCTTGAAAGCGGTGGCGGTGCGGCGCGGCGCGGTGCGGGGGCGGTACCGGTTGTAATGTCATCGGTATCACCAATATGGTATCGGGAGCCTTCACGGAAGAGATGAACGAAACAAGCCAGCTATCTTAATCACTGTTTATTACAGAACTGACATTACTGACATGACACATATTTATATGTACCTACACATGGGAAATAGTGATCCTTAGAACCTACCCCCATTTCCACATATACTACACCCCACCACTTAAACTACACTTACCGCTACTTAGATAACGAATGCTTAAGGGTCCGCACAGAATAGGTACCGCGTCGGGACGCGGTGCGGCATGGTATTATGTGCGGACCTTTTCATATTAGCTCGAACATTACAACCGGTGCCGCCTCCGCACCGCACCGCACCGCGCCGCAACCGCTGTCTGTGCGTTTCGACCGTAAAGGCCTGGCCACATGTCTGCTATTGCGGCGGCGGCGCCGCACCGCAGATGTGGCCGAGCACTGCGCAACATCTCCTTTGCGTGTTATTTACACAGACAACTCATTTAACTTTGGCGGTTAGTTGCTAAATTTTACACTAAATATGTACTTTAACAAAGGATATTTGCTTAACATTTGTTGTAGAATAGAAGCAAACATACAAAATTACAAAGTATGGACTAGGTCACGGTCTGAACGCCAGCGGGCAGCGGGGCGACGAGCGGGCGTTCATAGATTGAACTTTGTACAAATTGCCATAATAATATAACAGCTTTACCTTAAAGCTTCCTTTCAGCTTTTAGCTTCGTCTATTACCCATAACACAAGCCTTACCTATTGAGCTTACTATGGGGCTAGTTCGACTTGTGTAAGATTGTCCCCTAATATTTATTTTATTATTTAGTTAGATAGTAAACAGACAAAAATACACACTACTTAATCGCTTCGAATAATTTTAATTTAATGTTCACTTCTCATGCTCGAAAAGTAAGGTGCATTCGGGTTACTCTGAAAATCGGGTTATTCCGAATGATCTACAAAAGTGAGTCTTATATAGTTCTGACACAATGTAATATTCCTTTTTTATTCGGAGTTACCCTCCTAAAAAAATATTATTGGATTGGTAGAAATTATCGGAATTACCCGATTTTCGGAGTAACCCTAATGCACCAATGTCATATTAGGCTTAGCAAGCGGGGCTAAAGTAGTACATTTAGCCCCTAGGGAAAATATGTATACATATTTATGATTTTAAAACATTTTAATTTGACGAATCATAGCACTTCACTGTATTAAATCCACCAATCACAACCCTTTAAAAAAACATTTGTATTTGCTATCGACCAATCAGGAAACAGAATTAATTTCAAGCATCAGGCGTTTTTAGGGTTCCGTAGCCAAATGGCAAAAAACGGAACCCTTATAGATTCGTCATGTCCGTCCGTCCGTCTGTCTGTCTGTCTGTCTGTCTGTCCGTCCGTATGTTACAGCCACTTTTTTCCGAAACTATAAGAGCTATACTGTTGAAACTTGGTAAGTAGATGTATTCTGTGAACCGCAATAAGATTTTCACACAAAAATCGAAAAAAAACGTTAAGTTTTAGGGGTTCCCATACTCAGAACTGAAACTTAAAAAAATTTTTTTCATCAAATCCATACGTGTGGGGGTGTATCTATGGATAGGTCTTCAAAAATGATATGGAGGTTTCTAACATAATTTTTTTCTAAACTGAATATTTTGCGCGAGAGACACTTCCAAAGTGGTAAAATGTGTGTCCCCCCCCCCCCCCCCCCCTGTAACTTCTAAAATAAGAGAATGATAAAACTGAAAAAAATATATGATGTACATTACCATGCAAACTACCAACGAAAATTGGTTTGAACGAGATCTAGGAAGTAGTTTTTTTTTAATACGTCATATATCGTAAAAAGCAATTTATGTAACGGAACCCTTCATGTGCGAGTCCGACTCGCACTTGGCCGCTTTTTTATTCACTAACTCACAATAATTGCCGTTTGGACGTGCCTATAAACGGTCAGAGGCGTTTATTCTTGGTGTCAATGTTTTGTATCTGTGTCAAAGCAGTTTATTAAAAAAAATCATGCCGCCAAATTGGACAATCTTTTCGCCGTGGAATCTATTATTGATTGTGGGTGAATAATCTTTGTTTTAACTATTTTCTCGCAGTCGAAGTGAAAAGTAGAGTGTATAACTCTGGTCTAAAAGCCATATTACCAGTGGAACAATTTCCCCTCACTTCGTTCGGGGAAATAACCATCTCCTGGTCCTATAGCTTATTTTAGACCCTTGTCATACAATCTACTATTAATATGGTGAAATAAAGGAGTATTTTTATTTGCATTTTTTATCATGACAAAGGTAATGCTATTACTATTAATTCGAGTGTCATACATAAGGTTAAAGCGGGTATTATATACATAGTCCTGAATTTAGGATCCCGAATGACCTAGGAAGCTGATTCAGGAAGGCGTAATCGCATCTAGATTTAGGATCCTTCTAACTAAATGCGATTACACCTTCCTGAATCCATCTTCCTTGGTCATTCAGGATAATGTAATACCCACACGCCCAGACCCATATCCATAAAACTTCACAATCGTCTGTTTACAAAAACGTGTTTAGTGCGTTTCCCATAAATGTCAAAGTGACAGATATAGAAACAAACTAATACTAACATTACTAACGGTATATTAATATTTGGTAAAGCAGGTTTAATGAATATGAATAAGACCATTAAAAAGACGATCGAGGGCAATAAACGGAAGAACCACATTTTTTTAACCATCTGTGAGACAGGGCACCGGAATTGAGGTTATAATTTAATTATAATTATGAATATAAATTATAAATGTGCCGTTCTTGTTGTCGATGCAATGAGGTCGATTTCTAATGGGGCGTCTTTGGGCGCTAATGGGGGATATTTCGCTTGAATTGAGACTGACACAAATTAAGACGAATTCAGACGGTGTGACCAGTTACTATATATAATTGTATGTATGAGAAAGTAACCTTTTCAGGCTTAAACCGCTGAACTGATTTAGATGAAATTTGGTATGGACATAGTTTAAGACCGCGAAAAGGACAAAGTTAATGTAGGGTCGTTTCGCCGGTTAGCGACCACTTAGCCGAGTTGCTCACTTTAGATTAGTAAATGTATACCTATTCAATGTACACACATAATAGATGGTATTCGTATAGGTTCTGAGTATAGTCAAGTTTTGAAACCTACAATAAAATATAGCACTTTCATCCATAGATTAGGAAAAAATATGGAAAAGGTTTCAAAATAGCGAATTCGCTAGATAGCGACCGCTTTAGTCGGTTTGCGACCACCTGTTAGCTAGTTGGCGACCACTCTTGCAAATAGTGTTTAAGTAGTTAATAAAACGACGCATCATCATCATCATCATATCAGTCGAAAGACGTCCATTGCTGGACAAAGGCCTCCCCCAAAGAGTGCCATAATGACCGGTTCTGCGCCACCCGCATCCATCGGATTCCTGCGATGGTTACCAGGCCATCAGTCAACTTGTGGGCCTACCTACCCACGCCGTGCCTTCCGGTACGTGGTCGCCACTCGAGAACCTTTCCGCCTCAACGGCCATCGGTTCTACGTGCCCCGCCCACTGCCACTTAACTTTAGCGGCTTTGGGCTATATCGATTACCTTGGTTATGCTGCGGATAGCCTCATTTCTGATGCGATCACGCAGAGAAACTCCGAGCATAGCCCTCTCTCCATTGCCCTTTGGGTGACTTTGAGCCTTCTTATGATGCTTCTTATGATTTCTGAAGCGACCACGTTTCGGTGCCACACGTGATCACTTGCAACACGCACTGGTCAAAGACTCTCGTCTTCAGACACGAGACGAAAAGATGTGCCATAGCGTAGCTTCCCGAACGCTGCCCAGCCGAGTCGGATTCGACGATTGACCTCTTTCTCAAAGTTGGACCTACCTGACCTGACTGCCCTTATACTACTACAAATTGTTACTCTTCTAAATCTACTTTATATTTCTTGTCAATGCAAAATAGAATCGAAAACGGCGCGCCATCTCGCTCACACCATAGTGCTATTATATATATTGCTATTACAGTCACACATGTCGTTCATAGTAGGTATCTAAATGCCACCATTTTACAAGCTTTTATGTAACTTTTAGATTAAATTCTACTTACCTACACTAGCTTCTGCCCACGACTCCGTCCGTATGTCTCGTTTATATCGTAGCTCCATACAAAATTTCAACCCCTATTTCAGCCACTTAGGGGATTATTTCGGGGATAAAAACTATCCTACGTCTTTTCCCGGGACTCAAACTATCTCCATACCAAATTTCATCAAAATCGGTCCATCGGTTTAAGCGTGAAGAGGTAACAGACAAGACACACTTTCGCATTTGTAATATAACCATATCATATAATCATATGAATTATTCATTTTATAATTATATATTATTATTATATTACATATACCTAATATAGACATAGCATGGATTGGCGCGGCTTAAATACCTACCGACACAATTGGCTTGCCAAGCTAAATATCGCGGGTGCCGCAAGAATCCATAAGGAAAGAAAAAGAAAAACGATGTGGTCGCTATCCGACTTCTTTGGTAATAATTTTTTTGGGTACGCGACCACCCCATTTTATTTAAATCTATTTTTATAATATGCCGAATTTCAACGAAATTATTACAATAGCTAAATCATTTAAGCAATCAACTAACTAATTTCAGCATAATAATAAAATTAAGTGACGTCATTAAAGTTTTCGCGCCAACTGTCGCGTTATTTTTTTTACAGATTCACTGCACGTCAACACTTTTCGGCAGCAATGTGTGAAATGTGTGAATTGAGGTTATTTTTTCTTGCTTTGGATTAAGCTTTGGGTTTTAAAGTGTATTTATTCTTATTCTGACACTATTCAAGAATAGTTAATAACTAATTAGTTTTCTGTTGGGTTTGTAGTAATGTTAATATCTTTAATTGAAGCAGCCTAGTCCGTCAAGTGGTCGCCAACCGAAGGTGGTCGCGTTACCGGCGAAACGACCCTACAGAAGTTACTCGGCAAGCACTAATTGTCTATCAATGGAACCCAAACACAGTAATATAGATAGGTATACGCCTTCTGGAAGTTCACTACGAAACTACGATGTTATTCTGCTCCATGATCAGACCCTCAACAGTTCATATACCAAAACTACTCGGCAAGCACTATCTATAGAACCCAAACACGGTAATATAGATATACACCTTCTGGAAGTTCACTAAGTACGATGATGTTTTGCTCCATCATCAGACCCTCAGTAGGTACTTACTTCATGAACTCAATCTACTCAGCTAACAGGATCAATAGAACCCAATAGATAATTGGAATCATTCGTGTAAAATATTCACTATTATAGCTCCCCCTGGTGAGTTACCATAATAATTTGAATGTAAGAACCACCCCAGATGAACCACAAACCCTTTTTTCTAAAAACCGCATCTTAAACGGTTAAGAGGATTGTGAAGTGCCAATACGCGGCGCGAGTTAGGTATTTAAAATACCATTATCTATAAAAACGGCAAAAAAATCTCGTTTGTTGTATGGGAGCCCCCTTAAAATAATATTTTATTTTGTTTTTAGTATTTGTTGTTATAGCGGCAACAGAAATACATAATTTGTGAAAATTTCAACTCTCTAGCTATCACGGTTCTTGAGATACAGCCTGGTGACAGACAGACGGACGGACGGACAGCGAAGTCTTAGTACCTAATAGGGTCCCGTTTTACTATTTGAGTACGGAACCCTAAAAAATGCTATCTGTTTCACACCGCTCTGTGCGCCTTACCCGTATCGTGCGATAGAGAGAGTTGCAAGTCCTGGAAGCAATTGCCTACATTTCCTTGTTGAAATATTGTTTCGGGTGATAACGTTTTTACCCCCTAAACCTTTATGAAATGAAACAATTTTGGTATTATTGGATTTAGTACACTTTAATCTATGACTGTACGTTTTCCTTTTTTAATATATCAGTTTAGATTAATACAAAAAAATCCGTTACATAAATTGCTTTTTACGATATAGGTATGACGTATTAAAAAAACTACTTCTTAGATCTCGTTCAAACCAATTTTCGTTGGTAGTTTGCATGGTTTTATCATTCTCTTATTTTAGAAGTTACAGGGGGGGGGGACACACATTTTACCACTTTGGAAGTGTCTCTCGCGCAAACTATTCAGTTTAGAAAAAAATGGTATTAGAAATCTTAATATCATTTTTGAATACCTATCCATTGATACCCCACACGTATGGGTTTGATCAAAAAAAAAATTTTGAGTTTCAGTTCTGTGTATGGGGTCCCCTAAAACTTAATATTGTTTTTCAATTTTCGTGTACAAATCTTAATGCGGTTCACAGAATACATCTACTTACCAAGTTTCAACAGTATAGCTCTAATAGTTTCGGAAAAAAATGGCTGTGACATACGGACGGACAGACAGACATGACGAATCTATAAGGGTTCCGTTTTTTGCCTTTTGGCTACGGAACCCTAAAAAACGATAGACAAAGTTTTTATGTCAAAAATATAGATTTTTAGATGCTAATAACTTTTAACGTAAGCAATATTACTTAAAAATCAAAACGTACAGACCTAGGTTTTCGTTATAGGTATCTACAACGAGTCCAAAAATTATAAAAATCGAACAATGTTTACGGGGTGAAAAACGTTATCGCTTTTTGTATGAAATTTTACAGGTTCACAATCTTCTTAAGCCGTTTTGGAGATAAATGGGAACATTGGTGTGACTGTACACAAACAAACAAACAACCTCTCACCCTAAACGCATAATAATATATACCTTCTCCGTTCCGTCGTGGGTAAAAATAGTAACAAAGATAATATTAAGAAATAGCAGCGTACCTACTCAACAAATTAGTTGATTAATAAATTAATTAATATAGATACCTAAGCCGATAATTTACATGTAGATAGGGTGGACAATCGAAAAAAAATACTTATATAAGATTTTTATAAATAACAAAATAACTGAGTACGAACGAGTATGAAAAAACTGTAGTCAACGCTAACAGAAATAATTCTTCATGGCACACTTTCATCTATCAGAGTAATTTAAAGATGCAGCAAATCCCATTAAAATCAATGGTAGGCGTTCCCAAGCCTAACCCTTGACCTTTCTAAAGCACGAATCTAACAAAAATGTGTGAAATACATACCTACGTCACCTTTGTGCTACAGGAAGGACCGTACACATTACAGCACAATATGGAAGTCTAGTACATTTTGGCACTTTCAACTAGAAACTTGCGTGCGACCTGCTTGAGGTACAAAACGAGACTGAGCGAGCAGCGAGCTTTTTAAAGGGTGGGGTGGGGAACCTCTCCCTATAGCCACCATGTTGTTTCGTTACTTTCGAAATCTCTTAAGACTTCTGCCTTATTTTGATTTTGAACTTTACCACCATAGGATAAAGTCGGGGTTTGTTTGTCATCAATGAAGGAACGAGTTTCGGTAACACGTTTGCCGCTGGGTGAGGTGCACTGCGGCCTATTTGATTTTCACCCAATTCGTGCGCGTGACGTTTGTACGGTTGGCGTCAAAGATATGTATACATTTTTCGCCTTAATACAATTGAATAAGGTGCCATAGTGTAAACATATTTTTGGCGTGGACTGTACCTACACGGTTTTGTATCAGATTGACGGTTTAGTATTATAGAATAACCATATAATACGCTACGTTTAAGACCGCTAGATAGTTTAAGACCGCGAAAAGGACAAAGTTCATGTACAGAAGTTACTCGGCAAGCACTATCAATGGAACCCAAACACATTAATATAGATATACGCCTTCTGGTAGTTCACTCACTACGATGATGTTCTGCTCCATCATCAGACCCTCAACAGTTCATATACCAAAACTACTCGGCAAGCACTATCTATAGAACCCAAACACGGTGATATAGATATACACCTTCTGGAAGTTCACTAAGTACGATGATGTTTTGCTCCATCATCAGACCCTCAGTAGGTACTTACTTCATGAACTCAAGCTACTCAGCTAACAGGATCAATAGAACCCAATAGATAGGTAATTGGAATCATTCGTGTAAAATATTCACTATTAGCTCCCCCTGGTGAGTTACCATAATAATTTGAATGTAAGAACCATCCCTGATAAACCACAAACTCATCATCGAAAATCGGATCGAAATCGTTCAAGCCGTGTTTGAGTGAAAATTATTTTAATCTAAAGATTTTTTTGACGATTTTTAGGGTTCCGTAGTCGACTAGGAACCCTTATAGTTTCGCTTTGTCTGTCCGTCCGTCTGCGGATAATCTCAGTAACCGTTAGCACTAGAAAGCTGAAATTTGGTACTAATATGTATATCAATCACGCCGACAAAGTGGTAAAATAAAAAGTTTTTTTTTTTTTTTAGGGTACCTCTCCTATACGTAACGTGGGGAGTGATTTTTTTTTCATTTCAACCCTAACGTGTGATATATTGTTGGATAGGTATTTAAAAATGAATAGGGGTTTGAAATAATATTTTTTAATAATGTTAATATTTTCGGAGATAATCGCTCCAGAAGTAAAAAAAAATGTGTCCCCCCCTCTAACTTTTGAACCATAAGTTTTTTAAATATGAAAAAAATCTCAATAGTAGAACTTTATAAAAACTTTCCGGGAAAATAATTTTGAACTTGATAAATTGAATATTTTTTGAAAAAAATACAAAATAATTTCACACACTTATTTTAAAAGACTGGACAGTTATTGCTCAAGACCGCGATGAATGGAAGGGGTAGGGGGAGGCCTTTGCTCAGCAGTGGGACATAGCGGGCTCGATATAATAATAATACTGTGACGGACGAAAAACTACGGAACCCTACACTGAGCGTGGCCCGACACGCTCTTGGCCGGTTTTTTTTTCAGAATTCGTAATTTGTCGTTGGCAAATAAGGCACCGCGTAAGGACATAATATACCCAGCGATCGAATGTATTTCATATTATGAATTTATGAAGGTGAAAATGACAGGTCAATGAGGGCAAAACCGTCGTATTTTTGTATAAGTTCAATTTGGTTGGCCATAACTATGTTATTATTCACTTTTTAATAAACTTGATGCTTATAATAGGTTAAGCATTTATTTAAATTTTTGAGGATATTTGTGTAAAATAGCTAATACTTCAGGTTATTTAAATATGATTTTTTTTTGAAAACATGTCATCTCATCAGACGGATTTTCCCTAGGTTTTGGGGCTTTTCCGTCTAGCAGTTACTTTTCGTGCACCAGGACGTATTAAAAATCTGTACGTCAAGTAAGCAAATGTAAATGTACTTTTGATCAAAACTAAACCTTAGCGAATTAAATTTAAGGTTTATTTTTAATTTTATGGCCAAATATATTTTTAGGGCTATTCCGGCCTATTTTGAAAATCAGAAGTAATAAACCTTTTATTGAAGTTTAAAATCAAGTCTACTTTTTAATTAAAACAACGACCTGTGCGACATGGTGCAATTTTGCCTTTACAAGTCGAATCAGCATACAATTCTAGAATAACAATACAGAATTTTGATATGTACTTAGATCTCGATCACCTCTGCATTTTTAGAAAATATGATCGACACATAGTTTCGTAAATTTAAAAAAGGTTTGCAATATATGAAATGGGGATATTCCGGCATATGAGGGTTTTGACCAATTCATACCGGGCGGCTTTTTCCCACTTGAGAGTTGAGGAATTATACATTTTTAACAACCTATAGTTTCACAACAAGTAACGATAATGTAAAATGGATCAAACTACCAATAAGCCTGATTAACGAACAATATAATAACCATACTTACTAAACCGTAATCCGCATTTTCTGATCGCAATTTCAAAAAAAGGAGCAAGGCTCCGAACTCGTGTTTCGACTTCGGAGCTCAACGAAACTTTCAAGGCCATTTTATTGCATGTGCTGCCTACATAGCGCCATCTGTTTTTGACTGATGGTAGCAAATACAGTCGCTGCTTTATCGATCGAGTCGGCTAGTGCGTATTGTGGTTAGAATTGCCGCAAAAGCCGTTGTACGGAAATACCCCGCAGACGGAATTGGCCGCACTGACCTTATCCTAAGTTCATAACACTCGTTCGAAGAGTTACGCAACTAACCCGCAACTTAACACGTTTGTTTTTTTTCGTAAATTTCGTTCTCTGGCTCATGAAGTCTATGCTTAATATAGAAATTAAATATATATATATATATATATTGTATGTTGTTGGTTATACCTAGTGATTTAAATAGTTATGTTAATTTTAATAACAATAAGGAAACTATAGGTCAATTGATATTGTTAATGTATAGCTTCCAGCTAATTAATTTGTATATTTTAAGACCGTTTGTTTCTAAATAAATAAAAAATAAAAAAAATCGTAGATACCTAATTTATGAAATATTGTTTAGGTTTCCTTTACAATTAATTTGGGCTCATAGATAGGTTGGGATAGGATATGAGCCCAAATGAATTGTAAGTACCAAAAACATACAGTGGATTAAAAAATATTACAATTTTAATGTCAATTGAATGGCACTAAGCACAAAGGCAAGTCAAAAATATGTTTCTACGAAATTAAAGTGGAATTTAGATAAAATTATGAGAACCTTGTTAATTTTAGTACAAAACATGACACATCAAACTCCTATATTTACTTAATGAGTAAAAACATCATAATATATTTTACGTCATACCTGGCCATAAATGCTATGCTATGCGTGCGGAAAACCCCACTTCCTGGCCAGATAGAGACGTAAAATGTTGTACTCACCACGGGCGGTAATAAAGAAAGCCTCAGAGCGCATATTTATCGCCCTTGCCTTCGGCTCGGCAAATACCTGCGATCTGAGACATTCTTTGTTTAACCGCCCTAGGTAAGTAATGTACTATAAAAACATTTGCAGGTCTTGAAGAAAATGAGTAGGTATCAAACACAGACGATCCTGCTTCCAAAGGCCACGCTATGGAAAAGCGGAGCGACATACATAATATTATAGTTATAGCGTTGCTGTTTAAGTAGGTACAATGCGTGAGCATTTCCGTTATCCGCGTCGTCGCCTATACGTAGGTGGGCCAATCTCCAAGCGTTTGAACCTTTGAACCGCTAGGTTCTAAAGTCATTGTCGGCTCAAGATTATTTTATCGGAGGTAAAACATACCGCGGAAACTTAAATCAAAAAAGACTCAGCACCGGTATTGGCTTACGTCTTCATCAAAAGTGGACTCTGATATTCGTCTCTTTTAATAGTATTTCAGGCCCCGTAGCATGGATGGCGTTATCACGCGATAAGTGATAGGATAAGCGCGTCGTCTCATTCTATCGAACGGTGTCAGCCAGGGACGGCAGCTCTATCCTATCACTTATCGCGTGATAACGCCATCCATTCTACGGGGCCTGGAGACGACAATGACGAAAAAAAACGCCTTATGAGAGTTATGACGCTGAATATTCGCCCAGGTATAAACAACGCGTTAGCAATAACAAACCAATACATTTTGCAATCCAGCTCATACATACATTTGTCGTAAAACGACACTTAACTGCCAACTTAAGAAGACCTCTCTACACTACACACACTCATACAAACCAGGGCTCTTGACATATAGCCATGTTTACACATACCACGGTAACTCATGCATGTCTAATGCACTCTACCGTGTTTGTAATACGAGCTAGATTCGTTTGTCCGTGCGGCTGTGACGAAATGCCTAGACTGGTTGGCCTGAATACCACGGTCCAAAGAGCGCGGGGAAACGTCAACAGCTGATATTTTCTTATATTATGCTTAAGTTTCATGTGCTCTGCCTGCCCTGGCCCCGTAGCATGGATGGCCTTATCACGCGATAAGTGACAAGATAGAGCATCCGTCCCTGGCTGACACCGTTCGATAGAACGAGACGACGCGCTTATCCTATCACTTATCGCGCGACAACGCCATCCATGCTACGGGGCCTGATGTGGGTTAATGATAATGACGTAACGTACCGAACGCGCATGGACCGTGGACAATCCAACTGTCATTTTTCCATATAAAAGTGACATTTAGATCTACCTGACGCGCGTACAATGCGTTACGTGATCGACCTGCTGGTCGATGGCATTGTACACACAAAAATCTAAATGTCAAATTTTATATGGAAAAATGACAGTTGGATTGTCCTAACGCGCGTTCGGAGCGATACGTGTTTACTCCACTGCTGCACCTGTGTGTCTGTTTGCGGATTTTGCGAGATTTAAGAGGCTGACAAGACCAAATTTGTTGAAATTGATATTATTTGAGCAGTTGTATAAGAAAAACTATTTGTTTTAGCACATCAAAAAAAATATAAGTTAATATTCATCATATTTGCAAGACCGTAGACGGACTCGAAACATAATTGGATGAAATCGGCTCGATAGAAAATAATTGCAAAGATTGGTCTTAAAATCATCTTAAACGGTTCTATGTCCTTATGTTTTTGACGTATGGGTCTGCAATTAAAAACACGAAGTCCACATATTCATACCTAAACCGTAGACGAGCCATATTTCACAAATAATCCACACTTTTTTTTATTTCAATATTTATTCATTATTTTCGTCTAAAACCTGGCCGCTCAAGTAACACTCGCTCTCGCTTACTCCGATACAAATAGACAGTGTGCGCGTTTTTGGTGTTGACAGCGCCTTAAGTGTTCCTTTACTAAATAACTACCAAGGATCGGACAAACGCCCGTCATTTTCAAGACATAACCCTGAGGGCCTACCGCGAACGGCATTCGAAGTATTCCCTCTCTGTCGCACTTACGTACGAACTCGCAGGTATGACAGAGAGGGAAAACTTCGAATGCATTTCGCGGTAGGCCCTCTGTTCCGTACAGCAGTGACTTCCTTAGGTTAAATATTGTTTGTCCGATCCTTGAAATTACCTCTACGTTGTCTACGTAGATTTAGCCTAAGATTTATTCACCGTGCAACGTTATAAATTGGATGCTGGCGGTATGTATTTAGAGACCATTAAAGGGTCGTCGGATTCCATACACAGTTATGTTACTTACTCGTATGTTACATTTTGTGCCATGTCATCTCCGCCGTAATAGATTAAGAGTGTGAAGAAAATAGAGGCAGCAAAGTTTAGACGAAACAGACAAAATAATGTATCAAGACAATTAAAAGAATAGGGAATAATAATCATTTATCTATCAGCGACATCGATATGAATACATACCTATATGAACCAGTGTGTAGTGTAAGTAGTGCAACTGCCATACGATAAATAAATAAAGAATAAGCCTTAAGGTGGTTCGATTGCCATACAAAACGTTATTTGACATTCGCAGGCTAACGGCGTGATATTTTAAGAAACTTATGTAACATACTTCCGTAAATTGGCTTCCCATTTGCGCCAAATTCCCCCTTTCCTAGAATAAACTTGTATAAACTAGATTAATTTGAGAAATTGGTTTGGGGCGTGATATTTTGGGAAAACTATTTTTCTCAAATTAATCTAGTTTATACAAGTTTATTCTAGGAAAGGGGGAATTTGGCGCAAATGGGAAGCCATTTGATGAAAGTTTGTTACATAAGTTTCTTAAAATATCACGCCGTTAGCCTGCGAATGTCAAATAACGCTGTGTATAGCAATCGAACCACCTTAAAATATATTTAAATTAAATAAAGTAGATATTTAAAATTTATTAAAATAAATTAGAAGTGAAATTTCTTTGAGAGCCCGCTCTGGGATTTCTAAAGGCTGTCCCAAAAGTCACTGACATTAGATTTTTTTAGGAAAACACATTGTTTTGTCGAAATGTCTGTGAGTTTCTATTGAATTATAAAGTAGAGGAACGGAGGTTATCGGTGGAAGATGATATAGCTCAAATGGGCGCTTCGACCAACCTGCCTTGCACACGCGAACCCTTTTCACGATTTGTTTTTGATGACATTCTGCCATTGTGGCCTAATTGCTGCAATGTTCAGTTGGGTTTCCTGTTTGAGCTCCGGAATCGTTTGGGGTTTAGTGGCCCCTGCTGGGCTGGGGTTAAATTCCCTATGAGGAAGCCCCAAAGGAAGAAGTCCAAACGGCGTCAAATCGCAAGATCTCGTTGGCCAATTCACATCACCACGACGCGAGATAATCTTCCCTCCGAATTCATCATCAACGCTGACCATTGGCATGGCTACGTTGTCATCCGAACAGCCGAAGCGGAGACGGCCACTTCTTTTCGCGTCCACCACAGAGCCAGTGGACTCGAATTTAATGACTAATAGACCGCAGTATTGCGAGCAGGGATCGGAACCGGTTACCCTTATTAGGGTTTTCCATAGGGTTATTATATAAGTTGTTTTTAAAACCCTATCCATAATGGTAACCTTACTGACAGGGTAACCCTATTGTTATGGTAAGCATATCGGACGTGGTAGCCACAACAACACCCTATCTGAATAGGGTTTTGTTAGGGTTACCTTATGCACATACGATACGCTTACCATAACAATAGGGTTACCCTATCAGTAAGGTTACCTAATCATAAGATTACCTAATTGATAGGGTTACCAAATGCCTGAAAAGGGGTTTTCCGGTCCTTGATTGCGAGACGCTGCGTTATGATGACCGAAAAGTGTGTGGGTTTTGAGAACTTTCTCCGCAAAATGTTCATTATTATGGTACTGAATTTTAACAATTTGTACGCGTTGCTCGACCGTTAATTTCTCCATGACTAGACCTCGATGCTTGCTGTTAACATCTGCATATGTCAAAGACTTATTAATCTTCGCTTGTCACAACAAAAGTAGATTCAAGTGACTATTGGGACAGCCTTTATAATATAAGCCCGTTTACCCATCGACCTAGTGTTGTGGATAACGCTCATTTTGTACTTAAAGACTCGAACCTTAAAGACTCCCGAGGCTTAAAGACTCAAGTGACGAAAAGTCAATATTTTGCATTCATATGCGTAGAATAAGCCAACACGGTTCTTATACAGCATCGAGTCTTTAAGCCTTTGGAGTCTTTAAGCCTCGAAATGAGCGTTATACACAAGTTACACAATGACGACCCCATCGTCCGTGTGACGACTGTATTGCCGTACCACAACCACAACCTTATTGCTACGCCTTACAGACTGACATAATTAGGAGATAAGCCCGTTTAGAACCAATAATTACTTAGATTGCTACACGTGCAGCGCATTGGCCGTGACTTTGGGGAGTAGAGGTTTTTAAACTGTAAAGTGTCACGTTGGAATCGGTCTAGTGAAATGTCCGATTTTGAGGGCCTAAAGCAAAAATTGGTTAATATTTTTTATTACTAGTGGCTGTGTGAGCCAGCGATATATGTACCTATATATTTTTTAAGGATGACTCACGCTATAACGGGTCCGGGCCGTTTTCTAGGAAAAACGACGGCGTTTTTGCACGGTCGAGCCACGGACGACGCTCGGAAGCGGCTCGGTGTCGGCACGGCCCGGCCGTAGGTCGGCCGGGCTTGGGTATGGCTCGGCCGGGCTTGGGTATTGCTCGGCCGCGCAAAAACGCCGTCGTTTTTCTTAGAAAACGACCCGGGCCGGACACGGCCCGTTCTAGCGTGAGTCATCCTTTAATGTCGTGAAACTGAATCGCTACACGGCGTCCATTAATCCATTTAATATTATGCCCACAAAATGTCACAAGAATCGGTAGACAAATGCGAACTGTATTGCCGTGTCTGCTTAACATCGGGCAGGGCTTATTAAAAAAAAAACAAAAAAAAAAAAGAGTCACTAAGGACAGACCTCAGTGGAGAGAGTTGGAGGCGGCAGATCCGTCTTTGGCAGAAGCTGACGAGAAACATAATTTAAATTAAGACTGTATTTGATACTGCTTATTATGCCTGTTGTTAATTAAGTAATATGTCGTTTTACCAAATACGACCGCTTTAGCCTAGTTGGTAGTTTGGTAGTGACCCTGCCTACGAAGCAAGAGGTCCTGGGTTCGAATCCCGGTAAGGGCATTTATTTGTGTGATGAGCACGAATATTTGTTCCTGAGTCATGGATGTGTTCTATGTATGTAAGTATTTAGAAATAAAGAAATAAATATATTTATTTGGTGTGACAAAGTAATTACACATGTGTGTAAAGTATATATATAACTGAATGCACCAAAATGGATGCCAATCAGCCTACGCCAGCAGCAATAGATATATACGCTAATGGGATTCAACTAATAGGCACTATAGGGTGTCAAATATTCCCAATTTACCTTAATTAACTTGAAGTAAAGTAACCTGCTTAAGTTTATCGATTCGGAAGGCTATCGGTAAAGTACCTTAGTCTGCTTCGGGGCACATTGCACGCAGAATCGATGGCCGTTGGGGGGGAAAGGTTCTTGAGCGGCGACCACGTACCGGAAGACGCAGCGTGGGTAGACCAAAGGTCGCGGGAGACCGTTAGATACGGGTGGCGCAAGACCGATCACTTTGGCACTCTTTTGGGGAGGCCTATGTCCAGCAGTGGACGTCTTTCGGTTGATATAGATGATGAAAGTATTTAACCCCACGCTACACGTGGTAATTGAATGGTTACTACATCCAACTACACAAGTATTACCACATATTACCCTACAAAGCTATGTCTAAAAATGCCTTGAACTCTGTAGTAATTCGCGTATCATCTTAAACCAACAGTTAACATTTTGGTGATAAATGGTAAGTAAATACACTACATCTGCGATCAGCGGCAACCGTGCAACGAAATCGAATTTAGGCAGATACACGAACGAAATTCATTTTCGTTTTCGGTTCGCTGTAGCCGCTCAGAAATATCTTAACACTCTTTCAGTTCTATTGTGGAAGTACGGATTCCTTTAAAGCAGGTGCATGACCCATCATTGGGGGCACTCGGACAGTGAACGTTTTAAGAGGCTGACAAGACCAAATTTGTTGAAATTGATATTATTTAAGCAGTTGTTTAAGAAAAACTATTTGTTCTAGCACATCAAAAAAAATATATGTTAATATTCATCATATTTCCAAGACCGTAGACGGGCTCGAAACATAATTGGATGAAATCGGCTCAATAGAAAATAATTGCAAAGATTGGTCTTAAAATCATCTTAAACGGTTCTATGTCCTTATTTTTTTGACGTACGGGTCTGCAATTAAAAACATGAAGTCCACATATTCATACCTAAACCGTAGACGAGCCATATTTCGCAAAAAATCCACACTTTTTTTTATTTAAATTTTTATTCATTATTTTCGTCTAAAACCTGGCCGCTCAAGTAACACTCGCTCTCGTTTACTCCGATACAAATAGACAGTGTGCGCGTTTTTGGTGTTGACAGCGCCTTAACAGGGTGCTAACTAACTTCTAAATACGATATATGAGGATTCGCTCCGTTGTCACGGTACCTCCAAAAGGTTTTAATATTACATATACTAGAGATCCAGTGCGTGTAAATATAAGTAGTAATATAATAGCTGCAGTCTTCTGCCCCGCTATTCTGTAACTTGTTTTAACCTCACCTCACCGATCACCCACACATATATCTTGACACCGCGATTCGTAGTAACTAAGGGTTGGTAGAGGTCTAGTTTCGTTAGGCGTCACGAGTGAGGTGAGGCGCATTAGCACGTTCCGAATAACAGCCCTGTACCAGAGGTAAGTAGTTACCTATTTCGGCTGCGTAACAACTCAGTGACATTACTGAGACCGTATCCGCAGAGACTCTCTCCCGACGCTTTTCAGCTCGTTTTTTAGGGTTCCGTAGCCAAATGGCAAAAAACGGAACCCTTATAGATTCTTCATGTCTGTCTGTCTGTCTGTCTGTCTGTCTGTCTGTCTGTCCGTCCGTATGTCACAGCCACTTTTTTCCGAAACTATAAGAGCTATACTGTTGAAACTTGGTAAGTAGATGAATTCTGTAAACCGCATTAAGATTTTCACACATAAATAGAAAAATAAACAATAAATTTTTGGGGTTCCCCATACTTACAAATGAAACTCAAAAAACTTTTTTTCATCAAACCCTGTGTGTGGTATCTATGGATAGGTCTTCAAAAATGATATTGAGGTTTTTAACATCATTTTTTTCTAAACTGAATAGTTTGCGCGAGAGACACTTCCAAAGTGGTAAAATGTGTGCCCCCCCCCCGCCTGTAACTTCTAAAATAAGAGAATGATAAAACTAAAAAAAATATATGATGTACATTACCATGCAAACTTCCACCGAAAATTGGTTTGAACGAGATCTAACAAGTAGTTTTTTTAATACGCCATAAATCGTAAACCGCAATTTATTTAACGGAACCCTACATGTGCGAGTCCGACTCGCACTTGGCCGCTTTTTTTTTTCTTTATAGCCTTATCTTATCTACGCTGAAAGGTGATCATTATCATAATAAATTGAAGAGTTGGACTCTTGTCGGTGTACGGTCCCCTTTTTCTGCATAACTTTCTTTGAGATCGTCCCCCATCTTGTACAATATCATCTCATGACGTAACAAATCAAACTCTAACTTAAACTTTGTACTACTTATTCGATGAAACCTACCTATTGTACGCGTAAGGTATATAAGTACCAAGAAATAATACAGGTCAGAAGTTAACACGATTAATTGCTACACCTATTTATTAGGTCTTACTTATGTAAAGTAAGCGAGGGCAATGCATCGGATGCATTATTTGTTAAACATGCGCTTACAAGGTCGCGCATGTGTGATATAATGTTTTAATTAAGTAAGGCATATTATTTTAATGGGGAAATGCGAACTGGCACGCGCCCCATACATAATAGACCAATCAAATTAGCTAAACCCGGACATAATTCGATAACTTTAATTTTCTTTTTCTATGATGTAAAGTATTGTTAGTTATAGCTAAAATAAAAAGAATTAAACATTTTAGGGTTCCGCGTCGCTGTAAAAAATCCAAAAATCTAATTTTTTTACAAATTCTGATTTCATAAGTGCAGCGTAATATGTAACTTTGTAAAAGTGCCTCTATTATGATAGGACGCTTGCATTTCAGTTAAAGAAATCAAAATTAAACTAATTAATCAACCGGGACTATCATTAAGAAAGAAAGTTCAGTAAATTACACATTTTCTGGCTTATCTTACCAGAAATTATAGATAACTACAATTTTACAATTTATTCGGAATAGTATTTTATGTGTGTTGATCAATTATAAAAAATTAAACAGATACTCTTTGCGGAATTCTAAAGTCACAAATATTGGTAGTTTTTGGAAAACCAAAATACATAACTACTTGTAAAGTGTTTGATTTATCCTGTCAACATATTATTAGTACTATAAGAAACAAATTAAACAAAAAATATCCACGATTATTAATTAATTAATATTTTTTCTTACTTAAGTTTTAATATGAACGTTATATCTTGCAGAATAAGGCCGTCATTGCTTTGTGCCTCAACTACCGACCGTGCTGTGGCGAGTCGCAGGCATTCAAGGCCAAAACGCACTGACAGCGGTGGCGAAGCGGCGCGGGGCGGCGCGGAGGCGTTACTTGTAATGTTCGAGCTAATATGAAAGGATCCGAACGGTTTTTTCCCGGCCGGTATTCTGTGCGGACGGACGCTTTCGTATTAGAGAAGAACATTACAGCCGGTACCACCTCCACGCTGCGCCGCGCCGCTTCGCCACCGCTGTCAATGCGTTTCGGCCTTCATTTATTATGGGTAGGTCAATGATTGTCAAACATTTATAAACACGAACGTGGCGTGCACCACGGTTCGGCTAGGGTGGAGATTTATTGAAATATTGTGTTCATTATATCGATAATAACTAAATTGTTCAGCATGAGACATAATTGTCGTGGAATCTCGATTACCTATTTATAAGCGCTCAGTCTTCTGTACATAATTATTTAAATAGAATATGTTACTTATGTGGGTGCAGAAAGGGGCTTTATTCGAATAAAAATTTAAAATAATTTATTCGCGTATAATTTATTCGTCTACACTTTCGAATGAAGAATGATTTATTCTCATTTCATTCGAATAAATATATACCACGAATATATAATTAAATAAATACATAGAAAACATCTATGACTCAGGAACAAATAATTGTGCTCATCACACAAATGCCCTTACCGGGATTCGAACCCGGGACCTCCGGCTACGTAGGCAGGGTCACTACGAGGGTCAAACTGAAAGTTTCGGGAATAGAAAAAAATATGCAGTTACATTGAATAAAAGTTTTTTTTTTAAAGTATTCTCTTTTATATTATAATGCGTTCAAACCATTCGTTAAAACAATTATTGAACGCTGAAAAAGGGTCGACAAAATGGCCACTGAAGTGAAGGCTTTTTCACTGCTTCTGCCGGTATCTGAAACCGCTGACCACGCGATAGGTACGTTGCGTGGTCAGCGTTTCAGACACCGGTGATAACGTCATAAAGCCGAACGCTCGGCTCAGGCGGAACGGGACAATGATTCATATTTTTACGTGCATGCTGCTGGTGTTCAATTGTTCATCGGTAAGACGTTATCACGTCAATAGAAAAAACAGAGCAACTAGAACGTTTTTCATACCAAGTCTCCAATATTTTTTTTTTCTATTTGGTATTATTTATTGCAACAGAAACAAGTTTCCGACCTAGATATGGCAGATCCTATTGTATATAAAAAGTTTCATGTTATTCTAGTGTGCCGTTTTAAAATGAGAACCAAACTTCGTTTGTATGGAGAGTCGACTTGAGTCGACCATGCTGGGGACTCTTACAGTCAGCATCAAAAGTAACTACGCAATCTAAGACGTCAAAAGGTCTTATTCCCTTTTAATAATGACTTTTGACGTTGGAGCTGTGAAAAAAATCAAACTTCTAAGCCAACGCAATCATAAGATTTATGCCGCAAATTTCCGCAAGTTTTCGAAACCCGCATAATCAAAACCTACAGGGTACTTCCCGTGAACTCAGAAACTTGAAATTTGGTGCGAAGCAACGCCTTATAGAACAGATAAAGGAAAACATTGCGAAAACCGTAAATTATTAGTTACATCACTGAAAATTTAATGTGCAGTATAAACTGACACGCATTAAGTATGTGAATACATACTTAGTGAGTGTCAGTTTATAGTGGACTTGTTTCTATTGTATAGGGTGGTCTGGAACCCTCGGTGCGCGAGTCTGACTCGCACTTCACAGGTTTTTTTTGTCACCCGTGGTAAAGCCGAAATAGAAAAAATAAAAGAGGTGAAATAATTACAATTAATATCCGTTTCACCTTTGCACGGCGATGTTAATTGGTACTCTTGATTGAGCGGTCACCTCTTTCTAACAAATTATAAAACTAGGTATCACTGTTCTGTTTGTATTAGGATATTACGTTTTTGAGATATATTTCATTAAAAAGCATTCCTACAATATTCGTTAAAAATTATATTCCCGAAAAGCATTACGAATGGTTATGCGAATAAAGAAGTTATTCGCGAATAATCCTATTTATTCTTAAACGTTATTCGTATTCGAATAAATTTTGCCCATCTCTGGGTGGGTGGCAATAAGCATATCGACTACCGTAGGCTCAAAGGGCGTAAGGGACAAAATATCGAAAATGAGCTAAAATGCAGTCATACTCAGTTTTTTTCTCTCTATCGGTTGGTATAGATAACGTCCCGATAGCTTGAAAAAATTGTCCGTTACAACCATGAAAAATATTGCGTTGATACTCAATTTTACCGAGCATTTTTGTCATATCCAATCAAATAAGAAACGTCTCTGATACATTTTGTCGTAACTCTCAGTTCATTGTAAGATACGCCATTTTGCTTTGTGAACTTTTTCACAAATGTGTCTGTTACACCAAAATACTCTTGTTTTAAATATTAAATAAGTCTGGATACGCTAATTTGTAATTTCATAAATCGAATAATTCTTAGCTTTAACTTATTAGGGTTCCGTACCTCGAAAGGAAAAAACGGAACCCTTATAGGATCACTTTGTTGTCCGTCCGTCCGTCCATCAGTCTGTCATAACCCTTTTTCTCAGGAACGCGTGGAGGTATCCAGCTGAAATTTATATCAAATACTCAAGTCTACTGTCTCTTGGAGCTGTGAAAAAAACAAACTTCTAAGCCAACGAAATCAAAAAATACAGCCGTTTAATTTCCGCAAATTGTCAAAACCCGCAAGGGAATCAAAACCTAAAGGGTACTTCCCGTGAACTCTGAATCTTGAAATTTAGTACGAAGCATTTATAGCACATAACTAATGGAATAAGTTTTTGTCAAAAATTTCATTTTTAGTACAAGCTTTTATTGCCGACTGTACTTTTCTGCATACCATCATCAACTACACATTAAGACTATTCTAACGAGCCTAAACTCGATGGGGTTGTGTCGTTTTATTGCGGATTTCCTATGGCCAACTTCCTGCTCCAGCATCAGATTAGCTCCAAATCATCATAATATTGTATTGTCATGCGATATACATATGCAAGCAAAATTTCAGCTCAATTGGATAACGGGAAGTGACTGAAAAATGGATTACAAATTTTGACGGACAACTTACATACATACGAACAGTGCAAGTTAATATAAAGCTTGTAAAAATTGCGAAAATTGTACATTTTTAGTTACATCACTGAACATTTGATGTCCAGTATAAACTGACACGCACTAAGTATGTGAATACGTACTTAGTGAAATCCTACAATTAGGATATTCCATTATATGTATTTGTTTTATTTGTACACGGCGCGGTCGGTGCAAAACACGTAATTGAAATAAACTCGTTATGACGTGTTCGCCGTGCGCTCACCCGCTGGCGCCCCACACTCTCCCCGCCTCGCACCCACCGCGTGCACCTGGCTCCACTACAAGGTCGCGAGTATTTTCAATAAAATTTTCAATTTCTTAAGCGTGAAATTAACATGCTTAATTTTGATGAAATAGTATTTTTCACAATCGTGTTATAATAGAGAGCTTTTTAGTCGAGTACCGTGTTTAGGCCACGAAGCTTGCTGAGTGGCCTAAGTAAGGTACGAGATTAAAAAGCTTGATTATAACACTATTGTGAACAATACTTTTTGTACGAGTTCATTAAAATTAATTTTCTACGAGTCAACTGAACTAATTAAACAAACTCGATACTGTTGAAACGAAGTGCAGCTCATCGCTCGTACGCTTGTTGATATCTTAAAAGACATCAACGAGCGTACGACATCAAAGCGATTCTATTGGTCCAATTCATTACAGTTCAGTAAAGCAGCCACGTGATTGGTCGAATTTATTTTAGTTGTCTGGAGCGTATCGAAAAGTAGTTATTTCGATTGTTTCGACAGTAACATGGACTACAACTATGAAAAGAGTGACGTTGCAGTATTCTCTATGAAATCTTAATACACATATTTTAATCGTCGAGTACAAAATAGTATTTTTCACAATCGTGTTTATAATACAGAGCTTTTTAGTCGAGTACCGTGTTTAGGCCACGAAGCTTGCTGAGTGGCCTAAGTAAGGTACGAGATTAAAAAGCTTGATTATAACACTATTGTGAACAATACTTTTTGTACAAGTTCATTAAAATTAATTTTCTACGAGTCAACTGAACTAATTAAACAAACTCGATACTGTTGAAACGAAGTGCAGCTCATCGCTCGTACGCTTGTTGATATCTTAAAAGACATCAACGAGCGTACGACATCAAAGCGATTCTATTGGTCCAATTCATTACAGTTCAGTAAAGCAGTCACGTGATTGGTCGAATTTATTTTAGTTGTCTGGAGCGTATCGAAAAGTAGTTATTTCGATTGCATCGCATGCCAATACATTCTTGAGAATATTATGTATGTGCGGAAAAACCTTCAGGACTTCAATCTCAACAGTGATATCCACGACTACAACACCAGAAGTAAACACAAGATCGCAGTGCAGTACAGTCGTCTTCGCAAGGTTAGCACGTCGTTCGTGGGGAACTGTATACGTTTTTACAATAAAATACCTACCGAAATTGTTAATTTGCCGTTAAGTAAATTTAAGTCTCATATAAAAAAATATTTGCTAAGCAAGGCGTATTATAATGTCAACGATTTCATAAACGACAAAAATGCCTTTAAGCCAGTAGCAGTCAAATTGTATTAGAATTAATATACCTTCGAGTATGATTGTCTTGGCGTATTACCTTTGTAATTATTATAAGTACCGGAAATAGCTGTTCCGTTTTATGTAACATGAGAGCACGTAATGCTTTTTCTCGCCGAACAAGTAGCTTTAATCTTTGCTATTATCAATGTCCAGTGTGGCTTGAATATGTCATGCTCGCTTAAAGGGCTTTGCTTACGGTGGCGTCGTTGATCGGGTCGCCACCTTCCCTAACATATGGTTGAGGGAGGCGATGGCTGAGATATGCGTCATACTCGTGATCGGGTGCTGTTTGTGGAGTCCGGTCTGTTCATGCTTGCAAGGGCATAGTAACTACCTAAATACTAGTGTTATTATCATTATTTTGACGAGAGACATCATTCTGTTCTTGACACGTTTTATTGTTATTGACCCTGTACATCTCTGACAATATTACATTAATGATCCTTTTTTTTCTGTTTTAACGCTTAGGGACAGTATACATCTCTACAAGAACATTAGAATAATTATTAATTGTATTTGGATGCTCAGAGACATTATACATCTCTGGGGTACTAAATTATATCATAAACTTATTGTTAATTCTGATACAGACCTTATATCAAATGTATTTGATAATATTTTACAATTTTGGATTGTTCTAGTTTTCATTCAGTGACATTTAGTTTGTAACCATTTAGGTACTAATTAGTTAAAATCTGCAATTTTAAAATGATTATTGTGTAAGATTATTAATATTATATTGTAGAACACCATTTGACATGTAAAAGTGCCCTTGTGGCCTATTTGCAGAATAAATAATTGATTTTGATTTTTTGATTTTGATTGTTTCGACAGTAACATGGACTACAACTATGAAAAGAGTGACGTTGCAGTATTCTCTACGAAATCTTAATACACATATTTTAATCGTCGAGTACAAAAACATGATTATCGTACACAAAAAGCTATTAGTAAACAAAAATTTCATAGTTACTATTTATAACTACCGAGAAATATATTATTATTAAAACGTTAAAAATAATTGTTTAATTTTTGTCTTTAATGTCTAAAAACACTCAATATAGCTTAAACAGATAAAAATATCATAGTTACCATTTTGGCTTGTCTAGATAATGAGATCAGAGGAAAACTGTGAAAAAAAACGTATATGCGAATTTCATTTCAGTTTAATTTTTCTATTAAGTGATCGCATTTTAATGCACCTCAAAGTTATACTAACAAGGTATTTGGTTACCTTTTTTACTTTTAGGAAAAAGTTAGGTAGTGTACGTTAACTCGTGTTTTTTTTAAATATGGTTACGATCGCGGATTTTTTACCTAATATATTTGATAAATATATGATACTGAATAGTAAAATCCGATAAAACAATAAAAACAACGAGTTTACGAATTATGTCCAGGGTAAGCTAATTTGATTGGTCTATAAAGTTGAATTTCGATCCGTCGTAGTTCCCTATTTTCTCCGTCTTTAGACCCATGTCAATAAATGTTCTAACCTAGATTAAGGAATAGTATTTTTCACAATCGTGTTATAATAGAGAGATTTTTAGTCGAGCACCGTGTTTAGGCCACGAAGCTTGCTGAGTGGCTTAGGCCACTCAGCAAGCTTCGTGGCTTCGTGGCTTCGTGGTGGTAAGGTACGAGATTAAATAGCTTGATTATAACACTATTGTGAACAATACTTTTTGTACGAGTTCATTAAAAATAATTTTCTACGAGTCAACTGAACTAATTAAACAAACTCGATACTGTTGAAACGAAGTGCAGCTCATCGCTCGTACGCTTGTTGATATCTTAAAAGACATCAACGAGCGTACGACATCAAAGCGATTCTATTGGTCCAATTCATTACAGTTCAGTAAAGCAGCCACGTGATTGGTCGAATTTATTTTAGTTGTCTGGAGCGTATCGAAAAGTAGTTATTTCGATTGTTTCGACAGTAACATGGACTACAACTATGAAAAGAGTGACGTTGCAGTATTCTCTATGAAATCTTAATACACATATTTTAATCGTCGAGTACAAAAAAGTTTTTATATGTCTCTATATAGTTAGTTTCTTAAACCTTTTCTACCTTTAACGTATGTAGGCGATAATAAAGTTAGTGAAATTATAGCATTCATTAACCGGCTTTAGTTCATTAACAAAATCAGTTATCAAATAAATCAGAACATAGGGACATCGTGGAACTCTTAGTTAATCTATGTTACAAAAACGTTTCGCATAGATTTTGATTTGGCGGAGGAAATAGGAGACTGCGGCGGTGGACTGATGACCTGGTAAAGGTCGCGGAAGTCCGCTAGATGCGGGTGGCGCAGGGCAGAGCTAGCTATAACCACGAACTTCAAATCTCGAACTTCGTATATCTCCGTCTCTATCGCACTTATGGTTTATGGTACTCGAGCGTCAGAGACGGAGATATACGAAGTTCGTGGTAGCGCCGCTGAACCGGTCATTGTGGCACTCTTTCGGTCTATGTCTAGCAGTGGACGTCTTTCGGCTGAACATTGATGAGATATGCCAAATGGTGTTTTTTTAAACGTTACGGTCTTTTGAGCCGGCAGAATTAACCAGAACTTGTGAATTGGTAGGACACTAAATACTATGTCAATTATTTTATTGGAAAGAAGCTGTTTTCTTTCCCCCGTCATACAAAACTAAAGTTACAGACCTTACTTTTGAATAATATTAGCAAATACAATATGAATAATAGATTATTTTCTGGAAAAACATTTGAGTAAGTAGGTATATTTACATATTATACGTGACGTTAAGTAAAATCCTTTTGCGTATATTAATCTAATATTCATTCATGTTAAAACCAATACAAATACACTCGACATCACGTCATCATCACTTAAATCACGTTTTAAGGTTATGTAAGTCTTGAAACACGCATAAATAAAATACTCGTAGGTAACATCCTTATTTACGTTTATTACGAGAAAGCCCGATTCGGTCGAAACCTGGGCTGATGAATTACAGTCTCTCCAGCGGTGCCAAGTAGACTGCCGCTATATCGAAGTACTGAAGTATTTGTACGAGAACGCCACTATGTCAGTCCGACTTAAGGATCAGAGCTCGAAGCCTATTCCGCTGCAGCGGGGTGTCAGACAAGGGGATGTTATTTCCCCAAAACTGTTCGACTCTGGACTGGAGAAGGTTAGGCATCAACATCAACGGCGAGTACATCACTCACCTTCCTTTTGCTGATGATATAGTAGTCTTGGCTGAGACCATGGAGGACTTGAGTACTATGCTCGATGACCTCAGTAAAGCTTCCGAGCGAGTTGGTCTAAGGATGAACATGGATAATACGAAGATCATGTCAAACGTCCATGTAGTACCAACTCCCATTTCAATCGGACACTTTACGCTCGAAGTTGTAGACGATTATGTATACCTAGGACAGACTGTCCAGTTAGGTAGGTCCAACTTTGAGAAAGAGGTCAATCGTCGAATCTGTCCGACTCGGCTGGGCAGCGTTCGGGAAGCTACGGCACATCTTTTCGTCCAATATTCCGCAGTGTCTCAATACGACAGTCTTTGACCAGTGTGTGTTGCCAGTGATGACATATGGCACGGAAACGTGGTCGCTTAACTATGGGCCTCATAAGAAGGCTTAAAGTCACTCAAAGGGCAATGGACAGGGCTATGCTGGGAGTTTCTCTCCGCGATCGCATCAGAAATGAGGCTATCCGCAGCAGAACCAAGGTAACCGATAAAGCCCTCTGAATTGCTAAACTTAAGTGGCAGTGGGCGGGGCACATTGCACGTAGAACCGATGGCCGTTGGGGCGGAAAGGTTCTCGAGTGGCGACCACGTACCGGAAGGCGCGGCGTGGGTAGGCCCCACGCAAGGTGGACTGATGACCTGGTAAAGGTCGCGGGAGTCCGCTGGATGCGGGTGGCGCAGGACTGGCCATTGTGGCACTCTTTGCGGGAGGCCTATGTCCAGCAGTGGACGTCTTTCGGCTGATATGATGATGATGATGAATATCCTTATTAACCCGCAAGAGTTAACTCGAGCCCTCGTTTGTATGACGTTAAGAGCAATGCCTAGCTGAGCAACTTTTGAAATCTCCAATTTTTGACGCAATGTTTCTGTCGCGCTGTTGCGGGCGGCGGGAGCTGTCTATGCGATAAGGACAACTGCAGCTCGAACTAAAATTCCCACGCAAAAAACACAAAAATCGAGGTTTCTCGATTAATTCCTCCTCCAAAACGCAACGAAACATCATAAAATTTTGGACACTGCAAGAGGAAGAAATAATCTACGCCGCTATGTTTTGATTTTTTGGATATTTGTTGTTATATTTGTATAGGTACTGTGCCTTTTTTTGCAGCCATTTCAAATAAGCCGTTTTTGCGATTATTGAGGCGCTGTAAGTTTCTTTAAAAATGAAAGATATAGCGGCATATAGCTATTGATGATATTGACCTTCTTTGAAAAAACTTTGCTCTAGGTTCAAAAACCAGGGAGGAACCAGTCGAGAGCGTTTGTATGGGAAAATCGCAGATAGGCATTCCTCTTTAGTCCACGCTCGAGTCTCAAGTTAACTCTTGCGGGATAATATAATGATTTCTTTGGAAGAGTTTCACTTTCACGATAAAATAAAATTAAATTTTAACGTGGCTTTCACTAATATCTAAAACAAAACCTACTCAGCAACATTTTTCCACATTCGTTAGGGCTTGGCCACATGTCTGCGGCGGCGGCGCTGCACATGTGGCCGAGCCCTTATTCTTCACAGTCCTCATTTCTACACAAAAGTGTTTTTTCCTTTCCGCAATTCTTCACGGACGGGATTCGCTAGAAGGTACCGCGGTTCCTTTTGCTTGTGAGCAACAGAATCATATCCGTTAATTTTGGTGGAAAAAGTCGTTTTGCTCAAAATGGGTGCAGTTTGCGCCTTTGCGGTTAAAATGTTGTTGGGCAAACAAGTCAAGCGAGAATAATCTGTGGGGTACCTATACTAATGACCAAGGTATTTGCGGTGCGGTGCACGCAAGTGATTAAACAGGCACTTAAGGCGCCGTAGGTTCATGGTCTTTTCACCCTCTCGCTGAGCATAAGCGTGAGCGAGATGGAAGTGCGGATATCATGTGTTTAATTTATTTTTTTGTTTTTTAAATAAATAAAAAAGTAATCACTAAAGTTTACTCAAACATGATATTGTCAATTTTAAGAACCAATTTTAATATGTTTAGCTTTTGTGCATAATTTGTTACGAATGTTTTAAGTGTATTTTAGACCTATGTTCGTGAGTTTTTTCTATAGAGCGAAAATTGCTTAATCATGTTTCGAATCACTGATCTCCCTGCAGAAAAGCCTCAAGATTACTATTTGTATTTTTTTAAACCATATTATTATAAACAGACGCATTATATTGTTTCAAAAACTCTGTTAGCTTAACTTCGCTGAACCTACGGCGCCTTTATATTTTTTTTTTTTATTTATGTATTTATTTCAAGTAACTTAGACTCATATTTCTTATATTTATGGTTAGTATGTACTTATAGCTGTGTTAAAGTTTAGGTTAGACATAGTATGTACATATAGAAACATGCATGTCATCGCAGTGCCTCAAATATGGGCAGTTAAACCCCCCAGCCAACAAACGCAGGATGGGGTTGGGGCTGGCCCGCACCCGACGCACCAGAGATGTGCATCGCTTGCGCATAGTCGTATAAAAGCAATCTATGCGCGCTTCAGCAAACATCCCTGATGCGCTACAGAAGCGGGGCAGCCCCACTATCACCCGGAACGCATTGTTATACTGGACCCGTAGGGCCCCATAGGCCCGCTGCGTGAAGTTTGCCCATAAGCTACACGTGTATAGGGAAGTGCAATATGCTCTAAAAAGAGTTATTTTCACCTCCCCATTACAGCGCGCAAATTTACGTGCAATCATGTTTGCCCTCACCGACAGGGCCCTCCGTATATACCTACAGTCACCTTCAAAGATAAATATGCATTTTTCGCCATTTTGCAAAGCGATAAGGTGCAAAAATATAAAAATAATCTTTGACGTCGACTGTACTTCAGTCAGAACACGCTCACGCAACGCAAACGCTGCGCTAAAAGATAAATAAACTAGCATGAAGAGAGTACATAGTCAGCATCAAAAGTAGCTACGCAAACGAAGACGTCAAAAGTCTTTATTAAAAGGGAGTTAGAACTTTTGACTCCTTCGATTGCGTAGCTACTTTTGATGCTGACTGTACTTACGTACTTTAAGTTGGCCGAATTGCAGATCCCAATTCCAATCAATGTTTTATAAAAAAAAAAGTTGGCGTCATTAAGCCTGCATCACACTGGCGCGGCCTGCGTTGGCGGACCATACCCAACTAGCACTCTAGCGTTAAAATAACTCTTATGTCATTCTTATATCGGTTCCAGCCAAGAGTTAAGGTGTTACAATGCCTGTAAAAAAGGTGTTAGAGCATGCTCTAACACCCTTACAACCACGAATCAGGCACACGATCTTACAGGTAAAGGTGTTAGAAAGCCTTTAGAGCAGTGTTATCTGACACCCAAAGTGTTGACTAACCCTACTACAAACACCGTAGTAACGGTTAAGGTGTTAGCTGAGACTGTTATAACACTCTTGCGCTCACCGAGTTCCAAGTGAGCATTTTTACTTCTTACTTTAAAATTATGTGACAAACATGTCTAGTGGCGAAGATAGGTATTAGTGTATTTGCCAGGAGTTACTAATTGAAAGTGATTTGTGTTTGTGTTATTAAGTGTAAACAATCTGCCCTTGTGATTTTACGGTAAGTGTATACCATGTTTTCCATCTCAATTTTAACTCGCCCACGATTTATTAAATATTTTTAATAAAACTTATGAAGAATAAAATAAACACCTAAATATGTCAAGAGACCGCAGTAAGCTCGATTCTCAATACAAACGTAGTTACGCTCTCATTTTAAAACGACTAGCTAGTTTACTCTGAAACTTTGTACTTAGAATAAGAAACTTAAGTACCATCCAGGTCTGTAATTACTAATTAGTTTATGTAGCTACAGATATCATATTAAGAAAAATATAGCAAATTTAAGTTTTCCATACAAAACTTGTTTTGCTGTATTTCGTTTGTTTTTTTAAACTGTAGCCATATATACTAATTATAGACCTATATATATATGACCTCATGTCATTGTATATGCAAAGTTTCTTTACAATCCAATACGAGTTTTTAAATGAGAACGAAACTCCGTTTGTATGGGAAGGTGAAATTCGGCCGAGCTTAGTATTATGGTTTTATTAGGCGCCAAAGTGAAGGCTGGGATAATGGTTTTATTAAGTCAACCACATTACCTAATTTCCGCGAAATTATTACAATTCATAAACCTCCTCTCCTTCGGCAGTCGGGTAAAACGCCAAGAATTTTTAGCATTTTTAAATTCTCATAAAAAATGTTTAATGTTAGAAAATATAGTACGTATTTATTTCAACAAAATTGCACTTTGGTGAACCAAATAAAGTGTAGGTACCTAATATCTAAATGATGATGATTCCCAGACAGTTATATTCGTTGACGTCAGACTGTCTGACAAGTTGATTTTAATGAGAGTGCTCTTTACGTGATCGTGCATGACTTGCAGACGTAAAAGTTTTGAAAGTCCGGCCGCAAGATGTAGGTACAAAGATGTCTACTTAGTCATACTATTTATTCATGAACAATACAGGATTGTGATAGAAAATACATTTGCATTTAACTAAAAATAAGTGTATAGATAATACTATGGATCTCGGTCTGAAATAAACAATGTAATTTTTTATTGATACAGTGTACGCACACAGTGCAAACTATAGTAAAATTGTAGTAACTACGATAATGTAATAACATTTAGTTTGTTAACCGTTTATCGGTCGTTAATCTGCAATTTTGAACTTTATTATTTTAAGTAGTTCGTGTTAATCGCACTCGCGGGCGGCCAAGATACAGGCTCAGCCTAGTTTGGCGTCTGACGGATATAACGTTTATAATTTAAGTGTGTTTTTGTTAAATAAATAAAAAATATATATATTTTTATTTATTTATTCATATGGCATGGGTACCTACAGTTCTTTACAAACTTAATATTAATTTTGAAATGATTAATGTGTAAGTAAGATTATTTTTATTATAATTTTATTGTAAATTACCTACCGTTTGACACATAAACGTGCCCTTGTGGCCTATTTGCAGGATAAATATTTGATTTTGATTTAAGAGGCTGACAAGACCAAATTTGTTGAAATATAAATAATTTAAGCAGTTGTATAAGAAAAACTATTTGTTCTAGCACATCAAAAAAAATACAAGTCAATATTCATCATATTTCCAAGACCGTAGACGGACTCGAAACACAATTGGATGAAATCGGCTCGATAGAAAATAATTGCAAAGATTGGTCTTAAAATCATCTTAAACGGTTCTATGTCCTTATTTTTTGACGTATGGGTCTGCAATTAAAAACATGAAGTCCACATATTATACCTAAACCGCTGACGAGCCATATCTCACAAATAATCCACACTTTTTTTTATTTCAATATTTATTCATTATTTTCGTCTAAAACCTGGCCGCTCAAGTAGCTCACAAGTAGACAGTGTGCGCGTTTTTGGAGTTGACAGCGCCTTAAGTACTTACTTGAATAAAAGGGGGCTTGGGCCGATTCTAACGGAGTTGGCGTTTGACCGGAAAATCTTCGAGTTGGGCGCGTTCGAAGTTGTTCAGACAAGTATTGGCCGCAATTCAGTCCAGTCCCATTAGCAAGTTCCTCCCACGACTGACATACTATACCGGTAACAGACTTAGTAGCATTTTGGGACATTCAAGTGGCGCAGACGTTCGCTAGATAGTATCTGTCGCGGGAGTCCGTTGGATGCGGGTGGCACAGGACCGCTCACTGTGGCACTCTCTGGAGGAGGCCTATGTCCAGCAGTGGACGTCTTTCGGCTGATATGATGATGATGATGATGATGAGACGCTCGCCAGCCTTTTCTGTAGCAGACACGTAGCACGTACAATGCATAGTCATAGTCATATTAGTCATTTATTCATTTAACAATATCTATTGTGTTTGAATTAACTTCATTAAAAATAACAATAATATACAAAACTAAAAAGATAATAATAAATACAAACAGTTAAATTACACATCACTCCAGATCATAAGTAGGTACAATACAACATGCATGACAAAACATATTAATTCATTTAAAAATACAATTTAGAAAATAATATGTCCATAATATAAAAATCAATGTCAAATTCCAATAATGTAAATAGCCATGTCAAACAATTGTCAAACTTAGACCCTATGAGGTAAAATACTCCTCAATCGAGTAAAAACACTTCCTCAACAAAAAAGCCTTTAGATTATTTTTAAATATGTTTAAATTTGTAATGCATTTTAATTCAACGGGTAGCTTGTTAAAGAGGTTAATTGCTTGGTATCCCGAAAAGTGCTTGACAACGTTGAGTTTGGTGGTAAAAATTCGAGGTAAGTCCATTCTTCTTGTTGCCAGGCGCTTTTGTCTGTCTTCTAGTGTTTCAATACAGTTTAGGTACTTGATTAAATCACTAAGAAGTACAAGTATATATAGACTAGGAACAGTGAGGATTTGTAACTCAGAAAAATACGTGCATCGACTTGACGCACCCGTTGAGGAGGAACCTGATGAGTGTGGGCTCCGCACAATTGTCAATTAGGACACCTATTCGAGTCTAATATGTTTGATCGAGTAAAATTCGAGCGAACTTGCGATAATCGCGTAGTTACATACTACTTAGGACGATCCCTTTTTATTTTTATTTTTTTTAACGGAGTGGAAATGCTCTTACGCATCCCGCCAGCCTGAGTAAGCTATAATGGGGGGTATGTGGGACTCTCACCATCCAGCCAACTCTATTTAAAGAGAAGTGGGAGGGAGTCTACCCACTAAAACCACTCCGGCGTTTCCGTCCGCAGTGGGATCGCGAGCATTCTACTACGACGCCCTCCGGCGGCTCCGCAAAATTGAGATGCGGGCCCCCGCGCCAAAGTAGTGGAGGGTCTGAAACGCATGTCGACCCTCCTCACATGTAAGGCCGTGCAATATGGGTCCCCAACCCACTGACCCTACTGGGGGAGGACACGGCTTACGGCTGCAAACCGCGCGCGCCTTCTCCCTTTTCGTCTACGCCGGATTGGATGCGCGTCTGCTCTGTCCTCGCGCTCCCTCTCCGCCGCCTCCTTTTACGAGATGATTATGTCACAGAAGGAGGCCACCGCAGCCCAGGATCTCTCGCAGCTCAACATGGCCGCAACGACGTTGTGCAGCGAGAGGTCATCCACTGCAAGGACCGCAACCATTGTGCGGCGCTCCGCGTCCCAGTGGCTGCACTCCTCTAGGGTGTGTTGGGCCGTGTCGTCCTCAGCCCCGCACTCGTGGCAAGCGGTGCTGGTCTCCCTCTTAATTCTGTACAGGTAATGATCAAAGCACCCATGTCCGGTCACTACCTGCGCCAACCTAACAGGTCCAACCTTGCCGTGGGACCTCTCCAGCCATAGGTCGAACGACCCCAGCAGAGCCCCTATAGTGCGGACTCCATAAGGGGAGTCCTCGAGGTCGCTCTTCCATCTGTCCCTCATTCTTTTTTCGGCCTGTCGACGGGCAGCCCTCACCTCTTCGGGAGCGGGGAACTCTCCAGAGGCCCTGTTCCTCGACCGTTCCTTATGTGATTAGGACGATCCTTAAGAATACCCACAAAACCCCAACGATTGTCCAAACATGGTCCATGACGCTTCCAAGGTCAGCTAACCGCTTGGCCACGACTTTCATTGCGCGTGATCCCAACTAACTAACCACAGTGCGTTGCGTTGCGCGTCTCGACCGCGCAATGAACAGATAAAACGCTGGTCGCAGGTCGCTTAAGACCAAAGTCGTGGCCGAGCGGTAAAGGTTTGCTTGAAGCATTCTACTATGACCCTGGTCACAGGTAATCGAGGCAAGCTCTGATCTCCATATGACTTCCATGAGTTCCTTTTTGACTTTCACTTGTGACATTTTCTATTGTTTAATATCGTCAAAATATTATAAGTAGGTAGGTACGTTGTACCTATTGACGATCTTTTAGTGAATCCGTCTTATTTTTTTTATGTAAAATAATATGTTGTTTACTAAAGGAAATAAATGAATCTATCTATCTATGACTAAATAATTACATGACAATATTTTGAAATTACATAATTTTACTTGCACAGAACCAAAGGCCGACGGGTGGAAAGGTTCTCGAGTGACGACAACGTACCAGAGACTCTAGTATAAGTTTTATCGACACAATACGTTTTCGAACGCGTTTGCGTTTAGTTACATTTTGTATGGCAACTCGAACAGCGCCTCTGGTGGTAACTATTAGGAACTACGTGTTGCCATACAAATTGAGACTAAACGTAAACGCGTTCGAAAACGTATTATATCGCTAAAACTTATACTAGAGCCTCTGAAAACACAGCTAGGTGATAAACTGGTAAAGGTCGCGGGCACAGACCACTTAAGACTCCCGCTGGGCGGCGCAAGACAGATCACGTTAGCACTCTTTGGGGGAGGCCTATGGCTAGCAGTGGACGTCTTTCGGCTGATATGATGATAATCGTAATTGATAAATAATTTGTAGCCTGTTCTGAATGTTAAATCTACGTGATTAATTGTATAATATAATAATAAATATTTATTTTATATATATGCTAGTATTAGTGAATGTTACTTGCCATTTAGCTTTACTATTCAACAGTGTATGCATATTGTGATGTTTAATTAATAATCATATCTTCGAATGAAGCGACTCACATAATAGTGATCGAACTTCACTTCAAGAAGTTCGTTTGATCCCCTATTATTTTAGTTCTTAAGGATACAATTGCTATAGGGTCAGGTGTCCATCAGTTAACCACATTTTGTTCTAAAAACAATATCTCTGAATTGTTCGATTGAAATATATTATTGTTTGTTATACTGTATAGGTAGGTTAGTTGGCTACATATTTGCATTAAAGGAAATGTTCGATTTCCTTACACTTGTTACACAATTTTATTTTTTTGTAAATATGAGATTTGGTTAACTGTGTCCATACCAGTGGACACTTTTAACCAAGGGGTGTGCCAGACTTAACCATACTGTACACATTTAATCACTAATTTATATATTATTTTATTGCTTTCAAATTAATAACTCCATATATAATTAAATCTGTTTTTATTCATTATAAGAACATGAAATGCCACGAAAAATAACGAAATATATGTTTGCTTTCACATAATCATTAAAAAAACAACATTTTTGTAGTAGGTCAACTATCACAAATCAGGATTAAATTGTATAAGTTTCTTACTTAACTTAGGTCATCTTACAGTGTAATTAACAAAGAGAAAATAAATTCACAGCCATGGTTATCTGTAATATTCAGTCTTAATACTGTGAACAGAATGTATTGCATGATATGCGATTTTTAAATTAAATATTATGGCTAAACCATGGCCAAACCATGGCTAAATGTTGGACAAGAAATTTTGGTTAACTGTCAGACAACTCCTTCTGACGCCGTTCGGTTGACTTTGCTTTTAAAATTTTAGCACTACAGACCAAATACATAGTCAAATAAGCACAATGAATGTATCTACGCAGCAAATATATGAAAAGTTATCTAACACTTACACAAAAGATGCGAAGTGAAAACTACCTACTGTTTTTTTTTTTTAATTTTTGCATGATTTTCGATATTTCGGTTCTCACACATCCGTTTCTGACGCGGGCATTGTTCTGACTGGGGAGTTTCAGTTATATCTTGCGCTTAGGCATCTATCGCGCTTGGGTGCACGAAGCGACAACGTCGTGTTTGCTAGATATTCGAAAGGTTAAATGTGTACGCATGGTTAACCGATGAACACCTACCCATTCAGGGTCCATGGACCCTAATAAAATGGTACGAAAACGTGTTTTCACATACTTGACACCTCGATTGGTGACAAATAGTTGTCAAATATATGGAAACACAGCTTCCCACTTCTCCGGTGAATATCCAGTGTAAATGGACATTTTAAGAGCCCACATACAGGTTGTGGCCTGTAATAGGAGCAAATATTCAACGGGACGCTTCCTTAGAGCATTTGTAGTAACCCCTTGTATCCCACTATTTTTTTTTTTTTGGATTCGGAGATATTTTGATCTAAAGTTATGACCTCCAAGTAATGTATCTTGGCACCACGACATCATAGCACATCAGTCAATGCGGATTTTGAGGTAACATCATGTGACGAGTCATAATAGTTCGTGCATTTTTGTTTTCAAAAGATAATTTTGTGATTTTTTGATTTTTATTTAAATTTTTTTAGTGTCTTTAAAATAAAAAGTTACTGATAGCACTCCAGAAAAGTAAAAAAATACAACTAAACTTATTTTGAAGAAAAAAATTAAAAAAAAAATTTTTTTTTCAAGTTTAACCATGTGGAAATAATTGTTCACAAGCTTAATAATCTACCGTTTAATTTTTTGCTCCTATTACAGGCCACACCCGTAAACAAATTTGCCAATGTTTATCCGCCGATAGTGATTACATATCTGTCCTTACAGGATATGAATCTTCAACTGTTTTTCTTCAGTCTGTTAAAAGTTTTATTTTTCAAACCTTTTGGATGTTTTTGGTTGGATCTTTAAGAATGCTTTTTGGTTGAATAGTTGTTGTACAATGATAGGTAAGTTCTCAAATCTGGTACCTAAAAGGATTTTGCTTATAAATGTACGCACAAAAAGTTATAATTAAAAAACATGATTTCCGCGCTTTTAGCACGCACTTCCATCTCGCTCACGCTTATGCTCAGTGAGAGGGAGAGAAGACCACGCAACTACGCCCTCTTAAACGCGCGTCGTCAATAGGCCCTAAGGGTCTTCTGGGCTTATTCGGAACGTGCTAATGCGCCTCACCTCACCCGTCGCGCCTAACGAAACTAGACCTCTACCTACGCTTAGTTACCACGAATCGCGGCGTCATGATATATTAGTAGGTGACGGGTGAGGTGAGGCTAAAACAAGTTACAGAATAGCGGGACAGTTGACAACGCACGCGTATAACATTTCCATACAATGAGACGTTCGGGTTTGTCTGAAAACGCCTGAGAACCTACTTTTTCGAAAGTCGTTTAATAAGCTAGGGTACCTACACGCAATCATAATAATTATCCGTACGAAATATATTCGCATAGAAAATAACGTAATGCTTGAATCAATATTAGGCGTCCATTATAATAGCTCAAAGCTCTTGCGTCACAAACAAACACTCCAACAGCATGGAAAACGACATTAGGAAATAATTTACTTAACGTTTTAATATTCGTGAGGATCGTTAAATATGAGCTATTCTTAATGTACATTGATTTTATTGATTTGAGCATTCGTTGTCGACGGATAGGGACAAATATATACTTATGTATTGTACGGATTATTTTTCTAGACCCGACAACGTATATATGTAATAAAGTTTTATAAATAATGGCTTGCACGATTGCCTTTTGTTTACCCCACAAAGGGTTCTGATGCACTTTATTTGACCGACATTCATTCTTAAAAGACTTTAGTTCAGGGCTTTTATTCACAACTACCGACAGTCGCCTCAGTCCAGCCAGTATCAGTATAAATGAGACCCGTGTCATAAGAATATCGTCTTTCTAAATTAATTTTTTAACCTAATTCAAAAATGGAGGTTTACAATTCGTATGTATTTTTTTGTGTGTTTGTTACGCTATAACTGGGTAATATACTGGGTGTTCGGCTCATGAACCGTAAAATTTTTTTTGGCGTGCTGGTAGGGTCATTTCCTACCTTTTCACCCTACTACATGGGCATTTGACATGATCTTCGTCTTATCCATGTTCATTCTTAAACCAACTCGCTTGGTAGCTTTACTGAGGTCATCGAGCATCGTACTTAAGTCCTCCATGGTTATGTATACCTTAGGACAGACTGTCCAATTAGGCAGCGGGGCTAGCACAACTAACACAACAAGCGCGACGCGAGTCGAGAGAATCTACCCGCCTCTTTTTAATTTGTACAATACGAGTGAGACAGGAGTCGCTGAGTCGCGCGCGACACGACTTAGCAGCAAGTTGTGCTAGACGTACAGGTCCAACTTCGAGAAAGAGGTCAATCGTCGAATCCGACTCGGCTGGGCAGCGTTCGGGAAGCTACGACACATCTTTTCGTCCAATATTCCGCAGTGTCTCAAGACGAGAGTCTTTGACCAGTGTGTGTAGCCAGTGATGACATATGGCACTGAAACGTGGTCGCTTACAATGGGCCTCATAAAAAGGCTCAAAGTCACCCAAAGGGCAATGGAGAGGGCTATGTTGGGAGTTTCTCTGCGTGATCGCATCAGAAATGAGGCTATCCGCAGCAGAACCAAGGTAACCGATATACCCTTCGAATCGCTAAACTTAAGTGGCAGTGGGCGGGGCACATTGCACGTAGAGCCGATGGCCGTTGGGCCGGAAAGGTTCCTCAGAGGCGACCAAGTACTGGAAGGCGCGACGTGGGTAGGTGGACTGATGACCTGGTAAAGGTCGTGGGAGTCCGCTGGATGCGGGTGGCGCAGGACCGGTCATTTTGGCACGCTTTGGGGGAGGCCTATGTCCAGCAGTGGATGTCTTTCGGCTGATATGATGATGATGATTGTAGTACCGCCGAGTCCACCGTAGTACCAAGTTTATTGTAGCGTCGGACGCGTGTCAAATGTGTGTGTGTGCGGTTTTTTACTGCTTTATCTATCTACAGTGACGCCGTGCTCGCTGCGGCGAACTAAGAGGTAATTTAGTTAGTATGTCAACCTTTATATCAGTAACGGTACTACGCTTTTGTATTTTAGGTATTGTATGTGACAACAGTTAGTTGCCATCGTATACTCGTAAGCAGCACCGCAGGCAGAATATCAGTGCTTCATTCGGAAGAGCGATGCATATTTTAACTGAGCTATGAAACCTTTTTGTACTCGTCGATTAAAATCTGTGTATTAAGATTTCATAGAGAATACTGCAACGTCACTCTTTTCGTAGTTGTAGTCCATGTTACTGTCGAAACAATCGAAATAACTGTTTCGATACGCTCCAGACAACCGAAAAAAAAATTAAAATAGAACTAAAATAAATTCGACCAATCACGTGGCTGCTTTACCGAACTGTAATGAATTGGACCAATAGAATCGCTTTGATTATTGAGTTTACTCGTTGATGTCGTACGCTCGTTCATGTCTTTTAATATATCAACGAGCGTACGAGCGATAGGCTCCATTTCGTTTTAACAGTATCGAGTTTGTTTAACTATAGTTCAGTTGACTCGTAGAAAATTAATTTTAATGAACTCGTACAAAAAGTATTAAGTGTTATAATCAAGCTTTTTAAACTCGTACCTTACTTTAGCCACTCAGCAAGCTTCGTGGCCTAAACACGGTACTCGACTAAAAAGCTCTCTATTATAACACGATTGTGAAAAATACTATTTATTTAGCCGAACGAAACGCACGCAGCAATTATACCTATGTTTAATTTTTGACGTGATAACGTCTCATAAATCGATGTTATAAACGCCGGCTGCACGCACGAAAAAGTGTGACTCATTGTCCCGTTCCGAACGCCGGTTGCGCGCTCGAAATATCAACGCACAGCCCAGACCGCTGGTTCTAGAGATTCCAAATTTGGCACGTAGGTTCCTTGTAAGATCTAGGGGTGCTCTAAGAAAGGATTTTTCAAAATTCACCCTCTGAGGGGGTGAAATGGGGGTCAATTTTTGGACCCATTTATGGCAGCACAACGATTTCTTATGACGTTATTACGTAAAATTATCGTCCGTAAACCGACTTTATAGACAACCAATTTTTATTTTTGTTTATGAGTGTTTGCAGCAAACAAATACATGTTTTATCTATCTCATTCCAGGTCAATGACACAGTAGGATAGCCAATTATTTCGGCCGCTAACACAGCACCGCAACCATTTGGCTAACCGCAGTAGCCTCCACGACCGCATGAACGAATAACGTTTAAAACGTTAATATGCAACTGCGGTTTTAGTATTTTGTGCAATGTTAGGGTTAGGTAGGGCAGTTTCAGGGTTAGTGAATTGTATTTTAGGGTCAATCAACTTTTTCTTGTTGTTATTCTGTCCCGGTAAGCCAAGAGACAACAGTTACTGACTTTCTTAGAAAAAATACTATAAACTGGACTCCTATCATGCTAAGGAGATGCGCCACCATGGAATGGGTTTACCAATATGACGTGTTTAGTGGATTTAAATCCCATAAAATAATAGTTTTAAAGGGTGACCCAGGAGACGTAACCATGGCAACGAGCAACAAGAAATAGTTCATTGACCCTTTAGTAAATACCCGCGGGGCTTCGCTCTTATAGAACCCAGGTAGAGCCACCAGATAAAATATACACTGTACCTACTGTTACTGTATCGTCATGCTTTTCTGCATGCTTGTTTGAGCATACACATGCTCTTTAGTAGCACGGAAGCATGCTAATTTCGAAAAAAATAGCATGTGTATCTTGAAAGTTGCTAGTAAGTAGCATGCTATTTGTATACAAAATAATTGAGCATGCTCAAACTAGCATGCTACTAAAGAGCAGCTTGTATGCAAATAGCATGCTGCTTACTGGTAATGGCAACTTTCCTCCATTGCTCGAAACTAGCATGATTTCGTGCCACTAAAGAGCATGTGTAAGTGTAACAGTACTTTTCAACACACCTGCTCGTAAAGTAGGTCTTATTACAGCGTATTTACACTGATAATGCAGAATATTACCCATGCCGTGCCTTTTACATTACATTATCGCACTAGTGCCTTTTTATTACATATCTTTTTAAATATTAGCAAAATAATGCAGAATATTACCCATGCCGTGCCTTTTACATTACATTATCGCACTAGTGCCTTTTCATTACATATCTTTTAACATTTTCATTTTTTTTTTCCTCGCAAATGTGTTGAAAAACGTCGTATGAAACACGTGAGCATTGGTCATTACACTTCTCGTCTCCATTAAGCCTTCGCCTTCGGCTGAGGCTTAAAAACCGACTCGAGTGTAATGACCAACATAGCACACTTGTATCATAATGTACTATTATGTTTATCCCGAAGGTCCATTTATCCTACCGACTGCGATAATGGAAAGTCTAATAAAACTTGGACACTAACCAACTTTATTCGTCTACCCGATATAGGTATTACAATTAGCGGCATACCCTAAACTACACAAAAAATACATAATACATACTTGATTCGAGGTAAACATCCTTGAAACAAGAAAGTAATTACTAATTAGGAAGATGTTAAATTATCTCAAATGAAGCGAAATTATTTTGACCTAATATATTATGTGTTCTCTTGGTTCTTCTTATCTTAATTCAAGATGACATCTGTTTCATTCAAGATTATTAGTATTATAACGGTCTTCCTTTTAAGGGTTCCGTAGCCAAATGGCAAAAAACTTATAGATTCGTCATGTCCGTCCGTCTGTCTGTCCGTCCGTATGTCACAGCCATTTTTTTCCGAAACCATAAGAGCTATACTGTTGAAACTTGGTATGTAGATGTATTTTGTGAACCGCATTAAGATTTTTACACAAAAATCGAAAAAAAAAAATTTTTAGGGGTCCAATACACAAAACTGAAACTCAATTATTTTTTTATCAAACCCATACGTGTGGGGTATCATTGGATAGGTCTTCAAAAATGATATTAAGTTTTATAAGATCATTTTTTTCTAAACTGAATAGTTTGCGCGAGAGACACTTCCAAAGTGGTAAAATGTGTGTCCCCCCCTCTGTAACTTCTAAAATAAGAGAATGATAAAACTCAAAAAAATATATGATGTACATTACCATGCAAACTTTCACCGAAAATTGGTTTGAACGAGATCTGGTAAGTAGTTTTTTTTTAATACGTCATAAATCGTAAACTGCTATTTATTTAACGGAACCCTTCATGTGCGAGTCCGACTCGCACTTGGCCGCTTTTTTTATTTCTTATTTAATGAATGCAGTTGTTTCTGTGTGTATTGTACAAGTGAAATAATTTTTGATATTGGATGGGTAATTCCGGTAATTGGTAATTACAAACATAGCTACAATCTCACAAACTACCTCTTTATAAACCTAATTACGAGTAAATACCAGTATTTTTATCTTAATCGCACTTGACCACTTTTCATTAATGCATGACACGCTTACTCCATATCGTGTTCAAAATGGTAGAAACGCTAGCATTACGGACTTTAAGGCCTCAAGGAACGTGTCTGATATGATTATAGATGTTAATCTACGTCCACGTAACTCACTTTCGCTTTTTCCCATTATTACACGTCGAAAATGACGAGGACAGGTAAAACCGTGTTTTCACTTTTGTGTAATAACTTAATACGATCTAATTTAAGGTGGACAGCCACGAGATATTTTTCATGTAAACGTTCTTCGGGCTAATTGGTGAAGCTACGTCAAGAACTTAAGAGATACCTACTGGGCTAGAAAAATGGATACTGGTTGGCCACGCGGAGGGGGTGAGAGGTAGACGAATCCTATCCGGTGAATATTAGATACTGTAAAACCTTGCAGGAACCAGCGCTCAGGCTTGCCAGCGTATGGTGCAGAATAGAAGTGCTTGTAGGTGGTATAAGACGTTCGTGGCTGTCACGACCTTCAAGCAATGAGGAAACGACTAAGAAGAAGAACCATACCTAGGCAAAACCAGGGAAACTACTGCTGCCACTCAAACTCAAATGTTTAGGGCACATTCACAACCCCAAGAAATGGATCAATAGGAAGCGATGCGGGAGCGCATCCAGTCATGTTATTGGTATTTTTTTCCTCGCAATAACACCTCGCACAGCTCTGGTGGAAACTCAGACTAAGGGGAGAGTTACGCCAGATGGTTGTCAGCCGATATATAAGTAACCCTACAATTTCCCCTTCAATGAATACGTAAGGCCGAATTCGAGTCGACATAATGTGACATCTATGGCACTCTCTGGCATGATAATATTCGACCGCGATTAGTTTGGGAATGGAATAGCTGTCATTGCATGTCCCTTCACTTCGTTATGACTAAACTGTATATGACTAAACTGTCACCTACAATCCGATTCTTATCGTGACTTGATAATATAATTAATAAATACTACCTAATTGATATTAATTGTAGAAACCATTAACTACATACTCGTACATAATAGAAATGTATGTTAATCTTTAAGTAACTATGGGCCTTAGATGCTTGAAAAACATGATTTCAGTCATCATCATCATCATCATCGTATCAGCCGAAACACGTCCACTGCTAGACTTAGAACTCACCCAAAGAGTGCCACAATGACCGGTCCGCGCCACCCGGATCCAGCGGACTCCTGCGACCTTTACCAGGTCATCAGTCCACCTTGTGTGGGGCCTATCCACGGTTCGCCTTCCGGTAGGTACGTGGTCGCCACTCGAGAACCTTTCCGCCCTTTACCACAGAATAAGTGCCTTTACGTGCAATGTGCCCGGGCCCACTGCCACTTAAGTTTAGCGAAACGGAGGGCTATTATATATGATGTAAGTATTATTATAATTTTAATATACTTCCATGCCTCTGTTTTACAAATAACGGAGTCAATAAAGAAAAGCGATATCCTAGAGATATATGGTCTACCGCTTAAGACATACGGGATTGCGGCCCTATTTAAAGTTTCCGTCCCTCTAGCCTTAGATCCTGTTCATGTGAAAGTGAGTGTATTAGATGCGTCGGCGCATATCGGGGAATGTCATATACATTACACGGCAACCACCAATCTATATCAATCATGGTACAACCGTACAGTAAATATATATTAACTATAGCAGTATGTTATTTTAAAGGTCGTGGCAGAATATCAGCGATGTGGCTTGCCACATCAGATCTTTTAAAAATTAACGATTTAATAACCCCCGCCATAACTCATTTAATTAATGCATGCATAACTACTTGTTCATACCCGGATAAACTTAAAATTGGAATTATTCGACCTATATATAAAAAAGGTAACCACTCTGACTGTGGCAATTATCGACCGATTACGATCCTACCTACACTGGACAAGGTGGTTGAGCGTTACTTGGGCAATGAACTTAACTTGTTTCTACAAAAACACGCGATTATCAATCCGAAACAATTTGGATTCCAAAAAAAGCGAAGTACTGCTCAGCTACTTTGCCAGTTCACAAATGAAATCAACGATCACATGAACCTAAAAAGACACGTGATCGTTGTTTTCATTGATTTTAGCAAAGCGTTCGACATGTTGCAATTTAACACTTTATATGACAAGTTGTACCAAACTGGAATACAGGGCCCTCTATTGACTTGGTTCAAAAACTATCATAACAACCGAAAAACATTTGTTAAAATAGACAACGTAATGAGTACAGGTTCAGGCATAGAAACCACTATGGGCACAGCCCAAGGCTCAATAATTGGGCCGAGTGAATACCTTATATACGTAAATGAAATGTGTTCTATGATCAGAGAGGGTTCTGTATACCAGTTTGCGGACGATACCTGCCTGATAGTCGCGGACACAGACATTGTAAGGGCAGAACAGCAAATGCAGGCAAACTTCGACCTGCTGTGCCGCTGGTCGCACGATATGGGGCTTGTCATTAATGCTCAAAAAACCAAAGCTATGCACATACATACTAGACACAATAAGGCAGCTCACATCCCGTGCCTCATAGCGCACAGCGTCGACTGCTTGCATAATAATTACGATGTTAAATGTATTAAGTGTAATTGTACACAGATTGAAATAGTCATGCAACATACTTATGTGGGTTTAATAATTGACCAGAGATTTAACTGGGGTCCGCATATAAAGCATGTATGCGATAAACTAAGAGCACTACTCAGTAAAATACACATTTTAAAATATAAACTACCTTATCGCACACTTAAGCTATTGTATACCTCCATGGCAGATTCAGTGGTTACATACGGACTAAGCAGTTATGGTAGAACTTACAAAACTTACCTGAACGATATTTATAAACTACAAATTAGATTACTTAAAAACATTGTACCCAAAAACACAAGGAATAAAATATCACCAAACTATGAGCGTTTGTTTAATTATCGTGAAGTAATGTCAGTGTTCAATAAAGTTAAACTATGTATTTTGGGGGAAGAGTATGCGTACAAAGAACATTTAGTATTATATGTAAGAAAAAGCAACCTTAGACAAAATTTACCAAAACAAGCTATGTTCAAATTATCTAATTTTGTCAATGTTCATGGGAAAAGAAACGTCAGATATCTTCTTCCTTATATAATAAACCAACTACCAAAAGAACTACAGCATAAATACGTAAATAGCTTACAATCGATACCTAGTATCAAAAGGTATCTGACGTTATCTGAACCCAATACGAGTGTATTGTAATAATTATGAGCCTATAACGGTGATGTATTCAAGTAAATTAATGTACCATAGCGAACTATTCATCAGCATATAAACCCTAGAGGTTTCCGCTGGTGAAAAAATGTATACCAAAATGTACTACTCAGATTATATTGGTCAATAAATTAAAAAAAAAAAAAAACGTCATTATGCTGAGCCAGCGTCTATTCTCTGCCACGAATGGTTATTTTAATTTAGTCAAATATTGTTTTTTTTTTAGTTTTTAGTATCGAGTTGCATGCTTCCTTTTAGTACAATTGAAATTTTTAGTTGCTTTTTTCTTTTGTTTATTCTTTTACTGTTAATTCTGTACATCATGGTAATGCTATGTGGGTCATTGTCAGTCACAAAAACAAAAATCATCTTTCCGGTGGTCAATAGTTAAGCGCTTACGTTTACATATAATATGTTTTTATCACATATAATTATAAATGGGGCAACGCCGTTTATGCGGATTCAGAGTACAACCAAAAATTAGGCTTTATAGCCCTTAACTTTGGCAATGTCCACCGAAGAGACGCGGACCTAAATCTGATAATGACCCACGTATGTTGTGGATATGAATAAAGTTAGGGCAGCCGTATTATGAATTATGATCCAAACAAGCGCTACGACTCTTTTAAAATCCGTTTTCTGAGCCTTCGTCGCCTTAAGCGTCGTGAGTATTGGTGCCAAAGTCCGATTAGGCGCGGTAGTCGCCGGATTCTTTTTTTAGGATTCAAATTATTGGTTAGCTTAAGTGGAATACTACTAGATGATCGTTTTGGCGTTTTGGTTCTAAAATGAGCTTCTGAAAAGTCTGAAAAAATACAAGGTATAACAAAAATAGCCATGATGCGTTTAGGGGCATAACAGGTACCTATCGCTTAAAAAAATACTAAAATAAATTGTTTTTTGAAGCGATTTTTTATTTAAATTTTACCCAACCAGTAGGTCACCCCAGTCGGCCAACGCACTTGATTTTTTTTTTACAAATGTAAACAAAAAAATCGCGCCAAAAAATTTGTTTTCTTAGTTTTTACGTACTTACGTACTATATAAAGCTTGATAATCCCCCTCTTGCGGGAAAGTCCATCGTGCCGTTTCACCACGTTCCACGCAATATGTTATCCTAAGATATTTCACTAATAATCTGTACTTACTTTTAAATTTCACCTAGAAAACAAAAAAAATAACATTCTAAAATCTGTAAGTACGTTTGATAACCCAACAGAATCATTTGTGTTTCTTACTGCAGTTACGATGCTAATTTATATGTTTAAATCTGTTTGACATATATAGGTATTTAATATAAGAACACATGTGCCATTTATTATTGTAATTGTTTTCCTGTTTTATTTTTTTGTACGCCGCAAGGTAGAACATAGAGGACTCTCAACCTAATTTAAGATCTACAATGTATGTACCTATGTTTCACAAAATAAATTACTTACTTACTTACTTACTTACTGTTTAACTTTAAAAAATGTGGACGTGACATTAGGCAAAAATATGTAAACGTTGTTTGTTAATTCATTACTTACAAAAATTGTTTTAAAACTGAGTCCCATGGTCACCCTAATTGCTACGTTAAACTGTCATTAATAGTAAACTCATTATAGTAGTCGAATAGGGTGACCATAAAGTTGGTGTTTTTGCTATTTAAACTTATCATCAATAAAGTTTAATTGTTTGCTTCTAGAGTTAATGCAATGAATTTGCCTTCAAAATGTTAAGGCGACGCAGGCGAAAAAAATTGTCACGTTCGTTCGCTAATGTTAGTTCTTCTATAGAGGGTTAAACCTAATACCCTGAGAAAATTACGGTTTTTTTGGAAATAATTCAATATCAGGCTAATTATTTGTATACGGCTTTTATATGTTATTTTAAAAAAAACTTTCACTATTGAAGTCAATAATGGGGAATGGATGAAAATTTTAGAAATGCCTGATTATTTTTTTGGTGATAGGAATAACCTTCCTTAGCACCAGAAAAAAGTTGCAGACATGTCAGCTGCGTCAATTATTTTTGAAAAATATAAACAGTTTCCTCACTTACGTTTTGTGGTTAGGACGGCGAATGAGACACTTTCCTTGATCCGTCTCATATTACAAAAAATATTTTAATTATCTGACCCTGGCAATGACCAATATAGCTGCTGCAGCTGTCAATATCATTGCCAGTGTCAGTTTACCACGGATTTTTATGATATTTTTATGTAATATGAGACGGATCAAGGAAATTGTCTCATTCGCCGTCCCGTCCTAACCACAAAACGTAAGTGAGGAAACTCTTTATATTTTTCAAAAATAATTGACGCATCTGAAAAGTCTGCAACTTTTTTCTGGTGCTAAGAAAGGTTATTCCTATCACCAAAAAAAATATCAGGCGTTTCTAAAATTTTCATCCATTCCCCATTCTATAGACTGGAAGTTAGGATAAAAATTTAACCCGCAAGCAAAAATGCTATTAGTATTTTTATAATGAAAACATGTTTGAGTACACAAATTTGGAGACTTACTAACTGAATCCAAAAATATATGCATCAGGAAATAACAGCATTTTAATTAAATATTTACGACCTTGAGATAATATTGAATTTCATCTGGCTTATAGAAAGGTTTATACATTAACAAAAATAAGTGGATTATGCGCGTATCCCAACGAACGTATATAGACGTAGTCAATTATAAAGTAAAGAAAGTTTATACCATTTTCGCCTGATTTTTACGGAATTTATAAAGATTACTTTTCATAATTTTTTACCCTCGCGGTATTAAATTTTGGTGGATTATTAATGAATATTTAGTCAAATTACCCAACCTATTTTATGGTGTAAAAATATGGCTGATATCGATTGCATGATGCATTCATCAAGCAGGTAGTTCATTACATGACATGACATGACTAACACTATATGGGTTCTATGCCTGAAATAAAATAATTGAATTGAATTGAATTAAATTATTGTTCAAGTAAACAAAACACTTTGCGTAGTAGGCAGCGACAATGCTACCGTCAATATTGCTGTAAGTAGAAGTAAGAAAACAACAAACTAAAAAGAGTGCCCCATTTGTGTGAACTTGTAGTTATGTAATGTTTGATTTGACATCGATTTGTCATAAATTTAATTATGAGACGGTATTATTATAGGTATTGTTGGAAAGTAGAAGTAGAAGTAGAAAAGCTTTATTCAACATCACATTACACGAAATTATAATTAAATATACACCTTAAGATTAATTCAATAATTCAATTCAATATATATTTATTTCAGGTTACTGGACCCATAATGTGTTAGTTACAATAAATTAAATTAAGTGTTAGTGACAAAATAAATTACTAAATACTACTCTTACATTAATTAACTTATTTATTTATTTATTTTATTTAGCCCAGATATGAGACACTGGTGCATGCAATGACTGCCAGTGTCTCATAAATGGACAGTCAATACGATCGGCGACGACCGCCAGCAGGGCGCTGCCGCCGGCGCGCGCGCGTCGCGCCGCAGAGGCCGCCCTCTTGCGCATGGTGCTGTAAAAACAGTCCACGCGCGCCTCCGCGAACATGCCCGAGGCACTGCAGTATAGTATCGCTGCAGCCACAGCAGCACCCTGAAGTCGTCATTGTATTGAACGCGGAGAGCGTTGTATGCTTTCTTTGTGTAACTTACCCACAGGCTGCTCGTGTAAAAAGTAGTGCAATATGCACGGAAGAGCGTGATCTTCACACCAGTTGAGCAACGAGCGAACCTGAAAAAAAGATTAGAATTGAAATATATATTTAAAATTAATGTTACAGTTATGATGTGTGTGTGTGTGTGTGTGTGTGTGATGTTAAAAACCGGCCATGTGCGAGTTGGACTCGCGCACGAAGGGTTCCGTACCATTATCTATAAAAATGGCAAAAAACACGTTTTTTGTATGGGAGCCCCCCTTAAAAAAATATTTTATTTTGTTTTTAGTATTTGTTGTTATAGCGGCATCAGAAATACATAATCTGTGAAAATTTCAACTCTCTAGCTATCACGGTTCTTGAGATACAGCCTGGTGACAGACAGACGGACGGACGGACGGACGGACAGCGAAGTCTTAGTAATAGGGTCCCGTTTTACTCTTTGAGTACGGAACCCTAAAAAGGAGCTTGCCTCAGCATAATGTCAAACCAAAAAAAACCCAAAAAAGTCAGACCGAATTATTTGGTATTTTGTTTTTTACTACTAAGACTGCATCTTAATAATACTTTCTACAAAGATTTGTTATGAATAGTGTTCGTTTTATAATAAAGTGCACCCATTAAGCGAGATTAACTACTTAACATTAAAAGAAAGTAGTATTGTATAATCTTTGTTAAAAGCACTTATTTTTAATCTGACTTGGGTGAATGACATTATAACGTAACTCATGTAATCACTTTAATTAAATAAGTAGGTACTTGTAAATATTTTTAGTTGAGAAGATAATAATATATTTCGTACGTAAAACCCCTTGCTAATCTACTACAAATTAGTTAATGGATAAACATTAAACTAATATTTACTAAGAATAGTTTAGTTGAACCCAATAACCTCTAAATTACTCTTACACTTTCACTGACGGTCACTTATGATAGTTAATTCAATTTCCCCATAACACATTTCGCCACTCTTCCACGGAGGTGAAATGCACATAATACGCATTTGATAATGATGCGCCACTTGAATTGTTTTATGCTCTTCCTTACCTAATTAATCTAATTATCTACAATTTGCGCATTAATATAATCTACAAGTACAGGGTGGGCCATAATTTTTAGGGTTCCGTACTCAAAGAGTAAAACGGGACCCTAGTCCCTATCACTAAGACTTCGCTGTCCGTCCGTCCGTCCGTCCGTCCGTCTGTCTGTCACCAGGCTGTATCTCCAGAACCGTGATAGCTAGATAGTTGAAATTTTCACAGATTATGTATTTATGTTGCCGTTATAACAACAAATACTAAAAACAAAATATTTTTTTTAAGGGGGCTCCCATACAACAAACGTGAATTTTTTGCCGTTTTTAGGGTTCCGTACTCAAAGAGTAAAACGGGACCCTATTACTGAGACTTCGCTGTCCGTCCGTCCGTCTGTCTGTCACCAGGCTGTATCTCAAAACCGTGATAGCTAGAGAGTTGAAATTTTCACAGATTATGTATTTATGTTGCCGCTATAACAACAAATACTAAAAACAAAATAAAATATTTTTTTAAGGGGGGCTCCCATACAAAAAACGTGATCTTTTTGCCGTTTTTATAGATAATCTGTCACCAGGCTGTATCTCAAGAACCGTGATAGCTAGAGAGTTGAAATTTTCACAGATTATGTATTTCTGTTGCCGCTATAACAACAAATACTAAAAACAAAATAAAATAAATACTTTTATTGATAATGGTACGGAACCCTTGGTGCGCGAGTCCGACTCGCACTTGGTCGGTTTTTTGCAAATGGCAACACTGAATATCTTCTATAATAATAAATTATATAGTTTTTGAGTGGAGGGAAATTTGACATTACATTATGCAGTTTTATTTGCAACTAGCTTTTGCCCGCGACTTCGTCCGCGCGGAACTCGTTTATATCGTAACTTTCTCCCCCCTTTTCACCCCCTTAGGTGATGAATTTCCAGATAAAAACTATCTTTAGTAAGGACTCTTTGGGAAGGCCCCGGAATTCAAAGTATTTCTATACCAAATTTCATCTCAATCGGTTCAGCGGTTTAAGCATGAAAAGGTAACAGACAGACAGAGTTACTTTCGCATTTGTAATATTAGTATGGATTGTATGAAGGAAAGGGTATAGATGCATGTAGGCTTTTTTCAGTATTATTTTGCATATTTTCATATCACACGGCCGTAAGGACCTTTTCTACTAAACCGTAGGATTAAATTAACTGACTTGTAATTTAAACATTTTATATTAAAACTAAAAATACTTCAACAAAATGTTACATCTAATAGTTTTCAAAATAGCCATAATAAAACGTCTTTTTTACCCCGTTTTAGAAAACATCTTCAAAACTAAGGCCGCCATAAGGTACCTTTACCCTTGGAACGTCACATACATATATTTACTTATGTAATGTTCATATTCCCCAGGACTCCCCATTACCGCTATACCGTAAATGGGTTCAATCCAAATTTTCACCCCCTATTTCACCTCCTTAGAGGATGCTTTTCGGGATAAAAACTATCCGTTGTCATTCTACAGGACTCAAACTATCTCTATACCGAATTTCATCTAAATGGGCTACATCCAAATTTTCACCCCCATTTCACCCCCTTAGGGGATGATTTCTGGAAAAGAAACTATTATATGTCCTTTTCCAGGACTCAAACTATCTTTCAACCAAATTTTATCAAAGTGTGTCACAAACAAATTTCCACCCCCAATTACACCCTTTTAGGGGATGATTTTCGGGATAAAAACTATCCTATGTCCTTCCTTAACTATCGTTATACCGTAAGTGGGTTCAATCCAAATGTTCATCCACCATTTCTCACCCGGAATAAAAAATATTCTATGTTCTTTCCTAGGACTCTACCTCTCTCTATACCAAATTTCATCTAAATGGGTTCTATTCAAATCTTTAACCCTCATTTTACCACCTCAGGAAATTATTTTTCGGGATAAAAACTATGCATTGTCCTTCCCTAGGACTCCTTCTATTTATTTACCAAATTTCATCTAAATGGATTTTATCCAAATTTTCACCCCCTATTTTATCCCTGAGGGGATGACTTTCGGGATTAAAACAATCCGTTGTCATACTCCGGGACTCAAACTATCTTTATACCAAATTTCATCAAAATGGGAACATAAAAAAACAACCAAATTTTCACCCCCAATTACACCCCCTTATGGGATGATTTTCAGGAGTAAACTACCCTATGTCCTTCCCTAAGACTCCAACTCGCTATACCGTAAATGGGTTCCATCCAAATTTTCATACCCCATTTCACCCCCTTAAGAGATGATTTCTGGACTAAAAATTATATTAAGTCCTTCCCCAGGACTCTGAACTATCTCCATACCAAATTTCATCTAAATCGGTTCTATCCAAATTCTCACCCCCTCAGGAGATGATTTAGGATAAAAACTATGCATTGTCCTTCCCTGGGACTCCTTTTATCTCTTTACCAAATTTTAACTAAATGGGATTTATCCACATTTACATCCCTATTTCATACCCTTGGGGGATGATTTTCGGGATTCAAACTATCCATTGTCATTCTCCGGGACTCAAACTATATCTATACCAAATTCGATCTAAACGGAGTCCATCCAAAATTTTACCCCTCATTTCACCCCCTCAGGGAAAGATTTCCGGAATAAAAACTATCCAATGTCCTTCTACAGAACTTAAACTACCTCTAAACCAAATTTCATCAAAATGGGTTACATCCAATTTTTCACCCCCCCATTTTACCCCCAAAAGGGAAGATTTTCGGGATGAAACCTATCCTTTAACCTTCTCCGTGACTCAAACTAATCATATACCAAATTTAATCCAAATCGGTGCAGCGGTTTAAGTAGCTCCATACAAATTTCCACCCCCCATTTCATCCCCTTGGGGGTTGATTTCCAGGATAAAAACTACCCTAAGTCCTTCCCTAAGACTCAAACTATCTCTATACCAAATTTCATTATAATCTGTTCAGCCGTTTTCACGTGATGCGCGGTCACATAAACAGACAAACAGATAAACAGACAAACAGATAAACAGACAAACAGACAAAAATTCTAAAAACTGTTGGAACGTGTTCTGTTATCGATTCTAAGTATCCCTAGCCAATTTTTTTTCGAATATCTTCCATGTACAGACTTTCGATCCTCTTCAGCTTTATTATATGTATAGATAAAGCGTTTTACTGATCAACAACGAGCTTTTTGTGTAAAACAGTTTTATAAAAGCAACAATTTGTGTCGCCGCCTATTTAGGGGGAAGCCCGGATCTCACTCCGGCCGATTTTATCGTGCGTGGATATTTAAAAAGTCGTATTCTACGTTAAAAACCGAAGACAATATCCAAACTCAAGCAAAACATCCGCGATGAGATAGCCGAGATCCCTCGCAGCATGTGTCAGCGAGTTTCCCAAAATCTGCGTAGTCGTTTGCAGGAGTGCCAGCGACGAGATGGGGGTCATCTCAAAGATATTATATTCAAAAAATAAATTGCATTAGATGTTAGTCACAAAAATTGAATGATCAGGAAATTAACTTTTATGGTTTTATTTTAATTTTTGGTCCACCTGTATAAGAAGTGAGTCAAGTGTCTTAGGATGACGGAGATAGGTAATAACGGTTCAAAAGTAAGTTGTTCGTTTTGTATTAACCTATTAACCTGTTTGAATCACGCGGGCGAAACGTGATTTCGACTGATGCCGAAAATGAAATGACAAGTAAAAGTGTCACATGGTGCCACGGTCGCCACTAACCGCTCGGTCACGACTTTGGTCTTAAGCGACCTGCGACCAGCGTTATATCTGTTCATTGCGCGGTCGAGACGCGCAACGCACTGTGGTTAGTTGGGATCACGCGCAATGAACAGATAAAACGCTGGTCGCAGGTCGCTTAAGACCAAAGTCGTGGCCAGCAAGGCGTTTTAGCCACCGTGTTCACACGACTAGTTGTTGATTTTTTGAGATAGAGAGATACATAAGCTCATCTTGAGACGATTATATTTATGTGTTAAAAGTCAAAACTGATACCAACTGTTATTCAAACCTGAAGAATATTTCGCTGATCGTTTAGTGCCAGGGCGGCCAATCTTAGTACTAGGTGCGCGGTAATGACATCATAGGTAATAAGTTTACTAGAGGCTGTCAAGGTATTTCAAAATTCGCCGTATTATCATAATACATCAGTAGCCTACAGACAGACGGAGGTATTTGGAGTCGATGAGCCGGGGTTCAAACCTTGCGACCGACACACTTTTTGTATGTTTTAACATTCAAGTGGAGTATTTCAACTAACGATACTACCTAGATGGCGCATCAAATACAGAGTTACCGATTTTAGGCCCAGAGATTGTTCTCTATTTCAATATATATAACAAAGTACTTTGTGTTTATGTTGAGTGCTTCACTGACGGCAAAGTGCTTCAGACGTGTACAGTTAAAGAGACAAAATGAATCCATTTGTAAATTCAATAATATGTACTTACATATTATTTACGCAATCGATTACGGCAAAAATACAACAAAAGAGAAGATATCATGTTCACCTAGTAATTGTAGATCGACTAATTGAAGGAGAGTTTTGTATGCTGTTTTGGAAATTACGAGAAGACGAGGCATGTTCAGGATGTCTAAACTTCCCAAAATGGTGGACGAAGATGTACTTCAGGTTATTAAACGTTCGGTATCGATAGTCATTTTTGTTTATGATACTACGTACCTACGCGCGTACGGTCGGTCGTTCGGTCCAAAGACTACAATATACATACTGAGATAGACAGGCAACTCGACCAAATTGAGAAGGCATTTAATGCTTGCGTATACAGGCGCCATCTCTTCTGTGGTAGTTACAACTTTTCTTTGAATGTACAAAACATACAAAAAGTGCGTCGGTCGTAGGGATTGAATCCCGGATCATCGACTCCAAATACCACCGTCTGTACCCCTAGGCTACTGATGCCTTGTGACAATACAGCGAATTTTGAAATACCTTGACAGCCTAGCCTAGCAATCGCTAGAGCTTCAGAGAGTTCGCCAGCTATCAAGAAGGTGGCACTGTTTTCAATAAGAAACTGGATTTGCATTAAGTTCTAAGTTCGCATAGCATGGTTCGGTCAGCGCCCCACTGAACGCTTGTATATAAACACCGCGCGCGTCAGCCGACCGACGTACGTACGTCGGACCGACGAGCTCGACCGATGGCCGCTGACCGCCATACGCGCGACGTAGCTGTACGCGCGTAGCAGTCCGTCAGCGCTGCACTCAACTGTATGCCATCATACATTTTCATTGATATAATCTACGTTCAACCGACGTCTGCGCTGACCGTCGGTCGAGCACTGTTTCTACCCTTAGAGTACGGTGGAAATACTGTGATCGCCAACCCGCGTGGCTCGTTAAAAGTTCGTTAATTATAGAGGCTCAAAATATCGTTTGGCCTGAGAAATTACTGACTTTGCGTGTCAAGGCGTCGTTCAGAACGAGCTAATTGCAGTTTCGATGATCAGAGATATAATTATGCAAACGTAGCATCGCCGTTGAATACTTGTCAAGGTTGGGCAGCTGATGGCAGTGAAATAAACCTTCTTCGTCATTGTTAGAGTTTTACTCGTGCAATTGATTGTTTCGAGGTCAATGTAAAGTGCTGAATTCGCCTGAAGGGCGAATTTGTTTCAATTTTATTATAGAAACTAGTACAATTACGGGCCACATAATTTTGCGTCTTTGCACGGTTATCACAAGACGGCGCACGAGCTGCGTTGCGAGATAAATCAAAATCAAAATAATTGTATTTCAAATAGACTCAAAGAGTGCTTAAGAAACGTCACAAAAGAAAGTTAAAGTTGACTAAATACACGGAAAAGATTACGATATGATACAAAAAAGTTAATCATAAGTATCAAAAAGAAATACATAATAAAATTTAACGGCTGACAGTCCACACAAAATTAGAACCAAAAACAGTTCACGTCAAAAATAACAAGGTCAAATAAATAAAATGTTACTTAAAAATTATAAAAATTAAAAACTAGAATAAAATTGAATTTCACTGAGCAATGACTTATTGGCTTAAAAGAAGTTATTGTCTTCTACAAATTCCTTAACACTAAGCGGTCTTTTACAATTTTCTTAAATTTAGTAAGTGACAGACTCAAAACATCTTTAGGGATTTTATTGTAGAAGCGTACAAAATTTCCCATAAGAGACGAACTAACTTTATGGTGACGGAACCGAGGCACAACAAGTTTGTCCTTACCTCTTGTTGACAGAAGCTACGAGTGAGAAACCAAAAAAAGTCCCAGATTAGTGGCTGCCAAAAGTTGTCCCAAGATATCTCGTGTAACCATTTTTGATATTTGCTCGGTTGTATCTTGTATCAATGTAAACAATATTAAAAAACAAAATCTTTTACACCACCTTTTGCAACAAAGATATACTCTACGGACTGGCCTAATATATAACTGTGTTCCCGAACACATCAAAACAGCTGAGAGTAACACCTCATTTATAAAAAAACTTAAGAAATTGCTTACTGACCTTGCGTGCTACAATATAGATGAGTCCCAGCAAAGAGATCATTGACCCTAACACATGCCAAAAATTAAGAATTTTATTATTTTAGGGTCGTTTCGCCGGTTAGCGACCACTTAGCCGAGTTGCTCACTTTAGATTAGTAAAAATATACCTATTCAATTTACACACATAATAGATGGTATTCGTAAAGGCTCTGAGCATAGTCAAGTTTTGAAACCTACAATAAAATATAGCACTTTCATCCATAGATTAGGAAAAAATATAGAAAAGGTTACAAAATAGCGAATTCGCTAGATAGCGACCGCTTTAGTCGGTTGGCGACCACCTGTTAGCTAGTTGGCGACCACTCTTGCAAATAGTGTTTAAGTAGTTAATAAAACGATTTATCATCATCATCATCATATCAGTCGAAAGACGTCCACTGCTAGACATAGGCCTCCCCCAAAGAGTGCCACAATGACCGGTTTTGCGCCACCCGCATCCAGCGGATTCCTGCGATCTTTACTAGGTCATCAGTCCACCTTGTGGGGGTATATCCACTCTGCGCCTCCCGGTACGTGGTCGCCATTCGAGAACCTTTCCGCCCCAACGGCTATCGATTCTACGTGCAATATGCCCCGCCCACCGCCACTTAACTTTAGCGATTCGGATGGCTATATCGGTTACTTACCTTGGTTATGTTGCGGATAGCCTCATTTCTGATGCGATCACGCATAAAAACTCCCAGCATAGCCCTCTCCATTGCCCTTTGGGTGACTTTTAGCCTTCTTATAAGGCCCATAGTAAGCGACCACGTTCCAGTGCCATACGTCATCACTGGCAACACACACTGGTCAAAGACTCGCCTTGAGACACTGCGGAATATTGGACGAAAAGATGTGCCATAGCGTAGCTTCCCGAATGATACCCAGACGAGTCGGATTCGACGATTGACCTCTTTCTCTCAAAGTTTGACCTACCTAACTGCCCTTATACCACTATAAATAGAAGTGTAGACTAACCATTTATTATTAATCCAAAAAAAGAAGACAAAATGATAAGCCTAAGTGACGATAATCCCATTCATATATCTCCAAAAATTACGAAGCTACAACCGTTTTAATATTGCTTGTTAGAGAGAGAAAACGCTAGTGGATCGTGACGTCACAATCCCCGAGCATCAAAGTAAATGACAATCATTTCATATGAAGGTGCGTTTTGCGGAAAAGGGATAGAATACACCCCCTCTAAAAATTTTGGATACTATAACTTTGTGATTACTTAATCCCCTGCTCTTTTTTTTCTCCATTTGACGTTACATTTAATCCTTTTTCGAGAAAATTCATCATTATAGGTCATTTTATTTAGTGTCTACACCCCTAAATTGTTACTCTTCTAAATCTACTTTACATTGCTGTGTCAATGAAGAATAGAATCGAAAAAAGCGCGCCATCTCGCTCACACCATAGTGCTTTTATATATATTGCTATTACAGTCACACATGTCATTCATAGTAGGTATCTAAATGCCACCTTTTTACAAGCTTTTATTTAACTTTTAGATTATATTCTACTTACACTAGCGTCTGCCCACGACTCCGTCCGCGTAGAAATCGTTTATATCGTAGCTTTATACAAACTTTCACCCCCTTAGGGGATTATTTCGGGGATAAAAACTATTCTAGGTATGTCTCTTCCCGGGACTCAAACTATCTCCATACCAAATTTCATCAAAATCGGTCCATCGGTTTAAGCGTGAAGAGATAACAGACAGACAGACATACACACTTTCGAATTTATAATATAATCATCTCATATAAATTATTTATTATTATATAATATAATATATAATTATATATTATTATTATATTATATATACTATGGACATAACATGGATTGGCGCGGCTTAAATACCGACTCAATTTGCTAGCCAAGCTAAATATCGCGGGTGCCGCATAAGAATCCATAAGGAAAGAAAAAGAAAACGATGTGGTCGCTATCCGACTTCTTTGGTAATTATGTATTTGGGTACGCGACCACCCCATTTTATTTAAATCTATTTTTAAATATGCCGAATCTCAACGAAATTATTACAACAGATCAATCATTTAAACGATCAATTAACTAATTTCAGCATAATAATAAAATTAAGTGACGTAACTAAAGTTTTCGCGCCAACTGTCGCGTTATTTTTTTTACAGATTCACTGCACGTCAACACTTTTCGGAAGCAATGTGTGAAATGTGTGAATTGAGGTTATTTTTTCTTGCTTTGGATTAAGCTTTGGGTTTTAAAGTGTATTTATTCTTATTCTGACACTATTCAAGAATAGTTAATAACTAATTATTTTTCTGTTGGGTTTGTAGAAATGTTAATATCTTTAATTGAAGCAGCCTAGTCCGTCAAGTGGTCGCTAACCGAAGGTGGTCGCGTTACCGGCGAAACGACCCTATTTTATTTATTACTTTATGACTTGTAAATGAGATGTACATTTATAAATAAAATCTGAAATCTGAAATGGATTCTTGTAGCTGAGCATTTTCCAAATTAATGTCAGGTTGTTAAGAACTTTGATTAGTACAATTTAATTCGTTCCACTACGTCACGAAAATTAGCCACGCATATACGGATAAAATACGTGACGTAGTGGAACGAATTAAATTTTACTAATCAAAGTTCTTAACAACCTGACATTTATATAGAAAAAAGCTCAGCTACTGTTTTTTTAGGCTACAAGACAGGACATAGGCCTCCCCCAAAGAGTGACAAAGTGACCAGTTATCTTATTCTGTTGAATTATTGAAATTGGAGAGTTAGGGATGCCATCATTAATTTATTCGTGACAACCATTATCCCATAAAAAAACATTCCATGTAAAAAATAGACCAAGTCTCGAAACTCTCCCACCGTACAAAGTTGTGAGATATTTCGCAGAGCCAAGTCAGGCATTCTTATTATTCTTATTAATCTTTATTCGCTAGCTAAATAAAATTCTGCAACTTGGGAATTACACGACTGATATAGTGTGCCGGTGACATTTTTAACATCAAACAACATTTCACCTTCTAAGGTAATTGTACAAGTTTGATTGCTTGACTCTTGACAATTTTCATGTAATCTTTTTATAGTTAACCATGTAATTGCAAACACAATGGGGAATGGATGAAAATTTTAGAAGTGCCTGATTTTTTTTTGGTGTTAGGAATAACCTTCCTTAACACCAGAAAAAAATTGCAGACTTTTCAGGTGCGTCATTTATTTTTGAAAAATATGATCAGTTTCCTCAGTTACGTTTTGAGTTTAGGACGGCGAATGAGACATTTTCCTTAATTCGTCTCATATTACAAAAAAATATTTTAAAAATCCGTGGTAAACTGACACTGGCAATGATATTGACAGCTGTAGCAGCTATATCTGTCATTGCGAGGGTCAGATATTCAAAATATTTTTTGTAATATGAGACGAATCAAGGAAAGTTTCTTATTCGCCGTCCTAAAACCAAAACGTAAGTGAGGAAAATGTTTATATTTTTCAAAAATAATTAACGCACCTGAAAAGTCTGCAAGTTTTTTCTGGTGTTAAGGAAGGTTATTCCTAACACCAAAAAAAAATCAGGCACTTCTAAAATTTTCATTCATTCCCCATTTGTGCGTGAATAAAAAGATTGCATCAAACTATGTATTCAAAACCAATAGAGGAATTGTTATGAGGTAAATATAGTGGGTAAGAGTTATAATTGACGACGCAATGGCTCAGTTGCGTCGTCAATTATAATAATTGGTGTTTTAATTTGATACTTTTGTATTGTATGTACCTACCTATGTCTAATTGTTTATACATACAATAGGTTTATTGTTAGCCTTAACGGTATTTGAAACTATGGGCCATAGATGTCTGAAATAAATGGTTTTTATAATTGACAAGGGGAATTAGAGACACACATTTAGCATTGTAAAATCTTCACAGGTCCGTAGGATGTTAAATAAAAAAAGTGGACTGTAGATTTTCTGGTTTTAATCCGAAGTGGAGAATTACAGAAACGTGACATGTCTTTTTAGTCGTTGAAAGGGTAAGTTGTATGGTACAGTTTTTCTTGTCTACCTTTTTAATTCCAAACATTGCCATATGAGAAATGTATTGTCTATACACAATATTTGACCGATATTATTAAATTTGTATTAAACATATAATGAACATTTTATATAAAAAATGTGCATATAAATTATAATTATTACATAGGCAAGAATGAGGATCAAAAACATTAGATTTTTGAACGTTTTTGAACAAGCATTCTTATTTCCATTCTTCGTCAGTCAATAAGAAAGAGCGCGCATAATATATTGAAATGACATTGTAAACGAAATGTATCTTTATTGCTCACTGTTTTGGCTGGTTGGTCATTCATTACCAAAGCCAAAGATAACTTAAGAGTGCTCTTCAAAAAAGCGCTCGCTCAGAATTCAGTATTTTGACACGCGTAGTGCGTTTGTGTGTGTAAATACTACTACCACCCACACAAACGTACCTAACCCCCACATGCACAGCGAGATCGCACCAGCCGCGGGTGCCGTCCCTTTCTAGCTATATGTAAGTGCGATCGGGATAGAACTAACCGCGGAGCTTGCCGATGCAAATAGCTGTATAGCGCACCGTTGGAATTCACTCCGTGACCGATATTGATACTTGCACTAAAAAGTGGTAAGTATTACTTCGCTAACATGATGTTCTAGAACATCATGTTAGCGAAGTTAGATAACTTGAATAAAGTAAGTATTTGATTTTTGAGCACAGGTTTTCTATTTGTATTAAAATACTATGATATGACAAAGTATAATATTTAGTTTCGTTTAATTAGTATAAAATAAACTAACGAGTTTTATAGTTGTCAGTAATAAGAATAATAATTTGTTTTACGGATATTAATAGTTTGCATGTTATCTGAGTCTTATTTATATATAGTTATGTAATTAAATTATACCAGTAGACCCACCACTAGGAAATTACTGGGTACTTACGTATTCATTTCTTGAAGAATTTTTTTTTTGTTATGGACAGTAAAAAAAACTGCCCTTCATAGAAATTGCTAATGTCCGTCGTTACTTACCAAAGGAACTGAAAATTATAAATTATACAAACACAGCTTTTTATCTAGAATACAATTAATTAATGCGTGACTTTATTCAAAAGCCTAAAACCTCAGATCATAAAAAGGAAAAGATATGAAACGGGGGCTTGGCGCGTGTCGGTGCGACATGGCCAAATGGGCATGTCACTGCCCACCGCATGTTAGTCGCAATTCGCCGTGAATCTGAAATGTTCTTCCACGTTTACTCAAAATGCCGAAACGTAGCGTGGTTACATGCAAAAATAGGAATGAAACTAAAACCTACATGAATGGTGGAGTCACGCACCACATGTTAGTATTAGTATTTTCACTTAAGTCAGTAAAAACTAATATTTTAACAAATAAACGCAACGCCGCATCATTTCTCGGGATCGAACTAACATATCGAACGAAACAGCATATTTTTGTTCTTTGCGTTGTACATTGAACGTTCAATACAGTAAACCACGGCGCAATGTATTAAACCACTATGGATATGGACGATGCTTGATTTTTTTAGTGGTACGGCCGCTGCTTGGCGTCGCAAACTAGAGCGGTGCCAAAGTGCAGTTACAATTTACGCGTAATCGATAAAATAGAAGTACGATATCATACTAGTTATTTTATTTCGACTACTATCGCTGTTTTATTTTATTTTATTACGTGTTTTGGTTGGGTGCCTATCTTAAAGGTAACTAATAACATATTAATAAGATTAAAAGGCACAAAATGTTTACGGTACCTACTAATAAGATTTTCACTAAGTTGCAGTATGAACGGTAAATAGACATATTAAAATTGTATATACAAGTATATAATTTAGTTGCAAATGACTCCAGAACAACTTAAAATGTGATATCATTACCAATAATTTATTTTAAATGAGTATTTTTTTACTTTCATTTGAAATGTGATAATTGAAGAAGAAATCTCGGTTTCTTATTACAGTTTTCCAAAGAATCCGAGTAGGTACTAAAAAAATCGATAGATGCCCTCGCTTGCTTGAAACCTAGGTGTAAAATGTATGGTAACACATCTTCGCACATCTTTGGTGGATACTCGCCCTTAGCCTTAAATCTCGTAATATGAGTAATGGACATATTATTTCGCGCCAAAATGCGAGTCGGATCGGCCTGGTACCTACAGGTCAAAAATATCGATGTGACCAGAGTTTTAAATGTATGTGAACACGAACTTATAAAAAGCCGTTTATGTTACTCTGTAGGTATTCGTCAATATTTTTTACTTTTGCGATTTATGGTAAGTTAACAACCCGTGTTATTTAAACTTGTAGTTAGAAGTTTAAATACCACCACATAAACTTACCATGTCGTTGAAGTTGTTGCCCATCAATATCTTAACATAATATTAATTTTAATATCAATGTCGATAAAACATAATTTTAACGTTTGTCGCCCCCCTAGTGTAGTGCGTTTAAGCCAATCACAGCCCTTGTTTGCATGTTGCCGTAGACTCACTGGCAACGCCCGAGTCTTTGTTTTTACACGGTTCAATGTGTGTGCCTGTGGGCGCTGCGGTGGGAGAAAACTGGGGACATCGGTTTTGGTTGAAATTAAGCAGTACGGCACTTCTCCCTTTTTTTATGTTCTGAGCCTAAAACCTATGTCACTTATTAGGATTCCGTACTCAAAGAGTAAAACGGGACCCTAGTACTAAGACTCCGCTGTCCGTCTGTCTGTCTGAATGTCCGTCTGTCCTTCTGTCACCAGGCTGTATCTCATGAACCGTGATAGATAGAGATTTTCATAGATGATGTATTTCTGTTGTCGCTATTTATAACAAAAAATACTAAAAAAACAGAATACATCTTTTTATTTTTATTTTAGTTTTTATTTGTTTCTTTTTCTTTTACAATCTTACACAAATCGACCTTGCCCCAAACTAAACAAAGCTTGTACTATGGGTACTAGACGACGATAAACATATTTATATAGATAAATAAATACTTAAATACATAGAAAACATCCATGACTCAGGAAGAAATATTTGTGGTCATCACACAAATAAATGCCCTTACCGGGATTCGAACCCGGGACCTCCAGCTTCGTAGGCAGAGTCACTTCCAAGTTACTAACTAGGCTACAGGGGGCTCCTATACAACAAACGTGATTTTAGATATAGATATTTTAGCGTTTTTAGATATAGATAATGGTACGGAACCCTTCGTGCGCGAGTCCGACTCGCACTTGGCCGGTTTTTTTAACATTTATTTCGAAATAAAGAGTGATACTCGGAAATGTCGAAGGGAAGGTCAATCGTTGAATCCGACTCGGCTGGGCAGCATTCGGGAAGCTACGGCACATCTTTTCGTCCAATATTCCGCAGTGTCTCAAGACGAGAGTCTTTGACCAGTGTGTGTTGCCAGTGATGACATATGGCACGGAAACGTGGTCGCTTACTATAGGCCTCATAAGAAGGCTCAAAGTCACTCAAAGGGCAATGGAGAGGGCTATGCTGGGAGTTTCTCTGCGCGATCGCATCAGAAATGAGGCTATCCGCAGCAGAACCAAGGTAACCGATATATCCCTCCGAATTGCTAAACTTAAGTGGCAGTGGGCGGGGCACATTGCACGTAGAACCGATGGCCGTTGGGGTGGAAAGGTTCTTGAGGGCAACCACGTACCGGAAGGCGCAGCGTGGGTAGGCCCCCCCCCCGCAAGGTGGACTGATGACCTGGTAAAGGTCGCGGGAGTCCGCTGGATGCGGGTGGCGCAGGAACGGCCATTGTGGCACTCTTTGGGGGAGGCCTATGTCCAGTAGTGGACGTCTTTCGGCTGATATGATGATGATGATGATGATGACTCGGAAATGTAATAAAACCACGTAAAAATCTCCCTTTCCAGTGTAAACCCCCGGTGTGTGTTATTATTATATATAAACGAAAATAATAACTAAATGCAAGGTAGGATCGTGCTGTACTTAACAAACGCCATATAAACTTGTTTTTTAAAAAAGTTTTTTATTCATCTTGTTATTTTCAATAACCCTGCATATTATGTCGCTGGTTCGTGGGTACTTGTACAGACAAATCACACAAACCCAAACAAGATAGGTCTATCTATTTTAGTTTAGGAGTTCCCATGACCACCTTCCATCATCAGATCCTGGAAATCATCCATCACCAAAGTGTTTACCAAGACAAAACAGATGAGCCCAAACTAGATGGGTTTATCTAGTTTAGTTTAGGAGTTCCATGACCACCTTCCAGCTCCATCATCAGACTCTGGAAATCATCCAGCATCCAAGTCTTGCCGTGCCATGACCAAATAAATGAGCCAAAATTCGATGGCTTTATCTTGTTGAGTTTAGGAGTTGCTATGGCCACCTTCCGACTCCATCATCAGACCAGCTCTATGATATTATGGCATGGTCACCGAAGATACTTAATTTAAGAAGATAATTGTACCTAATTTGAAGATTTCGCCCAAACTAACATACATACATACATACTAACTAATCTTAATGGCCGTTGGGGCGGGGAGGTTCTCGAGAGGCGACTACGTACCGGAAACTGCAGCGGACCCTCCACAAGGTGGACTGATAGTAACAAGTAAATAAATTAAATCTATCAAGTATCACGATCACTCGTACAATAATAATTGACTATAGAACGCGTAGTTTAACCAAAAGGATCCAACCCACAAGACATCACCATTGAAATGTATGACTTTTGTTTTAGGTAGAAGGTTCAATTTTAAATGTTACGTATACTGTGAGTTTGAGCCTTTTCGCTACACTACGTCTTATCTGGCAGCTATGCAATTCATAACTTGTCTCGATTAGCCTCACGAATGTATCCCCAGTATAGTTTGACCCCGAGGTTGGTAACAACTATGCCTAGTCGGAGATCAAAATAATATTATTTTATCTGAAGAGTGGCCGGTTAGCTTCGTGAATAGCCACAAATAAACACAGTACACGTCTGTCTCGGAGGGCTATTCAGCCGGTACTGAGATATATTCCCGCGCGACGGTAAATTTATACTAGTTTTGAATAATTATTTATAAATATAAATTTTGAGTAGTTATATTTTTTGGACTGGATCTTGTTGGTACAAGCATGAACTTTAATGTTGTGTAAGATTCAATACACAAATAATTCAACAATAATGAGAAAATCCTTGAGTTTTCAGTAAGATTTTGTTGACAAATTTGGTGTAATTGAGAACAGTTTACATATATATACGTGCAGAATAAGGAAAATTCGAGGCGGCTAGGCGCAATGGCAACATATTACCCTAGTGAAAATATAATAAAACAAGTTGGTTTTCATATAACATCATGGAGTATTAGGGGCTCAAACTTATGACTCTGCGCTCTCTTCAGAAAACTACTGTCGGTAATCGGGTATTTTCGGTTAAAGTATTCAGTAATTCGTAAATTGGAGGCGGCTAGGACCAATATGAGGAGTTTACCTATGCAAATAAGTAATCAGGTTCTAGAAAAAGCTCTCCGTTTCTTAGAATTACAACGTCAAAAATCCGTCATTCTCGCTTATTCCTGACCAAAAAACGAGCGCCCTCTTAATTATCTTTGCCAAAGCGGACAAGCCCCCTACCGTGCCTGTGCAATAAAGTTGTAGAGTCAAAATTTATTATTTTATTAGGTACTGCAAAAGAAAGAAGGCAAAAAAATATGCCTATTGACGAAAATCCTATTCAGATATCTCAAATAAAAACCGGCCAAGTGCGAGTCGGACTCGCGCACGAAGGGTTCCGTACCATTATCAATAAAAATATTTATTTTATTCTGTTTTTAGTATTTGTTGTTATAGCGGCAACAGAAATACATCATCTGTGAAAATTTCAACTGGAACTATCACGGTATCATTGACACAGCCTGGTGACAGACAGACGGACGAACGGACGGACGGACGGACGGACGGACGGACGGACAGCGGAGTCTTAGTAATAGGGTCCCGTTTTACTCTTTGAGTACGGAACCCTAAAAATACGAAGCTATAACCGATTTAATATGGCTTGTTAAGTAGAGAGTCTCTCTCTACTTGCTAGGGGATCGTGACGTCACGATCCACCAGGACCACGAGGGTCATAGTAAATATGAAGTCTTTCATATGAAGGTGCGTTTTGCGGAAAAGGGAGGCTTATTCCCTTTCAATAAACATGTTGACGTCTTCGTTTGCCTAGCTACTTTTGATGCTAACTGTACCTACCTTCGCACTTCCACAGTTGGGCTGGGCTACTTTAAATATGAGCGAGATGATATGCCTTTGTGCCTATTCATCATCATATTCATCATCATCATCATCATATCAGCCGAAAGACGTCCACTGCTGGACATAGGCCTCCCCAAAAGAGTGCTAAAGTGACCGATCCTGCGCCACCCGCATCCAGCGGACTCCTGCGACCTTTACCAGGTCATCAGTCCACCTTGTGGGGGGCCTACCAACGCCGCGCCTACTAACTACCTCTATACCAAATTTTATGTAAATGGGTGGTATAGTAGTCCATACAAATATTCAACCCCCATTTAACCCCCTTAGGAGATGATTTCCGGGGTAAAAACTATCCTATGTCCTTTGCCGGAACTCAAACTATCTGTAAACCAAATTTCATCTAAATGGGTCACTTACATCCAAATTTTCACTCCTTAGGGGAGGATTTTCGTGATAAAACTATCCTATGTCCTTCTCCAGGACTCCCAACTATCGCTAAACCGTAAATGGTCTCCATGCAAATTTTCACCCCCATTTCACCCCCTTAGGGGATGATCTCCAGAATAAAACTATCACTGGTCCTTTCCCAGGACTCCAATTATATATATATATATATATATATATATATATATACGAGTATATCATCATCATCATCATCATCATATTAGCCGAAAAACGTCCACTGCTGGACATAGGCCTCCCCCAAAGAGTTCCAAAGTGACCGGTCCTGTAACACCCACATCCAGCGGACTCCCGCGACCTTTACCAGGTCATCAGTCCACCTTGTGGGACCCACGCCGCGCCTTCCGGTACGTGGTCGCCACTCGAGAACCCTTCCGCCCCAACGGCCATCGGTTTTACGTGCCAGGTCACCCCACTGCCAGTTAAGGTTAGCGATTCGGAGGGCTACATCGGTTACCTCGGTCACCTTGGTTCTGCTGCGGATAGCCTCATTTCTGATGCGATCACGCAGAGAAACTCCCAACATAGCCCTCTACATTGCCCTTTGGGGGACTTTGAGCCTTCATATGAGGCTCATTGTAAGCGACCACGTTTCAGTGCCATATGTCATCACTGGCAACCATTGGCGGCGCGTGAAAATTTACGATGGGCAACCCGGAACAAAAAAAGTTATGAAAGAGTTTCGAGTAAATATAACCTATTGACGACCGATTTAGCCTAGTTGGTAGTGACCCTGCCTACGAAGCAAGAGGTCCTGGGTTCGAATCCCGGTAAGGGCATTTATTTGTGTGATGAGCACGAATATTTGTTCCTGAGTCATGGATGTTTTCTATGTATTTAAGTATTTATTTCTCTATATAAGTATCTATATCGTCGTCTAGTACCCATAGTACAAGCTTTGCTTAGTTTGGGACTAGGTTGATTTGTGTAAGATTGTCCAAAATATTTATATTTATATTATTTATTTATATATATTGGCCTGCCTAAGAAGAAATTTTAGGCAAGCCGGTGGGAATCGGCCTCTATGGGCGCTCCACCACTGCTGGCATGGCAACACACATGTGCCTATGTGTGTGTATTTCGTGGCAAATGTGTGTGTGTCTACAGTTTGTTTTATAATTGTTTTGTCGCGAATAAATATTTTATTTCTTTCTTTCTTTCTTTTTCTTTCTTAGGTATCTCGTTAAATCTAAATTAAATGATGTTTTAATTTAATCATTACATTGTAGGTATATACATTAGGAAATTAAAGTGTATTATCTCGCCTAACAAGTCGCAGTCCGTTGCGCCTCAACGAGCGGTTTCGTCAGTTGCAAGTGCAACACACGGCCTTGCGCATTACGGATGCAGTCGCAACCTGTACTCGTTTTATATGTGAGCATTGTGTACATATGCATACATACGAGTAGACAATATATAGAAAAAATCAATATATATAGCAGTTCCATCCCATAGAATTGATATTTGGCACACAACCAATACAACGTAAAATAGCTACGTAAAAAGTTTTACTAAAAACCCCTCTTTTCACAGGAAGAAAAAAAGCCCCAACAGAATGGAGTAGTGCTGCGCCAAAATCGGTCCATGAATGTGGAATGTGTGTTGTTGTGTGTTGTTTGTCGGATATCCAAGGTGCCCATCAATGTCTCTGTCATCCTCATTTTGAGAGACGGAGACAGGAATATCAGGTGACATTTTTCAATTTGGTGGAATTCTAGGTTCGGATATCTTGGTCTCTTTCATTATTATACACCCTTATACAACCAAGTACCTGGGACATATTATCACGAGTGACGTAAAAGATGATATGGATATTGAGAATTTGAGAGGGACCGCAGGGCGTTACCATAGTATAAAGACGGCATAGCAGTTCATAATACTCGTAATGCTTGCTTTAAAAATAACTGTTTTTACTTTTAGTCTTAACTCATTTGTTACTAACATACCGACCTCTGCAGCCTAGTTTGTAGTGACCCTGCCATAGTTTATACTACGATCCTGCCTACGAAGCCGGAGGTCCCGGGTTCGAATCCCGGTAACGGCATTTATTTATGTGATGGATGAGCATCAATATTTGTTCCCGAGTTATGGTTGTTACAAGCTTTAAATTAACTTGCACTGTTCGTATGTATGTAAATATGTAAGTATGTAAATATGTAAGTATGCAAGTTGCCCGTTAAAATTTGCAATCCGTTTTTCAGTCATTTCCCGTTATCCAATTGAGCTGAAATTTTGCAAGCATATGTATATTGCATGACAATGTATGTATATCGTTGTCTAGTACCCATATGTACAGTCAAGGTCACCAATACGAGTATGTATACACTACAAACTTACAGAAATATGTACTTATAACAGACCTTATTACTACGGAAGTAAGGTTGTTGTATACATAATTTTGCAACTTTGGGTATATACATATTGGTGACCTTGACCGTACAAGTTTAGTTTGGGATTGGGACTAGGTCGATTTGTGTAAGATTGTCCCCAAATATTTTCTTATCAAATTACAAACGATTTGCAAACAAGATTGCGATTTGTGTAACAAGTTAATTTACACATAATTTGTATGCTTCATTTTCGTCACAAAACTGACACGCTAATTGGGTACACAATTTTATGAAAATGCCCATGCAGGTACATTAAATTAACAGTGAATTTAATTATACAATGTATACATCACTTTTGCATTTGTAATACTATTGACGGCTGTGGAATAATGGAAAGTCAAAGGACAAATAACTGCATTTTAAAAACTGCCAATCATTCCCTTTATTGTACTATCATGGGCGAATAAATCAAGAGGACCGCCGACGACTTTACAAAGTTGCATTATCTAGACTAAAGGTACACGTTGGAACCCGACCGCAGACAGCAGCAGCAGACGACGTGTCGCAGCGACACTACTGGTCTTGTGCTTTTAAAAATCCGTTTTCAGAGGGGTAATCAGTTAATCACGTAACCTTCCGAACGCGCGTCGGTACAATTTAACTGTCAATTTGCCATATAAAAAGTGACATTTAGACCTACACACGTTCGTACAATGCGTTACGACCTACTGAGCTCACGCGCCTTAAGTGTATTATTAATATTGTACGTCCGAAATGGGCACTCTTGAGACTTATTACTTTATGACATGTTATGTTATGTTACATAATAACTTATGTACACAGTTTTGACAATAAATGATAAGTAAAATAAAATACATGATATTCTAAACAGAAAAAGTCTGAGATTGTAGCTCTGTAAGTTTGTATGTATGGGGTAATCTCCGGAACTACTAATCCGATTTCAAGAAATCTCTCAATTATTACTTATTACCCGAGTTTTTTGACATACAATGACCCATCCATCAGGTTTAGGTTTAGTTTGGCGAGACAAGATGAGGCGGTGGCCTATTTTATTTAACCATCATTTTTAGGGTTCCGTAGCCAAATGGCAAAAAACGGAACCCTTATAGATTCGTCATGTCTGTCTGTCTGTCTGTCCGTCCGTATGTCACAGCCACTTTTTTCCGAAACTGTAAGAGCTATACTGTTGAAACTTGGTAAGTAGATGTATTTTGTGAACCGCATTAAGAATTTCACACAAAAATCGAAAAAAACAGTAAGTTTTGGGGGTCCCCATACTCAGAAATGAAACTCAAAAAAAATTTTTTTATCAAACCCTGTAACTTCTAAAATAAGAGAATGATAAAACTAAAAAAAATATATGATGTACATTACCATGCAAACTTCCACCGAAAATTGGTTTGAACGAGATCTAGTAAGTAGTTTTTTTTTAATACGTCATAAATCGTAAACCGCAATTTATTTTACGGAACCCTTCTACGGAACGCTTTTTATTTAATATTATTTAACAATTGATCTTTTTATTCTTTTTTGTTTTTGTTTTGTTTTTCCGGTTCAGAATTTCAGAATCATGAGCTCTTGATCCCGATAAAGAAAAAAAGTGTCCACAATTTTCCATAATTTTTTTTATTATTCCACTATGTGACGGTCAATACAGAATGAATGAAAAAAACGTCACATAGAGGAATAAAAAACTGGGGACACTTTTTTTATTTATCGGGGTTAAGAGTGCCCATGATTGTGAACAGGATAAACTACAAAAATCTCAATTATGAGAAAAAAGTAACATTTGAGTGAAAACGCCCTGGGGACCGATTTTTGACTTTCGAGCACTCTTTCACTCGAAAACTGACAAAAATTATGAAATACTATTTTGAAATAGCCATAGAAAATTGCAAAACGAGCGGTACTGACCACTCGTATTCAATTCTATCGGTAAAAAGTAATTGCATGCAATTATGACACTACAATCGTATTTAAATAAAATAAATAAATAAATAAAAAAAGATTTAGTGTCGCAAAAAAACACAAAATCGAACACTGATGTAGATACTTATATAAAACAACACAATGCAGAAAATAAATGATGCGACAATAGGCTCGGGGCTCAGCGTTTGCTGATAGCCTGTCGGCTATACAGCGCTGTTTTTCAGCCCGCACCTACAAGTTACAACACGGGATACAATGTAATTAATAGCTAGCTGCAAGGGGAACATTCGCATTACTCGTAATGAACTTTTACTTTTAAAGACTAAATCATGCAATGCTAGTTAAAAATAAGTAAATATATATTATAACTTAGTATTACAAGTATATAAAAAAAAAACAGGTCAGTAACATTGAGTATTCCGTCCAGCAATGGAGTACCAAGTGGTTTAGTACTATAAATAAGGGTATTTAAATGTGGTCATTGTTCACGTAGCTGGTTTTGTAATATAATTCTCTGCACATTAATTTTGAGGGTGGGTAGGGACATACTGGTACGCAGGGGGGGCGGCAGGTCGTTCCATATTTTCGAAGCACGATATCTAAAACTTCCCCGGAACCCCATCGATCTGTGTTCGGGCATAATCACTTTGTTTGCATGCATACTCCTAACACCTCGATTTTTATTCCCGGGCCATATGAATTTCTCGAACAGGTATTTACGTTTTACATTTACGTTTATTTAGTTTTCGAGCGCTCGAAAGTCAAAATTCGGCCCCCTGGTAGCAAGCTTCAGAACACGCCGCCATTCCTCTCTGACAGTCGCCTTCCTTATGCTTGCGAGTAGTGATGCATATATCTTATCTTATCTTATCTAGGTGAAGGCCCTTTCGGATGCACTCTAATTTATACCTGCTCCCAGGCTTGCTCCATCATTTCCACAAAGCGGATTATGCAGTTCACCGGGAGCACCTTGAATTCCTTTGGTTGCGGGTAACCGTTACCAAAGTAGTTCATTCTTTGTCTGGCAAGGGCATGACATTCACACAATAAGTGTTCCATAGTCTCATCCTCCTCGCCACACATTCTACAGTCTAAACTATCCGATACATCTTGGCCAAGAGATCCTTGACCCCGAAGTGACCTGTGAACACCCCAGATATCATTCTGAGTTGCCTCCTACTGGATTTCCAGAGTTTTCTGGTCCAGCCCGAGTCCACTCCTTCTATGAAGAGCTTAGAGGGCCTTAAGCCAGCCTCATTCAAGCGATGCATCTACTGCAGCTTATGGGTTTGGTTTAGGCAGCTCCTTTGGGTTTCGAGTTAATACGAGTAAATGTCGAACTAAGTTTAAACGTCAAAATTCTATGGACTAATATAGGGGGGGGGGGGGGGGTGGGGGGAGCTAATATTTATTTATTTATCGTACCTACCTATATTATAAAATACCTGTAAAGAAAATAAACTGCACAAAAACTGTAAAATAAAAATATGTTCATTGGTTGCGAGTCATAATTACCTAATTAACTGTCACATGTCAAAATTGTCCAATCAAATTATATGACTTTGCGATGTAAAATAGGGTTCACATGTGTGGCAAATATAAAATAAAAAAAACCGGCCAAGTGCGAGTTGGACTCGCGCACGAAGGGTTCCGTACTATTATCTATAAAAACGGCAAAAAAATCACGTTTGTTGTATGGGAGCCCCCCTTTAAAAAAAAAAAAAATTGTTTTTAGTATTTGTTGTTATAGCGGCAATGTGAAAATTTCAACTCTCTAGCTATCACGGTTCTTGAGATACAGCCTGGTGACAGACAGACGGACGGACGGACGGAGGGACGGACGGACAGCGAAGTCTTAGTAATAGGGTCCCGTTTTACTCTTTGAGTACGGAACCCTAAAAATAACGAACATAGGTATAAAATACGCTTAAAACATTCGTAACAAATTATGCACAAAAGCTAAACATATCAAAATTGGTTCTAAAAATCGGCAATATCATGTTTGAGGGAACTTAGTGATTACTTTTTAATTTATTTATAAACGCACAAAAAATTAAAATTAAAATACATGATATCCACGCTTCCGAACACGCACTTCCATCTCGCTCACGCTTAAGCTCAGTGAGAGGGAGAGAAGAACATGAACTTAACACCCTTTGTACCGTGTCGCATTAAACCTCATGTTAAACTGCCATAATGAAGTTGTCAAACGAGTGAAAACGACAGGGCGACTGTACATAGGGATATTTACAGTATATCCCATTATTTTCTGTTAGCACCTCATTTTATTTCCATACCGGTTAAGGGAAAAGTCTACAAAGCTGCCGTCAGACCAGCCTTAACGTATGGCTCGGAATGCTGGCCACTGAAAAAGCAGCAGGAATATCAGATGCATGTAGCCGAGATGAAAATGCTCAGGTGGTCAGGAGGAGTGACGCTCCTTGACAAAGTACGCAACGATCACATTCGCGGCACATTCAGAGTGAGACCAATCCCGGAAAAACTGCTCGAATGTAGGTTGAGGTGGTACGGGCACGTCATGAGAAGACCACATGACCATATGACACGAAGTGTGCTTAACTTGGAAGCTGGTCCAAGAGGCCGTGGCAGACCCCGACTCACATGGCAATCAGTCATTGACAAGGACTTACGTGCAGCCCAAATAGACCCACAGACGACCCAGGACAGAATGTCCTGGCGAAACATGATTAGGAGAGCCGACCCCAACTGAAATGGGATAAGGCGAGGATAAAGAAGAAAGAAGAAGACCTCATTTTAATTCCGTACGTATCGTACAAGATTGATAAACGATCCATGTTTTTCCGGATAATAATGTACATATTGATTGAGGAAAACTGTTACAATCCACGATTATATCCGTTACCTGGTGTTTGCATCTATTAATATAATATATAGGATGATGTTGCATTTCCGTGTAGGTATTATATCTAGGTATATGTAACATCGATTTCTTATTACTTGTTGTTACTTAAGTTTTTACAACAATACAATACAATTTAATACAAATACCTACTCTTTATACCTACAAAGGATTGGAGAAGATAGCCCGTGTCGGCTTTCTGTGCGTTTAACCCCTCGTATGTTTGGGCTTTTTAGGGTTCCGTACTCAAAGAGTAAAACGGGACCCTATTACTAAAGACTTCGCTGTCCGTCCGTCCGTCGACGTTTGACGACTGCGGCGCTACCACGAACTTCGAATCTCGAACTTCGTATATCGCCGTCTCTATCGCACTTATGGTTTATGGTACTCGAGCGATCGAAACGGAGATATACGAAGTTCGAGATACGAAGTTCGTGGTAGCGCCGCTGATACCGTGATAGTTCCAGCTGGAATTTAACACATGATGTATTTCTGTTGCCGCTATAACAACAAATACTAAAAACACAGAATAAAATAGTTTTTTTATAGATAATGGTACGGAACCCTTTGTGCGCGAGTCCGTCTAGCACTTGGCCGGTTTTTTTCTATCGAGCGAAAATTGCTTTATCATGTTTCGAATCACTGATCTCGCTGCAGAAAAGCCTCAACATTAATACTCGTAATTTTTGAAACCATATTATTATAAACAGACGCATTATATTGTTATATTTTAGAACTTTACGGTTTTGCTCTATGAAAACACAATAATATATCGATATCAGCCATATTTTCACACAAAAAATAGGTTGGGTAATTTGACTAAATATTTATTAATAATCCACCTAAATTTAATACCGCAACGGTAAAAAATAATGAAAAGTAATCTTTATAAATTCCGTAAAAATCAGGCGAAAATGGTATAAACTTTATTTACTTTATAATTGACTACGTCTATATACGTTCTTTGGGATACGCGCATAATCCACTTATTTTTGTTAATGAATAAATCTGTCTATAGGCCAGATTAAATTCAATATTATCTCAAGGTCGTAAATATTTAAATAAAATACTGTTATTTCCTGATGCATATATTTTTGGATTCAGGTAGTAAGTCTCCAAATATGTGTGTACTCAAACATTTTTTCATTATAAAAATACTGATAGCATTTTCGCTTGGGGGTTATTTTTTTTTCCTAACTTCCTGTCCATAGAATTATTGATTTCCATAGTAAAAGTTTTTTAAAATAACATATGAAAGCCGTATACAAATAATTAGCCTGATATTGAATTATTTCCAAAAAAAACCGTAATTTTCTCAGGGCATGTTTCAAAAACTCTGTTTCCTTAACTTCGCTGAACCTACGGCGCCTATAGTTGGTCAGCCTCGCAATGGACTTAACACCTTTGTACTGTGTCTCATTAAACGTCATGTTAAACTGCCATATGAAGTTGTCAAACGAGTGAAAACGACAAGGTACTTAGGTGTTCAGCAACTTGTGAAGCCGACGGTACAGGGTCACAGAGCCACTATAGTACGGGCCAAATGAACGTTCCGTTTGAGTTCATAACTAACATATCTAATTATTATTATTTTTAACCCCCGCGCATGGTGGTATTTATAATAATAATTAGATAATGTTCGTTTCAAACGGGTGCGGAGCAATCCCAATAGCATTCTGAAAATGATTGCGGATAAGCCTGACTGTGCCATTATGCTACACTGCGCGGGGCTGCATTCTCCCACTAGTGTTATTAAGTGGTAAATATCACTGTAATTTGTAGTTTGTTTTTTTTTTTTTCGCAAGAAACAAATTTTTTTTTTTATTATTTCCTAGTATTTAACAATTACAATATTCTAGAAACTAAACTACTTATGAAAGATACATAACTCGAATATAAAACTAAAACTATCTAAAATAAAATTACTTAAGCTAAAAATTAAAAATACCTATCAAAATTTGGTGCCCTTGGTAGGGTACCCATCACGCAGGCAGCGTTCCCGCGCTGGATTGCGATTGCAATTCTCTGCGCGAGAAAGCTGCCCGCGCGAGGGTCGCCCGTTGCCTCCCTCAGCCGCTTGCCAAGCGCCCTGTGGAGCAGCTGTGCGCCCCTGCCCCACGAACCAAGTGTCTCGACGCCAAATGCGACGAATTCGTATTGGGCGCCGAGACAGCTGTATTTGGCAACCTTTAGACGCTCCCGAGCGTCCGCCGCCGCGCCAGCACGCCTGCTGGTCGATGGAAAGTAGGACGCCGCTAGTGTGTCGGCGCAAGTGGCGTCCCACACCAACGCACGGCCCATCCTCCAGGGAATTAACGACATCCCGTCGGGGCGCTTGCCATCGTTCCGCACTATTTGGGGCTCCAGAGCGGCGGGAACTCCGGCACTGACGAGCGCCCTTCTCAGAATGTCGTTAAGGGCGGCATGACGAGACAGGCGGCCGGCACCCGAAGAGCAGGCGAGCCCGTGGTGGCCGAGGCTATCTACAGACGATCCACAAGAAGTACAGCTGTGGTCGGCACAGAGAGCGACTCCGAGCCGGAGACCGGCGGCTATGCGAAGCGTCTCTGGGTCGATACAGGTGCCGGTGTTGGGTGAAGGATAGGCGTGGAGCCAGTGACCTGACTCTGGCCTAGATGATGCCAGAAGCCTCGCTCGGTCCCTGCCTGTTGCGGTGTCGAGGAGTGAGTTTAGGGTTGAAAGTGATGCTATGGTATCCCAGGCCCTTTGAATCTTAGGTCGGGATGGAAAACTTTGATTCGGTCCAGCTAGCCAGGCATTCGAGGCCTCAACAAGGCACGCAATCTCGCAGTTTGTAGCCGGAGAGGCTTGAAGAATTTTACCAGTTTGTATTTAATTTAGTTTTATTTATATATGTGTCATGTAGTTACACGAAATAAATGATTGAATTGAATTGAATTGAATTAAACACATTCTTAGGAAAACCAATCGGAACCCTAACCCCATTACGTTCTTTTGCCCCGTACTATAGTGTAATACGCGGGCGGAGTCGCGGGAGCAGCCAGTACCTACCTATCTTTTTTTTACACAAAGACGGTGTCAAACATAAGCTTACGGCCTTCCTGATGTTAAGCAATTACCATAGCCTATGGACACTTGTGACTCCAGAAGAATCACAAGCGCGTTGCCGACCCTTTATTCACTTGAGGATTCGCTGTGTTGGCAGATAGAGACATGCAGGTCCCTCACTCCCAACGCAGCGCATCCTAGGGAGCTCTGGCGACCTTACTCACCACCAGGAACACAACACCACATGCTTCAAAGCAAGCAATAATATAGCAACACTACAAAGCAGTGGTGCTTTTATGGCTGCGGTCTTCTGTAAGGTGGAAGTGGCAGTGAATTATGAATTAATGAATTATGAAGTACTTCCTCAGTTGGGCTGCTCCACATACGAGCGAAATGCCATTCCGCTGTGCCCTACCTCTCTTAAAGACCTACTACCTATCTACAGAATTATAAATACCTAGTACCTATAGATACCTACTTACGCTAGAACGTAATAGCTCGACGTAGTTACAAACGGAAGTAGGCATAGGTAGTTAGCGGTCAGCATAGTGGTACGGAAAATCCCAGTTTTGACGTACGAGTATTTGATGACTATGATTAGAGTTGGGCGCGGCGCCTCTCCGTTTGTCTTGGCGCCAATTAGATGCACCCAAATGGCTAGACGTAATTGAACGAGCGAGCGAAGCGAACGAAATTCTGTTTCAGCTTGGACCGAAATTCTTTCGTTTGTCCGGATGTCCGGCTGTTCTCCTCTACAGGTCGCATTTCACAACAGATTCTCGTGAAATTTTGTGAGCATGTCCAATCATTGTAAGTGTCTCTATTTGGACCTAATGGTTGACTGGTAGAGAATGCTATTCGGCGTTAAGTCCGCCATTTGTACATTATTTCGTTTTGTTTTTGTACATTATTTTGATCAACGTTAAATATGGCGCCGGCATCTGTCATTCCATACTATTCCATAGAAACTTGAGAAACTTTCCATACATTAAAATTTTAACAAACACCGCTTTCCTTCAAAGTTTATTCTTAATGACCTACGAAAATACGTAGTTATGGCACTTAACCCTAAAATTGACAGAGTAAGGTAGACATACCAAGGATGGGCCGGGTTCCTAAGATTTCCCACCTTTAAAAACTCGCAGTTATGGTTTTCCAAACTACTTAAGATTTCGTGAGCGCATGCGTTTAAGACCACAAACAATTGTTAAATAAATCATTAGCAGTTCCTATGAATGGATTTTCTTTATTAATAATACTGTAATTATTTTACAAGGCTTTGAAAATAAGGTGCTTATTAGGCGACGGTACTTTATCTAAAAATGCACACATTTTTTAGTTACCTTTTCGCATTTTTTAGTTACCTTTTCGCATTTTTTAGTTACCTTTTCGCATTTTTTTCTAAAACGCTTTTTTGCGCTTTATACAGCGCAAACGAGACTTGAACGCACGATTTTGTTTTACATTTAAATTATGTGTATTTAATAAATCTTAAACTGAAGCTCCTAAAATGTCAAATTTAAGCTATGTGTCGATACGATATCTAATGTCAAACGGGTCAAGTAAGGCATTTACAGAATTTAAACTGTATGCGGATACTTGAACATCTGGGCCACTACCCAATTACAGAAAAGACGGAGTAGGTACCCATTCACGGCCACGCTACGCTCGTACCGCTACGCCGTAGTCCGTAGCAGCTTAAACGCCGTATGTAGCGAAAAGCGCTCGTAGCGCTCTGAGGCATGTGTGTCGTCATGAGCGCTGAATGTGTTAACTGTTAGAGGCTTATGTTGGTAAAAAAATACTTTGAAAGCAAGTTTTTTGCTACCCTTTATTTGGCAGATTGGTAACTTAAAAAAAAAGTTTTTTTTTTGTAAAAATTGGTTTTAAGGGTCATAATTACCCTAGAAAAAATAAATAAATAAAAATTGTTTTTACAGTTATTCGGAAAATTGATGTTCACTCTGAAGAACACTGCCAATTATGTGGAAACCAAAGTACTAAAATATTACCACAGACAAACAGATATACATAAAAAAAAAATTTAGTGAGTACTAGCTACTAATTAGGTACCTACTATTTAGTGTGGAAAGCTAAAAAAACAGTTTCTTAGATTCTTTCCGGTCACGAAGAATATGCGAAAGTCGCATTTTATACAAAAAAAAAACGGTTGTATTTTTGGAACAAAGACAACATCTTCACGCTGTCTTTATTGAAGGGAAGTGCCCAACTTTATCGTAACTCACTGAATTAACAGCTCTTGGTCTGGACGCATTTTTAGTGTCACAGACATCATTTTTCGCACTGTCTGCTGATCGGTTAGTTTGAAGAAACCCGTGTTATATTTCAAGACGAAAACATTTCAAGGGAATGGCTCCTGAAGTTGCTTTTCTGTGACGACCTAAAATCTACGCATTATTAAAGCAAGTATCAAGCATTTGCACAAAAATGGGCATTTACCACCGGTGACACTTGAACGGTATTTATTTGTACAGAGAGATAAGCATCTCATTCAGTGGTAAAGTCATGCAGATGACAGAGTGGCGAAGCGCATTCTCTTTTCAGAACTGAAGAATGGTAAACGTAAGTGTGGTGGCCAGTACCTTCGTTACAAAGATGTTCTGAAAAGACACATGAAGAGATGCAAAATAGAGCCCTCTGAGTGGGAGGTAAAGGCAGCACGGCGGCCCGAATGGCGACGACTCATCCATGAGCAGGTTAACAACTTTGAACAACGAGCTCGATAAAAAGCGAGACGAGCTGAAGGCTCGCCCACCAGCAGCCATCAATTTCCACTACGTTGGTGGAGTGTTAACTTGCACCAAGTGCGCTCGGACTTTTGTGAGAAAGATAGGATACCTACATAAGCCACTTGAGAGCGCACCAGAGAGTACTTAGAAGAACAACACTAGCAATAATAATTGTTAATAACAAATAATGAGGGGAGGCCTTTGCCCAGCAGTGGGACACAATATAGGCAAAAAAAAAAGCCTGAATACTCAGTCGCTGTGGCCGAAATCGGTCAGGACAACATCATCACCGAACGGCGAACATGTAAGGAAGCTACCCATTCACCGCGTCTCGTACAGTTCGTCGGCACGCCGATCATGCATTTGTTTGTGCTATTGTCATTTATTTATGACATAAATTAGACTAAAAACTTCGTGAATTAGGTTCATTGACTATTTCGCTACAAATCAATACAGCATTTATGATTCTATAGCAAGAAAAAACATTTAAAATGTAATAAATACCATAGTGATCGCTCGTGATTACCGCTTCGACGCCATCTTGCGTACACTGCTATCAGATTAGTGTTGCTTTAGTAATAATTTTGATTTCTACCGTGTTACAGAAAATAAAACTACCATTTTTGTTCAAAATATTAAAGAAAAATACAAAACAACTATTCAAATCACATTTTTTCAAAAGTATGTTCGTCACGCCGAACATTGTCAAATTAAGGGTCGTTATTATTGCATTGTCTTGTCGTCCAATCTAAATATGCTTATCAAATAGGTATCTGCCCACGGAGGCGGGTAGGATTTATTTATTTAATCGTATTGCATACATTATTTGGCCTTTGAGTTTGTCACTTTTTAGTACCACCCAGGGGACACGTGCAGGGTTGTGGTAGGTAGCTCCTGCGGACGCAAGTGACAGTTGTCACAAGTTGTTGTGACAAGTTTAGTGAGTGGGCCGCCCCGAAGGCCTCTAACTCGGCTTAACGACTACTGTCATAGACAGCAGCCGGGATCAACTGCTTAGCGTGCCTTCCCCAGAAATTAGACATCCACTCGCGATATTCCGTTACTAGAATAATAGCAATAAAAATTGCTACATTTAAGTCGATACAAACTGTACTCTTTTTCTTCGCTCTTTAATATATATGTATAGGTACGATACAATAATATTAGTTTTTTTGGTCCATTAAAAAAATCAAAGATAGTAAGGAACTTAATTTTCAATGCCGTTCGCAGAATCGTAACATTTTGAAAGTGGTAGTCTGGAAGTGATCTTTTACAGGGATAAGTTCGTCTTTGTACCAACTTAACCCATTTTGTCTGTAATTCTTGTCTTGTGTACAATAAAGTATTTACATACAGGTACATCCAAAATTATACCTTAAAGGTACAGTTTAGTTAGGTTGAACACATTGCATAAGCTTTCTTTTAATAAACCATGACTATGTTGTGATTATATTCATAAACTGTATTTTATCACTATAGTTACATTAGTTACTCTGAATGAACAGAATTTAACAAATTAAACTTATAACTAAACCAACCTTTGCCTTATCGAAAACGGTCACTTTTCGAACGGAACAACGCTGAAACAAAACACTCGCGTACTCGAATCTCGGTTCGAATGTCGAATGAGACCGTTCGAATTTAGAATGTCGCGGCCGGCCCTCTCGGCGGACGGTAAACGACTGCCGGAGGTTTTCTTACTTTTCTTAGGGCTTAGTAGATGATGAAAGGTAAGGCTGGCGAGCACAGGGCGTTTGCAACGCAGAAACTCATCTATTAGCACACCATTGGCGGAGCGCCCATACAAGCCGATTCCCACCGGATTGGATATTAGTCATTTGTGTCAGGAGCAAAATAGTATATTCACGGCAAAGGAGTTGTATTGAATCCTGAACATAGCGAGGGATCCTACAATAAAATCCTGAGCGTAGCGAGTGATTCTAACGTAGGAACCTGAGCGTAGTAAGGGATTCAAGTGTTAACGCCCAAGACGAAGATAATTTTGCTCCTGAGTTTTACACACTGACTATGAGGAAAACAAAAAAAAATCGTTTTAAATCGATTACGATGAAATTACAATCGATTATTTTATTAAGATCTGTGTTCAATTGGCACGTTGCGTAAATGCTACATGCCAATGAATAAATTAAAAAAGTAGCTTGAACAGAAAAGTATCATTTTGCTTCCTCTCGTCGGGGACCAAAACTTACTTTTCTGAATGAAAGGTGTAAAAATTTTATTTTTAGGCAAGCCTATAGTTATATATACTGTAACTAAACTCTTTCATAGGTAACGTTTTTGCTCCGGGTTGCCACTGTGTTGCTCACATTATACTCGTCAGTGAGTCGTAAGTACTGTAGTAGGGTGAATGATGATGTCATCATCATCATCAATCAGCCTCAATCAATAATAAAAGTACAAAAACCTACCTACTTAGCATTCGTCCCTCTCACACTTACTTACGTATAGGGAATGCAATTACCGGGCAAATTTAATTACCGGTAAATTACCTACTTGAGTGATGCAAAACCGGTTAACCGGTAAATTACCGGTAAATTCAATTTGGCTAATAAGTAGCGTCATTTGACGTTTATGTATCGTGTAAAAATAAACTATGATATAGTATAAAGAGTTATCATGTGCCGTAAATGCCGTAATAATCAGATTCTTTAATATTTAAACCTTGCTCAGTGGTAGTAGGGCCAAATACACAACTGAAAACGTTCTTTGTGTCCAGGCAATGAACTGACAGCTTGTATGGAAAATATGTCAAATTTAAAAATCCATACTATAAATGCGAAAGTGTGTCTGTCTGTCTGTCTGTCTGTCTGTCTGTCTGTCTGTCTGTCTGTCTGTTACCTCTTCACGCCTAAACCGCTGAACCGATTTAGATGAAATTTAGTATAGAGATAGTTTGAGTCCCGGGAAAGGACATAGGGTAGTTTTTATCCCGGAAATCGACCCCTAAGGGGATGAAATGGGGGGTGAAAATTTGTATGGAGCTACTAAAACCGCTGCACCGATTTGGATGAAATTTGGTATATAAATACTTTAAGTCCTGTGGAACGACATTAAATAGGTTTAATCCCGTAAATCATCCCCTAAGGGGGTGAAATGAGGGGGTGAAAATTTGGAGGTAACCAATTTTGATGAAATTTGGTTTGGAGATAGTTTAAATCCTAGAAAAGGACATAGGATAGTTTTTATCCCGGAAATCATCCCCTAAGGGGGTGAAATAAGGGGTGAAAATTCGGATGGAACCCATTTGAATACAATTTGGTTTAGAGATAGTTTGAGTCTTGGGAAAGGACATAGGGTAGTTTTTATCCCGGAAATCCACCCCTAAGGGGATGAAATTGGGGGTGAAACTTTGTATGGAGCTACTTAAACCGCTGCACCGATTTGGATGAAATTTGGCATTTAAATACTTTGAGTCCCGGGGAAGGACAAAGGATAGGTTTGATCCCGTAAATCATCCCCTAAGGGGGTGAAATGAGGGGGTGAAAATTTGGAGGTAACCAATTTTGATGAAATTTGGTTTGGAGATAGTTTAAATCCTAGGAAAGGACATAGGATAGTATTTATTTCGGAAGCCATCCCCTAAGGGGGTGAAATAAGGGGTGAAAATTCGGATGGAACCCATTTGAATACAATTTGGTTTAGATATAGTTTGAGTCCTGGGAAAGGACATATAGGGTAGTTTTTATCCCGGAAATCCACCCCTAAGGGGATGAAACTGGGGTTGAAAATTTGTATGGTGCTACTTAACCACTGCACCGATTTGGATGAAACATAGGACTGTTTTAATTCCGGAAATCACCCCTAAGGAGGTGAAATGGGGGGTTGAACTTTGGATGGAACCCGTTTAGATGAAATTTGGTATAGAGATAGTTTGATTCCCGGAGAATGACATTAGATAGTTTTGAAAATTTGGATAAATCCCATGGAGATGAAATTTGGTATAGTAGGAGTCCCAGGGAAGCACAATGCATAGTTTTTATCCCGAAAATCAGCTCCTGAGGGGGTGACATTAGGCGTGAAAATGTTGATGGAACCCATTTAGATGAAATTTGGTATAGAGATAGTTAGAGTCCTAGGGAAGGAAATAGAATATTTTTTATTTCGGAAATCATCCTCTAAGCGGATGAAATGGGGGTGAAAATTTGGATGAACTCATTTAGATGAAATTTAGTTTAGAGATAGTTTAAGTCCTGGGAAAGGGCATAGGATAGTTTCAATTCCGGAAATCACCCCCTAAGGGAGTGAAATGGAGGATGAAACTTTTGATGGAACCCCTTTAAATGAAATTTGGTATAGAGATAGTTTAAGTCTCGGAGAATGAAAGCGGATAGTTTTTATCCCGAAAATAGTTCCCAAGGTAATGAAATAGGGGGTGAAAATTTGGATTAAACCCATTTAGATGAAATTTGGTATAGATATAGTAAGAGTCCCAGGGAAGATGCATAGTTTTTATCCTGAAAATCATCTCCTGAGGGGGTTCTTAAAACTTTGTAGAAACATTACTTATTTGAGTACAAACAAAGTGCTTTCAGCGTTTTGGAAAATTCCACCCCTAAGAGGGTTAAAAAGGGCTGCAAAGTTTATATGGGGAAACTCTTTTTGGGATAGGAGCTTAAAAGTTTGTAGGACGATTAGTTATTGAAATACAAAAAAAAAGGATATTCAGCGTTTTAGTAAATTCCACTCCTAAGGGGGTTAAAAGTGGGTGCAACATTTGTGTGGAGGAAACATTTTTTTAGCCGATTTACAATTTTGTAGAAAGCTTACTAATTAAAAATAAAATTAAATACTTTCAGCATTTTAGAAACTTCGATCTTTAGGGGTTTATAAGAACGTTTGAATGAAGAAAATATTTTTTTAGCGAGGGACTTAAAACTTTGTTGAAAGATTACTTATTACAATAAAAATCAAGTACTTTTAGCGTTTTGGAAAATTCGACCCCTAATGAGAATAAAAAGGGGTGCAAGGTTCGTATGGGAAACCCATTTTTTGAGCTAGAGACTTGATATTTTGTAGAAAAAATACTTATTACAATAAAAAAACTTAGTGTTTTCTTTTCAATTTTTCCCCGAAAAGCGTTAATTCAAAGAAAATTTTTAAGTATGAGAATTGTAACTTCGATCTTAGTATGTTTGTTAAAAGACCACAAAACTCATTTCAGCGTTTTTTGAAATTCATCCCCTAAAAGGTATTATAAGGGTGTTCAAAGTTTGTATGGAGAGCAAAACATGTTTAAAGTAAGGGATTTGTAACTTCAGTTTTAGACTGTTTACTACAAGACTACAAAGCTAATTTCAATGATTTTAAAAATTAATTCCTTAAACAAACATTTAGACGATAACATGCTCTACGCGGACGAAGTCGCGGGCAAGAGCTAGTAATTTATAATAGCAGATTTTTTTTATGTAATGGATATATTATCAATTAAATAGTTACTTAGTGACAAAATCCAACAAAATTTCAGACATCAAAAAAATGATAACTTAACTAGCTTCTGAAAAGTCAGAAAAAATATTAATAAATGGTTTTATCTTTATTTTGGTTCATTTACATTTGCTCTATAATATTCAAGATAAATAATTAAAAAAAAACAATTCATTCTTTTTTTAAATATATATAAATACTTCCGGATGGAAAGTTTGTTGGATTCTTGAATAAAGCATCTTAGATCAATGTTTTAAAATTATATAAAGAAAAAAAACGCTATTATAAATTAATGTTTTTCAAAACCGTATTTTGCCTGGAGTATTGGGGATTAGCAGGTAGGTAGGAATTGTCCCCAGTTCTACAGAAACTTAAGTACAAGCCCACTTAGTAGTCTAAAATAATATTTCACTAAATAGATGTTTCTACGGGCTTCAAGAGACGTGTATATAACCAACCATACCTAGATCGAAAAGAGTTGGATAGAGAAAAGGGTAGTAATAGTAACAATACATTTCACCTAAAAGCGTTCGTACAAACGGTTTTATAGCTTTTTCTAGGAGTGGAGGAGGGTGGAGCTCATGGGGGTTCCAAATTGCGGCATTGGTTTAGCGATTCGGAGGGCTATATCTGTTAGTTCTGTTGTGGATACCCTCATTTCTAATGCGATTACGCAGATAAACTCCCAGCATAGCCATCTTCATTTCCCTTTGTGTGACTTCTAGCATTCTATTGAGGCCCATAGTGAGCGACTACATCTCAGGTGCCATATATTATGTCATCACTGGCAACACACACTGGTTAAACCGAGCCGCCAGGACTGGAACTGGACAGTCTGTCATAGGTATGTACTCGTATAATCATCTACAACTCCAAGCGTAAAGCGTACGATTGTAATGGGAGTTGGCACTACATGGGCATTTGACATGACCTTCGTCTTATCCATGTTCGTCTTTAGACCGACTCGCTCGGAGGCTTTACTGAGGTCATCGAACAACGTACTAAAGTCCTCCATGGTCTCAGCCAAGACTACTAAATCGTCAGAAATCCGAAGCTAGGACTAAGTTCATATTGATTATTTCGGAATATCAAAAGTTCAGATTGTCATAATCATATAGGTATCTGAAAGACCTCTACTGCTGGACATAGGCCTCCCCCAAAGCGTGCCACAATGACCGGTCCTGCGCCACCGGCATCCTTTTTCGTTTGCAGCGTGCCTAACGACCATTGAAACTAGGCCCCAATAGGGAACATTACTGCAATGTTCTGCCGCCAGAGGCAGCACTACCACTAATAGTAAACCAGTATAGGACTATAGGGATTCACACACACATGCACAATTGATTGTCAAATGAGTGACAAGGATGCTTGCATAGACAATACCGCTAGTGGGAACGAGATACAATGTCAACGCTGCTAGTGTCGCCACCTACGAAGAGTTTTGCGTTATGTTCCCTATTACGAACAGCAATTCCTATCGTATTTTTTTTTGGTGAACTTCCAATGTTCCAGTACCTATCAACTTTAACAAATGTGTTATCGAAACATTTTCTTATTATTGTTTTTCATTTATCACTTTTTTTTCTAACTCATAATACTTAAGTAAGAAAAAAAAACTACGGGAAAAGTTTAATGCAGCGGGAAATAGTGGGTTTTCATACGATTACTTTACTCCTATTGCAGAGATGATTAGACATAATAAAAAAAACCTTAGAGTACAATTCGGTCGCTTTTCACTTGATAAACTGCAATTAATAGAAAAAACCCATTTATAGTTTTATAAAATATAGGAAGTCCTCTTCTAAAATACTCTGGCAGAGGTCAAAACATTTCTTTAATGGGTTCCTAACTACGTTAAACATTCTAGATGCTGTTTGGAATGAGATAAGATACCAGTAATTTTTTTTTTGTCTATTTGTTTTGTCTACCGACTCATTTTCAATAAAAGTGGTTTTTCCGCGTACTCCTATTTGTTTTTCAAAACAATGTCTACTAGTGGCCTTGAAACAAGTACCCTACCTAATTTGCATTTTAAAATTAAATAATACTATTTGTTTAAAATAAACATGTTTTCTAGCCTATGTTTCAGCAATGACTTAAGTACAGGTACAGTTGATGTCAAACATAAAGAGGTAGGTATGTATCTATCTATGATATGCATTTTTCCTTTTGTTCCGTGTAGTAACAAAACATTTGTAATTATTTTAGCTTCGAAGCGGGAAAATAATTGTATTTAAGGTGGTTCGATTGCCATACAAAACGTTATTTGACATTCGCAGGCTAACGGCGTGGTATTTTAAGAAACTTATGTAACAAACTTTCATAAATTGTCTTCCCATTTGCGCCAATTTCCCCCTTTCCTAGAATAAACTTGTATAAACTAGATTAATTTGAGAAATTGGTTTGGGACGTGATAGGTATTATGGGAAAACTATTTTTCCCAAATTAATCTAGTTTATACAAGTTTATTTTAGGAAAGGGGGAATTTGGCGCAAATGGGAAGCCAATTGATGAAAGTTTGTTACATAAGTTTCTTAAAATATCACGCCGTTAGCCTGCGAATGTCAAATAACGCTTTGTATGGCAATCGAACCACCTTAATGATTCCTATAGGTGGATTTTTTCTTATATAGCACACGGCTTATTCATCATCATCATCATCATATCAGCCGAAAGACGTCCGCTGCTGGACATAGGCCTCCCCCAAAGAGTGCCAAAGTGACCCGTCTTTCAGTTTACCCTACCCACGCCGCGCCTTCCGCTACGTGGTCGCCACTCGAGAACATTTCCGCCCCAACGGCCATCGGTTATGGCACTGAAACGTGGTCGCTTACAATGGGCCTCATAAGAAGGCTAAAAGTCACCCAAAGGGCACACGCTCATTGTGTGAGAGAAATTAGAACCTATTTTTGATAAATCTGAACACCAACCTATCCATATAACGTAAATTCATGCGCATGGGCCATCGAAATCCATAATTCCATATCCATACTAATATTATAAATGCGAAAGTGTGCCTGTCTCTCTGTCTGCTACCTCTTCACGCTTAAACCGCTGAACCGATTTAGATGAAATTTGGTATAGAGATAGATTTGGTAGTCCAGGCCCCGTAGCATGCGATAAGTGATAGGATAAGCGCGTCGTCTCATTCTATCGAACGGTGTCAGCCAGGGACGGATACTCTATCCTGTCACTTATCGCGTGATATCCATGCTACGGGGCCTGGGGAAGGACATACTTATAATAGTTTTTATCCCGGAAATCAACCCCTAAGGGAGTGAAATGGGGACTGAAAGTTTGTATGGAGCTACGATATATATGAGTTTCACGCGGAAATAAGCTAGTAAACTATAACCTTATTGTACCTTGTACCTAATAAAAATAAAAAAATCGCTAATGGCAATCACGTTGATTTGTCAAATTTTGCTATTCACTTACAGCCAGTGACGACGAGGTTAAGGTGGGTTAAGTAGTAGACAAGTAGTATTTACCCCTCAGAGCATAGAATACTAGAGAGAGGACAAGCCGCCGGCGGCCGTGTCGCAGCTGTATGCTCATTGGGCATACACTGCCATACTGTGCACGTGACAGAAATGTAAATAAAAGCGAATTATAGTAATTATGATATCAACATATTATTTGTAATATTTATTACCACGTGTATGGATTGAGAATAAAAAGCTGAAACATTGTAGTATTTACTTACTAACCCCTTTATTCGTGTACCCTGTACCCGATTTAGACAATTCGTTACTACTATGTTGAATAGGCAAGGGAAATATAAAGTATTTGTTATAATAAAAATCATAGAATTATTGTAACAACTCTTTTATTGGCCAAAATACCAGTAAAAACCTTCAAACCATAAGTATTCATTTATTTATCATTAAATTATCCATAAGTTAATTAATTCACTGATAACATGACTAATAATCAAAGCATCAATAATAATTCAAGCATATAATGCAGTTGAAATACACAGCAATATCACAAAGTACATAATTAATACCAAGGGTTACTTAACTGACTGGACTTCCCAGGAGATGTTCACCATGGAACAGCAGTGACAATAATGAATTAGAATCGGCCGGTCGAACCCTTTTATACCTGATTCTAGGTGTTCGACCACGCCACCTCTGTTCGATAAACACGTGACGTCATGGATAGTTTAGTCAGTCATTTTAATCACTTGATCAATAAATTCTTACTAGTATTCATTTAAAATATACACAAACATATTAAAACCATTATAAATAGGCACCATGAACATTACATACTGATATTAATTTTAATTTTTGCATTGGCAATATGATTAGTAAGTCAACGATTATACACTAACCCGACATATTTTCATTGAAATGTCAAATCAGTATCTAATAGTCTGGTGACACAGAAAAGTGACAAACTAATCAATAAAGAAGGTTAATTCGCGTCCTAACTTAAATTACTGGTAAGCTTATGTGCTATATTACATAATAATCTAACACACGCGTGCTGCGAGCAGAGAATGTTACGTTTTTTCCCAAAATGCCTGATATGATGCGCGTTTATTGTCAAATGAGCGTGTAGGTATACAAGTGTGTGTGTTTTAGATGTGTGCGTGCTTTGTCTTGTCAATTACTTGGGCGTTGTGTGGGTTAATGTACTTGCGACAGGCTCACTCTATACAAATCGGCCGCCATGTCCGATCTCCTTATATTCATACATCTGTGATTTACCCAAAACAGAACTGTTTTCAAGCTTGGCAGCACAGACCATCCACACTAATCATCATTATCCATACTATCCATATTTTATAAATGCGAACGTAACTCTGTCTGTTACCTTTTGACGCCTAAACCGCTGAACCGATTTATGTAGATGAAATTTGCTATGAAGATAGTTTGAATCCCGCGGAAGGATGATAGTTTTTATCCCGGAAATGATCTCCTAAGGGGATAAAAGGGGCGGAAGTAAATAAATATAGAAAAAACCGGTCAAGTGCGAGTCGGACTCGCGCACGAAGGGTTCCGTACCATTATCTATAAAAAAACTATTTGATTCTGTGTTTTTAGTATTTGTTGTTATAGCGGCAACAGAAAAACATCATCTGTGAAAATTTCAGCTGGAACTATCACGGTATCAGTGAGATACAGCCAGTAGGTCAATCACGTAACGCATTGTACGCGCGTCTGACAGTAAAATCACAATCTAACTGTCATTTTTCCATATAAAATTGACATTTAGACCTTACAGACGCGCGTAAGAAAAGTTACGTGATCGACCCACTGGTCACAGACAGACAGACGGACGGACGGACGGACGGACAGCGAAGTCTTAGTTTTACTCTTTGAGTACGGAACCCTAAAAACAATATTTTGCCAAGACGCGTGCACATAAAGCTAACCAACTAAACATTGCTCGTTAATCTTTCACTTTCACGATAAGTGGTGTTTGGATTCTTCTGAGAACTTTTATAAAAAAAAAAAAAAAAAAAAAATACTTTATTTCAGACCTAATGATCCATAGTGTGTTAGTAACATGTGACTTAATACTAAATTGGTTAGTAACAGCAAGTAAGTAAGTAAGTATAAAAATATTCTTAAATAATAAATTGGGCAACGCCCTTAATATTTATCCCTTTATAGGGTTCCGTAGTCAACAAGGAACCCTTATAGTTTCACCATGTCCGTCTGTCCGTCCGTCCGTCTGCGGCTTAGCTCAGTGACCCTTGCTACTAGAAATACGTAATTCGCCATGGGTATATACATTAATCAATCACGCCAACAAAACATTAGAATAAAATATTGAAAAACCTTTTTTTAGGGTACCTCCCCTACACGTAAAGTGGGCATGTAATTTTTTCCTCGGTAATCTCATGATGCGTGGTACCGTTACTTAGCTTGTTGAAAAATATTATGGGTTTTTAAAAATCATTTTTCAACTCAGTGATCCGTTTGCGTGATATTGGGCTAAGCACTAATTTTTGTTCGATTCAAGTGTCACCCTACCCTACCCTACTGGCTAAATGGTTACTACTGAGAGGTAATCACGTAACGTTCCAAACGCGCGTCGGTACTATTTAACTGTCAATTTTCCATATAAAAAGTGACGTTTAGACCTACCCGAGGCGACGTTCGTACAATGCGTTACGTGATCGACCTACTGGGCTGTTATTCGCTACGATTACTGTCATTTCTGAAAATTTCGAAGTATGATTGCTTATACTTCCGGAAAAAATTGCAAAAATAAATAAATATGAACACTTCTTTGGAATGAAAATCTATCGAGAAAATTTTCACTAATCGTGTTTTCCCATCCCAGTTCGGTAGAATATATGATGAAAAATAACATACTAAAATTTCATTTACGTAGCTTACCTACTTTGCTTACAATATCGAGAGGTACACTGACAAAAAATTGAATGCCTCGTCTTAATGCGGCTCACCCCGCCGGTCACCCGTTACGAAACTAGACCTCTACCTACGCTTAATTACTACGCGTCGCGGTGTCAAGGTATAATTGTGGGTGAGCGTTGAGGTGAGCTTAAAACAAGTTACAGAATAGGGGGGCTGGTATACCTACTGTTCTATTAACAATCGGTGGTATGTTGAGATAATATAAAGAAAGGTAGCCTATTGTTTTATACGATAACAATATGATGCAAATTATTTGTGTAAATAATACCGTAAATATAAGCTTTTATTGTGCAAAGTTTATATAAATAGATACACGTTCACAGTTTTTCCAACGATTCCAAATTAACATGCTTAAGTTTATGGTCACAGATCATATAATAGTTCTAAGTATGGTGTTAATAGTTTTTGCTTCCTTGTGCGTCTTCGCAATCGAGGACGGTAAGCGAAACTCTGTTTTGTTTTTAACCAACTTCAAAAAAAAGGAGGAGATTCTCAATTCGTTTGTTTTTTTTTTTTTTTATTTATGTGTGTTACCTGAGAACTCCGTCATTTATGAACCGATTCGTACCATTCTTTTTTTAATTGAAAGTATATGCTTCCAGGTTGGTCCCATTGTTTTCAAAACTCCAGTTGAATGATGGGAACTATGAGGAATTGAGGGAACTCCTCAAATATATAAGGCACGCGTGTAGTAATTTCGGTGTTTTCTATTAGAACTCGTGTATTTACATCCGGAAATCATAAATTTGGTGAAGTGGAAGTGATGATGAAGACCACAGATGGCTTGTGGAACTTGTCAATGATGTACTTCAAACTATAAAAGTACGTCACAGATTCTGATATAATTACGTTGAAATAGCAAACAAAGAAGTGCCAAAGGTGATTCTGAGATCCTTGAGGAATTTGATGGAAGTCCTCAAATATTATCGGCCCACATACAGCGATTTGGTTATTTTCTCTAATAATAATAATCAACGTATTTGCTCTCGGAAATCAGTTCATGTGGTAAATTGGAAAATAAATGTGGAAATGGTCATGTGGCTTAGCGGAGTACTGAATTGAAGTCGGTTAAAACTTTGTTTTTAAAGTAAATTATTTACTTAACCATGATTTTACCAAATTAAATAGGCAGACAGGAAATTAAAACGGGCCACAGGTCACTACTGGTCGGTTATCATGAATACGTTTATTTCAGAACCAAGGTCCATATTGTTAGTAAATATTACATACATACATACAAACATATAATCACGCCTCTTTCCCAGAGAGGTAGGCAGAGATCACGGATCTCTATTTGCTAAGATCCTGACAAACCACTTTCGCTTCACTCACTTTCATAACATTTCTCATACATGCTCGTAAATATTATCTTAATATAATGTTACCTACTTACTTAAATACTTATCTCAAAATAAGTTTTCATCATTTATATTTTAATTGCAAGTCAACGACAGTATTCTTCAATCAAAATTATCGGTTACAAACATGTCAAAGTAACATTTCTTAACATAACAATTATTATAACACTTTAAACTCTCGCGCTTTGTACACATATTTAAATACTGTTTAATCCGGGTCTAACGCGATATTTATTTACCTTTATTTCTGACGTTTCGACACGGGTTGCACCGGTCATGGTCGCAGATAACTGATAATAATAATAATAAGAGAGCAGTTATCTGCGACCATGACCGGTGCAAACCGTGTCGAAACGTCAGAAATAAAGGTAAATAAATATCGCGTTAGACCCGGATTAAACAGTATTTAAATAACATATATTTTTTTTATATTGTTTTCGTGTTAATACAGAGAAGTTGCCACTACAGTCCCCCGCGGCTATGAAGTCAATCCTGACACATTGCGCATCTATGCAGTTTCTGAATAATGACAATGTCAACCATAGGAAAAAAATACATATTCAACCCTAGAGGCATGTCTCAGGATTGACTTCATAGCCGCGGGGGACTATAGTAGCGGCGCCGATTATGATTGAAAGATACGCTTCATCTGTCTCTGTCTTCGTAGCTCAGTGATGAGAGCACTGTACTGGCAATGCATGTGGCACAGGTTCGAGTCCTGTCTAGGGCTACTATTCGTTCTCTGTATCATACTTATGTCAAAGAAAGATAAATAAAATAAAATGAAATTTGAATACATATAATTTAATTAAAAAAATTCAAAAATACAATAAAATCTTACTAATTACATAACTACATACTTGAAATTTAAAATAAAAATGCACTAATGAATAATGATCCTGCTGCACGGTTATCGCAAGACGGCGGCGGCGATATAGACATAGTAAAAGGAGCCGTGACGCGCGAACCTTGTGCGGTGTTAGCCCCGACTGGCGCACTGAGAAACGGGTCGAGATTTTGTTTGAGTGTGCGACAGATACTGTGGCGCACACATACAAGCCGCGCGCGGTGCGTTTGTATGAAGATAACATACTTTGCCCTCTTTTTACTATGATATAGACTATCCGTGTCTTTGTTCTAATTAGAAAGAGACGAATAGTCTATCTCGCCGCGACACAACTCGCGCGCCGTCTTGTGATAACCGTGCTGGTAACTCTCACAGGACCCCAATGCACCGGTCTTTACGAGTCCATCAAATGCGTGCACCCGTCCTGCCCCCAAAACACATGTGTTTATAAAGGCGATGGCAAACAGTGTCCAAGCGGCGGACCCGGTTGCATACTTCGGTGCGTGTGCGACGATCAGTGTTATAGAGGCTTGGATGGGGAGTGCTATGACGTTTATGAGTGCCGTAAGTATAGGTATAGAACAGCTTATCTTTAGAACAAAGGTTTTGTGTTCTTGGTTAACTTCGACCTCTACTTATCAGTTCAAATTCTTCAATCAATTATCGCAAGTTCGATCAAATATATTCCAAGTCCAACTTGCGATAATCGCGTAGTCGCCTTGTATTAGATTAGGACACGTTGGTTGGTACTTGGTAGGAGGCGTTGCTATGGCTTGACTTGCTGCGTTGCTATGGCTTGCTGCCAGTAACACGCCATCCGAATGAAACGGTCGTGAATGTCAAAATTCAACGTTGCAACACCACGCCAAGCCAATTGGATGCATCCATTTGTCTCCAAGACAAATGGCGCACTAGTGAATGTCGAAACAACATCCATAATCATCATCATCATATTTATTGGTAATGTCATAAATTACATGTCAATTTTTTTACAATATGGGTACTCATATTATGTATTCATACATAGACAAAAGTATTTAATAATTATTTTAAAACATTTCAAAATAACTCCTTATAATCGTAGAACGCCTGCTCGACAAGCCATTTTTTAAGTTCCGTCCTAAACAACGCCGGGCTTCGGGCAGCAACTATACAGCTGGCAGATGATTACCACGACAAAGTGACAGGTGGCTTTTTTTTTTTTTTTTTTTTTTTTTTCCCCCTTTGGCCTGCAGTGCGGCCAGCAACGGATATGGTACGGTAAATCCTCTCTGAGGGCCTTAAGGGCCTCTCAGAGGGAGGTGACAGGTGGCGTGCCCGTGAATGTAATCACGTCCGTCCATTTGTATGCATCCATTTGTCACCGAGTCAATCGGCGCGGCGCGGCACCTAGTGAATCATTCACCTAGGTGCCGCGCCGCGCCGATCACCCGTGAATGTCTAGTTAGATCAGAAGACTTTTTAGTTCGCGGCGCACTTATAGGTTTAATATTTCGTCTCGGCGCCCGGAATAGCAGTACTCGAAAGAGGGTACAATTAAACAATGACAAACAGGAGAGTCTCACGGCGCCCCTCTATACCCTCTACGGTGCCTTAGGGCGCCGCGGCGCATAATACTTTGGGGAACCCTTGTCTAGCTTAAAACGTTTAACAATAGGAATTTCTACTCCGCCAGTACGCCATTTTGATTTTGACAAAAGGTAGAAGCTGCGAAGCTGACAGTCCTACGATCAAATCCAGTGTTATTTTTGCTTTTTGATACGGAATATTAAACTGAGTCAGAGATCGCCAGAGGCTCAGTCGTAATCAAAATGCCAGTGTGCTCACGCCCTAATCAAAATGTGTTCGTTTTCAGAATGGTACGGTTGGTGATCTTTCAAACAAGAAGCATGCACTGAAAATACACTGAAATAATGAGCTAAAATTAGAATTTAAATAAAACAATGAAATACATAAAAAACATCTTTTAATTTTCATGTAGTGGGGTTTTCACTCTGCGCCTGAATTAGTAGTGGTAATATTGCCTTTCCCGGCTGAAACAATAATTAAAACAGGTTTGATCCATTCTATAGACTTACTGATGAAATCATTACTAGGTATGTCGCTTGAAGCACTGCGATTGATCCTGAAGAAGAACTTCCGAGGAGTGCGAAACATGTCACCTGCACCAGGGTGCATGGCTATCCAAAAAAATATTTTTTAAATTGGATGAGAAAAGTGCGGTATCTAGTTTGCAAGTTTGTGAAACGTAAGACACACAAACTTACATTTCACAAACTTGCAGACTTTACCTCTTTTAAACCCCCAACGAAAACAATGAGAATTATTAAATATTATAATTATAAGTTTAACATGTGTTTCTGTATGTCTATCTGTGGCATCGTAGCTCCGAAACGGCCCGATTTGACTGCAGCTTTTTTAAACCGAAAGTCTAGTCTATCGAGATGGTTCTAAAGGCTGAAACTCACTGAAAGCGGTGGCGGTGCGGCGCGGCGCGGTGCGGAGGCGGTACCGGTTGTAATGTTCGAACTAATGCGAAAGGGTCCGCACAGAATACCGCGGCGGGACGTGGCGCGGCGCGGTATTCCTGTGCGGACCTTTTCTTATTAGCTCGAACATTACAACCGGTACCGCCTCCGCGCCGCACTTCACCGCGCCGCCACCGCTGTCAGTGCGTTTCGACCTTTAGCTATGTTTGTTGCTTAGGGGGTTTTATAGTTACCTACACCCTACACGTAAACGCTGCATAAAGTAAGGGTCCCAATTCCCGTCAGAATAGGTTTTAACTACATATTAGGTATCACTAGTAAGATGTCAAGCATTAGGATATTTTAGGGCGATTATTCGAGCGTTTCAAACGCTTGACTTCGGTGGCCACATTTTTGATGAAGTGGCGGCAGATTTCGATTTCGTTTCTGGTAAGCATATAAGTCTACCGGACATCTAACGAATATCTAAAAATGGCATCAACATCTATGTTCTATTCTTCAAAAATGTGGCCACCGAAGTCAAGCGTTTGAAACGTTCGAATAATCGCCCTTTACCTTAGGGCTCGGCCACATGTCCAAGGCACGGCGTCAGCGTAAAAACTCACGTTGCGCTGTAGGCTATTATGTCGTGCGCAGCGTAGCGCCGCGCGCCGTGTCACGGCATACCTCAGTTTAAACACTTTACAAATAGTTATGTATTTTTGTTTTCCCAAAATTATAAATATTTGTGACTTTAGAAATCCGCAAACAGAATCTGTTTAAGTTTTAATAATTTGTCAACACACATATTATACTATTCAGAATAAATTGTTAAATTACAGTTAGGTAGGTATCTAAAATTTCTGGTAAGATAAGCCAGAAAATGTGTAACTTACTGAACTTTCCTTATTAATGATGTTTAATTTTGATTTCTTTAACTGAAATGCAAGCGTCATATCATAATAGTGGTACTTTTACAATAGTAGTTTATGCAATCGTTATATAATGTATGCTTTTTAAGTCGAGTACCACGTTTAGGCCACGAAGCTTGCTGAGTGGCCTAATTAAGGTACGAGACTTAAAAAGCTAATTATATAACTATTGTATACAATACTTTTTCTACGAGTCAACGGAAATAATAATTTATTAAACAAACTTGGTATCTATTGAAAATCGCCCTGCTGAAATGAAGCGCAGCAGCTTAGTAATTTTGCGCGTTGATGTCTTCACAGTTATCTTATACAGCTCCTGGATTCATAAGATGACTGCTGGCGGTTATCTTATGAAACCATACGAGTTCGTGACGAGCTCGTGGAGCTCCAGGATTAAAAAGTATGTGATCTTAGTTTCGTGTACGAAATCTTAATTCAAAGATTAAAGTCGACGAGTAGAAAAATTTATTTATTTCACTTATGAAATCAGAATGTGTAAAAAAATTTGATTTTTGTTTTTTTTACAATGATGCGGAACCTTACAATTTTTAATTATTTTTATTTTAACTATAACTAACAATACTTTACATCATAGAAAAAGAAAATTACAGTTATCGAATTAAGTATGTCCGGGTTTAGGTAATTTGATTGGTCTGTGTGCCGTGGACATGTGGCCGGGCCTATAGGGACATAATTATATTATAGTAAAAAGAACTCACGGCACTGGTTATAAGGCACACAGGTCTTGTCCTCGTTCCAGTAGTATCCCGACTGGCACCGACACCTGGGCGAGCATTCCAGCACGATGCCTATACGTCCGAAGAGCGGCGGGCAGCGGCCGGTCGGAGTGGCTTGGGAGCAGGAGCCATTTGGGCAGAGTGGTGGACAGGGGTTGTACTCCTCGAAGGGCTTGGAGCACTTGAAGGGAGCTGTGAATACACACGTTTTGTTGTAGACTAGTTTTGCCCGCTACAAATCACTGCACCCTCGCAACTGTCCTGAGGTGGGCGTAATCGCTGCGACTCAGTCCCTGACTACTGCAGCCGATTACGAAAGTTTTGTTATCTAGCATACCTGTTTATTATGTTCAATAAAAATCTATGAAATCTTTGAAACTATGTAGTTGCAGATGTCTGCACGAAACCATGCATTTCATTCAGTCAGATAATAAACTTACAGTGCGGTCACCAAGTCGTTTACATGCTATTTCAGAAACAACAAATCAGGAAGACCAGCTCTGGCTGCAAATCTAGCAACATGCTGAGCAGGGTCCATTTCGTGACAAAATGTGTATTGTATTTTTTCTTTTGTATTTGTTTTTTTTTATGGTTACGAATAAATATTTGAATTTGAATTTTGAAAATCACACGAACAAGATTAATTTACAAGATTATGTGGAGGAGTGGTCAGCGAGAATATGACATGATGTCAGTTTCCATATTTGCAACTACATGTACTCGAGGCCATGCATAAGGCGGGTGATAAGAGCCCATGGAGTCTGGTGAGCAAGAATAGGGCATGATGAGTGACATTCCGCATTGAGGCGAACGAATGATGATAAGTTCGTTCTATCCACGACGACCCGCCTCATCTCAACCTAAGCTATGGACAAAACAAACGGAAAAGGACAAGCTATTAGTATATACGCGGTACGCAATGAGAAGAACTTAGGAGTAAACGATCTGTACTATATTAGGAGAAGGGATTTTCTGCTTAGGTATCTATATATTATACTTACGGCATTCACGAGTAGATATGCAGGTCCCGTTGTCAGCTCGACGGCTGTTAAACCTGCACTTGCATTGCGGAGGAGGACAGGTCTTGGGCCGAGGACAGGAAGCAGTCTTCTCGTTCTTGGGACAATAGTCTGATGAACAGTCAGCAGGGCAGTAGTCCTTCGTTTCTCCGAGGCCGCAAGCTGTGAGGATCATTATATATTGGTAAATTTACTAGCTAAAACCAATTTACATAATAAAATATTGGGGAACTATCTCACAGAAACCTACACGACACATAAGTCTCAAACTACACAAAGTTTGAACTATGGATACTAGATTATACATAGAGTACTTATGCAGATAAATAGATATGTGAACACATATAAAACGTCCTTCGTGCTTATGATACAAATAAATCCCTCTACCGGGATTTGAACCCAGGACGACCGGCAGGCTAGGGGCCGGCCAGGCCAGGGTCTCCTCCGGCTTCTATCGCCCTCTCCTGGCGTAGAGGTCCATTGGTCGGGTCGGAAAGCGTCAGGTGTCACCCTGTAGGGCTGCTGCGCCTGGACGGGAGGGGGGGCTTTTGCCTCAGTATTGAGGGCAGCTGCGGCTGTTGCCGAGGGGCGTCCTGGTGAAATGTTCGCGATCCCATGACGCCCCTACTACACGGCAGAGAGGGCATACCTTGATGGTAGACGGTCGGGGGTTCCCGGGAGCCCGTCATACCGATCCTAGTTCCTCGGCTAGGGTTGGATGCGTAAAAGCATTTCCCCAAGTAAAAAAATAAATAAAAAGTCTCCTCCGGCTAGGCCAAAGTAGTCGTTAAATCATCGTGGGTTCGACTGGTTTTTGAACCAGTTATTGTGTCCAGAAGTTATGACCGTGACCTCATGACCAAGTTATCACAGTTGAATCTCTGAAATTCCCACAAATCCATGACCCATTATAAATTCTAGAATGTTCTCACGTAACTCACGTTTGTTGCACTGATCATGCGGCACACAAACGTTGTTCTCGTCCCTCGCTGTCCCGGGGCTGCACAAGCACTGTCCGTCACTCTTGTCCGTCTGTTGCCCGTCCGTGTCCGAGCCGAGAGACGCGCAAGTCACGTCGGCTTGACCGCGGGTCGAGTAGTACTCGTTTTGACCACCGCATTTGGCTGGAAGAGTAGGATAGATGTGTTCTCATTCATAAGCGTCAAATTTGAAGTTTAGTCGGCGTGGCCTGCGGTGGCGGTCAATAGTAAATTTGACAGATCTTGACAAGTTTACTATTGACCGCCGCGGCCAAGCCACTCCATCTATGGTCAGTATTGGAGTGGCCGCCATTTTGAACTTTCTTACTAAAGGTCCGATTGCATTCATTTGTGTTTGTAAGAAAGAGAAAAGGTTTGTGTTATTATTATGTAAATTTAGATATTTTAATAGGAGTAGGAAATTATTAAGGCACTAAATTCTGGAAGTGTGAAGAGGAAAGTCACTTACTGCAATCGTCTTCAGTCACACACTCCCCTCCAGGGTTCCTGTAATACCCCTCTTTGCAGACACATAAGTCCTCACATTCATCTGTATCTATCTGCAAGCAGTACACTTGTATGTCCTTATTTGCGCAGGTTTTTTGTGGCGGACAGTTAGGCACACAACGCTTCTCCTCGTTCGGTTTGTTGCATTCTGTAAAAGTAATCTTCTTTAGTACCTCTAAAGTACCTACTAAAGAAGTTTGGTTCTATACCTATGTAGGTATACAACCAAACCCAAAGTTCCGCGTGACGTCACATTATGGTACACTTTTAGCATAAGGTGACGTAACGCGGAACTTTAAACGGGCTATAATAAAAAATACGTATCCAATATTTCTTGATAATCTAACTGACGGACTAAATAGAACTATATTTTTATTACCCAGGAAAGTACTCAATCTTTCAGGTTAACCGCACACTTACTGCCTCGGCTCGCCGTCGCCGGCTGGCTTTCTCGCCGCTGCGCTGCTGAGCCGAAGCTGTTTACATAAGCCAGCCACCCACGCTAGGTTATACACACGTTCAGGTATAAAAATAAAATAAAAAAATTGGTTAAAAAAACCGGCCTAGTGCGAGTCGGACTCGCGCACGAAGGGTTCCGTACCATTATCAATAAAAATATTAATTTTATTTTGTTTTTAGTATTTGTTGTAATAGCGGCAACAGAAATACATAATCTGTGAAATTTTCAACTCTCTAGCTATCACGGTTCTTGAGATACAGCCTGGTGACATACAGACGGGAGGACGGATGGACGGACAGCGAAGTCTTAGTTATAGGGTCCCGTTTTACTCTTTGAGTACGGAACCCTTAAAAAAGATTTATTGTCGCAAAAAAAACACAAAATCGAACACTGATGTAGGATGTCATACACACGTTCAGTTATGCCTGCACAAATGAACTGTGCAGGCATAACCATCGGTTATAAATTAATAAAATAAAAATAAAAATCGTTTATTTCAGACCAGATACGATCCATAGAAAGTTAGTTAGTAAGTACAAAAAATATAAAATAACAATAACTAAATTATAACTATGTTAGTACGTTATTTAACAAAATTTATAATTTATTTGGCCTTCCCAATAACCACCTGCGACCAGTACATGGTAAGCGGACAGTTGAGACGCTCTGCCAGCTCCTTCAGAAGGCTGTTGTTGCTGCCTCGCACTCGCCTTAAAAGTGAGGCTATTCTTTTTCGCCTTATGGCAAAAAAAGTCGTCAGTATGCGCCTCCGCAAACATACCCGACGCACTACAGTGCTTTGGCAGCCTCAACAGCATTCGCAAGGTGTTGTTGTACTGGACGCGTATTGTGTTATAGGCCCTTTGTGTATAACTCACCCACAGACTGCAGTTGTTCGTGTAAAACGTTTGACAATATGCTTTAAATAGTGTCAGCTTTACTTGCATGTTACACCGTGCAAATCTGCGTTATAACCTAGCGTGGGTGGCCGGCTTTAGTTAGGTTGGGTTGACGCCGGAATCGCCGGATGGACGACATGGTGACGGCGTGTCGGAACCGGTCGGGAGGCGGGACAAGAGGCGATGAGTGTGCCTTAACCTTTAACCTATCATAGTATTTTTCACAATCGTGTTATAATAGAGAGCTTTTTAGTCGAGTACTAAGCCTAAGTAAGGTACGAGATTAAAAAGCTTGATTATAACACTATTGTGAACAATACTTTTTGTAAAAGTTCATTAAAATTAATTTTCTACGAGTCAACTGAACTAATTAAACAAACTCGATACTGTTGAAACGAAGTGCAGCCTTAGCTCGTACGCTCGTTGATATCTTAAAAGACATGAACGAGCGTACGACATCAACGAGTAAACTCAATAATCAAAGCGATTCTATTGGTCCAATTCATTACAGTTCGGTACGTGATTGGTCGAATTTATTTTAGTTCTATTTTCAAATTTTTATCGGTTGTCTGGAGCGTATCGAAACAGTTATTTCGATTGTTTCGACAGTAACATGGACTACAACTATGAAAAGAGTGACCTTGCAGTATTCTCTATGAAATCTTAATACACAGATTTTAATCGACGAGTACAAAAAGTTGTTTTCGACCAGTATTTTCGGTTTGGGACGAAAGGGGGTGGTGCTAATTCTAGCCCGACGCCACACGGAGTGATATTTCATAATAGAAATATTGAATTTGACTGTTATTGGAATCAACTTTTTACGAAGACATCAAAAACGCTCTGATAATGAAAAAATGACGTCACGATGTTCTATGGTCAAACGGCGTCCATAAGGTACTTGATCTTTAAGGTAGGTACATATATTATTTTAAAAAAAACATTGGTTTTAAATAATTTGGAACGTGATGTTCCCAAGTACCTATACGTATCGTAACTTTTGATCATTGGGTAATGTAAGAATAATTTATGTTTACTGTTGTCAACTGCCTTATTGTATTAAAAATCGCGACACGCGAAAAGATATCGCTTAACAAACAAAAGACAATAGTTCTACCTCACAACTGTTTCAACAATTGCTGTTAGTAACAGGGGTGTTATTCGCTACGCGTTAATGCAGCTACGGGGCCTGTACCTACTCTTAATAACTACGCATCGCGGTGTCAAGATATAATTGTGTGTGAGCGTTGAGGTGAGCTTAAAACAAGTTATAGAATAGGGGGGCTGCACACATGTTTGCTAAGAGTTACAGGTGAAAAACTTAAGTAAGTAAGTATAAAGGTACACGTTGGAACCCGACAGCAGACGACGTGTCGCAGCGACACTACCGGTTTCTATGTATTTCTATGAAGGCGACGCCTGCCGACGTGTCGCTAGCTACGACAAGTGTTTCATAGAAATACATAGAAACCAGTCGTGTCGCAGCGACACGACCGGTTTCTATGTATTTCTATGAAGGCGACGCCTGCCGACGTGTCGCTAGCTACGACAAGTGTTTCATAGAAATACATAGAAACCAGTCGTGTCGCAGCGACACGACCGGTTTCTATGTATTTCTATGAAGGCGACGCCTGCCGACGTGTCGCTAGCTACGACAAGTGTTTCATAGAAATACATAGAAACCAGTCGTGTCGCAGCGACACGACCGGTTTCTATGTATTTCTATGAAGGCGACGCCTGCCGACGTGTCGCTAGCTACGACAAGTGTTTCATAGAAATACATAGAAACCAGTCGTGTCGCAGCGACACGACCGGTTTCTATGTATTTCTATGAAGGCGACGCCTGCCGACGTGTCGCTAGCTACGACAAGTGTTTCATAGAAATACATAGAAACCAGTCGTGTCGCAGCGACACGTCGTCTGCTGCTGCTGTCTGCGGTCGGGTATCAACTTATACCGTTACTAGCGACCCGCCCCGGCTTCGCACGGGTGTAATCATCATATCAGCCGAAAGACGTCCACTGCTGGACATAGATCTCCCCCAAAGAGTGCCACAATGGCCGGTCCTGCGCCACCCGCATCCAGCGGACTCCCGCGACCTTTACCAGGTCATCAGTCCACCTTGTGGGGGGCCTACCCACGCCGCGCCTTCCGGTACGTGGTCGCCACTCGAGAACCTTTCCGCCCCAACGGCCATCGGTTCTACGTGCAATGTGACGGGACGGGTGTAATGCTGATACTAAATATAATTACATGTATTATACATATAAACCTTCCTCTTGAATCACTCTTATCTACTTATATATTTAAAAAAAACCGTATCAAAATCCGTTGCTTAGTTTTAAAGATCTAAGCATAGGGACAAACAGACAGCGGGAAGCGACTTTGTTTAATACTATGTAGTGATTTTTACCCTCTACATTTTGTCTCGCTCGCTCGCATATATTAGCTCCATATGCTGTCCTCTTTGCCCGCGCATGAAGTTGTGACATTAAATTAAAAAAAAAATATTTTGTTAAAAGTAGGTCCTACAATCGCGAAATGAAAAGGGGATCGTTGTTCCCTTTTTCCTGAAAATTTTATTTTTTTCTTAAGAGTTCGATTTTCAATTTTACATTTCCGATGGAGGGTTTAATTAATTTTCAAATGAGGGGATCGATATTTTAATTTCGAGCGCTCGACAGTTTCACTCGAAAATTAATGTCAAAAATAATAAAATTATATTTTGAAATAGCGATGAAAAATTTAAGAACGAGTGGTATTGACCACTCGTATTTTATTTATAATTTAAGTGTATTTTTGTTAAATATATATATATTTTTTTATTAAGTATTTATTTATTTAATTATATCGGTAGAAAGTAAATGCCCTTTTGACACTACAATCGTAGGTAAGGTAAACGTCCGACCGTCCGAGTGCTCGACACTGTACTACCTACCTAGTAATATGGCCGGGCACTTTATGTCAAAGCAATATGGGTTAAATTCGAACTAAGAGGATCTTTCTTCATTCGAATTTAAGCCATGTCACTTTGACATAGAGTGCCCATGCCATAGTGTCGAGCACTCGAACGTTTACCTTAAGTATTTACTTTTCGAGCGCTCGAAAGTCAAAAATCGGCCCCTGTCATAACTACCTTGCATTTGGTCCATCGTTTGTCAAATTAAAACGACAGGTAGTTTGGGTCATTTGCTATCATTTCCGGCATTCGTATTTTTTTAATATTTTTTTTAATACATTTTGTAAAATTCTAGTTCTCTTCAACTTGAATTAAAAAAAAAGCGGCCATGTGCGAGTCGGACTCGCACGTTAAGGGTTCCGTAAAATAAATTGCGGTTTACGATTTATGACGTATTAAAAAAAAACTACTTACTAGATCTCGTTCAAACCAATTTTCGGTGGAAGTTTGCATGGTAATGTACATCATATATTTTTTTTAGTTTTATTATTCTCTTATTTTAGAAGTTACGGGGGGGGGGGGGGGGGACACATTTTACCACTTTGGAAGTGTCTCTCGCGCAAACTATTCAGTTGAGAAAACAATGATACTAGAAACCTCAATATCATTTTTGAAGACCTATCCATAGATCCCCCCCCACACGGGCCACACGTATGGGTTTGATGATTTTTTTTTTGAGTTTCAGTTCTGAGTACGGAGAACCCCCAAAACTTAATGTTTTTTTTCGATTTTTGTGTGAAAATCTTAATGCGGTACACAGAATGCATATACTTACCAAGTTTCAACAGTGCATAGCTCTTCTAGTTTCGGAAAAAAGTGGCTGTGGCCTGTGACATACGGACGGACAGACAGACATGACGAATCTATAAGGGTTCCGTTTTTTGCCATTTGGCTACGGAACCTTAAAAAGGATGTGGTAGAGCCTACTTTTTTTTTTATTGCAATATTCAATGTTGTACGTCTCTATCAAAGTCAAAGTTATTTGCAAGTAACGTAAACTTATGACTTGACCATCAAAAAAAATCTGATTGCAAAATTTTCGTCTTGGAGTAATTTGATCTGCATTTAAATAAAATAAATATACATCAAGTTGTTAAAATTCTTTAATAAAGTTCTCTAGTCTAGTTCTATATATCCTCTTTCTAATGATGTGCAAAAATGCCACAAAAACCTTTATGCTTTATACCGGAACTTTATTTATTTGCCAATTCTGTGTAGCTCCCGCACTAGGATCGTAATCGGCATGCGATAATAGTACATTACTTACCTAGGGCGGTTAAACAAAGAATGTCTCAGATCGCAGCTATTTGACGCCCGAGCCGAAGGCAAGGGCGATAAATATGCGCTCTGAGGCTTTCTTTATTACCGCCCGTGGTGAGTACAACATTTTACGTCTCTATCTGGCCATGAAGTGGGGTTTTCCGCACGCATAGCGTGCAGTAATTCCTACTTTATGGCCAGGTATGACGTAAAAAACATATTCTAAGTACGAGTAGTAGGCAAACCTGACTTGCAGATAGACTACAACCTTTGCGACGCACGCGTAGCATCTGGTAGGTACTTACGTGAAAAATTAATCGATTATTAAATTAAACTGTCATTTTCCCATACCTAACCTATCTACCTAACTTACTTAACTTAAAGTTCATCCTACTAGCGTTATTATTCCCGGTTGTGCCCCTAAAGGAGCCCGGGGTCCGCTTTGACACCTAAATAATCCCAAGTTTTGGCATAGGCACTAGTTTTTACGAAAGCGACTGCCATCTGACCTTCCAACTCAGAGGGAAAATTAGACCTTATTGGGATTAGACCGGTTTCCTCACGATGTTTCCCTTCACCGAAAAGCCAACGGTAAATATTCCGTACATAAGTTCCGAAAAACTCATTGGTACGAGCCGGGATTCGAACCCACGACCGCCGCTTGACAGCCGCATGCCTGAACCACTAGGCTATCGTAGCTTAACTTAAAGTATAAGTAAAAAAACTAACCTGAAGCTGCTGCTATTCCCAGCGTGATAAAAACTAAAACACACACTACTCTAACCATGTTGCTAGTCGGCTCGCCACGATATGTCTGCGCAAAGTGTCTGTTTTCCTGCTTAATGCGAGTTTTATCGCCTCACGTTGTTGATTCGTCACAATAAGCTAATTAAATACTAACACTTGTTTAAGGCTCGACAGTCAACAGGGGCAGCGTTTTCGAGTTTTTTAAAACAATCTCAGACGTAGAAAATAGGGTTCAAAAATCTAAAAAAAAGATACGTATTACTTAAGGATCTAATCTAGTCAAAATCGCATTCAGTTACGCGATCTAATGAATTTCACTCGATATAAAAAAATCCCAAAGTTACCTCTTTTTGTAAAGTTTATTCAATATTATGACTAAACTATAGATATTCTAAATTAAATTTTTGTACTCAAATAAAGTTAATAAATATTTATAGACAAATTCGTAGAGTTTGAATAGATAAAATGATTATCTTAATTACTATGTTTAAATACCTACAAAATGCGCGAGCGCGGAGGCTCGGCAGGCCCGATCAGTCGCGCGCTGGCCCATACGGACGACGACTCAAGGACGTTAGCGGGTGTACAAGCCTTAAACCTCGTCTCTACATTTGTACTTTGGGTAGGACATGAGAAACAAAAAATCTGCCGGCATTTTTTACAATGGCAACCCAAACGTTTGTATTGGAACTTGTTATTTGGGTGTCAAACATCATAGTGAAAAATATAAACATGAAAATAAATCAGCCCTTGTAATGGTAATTTTGATCACATGTAAAATTCAAACTAAGTAAACCAAACTTTTCGAAATATTACGTCATGATATTTTATGTCCTCTGTAAAGGACAAAAGTAAGTAAGTATCTGAATCCGAAAATATGTTGAAATGTACAACTCGTCGGAAATATGTATGTGCGAACCTGGCTTGAGCATACTATAAAGCTGCAATACGATACGACTGATTTCTCCTGATAGAATTGATCTCCGGGAAGGAAACATGGTGGGGGTGAGATTTTGATGGGGTCTTAATAGAGGCCGGCAAGGTGACCACCAGAAAAATCTGACAGCTTGGGATTTGGCGAAGCGAGGTTCGCAGATATTTCCGACGAGTTGTATGTAATTTAGTTAAAGGTACTGTACTCTGTGTAGGGCATAGGACAATATGCTTATTTATGTTTGTATGTGTTTTTGTTTTTAAAAATAGTTTACATATACATTCCTAAATGATTCTTGAGAGATAATTCTGACTATTCTTTCATGTATTTTTCACCAGTTATGACAGAAAACTGCTTCTGCCGAGTAGGTACCTATACTACACCTAGGTCGTTACTTGACTTTGCAAAGCTGTGTAAAGAGTTATTTAGACTTAAAACTTATTGAAAATGTTAGTATAGCCAGGATTCGAATACATTATATCGACTCTACTTGAATAAACACAAGTTATGTTTAATAAGTTGTTAAAAAGAGGTGGCGAGGTAAAATAGGTAGGTAATAGGTAAGTATCATAAAAATATACATATTAAAATAATATTGATGCATTTCATCTCAGAATCATTGCAGGGTGGCAATTCGGCAAAAAGATTGCGCAAATTTAGAAAATGCTGAGACTTAGGTTAGGTGTATCTAGCTTATGTTCTTCACAAAGGACAATGGCATGCAAGCACGGGCGTAGACAGTGGCGACACGCGACCGAACTATATTGCTGTACTACTGTCTTATTAAAAGTATTAGAACGCTTAAGCCCCTGCTAGACGGTCACCAACGCGCCCCTCCGACCGGCGACCTTGGTCCGCACCGACCGTGTAGACAGTCATTTGGAGCTAAATTTCATACTACAGCGGTCGGTGCCGACCAACGCCGCCCGGTCGGAGGGGCGCGTTGGTGACCGTCTAGCAGGGGCTTTAGAAAGAGACGGACAGTCTATGTCACCGCGTCACAGCTCGCGGACCCGGATCGTCCTGTGATAGCATAGTCCAGGCAATGAACTGACAATTTGTATGGAAAAAATGACAAAAATAATTTATAATAGCAGATTTTTTCTTTGTAATGGATACATTATCAATTAAATAGTTACCTAGCGACAAAATCCAACAAAATTTCAGACATCAAAAAAATGATAACTTAACCAAGCTTCTGAAAAGTCAGAAAAAATATGAATAAATGGTTTTATCTTTATTTTGGTTCATTTACATTTGCTTTATAATATTCAGGATAAATAATAAAAAAAAAACAATTCATGTTTTATTTAAATCTATATAAATACTTCCGGATGGAAAGTTTGTTGGATTCTTGAATAAAGCATCTTAGAATAATGTTTTAAAATGATGTAAAGAAAAAAAAAGCTATTATAAATTAATGTTTTTCAAAACCGTATTTTGCCTAGAGTAGCAGTGCTGATCTCATAGGATCTCACATAACATAAAGCCCCAGTTAGACGGTCGCCAACACGCCACTCCGACCGAGCGACCTTGGTCGGCACCGACCGCTGTAGTATGAAATTTTGCTCCAAACAATTGTCTACATGGTCGGTGCCGATCAAGGTCGCCCGGTTGGAGGGGCGTGTTTAAATAAAGAAATGGAACTGTTTTCATGTCTTTATTTAGCCTTAATATTTTTGTTCTGTAGTGTGAACTTTATTTGAATATACTGTTTTCTATTCTACTTATTCGATTTTATTAAAGTGTACGGCCCAGCCAAAATTCCCAATCAATTTTTTCGCATTACTTATGAAAAACAGCGTGTACCTAGGTACTTTAAACGGTAAGTAGTGATAAGTAAGTAGGTGAGTAAGATATAAATTCGTCCTTAAATAAACTTCACCGCCGGTTCTGAAATGAAACGAAGTTGTTGTGGCAAATATATTTAGGTATTACTATAAATGCAGCAGCTTTTCTTACTAATGTTACAACTTCAACTTCAAATCATTTATTTGTGAACAATAGGTATGCACATAATGAAATGAAATGAAATGAAATGAAATGAAATGAAAATGAAATGAAAATTTTATTGATAACAATTGTTATAGGTCATTTTACAGTAGAATAGATATGCTCTAATTATAAATACCTAATTAGGTTTTAGGTATGTACATACATTTATTCATAATGGTTGTTATTTATTATATTATACATTGTTCTATTTATATTAATAAATTATTTCAATGTCATATGGCCAATGGTATGTTGAAAAATTCATCATATTGGTAAAACATATTTTCTAAAAGCCACTTTTTTAAACTGGATTTAAATCTTGCAGTGGAAGGTGCACTTCTGATGCTATCTGGCAGACGATTGTAAACGGAAGGTCCAAGGCTATAGACCGACTTCGCTGACTTCGCTAGTCTATGGTACTCCGCCACCAGCCTGTCTCCATGCTTGTTGCTCCGTAAAGGATATCTTGAGTTCGTGCCCTTGCGTTTGAACTGATCAAGGTTTTCGTGGGTGAAGACTGCCACTTGGTGTATCAGTATGCATGGCAGGGGCAGAATTCGGAAGTCTACAAATAGGTCCCGTGCCGGGGCGTCGGCCGGCTTGCCGGCCATGCCGCGCACGGCCCTCTTCTGCATGGAGAACACGCGGTACCAGTCGGCGGCCCGGGCCCACAGCTCCACGCCGTACGCCAGCACCGAGTGGACCGTCGCGAAGTAACACTCTCGCACGGCGGCCCGCCCAGCGGTGCGCGCCAGCCGGCGCAGCGCGAAGCATGCGCGCCCCAGCCGACTACATATCTCATCTATATGCTTTTCCCATGTCAGTGCACTGTCGAGGTGGAACCCGAGCAGGCGTGTGCAGGACACATGCTGTATAGGGGCATCACCTGCGCACACCTGCAGGCTCTCGGTTTGATGACCGTTTAATTTTATTGTCATGTAGCAGGTCTTATCTTTATTTAGTGCCAGCCCATTAGCCCTGAACCACTCGTGCAGTTGCCTGACAACGTTGTTTAGAGCCCTTTCGAATTCGCTCTTCGTTGGCGTGCTCACCACTGCTGTGACGTCGTCGGCGTACATGTAAATATTAGCACCTGCTATCGCTTGCGGTAGGTCATTTAAGAGGATACTAAATAGGGTGTTAGAAAGGCAGGATCCTTGCGGCACGCCTATTAGGTTGCAGCGCTCTGCGGATTTCACATTGCCGTTGTCGCCGACGACCACCTGAGCCCTTTCAGTCATAAACGAAAGCATAAGCTTTAGGGCTGGGCCCCGGATGCCATAGTGGTCCAGTTTGTCGGCAATAAGCACGTGGTCGGCGGTGTCAAATGCGCGCGAAAGGTCGCAGCATATAATGCCCACGTGCTGTCCTGCTTCACGAGCGCGCAAGACGCAGTGTAGCACCTCCCGCATGAGGTCGGTGGTGGACCGGCCCTGTCGGTATGCGTATTGGCTGTCTGACAGTACGTTTCTTGGGAACCAAAAAGACAGCAGCCTCTTGTTCAGCCCTACCTCAAAGCACTTGCTAGGGCCGGGCACTAACGCAATCGGTCGGTACGATTTAATAACATTTTTTTTGCCTTTCCCTTTGTATAGCGGGCAAATTTTTACTTTTTTGAGGTATTCTGGGAACGTTCCTAACCGCATGCAACTATTGAAAAGCTCCGATAAGATGAAGCTAATCGCTGGACCGGATTGTTTGAGGAGGTTCGCGGATAGTCCATAAATATCCGTGCTGTTTTTTGGAGCTATACTGGATGACAATATAAATTTAATTTCGGCCGGTGTAAAACGACTCAATCTAATTGAGCATTCGCTATGTGGGGTTCGGTTGGTCAGCGAAGAGAGGCATCGCGAGCGGTCAGCGGGCGGTGCACCGCACGCGGCGGCTGCTGTTATGAACTCCTCGTTCACCGCGTCCACCAGCAGCTGCTTGGATGCGAACGGGCTTCCGTCGCCATTCACCAGTAGGTCCGTGAAATCGACGCGCTCGCGGGGTGCTCTCGCTAACTCGATATTAATGGCCCGCCACATTGCTTTGCTTTTGTTAACGTTGTTATGTATTAGGGAGTTAAAATAATTGGTTCGTTCAGAGGGTTCTGCTTTGGCCAACTGTCCGTTGGTCAGTAGTCAGGATACGGGTACGCGACCCTGGACTCCTCGAGCTATCAGCACTACACTCCTCTTCCGTCCGTGGTGTTGATATCTTTTTCCCCCTTTTCCACTCCTCATCCCCCCTTTTCCCTCCCTTGCTTCCTTTGTGTACGCGGAAACCTCCCGCGTTTTACGCACGTCATCTGCGTGGCATTGTGGAAGGCCTAGGTGATAGATTGAGGTTGAGTTGCTATCGCCAGACACTGCATCCAAATTCTCTTCTGGTCGTAGCGGTTAACCGTTCCACCGGATTCAAGAGACCTAGGACGAGAGAGTGCACCTGCGTTTGCGCATACGTTTGTGCACTTTAATATATCCTGCGTACTTGACTGCTTCCGAATAAAGGACTCTTGATTGGCGTAAAGTCCAGTGGCGATGGGTTGAGGTAGAGAGGTTCGGTTTGATGCAAGCTGGTGTGGTGGGGAGATAACCTTCGATTCCTATCTTGATGGTTTACGCACGAGTAATCACATCATCGTTAAACTAAACCCATTATCGTAAATGTACCATTGTTAGCAATCCCACCACGCTTGCGTCACAGAGTGTATATAAGCCAGCGTTCACCTAAATAAAGGGTTCATTCCTATTCTGAAGCTCGTCTATTATTTACCTAGAACATACTTCAGTTCATGGCGATCCTTGCCAGGCCTGGCAGGAGATTTTCATAGTGTTCCTGCCAGGGCAGGTCGCCTCACGGCGACCTGCCATGCCGCTACATAATAGAATAAAATAAATTCGCGCCGCGTTCCACGCAGATCCCTTCATAAGCGATCTTGCGAGTAGGGCTGCTCGAGGCAGTCCCGAGCCCAGCTAAGCAGCAACCATCGCAGCGCATCAACCAACTCTTCAGCAACGAGAACCTCTTCAGCAGCAACCAAATCGTCGTGGCACTCATCAGCAGCAACGGTCCAGCCAATAAACGACCACGCCACGCATAGCAAGTAAGAAGACAGAAGAGGAGTCCAGGGTTATCCCGGCCCATGTTCGAGGGAGTCCAGGGTTTTCCCGGCCCGGCATCAGAACCAGCAGCCGACGCAGCCGTCCCGAAGGAGCAACTGCAGCCACCACAGCTTCGAGGACGAGATACGACACGGACACCACGAGGACGTCGAAAGCGTATCGTATTGTTTTAATTAACTTAAATTAACATTTTTTTTTCTTTAACGTAAAAAACGTAACGTAATTTTAACGTATATTTTTGTAAATCTAGTGTCACAATAATTAAATTCGTAAACTCAAGTTATATTTCGCAATATTTCACAAAATTACACATTAGCTAGTTATTGGGATGGCCATCTGATAACTAAGCGAAGGTTTAATTGTTTATAAAATAAATTTTCTATCAAGCAAGAAAAAGATTGAATATTCTGGTACGGTACAAATGTATATTATAAATATTATTATAGAAAGAGCACTAAAGTGACTCTAAAAACAGGCGCAAAGGTGCGGCCTATTATTAGGAGCGAAAGACTCCGACGGAAGTTAATGTACGCGACGACGTAGTGTTAAATAAGATATAAAGTACCGATACCATGATACCAGTAGGTAGAATCCGTACAATTAAATGCATTAAAATGAAAAGTTAAAATATTATCAGAGAAAAATAGATATTTAATGAAATAAGTTATTACAAATAAAAATAAAAAAATTGTAAGATGTATTATATTAATTCCAGATAAAAGGATAAAGAGGAAAAATATATATTTTTTAAAGAAAATAGTGACACTAGGTAATATACTCGTACTAGATAAATATGCTAGATAATATTTTAGATAAAAATATTTAATCACGTAATTTTTTTTAAATGTGTAAACTTAAATTCAGAAAATTAACAAATATAAGAGCAAAAACAAGTAATTTTTGAGCTAATATATAATAAAATAAGGTTTCCAACTGTGATTGGACTGCGCAACCAAAAAAAGTGGAAATCCTTAAAAATTTACAATACTAAAAATAAATAAATAATATCAGACAATTCAAATTAAATAAAAAATTAAAAAATGCAATGAAACTATGTTTCATTTATAAATTCGCGTTAGTAGAATATATAAAATAATATTGGAAATAACGAATATATTGCAAATGATAATTTAATACGTGCCGCTGGATGACGACACACGGAAAATAAGTAAGAATAAAATAGTGAAAAGTACGGTACCCAATTTACTTAAAAATAAATAAAATACGAATTTAGAATCATAATTTTATATTGTCCCCACTAGATGATTTCATAATAATACAATTAAGACGCGAAGCGACGTGCGTGTCCTGCAGGAAAGGATAGGCACGCCATGTCAAAACAAATAATTATAAATAATAATAAAAAAAAAAATGACGATTAAAATTAAAACACATATTTGACATATACAAAGAAGCTTCGTGCATAAATACATTTTTTTTTACAAATTCATTTAATTTTAAAATCCAAACCAATATTATTCATGATCCGTAAAGAAATTGCTTTCACAAAGAACACAAATTCAATAAATAACAATTAGTACAATATTTAGCTATAAAGACTAATTAGAAGTGTACCGACTTTTACTATTTAATAAATGAAAAAAAAAAAGGTTTTTACCTACGTACTATATAAATAACAAAAGTATAGAAATTAAGTTAAGTATATTTTTTTAATAGTAATTTAAAGATAACAAGTAGGTATCGTAAATATGTATGAAACAAAATGTGCAAAAATGAAGTTATAGTTTGTTATATAAATATGTAAAAAGTATTCAGTACGTGTCCGAGAAAGTTAAAACATCTAAGTTTTTCACAGAACGATTAGACTGATCACCTAAAAGTTGTTGAAATTCTTATATGTCAATGTTCTCAGGATTCGTGCATATGTAGTAGGATAGACAGTCAGAGTGAACTTTTTAGTATTAAAACGTTCATAGGATAAAAATATGTCCTAACTTGACCAATGGTAGCTTGGCAAGCGCCGTTGACCAAGCCGGTACGGTTTGGCAAGCGCCGTTGACCAAGTGGGTACGTATTGGCTTTGGTACACGGGATACAAGCAGACAGGAAATCTTTAGAGCCATCATGAGGGATCAAGTGATCAATCATGAAGGTCTTTAGACCGAGATACGAGGTTTTGAAGAGCAGTGACAGTTTTGGTAGTGACTTTTGCTTGTCACCCGACGATTATATAGCATGAAATTTTAGGCAAGGCGGCTTGTATGGGCGCTCCGCCACTGATAAGTACTGAGAGAGTATATAATAGAGAATTTCAGCTACAGTAGTTTTAATGTGTGCAATCGTCAATAGGGATACAAGCGCCCCCCGCGTCCCGCGCATACCCCTCGTCGCAGTAACACATCTCGTTACACCTTATGTTCCTTATAGGGCAGTCTTTCTGACTCTGTTCGTGTAACGTGGCACAAACGTTGTCGCAGGCGCCGCCGCAGGAGAAGTATTCGTGACGGCCGGGACAGAGTTCTGGAACAAATAAAGTTTACTATAGTTAAATTATTCTTATATCCAACACTTGACAGGTGCCATCCCAGCGGCGCTACCACGAACTTCGAATGTCGAACTTCGTATATCTCCGTCTCTATCGCACTTATGGTTTATGGTACTTGAGCGACAGAGACGGAGATATACGAAGTTCGAGACTCGAAGTTCGTGGTAGCGCCGCAGTACAATTTATGTCATCATATGTCATTGACGTTTATTGTCAAAGATAAATAAATTATTTATCTTTGTTTATTGTATTGGGATGACACCTGTCAAATGTTAGATATAAGAATAATTTAACTATAACACATTAACGCTACACTTGTAAACGATAACTTGCGGAAAATCGTATTACATGATTTATTTATATCACAATATACAATTTCACTTAAAACTTATTACCTACACTTAATCCACTTTAGGAATTTATATTGCGATCGTCATTTATTTAACCTTATCCATTAAATTAAATTTTAAATTGTAATAACACATATTTTAAACGGAAATGATGTACATAGTGTTCGTTTTATTTTTCAAAACGTCCAAGTTCGATTCCCGAGCTGAGTACAAGTTTAAAAAAATATATATTAATTCAGTTTTTCTTGTTACTAAAATTTAAGACCACCTGTATGCCAACATGAAAGCAATAAAGTTATTCTTATTCTAAATATCTTCGTATGTCTTATACTTTCAGACTTTCCCGTACTGAGGGGTAATCATAACCACTTAACGTTCCGAACGCGCGTCGGTACAATTTAACTGTCAATTTTCCACAAACACAACAACAAAGTGACATTTAGACCTACCCGACGTTCGTACAATGCGTTACGTGATCGACCTGCTGCCCGATCTATATATGAATACCCACCCTGTATAAATAAGTAAGTATGTATCCGACTTCATGGTCTAAGGATAGTGGATCTAGCTAGTCTAAACGTACCTTTACGACACTGCTCCTTCTCCACACATCCTCCTTTCCCTCGCAAGTATCCAGGCTTGCATACACAGCCTTTAACACAGTGCTTCGGGTCCATTTTGACGCACGGCACTGGTTTGCCGAGCTGACTGCAGTTACGAGCGTCACACCCGCCGTTGACGCAAGGGGAGAATACTTCATTGTCACTGCATTGTATGACTGGGAAGGAATGAGATAAGAATTAGGTAAGCGTAGGTATTGGCTAGGGAATACAATTTTCGTACGTCTTGTATAATTTTCGTACGAGATCTAGCGAGATTGTTCTTCCCGTTGATACACATGCATGACAAAAGTTTCATGGCTGACAAATTAAACCATTTATTTGATTACAGTTTTGTTACTTTTAATCAAGTACTTTACTTACCTATATTAAAACCTGATGGTTAAGTAAATAATATTCAAAAATATGTATTTTGAAATAAATCGGATATTAATAAACAACTATGCAGCATTTATTTTTATTTCACATTTTTATCACACAATCATTAAAAATAATTCATAGGATTTGTAATGTATAAAGTACGTATTCATTGAAAAACGCCTAATCTCGCAAGATATCAAAATTTAGGAGACCTCGCGAGACCACAAAGCTCTGAAATCTCGCAAGATTGCATTCCCCTAAGTACTATTGATACTATGTATTGGCACTGAACATCTAATTGTATGTAAGTGTTCTGCCCGTGGTTCTGCCTACCCGTGTTGGGAAGACAAGCGTGTATTTATGAAGGTATGTATGATTATGATTATGGAATATGGTAACTTACCTTCCTTACACTGATCCTTTTTAACACATTCCCCGCTCTCGTCCCTCAAATACTCATCCTTGCACACGCAGCCTTCTCGGCAGAACTTAGGGTCGAGTCTGACGCAGGCTACGGGTTGGCCCAGCTGGGAGCAGTTCTGAGCTACACAGCCGGTTTGTATGCAGAATGTGTATTGTTCGAGTTCGCCGCATTGCAGCACTGAAAAAAACAAATTACAATCGTTTGTTTCTTTTTACAAGCTTTCTATTAACTTGCAGTGTATTGTATGTAATGGACCTAGATCACAATAGATCAGCGATGGTCACAGTGATACACTGTGACATTTGACAGCCCGGAAGCCACTACCAGGAATGTATGGACCTAGGTATGTTTGTTCGGGTGGAATCTTGCAACTCTATTTTGAAGCAGCTATATCTGTAATCGATTGAGCTGAAATTTTGGGTAAAGGTATAGTTTGGATGACAATTCAATATTATGGTACCATCGAGCTGATCTGATGATGGAGACAGAAGGTGGTGAAGTTGAGTTTGGGCTCGTTAGAATCGTCTCAATGAATAGTTGATGACGGCAACGACGGTAAACAGTAAACGTAGTCAGCAATAAAAGTTTGTACGAAAAAAAAAATATTACAGATTTTTTTTTTATTTTATCTGTATTGCACAAAAGAACTTATGGTAGAAAAAGCGGACTTTATGTTAAAAAGCATGAAATTCTCTACCAATCAACCTTAAGGCAAAGCAAAGCAGATAAATCTACAAAAAAAAAGTATCTACATCAGTGTTCGATTTTGTGATTTTGTGTTTTTTTTTGTGTTTTTTTGCGACAATAAATCTTTTTTTATTTATTTTATTTTTTATTTATTTTATTTCAATTGTGAGGTCCCTTCAATTATGGTTTTCGTGTAAGTAAGTAGGTAGTTAGGTACCTACCTAATAAATGTCCATTACATAAGAGGAACTTTTAAAGTTAGACCTATTGAAGACTAGCTAGCAGAAACACGACTGCGATGATATGGCCACGTCATGAGGAGACCAGCGGACCACATGACCAGAAAAATTCTCGAGCTTGAGTCAGCGCCGAAGAAACGTGGGAGACCCCGACTCACATGGATAAATACCGAGGATGGCGAGGATAACGACCTTAAGAGAAATTATATTTCCCCAAAGACGACCCAGAACCGCCAGCTCTGGAGGAAAATGATTAGGAGAGCCGACCCCAATTAAAAATGGGAAGAAGGCCGGTAGAAGAAGAAGAGAAAGTAGGTACCTACCTAATTCGTGCCATGGTACCTTCTCCTGGGTCACTTATTCAAAATATTGACTATAAATTCACAGAATATGTTCTATGCGAAGTGTACTTACTTTACTTACCCGTTTTTTTCGCTCTTGAGTGTATGTTATTTTGCCTTCTTACTTATGGGACAGAACTAGTAACAAATTGACTGATTCAATGTAATTAACTACTTATACAATTAAGTACCTATTAGGTACCTAGTTGTATAAAGATCAAAACTTTGAACTGGTGTGCGATTTAAATTTTTTCTTTGTGCTTTCATATTTGTATCAATAGGTAGCTACAGTAAAATGTGTTCAACACAAATGTGATTACAAAATAGGCGCATTTATGACGTCAAGTTGCGGAAACCCAGCCCGCGTACAACCTATATGTGGTTACAAACAAAATCCACATTCAATTATGAACCATAAAAATGTTTCAAAGTACATAATAAGTAGGTATTACTTACCTGTTTTTTCAGTTGAATCCACCGGACTAGCACCACAAAAACTTAATCCAATGATAGATAACAAAACCCAACCTTCCATAATGCGCGATATACAGAATCTTACTGTCGTACTGTCAATTATTATTGACCCTTATCCTCTAAGCTAAGTTTTACTATAAAACATAGTCAACAAAAACAAACTTAATTGCGTGTTCAATAGACCGTATGACGTAGGAATAAAGTTGTTTTTCAATTACGTCGGCTTCTGCATAACTAAGTAGTTCTGGGTATGCCCCTACACCGACCATGCGAGAGAAGTCCCGAGGTCGATTACGCAAACAACGTAACATCAAAGTTTATTCGACTTTCAACCTTAACAGTTAGCCGTTACAGTTTGTCATTCACTGTTGTTAAAAGTTGAATCATAAGGCAGTCCGATTTTCAACCTTAACGGCTTTTATTACAGTTTAAAACGAAAGTTATTCACAGCGGAGCTACCACGAGCTTCGAATCACGAACTTCGTATGTCTCCGTCTCTATCGCACTTATAGTTTATGGTACTCGAGCGACAGAGACGGAGATATACGAAGTTCGAGATTCGAAGTTCGTGGTAGCGCCGCTGTCTAAGTTTAATCTTGAGGCAGTCCGATTTTCAACCTTAAAATGCTTACTCAGCACAACAACTGTGAATAACTTTTGTTATAAACTTATAACAAAAGTTATTCACAGTTGTTGAAACAATAATTAGGATTTAATGCGGGCCGTGCCTATAGGCTGGTTTCCACTTTGATTAGTGCGAGTCCATGGTATTAGCTTTTGTATGGACTCCATACAAAAGCTAATCACACTTGCAGCAAATGTGAACTCGCACTAATCACTAATCAAAGTGGAAACCAGCCCTATGGCGTTCTTTTCTTCTACCAAGTGTGATGTAGTCACCTGCAAAAATATTTGATGAACAAAGATCTCAAAAATGTCTGACACGCTCGTATATAATGGAAGAATACTAATGGTACAATGGTGGTCGGTAATGGTACCGGAAGGCGCGGCGTTGGTAGGCCTCCCACAAGGTGGACTGATGACCTGGTAAAGGTCGCAGGAGTCCGGTCACTTTGGAACTCTTTGGGGGAGGCCTATGTCCAGTAGTGGACGTCTTTCGGCTGATATGATGATGATGATGATGAAGAAAAAAATAATTTTAACGGATACACACATTTATTACAGTATATTCACACTTTTTGTAATAATTTGCGTTATTTTGGCTGCTAAGGGTAATTCAATACGTACGATACGTATAGTCACTTAAATAAGTATAATTACAGCTATTCAGTTAATTTATTTATCATTTATATGGTAATACTCTTTGTCCTGATCGGAAATAGCATTGGGAGCCCCGGACAATGGATCTTTTCCATCATGACTCTTAGGGAATGCTATGACATCTCGGATAGACTCTGTTTTACATACTATTGACACTAGTCTGTCTATGCCTAGGGCTATCCCTGCGTGCGGTGGACACCCGCTTTGTAAGGCATTTAAAAAGTGTCTCAATTTCTCCGCATCCATTCCCAAGATCTTTAACAATCTCTCTTGTAATCCCACATTGTGTACTCTAACAGAACCTCCACCAATCTCATTTCCATTCATAACTAAATCATATGCCAGTGAACGGACATTCAGTGGATCAGAGTCCAAGAGGTGTATGTCTTCGGGATGTGGCGAAGTGAAGGGATGGTGACATGTTTCTAAACCATGTTCTCCTTTTGTAAACAATGGGAAATCCACTACCCAAAGTACTTGCATACCTTCTTTAGTTTTCAGCAAGTTTTTGGACTTTAATAAAGATGCAATTACTTCCCGAATTTCTCCTAAACATAAGCAGGCATTTTCAAAATCCCCTGTTGAAATTATGGCTGAGTTTTGTTCGCCAATAATGTTTTTCAAGTTGCCTTCAAATTCTTTGCTGAATGTTTTATTAATGTTTTGGTCAAGGACAACTTTTACATTATATTTCTTAGATATTTGCCTTATTTGTTCTTTGGTTTTTGTTGTGATCTTTCCCAGTTCCACAGGGTATGGTAAAGCACAGGCAAAAAAGTTGATGTCATTTGATTTTTCTGGAAATAATTGTTTTATATTTTTAAATTTTAAATCATATTGCACATTGGGTTTATCTGTACCATAATTTTCTAATGCGTATTTATAAGTCAATCTCTTAAACGGTTTCAGTAAAAGCTTTGGAAATGCATCCACAAGCAATGATTCAATCATAGACAAGACTCCATCTAAATTAGTAAATGACATCTCTATGTCAAGCTGAGTGAACTCCGGTTGTCTGTCTGGACGAGTAGTTTCATCCCTATAGCATCTTGCTACTTGGAAGTACCGGTCAATGCCACCAGACATCAACATTTGTTTAAACTGCTGCGGACTCTGAACCAAAGAGTAAAACAAGCCTGCATGGCGTGTAGGAACTACAAACTCTCTTGCACCTCCGGGAGTCTGACAGAACAGAGTTGGCGTTTCCACTTCAATAAACCCATGCTGTTCAACGAGAAACCTCCTCATATTGTGCAGCATTTGTGACCTCATTCTTAAAATACTTTGCATTTCTGGAAACCGTAAATCAATGTAACGGTGCTGCATCCGCAACTGCTCCTTAGGTTTCTGATATTCTCTTAAATTAAACGGAAGGTTTTCGGCTCGATTTAATACTTCTAACCTCTCAATTACAACCTCAATTTCACCAGTCACCATATCAGAGTTGACTGCATTTTGTGGTCTCCGAGTCACCTTTCCACTAACATTGACTACAGATTCCAGCGGTATGTTTGTAAAGTCAATGTTTTCAGTTGCAACAGTACACTGCACGATTCCATAAGCGTCCCGGAGTAGAAGAAACTTTGACAGACGTAAGTACTGCACCCAACCACAGAGAGACACTTTATCACCTGTATTACTAGGTCTTAGTTCACCACATGTGTGAGTTCTATAAGTAAATGAACTAAAGTTTTCAGTGGAACTGTCTACTATGCTATACTGGTCTGGTAATGGCAGAGTCCTTTGACTGGCTTGGCGAACATTTGAACTTGAAATCTTCCAAGACGATTGCAACGCTGAACGATGTAATCTAGTACAACTTGAGTTGATTACCGTCTGATCGCATACTGTAGAAATGTTAGGACAGATTTTCTTTAGTTGAATTAGGTTTCGTCTCCACATGTTTAATAACTTTGGTTACTGAGATTGGCAATGCGATGTTACTAGGCGACTTCCAATATGTATGCAATCCTTCAGTAGTTAGTAAATGTAAGTTCAATTAATTATTTTTCATAGCGCAATGTTTAGAGTATTTTGCTTTGCCCGGTCTATGTCATTGTCACTTGTCATTTTCGACTGACACTGTTAGTGTCCAGCAAAAAGCCACAACACGGAAAAAAAAAAAAAAACTGTTAGTGTCACTCGAGTTCACTCAAATACCAGGAAAGAATTATACCCTAAGTAGTAGTGAAAATACTTGCGCCGTACTTCGAAACAAAAATTGATTAGGTAATATAATATATTATATCAAAGAAAACCGAATATTATCTTAATTGATTGTAATGATTATTTAGAGTGCAGTGATATCCATGTCATTGTGTTAGTATTTAAACGCACTTTCAAGCTATTTGAAACATTGTGTAATAAAGTTTAGAGAATAATGGGAAGGCAACTGTCAAACTGACAGTACCAATAATGGTACCTAAAAAAGCTCAATTTGTATGGCGGGAAATACTTTTTATGAATTTTTTGCTAAAATGACTTTGTGTCCCGAATTGCTCCGAAGTGGGAATCCACCGTTTTCCGAAACGGGCTAAAAATAAAAGGTTGTGGGAACTATACATGGTTTCCGTACCAACATAGTTAGGTACAGTCGATCTTCTGTCTCTCTCTCTCTCTCATCGTATGGAATCTAGAAGAGCGCCATCTACAATTAGCTTCTAGCGGCCTTCCCCATTTTTCAAAAACAATAATACTTAATGTAATTTAAGTTAAAATTACAATTCAATATTTTTTTTCCTCTAATTACATTAAAAAGATTAAAATAGATTGCGTCCCCACATTCTCTCACCGTAGATAGCGGATATATCTATTCTACCTCTATGCCTCTCACAGACTGGCGCGGCCTGCACGGCTATCACAAGACGGCCGCGACATACTCTCTCTCTCTCTCTCTCGCGCTACCCGTCTCTCTCTTATTAGACCACTTAGAGAAGAGAGAGTGCGAGAGAGCTCGAGAGTATGTCGCGGCCGTCTTGTGATAGCCGTGCTGGCCGCGGCGGACAGTAGAAAGCATGTCATTAGCTGTCAAATTTACTAAGGTCCGCCGCCGCAGGCCGCGCTAGTGTGATATACGTAGTGTTTATATTCTCTTTGGTGTGATTGGCTTAAAGCCTGCAACAGCAGGCTACACTCGGAATAATTAAATATAGACACAAATATAAATAAGAAATGTCACATCTAAAAATAATAACTACTTAAACTAAGCCAATTTGTATACACTCTATAAACTCTATGCTCAAACGGAACTAAAAAAGTCAACCAACATCGAAACTGCAATGGCGGCTTCAGGAGATAGACCAGCGGCTGAACAAAAATGGGTTTTTATAACATTAAAGTTTTTTCTTTTTTGATATGTCATTGGAGGCATGTTAAATAATACTTAAACAAAAAGTTAGAAGTTTTTAAGTTCGGCTTTCGGTTATATTGAAATATTTTAATTTTAGCCAAGAACTATGTAAATATAGAATTAGAGTTACAAAAAACTGTAACATATCCAATAACACTTTAGTTTCTTTACAATAATCTGTTTTTAGAAGTCTGGAACATCTGCATTTTGGTGAACAAAAAAATGCAAATTATTTTGCAAATAAAGAATTAGAGTAGCTGATATTGTAAAATTATGATGTAATCGATCCACTTAATATACTGGAAAAAAGTTAGATGTTTAGACAATTGGCTTGTGTAGATATTTATTTCTGGTTAAGCAGTATAGCCAATATTGAATTAGAGTTTGTAGAGTTTATATTAAACGGTCTTGACAATGATCTCAGTTACCAAACAAAAGTTTAGAAACATAGAATCACTGCGACACTAAATACTGATGTGTATAGGTAAGCATTCCGTGCCTATATTACTACGTTTCATACGCGCTGTATTGTATGCGCGCGCCGCACTGTGCGCTGTGGCGCTGTGGCGTTGTGGCACCAGGCAGCGATCAGCGGTGGCGGGGCAGCGGGGTGCCCTTAACTCATCTATAAAAAAAATCCGCAAAGCATGTTTTAAACTAATATCAATCGAAAATTGTTATTTTGTTTTAATTACGCTTATGGAAATACAAAGACTAAATTTACCCTTATTTATAACTATACTAGGAATTGCCCGCGGTTTCATCGGCGTTAAGTCCATTATAAAGTAGGTATTTACTTATAGTTTTATGTTAAAGTAATTATTGGTGGCTTACACAATGGTAACAAATAACAAAAATACAACTTTTTACAACAAAATTATAATTGCAACATTTGCAAATCATTCATATTTGTAATTGTAGGTATATACATAATAACTAGGGTACGGACAAGTGGTGGCAGATTTCTCACAGAAGGTAGTAGAGTCGCCTAGATATTTTTATGACTAAACGAATACCGATTGAATGATTTATTTCTCTTAATTTTTTTAAATTCTCTTGCGAGTAAATATTAAGTTTTTGAAATGAAAATGTACATGTATTTACATTTTATGTTTAAAGAACTTTATTTCTCATAAAGAATCAACATAATTCACTTACATGCGAAAAGTTATAAGTTAATACTAAATCTAAGCATACAGTGTTAACAATTGTACAAAAATCATAGTGGGTAGACATTATAATACAGGGTATATTATTCAAACGGGGCAGTGAGGGAAAATCCGAAACTATAAGATATACGGAAATTTGCTCAAAGAAATTAAGAGACCGATTTTAGAAAAAATCAAAACTGCATTCAAAGATTTTCAAAAAAGCTTCATACACAGCCGGGAATCGAACCCGGTCTAGTGTAATGTTAGGAAGCATTGGTGCTAAGGAACCCTGTATCTACAATCCCAGGAAGATGCTGAATTTCATAGTTTAATGTACGGAAATGGATCTCCCCGCACAAACAGTGTACCTACCTACAATGAGTAAGTGTGGGAATTATATTTTCACCTCAGCAGCTCGAACAAGCATATTTTGCTGCGTGAAGACAGTGAGCAAAATGCGATTTTGCTCACTCCGTGAGTCAAAGTAGCTTTTTAATTTTGATATCGAGCACTGGTGACACATCATAGTGTCCACACTATGATGAGTCACCAGTGCTCTATTACAAATTCAGAATATTATAGGTGCGTAAAAGCTTAGCGATATATTTTTTAACGTGACGATGTTCTCACTGCTGTGGTGAAAAGTTGTATGTATCACACGAGAGCAAAGATATTTGAATCTCGTGCCTTTGAGTCCCTCACTACGCTCAAGATTCTAATTTTGAATCACTCGCTACGCTCGTGATTCAAATATAGAATCTTTCGCTTGCTCGGGACTCAACATCAACACTCGCAGCAAAAATCTACTTTGCTCTCTTGTTGAACAAATAACTAATTTTTTACAGCTTTGAAAAGATTGGTGTAAATAATGAAAATAAATTAAAAAAAACCACGAAATTACCAATTTTGTCTAGTTTCAGACGCCACAGTTATTCTCCCCATACTTACTAAGGAGCTTAGTATGGGGAGATCTATTTTCGTACATCAAACTATGAAATTAGGCATTTTCCTGTGATTGTAGATACAGGGTTCCTTAGCAACAATTGTCCCTTACAATTCCGGACTTTCAAAATTCCGGAATCTCGGGCAGTGTTTCCGATATTACAATTCCGGAATTGATACACTCAGAATATCGGAAATTCCGGAACTGGATTTTATATATTTCCAGAATGTATGACTGTTTATTTTCATGGTTTACCATAAACTGGATAAGTCTCGTGACTCCTAAGAGCAAATTTCCGTATCTCTTATAGTTTCAGATTTTCCCTCACTGCCCCGTTTGAATTATACAACCTGTATATTACGCTAAAATTCGTCCGCCTTGTTGCGGCGATAACGGCGATTTTTGTTTAAGTTATCTTCCCACAAAAATTTCAATCTTTCGTCTTCTACAGACTACAGATGCCATTATGTTGGTATTTACGACTTTGTACGCCAACAAATCTGTCCTTCTTATTGCAAACGCAGTACTTGCAAAATGGTGGTTTCGAGATAAACGCGGTAAACATATTTTTTGGTATCTATACAACAAATCTATGTTATACAACTTTTGAAGTGTACTGAATAATTGTTAAAAAAATAAATCTTTCTATTGACATATTTTTTACTTTACTGCCTTATTTAGATAAAATACGCAGTACTGCATTTTCATCAACTATATGGGTTTGCAGTTAGGCCTATGTCCATCAGTGGACGTCTTTCGGCTGATATGATGATCTGGGTTTGCAGGCATTACAGTATCACTAAGGCTTAACGAAGAGACGAAATAAAACAGATTTTAGGTAGGTACTAGAAAAAATTAATATTTTTCTTATCAGCGTATTATAACAATCAAATTTTTATTTTTTTATATTTTATAAAATATGTTTCAGGAACATTTTTTATTATTTATTTATCGTATGGCGGTTACACACTGGTATATGTATTCGTATCGATGTCGCTGATAGGGTTCCAGTGTGCGCTGCGAGGCTCAGAAGGAACAGTGCAGCTGCCGAGTTTGTTGTTCTTTTAGCACCACCCGGAGGTCACGTGTAGAGTTTCTAAGGTTTTTTTCTACGGACGTAGAAGAACAACGACATAATTTTTTTATTAAAGTCTATTAATATAAAACACCTCCACTCATCAATCCATCAATCACTCTTTTGAATTATACAAGGTGTAACCAAATCAAGTGCGAATATTTCACTCTGATTTGCTAGCACGAAATGCGGCACTGTACCGTGTGGCTTCGGTGCATGCGTAGCTTTATGTTACTCTCGAATACCTCTCGATACTCTTAAGCGCAGCACTGTGGAATAAGTACTGCGTTTAAGTACTTTTAGCGGGGCAAGAGTAGCTCTTTGGTTTTCTAGCTAAACTCAAACGCAAATGTTGAATACTGCGTTTGGCTTTAGTTAGTATTCGTTGCAAAAAAGTTATATGCCTAATGAATCTGCAGTTAACGTAGCAAGTACTTCACAACCTTCTAGCACATGCTGAATCTTGTTAGCAAAATTAATATTTTTGTGAAAGTACTGCTTTTTTGGTTAGATAAGAAACATGTTTGAAATAAAAAAAAGACCTGAAATTTTTTTTTTAGGCTTGGCATGTCATTTTTGCAAAAAAGTGAAATTCTCAAAAATGACTTCTGCAAGTACAATTATCAGGGTCTTTGGCCACATTATCCAACTGTTTCGTGTACTGCAACTACTGCAAGCCATAAATTGCAATAAAATATATTTAAAATACTTAATATAGATTGGATATATTTTTATTTTTGATATCCAAATTACATTATAGTTTAATACTCTAAAAATATAAATTCTGAATAATGTATTCATTCAACCGTAAAAAGTTAACAAAAAGAAACGACTCCATTTTACTCCCTGTGCGAAATTTGCCACCACTTTTGTCCGGACGCTACTAATAACAATTTTAAATTAACTTCTGTAACTTCACATTATTCCATGAATATTTTTTCATAAAATAACAGTATCTGTAATTTTGTATTATGTACTAAAACTAAAAATAGGTAAACTAATGTTAAATCTTATAGTTTATGACATAGCTATAATAAAAAAATCTTCCTTTTCACCCGCTTTTCCAAACATTGAATATCTCCGAAACATAAAACCGCCTTATGGTACCTTTACCCGTGGACCATCATAAATATTGTAACAGTGCTGTAATACGTATTTTCCTGAAGGAAGGTTTTCAAAAACTATTTTGGTTAGTTTTTTGAAAGAGCTGTTTAAATAGACGATTTTTATAACATATAATTTTTTCATTTGAATCTGGCCACTTTAAATTTTTTCTACATTATGTTTTACTATGCTCGAATCTGGGTTTTGCCACAGAATAAGTAATAGTACTACGTACAGAAGGTTCTCTGTTAACAAATTCCCTGTTTAGGTACGCCAAACGTGCCTAAATGTGGCCATCCCGTTCTATCGCATGCAACGCGCTGCGACCCGTGCGAGCGTCCTGTACCAACACGCGGCAGCTACTAATAGGCCGCCAATTTGGCGGCCGCCGGCATGTACTTGTAGCGGCGCGACGGAATCACAGAGTGAACCACCCCTGGTTTTGCCCCCAAAAAAATCTCATAAACAATACATAAAAAGTTTTTGCGCCTTCACTATTTTGAACATATAAATACGAAAAATGGTTTTTTTTTTTCAAAATGCGGCAGAACGGGGGCGCGCGGGCGGGGCGAGGGATACCTAGCAAGCGATAGCTCGCAAGGTCGACTTAGATCTGCTCCCGTGCGCCGGTGCGTTGTAAGCTACAACTTGTAGCGCGGCGTGGTTATGAATTTCGCGCCTTCTTTTAATAATATGCTTTTATGATGCAAGCTATATACAGAAATTTCTTACTTTCCATAATATGGCTGCATATATTATTTTATAGTATTAGACTTATTTTTATAGCCTCTAATTCAATATTAGATCTTACAGGACAAAAAATGCGTATTCAATTTAAAGCTCGTATCTTATTCCTCTAAACTTTTGGCTTTGTCTATTAACTTAAGAATTTAGAGATATTGTTGTTGATTTTTAAAACTCTAATTCAACATCGACTAAATAATAAGCTAATTCTGGTTTGACGTAGTCGCGGGTGTTTTTTTTTTCTAAAAACTTAACAGTGTAAAGCGTCATACATATTATAAACGATGAAGCTTAAACTTTGCACTTTAATTCAATATTCACAAATCATCAATAAAAATATATAAATACCTAATTTATATCTAACCCTCGTTCTAACTTTTCTTCATATAATACAAATATGCTTGAAAATAAGTTATATGCCATATAAGCATAACTTTTCCGACTTTAGAATTATCAAAACTTCTAGGGCTAAAATCCGGTTCCACTACTGAGCTAGCTGCCCACTTCCAGTGTTTCGGTGATTCGGAACGGAGAATGAGTTTGTTTTTTTTTGAGGTTTGAAGGTGCCCTTGCCTCGGTCATTCCAAATTTTGCTAACCATGTGAAGACTACGTTTTTACATTTCTCGGTTAAAGATTCATCGCTTCGGGGTAAGTGTTTATACTAGTAAAAGGTCTGAGTGCTTACTGTCGTTATGGTGCTAATTCGTGTTTCGTTTTTGTTCCAGCGAGAGCCCAGCCTTGCATAATTTAGCTTCAAATATGGACTAGGTACCCTAGTCTAGAACTTTCTAGGGAATCTTTATTCACTACTCAGGTGAGTGTCATGAATTTCACGTAAACTCTTTTACTTACTATCGTTGATCGATTTTTGTTGTTCAATGTGTGATTTACGTTCATTTCAGTTTCACATGTCGGTTCGTTGGCTTCCCACAACCGTTTACACTGTCTTTCTTTGAAAAAAAACCCACCGTGCGTGGTAAGCATACTTTGATTTTAATTTCAATTTGGAACGTAGGTCCTCAAATACCAACTTTTGACTAATGGAGACAATTTATTGTCCTAGGGTTTTTTTTTTTTTTTTTCTTTTATCAGTAAGTTTCAACGCTTCTGCTTGAACTAAGCGCTTATACACGGGTGCCGGTGATGTGTACCAGCCCACCTGATCTGCGCTGCGGGCACAGCTCCTGGTAGGACACTGCCGCCCCTGAATGGAAACTTGCAGAGCGAGGCGCTGTCCTGGGTGTGCATGATGGAGGTTTGAGACATCTCACCGGTCCGGTAAATTTATTCATGTTATTATTAAGGTGACAGCACCCCTTAAGCAACTCGAGTAACCCGTTATTCTAAGTTTAATGCCTAAGTAGTTTTACTGGTATCAAGACTGTAACTTAACTTTAAAACTAGAACACATTGTGTGGGACTACTGTCTTAGTGATGTAGCCTGATACTACCATATACTCTATATTTAATAAACTCTCTTGTTGAAAGTATATTGGCCTTTTCAATTATTTAGCTAATCCTCAAGTTTGTTGGTGGTTCCATCTGGCGCTCATTATTTACAAATTGTTGATGAGACTCACCACTCTGGTCATAGCCAAACACACGACCCTAAATCCATTTCTCATGCCGGCCGCAGACCAACTTTAAAGGCAATAATATTCCACTGACAAATATTACAGTGGCGTTCCCAACGTTTGGCCAGATTGAGATTAGCTAAATAATATAAATAAATGTATTAATTAAAAACTAGGGGAATACTCAATTCTCTAATTTAAGGGTTGCTTTAGTTATAGTTCTTATGATACTGAGTAGTGACTATGGTATTTGTTCTGTGTTAGCTTTAAGTATACTTTACGGATTTAAACTATCAATTTAAATCAAAAAAAAATATATATAAAAACTTTAACTGTTCAACTTGAACTTACAAACATCTCAAATATACTGATGTGCTATTGCGTCCATTATTGCGAAATGTTATGAAAATTTCTAAATAATATAAAAACTTTATTGTGCTTTGTACCAGATAAAAACTTGAAACATTGAAACTTTTCAATATACTGATATTGTGAATTTTACTGGATTGACACAATAACACTACTGTTGTTTAACTGGTAGGGCTATTTGAAGGCCATTTATTTTGTCTGTTTTTTTTTTAATATGAACTTATGGTGTAACATTTACAATTTCAACTGGACACTTTTTTCTAGTGTTTGATGTTGCTATTATTTTAAGGATAGGCTGTTTATACTTGTAAAGTTGGAATTTGAGGTCAAGTTTTCAAAAAATCTTACCGTGTAGAAATTCAACCTTTTGTTGGACAACATTTAAACAAGCCGTAAACTTTTCAAAATGGACTTCATACAAGCCGGTGGTAACATTACATGCCTGAAAAAAGACGAAATTTCACACGAACTTATTATTAGGGGTTGTAAGGTTAACCCAGAGTCTCGTCGTAGTAGCCTACAACAGGTTCTTGTGTCCACTGCCGATCTAGCTCAGAGGGGAGGTGTGAAGTTAGTTCTTTCTGGAAATTCTGATGCCTCGGTGGAAACCTCAATTATTCGGCGCAAAGTAGAGGAAATAGAAAAGACTTTACAAGATGTTCCGTCGACTTCTGCTAAAACTCGTTTATTATCACGATGCAAATATCTTCTTTGTCGTGTTTCGCGGTTACCGGCAGGCGACGAGGACGTTCAACTTCTCAAGGTGACGTTGAACGCGATCATGGATCGTTTACAGGCTGATAGTGGTTCAGATTCCGATGGTGACGACAGTGACGTCAGCTCTCCTGATGTTTCAGCCCAGGTTATCAAGAAAGTAATTTATAAGACAGAAAAACATTTCAATATAAATTCTTTGAACCTTAAATATAACGGCAACTCATGCGCACGTTTATTTTTAAGGCGTTTGGAGGAATTGCGTGTCGCTAGGCAAATTTCGGAACAGAGCATCTTCCGTGGATTTCCGGAAATTCTAGATGGACCGGCTTTATCGTGGTTTCGTTCCAAGCGTGAACAATTCACCTCGTATTATGATGTAGTCACAGCTCTTCGTGACGACTTCGACATTCCGGACTTGGATTTCAAACTGCTCCAAGAAATTCGTGCTCGCACTCAAGCTAGGGACGAGTCTATCGTGTCTTTTGTAGCAGTGGTGTTAGGTATGTTCGAGAGGCTGAACAAGAAGGTGCCTGAAGAAGAAAAATTAGATATCCTCACTCGTAACATCCGACCTGATTATAGCAGGGAATTAGCGTTACAGGACGTTACTACAATATCCCAGCTGACTTCTTTGTGCAAGCGGATCGAATTGGCTAAGGTTAAGGCAGATCAATTTCGAGAGCCATCTACTTCCAAGCCTAATACTGGTTCGGTTAACCATAAACCGGAACCTAAATTCGTTTCGCGGAGTAACTTAGAAAAATCTCTGAACTTCTACCAAAACTCCAAGTCTTATAATGTAGCTTCGGTGGGACGCGCTGCGGCTAAGCAGGCTTGCTTTCGCTGTGGTATGTCTAATCATGTCACTAGCCGTTGTAAGAAATCGAGGGAGTTATTATGCTTCAAGTGTGGACAAAAGGGCGTCCGCACACCCGAATGTCCTACATGTTCTGTACAGCCAAAAAACGGGATAGCTTAGTCTTTTCTAATACCACTTGGAAACTTAATTCTACGCCCTCTTCCGCCGTAGAAAAGACTATTTATTTTGAACCTTCTAAGGGCGATAACAGATTATACGTTCTTCTTAATATTTTGGACGTGAATGTTAAGGGATTGCTTGATTGTGGTGCTACTTGCAGTTTACTTGGATCGAATAGTCATCTCATATTCTCTGTCATCGGTTTACCTATCCTGACTCACAAAGTTCCGTTAAAACTCAGAGTAGCCAATGGTCAGGAATTACTGTGCACCGAGTATATGTCATTGCCGGTTAACTTTAAGGGCAATATTCAAATAATTCACTTTAACATTCAAGCAGAGATTTCTACTCCTATTATACTGGGACTTGACTTTTGGAAAACTTTTAATTTAGCTCCGGAAATTATTTCTAGTCTACCTTCTGATGATAGTGTGGCTAGTATCTCTTCAATTCCTGCCGAATCCGGTCTAAATAGTACTGACTCTTTGACTCCGTCCCAAAAGACTCATTTAGAGGAAGTCGAATTTCTTTATGATCAAATTGATACAGATAAAGTCGGTTTGGGGAAAACATCCTTGATTCAACACGTGATCAATACTGGAGATTCTCCTCCGATAAAGCAAAAATATTATAGGCTCAGTCCTGTTAAGCAGGCTGCACTGGAGAAGGAGGTTGATCGCATGCTTGAGGCAGGAATTGTCGAACCATCTCGCTCGCCCTGGAACTCTCCAGTGGTCATGGTGGAAAAGTCCAACGGAGATCTCAGACTTTGCCTTGATAGTCGGAAGATTAACGCAGTCTCTAAATCAGATGCATATCCATTGCCTTACGTTAATTATATCTTAGACAACTTGCGGGACGCTAAGTACCTGACGTCCTTAGACCTTAGTGCCGCCTATCACCAGATACCTCTTAACGATGAGTCGAAGGAAGTTACAGCTTTTACTGTACCCGGAAAAGGACTGTTCCATTATAATCGAATGTGTTTCGGTCTTGTAGGGGCCTCTGCCACTATGCAACGCCTCATGGACACTCTTTTTACCGCGGAGTTCGACAATAAGGTTTTCTGTTACATAGACGACATTATCATATGTACTTCCGACTTTAATGAACATCTTCGTCTTCTTAAAGCCGTTTTTGAGAAACTCAAGGCCGCTAATTTAACAATTAACATGAAGAAGTCCCTCTTTTGCCAACCTGAACTTAAATATCTAGGATATGTGGTAGATAAGTACGGTTTGCGTACTGATCCTTCAAAAATTGATGTGATCCTAAATTTTCCTGTACCTGAAGATGCGAAGGGCATCAAAAGATTTTTGGGTATGTGTGGATGGTACAGACGGTTTATTGATAACTTCTCTAAAATTGCTCGTCCTCTTTCACGTTTGACCAGCAAAAAAGTAAAGTTTGCGTGGTCTGACGAAGCAAATGAATCTTTTGATCAACTTAAGGTTGCTTTAGTATCCGCACCTATTCTAAGGTGTCCGGATTTCAACGCTCCTTTTTATATCCATACAGACGCCTCCTCCTACGCAATTGGAGCAGTTCTGACTCAGAAGCATGACGGCGTCGACCATCCTATTGCGTATTGTAGTCGCACTCTTTCGAAGCCAGAAACTAACTACTCTGTCACGGAGCGGGAGCTCCTTGCTGTTCTCTACGCGCTTGCTCAGTACCGTGCTTACGTTGAGGGTAGGAAGTGCTATATCGTCACGGATCACGCGTCCCTAAAATGGTTCTCTAACTTAAAAAATCCATCAGGTCGTCTGAACCGATGGGCATGTCAGCTTAGTCAGTTCGAGTTTGAACTAATACACCGCAAAGGAAAAGAGCATATCATTCCAGATTGTCTATCTCGAATACAGGTTTCTGCCATTGATGTTCTTTCTACTCAGGACCCTTGGTATTTGGACATGTACCACAAAGTATCCGATAAACCATTTCTTTTCCCAAATTTCAAAATTGAAAACAACAAACTCTTTCGACTCTCGAAGAATAAATATCGCTTAATAGCTCAGTTCGACTGGAAGGTGGTAGTGCCTTACGAGGATCGAAAGGACATTCTTGCCAAATGTCATGACGATGTTACTGCAGGTCACTTTGGTGTGTCTAAAACTCATTCCAAAATCGCTACTTTATACTATTGGCCTACTTTATTCCAAGATGTAAAGGAGTATGTCGACGCCTGTGAGACTTGCAAGACGTACAAACCCGTAAATCTGGCACGTCCAGGTTTAATGGGGAATCCCAAACGTATTACGTTCCCAGGAGAAGCCATATCTTGTGACATTCTTGGACCTTTTCCGCAATCTTATCTTAGGAACCAATATCTGTTTGTGTGTACAGACTATTTTAGTAAATACGTCACTTTATTTCCATTACGCAGTATAACTGCTAAGGCTATAGTTAAATGCATGGAAAAGGGTATATTTTTAATTCATGGCGTACCTAAATACGTTTATTCGGATAACGGCGCGCAGTTTACATCTAAAGATTTTCGAGACCTGGTCAGTAAATATAATGTTCCACACCTATTTTATAACCCGCGATATCATCCGCAGACGTGTCAAACGGAACGCGTTAACCGTGAATTGGTAAGGTCCATCGCTTCGTACGTGCGTTCAGATCACAGAAATTGGGACAAGCACATTACCGAGGTGCAGTGTGCTCTGAACACGGTTGTACATGAAGGAACTAAATTTACTCCCTACTTTCTTACTCACGGTCGAGAAATGATACTTGATGGATCTTTCTACAATTCTGATGTTCCTGTTGATCGACACGCCCTAGTCGTCGATAACGGTCATTCCTTCTCTGACAATCTTAAAGAGTTAAAAACTATCTTTGAAAAGGTGCGTAACTCTCTACGTGTTTCCCACGAGCGTAACGCGCGTTATTATAATATGCGAAAACGTCCTATGGAACTCCAAGAAGGGCAAATCGTGTATAAGAAATGTTTCCGTTTATCTAACGCCGCTAAACACTTCTCGGCAAAGCTAGCTCCTAGGTACGAGAAGTGTGTCATCTATAAGAAACTTGGACCGCTGGTATACACTTTAAAATCCCTCGAAGGGAAAAAATTGGGTGATTTCCACATCAAGGACTTAGTTCGACCCGGTGATGCCGCGCCGTCTTCATGAGGTGGTTCCTTTGTAGCTTACTTACTTATATTTTTGTATACTGTTCTTATAGTGCAGTTAAACTGAGCGAAGCCTAGTGTTTGTTTATCCCTCACTTGTTTTCCTCAGGTCACAAAGTATAACTAACTTAATTCAGACATGTGAGTCTGCCTCTATTTTAATTCAGACATGTGAGTCTGCCTTTTATTTCTATTCAGACATGTGAAGTCTGCCTTTATTACTACATGAGTCTAGTTGCGTACGAACTGACCGTAGTCTTGGTTGTATATGGCCTGACAAGTCATCAAACCCTTAAGTCAAAATCACTATGGTGATATCCTCACTATTTATTATAGGAGTTCAGGTTGTGTATCACGCCCTCCTTATGTCATAGTAGGTTTATTTTCCATAAAAGAATTGAACTCTTTGGAGTCAATTCTACAGGAAGCTTTGAGTAGTTCATTGAAAGGTTACTGAATAACTAAACTTTGTTTTTTTAGTCTCCAAACAATACTCTAGGTGCTTGAGAAATCACTAATATATGGTGCATTGCCGGCCCTAATTCTCGGGTAGTCGTTAATAAAGTAAACTCCTGTTACCCGACGTAATTTTAGAAATAGTAATTATTATGTTAAGATAGTGTAAGGTTTTACCGCGAATCTTACCTTAACCATTCATAGAAATAGTGGTTAGTTGTAACAATAGTCCGTAGATGTACTCATGGAGGCTTTTAGATAAGCTTTCATGTAGTTTATTTCGTTTAAATATTAGGATTACCTTGTGTTTAAATATAGTCGTTTAAACCTTAGAGTAAAACTTCGTGTAAGGATTCGGTTAAACTTTTGTTTAATTTCTCGGTTAAGCATACATAGGTTAGTGCGCGCATAGTTCATAAGTATAGAGGATCGATCGATAGGTATACAATATAATACTCTACTACTCTTTAAGCATTCATTGAGTTGATTAACTCGTTCTTTTTAAACTTTGTATCTTAAGTTTCTGTTCTTGTACAGGTCCGTAGAGACTCGTCTTTAGTAAGCACTACTGTCCATTCAGGACACAACATTAATTCTTCTTATGGTGCTGACGAGCACCATTCTTTAATATTTTGTTCTTTGCATGACTTCCATATTTTGGATCCAGTACCTAAAAAAAAAATTTTTTTTTTGTATGAATAAAAAAAAAAAAAATTTTTTTTTTACCCAACTCGAGATGTACTGTAACACTTCTTAGGTAGTGTACTGGGCGAATATCGGCAAGAAAGGCTTTGTTGATATACGCCGAGAATTCAACTTTTTGTCGTCATCGTATTACCTTTAAGTACGGCGAATTTCCCAGTTGTCATAGTTGTACATCATGTCTTTTGGCATCATGATGCAGGAGAAAGACACTCAAAACACTTTCACTTCATATTGGATGATAAATAACACTTTTATTCACATATAAACATTAACATTCATGTGTAATGTTATGAAATGTCGGTCTCGTCCGAAAGCGTTTCGTTCCATTTCTCATAGCTGTCAAAGGTGACACTTGTCTTTTTATTTCTAGTAGTGGGACTATGTTTGGGTTGATAGTATAGCTATTTCTAAACCTACAGGTCGCAGGTTATTTGGTTTTCTATTAGTTCTAAATTTAAGTTATCGAAATGAGATGCAATTCCTATTTTTATTTGTCGATGGTACCTTGGTTGCATTAACGAAACGTCGCATTGCTTTGTCGATGAGCGTTTAAAGGAAGTTCCGTTTTAGGCCAATGAGTAAAGAAATTAAGAGGAGAGGCCCTATTCTACTATAGATACTTTGTGTTATACAAATGTATATGAAAACGACATAGAAACCTAAAAATATATTTTACCTCATTCTTTCTAATAGCCGGTCATCAAAGATGAAAGAGATAACACGACGTTTAGTTGTTCTTAATTCCGGTACTGTTTGACATTATTACCACATGTTTGTTTCCGGCTGCCAGCCGCCATCTTAACCGCCAGACGTCAAACCCGTTGTTTGTAGTAGGTGGGCTGTCAAGTGGACAACAACTTTGTGGTTTTAATATTGGTATTCGTTGATAAAATCAGTTTTAGCGTTTGATTTTGTGGTGTGGACATCAAGTGATGCAATCGCAATATGCCTATGTGTTCAATAAAACAGTGTGGTGCGCGAAAATCGAAAAATCGACCAAATTTGACTCTTCACAGGTTAGTAACTGTTTTTCATCAACAAAGTACCATTAAGTTATAGTTTTGCATAGTTCTTATGGTTTTCAAGACTTGTTTGATGTCTCTAACAATAATATATACATATATTTTATATTTTCCTTGTATTTTCATGTTTTAAATCATATAGTAAATTTGACAATCAGGCGTAAGGATGTGCCGATGTCGATAGTCGGCTTCGCCTAGTAAAAGCTACTTTAGTACTAATGTGTCTGTTTACAACTTTACAGTGTTCCAAAAAATGAAGTTTTGCGTCGAAAATGGCTTAATGCTATTGGCCTGGAGAACATAAATCCGCGACATAAAGAACTGTATATATCTGTTCCCTACATTTCGAGGAATCTCATTTTAACAGAACTTTAGACGTGGTGAGATTGCGTGAGAATGCCATACCGACGGTGTTTAATATGGTAAATATATATACTCAGAATCTTAAACTAATGAGTAACTCCTTAGTTCATACAATTTTAAGAGTAATTTCAATTTATGACATTCATGTCTTATTTTTTTTATCTGGGGTGTTATAAAATTTCATTTGTTGTCTTTGATTAAATGTCTATTCTTTTTACAGCCATCAACATCTAAACATATGATATACACACAAAAGGAAAATTTGGATCCGTCACCAAAAATGGTAATTTTTTTTGTTATTTTTTTAAATCTGAATGAAATATCCTAGTTCAGGCAACTTGAAGAACTTATAATAGAATATTTATAACTTCTATTCAGATCATCTTCATTTTCAGCCGCCAAATACAGAACCGGTTCCAGTATTATGTGTGTATCCGGTAAATGTTCCAGAAGAACAAGTTACTGCAATGAGTCACCAAGAAAAAAAATTGGCCCTAACTTATGAAACGGTATAATTTTCATAAAACACATGCATTATTTTATTTCATTTTATAGTCTTTATACATAGTGAAAATTAATATTGTAGATTACTCAAGTTTATATATTTTTTAATTTATTTCAGCTGCCAACTTCAAAAAATGTGCCTGTTTTGTGTGAAACTCTCAATATTCAAGGAAAGATGGATCCAAGGAAATATTTGTTGCCGGCTTATGACATGGTACAGATTTGTTCTGTACAGGCGACGCTGTACTTCCGGTTCAGACGACCGGTACATTGTGACGACTTCCTTGCGGAATCGTTTTTTCAACGCTGTTGAGCTCCAGCAACAGCTTCGAGCAGCTCGCAGAACGTCGGTGAGCGTCTCCACGATCAGACGAAGACTACGGGAGAGGAACTTGATGCCCCGCAGGGCCGCTACGGGCCCCCAGTTGACTGCGCAGCACCGGAATGCCAGAAGAGGATTTCGCACTAGCCATGAGAATTGGACGTTCACCCAATGGAGGAATGTCCTCTTTTCTGACGAGACGAGAGTGTGCCTTTACACCAACGATAGACGCAGAAGGGTTTACAGGAGGCAGGGGGAGCGGTATACAGAAGCCTGCACCGTAGAAACCGTCAGCTACGGGGGGGGATCCTGTATGTTACATACATTTATTATGATTTCTATATGCTTTTTCAATTAACAATTATTCGTTATAATCATTGTACATATTTCCAATGGAAAATAATTATAATTGGTGATTATATACATTATGAATAAATTGAATATACGTTTTATAAATTGAATATTGTATTGAACAAAATATAATAAACAAGAATATTTTCTTACACATTTTTAATATTCCGCAATGAATAAATTATGTAAAAAGTGTTGTTTTTTTGTAAACCCTGCTAAAGTTACTGCTACTATACCATCTTACCTTTCAACATAAACGGGATAAGAGGTATATACGAATGATGGTCCCTATGACATTTCCTTGAATTCTTTTTTGGTTAGAATTAATTTAAAAAAAAATTGAATAAATACGTTTTTTACTGTATTTCTTTACTTGAATGTTACATTTCTAAATACTTAAATTAATATGCTAAACTTCCTAATGATGGTTCCTATGACAGTGACAGCTCATTTTATTTTAATATATCAATAATGTTAAAAATATGTTAAAAACATATTCAATTATTTTTTTAAATAAGCCCAGCCAACAGACTTGATGGGGACCATCATCGTCATGCCAGAGGAAGTGTTATCATAAAATAACACTTCCACAATCTATCCTGTAAAAGACGGTGCAGTACGACCCGTACAGACCGACTGCAACCCGCCTATAATTTATATGGGAACTGCACGCTGACTGCACAGTGTCCATACAAATTACAGTCGGTTTGCAGTCCGTATGTAGGTACCGGCACTTAGAAGGATTCTATCCAACCCAATATGGTGATTAACACTTAATTTAATCCCCGTTGTTACTAGACTCCGATTTTGATATCAAAATTTGCGCTGCCATACATTTATTTATTTTATTTAATTCGAATTCGAAATCTCTATCTGCCTTGCATATCCGAGTGATAGAGAGGCAGATAACATCGATATCGATATTTTTTAAGACGAGTAATGCAACCCTACCGGAAGGACGCCATTTTGTCCGACAAAATACTTTAGGTAGGCACGCTCAATTCGTAGGTACTTCTAGTCCATAGATTTATAGGTCAGTGTTTTAGGCACGTAACACTACGATTCATGTCAAAACATTGGGTTGTGTTTATTAATCTTTTCGCTCAGTGTAGCTGGAAAAAGTTAATGATGTCGTTGTTTTCTTATAAATACGGCGTAGCTTCCGTTTATATAGTTTTTGGTGAAAGACCATGAAATTATAATTGTTCATTGGTCGCTGTTCTGGTAGCTGCCCACTTCCAGTGTTTCGGTGATTCGGAACGGAGAATGAGTTTGTTTTTTTTTGAGGTTTGAAGGTGCCCTTGCCTCGGTCATTCCAAATTTTGCTAACCATGTGAAGACTACGTTTTTACATTTCTCGGTTAAAGATTCATCGCTTCGGGGTAAGTGTTTATACTAGTAAAAGGTCTGAGTGCTTACTGTCGTTATGGTGCTAATTCGTGTTTCGTTTTTGTTCCAGCGAGAGCCCAGCCTTGCATAATTTAGCTTCAAATATGGACTAGGTACCCTAGTCTAGAACTTTCTAGGGAATCTTTATTCACTACTCAGGTGAGTGTCATGAATTTCACGTAAACTCTTTTACTTACTATCGTTGATCGATTTTTGTTGTTCAATGTGTGATTTACGTTCATTTCAGTTTCACATGTCGGTTCGTTGGCTTCCCACAACCGTTTACACTGTCTTTCTTTGAAAAAAAACCCACCGTGCGTGGTAAGCATACTTTGATTTTAATTTCAATTTGGAACGTAGGTCCTCAAATACCAACTTTTGACTAATGGAGACAATTTATTGTCCTAGGGTTTTTTTTTTTTTTTTCTTTTATCAGTAAGTTTCAACGCTTCTGCTTGAACTAAGCGCTTATACACGGGTGCCGGTGATGTGTACCAGCCCACCTGATCTGCGCTGCGGGCACAGCTCCTGGTAGGACACTGCCGCCCCTGAATGGAAACTTGCAGAGCGAGGCGCTGTCCTGGGTGTGCATGATGGAGGTTTGAGACATCTCACCGGTCCGGTAAATTTATTCATGTTATTATTAAGGTGACAGCACCCCTTAAGCAACTCGAGTAACCCGTTATTCTAAGTTTAATGCCTAAGTAGTTTTACTGGTATCAAGACTGTAACTTAACTTTAAAACTAGAACACATTGTGTGGGACTACTGTCTTAGTGATGTAGCCTGATACTACCATATACTCTATATTTAATAAACTCTCTTGTTGAAAGTATATTGGCCTTTTCAATTATTTAGCTAATCCTCAAGTTTGTTGGTGGTTCCATCTGGCGCTCATTATTTACAAATTGTTGATGAGACTCACCACTCTGGTCATAGCCAAACACACGACCCTAAATCCATTTCTCATGCCGGCCGCAGACCAACTTTAAAGGCAATAATATTCCACTGACAAATATTACACTTTTTCATAAAGCAAGACTACGCGATAACGATAAGCTGTAAAAATAGATAATGCTGCACGATTTAAGCTTTTAAATAAACCGTAAGTGAATGAATCGTCTTATAATTATTAATCGTATGGCGGTTTCACACTGGTAAATATATGTATTCGTATTGATGTCGCTGATAGAGTTCCAGTGTGCGCTGCGAGGTTCAGAAGGAACAGTGCAGCTGCCGAGTTTGTTGTCTTATAATTATAATAACAGCATACTATAGATGTATATAATTATAACGCTATCTCCGGAAAGAGTACCTAGCTAAACCTATTATTTGCAGTTATACCTACCTATGTACGAGTACCAATCTTATCCTACTATTGCTCAGTAGGTATGCGGTGTTGTGTTGCTGGTGACATGTAAGGTCGCCAGAGCTCCCGAGGCTGTGTTGTTTCCGGCTTGTGTTATGGCCGGGTTGATTCTTGCTAACAACGCGCAACGGAACGAATCCTCAAATCGATAAAGGGTCGGCACAGCGTCAGTGATGATTCTGGAATCGCATCAGGCAGACCGTATGCCTACAAACTAAAATTTCTAAAGCTATCTCTTTCGGCATATCGTCAAACAATACTATTAAACCCAGTAACAGTAAGGGTCCTTTTGCGTACAGAACCCAAAGAAGACAAAATGAGAACTTCCTCGGATAAATGGTTCTGGATATTGCCCCCTACATCCAAACTTACAAAGCACAACCACAACCTCACAATCTCACAGACTTTTCCTCTGTATTATATTACTTCAGATAAAAATACTTGATCCAAATTTTGACGCTGAAGTGTATTTAATATCTCTTTGCAATCCAAAAATGAGAGTGGACCATAACAGCATCATCATCCTAGCGTTATTCCCGGTTGAACCCTAAAGGAGCTCGGGGTCCGCTTTGACATCTAATCCCAAGATTTGGCGTAGGCACTAGTTTTACGAAAGCTACTGCCACTGACCTTTCAAACCAGAGTTTCCTCACGATGTTTTCCTTCACCGAAAAGCTAACGGTAAATACTCCGTGATAAGTTCCGAGAAACTGATTGGTACGGGCCGGGATTCGAACCTACGACCGCCGCTTGACAGCCACATGCCTTAACCACTAGGCAACAGCATTAAAAATAATAATTTATGAGTACCTACTACTTTCTAAGCTAGAGCAATATTTACTCCCATTCTGCTAACATACTTCGACTCGGTTCTATAAAGATGCGTTAAACCCACAGATTAATATAAGGAGATCGGATATGCCGGCCAATTTGTATTGAGTACGCCTGTCGCAAGTTTTACCCACACAAAGCACAATTAATTGACAAGACAAAGCACGCACACTTCTAAAGCACACACACTTGTATACCTACGCTTTTATTGGACAATACACGCGCATCATATCAGGCATTTTGGGAAGAAACGTAAATAATATTCTCTGTGATCAGCACGCGTGCACACTCGGTAACAACGGACGGTGAACTAGCGGCAGAGTATGCCCATTGAGCTAACAACTGCGACGCGGCCGCCGGCGGCTTGTGCTCTATGCTCTGAGGTTAAACCATATTTCTCAGTACATCATCAGTTACCCAGTACTCACTGCAACATTATGCTGAGTCTAACCCCTTTTTTAGCATCACACGTTGTTATGCCTTGTTGTTTTTAGGGTTCCGTACTTAAATTGTAAAACGGGACCCTATTACTAAGATTTCGCTGTCCGTCTGTCTGTCACCAGGCTGTATCTCAAGAACCGTGATAGCTAGAGAGTTGAAATTTTCACAGATTATGTATTTCTGTTGCCGCTATAACAACAAATACTAAAAATAAAATAAAATATTTCAACAAACGTGATTTTATTGCCGTTTTTATAGATAATGGTACGGAACCCTTCATGCGCGAGTCCAACTCGCACTTGGCCGGTTTTTAAAGTTTGATTAATACACTGCGTGTATAAAATGTGATGTATGATTGATGCTCGCCCGCAGGTTTGCACGGTGTAACGAATCAGTTAAATTGACGCTCTTTAGAGCTTACTGTCAGACATTCTACACATGCAGCCTGTGGGTGAGGTTTACACAAAGGGCCTGTAATGCGTTACGCATACAATATAATAACATCTTGAGGATGCTGTTGCGGCTGCCGAAATACTGCAGTGCATCTGGCATGTTCGCGGGAGCGCGACTCGATGACTTTTTTGCCATTAGGAGAAAAAGAGTCGCCTCCATGCTAAGGCGAGTGCGCAGCAGCAGCAACGGTCTTCTCGGGGCGTTGGCTGAAAGACTCGACTGCCCGATGATGAAGTTTTGGGTTGAGGTGGCTATAGGGAGAGTTAAGTAGCCTTGGTGTTCTCTTCACTCTCTCAATAGCCAACTCTCGTTAGAAAACCTAAGAATTTTATGTATTTTTTAAAGCTTTTATTTTCTTACTTTATTTTATTTTTTGTTCCCAAGACTAACATAACACGTAAGATTTTACTAACAAAACTATGGATCTGTATGGTCTGAAATAAATGTTTTTTTAATTTTATTTATTTATTTATTTATTAAGCTTTTCCATGTCTACGAAAATTAGGTTAAACGGGCTTTATAAAACAGGGGCTTAATATATGTAGATATTATAGATTAGTACGTACCTATTTTTAGCAGCCAATCTTAAGCTGGCGTGGGTTGTGGGTCTTGAAATCATCTTTCGTGTTGTACGGTTCATCTACTTTCTTAAGTAGGTACCTCGACTACGCGATAAGCTATAATAATACACTATGCTGCAAGAATAAACAGTAAGTGAATCAACCAGCTATATGTAGGTATACAATACACAAATACCTACAATATATATAATTATAACCAGCACATTTGAAGCAGGAGCAGCCCAACTGGAGTAGTGCCTTCACCTTACAGAAGACCGTAGTCATAATAACGCCACTACTTGCTCTGTCGGTTAGGTATGTGGTGTTGTGTTCCTGGTGGTGAGTAAGGTCGCAAGAACTCCCGAAGATGTGTCGTGATGAGAGTGAGGGACCCGTGATCATCTCTAGCTATCACCACAACGAATCCTCAAATCAATAAAGGGTCGGCCACACGCTTTTCATTATTCTGGAATCACATCAGGCAGACCGTATGCCTGTTTTCCACCCACTTAGTATAAAAGAATACTTCCAAAGCTATCTCTCTCGGCATATCATCAAACGATACAACCCAGTAACAGAACAGACGGACGGAGCCTGAGTAGTTGAAGGATCCTAGGTACAGAGTACAGAACCAGAAAAAGACAAAATAATAACTTACTCCTCGGATAAATGGTGCCGCATAATACTCCCTAGCTCCCTACATACAAACTTACAACCTTACAAAGCTAATACAATCTCACAGACTTTTCCTCTTTATTATATTTCTACAGATAAAAATACTTGACCCATATCAAATTTCAGTAATTCGGTACATTTTTTGACTTTACTGATCGAAATAAGGTCTAACGGGCTTTATAAAACCCGAGCTTAATGGAAGTAGATATTATATATACCTATTTGTAGAAGTCAATCTTAGGCTGGCGTTGGTTGTGGGTATTGTACACGTCTTTCGTGTTTCAGGGTCCACCAAGTTTCGTTAGTAGGTAGGGTACCTCAAAAACCACATGAAAAAAAATAAAATAAAATTGGTAAACACGATAAAAGAATACCTAAGGATACGTACCCCCGAACACACAAATGAATGACGTGAATGTGTGGAAACACATTCACATAAACGAAAATGATACGCATACGGAGGGTTCCGTACTTCAGAAGAAACAGGTGCCAAGAGTTCAAATGATACAGCCCTGTAACAGATGGACGGACGGACATACAGGAGCCTTAGGATCAATTTCAGCCAAGGTACTTAGATGGAGATTTGACACCATATACTGACATCAAAATCTCAAAAACTTCTGTTCAAATTAAATTGCCCTATTGGATGTCATAAGGTCATAAATGTCGTCATCATCATCATATCAGCCGAAAAAAGTACGTTGCTGGGGATGCCTATACCTACCTACCTACCCCAAAAATGCCACAGTTACCGGTCCTGCGCCAGGCGAGCGCATTTGCCTACCAGGTCATCAGTCCACCTTCTTGAGGTACTTGGTCACCACTCGAGAAACTTTCCGCACCAACGGCCATCGGTTCTACGTTCAATCAAGGCCCCAAAAATACCATGGAATCACCATCATCCTCCTAGCATTTACCACTAACCGTCAGGCAAGAGATAATTTGAAATTATAATTTGTTTCTGGATCTCTACCATTGGCCTGACGGTCGCATCAAATATGTTTTCAAAGGAAAAGCTTCGTCGCCAACCATGACAAACAGGGTGGTACCCGTAATTATTGAATTCGGCAAAGATCGACCAGGTATTTTAAGTATTATTATTTAATTTCTGTCCTTTAGGAATAGCTCTTAAGAGCTATTCGCAAAAAAGCTGCCATATCGCTATTCCGGCCTTAAGATCCAACATCCACGTAGATAAATTTGTAATGTGCGTCAACCAAGGTCAATTAAACTATGGAAAATGATTTTTTTGTGATTAAAGTATACAGAACCACTATTTACTGGTGCTTCGATACAAAAATGCTTGCCATCTAATGCTCCAATGCAATTTGGGAAACGCCACAGCCTTTCAAATTCATCTGCAATTTTCCTCCACGTCTCTTCATTTGGCTGTGGCCACCACCTCTTTCATTAAACAAAATATTGCTCGACAAGTTTCGTTAACAATTTTACAAACGGTAGAATGACCAATTCGAAAATTGAGCCAGAGTGTTTTGAATGAATCCCCTGTAGTCAGGAATCTGCAAATAAATTTTACCTTAATTTATAATTTACAAATGGATTTTAATTTTAAATAGATATGATTGGGTAGCATTATTTATTTAATTTGTTTTTCTCCTCAAGCGTCAACTCCGAGCGATTGACTGTTGTTACCTACAGTTACCAAACACTTATAAATACATATTATTTAGACATTCAAGTAACAATAACGCACACATTTATGTTTACACAAAATATATACGCATTGCTGCACAGCATAAAATATAGGATCTGCCCACCTGATTGTACACAAACACAGACACCGTAGCGTATGGATACTTGCGACTTCACTAGTACCTATAACAAGCATGTTCTCAACCCTTCATTCAGACCTCTGATTACGCGTAGTTTCTACGAATCACGGCGTCAAGATATATTTGTGGGTGAACGTTGAGGAAGTTGAGCTTAAAACAAGTTACAGAATAGCGGGGCTGGAGAAAAATGCAGGTAATTCACAACTCACCCACACTCTCATAGCGCATACCTACTTAGATTTTATTGAATTTGCATTTTGCTTACCTTAAACAAAGAGCTAGTCGATGTTCGGAGGATATCGGTTTCTGGAACCTAGTAATTTTCTTTTCCAAACAGTGTTTAACTTTTTCATGGATAGAATCTTGTGTCACGTGAAAATAATCATAAAATTTGTCATCATAGGTCCAAAGATCTTTACACAACATTTTGAACTCTCCTCTTGCTCCACGGGAACGCCAAAGTCGATGCACGCCAAATTGTTTTGAAGAACATAGTATCTTCTTCTTCGACATTTTATTTAGCTTTGTTTATCGTATTTTATCGTATAAATGAGAGAACTTATGCAAGTATGTTGCAGTGCTGGAATAAATTACAATGACAATGACTCAGTGACAATGACAGACTTTCTTTGACATTAGAACGACGGAAACGGCCCGGTCGCTGCCCGCTGTGATTGACACCCAACGCTCGGAATCGGCCCGGACGTGGCACGGCGACCGAGCCTCGGTGTCGGCCCGGCCCCGGCCCGGTGCGAGCTCGGTGACATAACGTTTGCACAATGTCCCGGCCCGGTGTCGGCTCGGCGTCGGCCCGGAAACGGCCCGGAAACGGCCCGGTGGTGAAAGGTGTATCAAAATAAGCTCGGCGACGGCTCGGTAAGTTTACGGCCCGGGCCGGAACCGGCCCGGTCTAGCGTGAATCATCCTTTAGTGGTGCGTCATACGTCATGTTACGAGATGTAGCGGGCGGCAGCGGCGCGCGCGGACCTTCCTCATTGCACGGCGGAGGCAGTGCGACTGTGAGCGGCTCCCCGCCACTTGCGGGGGCGAGCAAGAAACCAGTCCGAGAGCCTCACGCCTGGAGGCCACACAGTCGGCGTCGTTAGTCGCGTGTACATGCTCTCGGGCATGCCAATAACAAAGGCTGCGTGCCTATCCGTTTTTATGTTGCGTTTTTCGACAACATAGTCATTTGACTCTTCTACTTTGCAGAGAAATTTACGTATTTGGTCGGTTGTCGCTTCCGGCTTAAACAGCCATGCCTGAATGTATTTCAACCGCTCGACCGATTGAAGTTCGATGTCTGCGTTCCCAGTTCCGATAATTATGGCGGACTGTCTGGATTTTCGGTTATTACTTTTCTTCAGTCCCGCAACATCCCATCTATCTATGTATTATACTTACGGCATTCACGAGTAGATATGCAGGTCCCGTTGTCAGCTCGACGGCTGTTAAACCTGCACTTGCATTGCGGAGGAGGACAGGTCTTGGGCCGAGGACAGGAGGCAATCTTCTCGTTCTTGGGACAATAATCTGATGAACAGTCAGCAGGGCAGTAGTCCTTCGTTTCTCCGAGGCCGCAAGCTGTGAGGATCATTATATATTGGTAAATTTACTAGCTAAAACCAATTTACATAATAAAATATTGGGGAACTATCTCACAGAAACCTACACGACACATAAGTCTCAAACTACACAAAGTTTGAACTATGGATACTAGATTATACATAGAGTACTTATGCAGATAAATAGATATGTGAACACATATAAAACGTCCTTCGTGCTTATGATACAAATAAATCCCTCTACCGGGATTTGAACCCAGGACGACCGGCAGGCTAGGGGCCGGCCAGGCCAGGGTCTCCTCCGGCTTCTATCGCCCTCTCCCGGCGTAGAGGTCCTTTGGTCGGGTCGGGAAGCGTGTGGTGTCACCCTGTTGGGCTGCTGCGCCTGGGCGGGAGGGGGGCTTTGCCTCAGTAGTGAGGACAGCTGCAGCTGTTGCCGAGGGGCGTCCTGGTGAAATGTTCGCGATCCCATGACGCCCCTTCTACACGGCAGAGAGGGCATACCTTGATGGTAGACGGTCGGGGGTTCCCGGTAGCCCGTCATACCGATCCTAGTTCCTCGGCTAAGCGTATGCGTAAAAGCATTTCCCCAAGTAAAAAAAAAAAATAAGTGTCTCCTCCGGCTAGGCCAAAGTAGTCGTTAAATCATCGTGGGTTCGACTGGTTTTTGAACCAGTTATTGTGTCCAGAAGTTATGACCGTGACATCATGACCAGGTTATCACAGTTGAATCTCTGAAATTCCCACAAATCCATGACCCATTATAAATTCTAGAATGTTCTCACGTAACTCACGTTTGTTGCACTGATCATGCGGCACACAAACGTTGTTCTCGTCCCTCGCTGTCCCGGGGCTGCACAAGCACTGTCCGTCACTCTTGTCCGTCTGTTGCCCGTCCGTGTCCGAGCCGAGAGACGCGCAAGTCACGTCGGCTTGACCGCGGGTCGAGTAGTACTCGTTTTGACCACCGCATTTGGCTGGAAGAGTAGGATAGATGTGTTCTCATTCATAAGCGTCAAATTTGAAGTTTAGTCGGCGTGGCCTGCGGTGGCGGTCAATAGTAAATTTGACAGGTCTTGACAAGTTTACTATTGACCGCCGCGGCCAAGCCACTCCATCTATGGTCAGTATTGGAGTGGCCGCCATTTTGAACTTTCTTACTAAAGGTCCGATTGCATTCATTTGTGTTTGTAAGAAAGAGAAAAGGTTTGTGTTATTATTATGTAAATTTAGATATTTTAATAGGAGTAGGAAATTATTAAGGCACTAAATTCTGGAAGTGTGAAGAGGAAAGTCACTTACTGCAATCGCCTTCAGTCACACACTCCCCTCCAGGGTTCCTGTAATACCCCTCTTTGCAGACACATAAGTCCTCACATTCATCTGTATCTATCTGCAAGCAGTACACTTGTATGTCCTTATTTGCGCAGGTTTTTTGTGGCGGACAGTTAGGCACACAACGCTTCTCCTCGTTCGGTTTGTTGCATTCTGTAAAAGTAATCTTCTTTAGTACCTCTAAAGTACCTACTAAAGAAGTTTGGTTCTATACCTATGTAGGTATACAACCAAACCCAAAGTTCCGCGTGACGTCACATTATGGTACACTTTTAGCATAAGGTGACGTAACGCGGAACTTTAAACGGGCTATAATAAAAAATACGTATCCAATATTTCTTGATAATCTAACTGACGGACTAAATAGAACTATATTTTTATTACCCAGGAAAGTACTCAATCTTTCAGGTTAACCGCACACTTACTGCCTCGGCTCGCCGTCGCCGGCTGGCTTTCTCGCCGCTGCGCTGCTGAGCCGAAGCTGTTTACATAAGCCAGCCACCCACGCTAGGTTATACACACGTTCAGGTATAAAAATAAAATAAAAAATTGGTTAAAAAAACCGGCCTAGTGCGAGTCGGACTCGCGCACGAAGGGTTCCGTACCATTATCAATAAAAATATTAATTTTATTTTGTTTTTAGTATTTGTTGTTATAGCGGCAACAGAAATACATAATCTGTGAAATTTTCAACTCTCTAGCTATCACGGTTCTTGAGATACAGCCTGGTGACATACAGACGGGAGGACGGATGGACGGACAGCGAAGTCTTAGTTATAGGGTCCCGTTTTACTCTTTGAGTACGGAACCCTTAAAAAAGATTTATTGTCGCAAAAAAAACACAAAATCGAACACTGATGTAGGATGTCATACACACGTTCAGTTATGCCTGCACAAATGAACTGTGCAGGCATAACCATCGGTTATAAATTAATAAAATAAAAATAAAAATCGTTTATTTCAGACCAGATACGATCCATAGAAAGTTAGTTAGTAAGTACAAAAAATATAAAATAACAATAACTAAATTATAACTATGTTAGTACGTTATTTAACAAAATTTATTATTTATTTGGCCTTCCCAATAACCACCTGCGACCAGTACATGGTAAGCGGACAGTTGAGACGCTCTGCCAGCTCCTTCAGAAGGCTGTTGTTGCTGCCTCGCACTCGCCTTAAAAGTGAGGCTATTCTTTTTCGCCTTATGGCAAAAAAAGTCGTCAGTATGCGCCTCCGCAAACATACCCGACGCACTACAGTGCTTTGGCAGCCTCAACAGCATTCGCAAGGTGTTGTTGTACTGGACGCGTATTGTGTTATAGGCCCTTTGTGTATAACTCACCCACAGACTGCAGTTGTTCGTGTAAAACGTTTGACAATATGCTTTAAATAGTGTCAGCTTTACTTGCATGTTACACCGTGCAAATCTGCGTTATAACCTAGCGTGGGTGGCCAGCTTTAGTTAGGTTGGGTTGACGCCGGAATCGCCGGATGGACGACATGGTGACGGCGTGTCGGAACCGGTCGGGAGGCGGGACAAGAGGCGATGAGTGTGCCTTAACCTTTAACCTATCATAGTATTTTTCACAATCGTGTTATAATAGAGAGCTTTTTAGTCGAGTACTAAGCCTAAGTAAGGTACGAGATTAAAAAGCTTGATTATAACACTATTGTGAACAATACTTTTTGTAAAAGTTCATTAAAATTAATTTTCTACGAGTCAACTGAACTAATTAAACAAACTCGATACTGTTGAAACGAAGTGCAGCCTTAGCTCGTACGCTCGTTGATATCTTAAAAGACATGAACGAGCGTACGACATCAACGAGTAAACTCAATAATCAAAGCGATTCCATTGGTCCAATTCATTACAGTTCGGTACGTGATTGGTCGAATTTATTTTAGTTCTATTTTCAAATTTTTTTCGGTTGTCTGGAGCGTATCGAAACAGTTATTTCGATTGTTTCGACAGTAACATGGACTACAACTATGAAAAGAGTGACCTTGCAGTATTCTCTATGAAATCTTTATACACAGATTTTAATCGACGAGTACAAAAAGTTGTTTTCGACCAGTATTTTCGGTTTGGGACGAAAGGGGGTGGTGCTAATTCTAGCCCGACGCCACACGGAGTGATATTTCATAATAGAAATATTGAATTTGACTGTTATTGGAATCAACTTTTTACGAAGACATCAAAAACGCTCTGATAATGAAAAAATGACGTCACGATGTTCTATGGTCAAACGGCGTCCATAAGGTACTTGATCTTTAAGGTAGGTACATATATTATTTTAAAAAAAACATTGGTTTTAAATAATTTGGAACGTGATGTTCCCAAGTACCTATACGTATCGTAACTTTTGATCATTGGGTAATGTAAGAATAATTTATGTTTACTGTTGTCAACTGCCTTATTGTATTAAAAATCGCGACACGCGAAAAGATATCGCTTAACAAACAAAAGACAATAGTTCTACCTCACAACTGTTTCAACAATTGCTGTTAGTAACAGGGGTGTTATTCGCTACGCGTTAATGCAGCTACGGGGCCTGTACCTACTCTTAATAACTACGCATCGCGGTGTCAAGATATAATTGTGTGTGAGCGTTGAGGTGAGCTTAAAACAAGTTATAGAATAGGGGGGCTGCACACATGTTTGCTAAGAGTTACAGGTGAAAAACTTAAGTAAGTAAGTATAAAGGTACACGTTGGAACCCGACAGCAGACGACGTGTCGCAGCGACACTACCGGTTTCTATGTATTTCTATGAAGGCGACGCCTGCCGACGTGTCGCTAGCTACGACAAGTGTTTCATAGAAATACATAGAAACCAGTCGTGTCGCAGCGACACGACCGGTTTCTATGTATTTCTATGAAGGCGACGCCTGCCGACGTGTCGCTAGCTACGACAAGTGTTTCATAGAAATACATAGAAACCAGTCGTGTCGCAGCGACACGACCGGTTTCTATGTATTTCTATGAAGGCGACGCCTGCCGACGTGTCGCTAGCTACGACAAGTGTTTCATAGAAATACATAGAAACCAGTCGTGTCGCAGCGACACGACCGGTTTCTATGTATTTCTATGAAGGCGACGCCTGCCGACGTGTCGCTAGCTACGACAAGTGTTTCATAGAAATACATAGAAACCAGTCGTGTCGCAGCGACACGTCGTCTGCTGCTGCTGTCTGCGGTCGGGTATTAACTTATACCGTTACTAGCGACCCGCCCCGGCTTCGCACGGGTGTAATCATCATATCAGCCGAAAGACGTCCACTGCTGGACATAGATCTCCCCCAAAGAGTGCCACAATGGCCGGTCCTGCGCCACCCGCATCCAGCGGACTCCCGCGACCTTTACCAGGTCATCAGTCCACCTTGTGGGGGGCCTACCCACGCCGCGCCTTCCGGTACGTGGTCGCCACTCGAGAACCTTTCCGCCCCAACGGCCATCGGTTCTACGTGCAATGTGACGGGACGGGTGTAATGCTGATACTAAATATAATTACATGTATTATACATATAAACCTTCCTCTTGAATCACTCTTATCTACTTATATATTTAAAAAAAACCGTATCAAAATCCGTTGCTTAGTTTTAAAGATCTAAGCATAGGGATATATTAGCTCCATATGCTGTCCTCTTTGCCCGCGCATGAAGTTGTGACATTAAATTAAAAAAAAATATTTTGTTAAAAGTAGGTCCTACAATCGCGAAATGAAAAGGGGATCGTTGTTCCCTTTTTCCTGAAAATTTTATTTTTTTCTTAAGAGTTCGATTTTCAATTTTACATTTCCGATGGAGGGTTTAATTAATTTTCAAATGAGGGGATCGATATTTTAATTTCGAGCGCTCGACAGTTTCACTCGAAAATTAATGTCAAAAATAATAAAATTCTATTTTGAAATAGCAATGAAAAATTTAAGAATATAATTTATAATTTAAGTGTATTTTTGTTAAATATATATATATTTTTTTATTAAGTATTTATTTATTTAATTATATCGGTAGAAAGTAAATGCCCTTTTGACACTACAATCGTAGGTAAGGTAAACGTCCGACCGTCCGAGTGCTCGACACTGTACTACCTACCTAGTAATATGGCCGGGCACTTTATGTCAAAGCAATATGGGTTAAATTCGAACTAAGAGGATCTTTCTTCATTCCAATTTAAGCCATGTCACTTTGACATAGAGTGCCCATGCCATAGTGTCGAGCACTCGAACGTTTACCTTAAGTATTTACTTTTCGAGCGCTCGAAAGTCAAAAATCGGCCCCTGTCATAACTACCTTGCATTTGGTCCATCGTTTGTCAAATTAAAACGACAGGTAGTTTGGGTCATTTGCTATCATTTCCGGCATTCGTATTTTTTTAATATATTTTTTAATACATTTTGTAAAATTCTAGTTCTCTTCAACTTGAATTAAAAAAAAAGCGGCCATGTGCGAGTCGGACTCGCACGTGAAGGGTTCCGTAAAATAAATTGCGGTTTACGATTTATGACGTATTAAAAAAAACTACTTACTAGATCTCGTTCAAACCAATTTTCGGTGGAAGTTTGCATGGTAATGTACATCATATATTTTTTTTAGTTTTATTATTCTCTTATTTTAGAAGTTACGGGGGGGGGGGGACACATTTTACCACTTTGGAAGTGTCTCTCGCGCAAACTATTCAGTTGAGAAAACAATGATACTAGAAACCTCAATATCATTTTTGAAGACCTATCCATAGATCCCCCCCCACACGGGCCACACGTATGGGTTTGATGATTTTTTTTTTGAGTTTCAGTTCTGAGTACGGAGAACCCCCAAAACTTAATGTTTTTTTTTCGATTTTTGTGTGAAAATCTTAATGCGGTACACAGAATGCATATACTTACCAAGTTTCAACAGTGCATAGCTCTTCTAGTTTCGGAAAAAAGTGGCTGTGGCCTGTGACATACGGACGGACAGACAGACATGACGAATCTATAAGGGTTCCGTTTTTTGCCATTTGGCTACGGAACCTTAAAAAGGATGTGGTAGAGCCTACTTTTTTTTTTATTGCAATATTTAATGTTGTACGTCTCTATCAAAGTCAAAGTTATTTGCAAGTAACGTAAACTTATGACTTGACCATCAAAAAAAATCTGATTGCAAAATTTTCGTCTTGGAGTAATTTGATCTGCATTTAAATAAAATAAATATACATCAAGTTCTTAAAATTCTTTAATAAAGTTCTCTAGTCTAGTTCTATATATCCTCTTTCTAATGATGTGCAAAAATGCCAAAAAAACCTTTATGCTTTATACCGGAACTTTATTTATTTGGCAATTCTGTGTAGCTCCCGCACTAGGATCGTAATCGGCATGCGATAATAGTACATTACTTACCTAGGGCGGTTAAACAAAGAATGTCTCAGATCGCAGGTATTTGACGCCCGAGCCGAAGGCAAGGGCGATAAATATGCGCTCTGAGGCTTTCTTTATTACCGCCCGTGGTGAGTACAACATTTTACGTCTCTATCTGGCCATGAAGTGGGGTTTTCCGCACGCATAGCGTGCAGTAATTCCTACTTTATGGCCAGGTATGACGTAAAAAACATATTCTAAGTACGAGTAGTAGGCAAACCTGACTTGCAGATAGACTACAACCTTTGCGACGCACGCGTAGCATCTGGTAGGTACTTACGTGAAAAATTAATCGATTATTAAATTAAACTGTCATTTTCCCATACCTAACCTATCTACCTAACTTACTTAACTTAAAGTTCATCCTACTAGCGTTATTATTCCCGGTTGTGCCCCTAAAGGAGCCCGGGGTCCGCTTTGACACCTAAATAATTCCAAGTTTTGGCATAGGCACTAGTTTTTACGAAAGCGACTGCCATCTGACCTTCCAACCCAGAGGGAAAATTAGACCTTATTGGGATTAGACCGGTTTCCTCACGATGTTTCCCTTCACCGAAAAGCCAACGGTAAATATTCCGTACATAAGTTCCGAAAAACTCATTGGTACGAGCCGGGATTCGAACCCACGACCGCCGCTTGACAGCCGCATGCCTGAACCACTAGGCTATCGTAGCTTAACTTAAAGTATAAGTAAAAAAACTAACCTGAAGCTGCTGCTATTCCCAGCGTGATAAAAACAAAAACACACACTACTCTAACCATGTTGCTAGTCGGCTCGCCAAGATATGTCTGCGCAAAGTGTCTGTTTTCCTGCTTAATGCGAGTTTTATCGCCTCACGTTGTTGATTCGTCACAATAAGCTAATTAAATACTAACGCTTGTTTAAACCTCGTCTCTACATTTGTACTTTGGGTAGGACATGAGAAACAAAAAATCTGCCGGCATTTTTTACAATGGCAACCCGAACGTTTGTATTGGAACTTGGGATTTGGGTGTCAAACATCATAGTTCAAAATATAAACATGAAAATAAATCAGCCCTTGTAATGGTAATTTTGATCACATGTAAAATTGCAATAATAATGACTAGTATTAAGAAATCGCAACTGAAATAATTGTCTAAGTATAGTTTAAATTTTGAACTACTTACTGTATTGCAGTGCCCTTACAGGGTTGTGTTGAGACATACCAATATGTAGCTATAAGATCTTTTGTACACACAAGGCAATGATTAAATGAATATGAAATTCAAACTAAGTAAACCAAACTTTTCGAAATATTACGTCATGATATTTTATGTCCTCTGTAAAGGACAAAAGTAAGTAAGAATCCGAAAATATGTTGAAATGTACAACTCGTCGGAAATATGTGCGAACCTGGCTTGAGCATACTATAAAGCTGCAATACGACTGATTTCTCCTGATAGAATTGATCTCCGGGAAGGAAACATGGTGGGGGTGAGATTTTGATGGGGTCTTAATAGAGGCCGGCAAGGTGACCACCAGAAAAATCTGACAGCTTGGGATTTGGCGAAGCGAGGTTCGCAGATATTTCCGACGAGTTGTATGTAATTTAGTTAAAGGTACTGTACTCTGTGTAGGGCATAGGACAATATGCTTATTTATGTTTGTATGTGTTTTTGTTTTTAAAAATAGTTTACATATACATTCCTAAATGATTCTTGAGAGATAATTCTGACTATTCTTTCATGTATTTTTCACCAGTTATGACAGAAAACTGCTTCTGCCGAGTAGGTACCTATACTACACCTAGGTCGTTACTTGACTTTGCAAAGCTGTGTAAAGAGTTATTTAGACTTAAAACTTATTGAAAATGTTAGTATAGCCAGGATTCGAATACATTATATCGACTCTACTTGAATAAACACAAGTTATGTTTAATAAGTTGTTAAAAAGAGGTGGCGAGGTAAAATAGGTAGGTAATAGGTAAGTATCATAAAAATATACATATTAAAATAAAATTTGATGCATTTCATCTCAGAATCATTGCAGGGTGGCAATTCGGCAAAAAGATTGCGCAAATTTAGAAAATGCTGAGACTTAGGTTAGGTGTATCTAGCTTATGTTCTTCACAAAGGACAATGGCATGCAAGCACGGCCGTAGACAGTGGCGACACGCGACCGAACTATATTGCTGTACTACTGTCTTATTAAAAGTATTAGAACGCTTAAGCCCCTGCTAGACGGTCACCAACGCGCCCCTCCGACCGGCGACCTTGGTCCGCACCGACCGTGTAGACAGTCATTTGGAGCTAAATTTCATACTACAGCGGTCGGTGCCGACCAACGCCGCCCGGTCGGAGGGGCGCGTTGGTGACCGTCTAGCAGGGGCTTTAGAAAGAGACGGACAGTCTATGTCACCGCGTCACAGCTCGCGGACCCGGATCGTCCTGTGATAGCATAGTCCAGGCAATGAACTGACAATTTGTATGGAAAAAATTACAAATTTGGAAATAATTTATAATAGCAGATTTTTTCTTTGTAATGGATACATTATCAATATCAATTAGTTACCTAGCGACAAAATCCAACAAAATTTCAGACATCAAAAAAATGATAACTTAACCAAGCTTCTGAAAAGTCAGAAAAAATATGAATAAATGGTTTTATCTTTATTTTGGTTCATTTACATTTGCTTTATAATATTCAGGATAAATAATAAAAAAAAAACAATTCATGTTTTATTTAAATCTATATAAATACTTCCGGATGGAAAGTTTGTTGGATTCTTGAATAAAGCATCTTAGAATAATGTTTTAAAATGATGTAAAGAAAAAAAAAGCTATTATAAATTAATGTTTTTCAAAACCGTATTTTGCCTAGAGTAGCAGTGCTGATCTCATAGGATCTCACATAACATAAAGCCCCTGCTAGACGGTCGCCAACACGCCCCTCCAACCGGGCGACCTTGATCGGCACCGACCATGTAGACAATTGTTTGGAGCAAAATTTCATACTACAGCGGTCGGTGCCGACCAAGGTCGCTCGGTCGGAGTGGCGTGTTGGCGACCGTCTAACTGGGGCTTAAATAAAGAAATGGAACTGTTTTCATGTCTTTATTTAGCCTTAATATTTTTGTTCTGTAGTGTGAACTTTATTTGAATATACTGTTTTCTATTCTACTTATTCGATTTTATTAAAGTGTACGGCCCAGCCAAAATTCCCAATCATTTTTTTCGCATTACTTATGAAAAACAGCGTGTACCTAGGTACTTTAAACGGTAAGTAGTGATAAGTAAGTAGGTGAGTAAGATATAAATTCGTCATTATATAAACTTCATCGCCGGTTCTGAAATGAAACGAAGTTGTTGTGGCAAATATATTTAGGTATTACTATAAATGCAGCAGCTTTTCTTACTAATGTTACAACTTCAACTTCAAATCATTTATTTGTGAACAATAGGTATGCACATAATGTAATTATGCTAGATGGTAGGTACATATAAATTAGTCCAGCTATGTTCTGCCCCAAGGCTTACAAAGATCTTATGACTAAACATGTTCATTATAGCAGATTAACCTAAAAATAAAAAATTATATATGTTACTGAATTATGTTACTGACTATATCCTCTACTATCTTGTTTACTAGGTGTCTCTTAAGTATTCTTGCACTGAGTAGTAGGCTTTTTTAGCCAGAAATTCTTTGTTAGCCTATTAAATGTTAATTAGGACGTACATGATAAACTGATAAGCGACCAAAGAGGTAGGTACCTAAGACCACTAGCCACCACCTACTACTACACCGACTATAGCCACCTATACACTACCACTTTTTGCATGGCTACAACTACAAACCCGATACAGTATCGTATCGATACAGCCCCGCTATTCTGTAACTTGTTTTAAGTTCACCCAGCGCTCACCCACAAAATATATCTTGACGCCGCGATTCGCGATAACTAAACGTAGGTAGAGGTCTAGTTTCGTTAGGCGCGACGTGTGGGGTGAGGCGCAGAAAGCCTACCGCGAACGGCATTCGAAGTTTTCCCTCTCTGTTGCACTTACGTACGAACTCGTAAGTATGACAGAGAGGGAAAACTTCGAATGCCGTTCGCGGTAGGCCCTCCTGCGGCGCTACCACGAACTTCGAATCTCGAACTTCGTATATCTCCGTCTCTATCGCACTTATGGTTTATGGTACGCGAGCGACCGAAACGGAGATATACGAAGTTCGAGATTCGAAGTTCGTGGTAGCGCCGCAGTTTCGTTAGGCGAGAGATGGCGTGACGTGTGGAGTGAGACGAAAGAATAACAGCCCAGCCCCAAAATAGACCTCAGTCAGAAATGTCAGAATAGTAAATACAAAAACAAGTTTAAGTTATATTTTGACGTTTTTATATTTCTGCACATAGTATCTTCTCAGCCGTCTGTTGTTTGGTGTTGCAGTTATGACGTCTGTATAATGGCGGCCTTTTTCGCGCGAATACCTTTATGTAGGTACCTACGTTCACAACAATTATTTATTTGCATAAAGCGATATTATTTTGAGGAAGTAATAATACCAGTTGACTATCGAATCTATACGAACATTTTAAAATATATTAAATGAAATTGTGGAATAGCCTATTATATGAATAAGTACCAGTGGCGGTGCGTGAGAATTTTCACTGGGCATAAAAAGGGCTGTCTTTGATAATTTATGAGTTTCGTAATAATTCGTCGGGTGACAAGCAAAACTCACTAAGTAACATATACTTACTTAAATCAAAGGTTGTATCTCGATATCGACTACGTGCCGAGATACGAGGTTTTGAAGAGCAGTGACAGTTTTGGTAGTGACTTTTGCTTGTCACCCGACGATTATTGTGGGCGACAGAATGTAGTTTGTGAAATGTAGGACCTACGGGTCACGAAGAGAAAGGGTGTTGTATAGTATGTGAACGATAAGGCCTACGGGTCACGAAGAGAAAGGACGTGTAACTATAATTCCTTCACATAAGGACGGCAATTGTGCCCAGATTAAGCTCCTAAAGCAAACGGCTCATATAAGAAGCGCGTGATTTATTTAGGACCTAAGTACAATAGGTACAGACGAAGAAAATAGCTTAAAGTAAAGATAAAGGTACCAGGTACCTCCAGTAATTATTTCATAAAGATCGATAGGGGGAGAGCCCCTGATAAATGAGGGAGAGATAGCCAAATTATTTGTAAAGAAACCAACTTGAGACTATATCCAGATCTAGTCCGTCAACAAGGGACATCGGTAACTAGAGTTACATAAAATGTGAAATAAAAATGTACACAACGTATGCATAGAGATTATTGCTTATTATGGTGCAATAATGGTCAAGGTTCAGGTTGATTTCTATGATTGGCTAAAAAGACGGGAGCAAAAGTCAAACTTATGCTACCACGTTAATGTAAATGTGAAAATTGACGGTCTCACCCGGCCATAGCTTCGTAACCAGATGAGGTACGAAAGCAATTGAGGTATCGTTAGGAAGGTACGGTAAATGCCCTTACGTATGTATAATCACTTTTGATAATTAATGTTAATTAAAGCCACTAGGGCCTGGCAAAGCCATTTCATGTTACCAAAGTTGATAATTTTACGTAAATATCGACTTTCCCAATTTAAACGGGAAAAGCAGGAAAACTAGTAGATATTGTAATGTATAGCTCAGAAATAGTTCTTTTGAAGGAAAATATGTAAAAACCCTTAAGGTTTCCCTGAAAACCAGGAAAACGTAAAAAACTAGCTTTTCCATAGTAAAAGTGGGCGAGGTCTTCAAAATTATATCCCCACCACTTTTAATGCCTTAGGGGTATAAAAGAGGCTATAATCGCCGGATAGAATTGTGTTCGCTCAGCCCCACCAGTGGGAGCTCCTAGGAAGAAGAAGAAAGGAAGATGTAGGGAAATTGTGATAGGAAGTAGGAAATTGTGATAGGGAAAGTTTAACCAGTAGTTTGTGTCTCATTATTTTATTATACCGTTTCATTTATTTTTCGCCAAGTATTATTTTATCGTCACCCACACCCCATCCTTCAACAGTGCAGCTCAGTCTGCGGGATTAGTGCTCCCCTAGAGCACCTGCGCTATCAGAGCGCGTTACGGCCGTTTAAAAACACGCTGAGCGGTTCAACCGCCGCGGTTCACCCGCCGCGGTTGAAACGCGCGGTTCGCCCGCCGCGGTTTTTAAACGCCCCTTGTTAGGTGACTGTGAGGTCGCGAAGGTCAAACCCAGGCCTGTCGCACATCGACCACGTCGGCGCCACGCGTCGTCCACAATTATATAGCATGAAATTTTAGGCAAGGCGGCTTGTATGGGCGCTCCGCCACTGATAAGTACTGAGAGAGTATATAATAGAGAATTTCAGCTACAGTAGTTTTAATGTGTGCAATCGTCAATAGGGATACAAGCGCCCCCCGCGTCCCGCGCATACCCCTCGTCGCAGTAACACATCTCGTTACACCTTATGTTCCTTATAGGGCAGTCTTTCTGACTCTGTTCGTGTAACGTGGCACAAACGTTGTCGCAGGCGCCGCCGCAGGAGAAGTATTCGTGACGGCCGGGACAGAGTTCTGGAACAAATAAAGTTTACTATAGTTAAATTATTCTTATATCCAACACTTGACAGGTGCCATCCCAGCGGCGCTACCACGAACTTCGAATGTCGAACTTCGTATATCTCCGTCTCTATCGCACTTATGGTTTATGGTACTTGAGCGACAGAGACGGAGATATACGAAGTTCGAGACTCGAAGTTCGTGGTAGCGCCGCAGTACAATTTATGTCATCATATGTCATTGACGTTTATTGTCAAAGATAAATAAATTATTTATCTTTGTTTATTGTATTGGGATGACACCTGTCAAATGTTAGATATAAGAATAATTTAACTATAACACATTAACGCTACACTTGTAAACGATAACTTGCGGAAAATCGTATTACATGATTTATTTATATCACAATATACAATTTCACTTAAAACTTATTACCTACACTTAATCCACTTTAGGAATTTATATTGCGATCGTCAGTTATTTAACCTTATCCATTAAATTAAATTTTAAATTGTAATAACACATATTTTAAACGGAAATTATGTACATAGTGTTCGTTTTATTTTTCAAAACGTCCAAGTTCGATTCCCGAGCTGAGTACAAGTTTAAAAAAATATATATTAATTCAGTTTTTCTTGTTACTAAAATTTAAGACCACCTGTATGCCAACATGAAAGCAATAAAGTTATTCTTATTCTAAATATCTTCGTATGTCTTATACTTTCAGACTTTCCCGTACTGAGGGGTAATCATAACCACGTAACGTTCCGAACGCGCGTCGGTACAATTTAACTGTCAATTTTCCACAAACACAACAACAAAGTGACATTTAGACCTACCCGACGTTCGTACAATGCGTTACGTGATCGACCTGCTGCCCGATCTATATATGAATACCCACCCTGTATAAATAAGTAAGTATGTATCCGACTTCATGGTCTAAGGATAGTGGATCTAGTCTAAACGTACCTTTACGACACTGCTCCTTCTCCACACATCCTCCTTTCCCTCGCAAATATCCAGGCTTGCATACACAGCCTTTAACACAGTGCTTCGGGTCCATTTTGACGCACGGCACTGGTTTGCCGAGCTGACTGCAGTTACGAGCGTCACACCCGCCGTTAACGCAAGGAGAGAATACTTCATTGTCACTGCATTGTATGACTGGGAAGGAATGAGATAAGAATTAGGTAAGCGTAGGTATTGGCTAGGGAATACAATTTTCGTACGTCTTGTATAATTTTCGTACGAGATCTAGCGAGATTGTTCTTCCCGTTGATACACATGCATGACAAAAGTTTCATGGCTGACAAATTAAACCATTTATTTGATTACAGTTTTGTTACTTTTAATCAAGTACTTACTTACCTATATTAAAACCTGATGGTTAAGTAAATAATATTCAAAAATATGTATTTTGAAATAAATCGGATATTAATAAACAACTATGCAGCATTTATTTTTATTTCACATTTTTATCACACAATCATTAAAAATAATTCATAGGATTTGTAATGTATAAAGTACGTATTCATTGAAAAACGCCTAATCTCGCAAGATATCAAAATTTAGGAGACCTCGCGAGACCACAAAGCTCTGAAATCTCGCAAGATTGCATTCCCCTAAGTACTATTGATACTATGTATTGGCACTGAACATCTAATTGTATGTAAGTGTTCTGCCCGTGGTTCTGCCTACCCGTGTTGGGAAGACAAGCGTGTATTTATGAAGGTATGTATGATTATGATTATGGAATATGGTAACTTACCTTCCTTACACTGATCCTTTTTAACACATTCCCCGCTCTCGTCCCTCAAATACTCATCCTTGCACACGCAGCCTTCTCGGCAGAACTTAGGGTCGAGTCTGACGCAGGCTACGGGTTGGCCCAGCTGGGAGCAGTTCTGAGCTACACAGCCGGTTTGTATGCAGAATGTGTATTGTTCGAGTTCGCCGCATTGCAGCACTGAAAAAAACAAATTACAATCGTTTGTTTCTTTTTACAAGCTTTCTATTAACTTGCAGTGTATTGTATGTAATGGACCTAGATCACAATAGATCAGCGATGGTCACAGTGATACACTGTGACATTTGACAGCCCGGAAGCCACTACCAGGAATGTATGGACCTAGGTATGTTTGTTCGGGTGGAATCTTGCAACTCTATTTTGAAGCAGCTATATCTGTAATCGATTGAGCTGAAATTTTGGGTAAAGGTATAGTTTGGATGACAATTCAATATTATGGTACCATCGAGCTGATCTGATGATGGAGACAGAAGGTGGTGAAGTTGAGTTTGGGCTCGTTAGAATCGTCTCAATGAATAGTTGATGACGGCAACGACGGTAAACAGTAAACGTAAAGCAAAGCAATAAAAGTTTGTACGAAAAAAAAAATATTACAGATTTTATTTTTATTTTATCTGTATTGCACAAAAGAACTTATGGTAGAAAAGGCGGACTTTATGTTAAAAAGCATGAAATTCTCTACCAATCAACCTTAAGGCAAAGCAAAGCAGATAAATCTACAAAAAAAAAGTATCTACATCAGTGTTCGATTTTGTGATTTTGTGTTTTTTTTTGTGTTTTTTTGCGACAATAAATCTTTTTTTATTTATTTTATTTTTTATTTATTTTATTTCAATTGTGAGGTCCCTTCAATTATGGTTTTCGTGTAAGTAAGTAGGTAGTTAGGTACCTACCTAATAAATGTCCATTACATAAGAGGAACTTTTAAAGTTAGACCTATTGAAGACTAGCTAGCAGAAACACGACTGCGATGATATGGCCACGTCATGAGGAGACCAGCGGACCACATGACCAGAAAAATTCTCGAGCTTGAGTCAGCGCCGAAGAAACGTGGGAGACCCCGACTCACATGGATAAATACCGAGGATGGCGAGGATAACGACCTTAAGAGAAATTATATTTCCCCAAAGACGACCCAGAACCGCCAGCTCTGGAGGAAAATGATTAGGAGAGCCGACCCCAATTAAAAATGGGAAGAAGGCCGGTAGAAGAAGAAGAGAAAGTAGGTACCTACCTAATTCGTGCCATGGTACCTTCTCCTGGGTCACTTATTCAAAATATTGACTATAAATTCACAGAATATGTTCTATGCGAAGTGTACTTACTTTACTTACCCGTTTTTTTCGCTCTTGAGTGTATGTTATTTTGCCTTCTTACTTATGGGACAGAACTAGTAACAAATTGACTGATTCAATGTAATTAACTACTTATACAATTAAGTACCTATTAGGTACCTAGTTGTATAAAGATCAAAACTTTGAACTGGTGTGCGATTTAAATTTTTTCTTTGTGCTTTCATATTTGTATCAATAGGTAGCTACAGTAAAATGTGTTCAACACAAATGTGATTACAAAATAGGCGCATTTATGACGTCAAGTTGCGGAAACCCAGCCCGCGTACAACCTATATGTGGTTACAAACAAAATCCACATTCAATTATGAACCATAAAAATGTTTCAAAGTACATAATAAGTAGGTATTACTTACCTGTTTTTTCAGTTGAATCCACCGGACTAGCACCACAAAAACTTAATCCAATGATAGATAACAAAACCCAACCTTCCATAATGCGCGATATACAGAATCTTACTGTCGTACTGTCAATTATTATTGACCCTTATCCTCTAAGCTAAGTTTTACTATAAAACATAGTCAACAAAAACAAACTTAATTGCGTGTTCAATAGACCGTATGACGTAGGAATAAAGTTGTTTTTCAATTACGTCGGCTTCTGCATAACTAAGTAGTTCTGGGTATGCCCCTACACCGACCATGCGAGAGAAGTCCCGAGGTCGATTACGCAAACAACGTAACATCAAAGTTTATTCGACTTTCAACCTTAACAGTTAGCCGTTACAGTTTGTCATTCACTGTTGTTAAAAGTTGAATCATAAGGCAGTCCGATTTTCAACCTTAACGGCTTTTATTACAGTTTAAAACGAAAGTTATTCACAGCGGAGCTACCACGAGCTTCGAATCACGAACTTCGTATGTCTCCGTCTCTATCGCACTTATAGTTTATGGTACTCGAGCGACAGAGACGGAGATATACGAAGTTCGAGATTCGAAGTTCGTGGTAGCGCCGCTGTCTAAGTTTAATCTTGAGGCAGTCCGATTTTCAACCTTAAAATGCTTACTCAGCACAACAACTGTGAATAACTTTTGTTATAAACTTATAACAAAAGTTATTCACAGTTGTTGAAACAATAATTAGGATTTAATGCGGGCCGTGCCTATAGGCTGGTTTCCACTTTGATTAGTGCGAGTCCATGGTATTAGCTTTTGTATGGACTCCATACAAAAGCTAATCACACTTGCAGCAAATGTGAACTCGCACTAATCACTAATCAAAGTGGAAACCAGCCCTATGGCGTTCTTTTCTTCTACCAAGTGTGATGTAGTCACCTGCAAAAATATTTGATGAACAAAGATCTCAAAAATGTCTGACACGCTCGTATATAATGGAAGAATACTAATGGTACAATGGTGGTCGGTAATGGTACCGGAAGGCGCGGCGTTGCGTTGGTAGGCCTCCCACAAGGTGGACTGATGACCTGGTAAAGGTCGCAGGAGTCCGGTCACTTTGGAACTCTTTGGGGGAGGCCTATGTCCAGTAGTGGACGTCTTTCGGCTGATATGATGATGATGATGATGAAGAAAAAAATAATTTTAACGGATACACACATTTATTACAGTATATTCACACTTTTTGTAATAATTTGCGTTATTTTGGCTGCTAAGGGTAATTCAATACGTGCGATACGTATAGTCACTTAAATAAGTATAATTACAGCTATTCAGTTAATTTATTTATCATTTATATGGTAATACTCTTTGTCCTGATCGGAAATAGCATTGGGAGCCCCAGACAATGGATCTTTTCCATCATGACTCTTAGGGAATGCTATGACATCTCGGATAGACTCTGTTTTACATACTATTGACACTAGTCTGTCTATGCCTAGGGCTATCCCTGCGTGCGGTGGACACCCGCTTTGTAAGGCATTTAAAAAGTGTCTCAATTTCTCCGCATCCATTCCCAAGATCTTTAACAATCTCTCTTGTAATCCCACATTGTGTACTCTAACAGAACCTCCACCAATCTCATTTCCATTCATAACTAAATCATATGCCAGTGAACGGACATTCAGTGGATCAGAGTCCAAGAGGTGTATGTCTTCGGGATGTGGCGAAGTGAAGGGATGGTGACATGTTTCTAAACCATGTTCTCCTTTTGTAAACAATGGGAAATCCACTACCCAAAGTACTTGCATACCTTCTTTAGTTTTCAGCAAGTTTTTGGACTTTAATAAAGATGCAATTACTTCCCGAATTTCTCCTAAACATAAGCAGGCATTTTCAAAATCCCCTGTTGAAATTATGGCTGAGTTTTGTTCGCCAATAATGTTTTTCAAGTTGCCTTCAAATTCTTTGCTGAATGTTTTATTAATGTTTTGGTCAAGGACAACTTTTACATTATATTTCTTAGATATTTGCCTTATTTGTTCTTTGGTTTTTGTTGTGATCTTTCCCAGTTCCACAGGGTATGGTAAAGCACAGGCAAAAAAGTTGATGTCATTTGATTTTTCTGGAAATAATTGTTTTATATTTTTAAATTTTAAATCATATTGCACATTGGGTTTATCTGTACCATAATTTTCTAATGCGTATTTATAAGTCAATCTCTTAAACGGTTTCAGTAAAAGCTTTGGAAATGCATCCACAAGCAATGATTCAATCATAGACAAGACTCCATCTAAATTAGTAAATGACATCTCTATGTCAAGCTGAGTGAACTCCGGTTGTCTGTCTGGACGAGTAGTTTCATCCCTATAGCATCTTGCTACTTGGAAGTACCGGTCAATGCCACCAGACATCAACATTTGTTTAAACTGCTGCGGACTCTGAACCAAAGAGTAAAACAAGCCTGCATGGCGTGTAGGAACTACAAACTCTCTTGCACCTCCGGGAGTCTGACAGAACAGAGTTGGCGTTTCCACTTCAATAAACCCATGCTGTTCAACGAGAAACCTCCTCATATTGTGCAGCATTTGTGACCTCATTCTTAAAATACTTTGCATTTCTGGAAACCGTAAATCAATGTAACGGTGCTGCATCCGCAACTGCTCCTTAGGTTTCTGATATTCTCTTAAATTAAACGGAAGGTTTTCGGCTCGATTTAATACTTCTAACCTCTCAATTACAACCTCAATTTCACCAGTCACCATATCAGAGTTGACTGCATTTTGTGGTCTCCGAGTCACCTTTCCACTAACATTGACTACAGATTCCAGCGGTATGTTTGTAAAGTCAATGTTTTCAGTTGCAACAGTACACTGCACGATTCCATAAGCGTCCCGGAGTAGAAGAAACTTTGACAGACGTAAGTACTGCACCCAACCACAGAGAGACACTTTATCACCTGTATTACTAGGTCTTAGTTCACCACATGTGTGAGTTCTATAAGTAAATGAACTAAAGTTTTCAGTGGAACTGTCTACTATGCTATACTGGTCTGGTAATGGCAGAGTCCTTTGACTGGCTTGGCGAACATTTGAACTTGAAATCTTCCAAGACGATTGCAACGCTGAACGATGTAATCTAGTACAACTTGAGTTGATTACCGTCTGATCGCATACTGTAGAAATGTTAGGACAGATTTTCTTTAGTTGAATTAGGTTTCGTCTCCACATGTTTAATAACTTTGGTTACTGAGATTGGCAATGCGATGTTACTAGGCGACTTCCAATATGTATGCAATCCTTCAGTAGTTAGTAAATGTAAGTTCAATTAATTATTTTTCATAGCGCAATGTTTAGAGTATTTTGCTTTGCCCGGTCTATGTCATTGTCACTTGTCATTTTCGACTGACACTGTTAGTGTCCAGCAAAAAGCCACAACACGGAAAAAAAAAAAAAACTGTTAGTGTCACTCGAGTTCACTCAAATACCAGGAAAGAATTATACCCTAAGTAGTAGTGAAAATACTTGCGCCGTACTTCGAAACAAAAATTGATTAGGTAATATAATATATTATATCAAAGAAAACCGAATATTATCTTAATTGATTGTAATGATTATTTAGAGTGCAGTGATATCCATGTCATTGTGTTAGTATTTAAACGCACTTTCAAGCTATTTGAAACATTGTGTAATAAAGTTTAGAGAATAATGGGAAGGCAACTGTCAAACTGACAGTACCAATAATGGTACCTAAAAAAGCTCAATTTGTATGGCGGGAAATACTTTTTATGAATTTTTTGCTAAAATGACTTTGTGTCCCGAATTGCTCCGAAGTGGGAATCCACCGTTTTCCGAAACGGGCTAAAAATAAAAGGTTGTGGGAACTATACATGGTTTCCGTACCAACATAGTTAGGTACAGTCGATCTTCTGTCTCTCTCTCTCTCTCATCGTATGGAATCTAGAAGAGCGCCATCTACAATTAGCTTCTAGCGGCCTTCCCCATTTTTCAAAAACAATAATACTTAATTAAGTTAAAATTACAATTCAATATTTTTTTTCCTCTAATTACATTAAAAAGATTAAAATAGATTGCGTCCCCACATTCTCTCACCGTAGATAGCGGATATATCTATTCTACCTCTATGCCTCTCACAGACTGGCGCGGCCTGCACGGCTATCACAAGACGGCCGCGACATACTCTCTCTCTCTCTCTCTCTCTCTCGCGCTACCCGTCTCTCTCTTATTAGACCACTTAGAGAAGAGAGAGTGCGAGAGAGCTCGAGAGTATGTCGCGGCCGTCTTGTGATAGCCGTGCTGGCCGCGGCGGACAGTAGAAAGCATGTCATTAGCTGTCAAATTTACTAAGGTCCGCCGCCGCAGGCCGCGCTAGTGTGATATACGTAGTGTTTATATTCTCTTTGGTGTGATTGGCTTAAAGCCTGCAACAGCAGGCTACACTCGGAATAATTAAATATAGACACAAATATAAATAAGAAATGTCACATCTAAAAATAATAACTACTTAAACTAAGCCAATTTGTATACACTCTATAAACTCTATGCTCAAACGGAACTAAAAAAGTCAACCAACATCGAAACTGCAATGGCGGCTTCAGGAGACGCTACACGACGGAAACCGGCAGGCCTGCGGCGCTACCACGAACTTCGAATCTCGAACTTCATATATCTCCGTTTCGGTCGCTCGAGTACCATAAACCATAAGTGCGATAGAGACGGAGATACACGAAGTTCGAGATTCGAAGTTCGTGGTTATAGCTCTGTAGCGTGATTCGGCCCGTGTGGATACGAAATAAATGCGTTCGAATGATTAGCTATGCAAACCGAGAGTTGAAAGCCGTAGGGTAGAAGTAAAAAATCTTAACCTTATCTTGTATTGTGAACATGCAGTCAGAACTATATGCCAACTAAACTCGACGTGCTTCGTCAGTACGAATCGCGCTATAAAAATAACATGACTCAAACAGCGTCAAAATTAAAACTCCACACACGAACTTATAATAAATTACCGAATTATATCAATGATGAGTAAAATTGGAACTAATTCATAAAAACTTCAAAAACACGTTTAATAGAAGACTCGTTTTACAGTGTAGGTAAACTAATATGTTTGTAAATCTTCCGTAAGGTGTAAATATAACTAATAATAAATATAATAAGCTCTGAAAGCACATTATACCCTATTTGGTTAGGTATTTAGCTACATCTTTAGCGTTTTTCAAAGAAAGTGTACACTAGTTAAGGTAAAATTAAGAAACATTAACTTTTTCCGTTTAGTCACGAAAATTAGCTGTATAAATGTAAGTATGGCTAATTTTCTTGACTAAACGGAAAAAGTTAATGTTTATAACTTGTGTACACTTTATTTGAAAAATGCTATGTAAACAAAATGAACCACGTAACTTATCTTGGTCTTTCAGCCAACAAGACAATACCATAGATAGGTAAATATCCAACCGAATAGGGAATAGGATCAGCGGCGCTACCACGAACTTCGAATATCTCCGTCTCTATCGTACTTATGGTTTATGGTACTTGAGCGACAGAGACGGATATATACGAAGTTCAAGATTCAAAGTTCGTGGTAGCGCCGCAGCAACAAATCGCTGCCTAAATATTATAGGGTTCTACGTTACATTTGGACCTAGTATCACTGACAAAGTTGAAATCAACCTTATAATATTGGGGCAGCGTAATATTGCTACAAAATAATACACGTTTATCAGTTCAAAATATGTTTATTAAAGTAATCTGTTCTCCAGAACTTAACGTTAAATATATCACCACTTTTCTCTGATTATACTTTGGTATAATCACAAGAAAGTAGTGGAAGGCGGCTTTACATTAGTAAATAATGCCTATCTATGTAATTAAACAATAAATGAATCAACAGTCTTAAATCTAGGGTATTACTATAGTAATGTGTCTGAATGTTTTCAATAAGGTCAAGTAACATGGTTATCAATAGTCAAAGCCAGCATTCTAAATAATTACAACATTCAAAGCCAGATTTAAAATGGTCACATTTTTAACTAACTTTTTATAAAAATTTACAATGCTGGTTTTTTATCAAAAGAAAATCGAAAAACTGCTATTATGCGTCTGAATAAAGTCATCAAAAAAGATAATCGAAAAACTGCAATTATGCGTCTATATAAAAGTCATCAAGAACAATTGAGAGCTCTCAGTTAATCAACTATCAAGTCCAAACAAATATCTCGTCTTACTATCAACTAAACTTAAGTCAAACATACAACAATTACTAACACGTTTATATTTCATAGATTGCCGTGCATAAACGAAATCCCACCTTATTCGTATAGAATAAGATCGCAATTTCTACGCACAGGCACTCGTGTGAAATCGAACGCTAGCTCTGCAACAATCGAAATAAACTAACTTTGTTCATAGGAAAGTAAACCTTAACACTAAAATAAACTTAAGATCAAACATACAACAATTATTAACACGTTCATATTTCATAGATTGCCGTGCATAAACGAAATCTCACCTTATTCGTATAGAATAAGATCGCAATTTCTACGCACAGGCACTCCTGTGAAATCGAACGCTAACTCTGCAACAAGCGAAATTGTAACTTATAACATCAGAATAAGGTCACAATTTCTGCGCGGTTCAATTATAATAACTAACTTTGTTCATAGGAAAGTAAACCTTAAAACGCTAACATAAAGTACACGCTAACAATTAAATTCTCATATTGTCAAAGTACTGATACAGGTTAGGGATAGTCATGGGCGGTGTTCGGGCGAAGACGCTGTAGTCGTAGGGCAGGTTGTAGGCGGGCAGGGGGGGCAGCGGCGCCAGAGGGGGGTACAGCGGCGCGGGGGGGCGGGAGATGCTCACCTTCAGGGCCTGCAAGTTAATACTACATTACTTGCTATTCACCGTATGTTAATGGACTTACCTTAATGTTTTAACGATGCCATTCGAACCAGTTTTTGTAGAAAAACAAATGTTTGTGTGGAAGAAACTACATTTAAAGATCATCAATAACCAAAATATCGAGTTAAAGAAGGACCATGCTGACAGTAGCCGAAACACATCATACTGATTGGCAAACCCACACTGTTGCCGACAGATCGAACTGCTGGTAGTCTTAGCTCTATCGCATTTGCTTTTTCGAGCGACAGAGGGAGCAACACGAATGAAGTGCACTTCTTGCTATGTTTTCATACACTTGAAACATAATATATGAAAACATAGCATAGCACATCTCTGGTGGAAAAGCACCCTAAGGCGTAAACCAAACGGATAGCATACGGCGAGGGCGAGGCGCAGGCAGGCACAGGGCAGGCATAAGGCGCAGCGCGCTTCAACCTATTGTAAACCTTTAATAAAATGAAATAAGATCCATTGGTGAATTGAACCGCGGTGCCCGCACCGCGCGGCTTCTGTGTAATTTAAAATACGTCTCCTTAGTACATTTTGTATACGAATGTTTCGAAGCGGCATCGCGCCCGCGCCGCGTCCTCACCACGCCGTCTGTGTGGTTCACGCCTAAGTATCGACACAGCGCACAAGTTTATATGAGGACGATGCGACGACGCATGTAGTGTGGGGGGGGTGTTAAGTCGCAAGTCTTACCTTAATGCACTGTAACGCGGCCTCCGCCGCCTCGACCCTCGCCTGCGCCGCGCTGAGGCAGGCGCGCGTCACCAGCGGCCCCACGGGGCACGGAGCAGACAGCAGAGGCAGGCCCACGTGTGGCAGCTCCACGTGGCACACCCACATCACCGTGCCCGACATGTCCACAAACTGCTGGTAAGTGTAGCTTGGAGGGGCCCAGGAATATCTAAAAATACCAATCTTGTTAAATATCAAAAATGTTAACAAGTGAAATCAAAAGTTTTCGAAAAACCCAACTGCTTTTTTGCAAATATTATAACCCATGTCACTCCTACGATTAAGAGGAATCCAACGACACCTCACATGTCGAAATCCGTCAAACGGTTTAGGCTGCAGGGCGTGTCAAAGAATAAGACATACCCACATACATACACTCGAAAAACAACCCTCTCTCCTTCGACAGTCGGGTAAAAAGCAAAGTTTAAAGGTCGAAACGCACAGGCAATGGTGGCGGCACGGTGCGGAGGCGGTACTGGATGTAATGTTAGAGCTAATATGAAAAGGTCCGCACAGAATACCGCACTGCGCCGCGTCCCGCCGCGGTATTCCAAGGGGACCCTTTCATATTAGCGCGAACATTACAACCGGTACCGCCTCCGCACCGCGCCGCGACCGCTGTCTGTGCGTTTCGACTTTTAATATGGTACCGAAGAGGATGTAAACAGAAGAGGCAGACAATTTAAAAGATGTGAGGCCGAGATCATAGAAATGGCGGCAAGACGTGGACCAGAGTGGTCACAGAGAGGGAGGAGTGGAGAAAACTGGGGAAGGCCTTTGCCAGCAGGCACACAGAAATGTAAAATAATTGTGGTTACTCTAGTGTTAAGTACCTATTAAGTGTAAATTTCTGAAAAGAGGCTATAAATAAATAAAAGTTAAAAATAGAAAAAAAAAAGAGCGCTCTCAAGATTACGCAGATAAGTATAGTCAACCGTACAAACCAAAATGTTGTACCAAAAACAAATTGAACACAGTATTGGCAGTCGGTCTATGTACTTGAAACAATCTATTTTGGTCCTTTAGTAGACCCTTCAGGGAGATCAAATGTCCTAATCATAAGTGTCAAGTAGAGCATGTTATCATGCACAACTATTGGTAGAGAAACAAATCACAAGATGTTAAAAAAGCTCGCACAGCACAGTCTTATCATATGGACAATAAGACTTAATTTTGCTTGGCATTCACAAAAGATTTTCACTATTACTTGGACTTCGAATAAAATGGATTAAAGGCCAATAAAATACACACAATTAACAATCTTAACAGAAAGGTTTAAGATTCAATTTCAATTACAACTATACAGGCATAAAGATGAAGATTACTCACGTATTACACATAGCATCAAGTTTGGCTGGTGCCAGCATGTAGTTATCCTTCGGGGCAACGCTCCTGTAGCTCGAAGTCCCGTCCCCCGGCGACCCACAAACTGACTCCGCGGCACATCCAGAGCTTATCCCTTCATCCTCCTTTCCATTTTCATATTCCTTTTTGTCGAAGTGCTGTTTGTAAAGCAATAATGTTTGAGTCAAGTCCATGTTATGGTTAAACTTCGCATTGCCCTTATTAGATTTTTGAATACGGTAAAGTTCTCTGTCAACGGGCTTAGCCCATTTTATCTCAATCGTACTGCCTTCTACCTCTGCTCTCTGTAGCTTAGCCATTGCTAGTTCGGCTTGCTCTCTTTCAAAGAAATGTATGAAAGCGTAGTCATACAATTTCTTTACGCGTTCCACCCTTGCATTGATGGTGGTTTCGAACAGATTCTGAATTACATCAGGCGTAGTACTGATTAGGAAATTACGTACGTATAGTACTTTTACCTGGAACGCAAAGCGGTACATAAGAAATGGCTGAGCGGCATAGCATACACAAAAGTTGATTGGCTATGTAACGAAAATTTGGAGTACAACATACTGAAGTGACTGTACAGAAAAATGGACCTTGGTGCTACTCGCACTAAGGTCCCTTTTAACAATTATAAATGTGAGACAATATGTTACTCGCGTCCGCAGGAGTTACCTACCACAAGGGTTATGCACGTGTCCCCTGGGTGGTACAGTAGACGGCAAACTTCGTGCGCAAATGAGGGGAAGTGGGGGGGCAGCTTGCACGTACAATTCGCCTTTGCGCAGGCAAGGTCATTTGCGCACGAAGTTTGCCGTCTACTGTACTAAAACTATTAAATGAGCGACACTTTCGGCGAAATAGGCGCTACTATAAAAATACCACATGGATATTCGCCTATTTTACAGATCGCCATACGATTAAATAAATTATGAGAGCTAGTAAATCAACCACACAATAACGGCTGAGCGGATAACGATGAAATGGACGTCATCTCACGGTCACAAGGATTAAAGTTGGTAGTTAAGTTTACGCGGCAGTCACGGTAAAAAGCTGGCAGAAAAAAAGCTCGCAGCCAGGTGGAAATTTAAATTTACACGCGTTACAGGTACTAAAAAGATTTTCATTACACAGCCAATAAATAAAAATTCGCCAACGCAAAAAAAGTACAAAAGATCTTACCTTCTTCATCAGCTCGTCGTCAATGTCAGGTTCCGGCTCCGCCCAATCCAGCAAAACGTCCTGGTCCCACAGCTTCACGCACCCGGGCACGAGGGCCCGCCGGGCCATCGCCGCAGCCCTATGCGACGAGAACTCCACGAACGCAAACCCCCTATTCTTCCTCCTATCGAAGCAGTTCTTGTACAGAATTACTTGAACTATACCGCTGACTTTCTTCGACAGCTCTTCGTACACTTCCTCTTTGGTTTTCGTTTGAGGAATGCCGCCGAAGAATAGGCGGCAGTTGTCGACGGATTTGACGACGCCGATGTGTCTGCCTGGCCGGATCTCGTAACCGTTCAGCTCTCTGATGGCGACAGCGGCGTCTTCTCTTCTCGTGTACGTGACGAAGGCATACCCTCGGTTAGAGCCGCTGAAGTCCATCATTAGACGCATTTCGTAGAGCTTGCCTAGTCTAGCGAATATCGGGACGAGCTCGTCCTCGAATATTTGACGAGGAAGCTTGCCGATGAAGACTTCGCAGCCTTTGGGGGGCGGCGGCCCGGTCCAATTCGGCGGAGGCCCGAATTTCCGTTGCCCATTTTCTTGCGCAATTTCGTATCCAGTTTTCTTGCACAGCTGCACTAGTTTCATAGTAATTTCTTCATTCTGGTCAACCATGGTTCTAATAATCAAATCTAAAACGGTTTTTATTTCAAAAGTTGTGGTTGTAAGCGCGCTTCGAAATCAACTGAGCTGAGCGTTAGCGGCGACTGCGGCGAGTGAATACGAAAAGGCGGTGCAACAAAGTGTCGGCTCCCTTTATAGTTCGCCGACAGGAGGCCGCCTGGGTGTGACGTCACGACGAATTGGCGGTTCGAATGATCGAATTCAAGTATTTTTTAACAATATTTCTGTAAAATTGGACACTAAAACACATTCAAACTATTAATATAAATACATTATAAGATATTACTATTTACATTCGGTATTATTAACAATATTCAAATCAAATTCGTAAATAAAGTAGTTTTTCGAAAGTAATGCAAAGCAAAATGGTGGTCGTATTTCCATTATTTCCAAAGACTTTAAAATTTAAATCTTCGTATTTTTACATGGTTTTCGAGTAGATACGAAACAAAAATTACAAATTTTATTGTTTGATGACATATTAGTCTAAATACGCATTTTGATCAACACAACAATTCAATATAAGTCAAATCATAGGTAGATAGATAATTATAAGTACGTGATACGTAAATATAAAATATAACATGAGTACCTAATATTTCTAATAGAATAGGCCTAGATAAATTGCGTCGATTTGTCTTGTTACAGTTTAATACCGATAATATCTATGAAATGGTAGGAGCAAGTTCATTTATCGGATAATAAAACATACAAAGCGAGATGTTTATTAATAGTCGAGTATTTAGTAAAATATTTATCTTAAATATTCTATTACATATATACCACATACCTTTATCTATATCCTACGTTCATTAGAAAAATTACTACGACAAGGTTACAGATAGTAATTACGAGAATGCTCACTAGATGGCGCTGCACGACTGTTTTTTTTTTAAACCTTTTTTGAAGGCTAGGCAGTGACTACACGACTCTAATGTATATTATTAAACCCGTATATGTAAAAGATGTGTGACAAACCAACCGTGTCAGTAGTAGAAGGCAGCCAAGGCGGGAAATTCGAAAAATGTAGGATTGTGTGGTGCACTAGTTTCTGGACTCGGCCAACCGTACACCATCGGTGGGAGCGAAATGCTGCTATCTGATCTCTCGCTCACACGTATGGCGTGTCTCTCATAAAATTTTGGCCTATAAATAAGCTCACGAAGAAGGAAAAATACCTGCGAGTATTATTACAATAATAGGCTACTGATTTTGCCCATATGAAATTGTACCAAATACCTACCTACTTACATGTTATATTCTGATGCATTACTTAGCTGTTTGCTAGTTTTTGCGTCAAAGAATGATCTCTAAAGCCCCTGCTAGACGGTCGCCAACACGTGCCTCCAACCGAGCGACCTTGGTCGGCACCGACCGCTGTACTATGAAATTTAGCTCCAAACTACTGTCTACACCTCAGAGCATAGAATACTAGAGAGAGGACAAACCGCCGGCGGCCGTGTCGCAGCTGTATGCTCAACGGGCATACACTGCCATACTGTGCACGCGTGCTGCGAGCAGAGAATATTACGTTTTTTCCCAAAATGCCTGATATGATGCGCGTTTATTGTCAAATAAGCGTGTAGGTATACAAGTGTGTGTGTTTTAGATGTGTGCGTGCTTTGTCTTGTCAATTACTTGGGCGTTGTGTGGGTTAATGTACTTGCGACAGGCTCACTCTATACAAATAGGCCGTCATGTCCGATCTCCTTATATTCATACATCTGTGGTTCTGCGCCTAAAGTGTCTGCTACAGGGTCGCCAACGCGCCCCTCCGACCGGGCGACCTTGGTCCGCACCGACCGTGTAGACCACAGATGTATGAATATAAGGAGATCGGACATGGCGGCCGATTTGTATAGAGTGAGCCTGTCGCAAGTACATTAACCCACACAACGCCCAAGTAATTGACAGGACAAAGCACGCACACATCTAAAACACACTGCACTCTTGTATTTGACAATAAACGCGCATCATATCAGGCATTTTGGGAAAAAACGTAATATTCTCTGCGATCAGCACGCGTGCACAGTATGGCGGTGTATGCCCATTGAGCATACAGCTGCGACACGGCCGCCGGCGGCTTGTCCTCTCTCTAGTATTCTATGCTCTGAGCGCAGAACAGACGGTGAAACGCAACTGCAACTTTTCGTTACTTTTGAGTAATGCTATAAGGAGACGCTGCACGAACGAAATCGGTAGGACTGTTTCGCACTGAGAAACGGGTCGAGATTTTGTTTGAGTGTGCGTGCGGCGACGTATAGATAGTATAGCGCACACATACAAGCCGCGCGCGGTGCGTTTGTACGAAGATAACATACTCGTACTTTGCCGTCTTTATACTATGGCCAAGCAGCGGCGCTACCACGAACTTCGAATTTCGTATATCTCCGTCTCTATCGCACTTATGGTTTATGGCATTCGAGCGACAGAGTCGGAGATATACGAAGTTCGTGGTAGCGCCGCAGGCTCACAGAAAATCTAGTATTGAGTGACCTTCATTTGGCTGGCCGCCGTGCTACAGACACGATGTCCACAAGGACCGAATCATGTGTCGGCCTGCATGCAGTCCTGCCGATATCGGCCCGTGTAGCGTCTCCTATAGACTCCTTTGAGATACCGGGTTTTAAAATGGTTGCGTCATGTGTGGTCTCTCAATGGAGTATACCAGAGGGCCTACCGCGAAAGGCATTCGAAGTTTCCCCTCTCTGACATACATACAGAGAGGGAAAACTTCGAATGCCATTCGCGGTAGGCCCTCAGGGGTAATCCGGAACCACATATCCGATTTTTAATTTCTGGACTTTTTGAATGGTTATATGTATGCAAGAAAGAAAGAAAGAAAGAAAAACGTTTGTTTAGCATCTCAAAGTTAGAGTATTAAGAATAAAATAATAATGCCTTTTTCGCCCGCGGGTTTCTCTGCGTGCAATTCGACTAATATAAATTACTAAAAAATAATTGTTATTCTTTATGGGTACATACCTACCTAAACTTTTTGAAAAGGTACAAAAATATCTCACTTTCATAAAATTGTTTAATTTCTCAACACACAACAACATTTCATATAAATAGTATGTATTTTACACTTGACATTTATACATACAAATTATCACATTGATTCAATACACAGATCTCAAAGCCCACCCATCAAATATACATGTGTGCTTATTTTCCTTACACAAATATCTAGGATACATTTTTTAATCTTAAAAATAGAATAACCTACTATAGACTCCTTGTCACAACACACAAGACATTAATGGCCCTTCATAGGCTACGGTATAGGCGGCAAGTTTGTTTGCTGCATTATGATTAAAAAAAAAACATAATAATGGACGGAGATTGGTCAGAATCTAGTCAATAATATTACTTTAAAAACCAAGTTTTAACCGACTTCAAATCAGTAGCCAAATTGCTTTAAGTTCCCTCGATTTCTTCAGCATCCCATCATCAGAACTGGATTTTGGTGACAACGGGACCAATCTGGAAGTATATGCTTTCAAACAAAAAAAAAACAAATCAGTGCATAAATTACCGAGTTATCGCGTACCTAACTAACACAAAAAATACCGTCGAATTGAGAACCTCCTCCTATTTTGAAGGCGGTTAAAAACAGGAACCTAACGTTATTAGACTGTATACAATTTTACCTTAAGAACTAAACTTAAACGAAGGCGAAAATACAAAAATTAAAGCTAAAAAGGATTGTGGAATGTTCTATTTCACTTATGATTATTTGAGTTGGCAGAATCGTGTCAATGTATCCATTCAAAAAGGAACTCTACAGTCCAAGGCAGAAGGTTCCAATTTCAACGACAGTTTTAACAAGTCCGCCACATTAAGAGCCCGTTCACGTGCTCTCTAGCGCCACTGGTGAATAATTGAGATTATTTAAATTTAACTATTTAAATAATTTACTTTGAAAACAAAATTTTAACCGACTTCAAGTCAGTAGCCAAATTGCTTCAAGTTTGCCTATAAAATTTGAAGAGTTCCCTCGATTTCTCCAAGATCCCATCATCAGAACTGGATTTTGGTGACAACGGGACCAATCTGGAAGTATAAGCTTTCAAACAAAGAAATTTGAAAAAAATAAGTAAATAACATACAGACGAATTGAGAACCTCCTCCTTTTTTTAAAAGTCGGTTAAAAAGTAGGCCGCTACACACTGTATTTTGTATCAAAGTACCTTTGTGAATACATCATTATAGTTTTTATCTACACCGATATCATAAATCCTCTATAATGTGTTCGGAAACCATATATAATGACCACCATTACACAGAATAAGTAAAAGTACAAGACCATTATTGCAACCAGTAACGTAAAATCAGCGTTTTATCTGTGCCAGTGTTATTATAATGTATGAAAAATCATAATAACATCGATATCGATGTTATTATGGAAATTTAGTTGGTCATGATTTGAAATCTAGTCGGCCATGGCGGTGCAATGGCGGTTATTCTAATGGTTCCCGAACACATAATTGAGGATTTATAATATATTATGTGGGTAGATAAAGTAGTGTATGTAACTGTACATAATTAGGCATTAAAACACTCGTGTGATCCTATTATACAGTCCCATAAACTACTATTACGTTGCTGGATTCGTCGATCTATGTACTCAAAAGCAAAACGGCAGTTTTAACTTTGGACGCATAGGTCGACGAATCCAGCAACGTAATAAATAGTTTAATACTAAATACAGATACTTAAATACTAAATACAGTGTGTAGCGGCCTACTTTTTTAAATAACTATCGTTAAATTCAAATAATATCAATTATTTACCAGTGGCGCTAGTGAGCACGTGAACGGGCTCTTAAATAATCTCAACAATAAATAATAGAGTAAGTTAGGGAGTTAATGTTAAGGAGTTACAAGAAAAATCGTGCCGTTTTAATAGTAGTTTCACTAGATGGCGTTGTTATCATCATCATCATATCAGCCGAAAGACGTCCACTGCTGGACATAGGCCTCCCCCAAGGAGTGCCACAATGGCCGGTCCTGCGCCACCCGCATCCAGCGGACTCCCGCGACCTTTACCAGGTCATTAGCCTACCTTATGGGGGTTCTTGATGTTATGGTTCGGTTTTATTCCAGACCCAAAGCATGGGCACTGCCTTTAACCATACAAATATTATAAATGCAAAAGTGTGTCTGTCTGTCTGTCTGTTACCTCATCACGCTTAAACCGCTGAGCTGATTTAGATGAAATTTGGTATAGAGATAGTTTGACTCCCGGGGAGGATATAGGATAGTTTTTATCCCGGAAATTACTCCCTAACAGGGTGAAATGGGGGGTAAACATTTGTATGATGCTACGATATAAACGAGTTCCATGGACGACGTTCCGACGGAGTCGCGGGAGAAGCTAGTGTATAATAAAAAAAAGTACTATTTTTAGGCCACAGATTTTTCTTCAATTTTAGCGCTATTATAACTTCATTACGATACATATAATTAGTTTTTACAAACATCAGCGATTTTTACTAATTTATATTCTATCCTCATAAGACAATGTATTGTAACATGTATTCAAGCATTTTTCAAGCGATGGCAAATACATGTAGGTACTTCATGTTTTTCTGTAACTCCTATTGAGTTATATACACTTTATACATTATAGCAGTACATTAACACACTTTGACAGTACTTTATAAATACTTATCACACAACACTTAACAAAAATAAATGATTTTGTAATTTTATTTTGTACCTTTCTTGATACCTATTTATGTTCTAGCACTATTTTTGAATCATATCAGGATATCGTATTATAAAAAGTACCAAAATATGTATTGGAAATATTTTTTACGTTATACCTGGCCATAAAGTAGGAAGTACCGCACGCTATGCGTGCGTAAAACCCCACTTCCTGGCCAGATAGAGACGTAAAATTTTGTACTCACCACGGGCGGTAATAAAGAAAGCCTCAGATCGCATATTAATCGCTTTTGCCTTCGGCTCGGGCGTCAAATATCTGCGATCTGAGACATTCTTTGTTTAACCGCCCTAGGTAAGTAATGTACTATTATGAGTGATATTTAAGTATTCACATTTAAACCCATGAAACATCCTAAAGGTGAATTTCCACCACATATGTGCGAAGATGTGTTTCCATACATTTGTCGCCTTATTTGACAACATATATAAAATACAGCTTCGCATGTCTAGTGGATATTCACCCTAAAATTTGTGTTTAAATCACAAAAAAAAGCAGAAATACAATAGAAACAGTATTTAATTTCATTTTAATGAATATGTAATTTCCTGTATGAGTCGATCCTGTGTTACTTGAAATAAATGTTTTCATTCATTCATTCACTAACGCCATCTATGAACTCAATGACAAAGCTCCCATAGATGGCGATGAGGTGTTCGAATTTTGAGTTTCTCAATTGGGTATCTGACAAACAGTGAAAATAAATTGTTTTTTTTTTATTTTTTTCATTTGCAACAGATAAACATTTCGAAAATATTCGGAAAGTATCAAGCTTTCATTTGTTTGCTATTTTAAGATTTTTAAATTCATATAAACTAACAATAAGGACGTTGTTTGATAGTGACGTCACAACCAAGTAATCTCTACAAATTCCATGCTAACGGAGCGTTTTTGACGTTTCATAAAAAGAAGCTGATTTGACCATGGGCGTGTTCCATGCCCTTGTTTATCGTACCCCTTGGCAGTAGTAACGGAAGGAAGAACTCCACAGGTTATCATACATTTGACGCCTCATTTTTTCTCTTTTCTGTCACCTTTGCATATTTGCTAAAATTATTGACTTCTTTCGGCTTATGATGATCATGACGAGTATTCTGATGAGTTTCCCCTCACATCTCGCTGTGTTCCATGCCCTTGTTATCGTACCCCTTGGCAGTAGTGACGGAAGCCCCGTCCGTATCGAAGCTGGCCGGCTCGGGCTCCGCGCTCCGCACCCACGGCTGGCGCTCCGCAGAGCACAGTGTACCGTACACTATGGCCCCGAGGAGGTATATGGCGCTGGATATGAAGAATACTACGCGCCATTGCTCCGCTGTCTGGAATGTTAAATGAGTTTATGTTAGCAAATGAAAATGAAAAAAGTTTATTTAAGTTATAAAAGTAAATTAACAGATAGCAAAGGTTGGAGCCTCCTATTAAGCAAGTAATTTTGCTTGTGTCAGGAGACACCGCTCTTCCAAAAAACGAGAAGTGGTACATAACCCATAATAAGGTATTTAATATAACATTGTTTAAATATTAAGGTAAGTACAGATATAATCTACTTATATCTACAGCAAAGCGTTACCGAACAAGCGAGCGAAGCGAAGGAAGTTCTATGCTTCAACTTGGGCCGAAAATCGAGTCCAGTGTCTCTTCGTCTTTCCCGCTGTTTTCCACTATAGCTCTAGTATAAGTTTTATCGATACATAATACGTTTTCGAACGCGTTTGCGTTCAGTTTCAATTTGTATGGCAACGCGAACAGCGCCTCTGGTGGTAGCTTTTAGGAACTACGCGTTGCCATACAAGTTGAAGCAAAACGCAAACGTGTTCGAAAACGTATATGTATCGAATAAAACTTATACTAGAGCCTCTGTATGGCAACGCGAACAGCAGCGCCTCTGGTGGTAACTATTAGGAACTTCGCGTTGCCATACAAATTGAAACTGAACGCAAACGCGTTCGAAAACGTATATGTATCGAATAAAACTTATACTAGAGCCTCTGTATGGCAACGCGAACAGCAGCGCCTCTGGTGGTAACTATTAGGAACTTCGCGTTGCCATACAAATTGAAACTGAACGCAAACGCGTTCGAAAACGTATATGTATCGAATAAAACTTATACTAGAGCCTCTGTATGGCAACGCGAACAGCAGCGCCTCTGGTGGTAACTATTAGGAACTTCACGTTGCCATACAAATTTAAACTAAACGCAAACGCGTTCGAAAACGTATATGTATCGATAAAACTTATACTAGAGCCTCTGTATGGCAACGCGAACAGCAGCGCCTCTGGTGGTAACTATTAGGAACTTCACGTTGCCATACAAATTGAAACTGAACGCAAACGCGTTCGAAAACGTATATGTATCGATAAAACTTATACTAGAGCTACAGAGCTTGTGGAGGATCGTACAGAGTTTATTAAGAAGACCCGAGCACCTTATAAAGGATGACTTTAAATTGGTGGTACAAAATAGCAAAATGTGAATTTATCCATAATTTTGAGCAACTTTTACTATGGGTGGTCCCATAGTAAAAGTTGCTTTGGGTTATGCAAAAAAAAACACCAGTTCATATACATTTTCGTCAGTCTAAACGGTACGTAGTCGATATCGAGATACGACCTTTGATTTAAGCAGGTATTTGTCAACCGACGAAAAAAACGGAGGAGGTTCTCAAGTCGACGCGTATATATTTTTTTTTTGTACGACCACGCATCTTTTTACACAGTAGTTCGATTTTGATAATAATTTTTTTATTGGAAAGGGTATACCCCGAAGTTGGTATTATATAAATTTGGAAAAAAAACCCACCTTAAGGGTAGGAAAATAAGGGATGATAGATTTTTATTGGCAAACTTGAAGCAATTTGGCTACCGATTTGTTCAATTCATAGTTAAGTATAGGTTAGTGTGCGAATTTCACGCTAGATGTCGCTGTTACGTGCGAAAACTAGGTAACGACATGTTGTCGTAGAATTGCTTAGTAATTTTAATTTGTTTTTGTTTGAGGAGAGATTTGCTTGGAGGTTGAAGACCATTATAGCGGTTACAAAGTATTACCGACTTTAATTCCTGGAACCTACGGTACACCCTTGTACATGGTCCATCGAATCGGATATTTTTGGAAGTGGTGTAGTAGTTCAGTGCGCGTGAGCAGAGCTACTCTTCGCATCGTTTCCCATAGTAGCAGTGGCTTGCTGTTCAGAGGGAAACGATTTGAGTGGCAGTACGCAGCGACGGTGGCGCCACCTAGCGGAGCCAAGCTGAAGCACAACAGGTGTTACTGCCAGGAGGACAGCGGAGAGGGCGCTAAAAGCAGAGCGCGTCACAGCATAGCAAGGTGGCAAATAGGTGTATGTGTGAGTGAGGTGTCAAGTGCAAACCGTGAGTACATTTATATTATTTGATACGAGAAATTGAACTTTATATCAAAGAAGATCAAAACTTTAACGTCAGTTCAAGTTCATCAAGAGTTTTAGTAATTTTCAACCTTATAACCAAGGAGTGCTGGACTTAGTGCAATAACTTTAACTTGTAATATTTAGCTTCATATTTAGAACTTAGAATATTAAGAGAAAAAACGGAGGTACGGGGAATCCATGCTGGATTTCGTCCAAGTCCCAAACACTTGTAATTTTTTCACAAATTTACCTCGAATTTTTCTAAGTGTCGTCAGGTAAAAAATACACTTGTTTTTTTTGTTTTTTTTCGTCAATTGTTTTTGTTTGTTCATCAAATTGTTGGGCTACTGCTACTGTTGTGTTTATGTTTGGTAGTTTATTCGGTCTGCTCATACAAATTATAAAACTTGCAAAAGATAAATAGTTGTTTGTTGTTTATTTAATTTGAGTGTTTCAACATGGAATCTTTGCTGAGTTTTCAATCTGATTTGTCAACTCGTATAACTAAGTCGAGAGCTAATTTCAAAAAGTCCCCTAAGGAACGTATAACAGAGTATTATGTTGAAAGCAAGCTCGAGGCATTGGAACAGCTGTGGTATGATTTTCGGCAGGGTCATAAAGAACTGCTGCAAACAGCTGAAGGCAAATTATTACAGGCTACGTCATATGTAAAAAGTGATGTTTATGAAGCAACCGAAGAGCAATACATGTCATACAAATGCGAGTTAAAACATAGTTTAGCAGAGCTTAAGGTCCAGTACAATGTAAATAAGGTAAATATGAGCTCGAATGAAGATGTAAACACTAAGTCTTCTCTAGTCAAGTTGCCCAAGATTAGCATTCCCACATTTTCAGGGATATATACGGAGTGGCCCACTTTTCGAGATTTATTTGTGTCAATGATACACAACAATAATGCGTTAGATAACGTCCAGAGATTGCAATATCTTAAGGGATTCTTGACTGGAGAAGCTGAGCAGCTGATTCGTCACACACCTGTGACGGACGCAAATTATGATCAGTGCTGGAAACAATTAGTCGAGCGTTACAGCAACAAAAAATATATTTCAAGTTGCATTATTAAGCGCCTACTCAGTCAGCGGAATATAACCACTGAGTCGGCAACTTGTTTGAAAGAATTAATAGACACTTCTTCCGATTGTTTAGCTGCTCTTAAAAATTTAGGTATAGATGTGGACGCTTGGGATCTGATTGTGGTCCATTTGCTTTCACTAAAATTAGATAGTGAAACTCGAAAGCAGTGGGAATTGCAGGTAGCAGTTAATGTGCCGTCAGATTCCTTGCCTACGTTCAAGGAATTTCAAACGTTTTTAACCCAAAGATATCGAGCTTTTGAATGTATTGAGCCGAAACATGTAAATAGGGTAACGACATTTAATTCAAAAGCATCAACCAGTAGTAAGGGCTACACCAAAGTGTTGCACGCGACCAATATAGTAAAAATGTGTTGTGAATTCTGTGGCGAAGAGCATAAGTTATGTTTTTGTAAAAAATTCGCCAACTTAGATTATGAGAAAAGACACGAGTTTGTGTCTAACAATAGGATTTGTTATAACTGTTTAGGCAGCAATCATGGGGTAAGATTCTGCCAAAAAGCCACCAATTGTAGAGTTTGTCAGAAAAAACACCATTCCTTGCTTCATCCAAAGGGTGTTCCAACTGGTCACTCAGGTTGTTCAGGTCAGTCAGTTGGAGAAGGTTCAGGTGAGAGAGCGACCGGCGGACACTCTAAAGGAGGGTCCAGTCCGTCTAACGAGACCACACCGGTAGTGACTTGTTTCTCGAAAGGTCAGGTAAGAAATCAAGTTTTGTTACCCACGGCAATCGTGAATGTGGAGTCGAAAACCGGTCAGTACCGGCCAGTTAGAGCTTTGTTGGATCAGGGCTCACAAGCCTCATTTGTGACAGAGGCGACAGTTCAAAGGTTGGGATTGCAGAAAACATCTGCCAACCTTACAATTTCGGGAGTTGGAGGTGAACAGCGTTCAATGAGGTCAAAATCAGCAGTGACGTTAAAACTTCAGTCACTAATGGACCCGAGCTTTAAAATGGAGCAAAAATGTTTCGTTTTGACAAACATCACAACTTTGCTCCCAGAGAGGCAAGTATCGGTTCCGGATTGGGTACAATTAAAAGACTTGTGTTTGGCGGATAAGAATTTTGATTCACCTAGTAAAATAGATATTTTACTGGGAGCAGAAGTCTACAGCCAGATCCTAAAGGAGGGTGTATTGAAAGGGCCAGCAGGGTCCCCGGTAGCTCAGTGCACCGCCCTCGGCTGGATTCTGTCTGGGCAAATGGACACTGCAGGTACAGATAGCAACATATCCGTTTTCCATACACAAGTAGAGGACAATGAAATAATAAAAAGATTTTGGGAGTTGGAAAACGAGCCTTTATTGAGTTCACAGATTTTAACAAAGGAAGAACGGATGTGCGAACACGTCTTCTCAAACACAACACGTAGAGACGAAGATGGCAAGTACGTCGTGAAATTGCCGTTCCGTGATGAGGAGCCGACCTGCAAAAATGGAAAGTCACGTGAGATTGCAATAAAAAGATTATTATCATTAGAAAGAAAGTTTATAAAGGATAAAGTACTAAAGGAAAGATACACAGAAGTAATAAATGAATACTTACAGTTAGATCACATGGCGCTGGTACCGAAGGAAGAGCTTGGTAAAGAAAGCTCAACCTACTTACCACATCATGCAGTTATCAGGGAGGACAAGGCCACCACCAAGGTCAGGGTTGTCTATGACGCGTCCTGCAAGAATGAAAACGGCGTGTCATTAAATGACAACTTGATGGTTGGACCTACATTGCAACCAGACTTACGACATTTGATCATGGGTTGGAGAAAACATCCGGTATGCTTAATAGCTGACATCGTCAAGATGTACCGAATGGTAAAAGTGGCAGAAGAAGATTGTGATTATCAACGCATAGTGTGGAGAAATAACTCAGAAGATCCAATACAAGACTACAAACTGCTCACAGTTACCTTCGGCACAGCTTCAGCTCCATACCTGGCAGTTAAGGCACTCAATCAGGTCGCCATAGATCACAAAGAAGCATACCCAATGGCATCAGAAAGAGTCGCTAAGGAGTTTTATATGGACGACCTAATGACTGGTTGCCAAACAATAGAAGAAGGAATAAGACTTTGCCAAGAGATGAATGCACTATTAAAAGAAGGTGGATTTATTCTACAGAAATGGTCAAGTAACAAAGATGAATTGCTGCAGGTCATAGAACAATCAGGGAAAGGAGAACATAACAAACAGGACAAAACATTAGACTTCAAACAGGACAATATAGTAAAGATACTAGGACTCACCTGGAACAGATGTAGCGACGAATTTCAGTACTCAGTAAAGCTGCCTCCGTTGTCTGCACCTGTAACAAAAAGAAAAATTATATCTGACGTTGCGCGGCTGTTCGACCCCCTGGGCTGGATAGCTCCATGTGTGATAAAAGCTAAGATATTTATACAGCGATTGTGGATAGCGGGGACAGGCTGGGACGAAGAACCACCAACGAGGATCTTAGAAGATTGGGTTACTTACCGTCAAGAATTAGCTCAACTTACAGACTTCTCGATTCCACGGTGGATGTTCACAAACGCAGATGACCTCGTCACTGAATTGCACGGGTTTTCTGACTCATCCAATGTTGCATATTCGGCGGTTGTTTATATGCGCGTTGTGAATGCGAACGGAGAAGTCCATGTCGTCCTAGTTAGCGCTAAAACCAGAGTGTCACCCGTTAGGCAGATCAGCATTCCGCGCTTGGAACTTTGCGGCGCTGTTTTGCTGGCCAAGCTATTAGTAGAGGTTGCTGGAGTCTTGGATATCCCCAGAAACCATATAAGGGCTTGGACTGATTCGACCGTAGTACTTGCATGGTTGAACAAGCATCCAAGCAATTGGAAAACATTCGTGGCCAATCGAATTTCCGAGATTCACTCCACATTGGAATCTTCGCAATGGTGTCATGTCTCCACGAAGGACAATCCGGCTGACTGCGCTTCGCGAGGAGTTCAGCCGTCGGAGCTTGCAGAGTTAGAGCTGTGGAAATGCGGCCCGAATTTTCTGTGGGAAACAGAGTTAACTTACAAAAAGCCGAAGAACAATGAGACAAATGAAGAGCAATCGTTGAGAGTTCACATTGCTAAAATAAACGTGTCAATCTTGGAGAAATACTCTTCGCTGCAACGACTTATTCGAGTTGTAGCGTATTGCAGACGATTTATCACTAAAAAGGAAATTATAAAACAAGGTCAAAGCATTAATTATTTGAACAAAGAGGAATTAGATGAAGCATTAGTAACTTGCATTAAACTAAGTCAAGCTACAGAATTTGAAACAGAAATAAAGGAAATGCAAACTTACGGACAAGTTAGATCCAAATCGTCGAAGTTGTTATGTTTAAACCCCTTTATCGACGAGAAGGGATTGATAAGAGTGAACGGGCGAATAGCTAAATCACAGGAATCCGAGAGCATTAAAGAACCCATAATATTGCCACACAGATCACATTTTTCAGAGTTAATAGTCGACAATGCTCACAGGAAAACGTTGCATGGTGACTCGAGGATGATGCAAAACTTTATCCGATCAGCTTACTGGATAATTGGAGTGAAGAATCTTGTGAAGAGTCACGTACGCAAATGTGTGACTTGTGTGCGATACAAGGCCAAATTACAAAACCAACTTATGGGCACTCTACCTGCCGTTAGAGTTACACCGGCTAGAGCATTTTTAAATAGCGGTGTAGATTACGCGGGCCCAATCTTGCTGAGGACCTCCAAAGGTAGAGGTCATAAAGCTTATAAGGGCTATATATGTTTGTTTGTGTGTATGGTCACAAAGGCTGTACACATTGAAGTAGTAAGCGATCTTACCTCTAGAGGTTTTATAGAGACGTTTAAACGGTTCGTTGCTAGGCGCGGTCACTGTGCTAACTTGTACAGTGACAACGGAACGAATTTTATCGGAGCCGCAAGGGAGCTCAGAGAGTTATTCGACGTAGAGAAATCGGCAATGGCTCAAGAAGTGGCCGATTGCCTGGCTGTCCATGGAACGAACTGGCATTTTATCCCTCCCCGCGCACCTAATTTTGGCGGGTTATGGGAATCGGGTATAAAATCGGTCAAGTATCACGTCAAACGTGTCATTGGCGAGTCGACTTTGACATACGAAGAAATGAGCACCCTGCTCAGTCAAATAGAGGCATGTCTCAACTCGCGTCCCTTGTCTGTACTGAGCAGTGACCCAGCAGAAGTTGTCCCTTTAACCCCTGGGCATTTCTTAATAGGAGAGCCACTTGTAACCGTGCCTGAGGCAAACTATGAATGCACAACCATAAGTACTTTAAAACGGTGGCAGATCACTCAAGAGATGTTGCAAAACTTCTGGAGACGCTGGTCTAATGAATATTTGACGCATCTCATGCAACGTTACAAGTGGGCCTTCAAGACACCTGAACCTGAAGTCGGGGACATTGTTTTGGTGAAGGAGGACGATTTACCTCCTAGTAAGTGGCTTTTTGGTAGAATCCTCATCAAGCACGCCGGCTCAGATGGGTTGACTAGAGTGGTGTCGTTAAAATATAAGAATTCAGTTGTAAAACGTCCAACTTCAAAACTTTGTGTTTTGCCAATTAATGAATAAGTATGCAATATATATCAAGACTGTTGAGCTAAGCAGGAACACCTGTAATAAATGTAGATGTTATTCACTGTGTCAATCAGTGATTTAATTGTTTAGTCGTAAGTTTAGAGAACAACTGTAACTTTAGCCCTCGCCAAGATCATATGGATCAATGTTGTTATGGTGGGCGATCAGTGAAGGACATTCTGTCCTTGGTGGGCGATATGTTCAATTCATAGTTAAGTATAGGTTAGTGTGCGAATTTCACGCTAGATGTCGCTGTTACGTGCGAAAACTAGGTAACGACATGTTGTCGTAGAATTGCTTAGTAATTTTAATTTGTTTTTGTTTGAGGAGAGATTTGCTTGGAGGTTGAAGACCATTATAGCGGTTACAAAGTATTACCGACTTTAATTCCTGGAACCTACGGTACACCCTTGTACACGATTTGAAGTCGGTTAAAACTTTGTTTTTAAAGCCTTGGTCAGACACACGGCGCGACGCAGCGCCGCGGTCGCGCCGCGTGATGCCGACGCGATGCCTGTTCAAACAAGGCGCGCGCGGATCGCGCCGGCCTCGCGCTCTCAACACGCCCTCATCGCGCCGCGTGATGCCGACGCGATGCCTGTTCAAACAAGGCGCGCGCGGATCGCGCCGGCCTCGCGCTCTCAACACGCCCTCATCGCGCCGCGTGATGCCGACGCGATGCCTGTTCAAACAAGGCGCGCGCGGATCGCGCCGGCCTCGCGCTCTCAACACGCCCTCATCGCGCCGCGTGATGCCGACGCGATGCCTGTTCAAACAGGGCGCGCGCGGATCGCGCCGGCCTCGCGCTCTCAACACGCCCTCATCGCGCCGCGTGATGCCGACGCGATGCCTGTTCAAACAGGGCGCGCGCGGATCGCGCCGGCCTCGCGCTCTCAACACGCCCTCATCGCGCCGCGTGATGCCGACGCGATGCCTGTTCAAACAAGGCGCGCGCGGATCGCGCCGGCCTCGCGCTCTCAACACGCCCTCATCGCGCCGCGTGATGCCGACGCGATGCCTGTTCAAACAGGGCGCGCGCGGATCGCGCCGGCCTCGCGCTCTCAACACGCCCTCATCGCGCCGCGTGATGCCGACGCGATGCCTGTTCAAACAGGGCGCGCGCGGATCGCGCCGGCCTCGCGCTCTCAACACGCCCTCATCGCGCCGCGTGATGCCGACGCGATGCCTGTTCAAACAGGGCGCGCGCGGATCGCGCCGGCCTCGCGCTCTCAACACGCCCTCATCGCGCCGCGTGATGCCGACGCGATGCCTGTTCAAACAAGGCGCGCGCGGATCGCGCCGGCCTCGCGCTCTCAACACGCCCTCATCGCGCCGCGTGATGCCGACGCGATGCCTGTTCAAACAGGGCGCGCGCGGATCGCGCCGGCCTCGCGCTCTCAACACGCCCTCATCGCGCCGCGTGATGCCGACGCGATGCCTGTTCAAACAGGGCGCGCGCGGATCGCGCCGGCCTCGCGCTCTCAACACGCCCTCATCGCGCCGCGTGATGCCGACGCGATGCCTGTTCAAACAGGGCGCGCGCGGATCGCGCCGGCCTCGCGCTCTCAACACGCCCTCATCGCGCCGCGTGATGCCGACGCGATGCCTGTTCAAACAGGGCGCGCGCGGATCGCGCCGGCCTCGCGCTCTCAACACGCCCTCATCGCGCGCGCGAACGCGGCGCGACCGCGGCGCGATGCGGGCGTGATGCGGGCGTGATGCGCGGCGCGATGCGGGCGTGATTCGCTACCGGACACATTAATTTACACAGGATACCGGAAACATTAATTTTTCTATATCCATACCTAATCACAAATTAACAAATAATTATGCTACGCTCGCACTAAGCACTGCGTGCTGCCTAACGTCCGACTGATGTGTGTGACCCAGCGCGGCGCAGGGCTGCGCCCGCGCCGCGCGAACGCAACGGGCCGCGCGGCGCGGGGCCCGACAGAAGCGGGGCGCGATGCCGGCGGGACGCAGTCTGTTTGACGTCGCTAACCTGTTAACATGTGTCGCAGTCGCGCCGCGCGACCGCGGCGCTGCGTCGCGCCGTATGTCTGACCAAGGCTTTAAGTAAATTATGTATCATCAATTTGAAGTCACCATGTATAAGTAGTGACAGTACCTTGCCAGTGACTATGGAGCCGGCGAGAGGTGGACTTATGATTCCCGGCAACGTCGCCACGGTGTTGGAGAGACCCATGAGCACGCTGGCGTGGGGCGGCGCGATGTCCAAGTGGTTCACGCTGGAATTTGAAGTGACCATGTATAAGTAGTGACAGTACCTTGCCAGTGACTATGGAGCCGGCGAGAGGTGGACTTATGATTCCCGGCAACGTCGCCACGGTGTTGGAGAGCCCCATGAGCACGCTGGCGTGGGGCGGCGCGATGTCCAAGTGGTTCACGCTGGAATTTGAAGTCACCATGTATAAGTAGTGACAGTACCTTGCCAGTGACTATGGAGCCGGCGAGAGGTGGACTTATGATTCCCGGCAACGTCGCCACGGTGTTGGAGAGCCCCATGAGCACGCTGGCGTGGGGCGGCGCGATGTCCAAGTGGTTCACGCTGGAATTTGAAGTCACCATGTATAAGTAGTGACAGTACCTTGCCAGTGACTATGGAGCCGGCGAGAGGTGGACTTATGATTCCCGGCAACGTCGCCACGGTGTTGGAGAGACCCATGAGCACGCTGGCGTGGGGCGGCGCGATGTCCAAGTGGTTCACGCTGGAATTTGAAGTCACCATGTATAAGTAGTGACAGTACCTTGCCAGTGACTATGGAGCCGGCGAGAGGTGGACTTATGATTCCCGGCAACGTCGCCACGGTGTTGGAGAGCCCCATGAGCACGCTGGCGTGGGGCGGCGCGATGTCCAAGTGGTTCACGCTGGAATTTGAAGTCACCATGTATAAGTAGTGACAGTACCTTGCCAGTGACTATGGAGCCGGCGAGAGGTGGACTTATGATTCCCGGCAACGTCGCCACGGTGTTGGAGAGCCCCATGAGCACGCTGGCGTGGGGCGGCGCGATGTCCAAGTGGTTCACGCTGGAATTTGAAGTCACCATGTATAAGTAGTGACAGTACCTTGCCAGTGACTATGGAGCCGGCGAGAGGTGGACTTATGATTCCCGGCAACGTCGCCACGGTGTTGGAGAGCCCCATGAGCACGCTGGCGTGGGGCGGCGCGATGTCCAAGTGGTTCACGCTGGAATTTGAAGTCACCATGTATAAGTAGTGACAGTACCTTGCCAGTGACTATGGAGCCGGCGAGAGGTGGACTTATGATTCCCGGCAACGTCGCCACGGTGTTGGAGAGCCCCATGAGCACGCTGGCGTGGGGCGGCGCGATGTCCAAGTGGTTCACGCTGGAATTTGAAGTCACCATGTATAAGTAGTGACAGTACCTTGCCAGTGACTATGGAGCCGGCGAGAGGTGGACTTATGATTCCCGGCAACGTCGCCACGGTGTTGGAGAGCCCCATGAGCACGCTGGCGTGGGGCGGCGCGATGTCCAAGTGGTTCACGCTGGAATTTGAAGTCACCATGTATAAGTAGTGACAGTACCTTGCCAGTGACTATGGAGCCGGCGAGAGGTGGACTTATGATTCCCGGCAACGTCGCCACGGTGTTGGAGAGCCCCATGAGCACGCTGGCGTGGGGCGGCGCGATGTCCAAGTGGTTCACGCTGGAATTATACAAATTCTTTATTTTGCAAAATTTTTAGTTTTTAAGTACTAACATTTTTTCAAGGCTTAAATTGAATTAAATTAACTCGAAATGTAAGTAACTATACAGGGTGGTTGGCAGATGAATGGACATACATATACTTGGGATAGATGGGGCCATATGCAACGTGGGTGTACACAAACACACACACAATATGGACACAAGATTTTTTTTTTGAATTTTTTATTTTAATCTTTTAAATATTCCGTTTTCAAGATTGAAAGCCTTAGTAATAACTTGAATAAAAAATAAAAATATGTTGCTCATTTAATAATTTTTTTAGGGTCTCGTACTCAAAGAGTAAAACAGGACCCTATTACTAAGATTCCGCTGTCCGTCTTTCTGTCTACAGTGTCAAACAGTGATAGTTAGACAGCTGAAATTTTCACAGATGCCACGGATGTCGCGTACGTATATACTATATACTACACACATACATAATCCGCAACGTACCTGAACCCGGCCCAAGCGAACCCGCCCAGGCCGACGGCGATGGTGAGGCACACGAGGCAGCCCACCACGGATGTCGCGTGCGTATATACTATATACTACACACATACATAATCCGCAACGTACCTGAACCCGGCCCAAGCAAACCCGCCCAGGCCGACGGCGATGGTGAGGCACACGAGGCAGCCCACCACGGATGTCGCGTACGTATATACTATATACTACACACATACATAATCCGCAACGTACCTGAACCCGGCCCAAGCGAACCCGCCCAGGCCGACGGCGATGGTGAGGCACACGAGGCAGCCCACCACGGATGTCGCGTACGTATATACTATATACTACACACATACATAATCCGCAACGTACCTGAACCCGGCCCAAGCGAACCCGCCCAGGCCGACGGCAATGGTGAGGCACACGAGGCAGCCCACCACGGATGTCGCGTGCGTATATACTATATACTACACACATACATAATCCGCAACGTACCTGAACCCGGCCCAAGCGAACCCGCCCAGGCCGACGGCGATGGTGAGGCACACGAGGCAGCCCACCACGGATGTCGCGTGCGTATATACTATATACTACACACATACATAATCCGCAACGTACCTGAACCCGGCCCAAGCGAACCCGCCCAGGCCGACGGCAATGGTGAGGCACACGAGGCAGCCCACCACGGATGTCGCGTGCGTATATACTATATACTACACACATACATAATCCGCAACGTACCTGAACCCGGCCCAAGCGAACCCGCCCAGGCCGACGGCGATGGTGAGGCACACGAGGCAGCCCACCACGGATGTCGCGTACGTATATACTATATACTACACACATACATAATCCGCAACGTACCTGAACCCGGCCCAAGCGAACCCGCCCAGGCCGACGGCGATGGTGAGGCACACGAGGCAGCCCACCACGGATGTCGCGTGCGTATATACTATATACTACACACATACATAATCCGCAACGTACCTGAACCCGGCCCAAGCGAACCCGCCCAGGCCGACGGCGATGGTGAGGCACACGAGGCAGCCCACCACGGATGTCGCGTACGACGCAGCTACCATGAATATCGTCTGGAAATGTCAACAAATATTTTTTCACTACTCATGCTTGCAAAGTTGGCCTTTGTGCTGGATGTATGCTGCACAAAATGCCACTTTTATGCTCAAGTGCACAAAGTAAAATTTAGTGTCCGACCGAAGGTTCGGTTTCGGTTTCAGCCAGTTTCGGCCTAAAATCGTATTTCGGCCGTAGTTTCGGTTTCGGCCAAAAAATGGCCAAACATTTCGGCCGGCCCACAGTGTTTTATAGAAGCCGAAAAAGTGACATCCCCGTTTTATTACAAATTACTGTAGCTTAGATCATTACAAATGCAAGACAAAAACTCCCGCGTTTCTAATATGCGTAGTTTTTGAGAAATAAATAATAATAAATAAATAAATAAATATTTGCGGACAATCTTACACAAATAAATTTTTGAAAATCTTGTTTCTGACACCCGGATATTACGAAAAACATTTATATATTGTAAATTATTTAATAAACTTTTCTGTTATTGAAAATGTTGGATAATCCCTTTAAAGATATACATTTAGAGGCAATTACGATCTCTCTAGGTACATTTGTTACAAAGATATAAATGATTTTATAGATTTTGGTTTTTATTTGTTTTCTTCCATGTTCCGCCGTAGTAGGACGCGATATTTGTATGACAGCTTCATTATTATGTCTTCTATCTACCCTATTTTTTACAAGTCCTAATCCCATGGAACATTTAATCTACAGCCAATCAAAATTTTCGGTCAGGGCTGCCACTACCAGTATCCGGATTTCCTGGATATAAAATTAACATAGTATACACGGTATAGCACTTTTATGGGTGGTGAAAGAAAGCATTATCAGGAACCTACACATATTAAATAATTAGTTTTATAAACGCCAAGAAGACCGTTGTAATGGCTCAAGGCCTGAACCTACACCCAACAATACTGTTAGATAATATGCCTCTGGAAGTTGTAGAAAATTTCTGCTACCTTGGGTCCACCGTGTCAAACAACCTCTCACTGGACGTAGAGATCAACGTCCGCATTGGCAAAGCATCCACGATGTTTGGGAAACTCAGTACAAGGGTATGGGATAACAAACACCTAACTGTAAATACGAAGATGATCATGTACCAGACATGCATCTTGTCCATACTCTTGTACGGTGCTGAAACTTGGACATCGTATTAAACAGGAGCGGAAATTGAACAAATTCCATATGCGATGTCTTCGGCGTATTCTAGGGATCTCATGGAAGGATCGAGTTACAAACGAGAGGGTGCTTAGCATCGCACGTTTACCCAGCATTATTGCTATCTTGAAGCAAATACGTCTTCGCTGGCTGGGGCACGTGCAAAGGATGGAGCCCTCTCGTTTGCCACGTATAACTCTCCTGAGCGAAAAAGCCCATGCGAAACGACCAGTAGGGCGACCAATGCTTCGTTTTAAGGACAGCGCAAAACGAGACATGTTGTCCTTTAAGATTGACCCAACCAAAGGAAGACCCTGGGCGAAGGTATGGTTGCGCATGATGCAGCTTGGTTCGATCTTCTGTCGTTCCGACGAGAACAGAGACACCAGCATGCTGCTGTCCTCCCTATATGATCGTGCACAACATTTACTTGTCAATTATGCGGTCGGGCCTGTCGCTCCCGTATCGGCCTTACGAGTCATGTGCGTAAGTGCCGCACCACCTTGACATAGACGCTGTTTAAATCATCTTATCATAGATGTACAAGGCCAATGATGATGATGAGTTTTATAAGATTCAGTATTTTTTTTAGCTATTAAGAAGTGGGTTATATTGCCCATCTCAATTACCTAGTGTTTTATTAAGTGATTTTTTTGTAACAAAGTAAATAATAAGGTATACATATGTAATAAGATTATGTGCCTGTACATTTTTGTAGTTTGCTCTTTGTACAGTCGAAAAGTCTGTACTATACGCTCTTACGCTCAAGGACCATGACAAGACAAATCAACACACGAAGCATTACAAGTCATCGAATGTCTTCTTCTACTTCCAGGCTCTCTGCCCTATTTTGCACCTCATGGTAGACTCCTTCCCAAGTCACATGTAGCGTTTCATCGAAAATTTGTGCGAGTTTTAGTTCTTGGCGAAATTAATAAAACAAGTTACTGACCGGGTATCATACATTCAAATTTTAAAAAACAAAAACAGTACGTAATTCTTGATTACTACTAAAAAAATAAAAACCAAAATCAATAAAATCATTAATATCTTTGTAACAAATGTACCTAGAGAGGTGGTAATTGCCTCTAAATGTATGTCTGAAGGGTTTATCCAACACTTTAAACAACAGATAAGTTTAATTAATAGTTTACAATATATAAATGTTTTTCGTAATACTTAGGTGTCAGAAACAAGATTTTCAAAAAAATATTTCTCAAAAACTACACATATTAGAAACACGGGTGTTTTAGTCTCGCATTTGTAATAATCTAAGCTACAGTAATTTGTAATAAAACAGGGATGTCACTTTTTCGGCTTCTATAAAACACTGTGCGGCCCGAAACTTACGAAACGGTACTTCGGGCGCGCTGCTCGCCGGCCACCTTCTCAGTGAAGTGACGCTGTGTGTGCTTTTTTCCGGAATTATAGTAATTTGTAGTAAACCTTGTTTTATTTTATACAACCTTCACGAGTTTCAGATGTTACACTGTTAATATGTTCCTAAAAAAACGGTTTTACGTCATTTTTTCAACGATTTTAACAAGTATACAAAAGGTTCGGTTTCGGCCGAAACTAGAGCAAACGCCGAACCTTCGGTTTCGACAAAAAAACATGTTTCGGTCGGACACTTGTAAAATTATTTTAAATACAAAGATAATCGAGCCTAACAGCCACGCGCACAATAAAACTTTCGTAGAAAAAACGTGTTATTTTATTTGATTTTCACCCTTTGTCTTCCAGCGATCCAGTTTTCGAAGGCCTGGTATTCCAACGACTTACATGTATGTCGGCATGTGTGGTCCCATTGGTCCAGCAGTCAGACCTCGATAATGAACCCTGGTGTATTTTGTATATAAGGTTCAAATTAAAAAAAAAACATGACCCACATGTGGGTCATTGGGATTCCAGGGTAATAAAAATGACCCACATGTGGGACCTGCCGGACGACTCACATGTGAGTCGTTGGGAGACAAAGGGTTAATAAATGTCACATCCGTGTTTTCTATTACTAATTCAATAAAACCAGATGAAATAGAAGTCAAATATAATTTTAAAAACGCATGGATCCATTAAATAACTTGGGAGTATGAAGTACCGAAGTCTAATATCACGTGTCGAAAAATAAACAAAATAACTTTAAAAGGTAAAGGGGCGGGAAAAAACTATTCCTTTCTAAAATTTGGCATTTTTAGGGTTTCGTACTCAAAGATTAAAACGGGACCCTATTACAAAGACTCCGCTGTCTGTCTGTGACCAGGCTGTATCTCAACAACAGTGATAAGTTTGACAGCTGAAATTTTCACAGATGATGTTTTTCTGTTGCCGCTGTTCATATATATTATATATATATCGACGGTGGAAAGGCAAAACCACTGAAGCGACATTTTGATCAAAATAGAGAAAGTTATATATATCGTTGAAATCAGCGTTTTTTTTCTGCGTCGATTGAGCCGGGTTTCACGGCGATCTGATGACTTTCATGTCGCTTAAGGTAATACAAAAATAAGCGCCAAATTTATAAAATGTTACTTTATGCGACACACTTTTTGAGTAGAGGTACAATCTAACCTGTGTCACTTAACCGTACACTCAATCATAACCATGGTCGCATACAGTATTTTTAAAAATCGTTCATTTTCGATGTCATGTCACTTAAAGTGTTTCTTCCCGGTACATATTTCATAAGATAAGGTACTTAAGTGTTTCTTCGGACATGTTGAAAATAACTGTTGTCGCATGATGGTGTCGCTTCAGTGGTTCTTCCGGGATTTATTTGGGGGCTTTTTCACTTAAGCGACATTTATTTTCGAACCCGCCTTGTTTAGGAGAATGACATTATTTTTATTAAATAGCTATTATAATTTGAAATAACACGTGCATATAACTCAACGCTCTAAGTTAACAAGAAATAAAGTTACGTTTTTTTTTATCAAAAAAAAAACTTTAAAATGCTCTCCTGTAAAATTCAAAAAATGTCGCTTCAGTGGTTTTGCCTTTCCACCGTCGATAAAATCTATCGTATTTTAAAATCTTACACAAATCGCCTGAGTCCCAAACTAAGTAAAGCTTGTACTATGGGTACTAGGCGACGATAAACATAGTCATATAGATAAATAAATACTTAAATACATATAAAACATCCATGACTCAGGAACAAATATTTGTGCTCATCACACAATTAAATGGGGGCCCTTACCAGGATTCAAACCCGGGACCTCCGGCTTCGTAGGCAGGGTCACTACCAACTAGGCTACAGGAGGCTCCCATACAACAAACGTGATTTTTTTGCGGTTTTTATAGACGATAATGGTACGGAACCCTTCGAACTCGCACTTGACCGGTTTTTTTGTTATTTTTTTTTTTTATTTAATTTATACTACTATTTCACACTTTTCATTCGGAAAAGTATGTTTTGGTCCACGATGAGAGGGAGCAAAGTGCAACTTTTCTGTTCAAGCTACTTTTTTATAATTTTTTCATTGGCATGATGTAGCATTTACGCAATGTGCCAATTGAACACTTGTTCTTAACCCTTAATTTGGCAGTGTCCAGCCGGCTAGACAAACTCTTTGACCGTCTTTTTGTATTTTTTTTTCTGACCAGGATCGTTGGGACTGTCCTGCGTCACCGAGGCTTGAACTATGGACCTTCGTTCGTTTTTGTCAAATTAAGGGTTAATAAAATAATCGAGTGTAATTTCATCGTAATAGATAAAAAAATAAAAAAACCAACATTTATTTTTATTTATTAATTTTTTTTGTTCTTTTTTTTGCATATATTTTCCACATAGTCGGTATGAAAAGTTGTATGTGTCACTCAGGAGCAAAATTATCTTTGTCTCGGGCGTTAATACTTGAACCTACGCTCAGGATTAGATACACCGCCCTCGCCGTAAATATACTATTTTGCTCCCTTGTGACACAAATAACTATTACATTCGTTGGAACAATTTGATCTTTCTATAGGAACCTGGGAATCAGGAGGCTACGCATAACAAATTGACTATTAATTTGTTTTTAGGCTAATTAGATGCCATGTTGTTTTAATGTTTATTTCTTTTTTTTCTTTTTCTGGTGCACAGTTTTGTATTAAAAGTGTACACATAGTGCGATATTGTGTGCTACTTAAGTGTGTCAAACATTTTTTTTCTCTACTTATGTCATTTATATCTGTGAGTTCCTTTAATTGGCTTAGTATTACTATGTTAGACTTACATCATGTTTTTGCAGCTGTTGGTTAAGTATAAATGGGTCAATCAACTATTTATTGTTGTTATGCTGTCCCGTTACCAAAAAAAAAATTACATTTTTTTTTGTTACATCATGGACTGAATCTAACAAGCTTAGAAGATGGCTCCTAAAAAAAGGGGTCGAAAATGTCAATAAAACCCTACATTTGGTGGACGTAAACCCGCAAAATCGCAGTTTAAAAAGTGACCCAGGAGACGTAACCATGGCAACTACATACATACATGCAATCACGCTTTTTCCCAGAGGGTTAGGCAGAGATCACGTATCTCCATTTGCTATGGCAACTAGTGACAGAATAAAGTTGATTCACCCAAATAAATAGATTGACATCACTATAACATACCTGTGCGAGGAAAGCTCCGCAGTTGAACAGTTTTCTGACGTTAGTGCGGGACATGAGGCCTTTGGCCAGTGTCCAGTCGGCCAAGTGGCCGGCCACTTGCAACACTATGGCCATGGCCAGGTACGGCACTGCGGACAGCCAGCCAGTAGCCGATGTCTCGAACTTGAACACGTCTGAGAACAACACAATGGTTCAAAGTCAAAGTTATTTATTGTTCAATTTAGGCATATAACAAGCGCCTATGAATGTCGATAAACTACCACCGGTTCGGAAAGAAAACTTCAGCCTCGAGAAGAACCGGCGAATAAAACTCGGAGAGGTTTCATTTTTTCAAAACAGTATTGAGATTGTTAGAGGACAATAGGGTTGTGGAGTAATGATAATTCCAAAAGAAATGCCTAATGTCTAAAATCCCATTCAAATACCTTGCATAAAAGTGGACAGGAAAGTGAAAAACCTGTTGTTGTACCATGCATGCGAGTGGGAACCTGTAAAGGCGCGTACAGATTATGCGCGGCAATCACTCGAATATTGGATCGCGCGGCGGCCGCGCGCAATGAAGACGGGGTTTCCGCGCGCGGCCGCTCGAACATTGCCGCGCTCGAACATTGCCGCGCTCGAACATTGCCGCGCTCGAACATTGCCGCGCTCGAACGTCCGCTCCGAGCGATCCAAGCGCTGTCGGTTTTTGAGCCCGCTGCGTCAGTCGCTGGCGCGCGCGCAATTTGGACGGTTGTGTTGCGACGTCCATGGTTTAGAACGTAATAATTGGCGCGCGCCACGCGCTGATCGAGCTGGATCGCTTGCCTCGCGCAGCCGCCGCGGTCTACCTAAATTCCATCGAACATTTGCCGCGCGAGCCAATGTTGCATGAAAGTGGGAACCTGTTAGTGTACCTTGCATGAAAGTGGGAACCGTGTACCTTGCATGAAAGTGGGAACCTGTTAGTGTACCTTGCATGAAAGTGGGAACCGTGTACCTTGCATGAAAGTGGGAACCTGTTAGTGTACCTACCTTGCATGAAAGTGAGAAACCTGTCACTGTACCTTGCATGAAAGTGGGCAGGAAGGTGAGCAGCGTGTAGAACCCCCAGTTCTCGCTGAAGTGCGCCATGACGATGGCCCACACGGGCCCCGAGGTCAGCATGGCGCGCCACGGATGCTGGATCTTGGAGCCGTCTATCACTTGCGTGCCTCGGGACTCCTGGAATCAAATGATACTTCATAGAGCCTTTGGGCCAAGATTACAACTAACTGGTAGCCCGCCAGCTCGAAACGGAGACGCGATAGACCTCGTCGGCGATGGCGGGACGAACTATTGTGTCCCGCCACTATGAAATCAATCGTCACACATTTGCGCAACTATAAAGTTTCTAAATAATGACAATATGAACCATAGGAAAAAATTCCATATTGTCCAAGATGTCGAAAGTCTTTATTAAAAGGGAATACGAGCTTTTGGCCGACCGATGGCCGTTGGGGCGGAAAGGTTCTCGAATGGGGGCCACGTACAGGAAGGCGCGGCGTGGGTAGGCCCCCCACAAGGTGGACTGACCTGGTAAAGGTCGCGGGATGGATGTTTTCTATGTATTTAAGTATTTCCTTATCTATATAAGTATGTATATCATCGTCTAGTACCCATAGTACAAGCTTAACTTAGTTTGGGACTAGGTTGGTTTGTGTAAGATTGTCCCTAATTTTTTTTTATTATGTACTATTTCTGGTGAGCAATAAAGAATATTTGTAATGTATTATATGTACGCTGTAGCGCATCGGGTATGTTCGCAGAGGCGCACACTGATGGCTTCCACTACGCCATCAGAAGGAAGAGAGTTGCGTCTCTGTTGAGCAGAGTGCGCGGCAGTTCTAACACCATCCTGAATATATGTTTGCTGAGCGCCCGGACTGCCCCATGACAAAACACTAGGTAAAGATCATCACTGGCCAAATAAAGTAATGATCTTTGCCCAGTGTCGCAAATATGTATGTAATATTAATTATTTATGTCGCTTTATTATTATTATTATTTCCTAATTGTAAACTTCCTAATGTGAAAATATGGGTTTTTGCCTGAATTAAATCAATTTTATTTTTTATTTATTTTATTTATTTATTGTAGTTTTCGAGCGTTCCTTCGTACCTGTATGTATTTTAACTCCGCTGGAGTAATGAGGGGATCTTTTTCGGGCGACTCTTTAACGACGAGCCACCAAACGGTAGTCCACACCAGCCCCACTATACCTGGAAAAAGAAAAAAAAATGGTCAAAAATTTCATTTTTGGTACAAGCTTTTATTACCGACTGTACTTTTCTGCACACCATCATCACTCATTGATACGATTCTAACGAGCCCAAACTCGATGGGGTTGTGTCGTTTTATTGCGGAGTTCTTATGGCCACCTTCCAGCTCCAGCATCAGATCAGCTCCACATGGAGATGACATCATCATAATATTGCATTGTCATGCGATATACATATGCATGCAAAATTTCAGCTCAATCGAAAACCGGAAAGTGGGTCAAATTTAACTTGAAAGATTTTATTACAGACAGACAGACAACGGGGCAGGTGAAAGTAAATAAAAGCTTGTAATAAAAGCTAGTAAAAATAAAAGCTTGTAAAAATAAATCACTGAAACGCTTTCCACAATGTTGCCGACATTGCCCCAGGTTTACTTATTGATCCAGATTGATCCATTATAATTGACGCTAAATTCTTGCTCTTAAAATAGGGGTCTACTAAATTATTACTCCATAATTTACTTTAAAAACAAAGTTTTAACCGACGAAAAATCAATCATCCCCTATTTTCCTACCCTTAGGGTTGTTTTTTTATTTCCAAATTTATATGGGACCAACTTCGGGGTATACCCTTTCCAACTAAAAAAGAATTATCCAAATCGAACTACTTTGTAAAAAGTTATGCGTGGTCATACATAAAAAAATATATATACGCGTCGACTTGAGAACCTCCTCCGTTTTTTTCGTCGGTTGAAAAGCAAGAAGGCAAAAAAATATGCCCAGAGACGAAAATCCTATTCAGATATCTCAGAAAATTACGAAGCTGCAACTGTTTTAATATTGCTTGTTAGAGAGAGAGAACGCTAGGGGATCGTGACGTCACGATCCACGAGCGTCATAGTATAGTAAATGACACCATCATCACCACGTCCACGTCCAAAAAAATATACTTTACTGTCCTGTATAGAAGCCCGCATTCTAATTATGCATCCTTTATGAATCTGTTAGATATATATTTAAGTAGCATACGTTCAAATAACATCGTTATTTCAGGAGATTTTAATATTGACTTCGCGGCAGTTGATGATACTAAGACTAAGGAACTTCTACAAAAGTTACTCGAGCATAATCTGATTCCTACTATTTCGGAATCAACCCGAACAACAGATACTACCGCTACCACATTAGATAACATTGTAACAAATTACCATGACTATAATAGAGCACGTGTCGTACCATGTTCTTTTTCAGACCATGATGCTCAAACTATTAATCTTTTTCTTCCATGCTATTTTCGGAATAAGACACAAAAGTATACAACTAAAAGGGTTTTTAGAGACAGTGCAATGACAACTTTTCGTGACAATCTTAATAAAATTGACTGGAACGATGAATTTATAAATAGTGACTGCAACAAAATGCTCGTAATATTCTATAATATAGTACTAAATCTCTGCAACATACATTTTCCTATTAAAAAAGTTCCAATAAAGAGGAACGCTAAGAAATGGTTAACAAAAGGTATCAAAAAATCTAGTAAAACAAAAAGAAAATTGCTTATATCCACCAGAAATTCTAAAGATGAATTACTTAAATCCTACCGTAAGCGATATCAACAGATATTCAAAACTACACTTGTAATAGCCAAGAAATGTTTTATTCGGAACACTATCGCGAAGGCAAAATGCAAATCTAAGGCTATATGGAACATGGTTAACGAAAACACTGGTAAAACTAGCAAACGATTGCAAAATAATAAAATCACTCTAAAAATTAATAATAATCTGATAGAAAATAGCAGCCACGTTGCAAATAAACTTAACGATTATTTTATCAAAATTGGTAAAAGCACTATAATCCAAAATGACATCATATATATGAACTTACTCAGACATGAAAATAACACTAACGTAAACTCTATATTTATGGACCCAATAATTGAACCGGACATTATTAAAATCGTGAAAAACCTAAAAAATACAAATGCAATGGGACCCGATGTTATGAATACCATGCTCGTCAAAAATAATATAGATCTCCTTTGCATTCCACTCTGCATTATTTTTAATACTAGTTTTTTGGATGGAACTTTCCCAGACTTGTTAAAACGCGCAAGAATAGTAGCTATACACAAAAAGGGAAGCAAACTGGAGTTAAATAATTATCGTCCCATCTCGGTACTATCTATTCTAGCCAAAATCTTTGAAAAGTGTATAGCTAATAGATTAGAAGCACATTTCATAAGAAACAATCTTTTTTCTGCACACCAATATGGGTTCAGACGTAATAAAAATACATCTGAGGCAGTGGACAACTTGGTAATCGAGGTATTGCATTGCCTCAATCAAAACTCGAAGTGCGGAGGGGTATTCTGTGATTTAACAAAAGCTTTCGACTGCGTTGATCACAGAATACTACTCGATAAACTAGAGTACTATGGAATACGTGGTACGGCACTTGAACTTTTTAAGTCATATCTATGTAATCGATCTCAGTATGTAGAAATAAAAGACCACATGGAGGACAATGTGGTCAGGTCTGATGACAAATTAATTAAATATGGAGTTCCCCAAGGCTCAGTCTTAGGCCCTCTCCTGTTTATAATATTTATCAACGATTTGCCGAGTTGCATCAGCTGTGGGACGACTTACCTATACGCAGATGACACTAGTATAGTTCTAAATGCTAGTTCTAAAAACGCTTTTAACGAAAAAATACAAACATGCTGGACTGAACTGTCTCACTGGTTCACAGCAAATAGATTACGGATGAACAGCAGTAAGTGCTTTTACATGATCTTTCGCCGTTGTAGTAAAAGTCCAGACTTTAAGTGCGACATACCAATTTGCAAATCAAACAGTGTTTGTTTTCTGGGCGTAAATCTAGACCCTTACCTGAGATGGAATATCCAAATTGACAAAGTTAATAGAAAACTGGCTAGTGCCTGTTTTGCATTAAAAAGTTTATCGAAGTATTCTGATAAGATTATACTAAAAAATGTGTACTTCTCCTATTTTGAGAGTATTCTCCGATATTGTATCGAGGTCTGGGGAAACGGAGTCAACATTAATTCTGTCCTGTTGAAACAGAAAAAGGCTCTAAGGATCATCGAAGGCTGTTCTAAAGTACCCGTTACGCATAGACATATGTTTATTGAAAATACAATTCTTACTGTTGTTTCGTTGTATCTTTATCATCTATGTATCTATATTCATCGAAATAAGAATTTGTATTGTACGGTAGGGCAAAGCCAAGACTACAATTTAAGAAATAATGATAAATTAACACTGACTTTCCCTAATTATGCACATTTTAATAAAAGTTTAGGCAATAATGCAATAAGAGTATATAATAAGTTGACCAAAGATTTAAGGGATTGTGACGATATGAAAATATTTAATAGAAAAGTGAAAGATTACTTTTTAAAAAGGCCATACTACTCCATTGACGAATATTTTGCCAATGCTCTAAATTAACTGAACATTATTGTTATTATAATTTGACTATTTTATTTTGTTTTTAAATAATTTCGGAGCAGTTTCTTACTATTGTTATTAATATTAGTAGTTAAAATAAAAAATAATAATAAAAAAATTAATATTATTGTAATGTATATTGTATTTGCATGCATGTGAATGTGTTTAACGCAAATAAAGATTTTGACTTTGACTTTGACTTGACAGTCGTTACACATGAAGGTGCGTTTTGCGGAAAAGGGACAGAATATACCTCCCTCTTTTGACACTTTGGACACTTATAACTTTGTGATTATTTAATACACTGTTTTATTTTTTAAATTCTTTTTCGAGAAAATATTATATTAGGTGTCAGTAATCAGTATCTTTATTGCTTTCATAGGTAAATACAAGATGGTACATTATATGTATATGTGCAGCTACAAGATAGTACAATATATACACATATATTGTACTATCTTGTAGCTGAACTACACCCCTATTGCCACGGTTAAGGTTACATGGGCTATTTAAAGTCAGAGCCTCATGGACACTGTAATACCCACGCAGCTAACGCTTGAAACCAGACGCTAGGCACCTCCTATCCTGCCTTAAGCCCCTTCTAGACGGTTGCCAACACGCCCCTCCAACCGGGCGACCTTGCTCCGCACCGACCGTGTAGACAGCAGTTTGGAGCTAAATTTCATAGTACAGCGGTCGGTGCCAACCAAGGTCGCTCGGTTGGAGGCGCGTGTTGGCAACCGTCTAGCAGGGGCTTTAGCGTCCAATACGAACACAGCGGCATGTATACTACAGTGCCCGCGTAGCTACCGCTGAAGGCGAACGTGGCGAGTCACGCACGTCTCTTCTCGGCGCCTAATGTGACCAAACAGTAGAAGACAGTATGTAGAGCCTTTAAAGACTTACCGAAGTATGCCAGGCCATCCCGTGTACTGAGCTAACAAGGAACAAAGCGGCATGGACACTACAGTGCCCGCGTAACTGCCGCTGAAGGCGAACGTCAGGAGTCGCGCGCCTCCTGTCTCGGCACCCAATATTATCAGATAATAGATTTAAGTATGTAGAGTCTGTGTGTTTTCGAACAATGCTATACTGGCCAGCGCGTGTCATTTATTGCCAAGAAACGGCTTCCCAACACATTCAATGCCCATCGAATTATATTGCCTTCGCCAAAAGATCTACGAAAGCTTTGTATACCCATAAAGGACTATATTAGATTGTACTTGATTACTTTAAGTTATTGCATAATTTAAGTGAAGAATAAAAGTGAGTAGTTAATAAGTATAAGTAAGTAATAAAATAAGAGTCTAGACCCTTACCGGACACGGAGAATGTGCCAGGCTAGCCCGTGCAATGCGAACAGAGTGGCATGGACACTACAGTGCCCGCGTAGCTGCCTTTGAACACGAACGTCACGAGTCGCGCGCCTCCTGTCTCGACGCCCAATATTATCAGAGAATAGATTTAAGTATGAAGAGTCTAGACACTTACCGAACACGTAGAATATGCCAGGCCAGCCCGTGTAATGCGCTAACAACGAACACAGCGGCATGGACACTACAGTGCCCGCGTAGCTGCCGCTGAAGGCAAACGTGGCGAGCCGCGCGCGCTCCTCGCTCGGCGCCCAGCGGGACCACACGGCGTGAATGCACGGGTATGTGACACCCTGGAAACGAAATTAATAAGGTTTCTAGTAAGTAGGTACATATAAAAGAACAGGTAGGTACATATAAAAGAACAGGTAGGTACTTATAAAGGTAACAGCGGGCCTAAGATGGTTCCACAACGATAATTAATTAAATGGCAACAATGCCACGCCCGCTGGATACAGAGCGGCTACCGCGAAACGCCAACTTCGTCGTGTATCTCTATGTCGCTCGAATATGCAAGTGCGATAGAGATAGAGATGCATAAACGAACTTCGCAGTAGTAGCTTAGTGAGGTTTGAATATAAATTTCAAATTAAAGAAAAAAAAATCGGCCAAGTGCGAGTCGAACTCGCACATGAAGGGTTCCGTGAAATAAATTGCGGTTTACGATTTATGACGTATTAAAAAAAAACTTCTAATTAGATCTCGTTCAAACCAATTTTCGGTGGAAGTTTACATGGTAATGTACATCATATATTTTTTTTAGTTTTATCATTCTCTTATTTTAGAAGTTACAGGGGGACGACGACACACATTTTACCACTTTGGAAGTGTCTCTCGCGCAAACTATTCAGTTTAGAAAAAAATGATGTTAGAAACCTCAATATCATTTTTGAAGACCTATCCATAGACACGTATGGGTTTGATAAAAAAAATTTTTTTGAGTTTCAGTTCTGAGTATGGGGACCCCTAAAACTTAATGTATTTTTTCGTTTTTTGTGTAAAAATCTTAATGCGATTCACAGAATACATCTACTTACCAAGTTTCAACAGTGTAGCTCTTATAGTTTCGGAAAAAAGTGGCTGTGACATACGGACGGACAGACAGACAGACAGACGGACGGACATGACGAATCTATAAGGGTTCCGTTTTTTGCCATTTGGCTACGGAACCCTAAAAAAGGCTCCGAGCGGGTTTCGAACCGGCGATTTCTCAACATAACTTGAGACGTTGGTGCTTGAAGCCTAAGACTTCTAGAAGACACACGCCTCCCTAAGGCGTTGTAAGAAGGAACGGATTGAAAGATTTAGTGGCCGAGGCAGATTGTTCCGATTGCTCAGTTGGTTAGTAGCCTTTAATTTGAAATTTATAAATTTAGTTAGCAGCGTTACTGCTTACAAAACAAAATTAATTAAGGATTGAATAATAATGTTATACAACAAAATTATTGAAAACGGCGTTACAACTTACAACTGCCTGAGATATACACGAACAAATTCAATCTTTTGAGCACTAAGAAAAAAATTGTTAACGGCAGTTTGAGGCCGCTGGCAGACCATATTTTTGATTCAAATTTTACTTAAAAGTAGATAAGAATCATTGGGACACGAATCATTTGACGCCGTCTCATCTGGGGCATGGCTTTCAGTCAATATAATTTGTTATCTATGGCATTTTAGAGAGCAAGTCGATAACGTCAATTTTAGCTGTTAATTAAGCTACTATGTTACTAACTACTACTTTTAAGTACCTAAATTGTTTATAACAAATTATGGATCCGAAGTCCGAAATAATAGTACATTACTGCGGACGCCGGGAAATAATCGTATCACTATTCGGCCTCCCTACAGTCGGCCGTCTATACCTACTCATCCGGCAAGCCCTTTTCACGGCCAGGCATGTTAGCCTCCTAAGGCCCCGCGTACAAAATTTTGTACAAATTTCAAAATCAAGTTTGAACTTTTACTAAATGTCAAGAAGTTCCTAATTCAATGACACGAAATCGTAGTCTGGGCCCCAGGAGGATAGTACATTGCATCAGAGGCCGGGAAAACACGGATTTCCGGCCAAGTAGTAGGCGGATAGAGATACGAGGCCGGGAATCCGTTTTCACGCCGAGCATGTATAGTGATTTTCTCAAACATGCATTGAAATAAATGAATAAAAACCCTCAAATCAAACTAATTTTCATGGCTGAATGCCGTGATGCTGTGCCACAAATATTTAGCGGAATGAAAAGAATGAAATGGAATGAAAAGTTGTGTAAAATCCCATTTCAGGCCGACTCGAGTTGCTGCGCCCGAAAAAAGATACTTCCGAGTCTATTATAAGGAACGTAAAGGGAATATTTCATTGTATGTTTGAGAAATAGTGTTTTTCTCAAACATGCAATGAAATAAATAAATAAATTGTGGAATGAAAATTAAATAAAAAATATCTTCCCGGCCTAGGCCTTAAATTTCGTATCTGATTCATTTACAGTTCTCTTGAGTTGTTCCGCCCGAAACGTGATACTTTGAAGCCTGTTATAACCTTATAACGCACGTAATGACGACATTTCATTGCAAGTTTGAGAAAATAATATTTTTTAATTTAATATCTAATTTTACCTCAAAAAGTCCCTCGACAACCCTCACGGCGATGAGAAGGGAGGTGCTGGTGTGAGCCAGCGGCGGAGTGAACAGAGTCAGCAAGGACGTCGCACCAATGCCTATCGCGAACATTCTGGAACGACAACAAAATACACTGAATAACCTCATACGACATGACAACTTCATACTTAATATAACTGAAGGAAAGATAGAGGGGAGGCGAGGAAGAGAAAGACCTAGAATAGACTACATGAAGCAACTCAAAAAGAGAGTGGATGTTGGGTCATACCGTGAGGTCAAAGAGATTGCGTGGGATCGGAGTAGATGGAGGGCCTACTTTGAGCTACACCGACAAGAGCCTAGCTCTTAAGTAAGAGAAGAAGAGTGGTTACTATAAATGAGCGCTTCCGTGCTTTGGAAGGCACGCCAAGCAGTTGATCCCGGCTGCTGTCTATGACAGTAGACGTTAAGCCGAGTTAGAGGCCTTCGGGCGGCTCAAGAACCTCTAACAGTCGAGTTGCCCACTCACTTGACAAAGGGGGGACAACTGTCACTTGCGTCCGCAGGAGCTACCTTCCACAACCCTGCACGTGTTCCCTGGGTGGTACTAAAGAGTGACAAACTCAAAAGGCCAAAATAATGTATGCCATAAGATTAAATTCAAAAAAAACCGGCCAAGTGCGAGTCAGACTCGCGCACGAAGGGTTCCGTACCCATTATCTATAAAAAAACTATTTTATTCTGTGTTTTTAGTATTTGTTGTTATAGCGGCAACAGAAATACATCATCTGTGAAAATGTCAGATGGAACTATCACGGTATCAGTGAGATACAGCCTGGTGACCGACAGACGGACGGACGGACAGCGGAGTCTTAGTAATAGGGTCCAGTTTTACTCTTTGAGTACGGAACCCTAAAATCGGCGGGTTGTAACTTACGAGTACGGACTGATAAACGTTAAATATGGCACCGGCATCTGTCATTCCATAAAGACTTATTAAACTTTCCATAAATTCAGATTTTAACGAGCACGGCTTACGATTACAGTTTGTTTGGTGCAACGCACCCACATGTGATCAAATATGTGTTCAGATATGTGTTCTAACATTTGTGCAATGTGTGGCGCCGGCATAAGATGTTGAACAGTGAAAACCGGTCAAGTGCGTATTGGACTCGTGCACGAAGGGTTCCGTACCATTATCTATAAAAACGGCAAAAAAATCACGTTTGTTGTATGGGTTTGTTGTATGGGTTTGTTGTATATATTTTATTTTGTTTATTATTTGTTGTTATAGCGGCAACAGAAATACATAATCTGTGAAAATTTCAACTGGAACTATCACGGTATCAGTGAGATACAGCCTGGTGACAGATAGACAGACAGACAGACGGACATCAGAGTACGGAACCCTTATAGGATCACTTTGTTGTCCGTCTGTCTGTCTGTCTGTCAAGATCCTGTACATTATTGGGCCGTGCATTATCACCCTGAGCAAATTCGGTACGGGGCAATAATTGGAAGCCACCTTTGTCCAGGCTGATAATGTACGGCCTGATAATACGCGTCCACTGCGGGCTGTACATTATTGGCTCCCCTTAAAACTGTCGAATGCTAACTACTGATATGGGTCCGAAAAGGCAGAATCACGGCAATTCAATCACGGCATGACGTGTAAGGGGCAACAGGTAGGAAATCAATCACTATGTATAGGCATGTTTGTAGATTCGAGAGCTACGGCAACTTTATAATAGAAAAGGTCAATGTTGAAACGTATTATACTTTTCGATTTGATTTGTGACCCTGCATACGAAGCAAGAGGTTCCTGAGTCATGGATGTTTTCTATGTATTCAAGTATGTATTTTTCTCTATATAAGTATCGTCCTCTAGTACCCATAGTACAAGCTTTACTTAGTTTGGGAGTAGGTTGATTTGTGTAAGATTGTCCGCAAATATTTATTTATCTATACCTACCTACTTTGTTCTATTTTAACCCGACTTCACACTAATTTTGTATTTTGTCAAAAAGCAAATCTACTGTTCATTACTGTACTCATGTCAGTCATGTGGTCAGGTCGTGTTTTATTTGTAGTCGTTACTTTAAGAGCTAAAAATAATTTTGTTATTTTTAGAATTATTTGATTTTATTGTTAGGCACTCTTTTCTTATTTTGCAGAGGTCAAGAAACCGCCTACATTAGAATCGTACTGAACTAGAGTTATTTGGAGTGCCATTTTTCGAGTTATGATTCTAATTGATCAGAGGTGCGATCTCATATGATCCGTTACAATGCTGAATGGTTTCGACCACATTGTTTTTCGAGATCCGACTCAGCCATGTTGAAACGAACTATCCCGTTAATAAGTTTCTGTCACAGATTTCATTACAAGTCTCAAGTCAAGTACATGCCTTTATTGGCGGCTGTACCTTCTATTTTTTGCACAGTCATGCAGTTGTCTTTGAGCGGGTTCGAATGAACGAAGCACGGAGGATTTATCTTGTGTAGTCAGGAGTTGTTATGGACATTTTCAGTCTACATCAGATCACCTTGATGATGAAGGGCAGTGTTTTTCGACCTGTGGGTCTCGACCCCCAGGGGGGTCGCCAAGCTTCTTGAGGGGGGTCGTGGTAGGTACTTGAATTTTGTAAGTTAAAACATGTAGGGATTTCATATACGTAAAATGGAAAATATAATCTAAGAACAGCGCAGAGTGGGGGGTCGCAAATATTTTCTTACTATAGGGGGGTCGCGCCATGAAAACGGTTGAAAAACACTGCTGTAGGGGCTTGATGTTTTAGCGGGCTAGCCATACAAAAAGAACAGCTTCTATATTTAAATAGGTTAAGGGGCTACCCGATGTTTTCATCGATTTTTGACTAGTTTTGAATCGATACAAATACCTACTTTTGCACTACAGATATAATTATAAGGCAAACGGCTATCGATTCTTCAATCTTTAATCTCCATTTTGGTGTACCATATTTTGAAAGAAATGAACAGTTATTTTTTAAAGATTTTTTAAAACATTGTCTAAAAATAAAATTTAAAAAATAATACCCGACTCATGCGATCTGAAAAGTATTAAATAAGAAAACAATTTACTTCTGAAATCAAAACCTGACATTCAACTATCTCATATTTGGATAAAGCCGTAGTCGCATGCATCAACATATATTCAGGCTCCAAAGGCATGCGACCACGGCTTGTATGTGACAGCCATCATATTTTTCTTTTTCATACAAAAGGTAGCCTATGTTACCCGGAGCATAATTTCGAATCGATTGACACCCCATTTATCAAAATCGGCTTAGTATTTAAAACGCTACAGTGGAACATACAAACATACAAACATAAACTGCTAAAAACATATCCCTTCCGTTCGGCTCTGCCGTCGTCGGGCAAAAAAAAACACCTTTTTTGTTATAAGATTGCTGTGAAAGATCTAACATTTACGAAATATACATATTTGGGTTCGTCTCTGATGTTTCTATAAACGTGTGTAGGGTTTTGATTTTAAATTAATTAACACAAAACTTATGGCCAGAAAACCTGTTTTTTGGTCTAAAATTGTTCAACTTTGATGCCAAATATCTCGAAGACAGTGAAGTTTGAACTAAATATTGGATACTTTATTGCTTAAAGCTGTTGTTGTTAATATGATAAGCTACAAAAACATTAGAAAACTAAGGGATTCAGATCGAAGTTCATTGGCGTATGGGATCCCCTTAAGAAAAGAGTGTATTAAAATCCGATCGCTGAACTGTGAGTATTCTTCCAAGTAGTCATCGACGCCGTACCTAATCAACTGTACCTGGTACAAAGGTAGCTGGGTGACCAGGTACCCGTATAGAACAACGCCGCCCCTTGAGGATATTAGTGATAATGTGCGGAACAAACCTGTTACCTCCTATTTTAGCCGCGAGCCAGCCGCCGGGTAGCTGGGTGACCAGGAACCAGTAGAAGGACAGCACCAACCCCTTAAGGATATTAGTGATAATGTGCGGAACAAACCTGTTACCTCCTATTTTAGCCGCGAGCCAGCCGCCGGGTAGCTGGGTGACCAGGAACCAGTAGAAGGACAGCACCAACCCCTTAAGGATATTAGTGATAATGTGCGGAACAAACCTGTTACCTCCTATTTTAGCCGCGAGCCAGCCGCCGGGTAACTGGGTGACCAGGAACCAGTAGAAGGACACCACCAACCCCTTAAGGATATTAGTGATAATGTGCGGAACAAACCTGTTACCTCCTATTTTAGCCGCGAGCCAGCCTCCGGGTAGCTGGGTGACCAGGAACCAGTAGAAGGACACCACCAACCCCTTAAGGATATTAGTGATAATGTTCGGAACAAACCTGTTACCTCCTATTTTAGCCGCGAGCCAGCCGCCGGGTAGCTGGGTGACCAGGAACCAGTAGAAGGACACCACCAACCCCTTAAGGATATTAGTGATAATGTGCGGAAGAAACCTGTTACCTCCTATTTTAGCCGCGAGCCAGCCGCCGGGTTGCTGGGTCATAGTCATAGTTATAGTCATTTATTCATTTAACAATATCCATTGTGTTTGAATTAACTTCATTAAAAATAACAATAATATACAAAACTAAAAAGATAATAATAAATACAAACAGTTAAATTACACATCACTCCAGATCATAAGTAGGTACAATACAACATGCATGACAAAACATATTAATTCATTTAAAAATATTTAAGGATATTAGTGATAATGATATTAGTGATAAGGATATTAGTGATAATGTGCGGAACAAACCTGTTACCTCCTATTTTAGCCGCGAGCCAGCCGCCGGGTAGCTGGGTGACCAGGAACCAGTAGAAGGACAGCACCAACCCCTTAAGGATATTAGTGATAATGTGCGGAACAAACCTGTTACCTCCTATTTTAGCCGCGAGCCAGCCGCCGGGTAGCTGGGTGACCAGGAACCAGTAGAAGGACACCACCAACCCCTTAAGGATATTAGTGATTGTGCGGAACAAACCTGTTACCTCCTATTTTAGCCACGAGCCAGCCGCCGGGTAGCTGGGTGACCAGGAACCAGTAGAAGGACACCACCAACCCCTTAAGGATATTAGTGATTGTGCGGAACAAACCTGTTACCTCCTATTTTAGCCGCGAGCCAGCCTCCGGGTAGCTGGGTGACCAGGAACCAGTAGAAGGACACCACCAACCCCTTAAGGATATTAGTGATAATGTGCGGAACAAACCTGTTACATCCTATTTTAGCCGCGAGCCAGCCGCCGGGTAGCTGGGTGACCAGGAACCAGTAGAAGGACACCACCAACCCCTTAAGGATATTAGTGATTGTGCGGAACAAACCTGTTACCTCCTATTTTAGCCGCGAGCCAGCCTCCGGGTAGCTGGGTGACCAGGAACCAGTAGAAGGACACCACCAACCCCTTAAGGATATTAGTGATTGTGCGGAACAAACCTGTTACCTCCTATTTTAGCCGCGAGCCAGCCTCCGGGTAGCTGGGTGACCAGGTACCCGTAAAAGAAGGAGGACAGCACCAGCCCCTTGGTCTGCGAGCTCCAGTCAAACTCGGGTATCTGCAAGAAACGTCATCATCATGATTGTGTTCATTATTCCACCACTTTATCATCATCTTAACCGGCTACTATGTTTTTAGGGTTCCGTAGCCAAAATGGCAACACGGAACTCCAAAAAAAAACAGGTACAGACGTATTGAGAACCTCCTCCTTTTTTGAAGTCGGTTAAAAATAATATAAACACAACGTGACATATCATAGGCTCTGCTGTTTATGACAGCAAACAATATTTTAGCACACCCATAACACAACATACCTACCTACTTAAGTTTATTGGATTGATTTTTTACGACCGAAATCGGGGTTTTTTCATCAATCATCCAGACAAAATTCACCTTTGCTCCTTTATGTTAAAGTTGATTCTTATCAACTACCACCACCACGCTGGCTAAGTTTAAATTGGAATCAATGTCGATTTTGGTCAGTGAGAACATAAACCGGGTCGTAAGCTCCTTAAGGCCTTGGTCATAAGGTTTAATTTGCGCAGCTCTGCCCTGATAATCGCAAATGCAGTAATCGACATTTTTGGGATTTTCACTTTTTTGCAAAAATGACATCCCAAGAGCCTAATCTATACATAAAAAAATAATTTTCATTTTTTTTTAAATTATAACCATGTTTTTTATGTAACCAAAAACGCAGTACTTGCATAAAAATATTACTTGTGCTAACAAAATCTGCAGCATTCAGCATGTGCTAGAAGTTTGTGCAGTACTTGCTACGTTTACTGCGGATTCATTAGCCATAAACTTTTTTGCAACGAATACTAACTAATGCCAAACGCAGTATTCGACTTTACTGCATTTGAGTGTAGCAAGAATAACAAAGAACTACTCTTGCGATGCTAAACTAAACGCAGTATTCTACAGTGCTGCGTTTAAGAGTAGCGAGAGTAACAAAAATATTCGTACGCTTCGAAGCCGCACGGTACAGTGCCGCGTTTCGTGCTAGCAAATCAGAGCGTCGACGTCATTCGCAGACGAGACGCGTGTGCCGGCTGAGCCGCCGTGCGCTACATGTTGCATTTTCTTTATTTAAATTAGGTTTGTTTTATTTAATTACTCTTTTAACGTTTTTCAACGGCGCGTGTTTTGTGCTGACAAGATTTTCAATAAGTACATTTTAGGTTATGTAACCTATACACTCACGAGCAAAATAATTGCATCACTTTGCAATTTTTCATCTGCACCCTATAATTTTGTAAACGGGGTTACCTGAAATCTAAGCTCTGCAAAAAGCTAATAAACATGAAAATTGACCCAATATTTTTAACATTATGGGCATTTTCTTGGTTTGTGGGCATTACCGCCTTAGTAGGTGCACGAGCTCCCTTTGTCGCCTATATAACGGGGATACAGGAGGGGGAGGGTTATCAGTCACTTATCAAAAGTCAACCGGTACACATCTCCGCATATTTTCCCGTGAAGAAGAACCTGAAAACATGGATACCACTGCTGAAGTCGCCGCAGTCGTCAATTTGCTGCAAGAGAGCCGTAGCCAACAATCAGTAGCTGCCGAGCTGAATTTAACGCAATCTACAGTTTGTAGAGTCTACCTGAGGTTCCAGCAGACTGAGGCAGTCACTTCAACACCAAGAACCGGCCGCAGATGGTGCACATCGGAGCGGGACGACCGCTTCAATGTCACGTCAGCTCTCCGAGATCGTCACCAGCCAGGCGTTTCCCTTCAGCAGCAACTCCGTGAGGTCCGAGGAGTGACTGCCAGCGTGTGGACAGTCAGGAGAAGACTCAAGAAAGTCAACTTGACACCGAGAAGAACGACGGGGCCCAGATTGCTGCCACAACACCGAAGAACACGACGTGAATTTGCTGCAAATCACGTGAACTGGACCATCGAGCAATGGACCCGGTTCTTTTTTCGGACGAGTGCAGGATGTGCCTGAACGGCAGCGACAGAAGAGGACGAGTCTACAGGAGAGCAAAAGAACGACTAGTATTCGCAGTTGATTAGTTTTATTGTATAGTGTAATTCCTTTAATTTTATATTTCGTTTAGCAGTGTATTAGATTTAAGTAAATCTGTAATGCTGTCTAAATATATTTAAATAAAATAAATAAATGTTTTGAGGCGGCATTTCTTACAACGGGCAGACCGAGCTGGTTTTCGTGCCTTCTGGGGGTCATGGACGTGGTTTGAACGCTGGAAGATACATCACCGCGATCCTGGAGATGCACGTTGTCCCTTACAAAGGAATGTTTGATGAGGTGTTCATTTTATGCAGGATAAATCCCCCCTGCCATACTGCAAGAGATACCATCACCAACCTTTCCGAGGTATACATCACCACGATGAACTGGCCAGCGATGAGCCCGGACCTTAATCCGATCGAACACATGTGGGACTGCCTAAAACGCAGGGTTCAGAAGCGGAAACCTGCCCCGTCCAACATTGAGGAGCTGAAGGAAGCCTTGCTGGAGGAGTGGGATGCCATCCCTCAGGATTACGTCAGGAAGTTGATAAGATCCATGCAAAGGCGCCTAACTTGTGTCATAAGAGCTAGGGATTGCCATCCACACCAGGTATTAATTTGTAGTAATACATTCTATGATTGTTAAATTGTCCTTTTATTGTCTGTTTTCATAGATCATTTTTTTATACATTCCCGACTGCTTTCAGTTTTCCGACGTTTTTCAGTCTTTGGACTGGAATTTCTTTGAAAACTTTTACATTTTCTACTGCCAGCTTTCATTTGGTACCTCATTTGTCAGTTTTGGGTAACAATTTACAAAGTAATGGGGTGCAGATGAAAAATTGATAAGTGATGCAATTATTTTGCTCGTGAGTGTAGTTTGAGTACCGGATATGTACAAAGAATCGATTTTATCCCAGAAATCGTAAGGAAATGAAATGGAAGGGGGGGGGGGGGGGGGGGGGTGAAAATTTGTATCGAATCTCATAAGTAGTTATAATGGTTTCTTCTTTCACTCGCTAAGAGTATTTTGTACTTTCATATTAAGTGGAAGTCACGTAAAAAGTAACATTTTGAAAGTTATTTCGATAATAAAAACATTTTTTCTAGAACTTACCTAAAATCTGTTTTATTTCGTCTCTTCGTCACTTAAAATATCCAGAAGTTAAATCCTAACAATACTTTTAACTAGTACCATGTACAAAAATTGGGCATGTTTGCGAACTAGAAACGCAGTATTGAACACTTGCTAGGTGATTTTGCAGTAATAAACACAAATACTGCATTTAGTCTTAGTAATACTGTAAGGCCCGCAAGCCCAGATAGTTGATGAAAATGCAGTACTGCGTATTTTATCCAAATAAGGCAGTAAAGTAAAGAAAAAAATACGTCAATAAAAAGCTTGATTTTTTTTACTATTTTTCAGTACACTTCAAAAGTTATACCACATAGATTTGTTGTATAGATATCACAAAATATGTTTACCGCGTTTATCTCGAAACCGCCATTTTGCAAGTACTGCATTTGCGATTACCAGGGCAGAGCTTAACTCGAAAAAGGGTGCGAAAGCCTGTGGTGTTAATAAAAATTTACGATAACCATGCCCTTGAATAGTCTCGAACCTTGCACCGTTTTGCGTTTTATAACGATGTGTTACTGCGACATGTGTCACGAATGTGATCGCTTATAACGCTGAACATCCAGGGTTTTATGTAATTTATGATGGAGTTATTACGCGCTGTGGAGTGCTATGGATTTCAGGGATACAATTCGGACTAAAGTACGGCCGAGAACCCAAGTATAGATTTCAAAATGAAGCTGAAAAGATGAGCTAATCGTACATTATACCTACCAAATGTAGATCCAATAACCGCTGGTGTAAAAGTGTTCGAGAGCGGAGACCGCCATTCGGCTAGACGGCGAAACAAAGGCGAACTATGTAAGAGGGCGGGAAACTTGATGTGTTTTGTTATGATTTGTGGCGTTAAATAGATGTTTTTGTTCGCTTATTGTAACGCAGAGTACACAGCTTTTGAGAAACACGAAGAAGCCTATACCAGCTGATCTCTCTATCTATTTTCGTATATCTGCGAATTCCTAGCTTTCGGGAGCAGCGCAGTTGCTGTACATCTATCTATCTCTGACTCTCTGCGAATTCCTCGCTTCGATCGGAGCGCGCAGTAAAGACACCCTCGCATGCCAGTATCAGTAAGGTTTACTCACAAACACCACGGTCCCGTTCTCCAGCTTGGTCTCCACAAGCTCTGTCATGGCGACCACGGCGACGGACAGGTTGACGCGCAGCGCGTACACGTTGAAGAACCCGAAGAACGCCAGCAGCGCCACGATAAGCTCTTTCTCTAACTATCTCTGTCTCTCTGCGAACTAGCACGCAGTAGAGAGACCTTCACATGAATCACATGCCAGTATCAGTAAAGTTTACTCACAAACACTACGGTCCCCTTCTCCAGCTTGGTCTCCACAGGTTCTGTCATGGCGACCACGGCGACGGTCAGGTTGACGCACAGCGGGTATTCATATTCATATTCATTTATTTGGTATTAATCATACACTGTCAATTGGGTACATTATAAGTAAATTAAAATTAAAACCGCAAATACTGGGTTACAAATCGCAAATACGCGTTGAAGAACCCAAAGAACGCCCCGCAGCGCCACGATGAGCTCTCTTTCACTAACTATCTCTCTCTCTGCGAACTAGCATGCAGTATCGAGACTATCACACGCCAGTGTTTCAGCTCTCTTTCCCTATCTATCTCTCTGCGAACTCCTCGTTTCGCTCGGAGCACGCAGTATCGAGGCCTTTATATGCCAGTATCAGTAAGGTTTACTCACAAACACTACGGTCCCGTTTTCCAGCTTGGTCTCCACAGGCTCTGTCATGGCGACCACGGCGACGGACAGGTTGACGCGCAGCGCGTACACGTTGAAGAACCCGAAGAACGCCAGCAGCGCCACGATAAGCTCTTTCTCTAACTACCTCTGTCTCTCTGCGAACTAGCACGCAGTAGAGACCTTCACATGAATCATATGCCAGTATCTGTAAAGTTTACTCACAAACACTACGGTCCCGTTCTCCAGCTTGGTCTCCACAGGTTCTGTCATGGCGACCACGGCGACGGTCAGGTTGACGCACAGCGGGTACGCGTTGAAGAACCCAAAAAACGCCCGCAGCGCCACGATGAGCTCTCTTTCACTAACTATCTCTCTCTCTGCGAACTAGCACGCAGTATCGAAACCATGACACGCCAGTGTTTCAGCTCTCTTTCCCTATCTATCTCTCTGCGAACTCCTCGTTTCGCTCGGAGCACGCAGTATCGAGGCCTTTATATGCCAATATCAGTAAGGTTTACTCACAAACACTACGGTCCCGTTTTCCAGCTTGGTCTCCACAGGCTCTGTCATGGCAACCACGGCGACGGACAGGTTGACGCGCAGCGCGTACACGTTGAAGAACCCGAAGAACGCCAGAAGCGCCACAACCAGCCGCCGACGACGCCAGAAACACCATGTAGCTTGGTGCTCATCTGAACGCTCTCTGTGGAACAATAAACATATCGTTAGTACAAGAACGATTGAATTTGCCATACGAATAAATAAATCCTTAAAGGAGAAAATTAAAAAAAAAATGCACGTATACACATTTGACAAGAGCTAAAGACGTGGTGGAACTGGCGGAAGCATAGTCTTTCTTAAAACCATTTTCACTAAGTTTAAAATTCAGGGTTTAAATTAGTAGTAGAAATCCTGTAGGATTTTTACTACTAATTTACGATGTATCGCAAAATGTCTACATTCGCATATCGGCTAGATTGCAAATAGGTCCCTTCGCATCAAGCCGAAATCACGTGAGGACTTTATCTGAAAATCCACGTCGTCGAAATTAGTTCAACAAAATAATTCATGGCAAATAAAATTATGCATATCGACGGTATCCGGTCGAAACTACATAATGAAATGGTGAGTGAACCGTTTACATTTAATAACGTTCCTTTTTTCGTTTATGCTCTTTAAATTTAAGAGTTATCCTCTTGTCGGTGGAGTATTTTCCACTTCTATTCGCTTGGTCGTACGCCAGCCCCTTGACTCGCTAATACGACACGACACCAGCTTTTTCCTTCATTTGGTCCTTATAACTGCGCCGTGGTCTTCCCCTGCCTCTCCTTCCTTCTATCTTTTCTTCCATTATGGTTTTAAAGAAGTGAACAAATGACCATTTATTTTCCCCCTTCTAGCGCTGATGGTGTTCAAGATCGATCTCTTCTCTTCGTTTATATTTTGTTGATTTCTCTTTTAGTTTCGGATGGATCGATGTTGATGCCTATTGCCTAGCCATCATTAAATCAAATCTTAACGTTTATCTGCCTCTAAAACTGATTGCAGAAGGTTTATGACTCTAATACATAAATAATTCTAACACTCGGCACTGCTTCACCAATGAAGAGATCGGGTAAATATCCAGAGCTCCTTTACGCTATCACTTTTAGCTGGCCAGACGTATAACCACGACTAAAACAGACTATAGTTAGTGAAGAAATGTCAGCTGTCACGGTTGTCTTCTTAATTTACATGTGCCACTTTAGACCAAAGAACTGCATTTTAAGCAAAGTGGGAGCTCTGGGGATTCTTAACTGTATTTACTTTATTTGTTCAGCCAATTTGGTAGATTCGTAATGCCCATCCTGGACTCGCGGGACCCTTCAATCAATCCCGTTGGGACCTAAAATGTTTTAGTAACATTAGAAATGTACAGTGCCCACGTATGAAAGTGTAGGTACTTTTGAACGTAGATATACTTATAATATAGGTACGAAATTTGGTAACCACTTGGCTTAAGTACCTATATTTTTATGGAAACTGTCGATAACAGCTTTTTTTGAGAACTTACGCAATTTTTTTGTCCCGTAATACAAATAATATTTCCAGATAAATAAATAAATAAATAAAAGCCATTTTATTCCATATTTCTAAGGTAGGTACATTTCAAATGGTATTAGTAAGTTGTTAGTTAGTTATTTTATATTATTGTTAGTATGGTTAGTTTTCTTTAATTGAAATATGGACCCCTTTTTGGGTAAAGGCCTCCTCCATCTTTTTCCATGATTCCCTATCCTTGCCTAGTTCAATCCAATCTTTTCCTGCTTCTTGTATAATGTCATCAGCCCACCGTCTTATTGGTCTACCAACATTTCTTTTCCCCGTTGGGCCTTTCCATCGTGTACTCTCTATGGTCCATCTTTTGTCTGTATATCGTGAGATATGTCCAGCCCATTTCCACTTTAAATTCAGTGCCTGCTTGAGAGCGTCTGTGAGTTTTGTCTTCTGTCGGATATTTTCCCTTCTCACTTTATGTATTTTCCTAATCTTCAACATACTCCTTTCCATTGCTGTTTGAGTACATTGAATTTTTTCTTTTATCTTTTTTGTAAATACCCAAGTTTGGCAGCCATACAGTAAGCAAGGTAGGAGACATGTATCGAACACAATTTTTTTCAGATGAAGATTATAATTCCCCTTTAGAATTTCTTTCAGGGACCAAAATTTATTCCATGTTGCACTGATTCTCCTTGTTAGTTCTTCTTCATTGCTGGAGTTATTAAATGACAGCCGTTTCCCTAAGTAGACATAATTTCTTACATACTCTATGGTGTTTCCTTTTATCGCAATAGGCCTAATATCGCTATTAGTCATCAGCTTAGTTTTATTTATGTTCATTTCTAGGCCGATTTTAGAGCTTTCATCATCAAGTGACTTCATCAATTCTTCCATGTCTCGAGCGGTTTCAGCAATTATAGCTATGTCGTCAGCGAATCTTAGATGGTTTAAGTAGCATCCGTTGACTTGCAATCCTTTCTTTATATTTTTTCAGATATAACCACTAATTCAGTATGGCATTCGAGTTTTGCCAATGTTATTGACATCAAATTAAACTACGGAAATTAATGATTTCTAAAAAGTTGTAGTGCACAACGAGGAAAAAGGCTTTCTTATATTTATGCATACTGTCACAGCCGTGGATGTCACTACCATGTGTATAATGAAGCGAACGAAGTTCTTTGCTTCAGCTAGGGCCGAAAATCGTATGTCAGGGTGTCCGGTGTCACGCTGTCCGCCTGTTCTCCTTACAGCGGCGGGCGCTACCACGAAAATCGAAACTCGAAATTCGTACACGTCACACTATTTTATTCTGTGTTTTTAGTATTTGTTGTTATAGCGGCAACAGAAATACCTACATCATCTGTGAAAATTTCAGCTGGAACTATCACGGTATCAGTGAGATACAGCCTGGTGACAGACAGACGGGCGGATGGACGGACCGACACGGACAGCGGAGTCTTAGTACTTAATAGGGTCCCGTTTTACTCTTTGAGTATGGAACCCTAAGAAGACTGGCTCGATTTAGGCTTCTTTCTGGAATTTTGGTCTTTATTTAGAAAAATAAATTTAGTTAATTAATTATATCCACGGCTGTGACAAAAAGTAGATTGGCCTAAAACCAACTACCTACCTATCTACCCCCTACCCTACCTATTACCTTATTAATATACCTGACATATTTTTTTGTAATGTGATATGCAATCAAAAAATTTTATTGAATTTAATATTAAGAACCCCCCTTTGTAACCAGTCGGTTAAATATAAAAACGCCACAAACGGCACTTCAGGTGAAGAGTCGCCATAAAACGGTTGACTTAAACGGTTCCTCACCGAACTGCAATTGGGTCACAACCTAATTAGGTCGACTGGCACCATCGACTGTTTTATGGCGGCCATGATTACTCGGAAAACAATAGCGCCACTGGGATTTACTTAACGACAGCAACTCAGGCCTGAGGGTTGTCATCTGAAGAGATAAAGGTAAAGGGAAACTCACAGGCAAACCCGAAAACACACTATGTGTCGATTTGCCTACACCTATTTGTAACAAGGTGTCGCCTTCCAGTGCGTGGTCGCCACTCGAGAACCTTTCCGCCCCAACGGCCATCGGTTCTACGTGCAATGTGCCCCGCCCACTGCCACAAAATGTTTACAACATGTGAATTAGGATATATAACCATTTGCCAAGTGCCTTAAAGTTACAACATGGAAATGAGTTTAAAAGTAATCTAGGGAAATGGTTTCTTGACAAATGTTTTTATAGCATCAAAAAATACTTAGAATTTAAGAAGAATGATTAATTTATTCCAATTTTCTGTGACTATTTCTTCTTTCTTATTTTTCATTAATTTGATTACTATTGATGTACCTACTCTACCTATATGTAAATAACTTTGAATACACGTACCTATCTAATAATTTTATTGCTGACATTGTAAATTAAATTCATTATCCTGAATATCTCCACGCTTGCTTGCAAGCAAAATACACTGTACAGTCGACGCCAAAAATATGTTTACACTTATGCACCTTATTCCATTGTAATAAGGCGAAAACTGTAAACATATTTTTTGCGTCGACTGTACATACAAACCCATGACGAAAAATCCAATTAGGTATTGTATTTTACTATGTATGATTGATTGATTGCATGTTCTGAGAATCTCGCCATCAAACGTCACAGTTTGGCGAGTTTAATGAAACGTGTTAAATGTAATTGCTTTTTTTATAATAAATTAAAGAAAAAAAAACTGGAAACTTTCTTGAGAACTTAAGGCTAGTTTCCGTTTAGGAAGTGCCCTGAAGGCAACATTTCATTTTTTAAGGCTACTGTGTAATTACCGAGAACATCGGCACCTAAATATGTGAGAAGCGGTCCTGTTTTATTTTATTACCGACCTGCCACGTAAAGAAGGGTAATGTATTTCACGCGTAGATATCATTGTGGGATTTTAAGCGCACGGATAATTTAACTGATCTTGCTGCTAATTAGCCGCGCTGAGAAAACAATGACCCGTAGCGATAAATACGATTTCTTCGGTTAATTATCTATAATTTACAACAAAAATCCAAACATTAGGTGGCAACCCTAACTAAGGCCAGTGTGCTTTTTAGATTTTTCCACGTGCAAGATGTAAACAAAAGGTGCTCTTACGGGAATAAATCAGGGACTTCGCCTCGAGACTCGAGGTTATTTCTAACCTACCTGTGAAAGGATTTGATTTACTTCGGTCGTGACTTTTAACTTAAGATTGCATCCAAATGAATGGACGTAGTACAGTCAGCAGCAGAAGTAGCTAAGCGGGCAGGGTCTTCCAAATGACCTGCACGAGTCTTTATCCTTAAAAAAAACTGTATATTTCAATAAAAAAAGACTTATTTCTACATAACATAGCTAAAATCTTTTATATCTAAGATTTTGGTTAAGAGCCATCCTTTGTATAACCTTAGCATTCTCAAACACAAAATGCCATATAACATACTTCAGCTATTATACCTAGCACTAGCAGACTCTGTAGTTAGTTACGGTATTTCCAGTTATGATAGAGCGTATAACAGATTTATAATATAATATACAAATAAGACTTCTAAAGGCTATTGTACCGCTAAAATTCAAACATAATGACGACCGCTTTAGCCTAGTTGGTAGTGACCCTGCCTACGAAGCAAGAGGTCCTGGGTTCGAATCCCGGTATGGGCATTTATTTGTGTGATGAGCACGAATATTTGTTCCTGAGTCATGGATGTTTTCTATGTATTTAAGTATTTATTTCTCTATATAAGTATCTATATCGTCGTCTAGTACCCATAGTACAAGCTTTGCTTAGTTTGGGACTAGGTTGATTTGTGTAAGATTGTCCGCAAATATTTATTTATTATTTATTTATAAATATAGACATAATTATAGTAAACTATTTTAGTATTGTAGAGTCCTAAAAAATTGGCTGTGATATTAGAATATGACCACACAATAGGGAAGCTGGATGATATAAGAGACGTTCCAACCTCCGGAGCCTACCTAATAAACCATAAGTAGGTACTTTATTGGACGAAAAGAAAAGAGTGCGCAGCGACGATGACGTCACGAGGTGCGATGTGAGCACCCCTCGGAGGGCCTATTACCGGACAGTTACCGGCTCTCTGAGGGCTTTGTGATGATCGTTACCAATTTCGATCGATTTATTTACTTTTGGGCAATTGTTAATCCATTTACGTTCATTTTTAATTAATTTACGATAAATAACAGTAATGTTAATAGCTGTTAATTATATCAAATTATTAGAAAAGCGCTAAATAACGTGGCCGTTTGGACGGAAAGGTTGTCGAGTGGCGAGCACGTACCGGAAGGCGCGGCGTGGGTAGCCCCCCCCACAAGGTGGACTGATGACCTGGTAAAAGTCGCGGGAGTCCGCTGAATGCGGGTGGCACAGGACCGGCCATTGTGGCACTCTTTGGGGGAGGCCTATGTCCAGCATGATGATGAATTTAATGTCCACATTCAATCTGCTGCTCTTTACTTAAACCATTAAGAAAGTCCATACTACACGCAATTGAAAGAATTTTGGAAATCGAATAAGCGGTTCCGTTGATTCATCAATCATCATCATCATATCAGCCGAAAGACGTCCACTGCGGAACATCCCTTACATACCCTAAATGACCGGTCCTGCGCAACCCGCATCCAGCGGATTAGATTCCGTAGATCACATATACAGTCGCCATCACATACATAGGTACACTATAGGTGTTCAAAAATATCGGCACATGCACCCTAATGCCTTGAAAATAGAGGTGTGTTCCGATGTTTGTGACGTGCTTGTTTGCTCCGATGTATGTGATGGCGACTGTACAAACTTACACTTACAAAACTACAATCTCAGACTTTTCCTCTGTATAATATTACTAATAAAATAAGTAAATAGCGGACTGGGTGACATTTTTTAGATGATAAATATTCTTAATCGGCATAGCTTACTAGTATACCTATAACAGTTGTAACTTACAATGCAATACGTTATCTTATCAACCAGCTGATATACTCGTTATATACCGTATCTGTTGTTATCTTCCAGTTTGTAGACTACTGTTACACGCATTAATTGTTTTTCGGTAAAAGTATTTCGATAATTTAAACACCGTTCGACAGGGATTTAAACTTTAATATCTGTTTGGGTGACGCGTGCAGCCGACTGTCAGGCGCGTATGAAACGCTTGTACATAAACTTGCCTTATGTATGTGTTTGCATACATTCCAACGCCTTGTCAAACGGCCGTGGTAGTCCATAACTACCTTACCTTACAGTGGCGGAGCGCCCATACAAGCCGATTCCCACCGGTTTGCCTAAAATTTCTTTTTATGCAAGCCTATAGTTATATACTCTTAACTCTTTCGTTACTTTTTTGACCCGGATTGCCCATCGAAAATTTTCACGCTCCGCCACTGTTACCTTATAATATCTTTAACTCTTTGTCCATATTAGATTAGAACAATTGTGCGTTAATCCCATTGCGATTTCAAGAAAAACTATTTTGAAATGTGAAAATATCAGTGAGTAGGTAATGTTATGTTTGAAAAGTAATTAAATGATCAAAATAAGTAATACTAGTAGGTACAATATTTATCTTTGATACACGAAGAAAAACGTACAAGTATTTGAAGTAAGTACCTAATTTCATATAACATTAGAATTTTAACGGACGAATTCGTCTAATACTTTTCCTCGTTTATCTATAGTATTTATATCAAAGGGAACTATTGTACTTGCTTTACTTATTTCGATCTGGATGTTTTTGCGTTTCAAAATTTGGAAATGAAATAGGCTACCCATAGACGAATTCGTCAATACTCTTGACACTCTCTACTACATATGTATAGTCATTTGTTTGTCACTTTATAAAGTCCTCGGAATAGTGTTCAAGTCTGACATTAGTTACATGACGGTAATGTCAAACCAACCGTACTGATATCGGTGACAGTGTTATGTTAATGCATAATACAGTTTGTTAGAGTCCGTCCACTCTAAGTCTGCATCAAAACCGTCAAACCATCTTAAGATGCCAGTTAATGAGTCGTGTAGACAAATTACTTGTTGCAAAGTTAACGTGGACTCACTTTAAGGTTTTTAGCAGGCAGGAAGACTTTCCCAAAAAATGAGTTTCGAAAACAAAGTTGTATTAGTGACTGGAGCAAGTGCAGGCATCGGTAAAGCCATAGCCACATTGTTCGCTGAGCGAGGTGCGAGACTTGCGATTGTCGGTCGCAATGCGCAGAATCTGAACGAAGTCGCAGAAATATGCGCAGAAAAAGGGCGTCGGCCGCTGCAGATCATGGCCGACTTAGCCACCGACAACGGATGCGAGAGGACAGCTAAGGAAACTCTGGCGCTTTACGGAAGGTAGGTTCTTCCACAAACACTGTCTGTCTCTCTCTATCACGTGACTAACCGGTGAAGGAGGCAACAGATGACTCTCGCGCAGAGACTTGCTTACTGACAGAATGATCGACAACCGGGAAAAGTGGCCAATTTGACGCAGTCATTTTTAAGTTCGATGTTTTAATTGTACATATTCAGGGTTTACTTCAATTTTAATTTAATTTAATTTATTCACCGGCCATTGTAGCACTCTTTGGGGGAGGCCTGTGTCCAGCAGTGGACGTCTTTCGGCTGATATGATGATGATGATGATGATTCACATTACTTAAGAATTCTAGGCAATTCTTAACGATTATGCCTTTTAGCACGCTTGTGGGTTAGATCTTGGAACCTGGCCTCAAATTCGTGCAAGAAATGTGGATGCAAATGCCGATCTTGGATTGGCTTGCAGAGTCACGGGTGGCATTGTCCCTTGAACCTTCGTATACATGTCTTCCACCGCCTTTAGCCAGGGACCTGGGAAGCATATATAGTTTTAGAATCAAGCTGAAAAAGTATTTGCTAGAGCATCAATTTAGTCAGGAAACCTTATGTCTTGAAACTAGCTGCCTTTAAGTGCCCTGTCTTTGTCTTTGTATCTTTATTCCTCATATCTTTGTGTGTTTATAAGCTGCCTTTTTTGTAACTTAGTTTACCGCTTTGCCATGCCTAATTTAATTTAATTTTAAATTAAGATTAAGATTATGATTTAGGATTGCGGTCAGATACTTACTGTCGGGATATGTCCCATCTGCAAATAAATAAATCCGCACAACATCTGGTTCGCATAATAATTGTGTTATCTATCATGTTTAGATTGTGTGAATTCTTGGCAGTAGTTTTATGTATGTACAGTTAAGCTTGTGACGTTCAATATTTAATTTTTGCACCAAACTGTATTCGTTCTTAGTTTTCTTCCTGTATCACTAATGTACCATATATTCACTATCTGAAATAAAAGTTGCGTTCGGTCTGTCAAGTTGACAGTGACACTGACACACAGTTTGCCGACGCGTTCACACGATGCAATTTGCCGTGCCACTCTGGCGTCGGATTTGTAATAGTTTTAAGATATATTGTGTTTAGCGTAGGTATTTGTTTTGTGTTGCCTTCCAGGAGGTAACTCAGGTAAAGGCTCCGACGGAAGACCAGCGCTGGCCTTCTAGGTTAGCACCATGCTGAGTCGGGGCCTTTTCGTGGACCATGTATTTTTAACGTTCTGTGTTTTGTTTTTTACACCCATTGTTTTGTCCACGAATAAATGTTTTCTTTCTTTCTTTCTTTCTTTCTTTCATAATGTTAAAGGGCCAATCTCCGGGCGTTTGAACCGCTCGGTTCTAACGTCATTGTCGGCTCAAGATTAATTCAGCAGAGGTAAAACATTAATTATAAACATAAATTAACAAAAAATTTAATCAAAAATGACTCGGCACCGGTATTGGCTTACGTCTTCATCAAAAGTGGATTCTGATATTCGTCCATTTTAATAGTATTTCTTGGAGACAACAATGACGAAAAAAAAAAGCCCTAAAATCATCTGTCATAATACTCATAATAAATGCGGGCCCTATCAATATCACCTAAACCTTTTATCTTCTTTCTTCAAATAATACATGTATTTATTGAATTAATTTCAGATTAGACGTCCTGGTGAACAATGCCGGAGTGGGTGCAAGGACGGATCTTGAGCATACGGATATGGATATTTTCGACCAGGTGCATTGCATTGGCCTATAGAAAAAATATTACTTAAATACTTTACTATCAACAGGGCTGCCAAAAACAGTCTCTAGCAGACCAGCGTAATTTTTCGCGGTCACCAACACGATCTTCAGTCATGAGAGATCGATCGAAGAAGAGTCTCTTTCGTTACACAAGGGATTACAAAGAAACGGGCAGAGGGGGGAAGCTGAACTCCCGTACCTAACCTTCGGGACGTATATAGGCTTTATTATTCTGGTAGTGGCTTTCGGGCTGTCAAAGCCCTTATATCACTGTGACCATCGCTGATCTATTGTGATCTCACATATATAGGCTTTACTTTATCCCGCGACTCCGCCTATGTTCTCTGTAACAAGCGGGCAGCAAGTAGTCAATAATAACATTGTTATCACCAGGTGTTCAACACAGATGTGCGGGGCGTTTACAATCTCACACGTCTCCTCGCGCCTTCCCTGATCGAAGCTAAGGGGAATATCATCAACATCTCTAGTGGCCACGCCACCATGGTCGTGGTGGGAGCTCTGCCTTATAGCATGGCGAAGGTAAGAATAATATGGCGAACTCATAACATAACCTTAAAAAAGTATGCAAACGGACGGACGTACTAATATGACAAGTTCTCAAAATCAGTGCAAATGAGCTATTTTAGCTAATATTTATTAAAATTGTAATTTTACGTTGCACTATCTCAGAGCCAGATTTGAACTAGTGCCGCGACCTCGTAATCCTGACATACGCCTTAGAATCTTCAGGAAGCCTGAGTCTTCGAATTAGAGGTCGGTAGCAGTACACAACAGGCGTGATAAAAGTAAGCTGGCCGAAGAATTCGTCGAGCATGGTTCTGATAGCTTAATGGTTAGACCGAGTAGCCGCGTATTAGGTCGCTGCGCTGCGCTGGTTCGAATCGGGCTCGTAGCAATACATTTTACAAAGTTTCCCTTTTATATGAAACGTATATCGTGATGCGTTTTTTAATTTTGCTAGGGTGTAAAATATCATGGTTCTGTCATTTCCACAGGCTGCCCTTAATCACTTCACACGACTGATCGCCCTCGAGTTGGCCCCTAAAGGTGTCCGAGTCAACACCGTCAGCCCTGGATTCACAGTAAGTATTAAATCTTCTTTTATAGGCCCCGTAGGACGCCCTAGGTATCGTTAGAACGACGAAGACTAATCAGACCCAATTTTCAAGCCATGAACTGACGGAAATGGTGCAAGATCGGTACAAGTGGCGAGAACTCGTGTCAAAGGCTAAGATGGGACAGTGAGCCATACCATAGTTAGGACCTAGTATAGGATCGATTTATCTACGCGTTTCTTGGTACATTTTGGAGCGACCAGGCCCAGCTTTGGGCCCAGGGTTCGATTAGTTTATTTTCGAAAGCGACTGCCATCTGACTAGAGAGCGGAGATTTGAAGGACCAAATGTCCTAATACAAATAGGAATTTCGATTAAGTTTTTTGTTTAGTGAGTGGAACTTTCCAGTTAGAAATACTCAAGCTATCCGAAGACATTCAACTGAATTTTAGTCAGTTTGCAAAGCAGTCGTACTTGTTGAGTCGCTGATATACGGATACAGAACTTTGACTATACAGGTTGTTTTCGGGGATATGATCCGGAATGACCAAATGCGAATAAGATGGTCGAACTGCAAAACTTCTCTCATGGGGATTCCAACCATGAAATCTCAAAATAGTAAGAGCCAATTAAGAGTTAACTGTGAGTTAATTGAAAGTTAATGTATGGAATAGCCGGTTTTTTTGCGATTTAGTAGTTGGTCGCATGGGAAATGTTGTTCAGTGTGATATTATACCAATACACTTTTACCCACAGGTCAGCGAAATCATAAAGCGCACCACCGGCTGCAGTGACGACGAATACATGGAATACCTGGACAACGCTGCCAATCGTATCCCGATGCGTCGCGTCTGCCAGCCAGAACACGTGGCGAAGATGGTCGTGTTCCTCGCCAGCGAGGATAGTGAGCTGGTCACAGGAACTGAAGTCCTGGTCGATGGGGGAGCGGCCTTGGGAATGGACACTAACTTCGTCTCGAACCAGATTGAATAACAGCGATAAACGACTCTAGCTAGAGAACCTAATACTTACTCACTGCCTTGTTATTTTGAAATCTTTTTAATTTCATATCATTCATTGTAAAAAAAGTAGGCGAATAAGAAATCCTTGTGCTGACAGCATCAGGGAAAAAAGCAGGTCTGTCACTATAAGCATACTGCATCCTCTGGCAACCTTACTCACCATCAGGAACACAACAATGTCAACAATACACACATACTTATTTACAGAGAAAGTAGTAGGTACAATCATCATCATCATCATCATATCAGCCGAAAGACGTCCACTGCTGGACATAGGCCTCCCCCAAAGAGTGCCAAAAGACCGGTCCTGCGCCACCCGCATCCAGCGCAGCGGACTCAATGGGAACAATCTGGAAGCAAGTACCTATTTGCAAATAGGTACTCGTACTTTCACAAAAATAAAAAATTACGAATCGGTTCATAAATTATGACGGAGTTCTGAGGTAACAAACATTAAACTCCTCCTTTTTTGGAAGTCGGTTGTTAATTGGTTTTTACGATCGGTTAGCCTAATAGCTAGTGAGTAGTGACGCTGCCTACGAAGCTGGAGGGTCGCCGTGTTCGGATCCCGGTAAATGGCAAATGTTTGCGTGATGGACATGAATATTTGTTTCTGAGTCTTGGATGTTTTCCTATTCTCAATTATCTCCAAAACGACTTGACTTATTGAGATTTGGATTTTTGTAAGGGGTTTTTGTATCAGCAGAAATGATCCTTTGAGAGCGCAGATGCCGGCCGCCGGATATGGAGTTTTTAGTGGATAGAAATACTACAGAACCCAGTCATTCCCCGATGATTGGGTTAAGAGGTTCGCAGGATTTCTCTAAAACTAAAGGTACCTATATGAACTGCTCAGGGTCCAATGATGGAGCATAGCTCTGTAGATAGAGTTAGGTGAGTAGCTTTAGAATTCAACATAAAACAAAAATAACATTTTTGAACAACGTCGCGACGAATACAATTTTCAAATAATAATTTTATTATTATTTATTTATTATTTATTTCTTGAAAGGATACATACAATGGTTACATAATAAATGCACTGCCAAACTGCATGACAGTTTGTTGGCAGTTCGTGTTGCTCTTGGTACATAGTTGTGTCGCTACTTAGGTACTACTAATTACTGCTGTATTATTTAATTAATGCTAGGCATCTACTTTCACATTAAATATCTAATTTTACTGTTTACAATTATATCCTTAAATCAATGTTAACATTTAGGTACAGGTACAGTTTGTATTCAAAGTCCATACAAAAAGACCCGGTTTCATTGCTCTTGTATGTAGTATACAAAATAGAGATTCTATAAACCATTTTTTTTTACCCACAAAATGAAAATTTACAACCAGAAATTATAAATAGGAATACGAAATGTCATATTTCTCAGTGAAATAAAGCCTCAGCGATACTTGACAGGTATCGTGTTTTTGTCGCAGCGAAAAAGGATAAACTCAGAAGGCTCATATGTGGGTGTTGAACGTGATACTCTATCACAACTTTGGACCTTTTTCACGGCCGATATTATTAACAATAATATTCATAACTCAGCATGAAGAATCACAAATTCAAAGAAAGGCATTATTAATGCCAGATCTATAATGATTAGCACCACCTAGCGAGCATAATTTTGGTTCAAGTTCAGTTCGATAGATGTCGCTGATGTTATTTTTGAGCCATCTTAGAGTTTAGACCAATCAAAATATAAATCTTATAAAAAGCGTTAAACAGGTTTTATTTGATTCTAAAGTTATTAACGAATCAATAAACTAACTATTTTCAACCTAAATAATCTTATGGATAAAAAGAAGGCATACTGCCATAAAATACTTTACTTAAATATTTGCGTAACTTCCATAACATAACAAAATATTTTATTAGTAATTTTTCCCAGTTGGGATCGAAAAACAAAAATGACATTACAATAAAAGAAAAAAACGTCAGACCATGCTTTTCCCAGTTTTAATAATACGAAAAATCATTGTCTTGTTTGTTTTTCCGTACAAAAAAAAAATGTCTCGGCAGTCCCCTCCTAAGGCAGCTTTTTTAGGAACTGCATGTCAAAAATTGTTTTGACCGCTAGCATGCGTGTGCCAAATGGCTAAACTGTACATCGATTTGCAGTTTTTCTTTGAAATTGGGCTTGTACGGCTACTATGATAACATTGATAACTCATCGCCAGAGATCGGACAAATTTGCGACATTGCTCGCAATAATGTGGACATGACTCCAAAATTAATCAAAATGTTAATCAATTAATTTTTTCTTGAAATAAAATTTTAATTTCCGGAGATAATAATTTTCGTAAATATTTTTATATAATAATGAAATGAAGTTACGATTTTAAACTGACACGATTATTTTCACTAGAAATAATACCCAACAACTACTACATGGTAAATATCCTTTTTAGGTTAATAGATAGTCTTTTCCCATTTTGTTCCTGAGTCATGGATGTTTTCCATGTATTTAAGTCTTTATTTCTCTATATAAGTATCTATATCGTCGCTTAGTACCCATAGTACAAGCTTTGCTTAGTTTGGGACTAGGTTGATTTGTGTAAGATTGTCCGCAAATATTTATTTATTTATTTTATTTTATTATTTTAAAACTAGACTAAAGGAGTACTATCTATCTCTTCCGTAGCTGTTCATTTCTACTTTGTGTGTGATGTTTGTTTTCGACTGTAAATTATACTGTTTCTTTGATATTTTAGTTATTGTATGTAATGTAAGTGTATAGTCTTTCGTTGTTTATATTCCGTTTTTTGTTTCACCTAGGTACTCAAATCATATTATTATTATGCATCGTCTCCACTACCCTAAGGTTGTCTGGAAGAGATCGTTGTCCACCATTGTTTATCTATGATGTACTATTTCTGGTGAGCAATAATAGTAGATTGTATGACAAGGGTCTAAAACAAGGCACATCGTCACGACATGGTTATTTCCCCGAACGAAGTGAGGGAAAATTGTTCGAGTGGTAATATGGCTTTTAGACCAGAGTTATACACTATACTTTTCACTTCGACTGCGAGAAAATAGTAAAAACAAAGATTAATCATCCATACGGTAGCCTAGTGGTTCAGGCATGCGGCGGTCGATGGGTTCGAATCCCGGCTCGTACCAATGAGTTTTTCGGAACTTATGTACGGAATATTTACCGTTAACTTTTCGGTGAAGTTAAACATCGTGAGGAAACCGGTCTAATCCCAATAAGGTCTAGTTTTCCCTCTGGGTTGGAAGGCCGGGATGGCAGTCACTTTCGTAAAACTAGTGCCTATCCAAGGCAAAAATATTGTCCAATTTGGCGGCATGATTTTTTTTATAAACTGCTTTGACACAGATACAAAATATTGACACCAAGAATAAACGCCTCTGACCGTTTATAAATAGGCGCCTCCAAACGGCGGAACGCGGCGGACAGCATACATGGCATAATATAAAGCTAGATGAACATCAGTCTATCCCGCTCAATCTCATAGCTTATGCCATGTATGCAGTCAACCACGGTTCCGGGCTCCCGCCAGAATCTCTCTTCGTCAGCCCTTCGTTTCACTCAGGTCAGGACCTCCTTCGCGAGCTCCTGGCTCCGCGGGCTTTTATATGCACTCTAGGGGTAGGACAGACAAGACCACGTGGAAGTGGGGTGCTCTGATTCAGTCTACGGTAGCTTTTTTTTTATGTTTTTCATTACTTATGAAAACCAAATTTAATAACGTCAAATGGGGTAACTTGGAACTCGACGGGTTACTTGAGACACCGGATTTCACCACGAACTAGTGTGTGTTTGTATATCGGAATAGCCTCTATATCTAACTCAACAATCAACATACCAACTAAAAAGCTATATAAGTAGATTATTACAACATACAAAAACAGACTAGTTCCTGGTGAAATCCGGTGTCTCAAGTAACCCGGAGTGTTACTTGAGACACCGGAGTTACCCCATTTGACTGTTTATATCTGGATTATATGTTACTGGCGTGTTGCTGTTCCAGCCTCTGGTGCGCTCTCAGTTGGCTGGCGTACCATCTTTCTTATAAAGGTACGGGCGTACCTTGAGCAGGTTAACACCCCGCCGACATGATTGTAATAGATGGCTGCTGTACGTCTAGCACAACTTGCTGCTAAGTCGTGTCGCGCGCGACTTAGCGACTCCTGTCTCACTCGTATTGTGCAAATTAGAAAGAGGCGGGTGGATTCTCTCGACTCGCGTCGCGCTTGTTGTGTCAGTTGTGCTAGCCCCGCTGGTGGACGAGCCTTGAGCTCGTCTCGCTTTACGTCAATCTCGTTACGGCGCTCAGTTTCAAACGCATTAACCTGCTCATGGATGAGCCGTCGCCATTCGGGCCGGCGCACTGCTTTCTCTTTCCACTCAGACGGCTCCAACTTGCATCTTTTCATGTACCTTTTCAGATCATCCTTGTAGCGAAGGTACTGGCCGCCTATCAAACTAAGCAAAGCTTGTACTATGGAATGGGGTGATAACTCATCGCACGAATAAATTTACCGGATTCGAACCTGGGACCGCCGGTTTTGTAGCAAGGATCATTCTCATTACCAACTAAGCCACAACCCCTCATCATACAATGACCAAGCAAAAGCGATTACTTTAATAAGTAATCTAAGTATAAGCAGTACCTACTCGAGATAAGTGAACCGTGAGTGGTTTGTTTGTACAGCCGATGTCATAAATATGTGTACAAATGTGCACCTTATTCGATCGTAATAAGACGATAACTGAATACATTTCTTTGACATGTACTGCGATAACACCGTTTAAGTATTGATTGTATAATACAGCGTCTGCGGCTATTATGCTCAGTTTGAAGACGACCGTAATATTACACGCATCTTGGTGAATATTAATAATACGTGTCAAGAGATATTCTTCTTATCAGCATTCGGTAATAAATAATACTTACTAATAATATAATCGTTCGTTCGAAAGTTTAAATTCAGTGAACGTTTAAGGTGGTTCGATTGCCATACAAAGCGTTATTTGACATTCGCAGGCTAACGGCGTGGTATTTTAAGAAACTTTATGTAACAAACTTTCATCAATTGGCTTCCCATTTGCGCCGAATTCCCCCTTTCCTAGAACAAATTTGTATAAACTAGATTAATTTGAGAAAAATAGCTTTCCCAAAATATCACGTCCCAAACCAATTTCTCAAATAAATCTGGTTTATACAAGTTTATTCTAGGAAAGGGGGAATTTGGCGCAAATGGGAAGCCAATTTATGAAAGTTTGTTACATAAGTTTCTTAAAATATCACGCCGTTGGCCTGCGAATGTCAAATAACGTTTTGTATGGCAATCGAACCACCTTAATACACTATACATCATGTTTAATTGAATACTGTAATTGCAGATTTAATTAATGTTTAATTGTATTTAAACTTTTAAATTCATTGTTCATTAATATTATACTTATACAATAAAAACGATTGAACTCGCGGTTGAATACGTGAGAATTAAACTTTCCAGCAACAACAAATAAAGTTAACCACTGCCCTATAATTGTTTTGGCGTCGATATACTTACGGTTACGAGTAACAAAGAATTGGCTTTTATTCTAATTTTTGTGCAAAGCTGTGGAGTGGATGTCACTACCGTGAGTGGAAGTGTAACTGCAATGATGAATTTGTTAATTAGGTATCTAAAGTAAGTAATTAATTAACTAGCGTATTTTTCTTAATAAAGTGTGTCTATGGGTGAAATATGGGCTCTTGACGAAAACTCCTTGGTTATAAAAAGATGTGTAATTCCGTGACAAACGGTACAGGAAGAATGAATAAATAATGACATTCAATTCACTACATGCAGATTACGAATAGGTATTTTCCTAACATATATGTGAGCCACAGAAGACGTGTGTGGCGCATTGCTATTAAATAAAGCGTAGGCGCTGCAACTATCATCACAAAAATAATGACCCAGATATAACTAAGTTACTCTGTGGCTCTGTGAGCTGTACAACTCTCGAGCTTCTCGCTCGTTCGTCACTACATACCTAGTTGGTATAAAACAAAGTCGCTTCACGCTGTCAGTCTGTCTCTATGTATGCTTAGATCTTTAAAAATACGCAACGGATTTTGATGCGGTTTTTTTAATAGATAGAGTGATTCAAGAGGAAAGTTTATCCTATCCTATACTATTAAACGAGCAATATTTGTATATATATTTGCAATCACGTTCTCGGAAACGGCTCTAACGATTTCGATGAAATTTGGAATATAGGTGGTTACAGGGGCGAGAAATCGATCTCGATAGGTCTCATGCCCGGAAAAATTCGTTTTCTCCGTATTTTCTCCATTTTCATCCGAGCGGAGCTCGGTCGCCCAGGGACTATGTATAATACATGCATGTATTATACATATAAACCCGTGCGAAGCCGGGGCGTGTCGCTAGTTCAATAATAAACAGTGCTCACGAGAGGTTTCCTCCAAACTTTAAAACAGCTGCGACAAAAATTCCATAGTTGGGTCTTTATTTTCATTAATCAGCCTATTTAAACAATACATTATTTTACGACACAATCAAGTTAATCTCATTTAAAATCTCATTTTATTAAATATAAATAAAACTTCACAACGTTAGGTATTTATCGAAATTTGTGCAAAAAAGCCATTCCCGAAGAGTGTTGCATCTCCTTTTCTCGCGCGCGGAAGGCATAAGCGTGCCTCTGTCAAGAGGGCGTGGTTTTCACGAATCGACTCGAATCAAGGCATCCCCTTAACTAGTTAAAAAGGTTAATGACGAAGCATGTTGCGGATTGCTCTATTGTTGTGCGTTTGTATGTGATGATGCGTGTTACTGAGTCATAAAGTGTTGGTATTTACCCACCTGACGAAGCCTACGTTGCTAATGCTAATCCTTGAAGTATCGACCGAAGTTCTCAAATATTACTAGCCAACATAATAGTAATTTTGGTATTTTCTGTAGTAACCAACGCAATTGATATCGGAATTGAAAGCAGTTCATGAGGAAAAGTAATGATGATAATGTAATGACTAATGAGAAATCTTACTGCATGTGGCTTGGCGAAGTACTAAATTGAAAGTCGTTTTGTTTTTCTAAGAACCTTCTCAGTTTATTAATGTGCCTATGTTTACAGGTAGTGAGTCTTTCTCAAGATGAGTTTCGACAACAAAGTGGTACTAGTGACCGGTGGAAGCGCTGGTATCGGTAAAGCCATAGCCATATTGTTTGCCGAGCGAGGCGCGAGCCTTGCGATTGTCGGTCGCAATACGCAGAACCTGCGCCAAGTCGCAGACGCATGCGCGAAGAACGGACGGAGGCCGTTGGAGATCGTCGCTGATCTAGCCACTGATGAGGGCTGTGAGAAGACGGCAAAAGAGACACTGGAGCATTATGGAAGGTAAAGTGTATTTACGATGGATAATAATTACCATACAATACCTTGAGCCCAGAGCCCACTAGCCCCTCTTGGATCCGCCCGTGCCCAGCACTCAATCCTAGTCGTTACTAGATTAATATTCGTCATTATTCAGGAACCAAAGGGAGTGCATCTGCATTCTTGGATTGAATGGGAATATATAGCCTATAGGCTTTAAAATATCCAGTGGACACATAAAACTATTACTAACTATTAAAAACTAGGTACCTATCTACTGCCGGATTACTGAAATGTTCGGATTAATAAGAAATCATAATAAATAAAAAGTAGCATTGACTGCAAGCCCGAAGCGGAAGTAGGTGAGAGGCGTGGCCGGAGGGTGCCGGATTATTGGACGCACCGGACCAGTGAGCGCTGGATCAGCGAAACTCTAGGTACTGTATTTCTTATTTCAGATTAGACGTGCTGGTGAACAATGCCGGAGTCGGCGCGCGCACGGATCTCGCGCGAACGGATATGGCGACGTTCGACAGGGTACTTAATTAACTATTCTTAAGTGGTGGAGGGTAACGGGTAATTAGGTTTTTTGCCGACCAACTGCTATGCAGTATTGTAGTTTGGCAGATATTTATAACATTTATATTGTTATGCTGTTAAATGAAATAAAAAAGAACTTGACAAGTCTGTTAGGTTAGGACATAACATTTTGTGGAGCGGAAGATGACATGACTTACATACGAGTAATTGGTCTTATTTTCGGGCACCGCACCGTAAGTAGCTTGTCCTGCTTTCACGCTTTGCATGCGTCAATTGGATACGCAGTAGTATTAATTCCACGGTCGGCCGCGGGGGAGCAATCCGAATGTAATTATCTTTGAATATGTCTAAAGGCGAGAAATTTGATGAATCGTCATTGAACGAGCGACCGACATTGTCCGTTTCAGCCTGGGTCAAAATGCTTTCGTACGCCTGTCTCTACAGGTCGCATTTCTGAACCGATTCATGTACAATTTTAAGAACACCTGCGGTCGATCACGTAACGCATTTTACGTACGTTAGGTAGATTTAAATGTAAAATTTTATACAGAGAAATGACAGTTGGATCTACCTAACGCGCGTTCAAAACGTTACGTGATTACCCCTCAGGTATCGATTCTGTTTATTTATTTTTTCATGTTAGAGACTCCCGGGGTCTATAGCTCACGGAGCCTATCGTTTTAAATAATTGTCCTGAAAATACTTCCATCTATTAACACGTACACACACTACACGCTACACATGCACTTGTGCACTTTATGAACCCAAAAATATCGGCTGCTGGTGCGCTTTAAACCGATTTCCGAAATGGAGTTTCTCAATTCGTCAACGTACGAACAACTCCGTTATGTATGAACTGATTTAGAAATATATTCTTGTCAGAACTGAGATTTGATGATGGGGTCCAAATATAAAGACCAATATCAAAAATACACAACGAAATTAGTTGGCTTAGCAGTTGCTAAGACCTGGATCTGTAGGTTAACTGGTATAGCTAATAAAGATGCGGATTCAAATCCTATACCAGGTTCATAATTTTTACATGTTCATTGATCTTTGTTTTAATAATTATGAATGGAGTGTTGAATGATATTTTTATTTAGGCGCTTTGAACTCATCATCATTTTCTTGCCCTTATCCCATTTATTTGGGGTCGGCGCAGCATGTCCTTTTCATCCATACCTCCCTGTCACTCGTCATCTCGTCACTTACTTCCTTCCTCTTCATATCCTCTCTGTGAGAGACACAGTCCAGCCACCTTTTCCTTGGCCTACCTCGTTTCTTCCATCCCTCCACGTTCATACCTAACACTCTTTTGGTCACATGACTGTCATCCCTCCGCATAATATGCCCATACCACGCAAGGCGATGGGATCTCAATTTATCGATGATGCTACTTTCAGGCTTCCTCTAATATACTCATTTCTTATTCTGTCCATTTTCGTCACACCACACATCCATCTTAACATTCTCATCTCCGTAACATGCAGTCTCTTTTCATCCGTCACCTTTAACGCCCAACATTCAGATCCATACATGACGACAGGCCTCACAATGGTCTTATAGATTTTGCCCTTCAACCGAAGAGGCATTCTGCCATCGCATATTGTTCCGGAGACCTGTCGCCATTTCATCCACCCAGCGCTCATTCGGTTTTTCACATCACGGTCGATATCACCATCACACTGTAGAAGCGAACCGAGGTACTTAAAGTCGGAGCAGACTGGGAGCGTAGCGCCATCTAGCTGTATGGCCGTCAAGCTGGAGGGACCGCCGAAATCGCAAAACATGTGCTCAGTTTTGGATCTGCTGATCTTTAGGCCAAGATTCTCCAGTCTTTGTCGCCACTTCTCCAGTCTGCTCTGTACCTCGTATGCGTCTTCGCCGACAAGAACAATATCATCGGCGAAGAGCATACACCAGGGTGCCTCCTCCTGTATGTCCGACGACAGAGCGTCCATAATCAACGAGAAGAGGTATGGGCTTAAAGCTGATCCCTGGTGTAAGCCCACCGTGACACTGAACCTATCATAATAAATTGTTATAGGTGACTGTGCTATTAATTACTAATTACTAATCCTACTGTGGACATTATACCAGGTGTTCAACACGGACGTACGAGGCGTGTACAACCTCACACGCCTCCTGGCGCCTTCCCTGATCGAGACCAAGGGGAACATTGTCAATATCTCCAGCATTTCTGGGACCACGGTGGCGGTGGGGAGCCTGCCTTACGGCATGGCGAAGGTGAGTTCGCTAACATAGCAACCAATTAAATAGGTATGATATCTTTTTCAACACATTTGCTCGTAACGTGCCTCTTACTGTGCCGCTTTTAGGCTCATAATCCTGGGTATTAAACACGCGTGTTTTATAACATTATGACACTCGTGTAGTTATGTTTTTATCCCGATTAAGACACGTTGGCACCTTACAGCAAGGTGTATGTATGGACTCGGCGCATTCATAAATTGACCGGGTTATACAGGTTTGTTTTTAATTCTCGGCAAATGGAGTCTTACTCGACTAAACAAATTAAATCCTTCTTGTGAATTAATTGATTATTTCTTCTTGGATATGATATAGAAACGTTTCATTTAGTAAAACGATCTACTTTTGATAACATTTTACATGAATTTATATTGAATACGTAAATATTTATTTTATTTTGTATTGGCTGTTTAGAGATTTCATCTAAGCCTCGCTGCGGGCGCACTGCGCGAATTTCACGAAAAAAAAATAGTTGCGCGCCATTATAACTATTATAAGTAATTTTACAAATATTTGTAAACATTGATGCGTGTTTGGTTATTATTAAAAATGATGACTCGTGGTGAATAGAAAAGTGATAAATAGAATTGACGCCACTGTACATTCTTGGAGATGTACAAATGTATGTGAGTAAAAACCTGTTGTCATCAATAACTAAAGGAAACAACTTAGGAGCCTGTAACATTTTCATTTTATGAAAAGGATTTTTTCCTCGCAAATGTGTTGAAAACCGTCGTATGACACGCGTGAGCTTTGATAATTACATCCTCGGCTCTATTGTCACGCACCCAGCGGACTCCCGCAATCTTTACTAGGTCATCAGTCCACCTTGTGGTCTATCCACTTCCACCCCAACGGCCATCGGTTCTATAACGTGCATTGTGCGCTCCACCCACTGCCACTTAAGTTTATCAATTCGGAGAGCTATATCGTTTCGTATCGTCGCCTGTGTCTGTCGTCGATGTTAGACCAACGATTATGTGATTTAAACAATGTTCGGTGAGGGCAGCTTTTGTAAGTATGAGTAGCGGTTGTATTGTATTTTATTTATTCATTAACAATATAACAATTGTGTTCGAAATAAATTTGTGAATTCTAACATTTTTAATTGTCTTAACAGATCATAACTTTCAAAAAAAAATAAAAAATGTTTTGAATGTTTAGCTTTTGTACATCTCGGTTTTTAGAAGAGATGCGAGACGATTGAACACGTTTACTATTCAACGTATCATGTAGCGGTTTAACCAACAACTGTCGAGTGGTCCAGTTACTCGACAAGGCCAAATCCCAATAGATTCTTGTTTGCCATCTAGATGGCAAGTGCAAATTGCAGTGCTCAACTTAGTGCCCACGTCACTAACTTTGGATTTCCACAACAACCGGCTAGTTCTGCCCGCGTCTGAACGATTTTTCGCGAACCTTACCAGATCGTCAGTCCACCTCGTTGGAGGCCTCACGAACTCTCGAGAATAGCCTCAACCGTATTAATTAATCTATTAATAGTTAATTATGAATATAAAATAAATTTGACGACCGCTTTAGCCTAGTTGGTAGTGACCCTGCCTAAGAAGCAAGAGGTCCTGGGTTCGAATCCCGGTAAGGGCATTTATTTGTGTGATGAGCACGAATATTTGTTCCTGAGTCATGGATGTTTTCTATGTATTTAAGTATTTATTTCTCTATATAAGTATCTATATCGTCGTCTAGTACCCATAGTACAATCTTTGCTTAGTTTGGGACTAGGTTGATTTGTGTAAGATTGTCCGCAAATATATATATATATTTTTTAATGTATTTATTTGTTTCAGGCTGCGCTTGATCACTTTACGCGACTGATCGCCCTCGAGTTGGCCCCTAAAGGTGTCAGAGTCAACACCGTCAGCCCTGGGGTGACTGTAAGTTTCAAATCATGCTTTTATGTGTAAGAGCATAGAGTATCGACGGTAGGACTTTTGACCAAACAATAGTGGCCGGATAAAACCATTATACAGCGATGAAGAAGGCAAGAGGGGAAACCACCACATTAATTTTTCAGAATATGGAGCAATATATAGACTTGGACAAAGAAGCGAATAGAATTTACCTCCGATAGGAGCTAGGCTCTTAAATAATGATATTTAAGAGCGTAGCTCTTCTATGACGATGATTATGACATCATCAAGATTTGGCGTAGGCACTTAACTTACACCCATAATTCTGACATTCCTAACTACAGGGAAAAAAATACCCTGCTGGGATTAGAAAGGTTTCCTCAAGATTTTAGGATAGTTTATTTATTTATTCGTATGGCAGGGGTACAGTTCTTTACAAACTTATATTAATACCATCGTGGGTTAAAACTGTATGTTGCTGCGAGGCTATTAGAATAAGCAGTGTAGCAGCCAGAAGTTGATTACTCTTTAGCACCACCCGGGGGACACGTGCAGGGAAACTGAGGGTAAATCTTCCCGCGGACGCGAGTAACCATTGTCCCCCAAGCTTTAGGCTAGTTGATGAGATATAATGTGTAAATGTTCTAATATTTTAACTCGCAGGTCAGTGACTTCGTAAAGCGTCTCACAGGCTACACCGAGGAGCAATACACCGATTTCCTGACCAACATAGCCCAAGGCATCCCGATGCGTCGCGTCTGCCAGGCTGAACACGTGGCGAAGATGGTCGTGTTCCTCGCCAGCGATGATAGCGAGCTGGTCACGGGGACTATAGTCAAGGTCGATGGAGGAGCGGACCTGGATATGGACAATAGCATGTTGGCGAATCAGATTCAGAAGTAATACGATCGATGGAAACTAGTTTCTTGGCGAAGGAGACAGATGTAGCATCAAACGATGGCAACTGGTTTCTTGGCGAAGAAGATAGAGTAACACTAAACGTTGGCTAGGAACTTTGCCAGGGCTACATTATATGATTTTTATTTTCAACTCAATACCTCGATAGGTTTTGAGCGTCTGAGCTCCAAGTATTACATATTTACTGTTGTATTTGAATGAAGGAGTGTAATAAACTAATAGACTTTCGCTGTGAGTTTGACTTTCTACTTGACTTTTTATACGCACATTGTAACTAACTCATGCCACAATATTTAGGTTTAATAGTACATGACTTACCTAGGGCGGTGAAACAGAGAATGTCTCAGATCGTAGGTACTTGACGCCCGAGCCGAAGGCAAGGGCGATAAATATGCGATCTGAGGCTTTCTTTATTACCGCCCGTGGTAAGTATAAAGTTTTACGTCTCTCCCTGGCCAGGAAGTAGGATTTTCTGCCCGCGTAGTGGGCGGTAAATCCATCTTACAGCCTGGGGTGACGTAAAAATAGTTACTAATTTTAATACTCTATTTAATAGTTCTCATACATAACATAAATGCTAATCAAATTAATTTCAAATCAACCACTATAAGTAGTAGAAGTAAGTAATACTTATTCTTTATTTTATTGCACCACAACGTAAGAAAAACATGACTCCTGTAGGAGTAGATTGCGAGGCGGTCTTATCGCTTTACACTCTAAAGCGCTTATCGCCGCCTGTTGTTGGTTGTCAGACAACCTTTAAGTAGTTTAAAAGCAACATTCTAGTTATTATATCGTGAGCTTGTTATATGTACACGTGAAAAGTCAGTAAAATACCGGCCAAGTGCAAGTCGGACTCGCGCACGAAGGGTTCCGTACCATTATCTATAAAAACGGCAAAAAAATCACGTTTGTTGTATGGGAGCCTCCTGTAGCCTAGTTGGTAGTGACCCTGCCTACGAAGCTGGAGGTCCCGGGTTCGAATCCTGGTAAGGGTGTTTATTTGTGTGATGAGCACAAATATTTGTTCCTGAGTCATGGATGTTTTCTATGTATTTAAGTATTTATTTATCTATATAAGTATGTTTATCGTCGCCTAGTATATTATAGGTACTTCAAGCTTTGCTTAGTTTGGAACTAAGCCGATTTGTGTAAGATTGTAAAAGAAAAAAAATATAAAAAATAATATTTATTTATTCTGTATTGTAGTATGTGTTTGTTATAGCGGCAACAGAAATACATCATCGTGAAAATTTCAACTGTCTAACTAGCACGGTTGTTGAGATACAGCCTGGTGACAGACGGACAGACAGACAGACAGACAGACATACAGACAGACAGACAGACAGACAGACAGACAGACAGACAGACGGACAGCGGAGTCTTAGTAATAGGGTCCCGTTTTACTCTTTGAGTACGGAACCCTAAAAAAGCGAAAAAGCAAGAGCAATATAAAGCTATACTAACAACAACTACAACTAACAAGATAACCATATTTCTACAGGCAACACACAAAAAAACCAAACACTTGTTGCTGTCACTTTAAACAAGATCCCCCATTGTTCCAAATCCATGAACCATCACAAATTGTGAAAGTTATAGTCCCAAAAATTGTCCATGGTCAATTGGTCATCATCACCTTACATGACGTTTAGTATGACAAACTTCGATAGGCAAATGACGCTGGTCGCGCGACTCTTATCGCCCGTTTATCTCCCGTAACGACATAAATAATTAACTAATTACAATGGCTCATCGACCCAAAGCGAGTCTTGGCCTCCGACACGAGATGCCGCCTCTTGTCCCGATCTTGCAGTTCATGGCTTGAAGATCGTGCAGGGGACCGTTTTTAGGGTTGTGTAGCCAAATGGCAAAAAACGGAACCCTTATAGATTCGTCATGTCTGTCTGTCTGTCTGTCTGTCCGTCCGTATGTCACAGCCACTTTTTCCCGAAACTATAAGAGCTATACTGTTGAAACTTGGTAAGTAGATGTATTCTGTGAAACGCATTAAGATTTTTACACAAAAATAGAAAAAAAACAATAAATTTTGGGGTTCCCCATACTGAGAACTGAAACTCAAATTTTTTTTTTCATCAAACCCATACGTGTGGGGTATTTATGGATAGGTCTTCAAAAATGATATTGAGGTTTCTAACATCATTTTTTTCTAAACTGAAGAGTTTGCGCGAGAGACACTTCCAAAGTGGTAAAATGTGTCCCCCCCCCCTGTAACTTCTAAAACAAGAGAATAATAAATCTAAAAAATATATATGATGTACATTCCCATGCAAACTTCCAACGAAAATTGGTTTGAACGAGATCTAGCAAGTAGTTTTTTTTTAATACGTCATAAATCGTAAAAAGCAATTTTTTTAACGGAACCCTTCATGTGCGAGTCTGACTCGCACTTGGCCGCTTTTTTGACTTTCGAGCGCTCGACTCTTTATTCAAAAACTGACAAAAATAACGAATTGGTATTTTGAAATAGCGATAAAAAATTTAAAAAAACTAGTGGTATTCAATTATATCGATAGAAATTAAGTGCGTGCAATTTTGACTCCGCAACCGTATTAACTTTTATTTAATTTTCGACCGATTTTTTATTTCAATCGGCCCGTTGATCTGATTCAATTTTCGATTCTTGACAGCGCAACCACTGAAAAGTAACAATGGGGTCATTTTGCGACGTTTAACTTCTGATGTCATGAGAACATGAGATATGTCATTCATTGTGCTAACAATAATAATAGCTATGTGAAGCGGAATCTGTAATCGACACGCGGCAAATATATAGATCAGATTATAGAGCCTTCATTCAGTGATCGCCAATTTATTTCGAATTTTATTCAATTTTAACCTCAATTAGTTTTATCAGTAATTTCCTCATTTGTCAAAGCGCTATATAGGGCTAAAATGAAAGTGGGTGTGTCCTTAAGGTATGTTCACACGATCCTGCGTGGCAAGGAGATGAAAGTCTTTGGTATCGCTTCATATCCTGTATGAACCGATGACGCCCTAATATAATTCCAATTTAATGTCAATAAGTCAGTGACACGCCGGAATTGAGCCCCAAACTGGTTCCACACGGCTTGTCGCCTTGGTATAGCTAAAAACAAGTGTCACACGGTCGAAGTGACAAGTAACTTTTTACTGTCTCGGAACAATAAAGTGACTTGACTTATTTGGCATTGTTCCTAAGTCAGAATTAAGAAGTGGGTAATTAATATTGTAAACACATGAAGGTCGTTATATTTACAGAATGAGCTGCTGTGCTGGTAAAAGCTAAGCTCACTTTGAAAATGTTGTATTATTATTGACATTAATATCTATACTATAACTCTGCATTAATATAGCAATAATAAAGAACACATAGGTAGGCAAAGTCACAACGTTTGTATTTGAAATTATGATTTTGACAGTTACTTCCTTCTATCTTGAATAACTTCAGTTTTTCACTGGGCACACAGAAACCAAAGGTCAAGCCGATAATTATATTTGGTTATAAATAAAATTGTACCTTCAATGTTCGTAAACGTCCGCTAAACCTATTTTAACTGAAATTGCCTTAAAATTTATTTCTATTATTTGCCACTTTCGCACTTTGGCATTTGACTCCGCAAGAAATAGACAATACACATTTTAAGGATAAGGGAGCTACCCCGGTGTTCATAAAGTTAGCAAACCTCAGTCAACGAAAATGTTTTTCGTCCTTTTCTCACAAGGGCTTGTGCACAAATCACGCGAGGTTTTTTCGGCTACTTTTTGACCCCCCCCCCCCCCTCACCCTTGGTGATATTTGGTGAGGTTCTCGGCTACCCACCCCTCCCCCACATAACCTTACGTATATTTTTTTCATTCGACCTAATTGTAAGATAAATAGTATTTTACATAGTAAATCTTGTTTATTTTTCTATCTTAGTAAAATAGACTCGCTATTTTGAGTAAAGATTTATGTTTAACGAAGCCGAGAAAAAGTATCTACTCGTGTGGTAGATATTTTTTCTTAGTTTCGTTCTCTGTAGAAAAATACACGTGAGGTATTCTTATACCCCCCCCCCCCCCCCCAACGTGATCTTTCGTTATTTTTTCCTGACACCCCCCCCCCTTCCCTCCCCCATTGAACCTCGGGTGATTTGTGCACAAGCCCCAAATACAAATTCCAAAGTGACAGACAAAGACAAATTAATTTCAAAGGCACTTTACGAAGGTATATGAATAAGAGCATTAGTGTCCAACTGTCTGTCCACCATAAGGTTACAGAAAAATATGCTATACGTATATTGGAGTAGATTTTCACCTTAAACGACACAAGTAAATACTATTATTTCAATATTAGATAATAACAAGTACTACATAGCCGGTAAAAGGTAAAACCTTCAATGTAACATTAGGTAGGAATTTTAATCATGTCTATTTATGACTAACAAGGTTAAATTGGTTAATTAAAAAGAGAATGAGGTTCCGCTTAAGGTACATGTATTGTTATATTTTTACAGTCAAATCTTAACTTTGCCTTAAGTTAAAATTAGCCCTTCAAAAAGTTATGGGCTAAATTAATCGAACGAGCGTTTTTTGCTACAGGCTCGCGAGAAAAAAAACAATACCTTAATATACTTATTTCATGGTCACGCTATCACTCTTGACACATGCTGTAGGAGCTTCTTTCTGTGTAGGAGGGATGACAAAACAAAACGGTGTGTTATATTATAGGGTGACCAAATTGTATTTTCTGTTATTATTTAATTTTGAAAACAGAACCAAGGTAACCGATATAGCCCTCCGAATCGCTAAACTTAAGTGGCAGTGGCCGGGGCACATTGCATGTAGAACCGATAGCCGTTGGGGCGGAAAGGTTCTCGAGTGGCGACCACGTACCTACCGGAAGGCGAGGCGTGGGTAGGCACAAGGTGGACTGATGACCTGGTAAAGGTCGCGGGAGTCCGCTGGATGCGGGTGACGCAGGACCGGTCATTTTGGCACTCTTTAGGGGAGGCCTATGTCCAGCAGTGGACGTAAAGACGTCCACTGCTGGACATAGCCGAAAGCGGCTGATAAGATGATGATGATGAATTTTGAAATGTAAAAGTGGAACTGTGCGGCCAAAAAGTGAGAGTGAAAACTTGGGTACCTACCATCTTATTAATTTATTTCAATACATACATCGCTCGGCATCTTATCAAGTTTGTCTTTCAATGCTTATATCTCTAATCATTTCTAACCACGTCTCCGATGTCTCCCTGTAGTACTTTAGTTACACATAGAAAACGAAAGGCGCATGTCACACGATATGTACCTACTATTGTGGTAAAACAGCTACGAGTACGTGAGCGGACTTTCTGCGAGTTGAAAACGCTGGCGTCGATTACGATACCATGGTAATGGTAAAAACGATACTCCTATCCTGTATAATAAAATATTTTCAAATGATTTACGACTTCGGAACAGGTGTTTTATTTTAAATTATTTTAGGTTGTTTTCAAATAAACTGTACCCTAGTTAAGGTAAAATTAAGAAACGTTAACTTTTTCATGTGAGTAACGAAAATTCTACTCACATGACAAAGTTAACGTTTCTTAATTTTACCTTACCTAGGGTACAGTTTATTTGAAAACAACCCTTTTACGTTTATTTATCAGGCAGTGACAAAATTGTTAAAAGTCGTTGGGTGTGGCTTTATAACAATTTTGACAACTTTGACATTTAAACTACATAGATTCAAAACAATTCAGGTGCATTTGTATGAAACCTGAATTGTTTCCTAATAACCTGAATTGTTGCATTCCGCTCTCGAGAAAAAGACACGCAACACTGTTCGGGAACTGCTTTTAGACACATTTCGATAAATACCTAGCTTAGAGGGGCGAATCTCCTAGCGTTTGAAGTAGTTTGAACCACTCATTTCTAACGTCTTTGTCGGCTCACGATTACTTCCGCAGAGGTACTTGTACTCATTACCATTTGGCTTACGTTTTCATAAAAACTTGACTCTGACATTCGTCTCTTTTAATAGTATTAATAGTAGTACGAAAAAAAAACACCATAAAGACGTTGAATATTCACCCAGAGACGTTTTATTAATATTTTATTAAGTCAGATTTTAGATGAGGTAAAATTCCATACTATAAACTTATTGTGTCGTAAAATTGTGTATTGTTTGAGTAGGCCGAGTTAAAAAAGGAAAATAAAGACCCAAATTTGGAATGTTTTTCTATCGAGGAAATTTAAGCAATCAAGTAACAGTTAAATCAGATAAACAAACATATAGTCAAGAATCATATGTCAAAAAATCAGTCCTTTTTGTTTCCAAATTCAGTCAGAATGGCGTTTCAAAAAACGCGATAATTTCCAATTCACGCCCTTAAAACTAGAAAATACGTGACTTCCATATCAATAGGCATTAGTACGAGTTGAGACATTCATGTCGATCCAAGGACGGATTTTAAATAAGAAAACATGATATGCTTGATGGACTCACAAGGTACACAAACATTACATAATTTACAAGTTGAATATATAAGGTAAACGTCCGAGTGCTCGACGCTGTACTATACTCGCCCTCAACCCAAAAGACTATAAATACCTCAGAGCATAGAATACTAGAGAGAGGACAAGCCGCCGGCGGCCGTGTCGCAGCTGTATGCTCAATGGGCATACACTGCCATACTGTGCACGCGTGCTGATCGCAGAGAATATTACGTTTTTTCCCAAAATGCCTGATATGATGCGCGTCTATTGTCAAATAAGCGTGTAGGTATACAATAGTGTGTGTTTTAGATGTGTGCGTGCTTTGTTTTGTCAATTACTTGGGCGTTGTGTGGGTTAATGTACTTGCGACAGGCTCACTCTATACAAATCGGCCGCCATGTCCGATCTCCTTATCTGATACATCTGTGATAAATACTTAGACGACTAAATACTATATTAACGAGTTCCACGCGGACGGGGTCGCGGGCAGAAGCTAGTATTTTTATTAACCGACTACAAAAAAGGAGGAGGTTCTCAATTCATCTGTATTTTTTTTATGTGTGTATGTTACGCGATATCTCGGTAATTTATGAACCGATATCTTTTTTTCTTTTTTTGAAAGCATCTACTTCCAGATTGGCCCCGTTGTCACCAAAATCCAGTTCTGATTATGGGATCCTGGAGAAATCGAGGGCACTTCAAATTTTATAGACAAACTTGAAGCAATTTGGCTACTGATTTGAAGTCGGTTAAAACTTTATTTTGAAAGTAGGTACAATTATTATATAACACTTAAGTAGGTACTAACAGCCCCCGGGGCTCGAAAAAGTAGCCGAAAAAACCTCGCGTGATTTGTGCGCAAGCCCTTGGTACTGAATATGAACACAAGGAAGAAAAAAAAAAACATAATGCGACTATTAACTAAGATATCGCCCTAATGTAATATTATTTGCGAGAATGTGAGTATTGCATTCCTGTTTTGCGTGGGCGTCATGACGCAGATAGAAGGATGACGTTAACTGTCAGATTAATAACACAGTGGGTGTATCGACACTATCAACCTATCTAGTACCTAAGTGGGCGACATGAACAGAATTGGCTTTCAGAAAAGTTATAGTACATTGTTTAACAAGGGGCGTATGAGAAATATTGCAAACGAGAGTCTATCAGAAGCCCGACGCCGTAAGGCGGAGGGCTTTTGATGACTCAAGTTTGCAATATTCTTACGCCCGTGTTATACACAATATTTTTCATCACATTTGCGAGGAAATAAATAACCCTAATTATGCACATTTTAATAAAAGTGTAGGCAATAATGCAATAAGAGTAAATAATAAGTTGACCAAAGATTTAAGGGATTGTGACGATATGAAAATATTTAATAGAAAAGTGAAAGATTACTTTTTAAAAAGGCCATACTACTCCATTGACGAATATTTTGCCAATGCTCTAAATTAACTGAACATTATTGTTATTATAATTTGACTATTTTATAATGTTTTTAAATAATTTCGGAGCAGTTTCTTACTATTGTTATTAATATTAGTAGTTTTTTTTTTTTAATATTTGATGTACTGTGAATGAATTTATTTTTAATATAATTGTAATGTATATTGTATTTGCATGCATGTGAATGTGTTTAACGCAAATAAAGATTTTGACTTTGACTAACCACAAAAGACAGAAAAACCTATGTTTTATACAAGCGCATCAACGAAATTGACAACTTCACTTCTAGATCAGTGCGAGTGGAGGGCGTAGCTTCAATATTTCAACCAACCACAGAGCATGGAGCATGTGGTTCTTGCAGGGCATGGCCTGCTCGATTTTATTTTCCAACCAATCACAGAGCAGAATTCTTGTCGTAAGCGGCCGTCCAGATTTGCTTAACCAATCAGATCACACACAAGCTCATTACTCCCTTGGGACCATTATTTCCCGCGGGAACAATTTAGGCCATTGTCCTTCTGTATACAGGCAAGGAATGACACCATTTATGAGCAAGTGTGATGAAAACATTATTACTGTAACACCGAAAATCAGGGGCGTTTCAGCTTTTGCATCCAGTCACGGTTGGGAAGCCGAGCAATCCGAGCATCTATGAAACTTTGAGACATTAGTACTTAAAAGATAGATGTTTGTAAAAGTAACAGTAGGTATAGAAACCAACTAGCCATACCAAACTCCAAGCTAACTATGTGTAGAAAAGGCCTACACTATCGTTGTATCATCATAACAAACAAATTACCCGGAGCACTCAAACAGGAGTTGAACGATATAGTATTTTTTAAGACAGTTGCTCAAAAAGTGGTACTTTTTGTGGCTGCGTAGCGTGCGAGAAGCTCAATTTCTCGCACTAGTGCTTTTTACTTTTTAGTTCCAAACTATACTTTCGAAACGCAGTAATTTTATATTAGATTTTTTACTTGGAAATTATGAAATTAAAAACGCTTACGAATACTAGGAGTATTTATTTTTGATCGCGTTAGTATGAAAGTCATTTTTGAAGCTGAAAATGTACGCATCTGTAGGTAGACCGCTTAACTCATTCCTCGCTTGCGCAGCGCGCGGGTGCAGGGGTATGACGATAACGGGGTGCGGGCGCCGGGGTTTGCCTTCCGCACGTCGCCCGCAGCCCGTTATAGTCATACCCCTGCACCCGCGCGCCGCGCAGGCGAGGACCGAGTTAAACGGTCCACCTATAGGTACCAGGACCGCATACGCAAGCAGACGTTTCGATGCAGCCACTAACAGTTGAGATCGAGGTACAATAATATAAATTTATTTAAAGAATTCATTAATATATTAATGACGAATATTTATTATTTTTTCGCAATTGTATTAAAAAACGTCGTTTACAACACGTGTGAAATGTCTTTTACCACTCGTACCGAGTCTTGCCACTCGCTTTCAGCTCGTGGCAAGATACCTCGGTACTAGTGGTAAAAAGACATTCTTTTCACACTAGTTGTAAAATGTACTATTATGCAACTGTTCTATAAGAAGGGTTTAAAAACGCGAGTGGCGTGGGTTGCGATGCGAGCCTTGGCGAGCATCGCAATTAAAGACGCCACGAGCGTTTTTAGACCAGTTATACACAGTTGCATACAATACTTTTTCTACGACAAATATAAAATAAATAGCAGACTGCAGAATAGTTAAACTTTTCAGGCGGAAAAATTTCCATTCGCACTTTTGCTACCTACTCGCGCAATTACTTCAGTAGGTGGAGTTATTAATTTCTTCGACCATTTTAAAAGGAACGTACACTTTTGTCTTCACAAACACGAATAAAATCTTAATAGTTTAGGACTAATAGTTTATTATCTTTCGTCCTTTCATTTTGACTGTATTTTGGTGGGAAATTGGAAATGTGATTCCTCTTGCTTATGGTTTGTTTTGTTTTTAATTTGTTTGCACTTGCCATCCGAACCAAACAGAATCCGGACCCGGACCGAATTCGAACTGTTATTTTCATAAATAATACCAAGAATTTATAAATACATGTAATTTAACACACAATAGATGATGATTTATTATTATTGTAGTAAATAATTTATAATATACAAATGTTTAATCGTAAATAAATACTTTTATTTCGAAATATTTGTTTATGAAGTTGGCAGTTGGCACCACTGCAATATAGCGGCCGATTTAAAAAAAACTTAAACAGTGCTTTTATAAAAAATGTATGAACCAAAAAAGTACGCTAAACAGTGCGTTTTTGGGCCATAGAGCATAGAGTTTTTCGACGACTTATTAGTGGTGTCATTGTATTTGAGCTACAGCCTATATAAATGACAGATAACGGTTCAGGAGTAGAAAAAGATATTTAAAAACAAACTGAACAAATTACTTATTGATATAAATACTTATACCTACAATTGACTAGTTTTTGAATGACCAATCATAAAGTATAAAGTATCGTACTAATCACAATTTTAATTCACAATTTAAAGGTAGGTTTGGAGGGGGTTTTGAAGGTTTGATGGTAATATCACTATTATCCATTATCATTATTATTATTTTTATTCTCATTTTAATATTTTTATAACATGACATAAACAATTAATTAAATGTAATATAATTATGACATACCATACTTATATTTTTGAGTACTGTTCTTTTATTATGTAAAACTAACTTATGTTGTTAGCATGTTAGGACGTAAGAGCATTGCAATGCCCTAACATGATACCCCATTTACATACTGTAAGTATATAACCTATCTTAAGATCTACTGTATGGACAATGAACATGATCGCAATAAATGAATATGAATATGACTTAGAACAAGAATTAAAAGTTCAAAAAACTGTAAGTATTACGACATTTACGCCTACGGAAAATTAACTGAAAATAGTACATTATGATACAAGTGTACACTTCTCGTCTCCATTAAGCCTTCGCCTTCGGCTCAGGCTTAAAAACCGACTCGAGTGTAATGACCAATGCTCACGTGTTTCATACGACGTTTTTCAACACATTTGCGAGAAAAAAAAAAAAATGAAAATGTTTAAAGATATGTAATGAAAAGGCACTAGTGCGATAATGTAATGTAAAAGTCACGGCATGGGTAATATTCTGCATTATTTTGCTAATATTTAAAAATATATGTAATGAAAAGGCACTAGTGCGATAATGTAATGTAAAAGGCACGGCATGGGTAATATTCTGCATTTTCAGTGTAAATACGCTGTAATAAGACCTACTTTACAAGCAGGTGTGTTGAAATAGTACATTATGATACAAGTGTGCTATGTTGGTCATTACACTCGAGTCGGTTTTTAAGCCTGAGCCGAAGGCGAAGGCTTAATGGAGACGAGAAGTGTAATGACCAATGCTCACGTGTTTCATACGACGTTTTTCAACACATTTGCGAGGAAAAAAAATAAAAAATTAAAATGTTAAAAGATATGTAATGAAAAGGCACTAGTGCGATAATGTAATGTAAAAGTCACGGCATGGGTAATATTCTGCATTATTTTGCTAATATTTAAAAAGATATGTAATGAAAAGGCACTAGTGCGATAATGTAATGTAAAAGGCACGGCATGGGTAATATTCTGCATTATCAGTGTAAATACGCTGTAATAAGACCTACTTTACGAGCAGGTGTGTTGAAAAAATAATTTCGAATCGATTGAAACCTCATTCATCAAAATCGATTCAGTATCTTTAACGCTACGGTGGAACACAAACGTAGACTGCTTCTTTTCGACTCTGCCGTAGTCGGGAAAAAAAAAAGTTTCGTTTGTTCTAAGATACTATAATATACCTAGCTCACACAATTTCGAGTCATTATTCCAGTTTGGTTGAATCCACAGATGTATGAATATAAGGAGATCGGACATGGCGGCCGATTTGTATAGAGTGAGCCTGTCGCAAGTACATTAACCCACACAACGCCCAAGTAATTGACAAGACCAAGACACATCTAAAACACACACACTTGTATACCTACACGCTTATTTGACAATAAACGCGCATCATATCAGGCATTTTGGGAAAAAACGTAATATTCTCTGCGATCAGCACGCGTGCACAGTATGGCAGTGTATGCCCATTGAGCATACAGCTGCGACACGGCCGCCGGCGGCTTGTCCTCTCTCTAGTATTCTATGCTCTGAGGTTGAATCAGTCATCATTATCAACGATAAGATATTACAAAGAAAGTATGCAAACCCGCGGGATAAAAATATTGACTAATTTCAATCAAAATGTCCTTTCTTCACGCATTATACTATTATATATTCTGTGACGCAAGTGAAAGATTTTTTAAAACGGATTTAAGCGGTTCTGGAATTTCATATATTGAATTACATACAAACTTACAATTTTCCTCTTTTTAATATTAGTAGGTAGGTATAAGCTTAGGATTTATTAATAGTTATTGTATTAGTTGCCAGCTCTCTAGCTAGTTTCCAATTTTCAAAAATGTAGAAGTAATTACCACAGTGCATAATTAAAAACATCTTAATTATTCACGGTAATTAAAATTAATCAAAATTACAATGGTCTGATAACAAAACAAAAGCCCCTTAATAACCACCACGTGAACAATAGACGATAGGCACTTTCTAAACAGTCGATCACACCATACAGGGTGGAAAGTTTATATGGCCAGAATGTGAAGCTACTGATTCTTTTGGCGACAGGTGAAAATCTTACGAGACCTTAATTTTTGTTTAATCCGTCTTCACGAAAAAATACTGGCGACGAAAACTACTCGAATAGATTTTGAGTTCTTCGTTCGTTCAGACAGTAAAAGTCAGGGCCCGATTTCATGTCATGTCGTCACAGCGAAATACCAACTTTCACGTCTGTCTTTTAAAATCAGAGGCAAAAGCGATGTTCTGTGTACTGACAAAAATAATGTCTAATAATTAGAAACTAGTTTACATAGATATGGCGGTTGCCACTGTGTAAACAGTTTCACGTTATTCCAGCACACCAGCCGACTTATGTCAAGCTTCCAGGGGACTCTTAAGGCGGATAGAAACGTGGGCCAGGTGTAAATCTATACAGAGTGATTTTCTTGATTTCCGATATTTTATTAACGAAATAGCACCTTTACTATGGTATTCCGTAGTATCTTCATTAAGGGTTTGTTCGAGACTTTATTAGGAACAGGAAATACCAATCCGTAAATAAATCTATGCAGGTCTTATCTTATCTTATCTAGGTGAGGGCCCTTTCGGATGCACTTCGACCCAGTGGGATCTTTTGTGCATTTGCCCTCTCCTTTATACCTGCTCCCAGGCTTGCTCCATCATTTCCACAAAACGGATGATGCAGTTCACCGGGAGCACCTTGAATACCTTTGGTTGCGGGTAACCGTTACCAAAGTAGTTCATTCTTTGTCTGGCAAGGGCATGACATTCACACAACGTTGTAGTGAGTTACGCTGTTTTTAAGACCAATATAATGCTTACATATTATGAATCATGTGAATTAGAATTATGTTGTGTGTGTGTGTGTGTATGTTACGTGTTGTTAATTCATAGTTGTACCCACCTGACGAAGCCTACGTTGCGGGTTTGATTTTCTCAAATTGGTCCTTTTCTTTTTATAAGTTTTATGGAAATATACCTATATTCTTTTCATTAGAAAGGAGTGTTTTCTCGTGGTCCTAAAACAAAACCAAGATACCAAAAACAAAAAAAATATCTGATTATGGTGTTCGCATGTTTTTGTCACTCTATTCGCAAAGTTATTTTGCCTACGTCCATACATTTGCTCTACCGGGTCAGGGCTAAATCAAACAGGCTGAGCCATAATCGTAGTCCTTAGGGGCTGAGGCTATTATGACAATCGGGAGCTGATGGAAAAATAATTGGGGCCAATCTTGTTCATGTGCATAGATTTTTCTTTAATAATGTACTGTTCTCATTTCTCACCCTGTATGGTAGGAAAAGTGAAATTGTAGCTTTATAAGTTTATATCCCTTTTTCCCTGAATGGCAGATTATTTAAACGGCAGATTCTGTTAATGGCAGATTCTTAAAACGGCAGATATTGTACAGTTACTTACAAAATAGCCGGCCAAGCGCCAGAATCGACTTTACGGACAAAAAAAATCGTATAAAGTCGGTTCTGGCGCTTCAAATGACTGAAGTTAGTTTTTTTTAAAGTAGAAAATTGAGTTTTTTGTAAATTTGTACTCAGTTAAAATAAACTGTCAAAAAAATTGAGCCGAATGTAGGGGGAACTATTCTACTTGACTTTTTTCATTGTATCTGATAATTTTCACATGCCCATTATGGCTAAACATATAAGAAACTCTTATATGACGACGCTTTAGCCTAGTTGGTAGTGCCGCTGCCTACGAAGCAAGAGGTCCTGTGTTCGAATCCCGGTAAGGGCATTTATTTGTGTGATTAACACGAATATTTGTTCCTGTATAAGTATTTATTTATGTATATAAGTATGTTTATTTTCGTCTAGTACCCATAGTACAAGCTTTGCTTAGTTTGGGACTAGGTCGATTTGTGTAAGATTGTCCGCAAATATTTATTTATTTCATATTTGTAAGTTATTTTATTTTATAAGTAGTTTAGTTTTAGATATAGTTATTATTAAGTTTTGTGTTATTTTTTAATTTTATCGTTTATTTATTTATATTTATATAATTCTTTAACACCTGTAAGTACCTGTACAATATGTTTATAGTGACTAAAAATCTACATTCATTCAACTAACCCAATTTAAAAAAATGAAAATCACCGGAGCATCATTTCGAATCAATTGATAAAATTCGATTCATCAAAATCGGTTCTGTATCTTAAACGCTACGGTGGAAGGGTGGAACAACACACGTAAACGCTACGGTGGAAGGGTGGAACGACACACGTAAACGCTACGGTGGAAGGGTGGAACAACACACGTAGATACACATACAAACATAGATTCCTAAAATCATATCCCTTTTTTTCTGCTCTGCCGTAGTCGGGCAAATATTGGATTACAGGTGTCTTTTATACGTTGACAAAGGTACAAATACCCTTTGAAATCGTCCTTTAAAATACAACATTTGATTACGTATCGTGTAATTATACCTACTCGGTAACAATCAATGGTACATAAGATAACGAGACAACAATGAGTTAGTTACCTTTGACGCCCAGACCTTGGCAGAAACACAAAAATAATCTGTTTTCTTCCTTGTATGTAAACATTGTAGTAAAATTATCGCGCTTATTACGCATTAAAAAAATCTAATAATATTACAATTTTAAATAACAACTTTTGTTTGAATCCATACTTCCATACTTTAATTATAAATGCGAATGTGTGTCTGTCTGTCTGTCTGTTATTTTTTATTATTTTGTTTGTGGGCCTTAATATGCCGCTTCGACCAGCAAGTGATCTATTGTGGCAGCCCTTGTTTTAGAGTTCACCGTTAAGTCCCGTTGCCTCCAGGAAATTCCAGATTCTTTGGGCGGTGATATGTTGTACTTCTTGTGGGTGCATTATGTGCCGCCCTAGGTAGGTACTTCTTTTATGCATGAGTGGTCCGCAGGAGCAGAGAATGTGCATTGCAGTCTCCTCTGTCTCCTGGCAGAACCTGCAAGTTGTGTCCTGCTTCATACCCATTTGAAACAGGTGTTTGTTCAATTTGCAATGTCCTGTCAGGATTCTTGTCACTGCGCAGGTTTTGTGCCTTTTGAATTGTAATAACTCTTTAGACAGCTTACTATTGAACCCTTCGATCAGGGCTTTAGCTTGTTTTTGTCCTTTGGTGAACTTCCACAGCTTGATTGCCTCTGATTTTTCCGCGTTGTTTAGCAGTCTGTCTGTTACTTGTTGGATGAAATTTCGTATAGAGATAGTTTGAGGGAAGGACATAGGATAGTTTTTGTCCCGGTAATCATCCCCTAAGTCACGGGCAGAAGCTATAGTAACCGATAAATTGAAAAATTCATTGCTTCGAACCAGTGACTTTAAGTTTATCACCTAGTATAGGTAGGCTGGGAATATAAAGAAAGAAAGAAAATATGTACGTTTATTTAGCATTAAGTATAATAAAAAGACACAAAAATGGTCGCCACTCAGCTTAAATAATGGCCGGAAATAATTTAACGGCCTCCGTAGCCCAGTGGGTAGTGACTCTGCCTACGAAGCTGGAGGTCCCGGGTTCGAATCCCGGTCAGGGCATTTATTTGTGTGTTTATCACGAATATTTGTTCCTGAGATATGGATGTTATATATGTAATATAAGTATCTATATGTATGTTTCTATTATATATATCATCGCCTAGTACCCACAACACAAGCCTTATTGAGCTTACCGTGGGCCTAGGTTGATTTGTGTAAGATTGTCCCGTAATATTTATTTATTTATTTTTATTTATTTAAATACTACCTACATGAATACTTCTTGGACACCATGAACTCATGAAGGATAGATTTGCAAGAACCTCCGGTTCAGTGACACCTAGTCGCAAGTTCGCAACGTCGAGGCATATTAAGGCTTATACACCCGCTAACGTCCTTGAGCGTTTGGGCGGAGCCTCTACCCTCTCCCCGCGCAACCCGCTGCAAATACGTGAGCGCGGAACTGTCGTGCAACATGGAATATGCGTTACATAGAGTAAGTATAGGTAAGATTACAGACGCGTCATCGCGCATCGTTACCAATGCAAGGGTGAACGGGTCGCATGATTATCGTTGTCATAACGTGATATTTGTCATAATTGATTAAGAGGGCGCTCGTTTTTTGGTCAGGAATAAGCGAGAATGACGGATTTTTGACGTTGTAATTCTAAGAAACGGAGAGCTTTTTCTAGATCCTGATTACTTATTTGCATAGGTAAACTCCTCATATTGGTCCTAGCCGCCTCCAATTTACGAAGAACTGAATACTTTAACCGAAAATACCCGATTACCGACAGTAGTTTTCTGAAGAGAGCGCAGAGTCATAAGTTTGAGCCCCTAATACTCCATGATGTTATATGAGAACCTACTTGTTTTTTTCTATTTTCACTAGCGTAATATGTTGCCATTGCGCCTAGCCGCCTCGAATTTTCCTTATTCTGCACGTATATATATGTAAACTGTTCTCAATTACACCATATTTGTCAACAAAATCGTACTGAAAACTCAAGGATTTTCTCATTATTGTTGAATTATTTTTGTATTGAATCTTACACAACATTAAAGTTCATGCTTGTACCAACAAGATCCAGTCCAAAAAATATAACTTTTGTCAAAATTTATATTTATAAATAATTATTCAAAACTAGTATAAATTTACCGTCGCGCGGGAATATATCTCAGTACCGGCTGAATAGCCCTCCGAGACAGACGTGTAGTGTGTTTATTTGTGGCTATTCACGAAGCTAACCGGCCACTCTTCAGATAAAATAATATTATTTTGATCTCCGACTAGGCATAGTTGTTACCAACCTCGGGGTCAAACTATACTGGGGATACATTCGTGAGGCTAATCGAGACAAGTTATGAATTGCATAGCTGCCATATATGACGTAGTGTAGCGAAAAGGCTCAAACCCACCGGATACGTAACATTTAAAATTGAACCTTCTACCTAAAACAAAAGTCATACATTTCAATGGTGATGTCTTGTGGGTTGGATCCTTTTGTCTAAACTACGCGTTCTATAGTCAATTATTATTGTACGAGTGATCGTGATACTTGATAGATTTAATTTATTTACTAGTTAGTCCAGTCATCGGAATTCTCGTAACATTTTTGAGCTGTCATGGGGACTTCTCGTTTATCGACTTCTGATACAAATATTTTGTCGATACATTATAGAGCACAACACAACATATCAAAGAAGATTAAAAGTAGAGGTAAACAACAGGCGGTCTTATCGCTAAAGACCGATCTCTTTTAGATAACTTTTGACTTTCTGAAAATGTTAAATAGAGATTTGCAATGAAATCAATGAAAAATTAATAGTTAACAATTTTACATTTAATCAGTTCAGTTCAGTAAAATTCTTCTTTGTTACCAGGTACACGTTTTTAGGTTTCCGTACTCAAAGAGTAAAACGGCACCCTATTACTAAGACTTCGCTGTCCGTCCGACCGTCCGTCTGTCTGTCACCAGGCTGTATCTCAAGAACCGTGACAGCTAGAGAGTTGAAATTTTCACAGATTACGTATTTCTGTTGCCGCTATAACAACAAATACTGAAAACAATTTTTTTTTTAAGGGGAGCTCCCATACAACAAACGTGATTTTTTTGCCGTTTTTATAGATAATGGTTCGGAACCCTTCGTGCGCGAGTCCAACTCGCACTTGGCCGGTTTTTTTCTTACGATGTGAATCACTTGATACATGTTTTTTGATATTATGTTTTTTGAACTGTTTCAAATTAACATAACAAACAGAACAGTGTATCACGGAATCTTGTTCTTTATAAACCAGTTCCGGGTACGTTTCTAACCATTTACCAATAGTAGATTTACGAGGCATTTTCAATTTGAACGAGTGATTGACATAATAATAATAATAATCAGTCAACGTAAGGCAGCTTGTGGCGGGCTGTTAGGGAGTAGCGACCCTACGTACCTGAGTGCCCCTGGGGGTGTCCTGTGGTCAGGCTGAGCCGATCGGGTGGTTGGTTGGACAGGCCCCCCACCTCTGGCTTGCCTTAACTGGCTGTCCAGAGTAAAGTCGCAAGAGCTGTTGCTCGAGGGTAGATGTGGACACCTAAGTGGCGAGTTGGCTATATGTTTAAAGTCCAGTGCCACCTCTCTACCCCCCCAGCCTCTCTGACTGGTGTTGCCCTTAGGCAATTTTTTAATGTCGCTAATAATAGGGGCCCATCTAGCAGTTGGCGAGTCACCGTCTGCCAGAGATAAAAAATGAGACAGTTTATTAGGCAGGCGTCCGATGTTTCACCCAATAGCCCAGCCACTAGTCCATCATTTTCACCCAATAACCCGTTTTCTTTAGATTCCATCAACCAGCAATAGTCCCTATACACCTCAGCGGGTGCTGTCTCTGTATGCGTCCCATGACACGGGCAGGGACAGCATCCGCTCGGTGTACTCCTTGCATTTCATTAAATTGTCAAAAGGGCCTCTACGTGTTGGCTCAGTTGGTACTTTGTAGCCCCACGCACGCCTCCCAAAGGTCCGGGACATCACTGTCCCGTGAGCGGGAAAGACATACATAATAAATAATAAATCATTTATTCACAGGCGAAACATAACCCAAAATACAAATACAAGTTTGACAAGATACTTAATTAAAATTAAAATGTTAAACTAAAACATCAAAAAAATGATCCCCTTGTTCTTCGTACATTACTAGTAATGTACAAAGAAAAAATAGTCTTCGTTCAAAACTGGGTAATGTAGGAAGAAACTTTCGTTCTTTGCACATTACTAGTTCCGTTGGTATGTTGCCTCCAGGCCCTAAGCTAAGTTTAAGAATTTCTTAGATACCAACCGCTGCAATGATGATTGTACGGCATAGCTATTTAATTAAGATCAAATGCTGTTCTGTAAACTCTTGATTTATTTATTTAATTAAACTTTATTGCACTATACAACGGAAAGTAAAAATGGCGGACTTAATGCCATGAGGCATTCTCTACCAGTCAGGCATTTTAATTTGATTGAATTGATTGTGCCCCTTCGGCCGTTTTCTAAACCGTTAAAGAGCCATTTATTTTCTTCCACCATTGCTCTCTTCAACGGATTTGCGTTTTCCATATTGGTTGACCAAGGTTAGAGAAATTTCTTAGATACCAGATTTATAATTCCACGCACAATTGTTAGCTATCTGACGCCTAAGTGAAGTTCTTAAATATTTCATCATGCACAGATAGCCAATATCGGAAAATAGGGCTCTCCAGGTCGTTGTAGATGACCTTGAGGATCTCGTCCTGAGAGCGCCCCAGCCTGTCCCAGAAAGCGGCAACTCTCGCCCTCATTACGGCGAAGAAATCTGGCACCCGCGCCTCAGCGAACATGCTGGACGCGCTGCAGTAGCGCGGCAGCCGCATGAGCGTGCGAAATGCATCATTATATTGCACCCTCATGGTGCTGTACGACTTTCGCATAAATTTAGACCTCAGTTGGCAAGTGTAGAAACACTGACAAAATGCATTGAACAATGTCACTTTGACTTTGTTGCTACACTTACCAAATCTGCGTGCCAGCATGTTGCAGCGGACTGATAAGGCCCTCCTCTCCCGGTCAATATCCTTATCGTCTTTCAAATCCTCGTTTAATTCAATTCAATTCAATAGTTTTATTTCAGACCATGTGATAGTGCATATACTGTTAGTAACAAAATAAACTTAAAACTATGTTAGCAATTATTATTAAACATTTTAAAAAAAGCGGCCAAGTGCGAGTCGGGCTCGCACATGAAGGGTTCCGTGAAATAAATTGCGGTTTACGATTTATGACGTATTAAAAAAAACTACTTATTAGATCTCGTTCAAACCAATTTTCTGTGGAAGTTTACATGGTAATGTACTCAGAGCATAGAATACTATACAATATATTCATACATCTGTGGTAATGTAAGTACATCATATATATTTTTTTTTAGTTTTATCATTCTCTTATTTTAGAAGTTACAGGACACACATTTTACCACTTTGGAAGTGTCTTTCGCGCAAACTATTCAGTTTAGAAAAAAATTATGTTAGAAACCTCAATATCATTTTTGAAGACCTATCCATAGATACGTATGGGTTTGATAAAAAAAAATTTTTCAGTTTCAGTTCTGAGTATGGGGACCCCTAAAACTTAATGTTTTTTTTTCGATTTTTGTGTGAAAATCTTAATGCGGTTCACAGAATACATCTGGGTCATTGTCAGTCACAAAAACAAAAATCATCTTTCCGGTGGTCAAAAGTTACGGGCTTACGCTCACATATAATATGTTTTTATCACATAGGATTATAGAAGGGGCAACGCCGTTTATGCGGATTCAGAGATCAACCAAAAATTAGGTACATACAATACATGTAGGTATTAGAGGCAATGCTTTAAAATTATTTGAAAACTATTTTACGAACAGAAAACAGGCGACTATCATTGATACTTATAATAAAAATACCAAAACTATTGAACAAGTACGATCTAATTTTAAAAGTATAAAACTCGGAGTACCTCAAGGTAGTATCCTAGGCCCTCTTTTATTTTTAATCTATGTCAACGAATTACCAAATGTTATGGATGAATTATGCGTAATGTTTGCCGACGATGCAACCATTTTATTTTCCGGTGAAACATTAGATGATGATTTTCAAAAAAATATAAATAACACTGTAAAAACTGTCGTCAGCTGGTTAAAATCAATAAACTTAACGGTGAATTTAACAAAAACTAAGCTTATGCAATTTCGTAACCACAAACAAATTCCAGCAAAATTAAATGTTATGGAATCTGGTATTTCAATTGAAGAAATAGAAACAATTAGTTTCTTAGGTATAATAATAGATCCTCATTTAACCTGGAAACACCACATACAAAAAATTAACAACAAAATTTCAAGTCAATGTTACGCACTATCTATATTAGCCGATACGTGTTCCCAAGAAGCCGTTATTACTGCGTACTATGCTAACATATACTCCTTATTGACTTATGGTGTAATATACTGGGGTAACTCGACAGACATACAGTCGACCTTTGTTTTGCAAAAAAGGTGCTTGAGAATTATCTTTCGCATGAACAACAGGCAATCACTCCGAAATATTTTTAAAGGGCAAGGTTTTCTAACATTAACTAGCATTTATATTTATGAGCTCTGTAACTTTGTAAAAAGTAACAAAGATTACTTCACAACACTAGCCTCCCAACGCAATAATATACGTAGTCAATATAGGTACAATTTAACATTGCCTTTGGTAAAAAATAAAACTTACGATAAAAGCACATTTATTAGTGCCATTCGAGTTTTTAATCAGCTTCCTAGCGAAATAAAAATGTTGGATGACGTAAAATTTAAACGTAATCTAAAAACATGGTTAAATAAGAATGGTTTCTATTCATTAAAAGAATTTTTTGAATTTTCATCTTAAAGAAAAAGATTGTGTTATATATTCGTTTTGTTTTCCTTAGTTTTAAGTTAATATTGTACACCCGAAATGGGTAACCGTTGGGACCTAACACTTGTATAAAATACCATCTATGTAACACGGTTAAACAATAAAGTTTTTTCTATTTCTATTTCTATTTCTATTTCTATAGGCTTAGCTTTGGCAATGTCCACCGAAGAGACGCGAACCTAAATCTGACAATGACCCATCTACTTACCAAGTTTCAACAGTATAGCTCTTATAGTTTCGGAAAAAAGTGGCTGTGACATACGGACGGACAGACAGACAGACAGACGGACGGACATGACGAATCTATAAGGGTTCCGTTTTTTGCCATTTGGCTACGGAACCCTAAAAAGAACTGCAGTACTAATTGACATAAGTCAAAGTTGAACAGTTTAGGAGACGTCAGGCCCCCCTGCCGTACTCCACATTCCAACCTGTAATCTGTGGACAAAGTCCTGGCCCATCTCACCTGGTTTAATTGGTTTTGGTACCAGTACCTCAACAAACCTGTACAATCACCCGGAATATCTGCTTCCTCCAGTTTTGCCCAGAGAATATTGTAGTCCACTCTGTCGACGGCCTTGGAGAGGTCCAGGAAGCAGGCATAAATCGGTGTTTGAAAGTAGTAGTGCCAGACAGCAAATTATTATTCTTATTACTGACAACTTTAAAACTTGTTAGTTTATTTTATACAAAAATAAGTTGCTGTCAAAATGTTCATTTTTGGTACAAGCTTTTATTGCCGACTGTACTTTTCTGCATACCATCATCAACAACTCATTGAGACGATTATAACGAGCCCAAACTCGATAGGGTTGTGTCGTTTTATTGCGGAGTTCCTATGGCCAACTTCCTGCTCCAGCATTAGATCAGCTCCAAATCATCATAATATTGCATTGTCATGCGATATACACATGCATGCAAAATTTCAGCTCAATTGGATAACGGGAAGTGACTGAAAAATGAATTACAAATTTTGACGGACAACTTACATACTTACATATTTACATACATACAAACAGTGCAAGTCAATATAAAGCTAGTAAAAAAGAATGAATATACTTTGTCATAGTATTTTAATATAAATAGAAAACATGTGCACAAAAATCAAATACTTACTTTGTTCAAGTTAGAGCATCATGTTAGCGAAGTAATGTTTACCACTTTTTAGTGCAAGTATCAATATCGGTCACGGAGCGAATTCCAACGGTGCGCTATACAGCTATTTGCATCGGCAAGCTCCGCGGTTAGTTCTATCCCGATCGCACTTACATATAGCTAGAAAGGGACGGCACCCGCGGCTGGTGCGATCTAGCTGTGCATGTGGGGGTTAGGTACGTTTGTGTGGGTGTTAGTAGTATTTACACACACAAAAGCACTACGCCTGTCAAAATACCGAATTCTGAGCGAGCGCTTTTTTGAAGAGCACTCTTAAGTTTAAAAATAATGTCCCCACTATATTATTACTTTTGAAAATAAATATTGTTCTACACAGCAAAACATCCGACTGCACATACTTAAATATAAGAACGCGTTGCTCCAGCCTCCAACTGTGTGATGATATTTTTTTGTCTTTTACTCTGGTTTTTAGGGTTCCGTATCCAAAATGTCAAAAACCCTTATAGTATCGTTCTGCCCGGTCCGTACGGCACAGGCGTTTTAATTGGAGTTATATGAATTAGATTTTGAACGTAGGCGTCTTTCTTAACCGCTAAATATTTCTGTAGTATAATTTTTACCATTTTGGATCGGAAGTCAAAACCCTAAAAAAAGGAATGGATAATTATTGTTTTTATACACGGTGCCCGGGAGGAATGCAAATAATTTTAACAGCGTATTCCTGACCATATTTGAAGTAAAAAATGTCGTATAAACTATTTTGTAATTCGCCTAGTTTCAGAGTTAATATCAATAAAAACAAGATCATCATCAAAAAAAGTTTTTACTTTTACATAGTGCAAAACGCATGTTTAATGGCGATGTTGCCACTATGGGACGTAGTCTAAATATCCTTATTGATAAATGTCAAAAAGTGACAAGTAACACTTTGTAAAAACTAGGTTTTACGAAAAAAAAGGAAAAATCCATTTTAAGTGACATATTTACCAATAACATTTACTTTTTATGTACAAATACATTCCAAACATCGAAAAAACAAAACAAAAAAAAATTTTTGTTTTGTTTTTTCGATTTTTTGCTTAATTGACCTAAACTCATATTACATTTTTTCCGTCTTTTGGCCTCAGAAAAGCTAGGTTAAAATCTTTTGGTTTCCTCGTGATCACCGTATTTTTTTGGTGTCTAGGATTTTATTATACCTAATCAGCAAGAATTTTTTTTTATTATAACATACCGTGTCCCAATGCTTGGCAAAGGTAGTAAATAAATAATAATAATAATAAATAATACAAATGTATTATAAGAATTACTTGTTTATTGATATTAGGTTACCTCTACCTACATATACAATTAAAATTCATCGAATTTCAACTGTCAAACCTAAGTAGGGCAAATTTTCATCGACAAACAAACCGCATCGGTCTATTTTGATCCCTTCCTGTTTTTCTAATTGCTCAATAGCAATGTTTTCGTAGTCAACTCCATGTTTGATCGATTTAACATGTTTAATGCAATCTTTATATAAAAGATCTTTCACAAGATTGTGACAACTGATATCTGGACGCCTGTTGATTACACGGCCAAAATTGGAGGCAGTTAATAGTTTTCTTCTTAACTCTAGCCATTCACTGGATGCGCTCTTGTTGCTTTTTAAATTTTTTCTCTTTCTATTTTACTTGTTTGAAGATTTTTGAGGAATGTGCTCTTTTCTTTTTCCATCATTTCATTACTTAAATCTTCTCTGGCACAATTTTCGCCGGAATTTAAATCTTCCCCTTTGCAAACTAGGAATTTTTCGAATGCATTTTTTATATAATGTTCTTCTTTTCATCTTTGGAGTGCATTGTTTTTATGGCTTTGCACGACTTTTTTCGTTTGCGTTGTTTATTGCCCATGATAAATAACTCAACAATTATAAAAAATCGTCAAGAACTGTTTTTTTGGGGCACGAAACTGTCGCGGATAAAACTGACACAGGTCCGTCGTCCGTAAGCGCCAGCGCGCGACTGATCGGCCCTGCCGAGCCTCCGCGCTCGCGCATTTTGTAGGTATTTAAACATAGTAATTAAGATAATCATTTTATCTACTCAAACTCTGCGAATTTGTCTATAAATATTTAATAACTTTATTTGAGTACAAAAAATTAATTTAAATATCTATAGTTTAGTCATAATATTGAATAAACTTTACAAAAAGAGGTAACTTTGGGATTTTTTTCTATCGAGTGAAGTTCATTAGATCACGTAACTGAATGCGATTTTGACTAGATTAGATCCTTAAGTAATACGTATATTTTTTTTTGATTTTTAAACCCTATTTTCTACGTCTGAGATTGTTTTAAAAAACTTGAAAACGCTGCCCCTGTTGACTGTCGAGCCTTAAAACCGCGGCCAGACATGAAACACACCTAATGGTTGAATGGCTGCATGCTAAAACACCCGTCTGACTGGTTTATTACTTACTTAATGTTTTTAACAAGCCATTTCCTGCTAAAACATGTTTTTTGCTATAACTTTGAGATAAGAAACACCGTGTGACATTGTTAAATAATTCCATTTGTACGATGTGCATGAACAATGTCTTAGACACATAAATTATACACACTATTATATACGACTCTATCGTCATCTCGCCCGTACATAGGGTACTTTTTATCCCGGAAATGATGAGTTAAGGGGGTGATATGGGGGGTCGGGACGGACAAATTGGAGCTCTTTTCAAAAGTTGTTCACAAGGCAAGGCAAAAGTCACTTTTGCCCGGCAATCGACCACATCCTTCCAAGAGTTCCAAGACCATCGCAGCGTTATTGTCTCTATACCTTGGAAGCTCATCATCATCAGACACTCCAGGCCTCCTTTCATGGACTAGGAAGCTAAACAAAAAAAAAACTAAACACGTATAACATCCGTTCGCCAAACCAGATGAACGATAACATGTAATATTTGTATATACTCGACTGATATTCACAAGCCTCATCCAGTATAAATCTGCCTTCCACTAATGCATATTTGTTACAAAAACCACACACACGTAATAATTGTATACAGGGACTGATTTCGGTTACGGTTATACCGGTTTGAAACCGGTATTCCATTACGGTACCGTTATGTCGTAAAGGTTATGCGCGCCGCGCGAAAATAACGGTACCGTAATAACCGTTTTGAAATAAAGGTTAGCGGTACCAGTTTTAAATGATACCGTAACCTTTATAATACCGGTATTATAAAGGTTATTGAGAAAAGTAAGCGGGCTGGCACTCTACAGAGGAAGCATTGGCTACTAAACATTTAAAGATAAAAATACAAAGCAGCAGAGCCTTTGCCGGCGGTTTGGCAACAACTCCAGGCCAAAGTCGATATATCGGTACCTTTAAATAGCGGTTACGGTACCGGAAAAAATAAAGGTACCTTTATATTTCGGTAGCGAAATATAAAGGTTCCGCTACCGAAACCGCTATTTGACAACCGATATGACGTCATACCGTTAAAATAGAATACCGGTATTTTTCGGTTATGCAGTCCCTGATTGTATATATTCTCCTGAAATTCACAGCACGCCTCATACAATATAAATCTGCCTTCCACTAATGCATATTTGTAACGAATAACACTACTGGTTGATATGTGGTGTACTGTTCCTGGTGGTGAACAAAATCGGACACCGAGGGAATCCTGTGTTGAGAATAAAGGATATATATCTCTAGTTGAAAGGAATATGAACGAAGAGGTTTTGACGATGGTAGGAGAGCCGATGCTTCCTAAAAACAATAAAAAACAGAAGAGGCAAAATGATCGGACACCTAACACGGCACGGCAGCTTCTTTCTAAATATCTTGGACAGCAAAAGGTCGAAGGAAAGAGAGGAAGGCCCAGACATACTTAAACCAGCCAAATAAAAGAGAAAGTTGTTGTCGAGTCGTACAAAGCCGTCAAGAGGCTGGCAGAGGACAAGAATCAGTGGCGGTTACTCCACCGACAAGAGCCTAGCTCTTAAATAGTGATGATGATCTCTAGTTGTCAACACAACGAATCCCCAAATCAATAACAGATCCGTACCGCGCTGGCGACTCTTCCACTCCAGCCTCGATATTCTGTGACTTGCTTTAAGTTCACAACGCTCACCCACAAATATATATTGACGCCGCGATTCGCAGTAACTAAGCATAGGTAGAGGTCCAGTTTCGTTAGGCGTGAAGAGTGAGGTGAGATGCATATGAGCGCGTAAAGAATAACAGCCCTGTTGAAAGAATCCTTAGATTGGGCTTACAATCACGCAGGCTGGTTTGCAATCGTCGTGGTACCTACTACTTTGGGGGTCAAAATTTACTAGGGCCAGAGTAGAGTGGTGAAGCGAAAAGAGTTAGTATATTGCAGGTAGTGAATAGCTATTGGCGATGTGAATGCAATGATTACATCCGTAATCAAACATAAGTGAACTGGGAAATATTCGCGCAAGGTCAATATTAACAGTCCGTTTACGTACGTATGTAGTAAGATTGGCAGGTGTGTTACGTGTTTACTGCAGCCGATTAATGTCCGGCCTTTCTTTAATTTTATATTTTATTTAATATGTACTACGGTAACCTAGTAGTTCAGGCATGCGCTTCTCAAGCGGCGGTCGTGGGTTCGAATCCCACCTCGTACCAATGAGTATTTCGGGACTTATGTACGGAATACTTAAAACATCGTGAGGAAACCGGTCTGATCCCAATAAGGTCTAGTATTCCCTCTGGGTAGTATAGTAAGGTCAGATGGCAGTCGCTTTCGTAAAACTAGTGCCTACTCGTATGCCAGATCTTGGGATTAGGTGTCAAAGTGGACCCCTGGCTCGTTTAGGGCACAACCGGGAATAACGCTAGGAGGATGATGACTCTAGCCACAAATATGTGTCGGTAACAATCTAAAGCTCATCACTCTCATCAGATAATTACAAATTACAACCCTCATAATGCACCTTTCGCTGGTTCGACACAAACTTTGCGCTCCCAGCACGGCTATCACAACACGGCCCGCTAGCTCTCTCCATTTTTCTCGCACTATACGTATCTTTCTAAGTTTTCTAATAAGAGAGAAATGGATAGTGCGAGAAAAATCGAGAGAGCTCGCTTGCCGTCTTGTGATAGCCGTGCAGACATTCTTCGGTTTGCCGCCGCATTATTCGATTTATCGCTCTTGCTTTCGGCTCAGGCTTCTAATACCTGCAATCAACATTCTTTGTTTTAATGTACTATTGCATTGCGTCACATCTGGATATAAAGTGGGGAGACATGAAACGTTTTACCCAACACGGGCGGTAATATTGAAAGCCTCAGATTGCATATTTATCACTCATGCTTTCGGCTTCTATCTAATAGCTGCGATCTGAAGACCTCCACACACCGGTCGCAGGCGCGGGCCCGCGCCCGACCCGCGCCCGCGACCGGTGTGTGGAGGCCTTGAGACATGCTTTGATAAATCAAAACATGTCTCAGATCTCAGTGTGGTAAACCACTCTAGTCGAATAAAGTGCTATTTATTCATTGGAAAGTAATATTACGCGGTCTAAAGGAACGCCAACGATTGCGTGTGCAACAAACACTTGTTTTGCAAAGGTCACGGGTCATGAGCTCATGAACATGGCGACTATGGTTCACGTAGAGATAAACAGTAGGTAGTGTTATCGGGAAGACTTACCTTTAGAACCGACTACAACAAGGGACCACCACTACAAGTACTCCTGCGTCCCAGGTTCCTTTAGAAATAACAAAACGGTTCAATGGAAGTAAGTCGAATTTTTTGAAGAAAAATAATCGCATTTCTTTTGTTTCTTTTGATTTTAGAACAAGTATTTTAAATTATAATGCGAATCGCTTGTGGCATATTATATTGTGATTTTATTTTGTAAAAGTATGCCGTCTCAGGGCAATCAAGGAAAAGGTTATATTACAATTGTTGATTGAATCAACAATTTTTGTAATATAACCGTTTCAATTATTTTCGTAGATTTGTTTGTAAGCCATATTTTTTTTAGGTACTGCTGTCAAAAATCGCAAACTAATAAGGCTCTCTCACAACATAAGAAGAACGATGATATGTGGTAAAGGTTGCGGGATGTCGGATGAGGGTAACAAGGAGTATAGACGCCTGCAGGCGTCTATACTCTGGAGTCGTCCGGAGCATGGCTCTCTATGGGGCGCCTGTATGGATGGAAGCCCTCACGTCGAAAAACAAGACCCTTCTAAGAGTTCTAAGGCGACCGCAAAGGGTAATAAGCGTGAGGGCATGCAGAGGGTACCGCACGGTGTCCTGGGCAGCGGCCACACTACTGGCCAATGATCCGCCCTGGGAACTGCAGGCGGAGGTTCTGGCCGAGATCTTTAGATACCGTGCGGAACTGAGGGCCAGGGGAGAACATCCCAATCAACGGGAGGTAGAAGGGCTACGGGATGCAGCTACGACGCCCTTCTCCCGAGGTGGAGGGCAGACCTGGAGGTGTCCACGGCCGGCAGAATAACCATAGGGGCAATTTTGCCCCAGTTCGAGAGGTGGGTCGACCGCAAACGCGGCGAATTAAGTTTTCACCTGGTGCAGGTCCTCACAGGCCACGGTTGCTTTGGAGAGTACCTGCACCGAGTTGCCGGACGAGAAGAAAGCCCCCGCTGCCACGGGTGTGGCGCAGCAGTAGACGATGTGCGCCACACAGTGGAGGTATTCTCGGCGTGGGGGCCGCAGCGGCATAATTTGTCCGATGTATTGGGTGGGGACCTCTCGCTGCCAACCATTGTATCTAAGATGCTTGACAGCGAGAGGTCATGGGAAGCAATGGCCTCCTTCTGCAATTCCGTAATGGCGCAGAAGGAGGCTGCGGAAAGAGCGCGGGAGGACGACCCTTCCGCTCCCCATATCCGCAGACGTAGAGCGGGGCGCGCACGTCGGCGTTATGCGCACTTGCTCCCCCCGCCGTAGTGGACCAGGTTGCAGGGTTAGGGGACCCTAGCTAACCAAAAGTCCACGAGTCTGAAGCGCCTCGAAATTGTCCCGGGGCGCTCTCCCTGGCCAGGCCTGTAAAGCGGGCTAGTCGCGAGGGTCAAAGTTGCATGCGTAAGCGAACCTTTGACCCTCCTTGTAAGCGAAAATGGCTGGACAATCGTTGGGGGTTTAGTGGGTAGTCTGGACCTTCTGTCCTGGAGTCCCACACACCTGTCCGGTCCCCCTCCGACTGGGCGGACGGTGCATCAATGCATTCCCCCAACGTAAAAAAAAAAAAAAAAAAAAAGGGTAACAAGGAGTCAAAGCATGCCGACCCTGGGAGATTTTCCCTCGCTTACTGTAGGTAAGTACCTACGCATATTTGCAAATCGAAACACTTCTGTAAAACTGCTTATGCTTTTCTTTTTTATGAACGAGCGAAGCTTGGGCCACAAGGCTTTCGTATGTCCGGCGTCTGTCCGGCTGTTCACCGCTACAGGACTACAGGTAGCATTTATTAACCGATTCTCGTGAAATTTTGGGAGCAGGTTCAATAATTATAACTACTTAGATTATTTTTTTCGATTCAGTTTTTCGATAAAAAAAACTTGCTCGCGAGTTCTATAGCTCGCAGAGCCACTATTGTCATTATAAAAGATGAATTATTTATTAGTGGCCGAAAACTTGTTTTAAAATAATCTAATATTACTATAGACTTTCGTTTTTCGACTGGCCAATTCACTTAGTGATTAATATATTTCGCCACTCACCAGCAAAGAAATCACATCCGCATTGATTTTACTGTGCCAATTAAAATGAAATCAAAAACGACACCCAAGCAAGCGTCGCGAATGTGAAGAAACAAATTTATCACTACACTCGGCCAAAAATAGTTCTAAAGGAAACCGAATGACAGTAAGTTTTAGCCAGCTGTAAACATATCATTGTAAAGAAAAACCACCAGTTGACAATGCACATTAACAAACCTTTCCGTAGTATTGTAAGACATAGCCGCATGTCTTTTCAAATCCATTCCGACAGTGTTTTCTTCGTTCATTTTGCACTAGAAACAGGTCACTTCACTGCACTACGTTTAATAATGCACTTTATCACTTTGCTACAGAGTCGGTTTCCGCGGAGTGGTGACGGCCAGCCGATCGAACGTTCAACTCGGGCGCCTCACACCGGTTGCACTGAGGCTACATGCGATCTCTTTCACCCCCAGACCCCCACTCGTATAGGTAGGTATGTACAACGGAAACTTCTACACCACCAGTTTAACTCTCACCTACGCGATTCATGACTAGTATGTAACTAGGGGTCAGTTTATACTGGTTTTGGCTGCAAAATGTGAATAAGCCGTGACACAGGTTTCATTTGTTTACGATTGTTGCGGTCTCGCATTGTTAAATGTGTTGACACGCATTGCAGCGACATTAAAGAATCGTTGACTAATGTATTACATACGGGAATGCTATTAAGGTGTATTGTGTTATTATGTCATTAAGTGAGACGTTTATTTCTTTAGGGACGTCTATTAATGACAGGTACGACTCTGATTCGTAAAATTACATTTAGGAAAGTCAATTAACCTTATGAGTGCTACGTCAAATATTTTTATCACAGTCACGCCATGTCAAATTACTACAGGCAAAATACGGTTTTGAAAAACATTAATTTATAATAGAGGTTTTTTTTTATTTCATTTTAAAACATTATTCTAAAATGCTTCTTTCAAGAATCCAACAAACTTTCCATCTGGAAGTATTTTTATACATTTAAATAAAGGATGAATTGTTTTTTTTTAAATTGTTTATCTTGAATATTCTAGAGCAAATGTAAATGAACCAAAATAAAGATAAAACCATTCATTAATATTTTACTGACTTTTCTGAAGCTAGTTAAGTTATCATTTTTTTGATGTCTGAAATTTTGTTGGATTTTGTTGCTAGGTAACTATTTAATTGATAATATATCCAATACAAAGAAAAAATCTGCTATTATAAATTATTTCCAAATTTGTCATTTTTCCATACAAGTTGTCTGTTCATTGCCTGGACTAAATGGAACAAAATGTATGTAGAGCCTGTTGTTAACCTCTATTATTAAATTTTTATGTCCTGTATTTGATTCATGTTTTGAGGTGTGCAAAAAAGAGTAGATTTGTATTGTATTGTAAAGCTCTCCAACCACTCCAACAAGACAAAACGCCCGACCAAATACGTCCAAGAATTTTAAAACAGTAGGTAAGTACCTCTAGCATTTTAAGGGTCGCGTCGCCCAGGACGAGACTCGACAATATTCAATTCAGACCTGGTCTGAGACCTACCATCGTATACTTCGTTTTTTTTCGGGCACATTCTACGGATCGAACAGTGAATACGATTTAAAAAATAATCACGTATTTATTATCATGTTTTATTAATACATACATTACTCAGTGTTGTGGACAGATAAGAAACATAATATTAGTTAATTTATATTCTAAGATGAAAAGATAAGAATTTTAATAAATTGCGTTTGCAATTTTTCATGGAAAGTTTGTACATTAAAAAACCTAAAGAGGCAGAGTTCTCACACAATGGTCTATTTTTAAACGTCACTGTCACTATCTGTCAACTATCACTCATGTGGGTTTTTCATTCGAGTTAATTTTGTTGTCGGTTGAGTCGGTTGTGATTTCCATTGCTGTTAGCTTACTCTATTGCTATTATAAGATTGTTGTTATCGTTTTTGTTGAATTTTGTTATTAGTTGTTGATCTATTTAGATATTTTGTTTGTTGGTGCACATTTACAATGGATGATGCCGAGGCTGGTCCGAGTGGGCTACAGAAGTCGCAGCCGGTTCCGGCTAATGTTTTTTCATCTCCAAAGAAAAGGTAAAAGCAGAATCCTCTGACTGCCAGTGAAAAGCGGATGGTGGTGAATATTTACAAATTAGTGTCAGAAATGTGCCATAGAAAGGAGTATCCCACTAAATCGGACCGTGTGAAAAAGACTGCCGAGACTGATGGTGATGGCATATCGTTGGCTACGGTATACAACATTTTAAAAGAAAATAAATGCGTTCAGCTATCGGTAAATATCAAATGATATGTACTCGTATGTACATAAGTTCCGAGAAATTCAGTGGTATCGGTCGAAATCGAAGAAGGAAGGTTTACGACCACTGCTTCTTTGTTTACCCGTTTGACAGATAATTCTAATCCTAAAAAAAACGAAGTATAGTTTGGCTCTCATTTTGAAACGACATGCTAGAATACATACATACATACAATCACGCCTTTATCCCTAAAAGGGGTAGGCAGAGCACATGAAACTTGTGTTCCAGTGCCACTTTTAGCATAAATGTGGGTATAAAAGATCGACAAAATGTGATGTCGCAGTGATAGGTTGCTAGCCCATCGCCCACAACACACTTCCACCCTGTTCCCTTAGTCGACTCTTACGACACCCACGGGAAGGAAGGGGGTGGTGCTATTCTAACCCGACACCACACGGGAAATAATAGAATAGGTAACATGAAACTTAGTATACCTACACAATGAGATCTGTCATATCTATGTAGGTAAAATAGAATAAAAATAAAGCAAGTAGAACGATTTTCATTAAAAGTCTCTAATCGCTTTATTTTTTTCTATTATAATATTCATATATAATTTATAGCAACTGGAAACTAGTTTCCAACCCAGATATAATCATCATAAATTTAAGAGAACTCTTGTCGGTGTAGCTCCCTTCATTTGACTATCTAGGGCCGCCTCCTTGACCTCTTTATACGATGTGACTGCTACGTTTTCTTTTATTTGTTTCATGCTTAGAATAATAATAATAACGCATAGAAACGCAGTTCACGCGCAACGGTGAGGCCACTAAAACTCGGCCATAAATGGCCCAGTACGCCGATCGGTGGAACAAAATTGGTGCGTTTGTGTGCGTATTGGCGCGTGTGAATACGAGTTGATCACAATTACATGAATCCATTTTATACCTCACGCTTGGCGCGTCGGCCGTATGAAACTATCCTTCTATGCGTTATTATTCTAAGGTTTCATGTAACTTATCCTTGGTCTTCCCCTTCTTAGCTTGCCTTCTACCTTTCCTTCCATGATGTTATTAATAAAAGCGTCATATATCGTATAATTTTCCCTCTCCTATTCTCTATCGTTTTTATCAGTTTCATTTTCTCTCCCACTCTTCTCAGCACTTCTTCATTTATTAATAATACAATTTCCTTATTTAGACAACAAAGGTCCACATTGTTAGTAATTAGGGCTAATCTATGTCAGTTATTAATTTTATACCCTCAGAATGAGGGTTTACTAGTTGCGTCATCCAATGTATTTGCAAAAGACTATCAGACCGGCCAGCTACTCGTAATACTCTCAGTATGCTGTTGGGACTGCTCTGAGGCTCTAGTATAAGTTTTATCGATACAATACGTTTTCGAACGCGTTTGCGTTTAGTTTCAATTTGTATGGCAACGCGAACAGCGCCTCTGGTGGTAACTATTAGGAACTACGCGTTGCCATACAAATTGAAACTAAACGCAAACGCGTTCGAAAACGTACCTATATGTATCGATAAAACTTATACTAGAGCTACTGTATTCTGTTTCGGATCGAGGCCATCTTTTTACGCATTATGGCGTGAAATCCGTCTATACGGCGATATATACGGGGATATGGCGGAACCCATTGTGTACAAAAAGTTTCACGGCATTCTGGAAAAATGCCGTCTTAAAATGAGTACCGACTTGAGTTGACCTCACCTGGGACAATTTCGTTACGCCTTCTGTTAAAAACGATTAACATTCAAAGCATAAAATAAAAAAGCGGCCAAGTGCGAGTCGGACTCGCACATGAAGGGTTCCGTTAAATAAATTGCAGTTTACGATTTATGAAAAAACTACTTACTAGATCTCGTTCAAACCAATTTTCGGTGGAAGTTTGCATGGTAATGTACATCATATATTTTTTTGAGTTTTATCATTCTCTTACTTTAGAAGTTACAGGGGGGACGACACACATTTTACCACTTTGGAAGTGTCTCACGCGCAAACTCTTCAGTTTAAAAAAAAATGATATTAGAAACCTCTATATCATTTTTGAAGACCTATCCATAGATACCCCACACGTATGGGTTTCATGAAAAAAATTTTTTTGAGTTTCAGTTCTGAGTATGGGGACCCCTAAAACTTAATGTTTTTTTTTTTTGATTTTTGTGTGAAAATCTTAATGCGGTTCACAGAATACATCTACTTACCAAATTTCAACAGTATAGCTCTTATAGTTTCGGAAAAAAGTGGCTGTGACATACGGACGGACAGACAGACGGACATGACGAATCTATAAGGGTTCCGTTTTTTGCCATTTGGCTACGGAACCCTAAAAAGTAGAGAGCATACTTTAACCCATTTGAGGCTAAACAAACGCTACGTGTGTAGTGGGCTACGCCGTTGCGTAGCAGCATTTTCCCGCGTTGTAGCGGAAGTCGCTCGTAGAGGCGTGACTCGTTAGTTGTCCTTGAATGGATTAAGTATGTGGCTTTGGAAACAGCAGTTAATATAACCATAACTAATAAACGAAACAGGTGGTTAATTAAGTTTTCTGATTACGATAAGATAACAGTTTAGCTTGTTGTGTAAGTGTGTAACCCACTAGTATGACAGATTATAAACCTTACTTAACAAATAAGGTTCAAAATGCAACATGTTGTTTATATGAAATAGACAGGCAGGAATTGCCTCTTTAAACAATGACAAATTTTTATTTTTGTTTGAAGTAAAGTAGCATTGATAGCGTGTATTTTTTTTGGCTTTTTGCTTGTATAAATACAAAAGAAAAAATATACATCAATTCATAACTATAAAAAAAGTACAAACCACTTTTAGACTCAGTTAACCCATTCACGGCCACGCTAATCTCGTAGCGCTACGCCATAGTCCGTAGCATGTTAAACCTCGTATGTAGCGAAAAGCGCACGTAGCGCTCTGACGCATGTGTGTCATCATGGGCACTGAATGGGTTAATATATACAGGGTGACTGGTAATTGGACATATTCCTTGAAAGGGGTTATACTAGAGCTAATTTGCAACAATTTATGCCCAGTCAACCAGGGGTCAAAACACGTTTTTTTTTTAATTTTTCAAGGAATAGGTCGAATTACCAGTCACCCTGTATTATATTCAATGAAAATGACGACTATTGTCGACTATTTATATTTGTATATGCATGTAAAATGGTTTATATTGCCAAGAAAAAATTGCTCTTCAGGTTGCATTTGCTACTTTTATACTTACTAGATATTTAAGATTGAGTATAAATGATAAGATTGATAAGTAACCTGCAAAAGACCCAAATCACTGACTAAATTAAAAATATAACTAGTTATGGTCGCCATCAAACATATATGTGTACACTTTTGCACCTTATTGGTTTGTAACAGGTGGAAAATGATCTATCTAATCTATGAAATATTTTTGATGTTGACTGTAATAATCTAATAATGTTCAAAACCTATTAAACTTAACAATAACAAGTATATTAGGGATTATTTGAGTTGGATGAATTGCATCAAAAGTAGTCCATCCAAAAAGCAACTCTACCAACCAATGTACAAGATTCAAATTCCAGTGGCAATGTTAAAAAAAATCTGCCACGTTAAAATAATCTCAACTCTACTTCATATGGTTAATATTCAACTATTTCAAGCATGACTAATTAAACCAGGTGTACTAATACAGTATGATTATGCAAATAATATCAAGAGACATGTTTTAAATAATAATATATTACAGTTACAGAAACAGAGTTTATCAGATATGGTTATATGGATTCCTTATACGCTTGCTTGTTCAGTTTCTATATGATTGTCATAAAAGTTATGTTGGCCTGTTATGGCCTCCTAAATCTCAGGTAATCATGGTAGATATAATCAAATAGAAACTGGGCATCTTTGTGCATGCCACATCTGTGTCAGCTTGTATAGCCATAAGAGACGTTGTCTCACCCCTCAAGACTGTTTATATAGTCTGCGACCATCGCTGATCTATTGTGATATTGCTTGTATAATGAGTTGTGCTCTGCAGAGCCTTAATCGTCATATTCTAGGACCGAAATGGTCATGTAAACTAGGGCTGCAGAGGGTTTCCTCTCTTGAACACTTCATGTGTGGATTGAGTTCCCTTTCGAGGGACTACGGTATGGAGTTCTTCAAGGAAGGAGTATTTACATTTTTAAAGGGTCGCCAATGCGCACATGACACCTCTGGGTTGCAAGCTTCCGTAACAGCTTACCATCATACGCTTGTTTGCCACAGACACGGTCTAAAGAAGAAGATATAACAAACAAACCGACAACATACAGGTACTCTTATTCCTGCGCTAATGCTTAGCAGGATTGGACTGCAGACTTAAGATACTTTTAGTTATCTTCTCCTTAACTTTACATTATCCCAGTTGCATTCCAAAGGTGCTTGGGATCCACCTCCATACCTAACCTAATTCCATATATTGCTGTATGCACTAAAATCTTCTCACATTGTAAAAAGATTGCTCTGGTAAGCACCGAAATAGTAACATAGTGCTAATATTTTACTAAACGCCTGTTGAACCCGTCCTTTACCGGGGCCGCGAATTCCCGGCTATAAACGTATAGGAAAAACAGCTGATGAGCAAAGGAGGAGTCATAGTACCTACCCAACTCAAAAAAAAGGCCAATGAACTTATAATAATCTCAATAATACCGTTTGTAAAACGGGCCTCAGACAGTGGAAGCCACAACCAAAAATATTGGGAGTCTACAAGCCTAACACTAAACATGTTTACTTTCTAAACGCAGCGCGTTATTTATCGAAAAGTTTGAAATGTAATAAGCAAACAATTATTTTAAATTGGGCTTACCCATTTTCAGTCCGCAGCGGTGTATAAACGTAATCATAGTTTTGTCGTTTGAACATATTAATTCACTTTTAACACTGTACTTAACTTTTCTCACTAACAATAAAGAAAACTAAGTAATTTAAATAAATTCATATTGGAAAATTAACCAATTTTTCCCTCCCTGCTCATACAGGTTTGTTTACGTTGTTTTTGGGTTTAATGACCAATCATGGACGAGTTTGTAGAATCAGAAGTTGAATACAGCGTTGTGATTAGCTAGATAATATGAGAAAGTCAATAGTAAATGTCAGTTTCGTTCCGACAGCTGTCAGAAACGTTAAGTTTCTGCAAAAGTTTAGTTGACATTGTTATAAATGTTATAATCAAAATATTTTTATATAAGGCGAGTGTTTATAGTTTTTTTCAGTTTATTCCCTAGAGACCAACTGAGAGAGTCGTTCTACGAGTATTTCTGTCTTACCCCAGCACTGGACTCAAGGAATAGTACGAGTATGCAGAGTACGATTTTAGCACATCTGCTACTAACACGATTGGAGGCTTACTTAATAAAAATGGTGTAAGTACCTATACCAAAACAGGTTAATTTATCAGAAACTAGTAGATATGAGTATGCTGCAATTACTTGTACGACTTAAATTATCAGGTAGGTACACCTTAATTTAATCATGAAGGCAACATTACGTTAGATATTGAGAGGGGAAACAAACATTTTACTGAAATGTACCAATCGTTGCGTCCGTCCCTAGTAACTAACCACGATAGAAGTAATAAAGAACGATATAATATTACAAACCGTTACGCCGACCGCCCGAACATAAATGCCTCCAAGCAACATATTTCTAACACAATCACCAAACAGGGTTGCATTGGGCCTTCGAGATACATTTTTGGGGAAAATATTAAATCGACAACGACAAATGCCTCTCATAGGTGCTATAGGCACGGTTGACCTAATTTTTCCAGAGTCAACCTATTAAAGGCACCATGGTAACTGTTTACGACCATCCTGTAGGGACATTGTGTTGTTAAGGGGATGTTGACTTGAGTGTTGTTGAGGAAAATATGCGGTTTCAGTTATGGTGATAGGCATGTCAATTTGATAGGTACCTAACTTATATGCCGAGTTTATAAACAAGCGAAGCGCGGGGGACGTAAGGCATTACTAGCTTTTGCCCGCGACTTCGTCCGCGTGGAACACCTTTGTATCGCGTCTTCATAAATCTTCCGCCCCCATTTAACCCCCTAGGGGAGCCGTTGATCCCGGTCGTTGTCTTATGACATCAGACTCCGGGTTTTTTTAACAGTAAAACCGGGAGCACTCTAAAATTGAGAGGATTCACATTTATAATATTACGATATGCTTAGTTTTTTTTTCTTATACTGATTTTAGTGACATTGCACGTAGAACCGTGTGACGATGATGATGATTAGTGACTTCTGAATCTAGTAAAACGTTATACTTAATATAAATGTTTATAATGTAAAAATGTATTCGCTATAACACGGTACTTGACAGGGTCCGCAGGTCACATCGTTTGTTACTGTCACGGCCGGACCCTTTTCCTATCTCAAGTCACATTACAAATTACAAGTACCTATAATTATTAGAAGTCGGTGTCTCGCTAAAGTATCGCTGTAAAGGTAGACTTCCGCGGGCACGGAAATGTCGCTGCTACCCGCTTCGGTCGAACGCAGCACCTCTTGGTCATAAACCGACCACTGCTATTGCTCCTTCGGAGGCGCGAACTAAGCTTATTCGAGCTCTGTACTGCCTCAATGTACTTCTCGCATCCGCTTCTGACTGGGATGTTTTCGCTAGTAGGTAGGTAAAAGTCTGTCGTGAATGCTTGAGGTTCAGCGAGGCGATGGATGACCGTCAGTCTTCGATATTATACTTAATGAATCCTGGTAAATAAGTTAATTCTAAGATTCACAGTGCATTCGTTCTGTAAATGTAATACTGTGTAATAAATGTTTGAATAAATAAATAAATAAGTAGGTAAATAAATAATGTAGGTATATCTTATGGAGTTGTACTAATAGTGGGTAATGGGAGTATATAGTGCGGTGGTTTTCCTTTGCCTTCCATACTGCCACCCTGGCCTACCTTCCAATCACCACTGCCTGTTGAGTGGAAGACTATTACTAGACCCAATAACCTGTTTAAAAATTAACGGAGAGCATTGATTACTTTTATTCTGTTGACGATTTTGTGAAATATTTAGCTGAACATTGACTTACATACTTTTATTTTCACCGCGGAAGTTCACCTTAACATAGTTCAATAACCCTAATAAGGAGAAAAAGACGGATGAACGTACTACAAAGTGATTCATAGTTTCCGTTTTTTGCTCTTTGAGGTACGGAACCCTTTAATGGATGAAAAAGGAAATTGCTTGCCAGTGACTTGAGTGGTTGATGATCGAATCGATATGGCTGTAAGTTGGAAGCTCGTGGTTCGCATCTTTGGTATCCCCCTTCCTCGCTTACCTTCAATCTTAAATCTTCTATGATGATGAAACAAACGCGCAAATTTTAAGAGTACGCAGTAAGCTCGGCCGAATTTCACCTTCCCATTTTAAAACTACGTGTTGGATTGTAACGAAACTTTGCATACTTATACAATGACATGAGGTACCTATATCAAGGTCTGTAATTAGTTTATATGGCTCCAGTTTATAAAACAAACGAAATACCGCATAAACATTGTAGCTACATAAATAAACTAATTATATAAAGACTTTATTTGGAAGGTACTTAACTTATTCTAAGTACAAAGTTTCAGAGCAAACTAGCAAGTCGTAGTGAGCAAAATCGTATTTTGCTATTTTGCTCACTAGTTTCACGCAGCAAAATATGCTTGTTCAAGCTGCTGAGGTGAAAAAACTTAGTTAATAATATTTAATTTGCTTTATATCGCTATAAACTTGATTAGCTACTCAGAATAGGTACCTACACATACACACAATATACCATCATCGGCAACTTGTTGGTAGGTATATTTGTTGTTTAAGTTTCCACATGTCATGTTAACATGTTCGAAATTACAATATTGAAACAGCTAACCGGAATCAACCGGAATGAACTAATAATTAACCTCAACCCCATTTTGATGAGGGATCAGTACAGTTAAGGGCACCAATATGTATTCACTCAAAGTTTCATAAATATGTATCATCATATCAGCCGAAAGATGTCCACTGCTGGACATAGGCCTCCCCCAAAGAGTGCCACAATGGCCGGTCCTGCGCCACCCGCATCCAGCGGCAGCGGCGGCTGCATCCGATATACCCTGAGAAAATTACGGTTTTTTTGGAAATAATTAAATATCAGGCTACTTATTTGTATACGGCTTTTATGTGTTATTTTAAACAACTTTTACTATTTAAATCAATAATTCTATGGACCGGAAGTTAGGAAAAAAAATTAACCCGCAAGCAAAAATGCTATCAGTATTTTTATAATGAAAACAGGTTTGAGCACACAAATTTGGAGACTTACTACCTGAATCCAAAAATATATGCATCAGGAAATAACGGCATTTTATTTAAATATTTACGACCTTGAGATAATATTGAATTTCATCTGGCCTATAGAAAGGTTTATTCATTAACAAAAATAAGTGAATTATGCGCGTATCCCAAATAACGTATATAGACGTAGTCAATTATAAAGCAAAGAAAGTTTATACCATTTTCGCCTGATTTTTACGGAATTTATGAAGATTACTTTTTATAATTTTTAACCGTATTGGTATTAAATTTAGGTGGATTATTAATGAATATTTAGTCAAATTACCCAACCTATTTTTTGGTGTAAAAATATGGCTGATATATATATAAGTATTGTCGTGTTTTCATACAGAGAAACCGTAAAGTTCTCAGGGTAATAGTAAAATATGTATACTGCAACCATATTGTTGCAGAAATAAGGTATGTGTACATATTTTTGAGACTTTGTGGTGTACATATATTGGTCCCCTTGACTGTACGTACACCTTTCACGCACAGACAAGAGGTACTTCGGTAAATACTTAATTAAATCAGGAGGTATTAATATTCATTGTCTTTACACGTGCCCAGTCTTGACAGAGAGCAAATAAATTGAATGCGATGCGGAATTGATGAACAAAAGCCCAATAAGTTGCTAAGGAACCCTGTCTGTATGATGACAGGAAAATGTCGTACCTATTTATAGAATTTAGTGTAGTATAGTACACACATAGTCTTATGTACGGAAATGGATCTAAGAACCAAAAATAGCGAGGGTCTGCAACATCTAAAACCTCTTATTTAAATAACCCCTACCTTGGGTGACTTGTGCCACTCATGTTTATTCCCGGCTCCTAACGTGGGCGTGATTGTTATCTTATCTATCATATATATATGTGCAGTGAAATAATATATTTATCCACGTGCTTTGCTATTCATGATCTGTCTCTCAACCAATCTCACTATTCGTCTTCCATAAGTTGAGCTCCAGATTTATGATAACTGCTTGTATGGCTATTGGCTACATGCTACCGCTTTCAGGCGTCCATGAATCCTCGTCGCATGGCGTTTTCAACAAAGAACCCTCGCGTCATCTGATCCACTTATTGACAACTTCATATAGCGGTTTAACATGACGTTTAAAGGATGACTCACGCTAGAACGGGCCGTGTCCGGCCCGGGCCGTTTTCTAAGAAAAACGACGGCGTTTTTGTGCGGCCGAGGCATACCCAAGCCCGGCCGAGCGACGGCCGAGGCTCGGAAGCAGCTCCGTGTCGGCACGGCCCGGCCGTGGCTCCGCCGGGCTTTGGTAAGGCTCGGCCGCTCAAAAACGCCGTCGTTTTTCTTAGAAAACGCCCCGGGCCGGACACGGCCCGTTCTAGCGTGAGCCATCCTTTATGGGACACCGTACAAAGGTGTTAAGCCCCTTGCGAGGCTGAACGTACTCTGCCTAGTGGCAACGTTTTGGGGGAACGAGTATATAGGTATATAATTATATGGTTTAAGTTTACATAGTGTAAGTTGGGTTTAGTTCGTTTGTAAGTTTTCTTACCGTTTCTTGTTTTTAGGGTTCCGTAGCCAAATGGCAAAAAACGGAACCCTTATAGATTCGTCATGTCTGTCTGTCTGTCCGTCCTTATGTCACAGCCACTTTTTTCCGAAACTATAAGAGCTATACTGTTGAAACTTGGTAGGTAAGTAGATGTATTCTGTGAACCGCATTAAGATTTTCGCACAAAAATCGAAAAAAAACATTATGTTTTAGGGGTCCCCATACACATAGTGAAACTCAAATTTTTTTTTTATTAAACCCATACGTGTGGGATACATGGATAGGTCTTCAAAAATGATATTAAAGTTTCTAACATATTTTTTTTTCTAAACTGAATAGTTCGCGCGAGAGACGCTTCCAAAGTGGTAAAATGTGTGTCCCCCCCCCCCTGTAACTTCTAAAATAAGAAAATGATAAAACTAAAAAAAAAATATGATGTACATTACCATGCAAACTTTCACCAAAAATTGGTTTGAACGAGATCTAGTAATTGGTTTTTTTAAGACGTCATAAATCGTAAACCGCAATTTATTTTACGGAACCCTTCATATGCGAGTCCGACTCGCACTTGGCCGCTTTTTCAATTGTTAATCTTAAATTAAATATGAATAAAAGTGTGTATCTATATGATATGCCATGGACCTGTCTGAGCCCCACTGCTTTCGACCACCACTCCGCTCCCTGTCTACATGCATACTCACACCCTAGAACAGCCATACTCAACCTTGTTCCTAAGAGGTCTGCAAATACGTTTTATCTAAGGAGCCCGCCCGGGCCACATACATCTAAGGAGCCGGATTCGTATACTAGGATCGCATGGATGGCGGGCCACACGCGAAAGCTCGGCGGGCCGCAGGTTGATTATAGCTGCCCTAGAACCTAAATGGTGGGAACGGTTTCAGAGAAGTTCCCCTTGAACGTTCGTTTGTGAAATGAGCTATGCCGAGGTTTTCCCGAAGGACTACGGTGCCTATGGGGTTCTTCAAGAAAGGAGCGTACTAATTCTAAAAAGCGGCCAAGTGCGAGTCGGAGTCGCACATGAAGGGTTCCGTGAAATAAATTGCGGTTTACGATTTATGACGTTTAAAAAAAAACTACTTACTAGATCTCGTTCAACCCAATTTTCGGTGGAAGTTTACATGGTAATGTACATCATATATTTTTTTTAGTTTTATCATTCTCTTATTTTAGAAGTTACAGGGGGACACACACACATTTTACCACTTTGGAAGTGTCTCTCGCGCAAACTATTAAGTTAAGAAAAAAATGATATTAGAAACCCCAATATTATTTTTGAAGACCTATCCATAGATACCCCACACTGGGTCTATTATATGTATGGGTACTATGCATATGGGTTTGATGAAAAAAAAATTTTTTAGTTTCAGTTCTGAGTATGGGAACCCCTAAAACTTAATGTTTTATTTAAATTTTTGTGTGAAAATCTTAATGCGGTTCACAGAATACATCTACTTACCAAGTTTCAACAGTATAGCTCTTATAGTTTCGGAAAAAAGTGGCTGTGACATACGGACGGACAGACAGACAGACGGACATGACGAATCTATAAGGGTTCCGTTTTTTGCCATTTGGAACGGAACCCTAAAAAGGTCGGCAAAGTGCATGTGACACCGCTGGAGTTGCAAGCGTCAATAGGCTACGGTGTCCGCTTTACCTTCAGGTGGGCCGTTTGCAGATTACTGATTCGCCTAAACTCTAAAGCGAGTTTGTGAATACCACCCAGGGCAATCTATCAGCATCTATTTTTGAAGCATCCTGCAATTTGTCCGCGTGACTGGCAAGGAACGAAATTAAAAAAGTTTCGTACATGGGAATTCGCGCCATCGAAAACCTATAAGTGCGTCATCAAACTTTTCTATCAGCGATTGCAGGGGATCGATATATATTCATTTATGATTCTCATTCTAATTTCATATTTTCATTCCCGTTTTTAGGGTTCCGTACTCAAAGAGTAAAACCCCTATTATATTACTAAGACTCCGCTGAAGTGTCTGTCTGTCTTTCTGTCTGTCTATCCGTCTGTCACCAGGCTGCATCTCAACAACCGTGATAGTTAAGACAATTGAATTTTTCACAGATGATGTATTTCTATTGCCGCTTTAACAACTAATACTAAAAAACAGAATAAATAAAAATAAAAAATAAAATCTTGTTTTTTTTTCTTTTTTACACAAATCGGCTTAGTCCCAAACTAAGCAAAGCTTGTACTATGGGTACTAGACGACGATTAACATACTTTTATAGATAAATTAATACTTAAATACATAGAAAATATCCATGACTCAGGAAGAAATATTTGTGCTCATCACACAAATAAAATGCCCTTACCAGGATTTGAACCCGGGATCTCCGGCTTTGTAGGCAGGGTCACTACTAACTAGGCTACATGAGGCTACCATACAACAAACGTGATTTTTTTGCCGTTTTTATAGATACGGTACGGAACCCTTCGTGCGCAAGTCCGACTCGCACTTGGCCGGTTTTTTCTCCCCTACTCGCTATTGTTAGCTCGATTTAGGCCGAGTTACAGTAGACGGCAAACTTCGTGCGCAAATGAGGGGAAGTGGGGGGGCAGCTTGCACGTACAATTCGCCTTTGCGCAGGCAAGGTCAATTGCGCACGAAGTTTGCCGTCTACTGTACACCGCGTGCGTGTGCAGTTTGCAGCACGTGCATCATTCCGTTGTAACGTTGCACTGCACGTGCACCGTCTACGCATATGCATCTAGTGTGACATGTCTTATGGGGATTAATACTTTACAACGCAATGGTGCATGAGCTGCACACATCCATACGTGCTGCACACACATACGTGCTGCACATGGATGCGGTGTGCCCACTTCCCCAGCGGCGCTACCACGAACTTCGAATCCTGAACTTCGTATATCTCCGTTTCGGTCGCTCGCGTACCATAAACCATAAGTGCGATAGAGACGGAGATATACGAAGTTCGAGATTCGAAGTTCGTGGTAGCGCCGCAGGCCTTTATCGTGTGATTTTCGCCCGCCCACGGACCAACTTTCGAAATGTATTATTGCGGAATATCAAACGTTCAGAGGGCCTACCGCGAACGGCATTCGAAGTTTTCCCTCTCAGTCGCACTTAGGTACTAACTCGTAAGTAGAGACAGAGAGGGGAAACTTCGAATGCCTTTCGCGGTAGGCCCTCAGATGTTAGATAAATGAGATACCCTATCGGAAGCCACGATTTATTTTGAGTTGACAACGAAGTAAGTAAGTAGGTACAATACTTAACTAAGTAAATAAGATCACATACCAAAAAGCAAAACACATTGCTAACTTTGGATGCGAAATGTAAGTATCAGTTCGATCTCGAGACATAGTATGGTTAAGCATTTCCGCTGAAAGTTAGAGGATAAATAAAACACTTTATAAGTGAAGTTTGAAAAGAGCACAAAAAGGGTAGCTTGCCAGATATTCTCCTCTCCATTCATTGTATTTTTTTTACAATGCGAATAAGTGTTCCTTTGTATCAATTTTGGTATGGTACACTATTAAAAATGCCGCACTCTCGTGTCGGAGAGGATATGGAACATTTTTATACCACGTCGGTGGCGAACAAGCTTACGGCCCCCCTGATAGTAAGTGGTTACCGTAGCCTATGGACGCTTGCAACTCCAGGGGTGTTACATGCGCGTTGCCGACCCTTTATGAATTTATACACTCCTACGAAATATTATACAATTTTGTTTTTTTTTGTTTTCATTTAGTGACGTTTAGTTTGTTAACCGTTTAGGTACTAATTGGTTAAAATCTGTTTTTTTTAAATGATTATTGTGTAAGATTATTAATATTATATTGTAGAATACCATTTGACATGTAAAAGTGCCCTTGTGGCCTATTTGCAGAATAAATAATTGATTTCGATTTTGATTAATTTTGATTTTGATTTCCGCCCTAGTCCAAGTTAACTCAGTTTGGTTACACGGGGTGGTTTTACAACGCTTCGGGAGCTCAAATACCTCTTGGACACTGCACCTACGCGTCATTGCTTTAACTATAGTATCTACAGATTCTTTACTATTAGGTAAGTAAGTACGCACTACATTTGAATGAGTGCTTCCTGGTTGGCGCGGGATGCTCGTAAGGCGTTACGATTGCAATACTATATACATTGGTATACTACTACAAATGCAGTCCTGATAGTATACCGACCTTAAGGAAATCTGGGCGACATCAGCAAGCTCTCAGTAAAATACAAACACCGCATACCGACTACCTATTCTTAGTTATTGACGTGTATACCATAAATGTAGACTGTGTCTCATGGGTAATACAATACGAATAACCACGTACAATATTATTTTGCTAGGTAGGTACGTTACCGGTATTCATATTGATATTTACGGGTCACTTCATCACTTCCCACAAGTGATATGGTAACGCTATGATAAGCACGGATTTGCAAGAAAATTGCTTTTCTTTGAGTAACGTCAAACATGCCTACTTGCTTTGCCACCAGCGGGAAATTTGCCAATGAGGAAAATTTTAAAATTTGCTTCTTGGGCAAAGTTCCCCCTGGTGGCAAAGTAGGCATGTTTGACGGTATGTAAATAACTGGAACAATATCGCTGCCCCAATATTAGACATCAAAGTCGAGTGAATGCAGTAGGAATGAGAGCGTTGAGAAGTATGTGTGGAGTGAAATTGAGTGATAGAGTCAGAAACAGTGTGATAAGAGATAAGTGTGGAATGGATGGAGATATAGTCACGAACATTGAGAATGGTATGTTAAGGTGGTTTGGGCATGTAGAGAGGATGGATGAAAGAAGATTAACGAAGAGAGTCTATATAAAAACAGTGGAAGGGCAAGGGGAAGACCTAGGCGAACTTTCTCCGATCAAATTAGAGAAATCTTACAGAAAGGCCATGTCAAAAGTACCCTAAACCGACGAGCATGTATGAGAAATGTTATGAAAGTGAGTGAAGCGAAAGTGGTTTGTCAGGATCGTAGCAAATGGAGATCCGTGATCTCTGCCTACCCCTCTGGGAAAGAGGCGTGATTATATGTATATGTATGTATGTATGTATGTAAAATTATAGGGTTCTATGTTGCACTTTTCTCAACTTGAAATTTGAAGTTTGTCAGAGTGATACTAGGTCTAAATTGAAGTAACCCGACAATGTAACATAGAACCCTATAATATTGGGGCAGTGATTTATGTATTTATTATTATGAAGACCAAATGGTTAAAATTATTCGATCCAAATAACCATGCCAAAGCAAAGTTGCAAAGGCAGCCGAGAAATCGTGATTTGCCAAATCAAAAATGAACTTTCTCCACACTAAAAAATTGTCATTTGAATGTAAATAACATAGGCTCACAATCGTTTCAAACCGGGTGTAGGTATCTTTAAACCTGTAACACTGATAAGTATAAACTCGTGATAACGCGGTTACTTATTTATACATACGACTATATCCAATCCATATGTCCAAGTCATGATAGGGTTATACCTATCACTGTCAAGTCTCACAGTGTTCTAAACACACGGTCCATAATCAATTGAGCAAGTTAAGGCGCCATAAAACAGTCAAGGTGGTACGCATTCCCCCGGAGCCGACGATGGCTCATTGTGGGGGGTACGTGGGACTCCCCCTTCCGTGAGGGAAGGGAATACCCACTAAACCCTCTGCGGCGTTAACCCTCGCCACGGTGTAGAGTAGCACCATAGGATCGCTTCTACCAGGATGCCCCTCCCGGCTGCCCTGGTTTGACTACCGTGGTTTGTACCGGGGGCACCCTTGCGCCATGGAGGCAGGGGCTGGTTACTGTTGGAATTGGGACGCAAAACTAGAGCGCCTGATAGATGTATGCGGGCAAACACGCACGACAAACTGTCTCGATAATTTATTTAAAGAGGTTCTCACTCTCGCCCTTGTAAGCGCAATAGCACGTTCATAGTAAACTGTATTTTCTATTTTAATAAACTAAATCCTTTTGTTATAAACTAAGTTCGTATTATTTCATCAGTTACCTTAACCCTGTTATTAACGATGGCAAATAAGTTAAGCACACGCTCACATATAGGTATGTACTACGAACTAAATTGCACAACACTTTAGGGCTTGTGAACAAATCACGCGAGGTTTTTTCGACCCCTCCCTCCCCCTTGGTGATATTTGGTGAGATTCTTAGCTACCTTTGGCATGGTTATCTAATTACCGGCGTCACTAGGTTGTTCGTAATAATCGTAATCCTCCGACTGTATCTATTCGGGTCGGCAACGCTCATGTGAGTCCTCTAGAGTTGCAAGCGTCCATAGGCTATGGTAACAGTTTACCATCAAGGTCGTACGATTGTTTAACACCGACGTGGTATAAAAAAAATCTTCGTCTGAGGCCACAACACGTATTTCTGTTGTATCGACAGAACGTTTCCAGACACTTTTATTTATCGAGCAATCAGCTTTGGATCTAGACAGATAACTGAGCAATGAAAATCCCCTGGGACATTGATACAATCTTGTTTGTTCGTGTGGGTGTATGAGAAAACTATTACGAATGGATTGAACGAATTGCGATTGGGAATTGTATTTGTACTGAAATCAAGCGCTTAGGCCAATTGTTTACGTGGATTTGCAACATTGCTACTAACTTTTTATTAGGTTTTTTACACAAGTAAAGTGAGACTGGGTTATGTTAGGCCCGTTCCCCTTTCTATCACCCTCTCCCGGTGTAGAGGTCGTTTGGTCAGGTCGGGAAGCGTGTGGTGTCGCCCTGCACGCTTACGACAGGAGGGGGGCTTTTGCCTCAGTAGTGAGGGCAGCTGCGGCTGTTGCCGAGGGGCGTCGTGGTGAAATGTTCGCGATCCCATGACGCCCCTACTACACGGCAGAGAGGGCATGCCTTGGTAGTTTTAGACGGTAGTCCGGGGGGTTCCCGGGAGCCCGTCATACCCATTCTAGTTCCTCGGCTAGGTGGGATGCGTAAAGGCATTTCCCCAAAAAAAGGCCCGTTCCTCTTAGGGAGGGTCAAAGCGTTCCTCACCTTTCCCGCCCTTAGCGTGGGAGCCCCAGCGTGGGAGCCCCAGCGTGGGTGCCCCAGCGTAAGCAGGGCTGGGGCTACCGGGAGGCATCGTGGTAGAATGTTCGCGATCCCATGGCGTCCCCCTTCACGGCAAAGCGGGAAAATGCCGGTGTGGTTTCAGTGGGGGTGGCCATCTAGTTGCATTACAATACAACTATTGTCATAATATTGTCATTCATACATAACACTTTACACATAAAGTTGATGCTCATTTTTTTTGCATAAATTGTCCTATGGCATAATTGTTCACTGTCATAATTATACGGAGTCATAATTGTTTTACCCATAATTTAGAATGTCATACATTTATTTAGTCATAATATTGATTATAATAATAATTATCAGTCATAATTGTTAATGTCATAAATGTATGACATTAACAATTATGACTAATAATAATTATAATCATCAATATTATTATTGATGATTATAATTATTTTTAATCATAACAATGCCAAGATAGTGGTGTATAAAGTTCAAGTTTTCACGTAGGCAGTAGGGAACAGGGACTCGGCAAAACTGACTCGGATCGCGGATAGGTTAAAGCGGGAGCCAAGCTCCCGCTATCGTCTTCGAGGTTATTTTTTTTATTAAGAGGATTGTGAACCTGTAATTTTTCATACAAAAAGCGATAACGTTTTTCACCCCGTAAACATTGTTCAAAAAATTATGGTTCAAAACGTTATGCGCATAAATGTATGACTAGTTACAATTATGCCTAATGATGTGTATGAAGAATCCACGTATGTCTATCAACAATATGACTTTTAAACTTTATGCAACCCGACCCCTATCCTTTAAGTGGGTATGCTATATGTCTAAGTGAGTCCCACATAATTGTTATACACTACTGCAACGTCGATGACACTAGGATGTTTACCTTACTTATGTTCTTACGTGGCATGGCATCTGAGGTGTTATATTTTCCCTTCCTACCCTACCGGTGGAAAACCATTAATTTATTTTATTTTTATTTATTTATTTATTAGGCTCACACAACAAATTACAGTCATTCTTTCAGTACCTAACATAAGAAGCTTTAAGTCTAGACCTGGACTATAATTCCATACAGTGTGTGCACAGAAAGATTCATAACTTAAAGACAAACTATTCACTAGATAGAATTACACATAGTACGGCTAACGTGAGTTTCAATCGTAACCTTACGATAAGCACCCTTAGCGTGGGATTGAAGTGAGTCGCGTCTACTATCGACGCTACCGCCTATCGTCAAGATTTAGTATGAAAAGTCTATAGTCGCGCGTTTATTCGATCTCGTATTAGTTACGTAACGTTAGGTTACGATTGTATCTCGCAATAAGGGTACTGTAACTACATACGAGAATAAACGCGCTTCGAATAGATTTCAAACTCGCTTCGGTATTCTTCGATTCGACCCGTCAAACTTGTAACTCACACTGCCGTTGTACTACGAAACCAACTGCAAAACGTTAGACACTTTGCGTTTAGTTTTCGATGCGTAATTTAACGTTCGATTCGTACTACCAATCGGTAGTGTGAGACATTTCGAATCGAAGAATACCGTCGCGACTGTAGTTTACTATTTCACTTGCAAAATGGCCCGTGATCTCGTATTATTCCGTCAAGAGTTACCGTAGATCCGATCGAAATTTATCTCTAATTAAAGAACTTATAAAAATAAGGGTTTTGAATTGACAGCATATATCCGCAAAATTCGGATAGTCGCGTATTTTGTATTTAAAAATGCAAATAAATGGCCCACGCGCCGCCATATTGTATCGACAGTCGACACTGTCGACGTCGCGATGCGCGTATTCTGTAATGTCATAACCGACAAACATTTAAATTAAAACGATAAATGCTTGTAATATAAGGTTGAATATTGGAAAATCGATTAAACTATACGAACGAGCGTGAAGTCGATCGCGAGTTAAGGAATGTATAAGTGACTCACGTTACAGTTTGGATTTTTAGTTCTATGAGTGACCACCAGGGGCGCCATAGACTTTTCATACTAAATCTTGATGATAGGCGGTAGCGTCGATGGTAAACGCACTGACTCACTTCAATCCCACGCTAAGGGTGTACTGCCAAACTTACAGGGATTGGAAATGTGCATGATAGGTATTTTAAAATTTAATAAAGAAGGGAAAGACAGACAATGTTTGAGTGTACAATTTTGTATAATCAAGTGTAATGTAATCAATTCACTACATTTTCTACGAGATGAAAGAGTTGGTATTTGGTATGTTGAATTGTTTCAGCCTGCTGAAGTGATACCTGAGATTGCGCCGTAGCTGAAGCCTGAAGCAAACAAAACCGTACCTACTCTAAAATGCTTCTATAATCTAAGCAATATAATATTAATTATTCGTTCATATATCCTTCCTAATTACATAAGGAGGTCATTTAACTGTTCCAAGTCACATAAAAATAGTCAGCTACACTAGAATATGGTTACCATCTAAAAACATTTTTTTCGTTGATATACGGGGCCATCTTATGACAGTTCCCGCTAAGGTCGCTAGTGAAATAAAAGAAAAGAGCAACGCATATGGAACATTACAAACTAAAATTTACTGTCCAACCTTCCTTTATTTACGATTTTGAACTCTATTACATAGAGCGTAGGAACACCAGTTCCAAGCTCTACATGCAAAGTTATTCTTGTAGCGCAAATGGTTAAATAACTTACATACGCTCGTATCAGGGTTACACATTCTATTTAAATTTGAACTTCAACTCGAAGAACCAAGGTTGAGTTTGCAATACGACAATTGGAAGGTTGTATAGTTTGAGTAGCTAATTTCTAGGTTTGCTTGTTAGCACGTAGAGACGTGAAGTTAAATGCCTACGTGTCAGGTCTTAAACGTGGATTCGGAAACATTCAGGCAAAATGAGGACTTTTTGTAGGTAAGCGGTAGAAATGTACGAAATAAAAAATGTATAATCAAGGTCATAAATTCATACTATTCCTACTAATATGATAGAAATGGGATGGGATTAACTTTTGCCCTTATAAAACGTTCAACAAACTTATTTTTAACTGACTTGAAAAAAAGGAGACCTCTTTTATTTTTTAATGTTCCCCGGTATACGATTACTCGAAGAAGCCTGGACAGATTTGGAAATTTTTTTTTGTACGAGTGGGTGGTCCTACTCAGGTGATCACATGGTTATCTCAGGTCAGGATCTGATGATGGGATCCTGGAGAAATCCACGGAACTGAAGCGGAGTACTGAATTTAGTCCTATCTATATAAATAAAGTTCCATCAACGTACACGTAGTGGAGAAAAGTAATCAAAATTACTTTTTCTTCGAGTTCAGTTAGTGACCTTGTAGAAAGTAAAAGTATCAACGACATATTATAAAGGTCAATTGTAAACTGTATTACTACGAAATAAGGTCCACAATTAGTTAAGAATGGTCCTGTTTGTACACGGTAGGTAATCAGCTATTACAATCAGTCTCGGCTCATTATCCTGCCCAGTATATCAAGATCACGAGATTCGTACCGAACTGTACCTCACCGGCTTACACTGGCAGGTGATCAGCTAGTTTTAGGTAAGCTTTGTGAATTGCCTAGAAGAGTAATCTGTTGCTGAAGAACCATTCACCCCGTACGGAGACGAGTTTTATTAACTTTGCATTACATACAACACCAAAATTAACATACACTCCTGACATCACATTCCAGTTTAATATCAATATTTTTCGTTTAAACGTCATAATGCAGGAAACACATATACAATTGGACTGTGATATTGATATGTAAGACTGCTGACCAGAATTTCACCAACAATTGAATATAACCAGCCAAAAGAACAGGCAGGATTTCGAAGTAAATACTCAAATGTGGATTATTCCAAGGCATTCGAGTCTATCTCACACAATGCACTGATATCACAAGGTGTAAACAGAAAGTATGTAGACATAATATTGCAAGTAATATATAGCAAATGCAAAGAAATCGTCAGATTAGAGAGAAGAGGTAGCAGCTTTGACATATTAAGAGGTGTGAGACAAGGTGACCCGATATCTCGAAATCTCTTCACAGCGCTACTGGAAGACATTTTCAGAAAATTAGATTGGAAAACACTGGGTCTACGAATAAATGGAGAATATCTGAGTCACCTACGCTTTGCAGATGACATTGTCGTCCTGAGTGAGAATCATCAAGACCTAAAAGTAATGTTTAATAACTAAGAAGCCGAAAGTCAAAAGTGTGGACTCCTGATGACCACAAGCAAAACCTGTGTCATGACGAACGGAGAGCATAGACCAGTACAAATTAGCCAGTGTATCTTGACATATGTTGATGAATATATATATCTCGGCCAGAGCATATCATTTCAAGGACGGAGTATGTTTGAAGTAAAACGCAGAATAAAAAAGGCTTGGAATAAATACTGGGCACTCAAGCACATAATATATTTAAAAGCAAACTGCCATTAAAATTCAACAAAAAAGTGTTTGACAACACAATACTGCCAGTGGTACTATATGGATGCCAAACCTGGGCTTTTACTAAGGAGATAATCCATAAGCTGCAAGTCTTCCAAAAATCCTTAGAGAGAAGTATGCTGGGTTTAAGACTGAGAGATAGAATAAGAAGCAGCCGAATTAGAGAAAAAACCAAACTCAAATGTGTGGCAGAGGCAGCCTGCAGAACAAAGTGGAGATGGGCTGGGCATGTGGCGAGGGCCCAAGATGGCCGATGGAGTGAGCGCATGCTCCACTGGTGGCCACGCGAGGATAAGCGCCCAAGGGGCCGCCCGCGCCGCAGATGGTGCGATGATATCATCCAAATAGCAGGACCCACCTGGCCTAGACTAGCCGCAGATAGAACCACATGGCATACGATGGAGGAGGCCTTCGTCCAACAATAGGCAACCCAATAAATAACATATTTAGATTAAATAAAATGTACTATTTCATAATGTAAAAAATGGGAATAAAAGGCTTATTATTATTATATATTATTATTTAAGTGTACCACCAACTTTGAGAAAGAGGTCAATCGTCGAATCCGACTCGGCTGGGCAGCGTTCGGGAAGCTACAGAAAATCTTTTCGTCCCATACTCCGCAGTGTCTCAAGACGAGAGTCTTTGACCAGTGTGTGTTGCCAGTGATGACATATGGCACTGAAACGTGGTCGCTTACAATGGGCCTCATAAGAAGGCTCAAAGTCACCTAAAGGGCAATGGAGAGGGCTATGTTGGGAGTTTCTCTGCGTGATCGCATCAGAAATGAGGTTATCCGCAGCAGAACCAAGGTAACCGATATAGCCCTCCGAATCGCTAAACTTAAGTGGCAGTGGGCGGGGCACATTGCACGTAGAACCGATGGCCGCTGGGGCAGAAAAGTTCTCGAGTGGCGACCACGTACCGGAAGGTGGACTGATGACCTGGTAGAGGTCGCGGGAGTCCGCTGGATGCGGGTGGCGCAGGACCGGTCATTTTGGCAATCTTTGGGGGAGGCCTATGTCCAGCAGTGGACGTCTTTCGGCTGATATGATGATGTAAGTGTATCATAGACCTGCTGTTATACCGACCGTGACCGCATCGATACTTTTGAGGTGGCTGGTGAAAAATGCTGCAAGTCCCCTAAAATATCCCACCAACAATATTCTCCAAGAGCTAATTGTAAAGATTCGTAAGATTTTGTGTTCTTTGGCTGCATTGCCAGGAAGGAGGAACGACAATCTCGAGCAAAAGATAGTTACTTACTGGCAAGATTGAAGGCAAATGCTCTAGGGGTGCGTTTGGGAAGCCACTTATCTTTACGTCCAATATTCCGCAGAGTCTTTGACAGTGTGTGTTGCCAGTGATGACAGAAACGTGATCACTTACAATGGGCCTTATAATAATGCTCAAAGTTACCCAAAGGGCAATGGAGAGGGCTATGTTGGGAGTTTCTTTGCGTGATCGCAGCAGAACCAAGGTAAACGATATATGTGAGAGGTACGTGGAGGCCCACGGTCTCTATATAACTCTAAGAAAAGCGAGCTACTTGTATTCAAGGCAGGAAACAAAAAACCGAAATCAGTGCCACCGCTTAAACTTGGAGGAACGGAGTTGACTAAAGTCACAAAATTCAAGTATCTGGGGCACTGGGTCACCGAGGACCTCTCAGATAATCTCGATGAGGAGCGGGAGCGTAGGGCATTGGCAGCGAGGAACAACATGTTGGTCCGCAGGTTCGCACGTTGTACAAGGGATTTCAAAATAACCCTTTCTAAGGCATTTTGTCAGACTTTCTACACGTGTAGCTTGTGGACCAAGTGCACGCAGAGAGCTCTCAATGCCTTACGCGTCCAGTACAATAATGGTTTCAGGATGTTGTTGGGGCTGCCTCGCTTTTGCAGCGCATCAGGAATGTTTGCAGAGGCTAGAGTTGATAGTTTTCATGCTATAATTCGAAAACGAGTTGCCTCTCTGATGCGCCGTGTGCGAGGCAGCGACAACAGCCTCCTGAACACCATTGTTGATAGGCTGGAATGCCCGACGGTGGAGCACTGGAACTCCTTACATGTTGTAGCTAATAATTGTATTGTCTTATTTTAATGTCTTATTTTATTTTTAATGTGTACTTTATTTTAATGATTGTATATGAACTATATGTGGTTCGAAATAAACAAATTAAATAAATAAATAGCCAGCCGAATCGCTAAACTTAAGTGGCAGTGGGCGGGCACATTGCACGTAGAACCGATGGCCGTTGGGGCGGAAGGGTTCTCGAGTGGCGACCTACTGGAAGGCGCAGCGTGGGTAGGCCCCAAGGTGGACTGATGACCTGGTAAAGGTCGCGGGAGTCCGCTGGATGCGGGTGGCGCAGGACCGTTCACTTTGTTACTCTTTGGGGAGGCCTATGCCCAGCAGTGGACGTCTTATGGCTGATATGATGATGACGATGATGTTCTAGAGGTCGTTGTCCAATCAGATAGTCAGATCAAGTCCGCCCACAGCCACAGAACACCAGACTTCTCGATCCACTCTACAATGCAAAGAACAGACCCAGGTGGCAAATTCTAACCAATGAAAATTTGCTTCCGCAATCACGAATCGCAGCAATGACGAATACGAACTAAAGAGGAGGCTGATGTAAATCTTACCGATAATATACATCTATTTACTTTATACATCTCTAATTTTCTTTGTGGCCTAAAGATAACAGACTACTTCAGAATCGAGCACTCAGCTTGAATGTATTCTATGACTCGTTTAGGTTTACCGTATCGAAATATTCGGTGTCAAGCACCCTTATGTCCACAATGTGTAGGAAATCTCGACTCTGAAGGTTCATTCAATAAATATATTGAATCGGAATTGATTTGATATTTGTCGCCCGCACTCCCTCTGACATACTTATTAGGCTTGGCGCGCGTTGAAGCGAGCGTAACATAAATATAACAAACTGTTTTAAATTCAATATGGTTAGGTAAACAGACTCCGTGGTATCATATTGCGTAGATACATGTTTTTTGTGGCCAAGTCTCAAATGTATGGCGAGTTCAGCTTTTTAACCAGATAAAGAAAGAAACAATAGTGTTGATTCCTAAAAAAAAACGCCACTACCTGCTCTGTATGTGGTGTTGTGTTCCTGGTTGTGAGTAAGGTCGTTATAGCTTGGCAAGTTCCTTGGTGACACTCCCATGGTCCGCGGGCGACGGGGGATGGATGACAGCGGGGCGGTATGAAGTGTGCGCGCGGCGGAGTCAGACAGCCCCCGCCGCGCGCACACTTCTTCACCACCCCGCCGTCTTTCGTCCCCCGTCGCCCGCGGGGCGTGGACCATAGTGTCACCAAGGAACTTGCCAAGCTATAAGTTCTCCCGAGGATGCGTTATGTTGAGAGTGAAGGACCCGTGTTCTTTAGCTATTAACACAGTAAATCGCATAAAGGGTCGCGGTTCTAGAATCGCAAGCGTCCATATGGTGTCTGCTTCCCATCAGGCAGACGGCAGACGATATGATTGTTTGCCACCGATATCTAAAAAAATCGGCCAAGTGCGAGTCGGACTCGCGCACGAAGGGTTCCGTATCATTGACAGATCACTGACAGACCTGGTAAAGCATATTTCAGACATAGAATCGCCCGAAGATAGAGAAATGCGTCTAGCCACTAGAAGAAAAGACTTGCCACAGAGAATGGTAACCAAGCTGCAAGTAGTAAAGCACTCAGCAGGATATCAAGGAATTGTGCTGTTTAACAACTTGCCAATAGAAATAAAAAAGTTATCTAGCAACTATATGCGATTCAAAAAGGGCCTTAAAGCATTTCTACTAAATAATTTACTTTCAAAACAAAGTTTTAACCGACTTCAATTCAGTACTCCGCCAAGCCACATTAACATTTCCACATTTTTTCCAATTTACCACATGAACTGATTTCCGAGAACAAAAGCGTTGATTATTAGACCAATAACCCAAATCGCTGAATGTGGGCCGATAATATTTGAGGACTTCCGTCGATTCCTCAAGGATCTCAGAATCACCTTTGGCACTTCATTGTTTACTATTTCAACGGAATAATATCAGAACCTGTGACGTACTTATATAGTTTTAAGTACATCATTGAGAAGTTCCACAAGCCATCTGTGGTCTTCATCATCACTTCCACTTCACCAAATTTATGATTTCCGGATGTAAATACTTGTTATAGCGGCAACAGAAATACATCACCTGTGAAAATTTTAACTGTGTTTTCTGTCATGTTTCATGAGATACAGCCTGGTCAGAGCCATACAGACAGACAGATATACAGACAGACAGACAGACAGACAGACGGACAGCGGAGCCTTAGTAATTAGGGTCCCGTTTTACTCTTTGAGTACGGAACCCTAACAATTATGATTGAACAAAGGACCGATAATAATGTCTAAACATTGATTAAACGATTATTTTAATTAATTTATCACGGGCCTTATTAGACGACCGGTTGCCTAAATAGGCAAACAGCAATAGGCTTTTTACTGTTAGATGAATGCAAATAACATGGAGGTTTTAAAAAAAAATCCATATCCATATCCATATTCCATATCCATACTAATATTATAAATGCGAAAGTGTGTCTGTCTGTCTGTCTGTCTGTCTGTCTGTCTGTCTGTCTGTCTGTCTGTCTGTCTGTTACCTCTTCACGCCTAAACCGCTGAACCGATTTAGATGAAATTTGGTATAGAGATAGTTTGAGTCCCGGGAAAGGACATAGGGTAGTTTTTATCCCGGAAATCTACCCCTAAGGGGATGAAATTGGGGATGAAAATTTGTATGGAGCTACTTAAACCGCTGCACCGATTTGGATGAAATTTGGCATTTAAATAGTTTGAATCCCGGGGAAGGACAAAGGATAGGGTTGATCCCGTAAATCATCCCTTAAGGGGGTGAAATGAGGGGGTGAAAATTTGGAGGTAACCAATTTTGATGAAATTTGGTTTGAAGATAGTTTAAATCCTAGGAAAGGACATAGGATAGTATTTATTTCGGAAGTCATCCCCTAAGGGGGTGAAATAAGGGGTGAAAATTCGGATGGAACCCATTTGAATACAATTTGGTTTAGATATAGTTTGAGTCCTAGGAAAGGACATAGAGTAGTTTTTATCCCGGAAATCCAACCCTAAGGGGATGAAATTGGGGGTGAAAATTTGTATGGAGCTACTTAAACCGCTGCACTGATTTGGATGAAATTTGGTATTTAAATAGTTTGAGTCCCGGGGAAGGACAAAGGATAGGTTTGATACCGGAAATCATCCCCTAAGGGGGTAAAATAGTGGGTGAAATGAGGAGGTGAAAATTTGGACGTAACCAATTTTGATGAAATTTGTATCAGAGATAGTTTAAATCCTGGGAAAGGACATAGGATAGTTCTTATCCCGAAAATCAACCCCTAAGGGGTTGAAATCAGGGGTGAAAATTCGGATGAAACCCATTTCAATACAATTTGGTAAAGAGATAGTTTGAGTCCCGGGGAAGGACATAGGGTAGTTTTTATCCCGGAAATCTACCCCTAAGGGGGTGAAATTGAGGGTGAACATTTATATCGAGTTTCTTAAACCGCGGCACTGATTTGGATGTAATTTGGTTCATAAATAGTTTGAGTTTGAATCCGGAAATCATCCCTTAAAGGGGTTAAATGAGAGGGTGAAAATTTAGAAGTAAGCAATTTTGATAAAATTTGGTTTAGAGATAGTTTAGGTCCTGGGAAAGGACATAGGATAATTTTTATCCCGGAAATCATCCCCTAAGGTGGTGAAATTAGGGGTGAAAATTCGGATGGAACCTATATGAATACAATTTGGTATAGATATAGTTTGAGTCCTGGGAAAGGACATAAAGGGTAGTTTTTATCCCGGAAATCCACCCCTAAGGGGATGAAACTGGGGTTGAAAATGTGTATGGTGCTACTTAACCGCTGCACCGATTTGGATGAAACATAGGACTGTTTTAACTCCGGAAATCACCCCTAAGGGGGTGAAATGGGGGGTTGAACTTTGGATGGAACCCGTTTAGATAAAATTTGGTATAGAGATAGTTTGATTCCCGGAAAATGACATTAGATAGTTTTGAAAATTTTGATATATCCCATGGAGATGAAATTTGGTATAGTAGGAGTCCCAGGGAAGCACAATGCATAGTTTTTATCCCGAAAATCAGCTCCTGAGGGGGTGACATTAGGCGTGAAAATGTTGATGGAACCCATTTAGATGAAATTTGGTATAGAGATAGTTAAGAGTCCTAGGGAAGGAAATAGAATATTTTTTATTTCGGAAATCATCCCCTAAGCGGGTGAAATGGGGGTAAAAAATTGGATGAACTCATTTAGATGAAATTTAGTTTAGAGATAGTGTTATAGTAGCATCACTACGGGAAGGGGCACATCCCTACCGAGCGCAGAGTGTGGTTTATCTGTGGTTTTACGGGGGACTGGAGGGAGTCCGCCCATGTGTGATCTGTGAATACTGAAGTTAAAATAAAGCATTGTTCCCGAACTATAAGTGTGTATCCTTTCCATCCATTAGCTACCATTACATGGTGGCAGCGGTTAGTCTCCGAAAATGCCGCCCAAGGAGGATGCAGGTTTGGATTCGCAAAAGCAACCTCAAGGTCAAGCACTGACGCTCGAGACCAAACCGGACGTCGCAAAGGCTCTGCCGATACACATAAGAAGTCCAGGGGAATTCGACTTTCGCCCAGAAGGATGGGAAGCGTGGCGAAAACGGTTCGAAAGGTACCTGATGATTAGTGGTCAAGGGGAGCAACAAGACCATATTAAGATAGACCTGTTCCTATACACTCTCGGCGATCGGGCGGAGCAGTTGGCCAAACAATTAAAAGTGGGCGATTGTGAAAATTACACGGAGGTGGTGGATGCGTTCCAAAATTATTTTGCGCCCAAAAGAAATATTATCTATGACAGGTATAAATTTAACATAAGGGCGCAAAAAGAAGGCGAATCTGTTACGGATTATGTTCAGGAGCTGCACAAGCTAGCAGAACCCTGCCGGTACGGCGAACTGCGGGAAGAGCTCATAAGGGACAGGTTGGTGGTCGGACTATTGGACAAGAAGACTAGTGAGCGGCTAACCTTAATGGCTAATCTCAAATTAGAAGAGGCAGTGAACTTGGCCAGGCAGGCTGAGGAGCAGAAGGAAGAAGCCAAGATTTTGTGGAGTCAAGAACTGGAAGTCAACAGAATTAAATCTTTTCAAAATAAAATAAGAAAGAAGTGTGGCAGGTGTGCAAGATTTCATTTGGAAAATGAGTGTCCGGCAGCAAAACTACAATGTCTGAAGTGTGGCAGGACAGGACACTATGCTAGGTGCTGCAAGGACTGGAAGAAATTGAATCATGTGGAAGCAGGAGAAGAATTTAAAATTGAGGTTGAGGTAGGCATAAGCAATAATGTTATGCACAAACATAAGTTTCTGATTGACACGGGCGCAGATATTGTTGCTTTACCTCCTAGTATTATAAATAGGGATGCTAGTAAGAAAATATATAATTGTGAGGAGGTTATACGAGGGCCTGATGGTAAAGCATTGCAGGTTATAGGGGCTATTTATGTTGAGCTGTGGTATAAGGCATGCGTACATAGAGGTAAAGCCTATGTTATTAGAAACCTACAAGCACCTATTCTGGGGAAGCCTGCCATTAGGCAAATGCAATTATTAAAAATCTGTAGTATGAGTAAAAATTGTGATCAGGGTTCAAACGATGAGAATAATAATGTTATTGAAGCTGTAAATATAGAGAAAGAGTTTCCAAAAATATTTGATGATTTAGGTGTGTTTAGGGACAGTTATACTGTCAAATTAGTTGACAATCCTACTCCGTTTGTGCAAACAGTCCCTCGAGGAGTATCCCTTCCATTATTGCCCAAAGTCAAGGAGGAACTGAATAGATTAGTAAACCTGGGAGTTTTGGTTCCTGTCGAAGAACCTACTATGTATGTTTCCCCAATTGTTGTGGTACCTAAAGGTGTGAATGGGGTTCGTATTTGTGGAGACTACACGCAAGTAAATAAAAATATACTGAGACCTATTTTCCCCATAGCCAAAGTAGAAAATACATTGGCTAAATTAAAAGAAGCTACAGTTTTTTCCAAAATAGATGCAACATCGGGGTTTTATCAAATAAATCTTGATACAGAGTCTCGGAAGCTCACAACCATACTAACTCCCTTTGGTAGGTACATGTATAATCGTTTGCCAATGGGTTTAAACTGTGCGCCAGAATATTTTGCAATGAAATTTTCTAACTTATTCTGTGATTTGGAAGGTGTAGTTGTTCATATTGATGACATATTAATATACACAAAGGATCAAAATAGTCACAACAAATTGTTGAGGGAAGTTTTGAGTAGGCTTGCCAAAGAAGGGTTAACGATTAACAAGGAAAAATGCATTTTTAATGTATCAGAGATTAGTTACTTGGGCCATATTATCAATGCACAGGGCATATCACTAGACCCTAACAGAGTAGAGAGTATAAATGCATTTCAAAGGCCATGTAATAAAAAGGATCTCATGCGATTCTTAGGGTTAATAAACTATGTGGGTAGGTTTATTCCTAATAAAACAGATATTCTGGAGCCATTAAATGAGTTATTAAAGGAAGGAATACCCTTCTTATGGGATATTCAACAAGAGCAGGCTTTCATAAAAATAAAAGAACTGATTTTAAAAGCACCTACTTTATGTCATTATGATCCAAGCAAGCAAATCATAATTTCAGCTGACAGCAGTTCTTATGGCCTAGGGGCAGTGATGATGCAACAAAATGAGGATGGTAGTAGGGCAGTTGTGTCTTATGCTAGTAGAACGCTCAATAGCTCAGAAAAAAAATATGCTCAAATTGAGAAAGAGGCACTGGCGTTGACATGGGCTTTGCATAAATTTAAAGACTTTGTCATTGGCATAGACATTATTTTAGAAACTGATCACAAGCCCCTGCTCCAAATCTTGCAAACTAAACCATTAGACGATTTTACTCCACGTTTGTTAAGATTTAGGTTACAAATCATGAGATATTCCTACAAAATTGTGTATGTTCCAGGAAAGAAATTAGTTGTTGCGGATGCCCTTTCCTGAGCGCCTCTTCTTCACACTGAACCAGAAACAGTTGATGTCAGTATTCAATGCTTAAATTCTGAAGTAAAGGTTAGTGCTAAATTGAATGAAGTGAAAGAGGAACAATCAAAGTGTAAAGTTTGCCATTTACTGAAAGAATATACTTTAAAAAGATGGCCTCTTAAAAACAAAATTCCTAAGGAAATGCTCATGTATCATCAGTATAGATTCAATTTTACTGTTCTTGATGGGTTCTTGCTGTTTAATAATAGATTAGTTATACCAGCCAGTTTACAAAAACAAACATTGCTTGACATTCATGAAGGGCATTTGGGAGTAACGAAATGCAGAGAAAGAGCTAAACAATCAGTTTGGTGGCTAGGGTTGTCAACGCAGATAAAAAACTTGATAGAAAATTGTCCGAAATGTGTTCAAGAACGAGTGAACATCAGAGAACCATTAAAATTAGAAGAGATGCCAAGTAGAGCATGGCAACAAGTAGGTATTGATTTGTTCAAATTTAAGGGTCATTGGTATACTGTAATTATTGATTACTATTCCAGATATATAGATTTAAAAAAAACTGCAGGACATGTCTGAAAATACTGTAATTAACTTCTGTAGTGAGACTTTTGCAAGGTTTGGTTCACCGGATGTAGTACGGACTGACTGTGGAACCCAGTTTAAAAGTAAGTTTAAAGAATTTGCTAAAAAATACAATTTCCATCATGTTACTAGCAGTCCCTACTACTCCCAAAGCAATGGATGTGCAGAGGCCGGGGTGAAAATAGCAAAATCTCTATTAGCAAAAAATGATGATGTGTATTTGGCATTGATGGTTTATAGGAACACGCCGTTGGAATGTGGTTATAGTCCAAATGAACTGGTATTTAATAGGAAAATCAAAGACATTCTGCCTGTGTATCTATCTAAGTTAACTGAAGTGACTAATGCTCAGGATGATTTTCATGTAAAAAGGAAACAGTTCAGGACTAAAATGGCAGAAAATTATAATAAGAGACATAGAGTAGTAACGTTGAGAGATTTAGGACAGGGAGATAAGGTTTGGGTAGTTGATTTAAGAAAATATGGTGTGATTGTCAGAAAGGCAAAGGAACCAAGATCCTATTTTGTTGAAGTGGGAGGTTTCCAATATAGAAGGAATAGATGGCATCTGGTTCCTGCACCTTTCTTACAATCAAGAATGCAACCGAAGGAACAGGTTCATGATAGTTTTATAGATTATAGAAGTTTAGATTTAAAAGATGATTGTAAAAATAATGTTGAACAGAATGTTAATGGTAATTGTGTAGATCTTGTAAGTGATGATGAAAATGTTTCAGAAACAGCTCATGAGAATATTGAAACTACTTCTGAGGAGGTACGTAGACCGCAACGGGTCAGGACCCAACCAAGGTGGTTAAATGAGTATGAGTTAGGTATGTTGAAAATATATATCTAGTACTTAAGAGGGAGGATGTTATAGTAGCATCACTACGGGAAGGGGCACATCCCTACCGAGCGCAGAGTGTGGTTTATCTGTGGTTTTACGGGGGACTGGAGGGAGTCCGCCCATGTGTGATCTGTGAATACTGAAGTTAAAATAAAGCATTGTTCCCGAACTATAAGTGTGTATCCTTTCCATCCATTAGCTACCATTACAGATAGTTTAAGTCCTGGGAAAGGGCATAGGATAGTTTCAATTCCGGAAATCACCCCCTAAGGGAGTGAAGCGGAGGATGAAACTTTTGATGGAACCCGTTTAGATGAAATTTGGTACAGAGATAGTTTAAGTCTCGGAGAATGAAAGCGGATAGTTTATATCCCGAAAATAGTTCCCAAGGTAATGAAATAGGGGGTGAAAATTTGGATAAAACCCATTTAGATGAAATTTGGTATAGAGATAGTAAGAGTCCCAGGGAAGATGCATAGTTTTTATCCCGAAAATCATCTCCTGAGGGGGTTCTCTTACGGAATGTACTGTACCCCATTAATATGTATATCATTTTAAAGCTCAATCAACAACCTTTTAAATGAGTGGGTGTTTGTTTTTGTAAAAACAATGACCATAAAAAAAACGCATTTTAAATCAAAAGTCCCGAAGTACGCGTTTAGTGGGTCACTAATTGGGCACCCATGGACGGGTATAAAAGGGGGGGTAAAGATCGATTAAGGGTCATTCGCTATCCAGACGTCACTGAGATCACACCTGAAGAGCTACAGCAAGAAAAAAACATTAAAAAATGGATACCACGCCAGAAGAAGTCGCTCAAGTGATTGCACTACTGGAAACTGGACTACGACAGACTGAAGTTGCTCGGTCTTATCGTTGTCGAGTGTTACAGCGGTTCGAGGAGATTGGTGGCTACATCAGAAGGCATGGATCCGGGAGGCGACGCTGTACTTCCGGTTCAGACGACCGGTACATTGTGACGACTTCCTTGCGGAATCGTTTTTTCAACGCTGTTGAGCTCCAGCAACAGCTTCGAGCAGCTCGCAGAACGTCGGTGAGCATCTCCACGATCAGACGAAGACTACGGGAGAGGAACTTGATGCCCCGCAGGGCCGCAACGGGCCCCCAGTTGACTGCGCAGCACCGGAATGCCAGAAGAGGATTTCGCACTAGCCATGAGAATTGGACGTTCACCCAATGGAGGAATGTCCTCTTTTCTGACGAGACGAGAGTGTGCCTTTACACCAACGATAGACGCAGAAGGGTGTACAGGAGGCAGGGGGAGCGGTATACTGAAGCCTGCACCGTAGAAACCGTCAGCTACGGGGGTGGATCCTGTATGTTCTGGGGCGGCATTTCCGTCGACGGGAAAACCGAACTTGTTTGCGTTTCCCGGACTGGAGGTGGCCGTGGCCAGGGATCCCTGACTGCTCAACGGTACATTGCGGAGATCCTGGATCCACATGTGGTCCCATATGCTGATGTAATTGGACCTGGGTTCCAATTTATGCACGATAACGCCCGCAGCCATACAGCGTTGATCGTTCGGGACTACCTGCATGCTGCTGGTATCAACGTTATGGACTGGCCAGCAAGGAGTCCCGACTTAAATCCCATCGAGCACCTCTGGGACCAGCTGAAAAGGCGGGTACGATCGCGTGATCCTCCTCCTGCCACACTTGATGAGCTTCATGATGCTGTCATTGAGGAGTGGAACAACATTCCTCAAGAGAACATCGTGACGCTGATCAGGTCCATGACCGACCGCATGGAAGAGCTTCGGAGGGCTAGAGGAGGCAACACTAGGTTTTAAGTTTAGTTTTAAGCTTTATTTTATTGTTATTGTTGTGTTTTATTTTTTTGTAATTTTTGTTAAATAAACGATTTTTCCTTTTTCCTGTTTTTTTCATTTTTTTCCTTACGGGGTTGATTTTCAATTGACATTTTCCGATATAAGGTTTCATTACCTTTCAAATAAGACCCCATAGTCATGGGGTACATTACATTCTGTAAGAGCAATTTTCGCTCAAAACGAAATTTTCGAAATGTGCGTTTTTTTTGACGCCGAGTGTATTTGAGTACAAACAAAGTGCTTTCAGCGTTTTGGAAAATTCCACCCCTAAGAGGGTTAAATAGGGCTGCAAAGTTTATATGGCGAAACTCTTTTTGGGATAGGAGCTTAACAGTTTGTAGGACGATTAGTTATTGAAATACAAAAAAAAAGGATATTCAGCGTTTTAGTAAATTGCACTCCTAAGGGGGTTAAAAGTGGGTGCAACATTTGTGTGGAGGAAACATTTTTTTAGGCGATTTACAATTTTGTAGAATACTTACTAATTAAAAATAAAATTAAATACTTTCAGCATTTTAGAAACTTCGATCTTTAGGGGTTTATAAGAACGTTTGAATGAAGAAAATATTTTTTTAGCGAGGGACTTAAAACTTTGTTGAAAGATTACTTATTACAATAAAAATCAAGTACTTTTAGCGTTTTGAAAAATTCGACCCCTAATGAGAATAAAAAGGGGTGCAAGGTTCGTATGGGAAACCCATTTTTTGAGCTAGAGACTTGATATTTTGTAGAAAAAATACTTATTACAATAAAAAAACTTAGTGTTTTCTTTTCAATTTTTCCCCGAAAAGCGTTAATTCAAAGGTTCAAAGTTTGTATGCAGACTATCAGAGCAAGAAAAATTTTAAGTATGAGAATTGTAACTTCGATCTTAGTATGTTTGTTAAAAGACTACAAAACTCATTTCAGCGTTTTTTGAAATTCATCCCCTAAAAGGTATTGTAAGGGTGTTCAAAGTTTGTATGAAGAGCAAAACATTTTTAAAGTAAGGGATTTGTAACTTCAGTTTTAGACTGTTTACTACAAGACTACAAAGCTAATTTCAATGATTTTAAAAATTAATTCTTTAAACAAACATTTAGACGATAACATGTTCTACGCGGACGAAGTCGCGGGCAACAGCTAGTAATATTATAAATGCGAAAGTGTGTCTGTCTGTCTGTCTGTCTGTCTGTCTGTCTGTTACCTCTTCACGCCTAAACCGCTGAACCGATTTAGATGAAATTTGGAATAGAGATAGTTTGAGTCCCGGGGAAGGACATAGGGTAGTTTTTATCCCGAAAATCAACCCCTGAGGGGATGAAATTGGGGGTGGAAATTTGTATGGAGCTACTTAAACCGCTGCACCGATTTGGATAAAACTTAGTATATAAATAGTTTTAGTCCCGGGGAAGGACATATGATAGGTTTGATCCCGGAAATCATCCCCTAAGGGGGTGAAATGGGGGGGTGAAAATTTGTATGTAACCAATTTTGATGAAATTTGGTTTAAAGATAGTTTGAGTCCTACGAAAGGACATAGGATAGTTTTAATTCTTAGTTTTAATTAAAGGGTGAAAATTTGGATGGAACCCATTTAGATAAAATTTTGTACAGAGATATTTTGAGTCCCGGAGAATGACATCAAATAATTTTTATCCCGAAAATCATTCCGTAAGGGGATGACATAGGGGATGAAAATGTGAATAAACCCATGTAGATGAAATTTGGTAATGAGATAGTTAGAGAGCTGGGGAAGGACATAGGATAGTTTTAATCCCAGAAATTATCCCCTAAGGGGATGAAATAGAGGGTGAAAATTTGGATGGAACCCCTTTAGATGAAATTTGGTATAGGGATAGTTTGAGCCGCGGGGAAGGACAACGGATGGCTATTACGGATTAATACATAATAGACCACTAATACATGGTATTTATTAAGTTTGCATAATTTCGTTTAATCTATACATATAATAAAGCTGAAGAGGGTCGAAAGTCTGTACATGAAAGATATTCGAAAAAAAATTGGCTAGGGATACTTAAAATCGATAACAGAACACGTTCCAACAGTTTTTAGAATTTTTGTCTGTTTATCTGTTTGTCTGTTTATCTGTTTATCTGTTTGTCTGTTTATGTGACCGCGCATCACATGAAAACGGCTGAACCGATTAAGATGAAATTTGGTATATAGATAGTTTGAGTCCTGGGGAAGGACTTAGGGTAGTTTTTATCCTAAAAATCTACCCCTAAGGGGATGAAATGGGGGGTGGAAATTTGTATGGAGCTACTTAAACCGCTGCACCGATTTGGATAAAATTTGGTATTTAATTAGTTTTAGTCCCGAGGAAGGTCAAAGGATAGGTTTTATCCCGAAAATCTTCCCTGTAGGGGGTAAAACGGAGGGGTGAAAATTTGGATGTAACCCATTTTGATAAAATTTGGTTTAGAGGTAGTTTAAGTTCTGGGGAATGACATTGGATAGTTTTTATTCTGGAAATCATCCCCTAAGGGGGTGAAACGGGGGGTGAAATTTTGGATGGACTCCGTTTAGACCAAATTTGGTAGTTATAGATATAGTTTGAGTCCCGGAGAATGACAATGGATAGTTTGAATCCCGAAATTCATCCCCCAAGGGGATGAAATAGGGATGAAAATGTGGATAAATCCCATTTAGTTAAAATTTGGTAAAGAGATAGAAAAAGTCCCAGGGAAGGACAATGTATAGTTTTTATCCTGCAAAATCATCTCCTGAGGGGGTGAAATGAGGGGTGAAAATTTGGATAGAACCGATTTAGAAGAAATGTGGTATGGAGATAGTTAAGAGTCCTGGGGAAGGACTTAAAATATTTTTTAGTCCAGAAATCATCTCCTAAGGGGATGAAATGGGGTATGAAAATTTGGATGGAACCCATTTACGGGTAAAGCGAGTTGGAGTCTTGAAGAAGGACATAGGATAGTTTACTCCCGAAAATCATCCCACTAAGGGGGTGTATTTGGGGGTGAAAATTTGTTTGTGACCCATTTTGATAAAATTTGGTTGAACGATAGTTTGAGTCCCGGAGTATGACAACGGATAGTTTTAATCCCAAAAATCATCTCCTCAGGGATGAACTAGGGGGTGAAAATTTGGATGAACCCATTTAGATGAAATTTGGTAAAGAGATAGAAGGAGTCCCAGGGAAGGACAATGCATAGTTTTTATCCCGAAAAATCATTTCCTGAGGTGGTGAAATGAGGCTTGAAGATTACGATAGAACCCATTCAGATGAAATTTGGTATAGAGAGAGGTCTCAGTCCAAGGAAAGAACATAGAATAATTTTTATTCTGGAATACATGAAAGGAGGAAATCATCCCCTAAGGGGGTGAGAAATGGTGGATGAAAATTTGAATTGAACCCATTTACGGTATAGCGATAGTAAAGGAAGGTTAAATGATAGTTTTATCCCGAAAATCATCCCCTAAGGGGGTGTAATTGGGGGTGGAAATTTGTTTGTGACACATTTTGATAAAATTTGGTTGAAAGATAGTTTGAGTCCTGGAAAAGGACATATGATAGTTTCTATTCCGGAAATGATCCCCTAAGGGGGTGAAATGGGGGTGAAAATTTGGATGTAGCCCATTTAGATGAAATTTTGTATAGAGATAGTTTGAGTCCTGGAGAATGACAACGGGTAGTTTTTATCCCAAAAATCATCCTCTAAAGAGGTGAAATAGGGGGTGAAATATTGGATGGAACCTATTTACGGTATAGCGGTAGTTGGGAGTCCTGGGGAATAGGAACATTACATAGGTAAATATATGTATGTGACGTTCCAATGGTAAAGGTACCTTATGGCGGTAGTTTTGAAGATGTTTTCTAAAACGGGGTAAAAAACGTTTTATTATGGCTATTTTGAAAACTATTCGATGTAACATTTTGTTGACGTATCTTTATTTTTAATATAAAATATTTAAATTACAAGTCAGTTAATTTAGTCCTAAGGTTAAGTAGAAAAGGTCCTTACGGCCGTGTGATATGAAAATATGCAAAATAATACTAAAAAAAGCCTGCATGCATCTATTATGGTGAGGCGGGTCATAGAAACCAAGTTTGCGGCGGAGTCTATTTTGTAAAAAAAGGCGTTCGGAGTGAGGTAATCTATAAAATCATGCAACTCAGCCATAATGACCCTTTCCTTCATACAATCCATACTAATATTACAAATGCGAAAGTAACTCTGTCTGTCTGTTACCTTTTTATGCTTAAACCGCTGAACCGATTGAGATGAAATTTGGTATAGAGATACTTTGAATTCCGGGGCCTTCCCAAAGAGTCCTTACTAAAGATAGTTTTTATCTGGAAATTCATCACCTAAGGGGGTGCAAAGGGGGGAGAAAGTTACAATATAAACGAGTTCCGCGCGGACGAAGTCGCGGGCAAAAGCTAGTGTTAAATAAGTAAGTAAATGTATTAGAATGGGAGAGCGCATCACTCGCCAACAAACTGTGAATACAGTTTGGCGAGGTAAAATCTGTAATTATAAGTTTTAAGTATTTTTTTGAGTTTAATAAATAATTAAAATATCCCTAAAATAATCCCCTAAGGGGATGAAATAGGGAGTACAAAATTGGATGGGACCCATTTAGATGACATTTCGTATAGTGATAGTTTGAGCCGCGGAGAAGGACAACGGGTGGCTTTTATCCCTAAAATAATCCCCTGATAGGATGAAATGAGGGGTGAAGATTTGGATGAAACTTTTTGACGACCGCTTTAGCCTAGTTGGTAGTGACCCTGCCTACGAAGCAAGAGGTCCTGGGTTCGAATCCCGGTAAGGGCATTTATTTGTGTGATGAAGAGCTCGAATATTTGTTCCTGAGTCATGGATGTTTTCTATGTATTTAAGTATTTATTTCTCTATATAAGTATCCATATAGTCGTCTAGTACCCATAGTACAAGCTTTGCTTAGTTTAGGACTAGGTTGATTTGTGTAAGATTGTCCGCAAATTTTTTTTTTTTATTTTTTTTTTAAACTCATTGAGATGAAATCTGGTACAGAGATAGTTCGAGTCCCGGGGAAGGACAAATAATAGTTTTAATCCCAGAAATCAGCCTTTAAGGCGGGATAATTGGGGGTGAACATTAATTGCATGGAACTGCTAGAACTGCTGCACCGATTTAGATGATTTAGATTTTATCCCGGAAATCATCCACTAGGGGTGAAATAGGGAATGAATATGTTAATGGAACCCATTTAGATGAAATTTGGTATAGAGGTAGATTTTGTCCTAAAACTCATCCCCTAAGGGGGTGAAATGGGGGTGAATATTTGGATGAAAACTGGTTTAGAGATGAAATTTGGTTTAAAGATAGTTTTAGTTCCGGGAAAGGACATGGGATAGTTTTTATCCCGGAAATCATCTCTGAAGGGTGTGAAAAGGGGGGGGGTGAACATTTGTATAGAGCTACTATACAACCGCTGCACCCGTTTATATAAAATTTGATAAAGAGATAGTTTGAGTCTCGGGGAAGGACAAAGGATAGTTCTTATCCCGGAAATCAATCCCTAAATGGGAAATGGAGGGTGAAAGGTTGTATCGAGCTACGATATAAACGAGTTCTACGCGGACGAAGTCGCGGGCAGAAGCTAAACTGGAAACTGTAACTTCTGTCAAAAACTAAAAAAACAAATTGCTTACAGCGTTTTTTAATAGTACATTACTGCAGACGCCGGGAAAGAAGGTTTATTTGCAATATTATTTCTGAGGCAACAACAAGTTCTACGCGGACGAAGTCGCGGGCAACAGCTAGTATAAAATAAAATACAAAATATACTCTCTCGTCGGAGGTTAAAACATTGTCATTACCAGCCCAGCAATTAGAATAATTATGTAGCTGAATAAGTATGTAGATTATTTAGAATTCAAAACGCTGTCTGTATTTATAAATCAAACTTCCTAACATATTTTGCATATAGCCACCTCAAGTTTGAAGTTAATTTGTAACTAAACCACGACTCGGCGAAGTGTTGCTAAAGTTTTTGATTACATCTCTGATCTCAATATTAAAAGGCACCGCTTGTGTTGTGAGCATGTATTGGGCCAATTTTTTTTTCTTCTTTATGTTTTACTAGCTTCTGCCCGCGACTCTATCCGTGTGGAACTCGTTTATATCAAAATAAAAAAAAAACAAAATAGTTTATTTATACAGTGACACAAATTTAAACAAAACATGGTTTCTGTGACATACTAGTTACCGAACACTGTTATTATAGCTTAAGATTAATGAGATTGCCCGTGCTTTCTGCCCCCTTATTCTGTAACTTGTTTTAAGCTCACCTCAACGTTCACCCACAATTATACCTTGACACCGCGATGCGTAGTAATTAAGCGTAGGTAGAGGTCTAGTTTCGTAACGGGTGACCGGCGGGGTGAGCCGCATTAACGCGTAGCGAATAACGGCCCTGCACTAGGCTATGTCTGTCTCGCAGGATGACACTTAACATTTGATTGCCCGTTATTCTATCATGAGCCGCTAAAGATATATATAGATACATTAGGTACATTTTAGTACAAATATCTGAAGTGATCAACAAAATAATGATAGTGATATATCGTATCGTAGCTCCATACCAACTTTCACCCCTCATTTCACCCCCTTAGGGGATGATTTCCTGGATAAAAACTAGCATATATCCTTATTGTCCTTCCACGGGACTCAAACTATCTCTGTACCAAATTTTATCTAAATCAGTTCAGCGGTTTAAGCGTGAGGAGATAGCATACTCGTACATACACACCTTCGCATTCATGATATTAAGTCCGCCATTTGTATATTGTTTGTGTTGCGCAAGTTATTTAACAAATATAATTTTTTTAATAACACCACACAAAAATCTTTGTTGGAAGGCACTTCCTCCTCTCTCTTAGACCACTCATATCAGTTGTCTCCACAAGAAGCCCGACGCAAAAATAGGGGTGTTATAAGATAAGTTTGACGTGTCTGCCTGTGGCCTTGTAGCTCCTAAACAAATGGACCGATTTTAATGCGGTTTTTTTTATCTAAAAACTGACGTGATCGAGACTGTCCTTAGCTACGATTCATCAAAATCGGTTTAGCCGTTTTTGAGATATTGAACTTTGAAATGAAAATGTCGGGGGTTTTTCAGCTTTTCTAAGTTATTAGTTATTGTTACTGGCCAATAGTTTCCCAGTTGCGTCATTTTAATTTAACCTCATTGTAACAATGTTTACATAAAATACACTGTCGCAAAACTAGTTCACAACGGAAAGGAGTTTGCGACACAAACACCGCCAATTCGGAAACCGCAAGAAGTTTACTCAGACTTTCGCGCTCAGAGGAAACTAAATTCGTTAAACATAAGCACTATGTTGAATCTAGACTTTGTCTCGTCACTTTGTAATATAAACAATAGCTTCTCAGTAATATCTTCATCGGAAACGAGATGTATTTATTTCCAAATTGATACTTACCCCCTGGCCACGACTTTGGTCTTAAGCGACCTGCGACCAGCGTTTTATCTGTTCATTACGCGTGATCCCAACATTCCCAACTAACCACAGTGCGTTGCGCGTCTCGACCGCGCAATGAACAGATAAAACGCTGGTCGCAGGTCGATTAAGACCAAAGTCGTGGCCAAGGCGTTAGTATCTGTGTTTGAGGCGGGAAGGTCCTCGAGTGGCGACCACGTACCGGAAGACGCAGCGTGGCTAGACCCCCCAAAAGTGGACTGATGACCTTGTAAAGGTCGCAGGAGTCCGCTGGATGCGGGTGGCCCACGACACTTTGGCACTTTTTGGGGGAGGCCTATGTCCAGCAGGTAGCAGGTTGTATTTGTCCAGCCAAATGTCTTTCAACCAGCAAGCCTGTGCCCAGCCATGGAATGTAAGGCATCTACATTAATCGTCGGGTGACAAGCAAAAGTCACTACCAAAACTGTCACTGCTCTTCAAAACCTCGTATCTCGCTACGTACTCGATATCGAGATACGACCCTTGATTTAAGTAGGTATTTGTTACTTAGTGAGTTTTGCTTGTCACCCGACAATTTATCAGTGCGGGTTTGATGCGGTGTCAGTGAGCAGGCAACTGTTAGTCAAGTCAGCACAGAGTATTTACTTCACGATTCCATTTAAATTAGTGCTTCCTGTACATAAACGCTCGTAAGAGGTGCCATAATATACTAGCGACTCTGTGAACAGTAGACCACGCGAGTTTGCCATTTTGTTAAAAAAAAAAAATAACTGAATCGACAGAAAATACCATATCAGTATTAGACCTGAGTAGGTCTAATAATGATATGGTATTTCACGATAATCGGTTGAGAAATACGGCCTGTAGATGAGAACAACCGGCTGTTCTCATCTATTTCTCATTCGATATGTCCGGACATACGAAAACTTTGGGCCAAGCTGAAACGGAGAATTTAACTTCGCTTCGCTCTCTCGTTCAATAATGTTTGTATTTTAGATGAAATAAATGAAATTTTATTATGTATGTGGGAACTGGGTACTATTTGCAGTTACAGTTGCAGTAGATCTGTTGGGCTCAGCACACCCTACCTTTTCAGGTGTACCATCATAACCGGGATTGTTGATCCACTTACCCATGTTTCTAATTTGGCCGTGTAATGCAAATCGAATAGCTGTCAGCCAGTCGGTGACATCGGTTATTGAATACACGGCTAAATTACGAGTAATGGCAAGTGGCTCAACAATCCCGATTCGTGACTGTACATACATCTAATTAAATACACTTATATAAAACTTAATTTAATTTCAAGAAATTGTTAACAATACAATTAAAAGGAATCATTTAAAAAGTCATTGATTGAACATTTATACATGAGATATTTTTTAAATAAGTTTAGCTTTTGACACTTAAAACCTATCGTATCATAAATTGGGTATCTTATTATAATTTGTGATGCATTGTGTTTAGGCCTTAGGCTTAAGGCCTAAAGAGTTCACCATGATACTTTCATTATTTCTATGGATTCAAACAACTTTTAGAAACGAACACGTTTTCAACTAATGGTTTTTTTGTTTTTTAATTCCCCGACGTAAACGCCGGGTCATGTGTAACCGTGTGTCTGTTATGGCATTGTAGCTCCCAAATAGATGACTCGATTTAAGTGCGATGTTTAATTAAAAGTTTTTGTGAAACTATCTGGTTTCTTAGCTATTTATGTATTGTTGAACCGATTTTGTTAATTGTTCTAGTTATGTTTTTAAATCATCATCATCCAGCCGAAAGATGTCCACTGCTGGACATAGGCGGATGCCCAAATAGTGCCACAATGATCGGAGTCCTGCACCACTAGCATAAAATTTAAATGTTTTAAAATAAGTTAATATTCTTCTTTAGTACTCAGGTACCGTCAAGTGTAAAAATATGAATAAACCTTATTGTCTAGCCCTTTTTAACTACAAACTAACATAAAACATTCCGTTTTGAAAGTAAACACATAGGTATTGTATGTTTAACATTACGACTAGGTAGTACCCGGAAAAATATCGAATAACCGGTATTCAAGTTTTTTTTTCTATCCGGTTGTAGTTGTAACCACTCTATATTATGTCCTCTTGCGAAGAATAGGTATTTAAACTCACCTAATTCAGAACACTGATTATTAGTTGTTATCATTTAAAAACAATGCATAATTAAACAGTTTCAACACTCATTATTTTTATCTTCAAGGGCACTTGCCAAGTGCATAATAATAATGTTATCAAATTAGTGAAAATGTTGCACAACTTAATAACACATTCCCTGTTTATAAAATACTCCATGTATTTATTGAACCATAAAAATGTGCAACATGACAGTATTAACCAAAACGTTACAGCGATTCATGTATGTAAAATACTGTAAAATATAATTTTTAAATCTTACAAATTTATTTTAAAAAGTGGGGGGAGGCTTTGCCCACTGCTGGCCTAAGGCACCTCCCCCCCTCCTTTTTCAACCCTCTCGATGTTGAGCAGTCTCCGGCCATACTTTTAAAAAATATTAGAAAATACTATCTTTCATTGTTTGTTCTATTCCAATAAAGTATTATTATTAGCATAAATGTTGGTCATACAAATGAAACAATATTATTATGTACTGGTTTGATGGTACCTACTGTTAAATATATATACCAATAAACGACAGAAACGATAAAAAAAATCTACATACTTAGCATTTCATTTAGAAACGTTTCCGAATATGACTAAGTACAAGTAAACTAAGACAAAATTGAATTATTGTGCATCATACACTAACATATAAGTAGTGAATTCTTTATGAAATTTTATTTCTATTTTATATATTTTTTTATAAATTCAAATATTTTTTTTTTATATTTCCTTTACTTTTTAGAATTTTCCTATTTCTTCTAATTGCTTCAACATGCGTTGTGGAAATGGTTTGTATCTATTTTGTTACAATAAAATAAGTTGGTTTAGTAAACTAAGTAGACACATTAGTAAAACCACTTCAGACAGTCAAGTCACAGTGAAAACAACTTTTTGATAAAAAGAACTTATTTTTTCAACTTTACTTTTCTTGCACAGTCAGTTACGACTCGTAGACAATTCTAGCTAGCCCTAGCATGGCGGGTAGATCTTGTGTGATTGAGGAGCTCCTGTGATTACCTTGCCAGTACCACAATAATTGCATTTGTAACCAACTTACAGAACTATATCAAAGGGCGCAATCGGATGCCAGCAAGGGATTGAAACTAAACACAGTCTCTTTGGTTTAGTCAGGGTACTCTTAGCCTGACCTCTTCAGTATTCACTATCTTTGTAAATTTTTTTTGCTACATGCCCAAATCATGAAAAAGGGTTTGTATATTCTGAACGGACAACTCCAAAGAAACTTATACATCTTCTATCTATACATATAATAAAGCTGAAGAGGGTCGAAAGTCTGTACATGAAAGATATTCGAAAAAAAATTGGCTAGGGATACTTAAAATCGATAACAGAACACGTTCCAACAGTTTTTAGAATTTTTGTCTGTTTATCTGTTTGTCTCTTTATCTGTTTATCTGTTTATCTGTTTGTCTGTTTATGTGACCGCGCATCACATGAAAACGGCTGAACCGATTAAGATGAAATTTGGTATAGAGATAGTTTGAGTCCTGGGGAAGGACTTAGGGTAGTTTTTATCCTAAAAATCAACCCCTAAGGGGATGAAATGGGGGGTGGAAATTTGTATGGAGCTACTTAAACCGCTGCACCGATTTGGATAAAATTTGGTATTTAATTAGTTTTAGTCCCGGGGAAGGTCAAAGGATAGGTTTTATCCCGAAAATCTTCCCTGTAGGGGGTAAAATGGAGGGGTGAAAATTTGGATGTAACCCATTTTGATAAAATTTGGTTTAGAGGTAGTTTAAGTTCTGGGGAATGACATTGGATAGTTATTATTCTGGAAATCATCCCCTAAGGGGGTGAAACGGGGGGTGAAATTTTGGATGGACTCCGTTTAGACCAAATTTGGTAGTTATAGATATAGTTTGAGTCCCGGAGAATGACAATGGATAGTTTGAATCCCGAAAATCATCCCCCAAGGGGATGAAATAGGGATGAAAATGTGGATAAATCCCATTTAGTTAAAATTTGGTAAAGAGATAGAAAAAGTCCCAGGGAAGGACAATGTATAGTTTTTATCCTGCAAAATCATCTCCTGAGGGGGTGAAATGAGGGGTGAAAATTTGGATAGAACCGATTTAGAAGAAATTTGGTATGGAGATAGTTAAGAGTCCTGGGGAAGGACTTAAAATATTTTTTAGTCCAGAAATCATCTCCTAAGGGGATGAAATGGGGTATGAAAATTTGGATGGAACCCATTTACGGGTAAAGCGAGTTGGAGTCTTGAAGAAGGACATAGGATAGTTTACTCCCGAAAATCATCCCACTAAGGGGGTGTATTTGGGGGTGAAAATTTGTTTGTGACCCATTTTGATAAAATTTGGTTGAACGATAGTTTGAGTCCCGGAGTATGACAACGGATAGTTTTAATCCCAAAAATCATCTCCTCAGGGATGAAATAGGGGGTGAAAATTTGGATGAACGCATTTAGATGAAATTTGGTAAAGAGATAGAAGGAGTCCCAGGGAAGGACAATGCATAGTTTTTATCCCGAAAAATCATTTCCTGAGGTGGTGAAATGAGGCTTGAAGATTACGATAGAACCCATTCAGATGAAATTTGGTATAGAGAGAGGCCTCAGTCCAAGGAAAGAACATAGAATAATTTTTATTCTGGAATACATGAAAGGAGGAAATCATCCCCTAAGGGGGTTAGAAATGGTGGATGAAAATTTGAATTGAACCCATTTACGGTATAGCGATAGTAAAGGAAGGTTAAATGATAGTTTTATCCCGAAAATCATCCCCTAAGGGGGTGTAATTGGGGGTGGAAATTTGTTTGTGACACATTTTGATAAAATTTGGTTGAAAGATAGTTTGAGTCCTGGAAAAGGACATATGATAGTTTCTATTCCGGAAATGATCCCCTAAGGGGGTGAAATGGGGGTGAAAATTTGGATGTAGCCCATTTAGATGAAATTTTGTATAGAGATAGTTTGAGTCCTGGAGAATGACAACGGGTAGTTTTTATCCCAAAAATCATCCTCTAAAGAGGTGAAATAGGGGGTGAAATATTGGATGGAACCTATTTACGGTATAGCGGTAGTTGGGAGTCCTGGGGAATGCTAACTTTTGCTTGTCACCCGACGATTATATAAATGCGTAAGATTATTAATATTATATTGTAGAAATACCATTTGACATGTAAAAGTGCCCTTGTGGCCTATTTGCAGAATAAATAATTGATTTTGATTTTTGATTTTGCATATGTCCTGACTGACTTATTCACTCACTGACTCATCAACGCACAGCCGAAACTACTAATCTTAGAGAGTTGATTTTTGCACAGTAGGTTGCTTTTATAACGTGGGCTAGGGATAAGAAGGGATTTTAGAAAATTCCACCCCTAAGGGGGTAAATAGGGGTGCAAAGTTTGTGTGGGAGAAAGTAGTAAAAAAATACTTTCAGCGTTTTAGAAAACTCCACCCCTAAGGGGGTTAAGAAGGGGAGCCAGTGTTGTGTGGGAAACACTTTTTTTTAACTAGACTTAAAATTATTAGAAAGATTACGTATTAAAAAAAGTACTTTCAGAGTTTTAGAATATTCCACCCCTAAGGGGGTAAGAAGGGGGCAAGCTTTGTATGGGCAACACTTTTTTTGAGCTAGAGACTTAAAAGTTAGTAGTAAGATTACTTACTACAATACGAAAAAAGTTATTTCAGCAATTAGAAAAATTCAACCCCTAAGGGTGTTTAAAAGGGGGTTCAAATTTTAAATGGAGAGCAAGAAAATTTTAAAGTGTGAGTAAGAGATTTGTAACTTCGGTCTTATTCTGTACGTTAAAAGACTACTAAACTGATTTCAGAGTTTTTCCAAATTCATCCCCTAAGAGTGTTAAAAGAGGGTTTAAAGTTTGTGTATTTCAAGACATTTTTAAAGTATGAGATTTTTAACTTTGGTTTTAGACTGTTTGTTCACAAACTAGAAAATTAACCTTAACGTTTTTTTTAATTTATCCCCTAAAAGAGTGTTCAAAGTCTGTATTGAGAGAAATCATTTTCTAAGACGATAAAAAGTTCTACGCGGACAAATTCATAAGTAGTTTAGTTTGTACAATATTGTTATTGTTAATAAATGTTACCCACACAGGACTGATTAAATCTGAAACCATGAATTTAAAAATTATAATGTCATATTTCGTAATAATTACCTAATTCAGTTCCGAAATATTTTGCAACTCTGATCGAAATAGACCGCTTGAGATATTTAATACATGAATTAAAATTTAAAAACACCCCCGACCCAAACATAATAAAATAAAAATAAAAATTTTTTTTTTATTTTTGTTATTTTTTTTTAGGGCATCCAGCGTCATTCACGCACTCGACGAACGCTTTATCACACACGCAAGTCCAGAAGCCGCACTTGTTGAACCCGTTGTTGCATGACGGGTACCCGTTGTGGCAGGACCAAGTGTACGCGTGCGCGTACACGTCACCAACCGTGCAACGGTACAGTTTTACGTTTTCGTCGTAGCATACGTCGTGCTGTTCGCAGCAGCTGAAAACAGTAAATATGAAGGTCTAAAATTAAATTGCTACTGGACTGATTTGTATTCATCATCATCATCATCATATCAGCCGAAAGACGTCCACTGCTGGTCATAGACCTCCCCCAAAGAGTGCCACAATGGCCGGTCCTGCGCCAACCGCATCCAGCGGACTCCCGCGACCTTTACCAGGTCATCTGTCCACCTTGTGGGGGGCCTACCCACGCCGCGCCTTCCGGTACGTGGTCGCCACTCGAGAACCTTTCCGTCCCAACGGCCATCGGTTCTACGTGCAATGTTGCAATGCATGTGCAATTTGTATAATCTTTGTTTTATTTCAATTTTTTTTGGGTTCAATTTTTGGTTTAGATTTTAGTTGTTAGGTTGGATAAGCTCGTAAAAATACATATAAACCGTGCGTTCGAAATGTTTTGGTGATTGAAAAAATTTTTTTTTTTTCAATTATTATTTTAACATAGTATTTAGTTAAGAGCGTCTTGAATGTATTTCGATTAATTAAAATGTGATTCTCATGTCATACGATTAGGTACATCAATAGTATTTAGTGTAGGTACTTTTAGGAGTTCAGTTGCAGTTCAATGGTGAAAAATTATATTTTTAAAGAGCCTTTGCGCTACAATATCCAACATTCTGCATTACTACTCGCCTTAAGAATAACTAAACTCACCGGCAAATTTAGCGGAACATAAAAAATATGTACGAAACTTTTTTATTTGAGATTACTGGCTGGTTATACTAGCCATATATTTTAGAACGAATATTTTTTTTGATCTTTTTTTAGGGTTCCGTACTCAAAGAGTAAAACGGGACCCCATTTAAGACTTCGCTGTCCGTCCGTCCGTCGTCTGTCACCAGGAGCTGTATCTCAAGAACCGAAACAAGCTAAAGAGTTGAAATTTTCACAGATTTTGTATAACAACAAATACTAAAAACAAAATAAAAAAAATATTTTTATTGATAATGAATGGTACGGACGGAACCCTTTGTGCGCGAGTCCGACTCGCACTTGGCCAGTTTTTTATGTTCCCCTTGCCGGTGAGTGTAGGTGCCCACCGGCTTCGCACGTGTAACTTAGCATTTATTATGAGATTTCTTAGCGTAATTTACCCGTCAATGTCGTCTATAGGTACACCGGAGCCACCCAAGCCGCAAAAGTTTCCGTAGTTATTCAGATCCCACGGGTTACATGGGGTCGCGCACTCGATCATATCGTACAGATCGATGAGGTTTCCCACATTATGCTGTGGATTGATGTTCCTGTGGATGAGAAGTTCAATCATCATATCAGCCGATAGACGTCCACTGCCGGACATGAGCCTCTCCCATAGGCAATATGGCCACCGAACTCCCGCGACCTTTATCAAAGGGGTAATCACGTTACTTTTTGAACACATCAGTCCACCTAGCGGGGGTCTACCCACGCTGCGCCTTCCGGTAGGGCTAGGCCACATGTCCACGGCACGACGTCGTCCTTGTGAAACCCATGTTGCGCTGTAGGTTTCTAACTTTCTACGCCGTGCTCCACGCCTTTTCACGGCGACGACGCCGTGCCATGAACATGTTCCCGCCCGTACGTGGTCACCACGCGAGAAGCTTCGGACATCGGTTTTACATGCGTCTGTCGTATCATCACCTTCATTGAATGATTAGGAAGGTCAGTTTAGAATCAAACTTCACTCTCCAATAAATCCGTCTGTTATCCAGAAGACCTGTATGTATTTTCCTTGGAATAATTTACTCAGAGTAAATCTGAATTTAGACCAGCTTGACAGTACTGGCTTACCACGAGGCAGCTAGACCCGTCTGTTTAGTGAATCCAGATTCCAGGTGTATCCAGTAATACTCTTACTTTACATACAGATAGTTGAGATAGTGTAAGTTAATATAAATCTTGCAAAAATTATCTGTCATAATTACAAACTAATTTACCTGTAAGGGTGTTGGTGTGTCTTTGCTTTTGTGTCGTTGTAGGTATTGTCATAATATGTCTGATGTCGCTTCCAATCTGAAACGAAGAAAATAATGATTAACATTAATATTTTGATGATTTCAACTTATACCTAGTGTACACGTGCGTCTTTCAACCAGTCATTTAATATGGTAGCGAAACATGGTCATGTCTTGGTAGGCACATTCAGGAGCTTCGCGTTACTGTGATGAATATATTTCGGTGTATGCGCGGCGTGACGAGTACATCCGTGGCAGCCTCGGAATTCGTGACGTAGCGGAAAAGTTGAAGGAATGTCGCCTTCGTTAGTTCGGTCACGTCGCTCTCAGGCCATCTGACTACGTAGGGAACAAATGCCTAGGCCTCAATGCCCCTCGACCCCGTGGCAGACCTAAGAGGCGATGGCTGGATGTCGTGAAGCCCGACATGAGAAAATGGGCTCACAAAGGAAGCCATGCTATGAAGCATGTGGTGTTGTGTTCCTGGTGGTGAGTAAGGTCGCCAGAGCTCCCTAGGATGCGCTGTGTTGGGAGTGAGGGACCTGCGTGTCGCTATTTCTGCCAACACAGCGAATCCTCAAGTGAATAAAGGGTCGGCAACGCGCTTGTGATTCTTCTGGAGTCACAAGTGTCCATAGGCTACGGTACCTGCTTAACATCAGGCAGGCCGTAAGCTTGTTTGCCACCGTCGTTGTATAAAAAAAACGTCCAAGATTGTGCAAAGTGGAGAAATGTGAGTAGGAAAGCGGATCCTGGCGAAAGCCAGGATAAAGAATATTTTGAAGGACAATTTACTACATACTCCTATGTAGTAGTAAATGTAGTGTGTGTGTACTAATGTATGTAGTAAATTGTCCTTCAAAATATTCTTTATCCTGGCTTTCGCCAGGATCCGCTTTCCTACTCACATTTCTCCACTTTGCACAATCTTGGACGTTTTTTTTATACAACGACGGTGGCAAACAAGCTTACGGCCTGCCTGATGTTAAGCAGGTACCGTAGCCTATGGACACTTGTGACTCCAGAAGAATCACAAGCGCGTTGCCGACCCTTTATTCACTTGAGGATTCGCTGTGTTGGCAGAAATAGCGACACGCAGGTCCCTCACTCCCAACACAGCGCATCCTAGGGAGCTCTGGCGACCTTACTCACCACCAGGAACACAACACCACATGCTTCATAGCATGGCTTCCTTTGTGAGCCCATTTTCTCATGTCGGGCTTCACGACATCCAGCCATCGCCTCTTAGGTCTGCCACGGGGTCGAGGGGCATTGAGGCCTAGGCATTTGTTCCCTACGTAGTCAGATGGCCTGAGAGCGACGTGACCGAACTAACGAAGGCGACATTCCTTCAACTTTTCCGCTACGTCACGAATTCCGAGGCTGCCACGGATGTACTCGTCACGCCGCGCATACACCGAAATATATTCATCACAGTAACGCGAAGCTCCTGAATGTGCCTACCAAGACATGACCATGTTTCGCTACCATATTAAATGACTGGTTGAAAGACGCACGTGTACACTAGGTATAAGTTGAAATCATCAAAATATTAATGTTAATCATTATTTTCTTCGTTTCAGATTGGAAGCGACATCAGACATATTATGACAATACCTACAACGACACAAAAGCAAAGACACACCAACACCCTTACAGGTAAATTAGTTTGTAATTATGACAGATAATTTTTGCAAGATTTATATTAACTTACACTATCTCAACTATCTGTATGTAAAGTAAGAGTATTACTGGATACACCTGGAATCTGGATTCACTAAACAGACGGGTCTAGCTGCCTCGTGGTAAGCCAGTACTGTCAAGCTGGTCTAAATTCAGATTTACTCTGAGTAAATTATTCCAAGGAAAATACATACAGGTCTTCTGGATAACAGACGGATTTATTGGAGAGTGAAGTTTGATTCTAAACTGACCTTCCTAATCATTCAATGAAGGTGATGATACGACAGACGCATGTAAAACCGATGTCCGAAGCTTCTCGCGTGGTGACCACGTACGGGCGGGAACATGTTCATGGCACGGCGTCGTCGCCGTGAAAAGGCGTGGAGCACGGCGTAGAAAGTTAGAAACCTACAGCGCAACATGGGTTTCACAAGGACGACGTCGTGCCGTGGACATGTGGCCTAGCCCTACCGGAAGGCGCAGCGTGGGTAGACCCCCGCTAGGTGGACTGATGTGTTCAAAAAGTAACGTGATTACCCCTTTGATAAAGGTCGCGGGAGTTCGGTGGCCATATTGCCTATGGGAGAGGCTCATGTCCGGCAGTGGACGTCTATCGGCTGATATGATGATTGAACTTCTCATCCACAGGAACATCAATCCACAGCATAATGTGGGAAACCTCATCGATCTGTACGATATGATCGAGTGCGCGACCCCATGTAACCCGTGGGATCTGAATAACTACGGAAACTTTTGCGGCTTGGGTGGCTCCGGTGTACCTATAGACGACATTGACGGGTAAATTACGCTAAGAAATCTCATAATAAATGCTAAGTTACACGTGCGAAGCCGGTGGGCACCTACACTCACCGGCAAGGGGAACATAAAAAACTGGCCAAGTGCGAGTCGGACTCGCGCACAAAGGGTTCCGTCCGTACCATTCATTATCAATAAAAATATTTTTTTTATTTTGTTTTTAGTATTTGTTGTTATACAAAATCTGTGAAAATTTCAACTCTTTAGCTTGTTTCGGTTCTTGAGATACAGCTCCTGGTGACAGACGACGGACGGACGGACAGCGAAGTCTTAAATGGGGTCCCGTTTTACTCTTTGAGTACGGAACCCTAAAAAAAGATCAAAAAAAATATTCGTTCTAAAATATATGGCTAGTATAACCAGCCAGTAATCTCAAATAAAAAAGTTTCGTACATATTTTTTATGTTCCGCTAAATTTGCCGGTGAGTTTAGTTATTCTTAAGGCGAGTAGTAATGCAGAATGTTGGATATTGTAGCGCAAAGGCTCTTTAAAAATATAATTTTTCACCATTGAACTGCAACTGAACTCCTAAAAGTACCTACACTAAATACTATTGATGTACCTAATCGTATGACATGAGAATCACATTTTAATTAATCGAAATACATTCAAGACGCTCTTAACTAAATACTATGTTAAAATAATAATTGAAAAAAAAAAAATTTTTTCAATCACCAAAACATTTCGAACGCACGGTTTATATGTATTTTTACGAGCTTATCCAACCTAACAACTAAAATCTAAACCAAAAATTGAACCCAAAAAAAATTGAAATAAAACAAAGATTATACAAATTGCACATGCATTGCAACATTGCACGTAGAACCGATGGCCGTTGGGACGGAAAGGTTCTCGAGTGGCGACCACGTACCGGAAGGCGCGGCGTGGGTAGGCCCCCCACAAGGTGGACAGATGACCTGGTAAAGGTCGCGGGAGTCCGCTGGATGCGGTTGGCGCAGGACCGGCCATTGTGGCACTCTTTGGGGGAGGTCTATGACCAGCAGTGGACGTATTTCGGCTGATATGATGATGATGATGATGAATACAAATCAGTCCAGTAGCAATTTAATTTTAGACCTTCATATTTACTGTTTTCAGCTGCTGCGAACAGCACGACGTATGCTACGACGAAAACGTAAAACTGTACCGTTGCACGGTTGGTGACGTGTACGCGCACGCGTACACTTGGTCCTGCCACAACGGGTACCCGTCATGCAACAACGGGTTCAACAAGTGCGGCTTCTGGACTTGCGTGTGTGATAAAGCGTTCGTCGAGTGCGTGAATGACGCTGGATGCCCTAAAAAAAAATAACAAAAATAAAAAAAAAATTTTTATTTTTATTTTATTATGTTTGGGTCGGGGGTGTTTTTAAATTTTAATTCATGTATTAAATATCTCAAGCGGTCTATTTCGATCAGAGTTGCAAAATATTTCGGAACTGAATTAGGTAATTATTACGAAATATGACATTATAATTTTTAAATTCATGGTTTCAGATTTAATCAGTCCTGTGTGGGTAACATTTATTAACAATAACAATATTGTACAAACTAAACTACTTATGAATAACATATAACTTGAACTTGAATATAATTAGGTAATGGTCACTTTATGTCAAAGCAATGTGGGTTACTAGCTGTTGCCCGCGACTTTGTCCGCGTAGAACTTTTTATCGTCTTAGAAAATGATTTCTCTCAATACAGACTTTGAACACTCTTTTAGGGGATAAATTAAAAAAAACGTTAAGGTTAATTTTCTAGTTTGTGAACAAACAGTCTAAAACCAAAGTTAAAAATCTCATACTTTAAAAATGTCTTGAAATACACAAACTTTAAACCCTCTTTTAACACTCTTAGGGGATGAATTTGGAAAAACTCTGAAATCAGTTTAGTAGTCTTTTAACGTACAGAATAAGACCGAAGTTACAAATCTCTTACTCACACTTTAAAATTTTCTTGCTCTCCATTTAAAATTTGAACCCCCTTTTAAACACCCTTAGGGGTTGAATTTTTCTAATTGCTGAAATAACTTTTTTCGTATTGTAGTAAGTAATCTTACTACTAACTTTTAAGTCTCTAGCTCAAAAAAAGTGTTGCCCATACAAAGCTTGCCCCCTTCTTACCCCCTTAGGGGTGGAATATTCTAAAACTCTGAAAGTACTTTTTTTAATACGTAATCTTTCTAATAATTTTAAGTCTAGTTAAAAAAAAGTGTTTCCCACACAACACTGGCTCCCCTTCTTAACCCCCTTAGGGGTGGAGTTTTCTAAAACGCTGAAAGTATTTTTTTACTACTTTCTCCCACACAAACTTTGCACCCCTATTTACCCCCTTAGGGGTGGAATTTTCTAAAATCCCTTCTTATCCCTAGCCCACGTTATAAAAGCAACCTACTGTGCAAAAATCAACTCTCTAAGATTAGTAGTTTCGGCTGTGCGTTGATGAGTCAGTGAGTGAATAAGTCAGTCAGGACATATGCAAAATCAAAAATCAAAATCAATTATTTATTCTGCAAATAGGCCACAAGGGCACTTTTACATGTCAAATGGTATTTCTACAATATAATATTAATAATCTTACGCATTTATATAATCGTCGGGTGACAAGCAAAAGTCACTACCAAAACTGTCACTGCTCCTCAAAACCTCGTATCTCGGTACGTAGTCGATATCGAGATACGACCTTGAATGTCAAATAACGCTTTGTATGGCAATCGAACCACCTTAAGTAGGTATTTGTTACTTAGTGAGTTTTGCTTGTCACCCGACGATATATAGATAAATATTATGATTGGGACCAAGAGGATTTTTCTTCATTCGAATTTAAGCCATGTCACTTTGAAATAAAGTGACCATGTCATACACTAGTCCAACGATGAAGACTAGAAAGTTTACCTTATGTTAGGATGAAACCTAATTGGTTGATAGGCTCTCTCCTATTGACGCTAAACATATTTCTCTCCAGATTTTCACTCACCATGCCGAACAAACCTCGGTCTCCCAGATACTGTACAAAAACAAGGTATCCTTTGACTCCTAACACGTTAATCGGTGTTTCCTCAGATTTCACTGGATATATTCCCAACTAATTAACATCCCGACTCCTGTTGACAGGCTGTTAATCCGTAATCATACCTGTTTGGGAACTCCAACCCCGGGGCGAATGCCCTTGTCATAGATCAGATTTGGAGATATATTTTAATACATCGCTTCTGATCTTAATTCAATTAAGGTTTATAGTGAAGGCATGGGGGTTACCCTCCGAAGTAGTCAGTGAACGCTAGAAGTGTTAACCAGTTTAAAAGACCAAAACCGCCTTACTCGGAAAAGTGTGTTTGGCATGGCACCCAGAATTTTTAATACTTTGCCCATAGCCATACAACAGATAGAGGATGTTATTAAATTGATAAAAAAGCAGCCAAGTGCGAGTCGGACTCGCCCATGAAGGGTTCCGTAAAATAAATTGCGGTTTACGATTTATGACGTGTTAAAAAAACTACCTACTCACTAGATCTCGTTCAAACCAATTTTCGGTGGAAGTTTGCATGGTAATCTACATTATATATTTTTTTAGTTTTATCATTCTCTTATTTTAGAAGTTACAGGACACACACACACACACACACACACACACACACACACACACACACACACACACACACACACACATTTTACCACTTTGGAAGTGTATATCGCGCAAACTATTATTATGATAAACCTCAATATCATTTTTGAAGACCTATCCATAGATACCCCACACCGTATGTATGGGTTTGATGAAAAAAAAAAATGTTTGAGTTTCAGTTCTAAGTATGGGGATGGGGAACCCCCAAAATTTATTGTTTTCTTTTCAATTTTTTGTGAAAATCTTATTGCGGTTCACAGAATACATCTACTTACCAAGTTTCAACGGTATAGTTTTTATAGTTTCAGAAAAAAGTGGCTGTGACATACGGACGGACAGACAGACAGATAGACATGACGAATCCATAAGGGTTCCATTTTTTGCCATTTGGCTACAGAACCCTAAAAAAAGAGCACAGTTATGTGACAAAAAAGCGAACTATTCGATAAAATAGTATTTAGTTGACATGCATGATATTACTTAGATATAGGAATGTTTTACACCTTTAATAATGTTTATGCTTATTTACTAATTAATCAGTTTTTGATTATGCTTTAGTTTTTAGGTATTTGACATTTAATTTTAATGTATATATTTGATCGTGCCTACTTAAGTCGACATTTTAAATGTAATTAAATTTTTGTATGTTTTGTGGCAAAACACAGTGAGGCGTGTTTTTTTGATACGCTACCATACCTTTGTATACCTGTGTTTCACAAATAAATGATTTGAATTGAATTTTAATTGAATTGAATAAAAAATATCACTCATTAAAAAAGAAAATCTTTATGTTTCACTACAAAAGATCCAAGGTTTTGTAATGAAACAACTTCGTCAGTTAAGCACAATAATCGATATTTATGTAGTATCATAACTATTATCATAATCGGTACACTACCACTCTATTCCTTTCGTACATAAAAGGTTATTTCCACATTATCCTTCAGTATGTATGAAACATGGAACTGACGTGGTGTTAACGACGCATATATATATATATATATATGTCGCATCCTGGTCATGAGTACGGAAGTTTCACTGAGTCCGTACTAATGACTCGTCTGAGCTGCAGCGGAACGCAAGCGCCATCTGTGGCGCTGTACGGTGTCTAGGAGTGGTAGCGTGAACCTGGATGACGATCATTCTGCGTCTGACCGTGGCAAAGTGCGCTAGTCTCTTGGGAACTGTACCGCGTTTCGTTACTACCTACCTGTTTCATTTGATTATTCGGTTTTGTGCCTAATTGTAATTATTTCAAGAGTAAATCGAATACTGTTGAAATTATCCTTGAGTTTAATTTCTACTGTGCTTACACGTTAAATGGATGTCCGATCATGGGCTCGACCTCACTCCTCCGTCATATCCATACTTTATATTATAAATGCGAAAGTGTGTTTGTCTGTCTGTCTGTCTGTCTGTCTGTCTGTTACCTCTTCACGCCTAAACCGCTGAACCGATTTAGATGAAATTTGGTATAGAGATAGTTTGAGTCCCGAGAAAGGACATAGGGTAGTTTTTATCCCGGAAATCTACCCTTAAGGGGATGAAATTGGGGGTGAAAATTTGTATGGAGCTACTTAAACCGCTGCACAAACTGCATAAACATAGGACTGTTTTAACTCCGGAAATCACCCCTAAGGGGGTGAAATGGGGGTTGAACTTTGGATGGAACCCGTTTAGATCAAATTTGGTATAGAGATAGTTTGATTCCCGGAGAATGACATTAGATAGTTTTGAAATTTGGAGTAGGAGTCCCAGGGAAGCACAATGCATAGTTTTTATCCCGAAATTCAGCTCCTGAGGGGGTGACATTAGGCGTGAAAATGTTGATGGAACCCATTTAGATGAAATTTGGTATAGAGATAGAGTCCTAGGGAAGGAAATATAATATTTTTTATTTCGGAAATCATCCCCTAAGCGGGTGAAATGGGGGTGAAAATTTGGATGAACTCATTTAGATGAAATTTAGTTTAGAGATAGTTTAAGTCCTGGGAAAGGGCATAGGATAGTTTCAATTCCGGAAATCACCCCCTAAGGGAGTGAAATGGAGGATGAAACTTTTGATGGAACCCGTTTAGATGAAATTTGGTATAGAGATAGAAGTCTCGGAGAATGAAAGCGGATAGTTTTTATCCCGAAAATAGTTCCCAAGGTAATGAAATAGGGGGTGAAAATTTGGATAAAACCCATTTAGATGAAATTTGGTATAGAGATAGTAAGAGTCCCAGGGAAGATGCATAGTTTTTATCCCGAAAATCATCTCCAGGTTCTTAAAACTTTGTAGAAACATTACTTATTTGAGTACAAACAAAGTGCTTTCAGCGTTTTGGAAAATTCCACCCCTAAGAGGGTTAAAAAGGGCTGCAAAGTTTATATGGGGAAACTCTTTTTGGGATAGGAGCTTATCAGTTTGTAGGACGATTAGTTATTGAAATACAAAAAAAAGGATATTCAGCGTTTTAGTAAATTCCACTCCTAAGGGGGTTAAAAGTGGGTGCAACATTTGTGTGGAGGAAACATTTTTTTAGCCAATTTACAATTTTGTAGAATGCTTACTAATTAAAAATAAAATTAAATACTTTCAGCATTTTAGAAACTTCGATCTTTAGGGGTTTATAAGAACGTTTGAATGAAGAAAATATTTTTTTAGCGAGGGACTTAAAACTTTGTTGAAAGATTAACTTATTACAATAAAAATCAAGTACTTTTAGCGTTTTGAAAAATTCGACCCCTAATGAGAATAAAAAGGGTTGCAAGGTTCGTATGGGAAACCCATTTTTTGAGCTAGAGACTTGATATTTTGTAGAAAAAATACTTATTACAATAAAAAAACTTAGTGTTTTCTTTTCAATTTTTCCCCGAAATACGTTAATTCAAAGGTTCAAAGTTTGTATGCAGACTATCAGAGCAAGAAAATTTTTAAGTATGAGAATTGTAACTTCGATCTTAGTATGTTTGTTAAAATACTACAAAACTCATTTCAGCGTTTTTTGAAATTCATCCCCTAAAAGGTATTATAAGGGTGTTCAAAGTTTGTATGGAGAGCAAAACATTTTTAAAGTAAGGGATTTGTAACTTCAGTTTTAGACTGTTTACTACAAGACTACAAAGCTAATTTCAATGATTTTAAAAATTAATTCCTTAAACAAACATTTAGACGATAACATGTTCTACCTACGCGGACGAAGTCGCGGGCAACAGCTAGTATATATAATATATATATGTATACATATATATATGTACCAAGATATCGTAGGATAAGTACCTGCTAAATGACATACAATATAGAAACAACTTATCTTGGAAGCTTTGTTATTTATATGTAAAACAGAAGCGAGGTGAGAGTAATGTCCTCTACGTTACCAAAGTACTGGGCGGTTTTGGGGTCATGTTCCGAAATGACCAAAACGAATAAGATGAGTACTGAACAACATTTCCCATAAGACCAACCATTAAATCGCAAAAAAAAAACAGCTATTCCACATACATTAACTCTCACTTAACTCACAGCAAAGATAATTACTCACAGTTAACTTTTAATTGGCTCTTTTTTTTGATTTCATTGTCGGTCCCATGGGAAAAGTGGTTCAGTGTGACCATCTTATTCGATTTTGGTCATTCCAGATCATGACCCCGAAATCATCCAATAATAATGCAATGAATTGTACGCACACCTATATACATATACATATACTAACTATAGTATACATATACTAACTAAACAGGTTTTCCTTATTGTTTTCGTTACACACGTACACAACGTGTTACAAAATACCCCGTAAAAAAAAGTTCTAATTCTTTTTTTTATTGATTTTGGCGGTAAGTCATACTGCGATACAACGGTTTTCAAATTTTGTAAATTGACTCTTTATTAAGGGACCATTTAACCCCCTTTCCGCTTTACGGGTATTTTTGTAACAACCTGTATATATAGGCAGATGATTTAAGATAAAGTAAGAGCGTTTACTCTGGGGGAGGCCTATGTCCAGTATGTCCAGCAGTGAACGGGTTTCGGGTGATATGATGATGATGATGAAAATCGAGACAAGTGGCGAAAACTCGCGTCAGAGAGACTCATTTCGGGTCGGAGAACCATTGAATTCATCATCATCAATATTAAGAGGGCCTGGTCCTCTGTCGTTGCAGCATTCTCCATTCGAGTCTATCTTGGGCTCTCGTCTTTACTTCTTGGTATGTGTGGCTACAGCACCATTCCTTCATCTGTGTCATGTAACGGAAAAATATAGACTGGAAAGACAGGAGAATAATCTTGGAAATGTACAAGAACCAACAGACAGAAGTGACAATGGACGAAATAACAAAAACTGTGAAAATTAAGAAAAGGGTGAGACAAGGTTGCAGCCTGTCGCCATTGTTATTTAATTTATATATAGAAGAAGCGATGCGGGAAATCCAAGAATGCACTCAGGGAATAAGCTTCAATGGAAACCAAGTACATTGGATCCAATCCGGTTGCGGAAACAGAGGAAGCACTCCAGTACAATATGCGAAAACTGGACGAAATTTTCCGAAAATACAATCTTAAAATTAACGTAAAAAAGACCAAAGTCATGGTAAACCACATGGTAAACACAGTCTCCGAGGGTAAACATCATACTAAACTCGGCACAATTAGAGCAAGTAAAATCTTTCACATATCTGGGAAGTATTATAGAAGAACAAGGCAGAAGTGAAAAGGGGATAAAAACAAGAATTGCAATAGAGAAAGAGAGCATTTACTACAAATAGGCATGTCTATAATAGCAAAATTAATACCAACATACGGAAAAACTTAATAAAAACCTACATCTGGAGTACAGCTCTTTATGGATGTGAAAGCTGGAACATCACAACACAAGACCGACGCCGACTGAAAGCCTTTGAAATGTGGTGTTGGCGCAGGATGCTTAAGATCCCCCCCGAGGGTGCTCACCTTGTCGGGGCGGGGGGGCTTAGTAACCGTGGACTGGTCACCCACGGCGAAGCTAAGAGGCACCCAGGGCCGGCCTGGCAGGGCTGCCGGCTGGCCCGAGGAGGGCGCTCCTAGCGGGCTTGCCTAAGCCCGCTTAGGATGCGTTGGGGAGGGACCGCAGAAGAAGTACTCACGCGCTATCTTCTGCGGCCGAGGTGGGATCGCAGGGGGAGAGGCGTGTTGGTATAACGGTGCGCCACTCTCCCAACCCCCTGCGAACTTGGCGGGGCCGTTCCGCTGAAGCGGCATTGGTGGGACCGCAGAGGAAGAGGAATGCCGGTATTACGGTGCGCCGCTTTCCCTATCCTCTGCGGCCGAGTCGTGGTTGGTGGCGGAACCACAGACCTGATCCGCCACCGGGTGCTGGATCTTCCGCACCCATGATCTCCTCGTAGCGGACTCAGGGGGGTCCGCTACTGAACAGGTGGAGATCGAGGAGGCAGGCGCGCCAAAACATCTGGCGTGCCTCACGTGGAGGGCCCCCGGGCATCCGCGAAGGAGCCGCCGGCGGGGTCGCGGATGTGTTGTAACGTAAAACGTTACATAACTTTCGTTTTGTTAATTAAACTGAGTAATAAAAAGATGTAATATAAAATAAACATTAATGATTATAAATATTAACATTGTTATCGTTTAACATACAATAAAATATGTTAATAGTTTATTTCGTTGCGGCACGTATTTCCCTGACGAACTGTACCTCTCTACGAGCGCTTGATTATGACTCGTATAACCGGTGGGACGCGATGTGCCCTTGCACCCGCGCCGCGCCCGCTCCCGCGTGGCCTAAATAGCCGGCCGCGGCCGCCGGCTCAGAGAGAATTTGCAATCGTCGCGGGCGCACGTAACACTCTTCTCACAGTGTCATCACACGTAGCGCCCGCGCATTCGATATATTTTTATTATTTAATATAATATCGTTCTGGGCACCAGATAGCCCCAAGTTACCTTCAGTGAGTGTTAAAACCCCTAAGATATTGGGTAAGTGCTGAACATTCCATAAGAAATAGCTTTAAGTAGGTAGATTTAAGAGTATGTCTAACGGTATTTCCGTTAATATGCTTTCTTGCTTGTTTTCGCTTTAGTAAAGAACTTACATACATTTCACCTTCTTCCGCTGTTTAGTTACAACGCATCATTAATGTTTTGATTATAAATTATACCTAAAGTTAAAAAATTAATCTCATAAAATTAGTACTCATTTTGTAAACTCCGTCTGACTGTGACATCCGCATTTCACCAAGCCAATTCACCATCACCATCACGCAGTACTTTCTTTCCTGCTTCTGCTAATGCCGGTCACAGTCAACGGGGATAAATACTGGACTATTTTATTTACACGGCGGATGAAAATTCCAGGGTGCTACCTTGCGGCTGGAGCACTGCAAAACTTACACCAGGGTTCCCTGGTGCTGCCGGCTGACGTCCCTCGGCCCGTCCCATCTCCACGGCAGTCCCGAGATCCAGGGAAGTACTGGCGTGGTGGCAGCGACACCCTTTTTGAGCCAGGGAGCAATATCAGACGGCATTCCGATCCACCCCCTTTCGATTTTTTTATTCGTGTGCTCGCGGCGTTAGCGGGAATAAATGCGTTTCATTATTTAAACTTGTAGTTTAATTTAATCTCGCCCGTTAAAACGTAGCACTGGCGCCCTTACCGTGGTTAATTTAAGGTCTGATTTTGCTCCCAGGTGGGTCGTTGTGGTTTGTGTGTGTGCTTGATATTTTTTTTAGTTTTGTAAAACGTTTTTTCAGTTTTTATTTTGGTTGCCAGCAACTAAGGTGTACGGATTAGGTACTTGTTTTATTGAGTGTTGTGAAATTATAAATTGAGTGGTACAGTCGGACACATAAATTGTGATTTTTCTTTGTAAATGTACTTGTTTTAACAATAATTAGTATACGATTTTGCCGTGTCCGCTAGTACAGTCTGCCAAATTAAGTAGTTATTTTTAATATTGTGGTTTTTTTGTTTAAAAAAAAAAATACCTTTAATTTTGTTTGGTTTTGTGTCCGTACACAATAGTTGCACTTTTATCGCTTTTTTCGTTTTTATTTTTTGAACGTAACTTTTTTTCTTTGGTTGCGCTTATTTTTTTGTATTTAGCCATTCGCTTATTAGCAAAGGAAAAAACAACCAAAACGTTCATAATTAATTTACTGATTCTGTAACAGACGGAGTATTTTGTTGTTTTTTTTTCTGACGGTTTGTTCAGCATTTATACAATTTAGGCACCTTGCGATTGCCTCACATATTTTATAATGGCGTGGCCTATTAAATTCATGTCGCTACAGAAAACTGAGTTGGAATATGAGGTTACAATTCGTGGCGAAACACCTGCGTCCACAGTTCAGGACCTGCGTAGGCAAATTGCTAGATGTGGACCGCTATTTCCGTCAGAAGACATACTCACGAGTCCGTTTGATGCAGACGAGGATATAGATGGCGTTGAAGAAGTGCTTGAAAAAATTAATTCTTATTTAGACACCAAACCTCTGGATAAAAGCACCTTGCTCCGAGCACAAAATCTGATACACCACCTATATCATCGGCTTAACCGCATTACTTGTGAGGATAAAGATCACAAAGATGCTTACGACCAATGCGTCACCAAATTTAAACTTTGCTCCGATCGCGTTAATTTGCTCAAGGATAGCAACGTAGTTGATCCGCTCGCTTCATCCTCTAATGAGCCCCAGGTTTATTCTGCGAATTCTGGTTCTCCACTAAACATCTCTGTGACTTGTGACGCCAGCGGTGCAAACCAGCTGTCAAAATTGAAGTATGATGGCAAAACCTGTGTTAGGGCGTTCATACAGCGCGTCTCCGAATTCTGCGAGGCAAAAAATATTTCGAGTAGCAAACTCTTGCATAACGCCACTGAAATATTCACGGGTGATGCGATCCATTGGTTCAGAAGCGTCAGGGAGAACGTGCACACGTGGGATGAACTGGTCGTACTATTGAGGCAGGATTTCGGCCAGGCTGATTTTGATTACAGGCTGCTATCCGAAATCAGGTCTCGCACTCAGGGAGAAACGGAAAATATAGTGATTTACCTATCTGTTATGTCAGGTCTTTTTTCGCGTCTCTCAACCGCCTTGTCAGAGAACGACAAGCTTGAGATACTCCTTCATAACATTAGACCGTGTTACGCGAGTACTCTATCTTCCGTTTCTCAGATTAAGACCATAGACGAGTTGAAGACATTGTGTAGAAACTACGAGAGTATACAGTCGCGTCTTTCCCAGTTCAAAGAACCTCCGCGACCAAGTTCAGACACAATGGCACCTGAGTTTGCCTATACTGGTGGTAATTCTAAAATTAGGACGAATTATAATAACACCAATAGTAATGCGCAGTTCAATTTTAATAAATATAAATACAACAATAATAATTACAACAAATCATATTCAAATAGCAACAATCAAGTTTTACATACTAAGACTAACCCTAACTACGTGGACGCTGTTGCTTCTTCGTCACGAAAGACACATTTTTGTCCGAGGTGTCGTGTAGACACCCACAATCTGCGACAGTGCACGGCAAACAAAGATAATATAGTATGTTTTGTTTGCGGACGAAAAAATGTTAAAACGCCTGACTGTCCAGATTGCAATAAGAATAAGAAGCAACAGCCAAAAAACTAATCAGTCAGAATTGTGTCAATGATAGTAATGTAGCTAAATTCGATAACGAAGATTGGCAAAAGTGGTTACGTACAGTCAACTTGTTTTTTCAATCATATAAAATTGACACAATTCTGAAAGAACACAATGAAAACGATAACAGACCTTACGTATCTGTAAAAATCAACGATGTTACTATGTCTGGGTTATTAGATTCCGGCTCGGCAGTAACTATTTTAGGTAATGGTGCTCATTTAGTACTAATTAATTGCGGACTGAAAGTAGTTAAAGGTGAATTTATTTCAGTCACGGCCGCAGGAGGACAGATGTTACAGAGTGAGGGTTATATTGACATTCCATTACATTTTGATGGCAAGTTTCACATTTTGAAAGCTTTTATAGTGCCAGGTATACAAAATAACCTCATTCTGGGCGTTGATTTCTGGCGCGCTTTTCAAATCTGCCCAAAATACCTCAGCAGTCTCGTCTTAGATACTGATAAAAGTAATCGTAACATATTACCAAAACCAGACGCTTTTATTCAAGGTTACAATAATTTGGACGATTCACAAAAACAACTAGCTGATAACGTCGTTAAACAATTTGAAGACATTTCTTTTCAACGCAAGGGTCTAGGTGTCACTAACTTGATCACACACCGCATTGACACCGGCGACGCTAGCCCTATTCGTCAGCGTTATTACCGCTTGTCACCAGAGAAGCAGCGCATCCTGGTTGAACAAGTTGACGAAATGCTCGCACTTGATGTGATTGAGAAAAGTGAGAGTAGTTGGTCATCGCCGGTTCTGCTCGTCAACAAAAAGGACGGACAACCACGCTTTTGTTTAGATAGCCGTAAACTGAACTCGGTGACGAAACGAGACGCGTATAACCTGCCATATATTTCAGAAATCTTGGACAACCTCAGGGATGCTCGTTACTTGTCTAGCATTGACTTGTCCAAAGCTTTCTGGCAAATTGAAATAGCTCCGGAGGACAGAAACAAAACTTCTTTTTACGTGCCAACAAAAGGAACTTTTCATTTCAAACGAACTGCTTTCGGTCTGACCAACGCTCCTGCTACTCAACAACGATTAGTGGACCTGTTGTTCTCAGAGTTCGACCTTAAAGTATTCGCCTACCTGGATGACATTATCATCGTCTCCGAGGATTTCAATAGTCACGTCACCTTGCTTTTACGCGTCTTAGACAAACTCAAACAGGCCAATCTCACAGTTAATTTGGACAAGTGTAAATTTTTCAGTAGCCACTCAAATATCTCGGGTACGTCGTCGATGGTTCCGGTTTACGCACCGATCCAGCAAAGGTAGAGGCTATTTTGAATTACCCTACGCCGACGTCTCGTAAAGATGTCAAGCGATTTCTTGGTACCGCGACATGGTATAGACGATTTGTCCCTAATTTTAGCACCATTGCTGCCCCGTTAAATAAGCTGACTTCGTCGAAGAAAGGTTCGCCACCTTTTAAGTGGACCCCTGAGGCTAATTCTGCTTTTCAGCAACTTAAGGAGTGTTTAGTTTCTGCTCCAGTTCTCAGCTGTCCGGACTATAGCAAACCTTTCGAAGTGCATACCGATGCCAGTAATTATGGGGTAGGCGCTATGCTGACTCAGAACATCGATGGTAAGGAGCATCCGATCGCGTACATGTCAAAGAGCTTGTCACCAGCTGAGAGGAATTACAGCATTACTGAACGCGAGACGCTAGCTGTAGTGGCAGCCTTGGAGCATTGGCGTTGCTACGTTGAAAATGGACAGCCCTTCACGGTCTACACTGACCATAGTGCACTCAAGTGGTTCCTGTCCATTAGCAACCCAACCGGTAGATTGGCTCGGTGGGGCGTTCGCTTGTCAGGCTTTGACTTCATCCTTAAACATCGTCGGGGCGTTGATAATGTCATACCAGATGCTTTATCGCGGGCACCCGTGAGTGCTATTTGTACCTCCAACTCTCATTTGAACTCTAGGGACACCTGGTACACCAACATCTATAACGGTTGCCTGCATAGTCCTATCGATTTTCCAAATTATATAATTAAAAATGACTCTTTATACCGATTGTCCAAAAACAAGCACGAACTTACTTCCGAATTTTCATGGAAATTGGTTGTTCCCGCAGAATTACGCGAAAAGGCAATTATAGAAAATCACTCTGAGCCTACTGCCGGTCACATGGGCATTTTCAAAACGTACCGCAGACTTGCTTTGCGCTTCTATTGGCCAGGCATGCACCAGGACATTGTCGAGTTCATTGGAACGTGCGAAAAGTGTTTGTCTTATAAGGCTCAGAACCATTAAACCCTAGGGGAAATGGGGAGACCTAAACAATGCTCTCGCCCGTTCCAAATGATCTCGATAGATCTGATGGGCCCGTTGCCAACTACACGGAAAAGGAACAGCTACATATTTGTCATCACTTGTTGCTTTTCCAAGTATTGCTTAATATTTCCCATTAAACAGGCTACTGCAGAGATAATAGTGAAGATTTTAGAAGAATCGGTTTTCTTGGTGCACGGTGTACCTCAAACAGTGCTAATGGACAACGGATCTCAATTTGCTGGGAAAGTAATGGACAATTTCTTAAAGTCGTATAATGTGCCAAATGTCTATTACACTCCTAAATACACTCCTATGGTAAATTTAGTTGAAAGATTTAACCGCACTATTATATGTAGTATTTCTACCTTCGTGAATGATGACCACAGGTCATGGGACGTGTTCATTCCGAGAGTCCAGTTCGCGATCAATTCTTCAGTCAATGAAGCAACAGGTTTTACGCCTTCGTTCTTAGTATACGGTAGAGAGCTGGTACCATGTGGAACGCACTATACAGATACCGACATTGGAAAGGAAGTGTTGTTTCTGCCACGCGACATCTACGCTGAGAACCTAGGTTGTCTGTCCTCGATTTTTGATGACGTCCAGAAGAGGCTTTGGCATGCCCATAGTAAAAACACCTCTCATTATAATAGTAGACGTAAGCCTGCTGAATTTAAGGTTGGTGACCTTGTCATGAAACGTACTTACTTCTTAAGTGACAAGGGCAAAAATTTTACTAAAAAGTTAGCACCAAAATTTATTAAGACGAAAATTATAGCCAAGAAATCCCCATTAGTGTATGTGCTTCAGGACTTAACAGGCAAAGATCTAGGCACCTGGCACATAAAGGACCTCAAATTGGTTGGTCTTAATAAATAATACGGTACTACAGGCTTACGTATCATAATATTATCATGTATACAGTTTTAATTTTCTAGCGTCTTAACATCTTTAAGCACATGTACCTGTCAGGTTTCAAGTTCTTGTAACAAGTTACCTCATTGTATTATGATAGTAAGCGTCAGCAAATATAAAACTGAAAGTTAAATAATTGTTGACGTAAATATGCAAGCATGATGTATGAATGAAGAATTATGGTAGTGTAAGTACAGGTACTCAGGTAGTGCGGATTTTATTACAACTAGATGTAATAAAATCCTTCACGACGCGCGGGGGTACTGTAACGTAAAACGTTACATAACTTTCGTTTTGTTAATTAAACTGAGTAATAAAAAGATGTAATATAAAATAAACATTAATGATTATAAATATTAACATTGTTATCGTTTAACATACAATAAAATATGTTAATAGTTTATTTCGTTGCGGCACGTATTTCCCTGACGAACTGTACCTCTCTACGAGCGCTTGATTATGACTCGTATAACCGGTGGGACGCGATGTGCCCTTGCACCCGCGCCGCGCCCGCTCCCGCGTGGCCTAAATAGCCGGCCGCGGCCGCCGGCTCAGAGAGAATTTGCAATCGTCGCGGGCGCACGTAACACTCTTCTCACAGTGTCATCACACGTAGCGCCCGCGCATTCGATATATTTTTATTATTTAATATAATATCGTTCTGGGCACCAGATAGCCCCAAGTTACCTTCAGTGAGTGTTAAAACCCCTAAGATATTGGGTAAGTGCTGAACATTCTATAAGAAATAGCTTTAAGTAGGTAGATTTAAGAGTATGTCTAACGGTATTTCCGTTAATATGCTTTCTTGCTTGCTTGATTATGACTCGTATAACCGGTGGGACGCGATGTGCCCTTGCACCCGCGCCGCGCCCGCTCCCGCGTGGCCTAAATAGCCGGCCGCGGCCGCCGGCTCAGAGAGAATTTGCAATCGTCGCGGGCGCACGTAACACTCTTCTCACAGTGTCATCACACGTAGCGCCCGCGCATTCGATATATTTTTATTATTTAATATAATATCGTTCTGGGCACCAGATAGCCCCAAGTTACCTTCAGTGAGTGTTAAAACCCCTAAGATATTGGGTAAGTGCTGAACATTCCATAAGAAATAGCTTTAAGTAGGTAGATTTAAGAGTATGTCTAACGGTATTTCCGTTAATATGCTTTCTTGCTTGTTTTCGCTTTAGTAAAGAACTTACATACATTTCACCTTCTTCTGCTGTTTAGTTACAACGCATCATTAATGTTTTGATTATAAATTATACCTAAAGTTAAAAAATTAATCTCATAAAATTAGTACTCATTTTGTAAACTCCGTCTGACTGTGACATCCGCATTTCACCAAGCCAATTCACCATCACCATCACGCAGTACTTTCTTTCCTGCTTCTGCTAATGCCGGTCACAGTCAACGGGGATAAATACTGGACTATTTTATTTACACGGCGGATGAAAATTCCAGGGTGCTACCTTGCGGCTGGAGCACTGCAAAACTTACACCAGGGTTCCCTGGTGCTGCCGGCTGACGTCCCTCGGCCCGTCCCATCTCCACGGCAGTCCCGAGATCCAGGGAAGTACTGGCGTGGTGGCAGCGACACCCTTTTTGAGCCAGGGAGCAATATCAGACGGCATTCCGATCCACCCCCTTTCGATTTTTTTATTCGTGTGCTCGCGGCGTTAGCGGGAATAAATGCGTTTCATTATTTAAACTTGTAGTTTAATTTAATCTCGCCCGTTAAAACGTAGCAGTGTGCGCAAGCGTTCCCGTGACCTCGCCACGAGGCGGCGAGGTGGCAAGTGGGGGGGTTTTTAGTGGGTACACCGAGGGTCTCATTAGCCCATACGGGAGTCCCACATAACCACTACCATTGAATTATGATGATGATAATGATGATTTAAGTTACATATATGTAGGTATTATAATTTTATATGGATTGTATGTACAGTCGCCATCACATACATCGGAGCAAACAAGCACGTCACAAACATCGGAACACACATCTCTTTTCAAGGCATTAGAGTGCATGTGCCGATATTTTTGAACACCTATAGTGTACCTATGTATGTGATGGCGACTGTACAAACAAAAAATGTCTGAAATAAATAAAGCTATTTCCGTGGGGCCCTGGCGCTCTGAGCCTCTTTAAGGACATGTCGAAGAGACTCAGAGACGCCACGGGAGACCAAAGAGCTGGCAGTTTCCTCGCTCAACGCATCGGCCTGGCGATCCAGCGAGGTAATGCTGCCAGCGTATTCGGTAGCATGCCACAGGGGCCATTTTTAGATATATTTTAGTTTTATTTAGTGTATTTTAGTTTTAGTTTAGTTTAATTATAGTGCTGTATTTATTAAGTTGTTTATTTATGTATAAAATTATTAAATAAATAGGAAATAAAGCTATTATATTCTAAGCTATTCTAGTAGGTATAAATAATAATAGGTACGGTATATATCCTTGTCTTTTACAACGAAAATATTGCGATCGATTTTGTAAAATGGTAAATTAGAAAGGTGCTTATTTGGTACTCATAAAATATTACTAGGCATATAACAAAGTTTTAATTTAAAATAATTTACATTTTACGTGTCAAAAGAAAATACTTTGATTCGTATACAAGCATTAAAACTAAAATTCCAACACAAGCGGGAGTTTAAAGGAAGATTAATTTCTGGAACCTAGCGCAAAAACTTGGATTCTAGGCACACTAATAAACCAACCCTTTGTTAAACAGAATAAAGGCAAAAATACATAAAGCATAATTTACGACTCCTCTCACAATAGTCACAATACACCATTATCAATTAAAGAACAAAAGTGAAAAGAAAACTTTTAAACAATGACCCTGTCTATTTTTCTCAGGCACGATAGTGCTGACTTTAAAGGTACAAGTTGGAACCCGACTGCAGACAGCAGCAGCAGAGCAGCAGACTACGTGTCGACGACACGAAAGGGGGCCGATTTTTGACTTTCGAGTGCTCGAAAATTTTATAAAAGTAAGTAAATACGATTGTAGTGACAAAATTGCAGGCGCTGACTTTCTACCGATAGAATTGAATACGAGTGGTCAATACCGCTCGTTTTAACATTTTCTATCAAAATTTCAAAATAGCATTTCATCATTTTTGTCAGTTTTCGAGTGAGAGTCGAGCGCTCGTAAGTCAAAAATCGGTCCCCTGGTTTCTACCTATGTATTTCTATGAAGAAAATGCCCGACGACGTGTCGCGAGCTACGAATGGTATTTCATAGAAATACATAAAGACCAGGGGACCGATTTTTGACTTTCGAGCGCTCGAAAATTAAATAAAAGTAAATACGATTCTAGTGTAAAAATTGCTGGCACTTACTCTCTACAGATTGAATTAAATACGAGTGGTGGATAGCACTCGTTTTTAAATTTTCTATGTCTATTTCAAAATATAATTCCATAATTTATGACCGTTTTCGAGTGAAAGAGTCGAGCGCTCGAAAGTCAAAAATTGGTCCCTGTCGTGTTGCCGCGACACGCCTTCTGCTGCTGGCAAGCATCGCTACGCGCTACGCTCGTTGTCGATCCCATGGTATTCCTCGTATGTAGCGGAAAGCGACTACGTCGTTAGCGCTAGCTAGGCGGGTTCCTGGCAGTGAAGATGTTAAATAAATAAATATAGGAGACCATATTACACAAGTTGAGCCCCATGGCAAGCTCAAGTGAGGTGTTGTGAGTACTAGAAGATACTATATTTAATAGATATAATTACTTGAAGACAGAAAACTTCCAATACTCGGAAACCAATATTCATACTCATGACACATAAACTTATGCCCTTACCAGGACCATCAGTGTCGTAGGTAAGGTACCCTACAATTTTAAGCCCTATTCCAGATTTAGTTTAGATGTATTCAAATTATATGCTACCGACAGGTTTAGTCTATTCGGAAGAGTAATTTTTACCCTTAAATGAGGTATCGAAGTTTTACTTATCTTTTCTGTTTTTTATTCCTTGTTTTATTTAATTTTCTTCGAAATAGGTGCGAAAAGCAATGTGCTCTCCATAGGCAGGGTCACTTTCGATTCGGAAGTACCTCCTTCCTTATACCTAAGAAAGAAAGAAAGAAAGTTTAGCACATTGTAGGATAAAAGACAAAAAATTACGTGTGCGTGTTCGTGTGCGTGTGCGTGTGCGTGTGCGTGCGCGTGCGCGTGCGAGTGCGCGTGCGTATGCGTGTGCGTGTGCATGTGCGTGTGCGTGTGCGTGTGTGTGTATGTGTGTGTGTGTGTGTGTGTGTGTGTGCGTGTGCGTGCGTGCGTGCGTGCGTGCGTGTGTGTGTGTGTGTATCTTCGTTTGTAAAGTTTCTAGGCATTAAGTCCGTTTTTCATAGGTACAATAACTCCTTCAAAAGAAAATGTGCAGTAAATATTAAATCAATAAAGAACTCAAATGTTAGGTAGGTATAAATAAAATATCTAGTTATGAGAACCAACGAACTTCACTGAAGGAGGTTCTATGCGAGACAACTGAAGAGGGGGTAAATCTGAAACGTAAGTATGTAGGTACAATTCGCATTCCAATATGATATCATACGATGTGTCGAATTGACCTCCAAAGCTTTTCACAATGATTATTCCACATCGTAGTTTGTTCAACCAATATAAGGTTGGCCTCTAAATACGCATACTTGATACGAATCTCGGTCCCAATCTGGGGGCACGGTAGTGCCCCCGCCAAGAAGAGCCAAGCGAAGCGCAAGGGCAGGCACTATACCTACCTTTTCTCGAAGCGCTTCGTCGTTTTTTTTAAACATGTAAAGTTTCAAATCCCTCTCTTCTACTCTCTACTTATACTTTAGATTGTATTGATATCTAAAAAATGCCGATTTCGTCACTCACGTTGATCATCAAAACCTCTAGGGTACTTCATGAAGTCCTAGAAAGCTGAAATTTGGTATGTAAGCTAGTATTAGTACACAATCAACAAAAAAATTCAAAGAATTTGAACTTTTACCCCCAACCCCTTAAACTAGAGGATGTAATTTTGTATGAGACTTCCGTAAATTTTGATGAGTCTGTAAATTGAAATAGGAACTCCTTATAATAAATAATAAAATTTAGAATTGCGAATACACGTCATTTACTGGCCTATTCTGCCATTTTCAACCTGTCTCGACTCACCACAAGTCGCTAGTATTTCTTGACCCAGATATTCGTAACAACTATGAAGATTCCCAGGTTAGACTAACACTGGTTCTCCTGAAAAGATTTGTCGGGTAGGTAAGCGATGTAAATAGTACCTTAGTGCTCGAACTTCATTAAATATTGACTTAGGTCCCCAAGGAAAGTGACATTGCCGAAGCTGCGGTCCTCGACATATTTCATGAGAGTCCATCATACATAATAATAAGTTTCCCAATGAAGGTAAAAAAAGGGCGTCTACGCCTGGGAGGCTTTTTTACAGTATTTCCAGACTAAATAATATCGGTTAGCTAACGTACGATTTTGACTTGTAACAGTTGTAACAGCTGCCCAGGGCTAAAGTAATGAAATATTAAAGGATAACATAAACTTTTTAGGGTTCCATACTCAAAGAGTAAAACGGGATCCTATTACTAAGACTCCGCTGTCCGTCCGTCCGTCCGTCTGTCTGTCACCAGGCTGCATCTCGCTGATACCGTGATAGTTCCGGTTGACATTTTCACAGATGATGTATTTCTGTTGCCGCTATAACAACAAATACTAAAAACAGAATTAAATAAATATTTTTATTGATAATGGTACGGAACCCTTCGTGCGCGAGTCCGACTTGCACTTGACCGGTTTTTTTAGATTTATGTAACAGCTCACTCTACTTCCCTTGAAGCCGTTAGTTTGCCTCTGCATTAAAATGCGTCGAAATAGCTTTGTTTTGAATTATTTTATTGCAGTCTCGTGAAAATAGTACTTATGATTCACAGTTTGTTGGAGATACTTAGGATCTATTCAGAAATTCACAGTCTCGAGAATACAAATGAATAGTTCTTAATAATTTGCTTTATGATTGAATGCACACTTAGTTGCACACAGAATTAACACTGACGATTATTTTTATATTTTAACTGAATTGCATGTTAAAAATAAGTATAATAGTCATTGCCAGAGCCTTAGCGTTTCAAAAACCATAATGGAATGGATGAAAATTTTAGAAGTGCCTGATAATTTTTTTTGTGAATAACCTTCCTTAGCAGCAGAAAAAAGTTGCAGACTTTTCAGCTGCTTACTTACGTTTTGGGTTTAGGACGGCAAATAAGACACTTTGCTTGATCCGTCAGATTTTGGGTTTAAGACGGCAAATAAGACACTTTGCTTGATCCGTCAGATATTACAAAAAAATATCTTAAAAATCCGTGGTAAACTGACACTGGCAATGATATTGACAGCTGCAGCAGCTAAATTTGTCATTGCCAGGGTCAGATATTTAAAATATTTTTTGCTATATGAGACGGATCAAGGAAAATGTCTAATTTCGCCGTCCTAAACCCAAAACATAAGTGAGGAAAGTGTTCATATAAAAAATTGACGCAGCAGAAATATCTGCAACTTGTTTTGTGGTATTCCTAAATATTTTATAGTCTAGTTCGTTCATAATATATAACATTAGATACATAAAATTATCACATTTGTAACCTAGTATTCTTTGACTCGAGAATACCTACTTAAAACTGGACAGAGAGATAATTCCATCTAGACTTTTCACAAACGTTTGAATCGCCCACTTAGATTCCCTGCGATATGACACAGGTTATTTGAAAGAGGGATTTAAAAGAGAGAACATTTGCATATCTCGGCTTTACTGGTTTAAAGGCCAAACGATATAACGTTCGTTTAGAACAAGATACTTCTTTCTTTCTCCAAGCAAGAATGCCCATTTTTCTAAATTAAAAAATATATTTGAACCCTGAGGCTTACAAAAAACCATTGTAAATATAAATCAGAGCTTTGACAGAACCATTTATTTTAAACGAAAAATATGGCTGTAGTGTTAGCATTGGCTGAAACGAATGACAAATGGGGATGAAAAATGAACACTAGTGATATACCGTGTGCAGGGTGCATTGTACTGACAATGGGGAATGGATGAAAATTTTAGAAGTGGCTGATTATTGATCCTTAGCACCAGAAAAAAGTTGCAGACTTTTCAGCTGCGTCATTTATTTTTGAAAAATATAAACAGTTTCCTCTGTTGACGACAACAGTTGACCCTGGAAATGACAAATATAGCTGCTGCAGCTGTCAATATCATTGCCAGTGTCAGTTTATCACGGATTTTTAAGATATTTTTTTTGTAATATGAGACAGATCAAGCAAATTGTCTCATTCGCCGTCCTAAACCCAAAACGTAAGTGAGGAAACTGTTTATATTTTTCAGAAATAATTAACGCTGATGAAAAGTCTGCAACTTTTTTCTGGAGCTAAGGAAGGTTATTCCCACCACCAAAAAAATAATCAGGCAATTCTAAAATTTTCATCCATTCCCAATAGGGAACATTACGCAAAACTCTTCGTAGGTGGCGACACTAGCAGCGTTGACATTGTATCTCGTTCCCACTTGTGGTATTGTCTATGCAAGCATCCTTGACACTCATTTGACAATCAATTGTGCATGTGTGTGTGAATCCCTATATTCCTATACTGGTTTACTATTAGTGGTAGTGCTGCCTCTGGCGGCAGAACATGGCAGTAATGTTCCCTATTGAGATATGGGATTTTATTTACAAAGCTTCGGCCATTTTTCTGCACGAGGATCAGTGTTATGTGACCGGCAGGCCCCTATTTCACCATATCGACAATTGTCGCATGACAATGGCAATTCGACTTACATGGCTGCATCGACAGGTTAAGGTGGTTGCTGGACAGCTTATTGACCCAGCAATGTACTTACGTGTAATTGTCATTGACAGCTCACAATTGTCAAGATGGTTTATACGCACGTTAGGTAGATCTAAATCTCATTTTTGAAGCTTAGATCTATGTGTATTTTTTTTCTTATCTAACTTATGACGTTGATTGAACTGTATTGAATGAAATGGAAATTGAAGAAATTATTTGCAACACGTAACTGTTTGACTGTTACATTGTACAGTCAGCTGCAGAAAAATAAGCCCCCCCCCCATCCAAGTGCATTTTCTCTGCAGTTGAACTTATGTATAAATGTCAAGTACCTAGGTACTGATTGACAATTTCATCATGTCTATCTTGTAAAAATCATAAAAAAAAAAAACACTTCTTTTTCGCGCGTTGACGTTCAAGATGATGATGCGAGCTGAAGCCAGCGTGCGAAAAAAAAGTGTCTTTATGCGCTACGCGCTCGCAATGCACACTTTTTCGATAGGAACCAACTGAGGAAGTACCTATCCTTACGTAAGCCCGCAGCCATAATAACGCCACTAATTATATTGAAGGTATGTAGTGTTGTGTTCCTATAGTGGTGACTGGTGAGAGTGATGAGTAAGTAAGAGCTGAGTATGCGCTGTGATGCGAGTGAGGGACATTTTTTGGTAAGGCGCTTGTGATTCTTCTGAATTCGCAAACGGCTTTAGGCTCTTTTCTCACTAGCACTGTGTAAATTAGAAAGAGAAGGGTAGATTTTTCTTGCCTCGCCACGCGCCGTGCCGTCGGTTGTGCTTTGTGCTAGTTGGGTCATATGGTGGCACTACAGTTGGGGTTGCGTGTTCGCGTTGGGTCATTGCCTCTCTTTCAGTTGCCGTAGGAAGGAAACAGATGCAACACGAATACTCGTATTTGGGCAAATACCCCCAAGTGGTCTGCAACCAATACACGGATTTAGGCTCGCGTCTTTCCTGTGGCCATTGTCAAAGTTAAGGGCTACTAAGCACTTGTATGCACGTAAGCTCTTAAGAGGCTGACAAGACCAAATTTGTTGAAATTGATATTATTTGAGCAGTTGTATAAGAAAAACTATTTGTTCTAGCTCATCAAAAAAAATATAAGTTAATATTCATCATATTTCCAAGACCGTAGACGGACTCGAAACATAATTGGATGAAAACGGCTCGATAGAAAATATTTGTAAAGATTGGTCTTAAAATCATCTTAAACGGTTCTATATGTCCTTATTTTTTTGACGTATGGTATGGGTCTGCAATTAAAAACACGAAGTCCACATATTCATACCTAAACCGTAGACGAGCCATATTTCACAAATAATCCACACTTTTTTTATTTAAATATTTATTCATTATTTTCGTCTAAAACCTGGCCGCTCAAGTAACACTCGCTCTCGCTTACTCCGATACAAATAGACAGTGTGCGCGTTTTTGGTGTTGACAGCGCCTTAACTATAGACCACAGGAGTAACGAATTTTGTTTTAAACAATGTGACCCCTAATTCATAGTTTCAGCTTGTAATAGTTTTAAGTTTCTGCTGCGCCCCGTCGGGGTATCATGTTACTGTTGTATAACTTGTATTTGATGGCATGAATAAACGAATACGAATACGAATAGGTAAGTCGTGAGCCGAAATATTATTTTCACGTCCTAACCTACCTCACTGCTACTACTACACAAACTACTGGATCATTACGACTAGTGGATCTCCCCAAACTGTGAACGCCTTGACTAATTTGATAAAATATTGTTGTCATATTCATTCGCCTAACAAATTTCGTACCGAACCGAGTATCACCGAACAAATATGTAGGTATACCTTTGAGTATTAAGCCCACTGGAGATGTCATACACAGGCGACCCCCTCCGGCAAAGTAAATTGGTCAACTGGTCAACCACGTTATATATAACTACTTAAAGTCGCTTCATCGCCATTTTGTATCGATCCGTGTCGCGTGACGTTTCTCTCGAAAAATGGTGAATTGTGCAGTATTATCATGTAAAAGGCGATCTGACAGCTCAAATTCGCAACAAGTTCGCGTTTCCTATCATAGGTAAGTATTTTTACTAACTATTAAATGTGTATTGAAGTACAATCTCCATTTAAAGAAAATACCGTTTGCGATACGTAAACGACAGAAAATGTAAACATGGTGTCGTGGTACGGGGTCGAATCTGTCTTTAGGGATGCGATAAAAGTAAGAAAAGCGACTCAACATTTGAATGAATCATTCATTCATTCAATCTCTGTGTCAGTTTGTTTAATAGTCAGTTTTTTTATTAGATATTGAATTAAAGAGTAGGTATATATGTATGTTATATTTGAATCTTGTAAGGTGAATTAGAAAATGACTTTTCTCTGGACATACGTTGTTGAAATTTTGTCTTACAAAAAAGAATTGTTGGCAAAAAAAATATCTAGATAAAAGGAATATATTTATGTATGTGTTATTCATATACTATTATTTATATATACTTAATGTTATACTATTATTTATATACTTTATGTTAAAGGACATATAATTATAACTACCTACTTTATGTTACAATTATATGTCCTTTTAGGTTTCCAAAAGATCCCTATATAAAGGAGAAATGGAGAAAATTTTGTAATAACGAAAATTATTCTTGGAAACCTACACGTACAAGTGTTATCTGTTCGGAGCACTTTACTCCGGAAAGCTACAAAAATGATACTAACAGAAAGACATTGATTGAAGGTGCAATACCTTCTTTGCGACTATGTCCTTGATTGGTGAATTTCTTTTTTTCTTTGTTTTTCCTAAATCTGCGGCTAGTAGGTATACATTTAATTCTTAAACCCGGCTTTTTTTCCATATAATCAAATTAATGATAACAAATTAAATATTGCCCCATTTTTCGTGCCTTTCGTGGCGATCATCTCCGAGTATATTCACATAATCAAAAAAAGTGCCGAGTAACCTTATAGTTATTTTTAAAGACCTATCGTTTTATGTGCCACAGTGACTTAGTGTGAAAAATTTTTTTTTGACGTGCAGTTACAAGTATGGAGTGCCCACGTAAAAAAAAATGTTTTTAGTAATTATATTGCATAACTATATAGCGGCCATCAAAATACACCTTAACTCCAAATTTTAATTCAAATACAACTTATAGTTTTGGATTAAAATGCCTGTGACATACGGACAGACGGACAGACGGACAGACGGACATGACGAAACTATAAGGGTTCCGTTTTTGCCATGTTGGCTACGGAACCCTACATTTTTTTTGACGTGCAGTTACAAAAATGGAGTGTCCCCGTAAAAAAAATGTTTTTAGTAATTATATTGCATAACTATATAGCGGCCATCAAAATACACCTTTACTCCAAATTTTAATTTAAATACAACTTATAGTTTTGGAGTAAAATGCCTGTGACATACGGACAGACGGACAGACGGACATGACGAAACTATAAGGGTTCCGTTTTTGCCATGTTGGCTACGGAACCCTAAAAACGAATTGCTCTGTAAGTTGTTAACCTCGAAAGTCCGTCTTTTAATCTTTTTTTAATAGTATTACTAAAAACAAAATCGACAAAAAAGAAACTAGGTATATAATTAACATACCTGCTCACAAAGAATCACAAGAATCGGTCGAGCAAGGCGACATCTAGAGGAGACCTGACGGACATCCATCTACCGGACAGACATACGAAAGCGTTTTTGCCCAAGCTGAAACGGAGAACTTCGCTCGCTTCGCTCGGTCGTTCAAAGACACCTACAAAAACATAATTCTTAAACATATTGCCTTTTCTCACTTTAAATAAACGACTCGCTTCAACGGCAAACTGGCTAGAATAGATGGTATATAGAAGCCGGTTTCATTTTACCTAAATAAATGGATCCCTAGATAATAAGGGCCGGATCAGGGCACACCGCGTGTTTCCAAGATCAAATTTAGGATACCCTACCCTGCTTTATGGATATGTACTACTTTTATATATAGGCTGTGTCATGTTTTCGATACCATCTATTTCACATGTAATGTAACTAAAGAAACACTGCGGATCACTCATGCATAAAAGAAGTACCTACCTAGGGCGGCATATCGTGTACCCACAAGAAGTACAACATATCGACGCCCAAAGAATCTGAAATTTCCTGGAGGCAACGGGCCTCTAAAGAAAGGGCTGCCACAACACAATTGGCTGGTCGAAGCGGCATATAAAGGCCCACAAAATAAATAATAAATTATAATAGCTAAAGAAATAAGAATACCTTGCATGAAAATTAGTGCAATTCATTTTATCCTTGATTTTATAGTACATTTCGATGCTAGTGCGGAAAGTATGTCATTACTTCACGAGTGCCGAGATATCTTGCCACGACCCGTAGGCGAGTGGTAAGACTCGGGACGAGTGAAGAATGACATTTCCGCACGTGTATAATACAGTTGCGAAAAAATAAGAAAAACAACAAGTTAGAACTATATTAAAAAATATTTTTTTTGAACAACTTCATTATTTTTCAACTGTATTACAATGATGTTACAGAATTAATAATATAAAAGTTTCAAATTCCTTACTCGTTGTTTTTCTTTTTCGCAACTGTATTAAAAAACGTCGTTCGATACACGTGGAAAAGTAAAAAGCACTAGTGCGCAAAATACAACTTTGCGCACGATTTGCAGCTACAAAAAGTACCACTTTTTGAGCAACTGTATTAAAAAGATATTTTCAATTAATTTGTTCAAAAGGTGGCACTTTTCGTGGATGCAAAGCGTGCGAAAATTTAGTTTTCCGCACTGTGCTTTTTACTTTTCCCTTACAACGGCTGACAAGAGAAATAATATGAGAATCGCCTCCTCCGCCCGCGTCAGTGAAAATGAAAATGTACCTCATATTTCTGGTTTTCGTCTATACCATCATCATCATCACAGGCCTTTGCGTCTATTCCAGACGATTTAAACATTGCCCTGGAGACATCGTTTTTGGTGACCATACTAACACAATAAAGAGGTAAAGTTTGTGAGTATGTATGTAGCTTTGTGAGTGTTAGCCCAGCAGTGGGACACTACATGGTCTTCAAAAACAAGCGTTTTTTTCTTGTCACGAATAACTACAAACTTGAATTCGTTTTTTTTTTTTAATTTAAACGAAGGGACCGATTTGAATGCGGTTTTATTTATCCGAAGCTGGCGTGATCGAGATGGTTTTTAGCTTCGTTTAACTCGGTCGGTTCAGCTGTTTTTGAGATATTGAACTTTGAAATGAAAATGTCAGGGGTTTTTCAACTTTTCTAATTTCTTCTTTCAAATAAAAAAAATCTTATTGTTATTCATAAGCTATGTTTTATCCTGTGTCATACACGGGAAGAGCCGCGCGGGCAGCTAGTTCATTCATAAACACGACGTGTCTAGTAACTATACGAGTTACTACGCAATAGGAAATGAAGCAGCCGTGTTACTCCGAACTCCGAACTCCCATCTGCTGGCTCGAAGATCTCCATTTCCGTCGAGTATCGGTATTTGCTTTGCTCGTAATGACCTTAATTCAGTACTTATATTTCACACCCCCAGTCGTATTTCAATATCACGAGTTCGCCCTCTTTCTGACTCGTAAGCTCGACTATAGTGGAAGCGAGCGCTCGAAAGTCGAAACATTGAAGGTATCGATTGGGAATATTGGGATGCTTAAATTAGGTATGAAGCAAATTGAGGCTCTGGAGTATTTGACTCAACATGTTGTAACGCATTATGTTGTAAGTGTTGCGCTGATGCCTATTTTATGAGAATTTGTTGAGCCGATGTGATACGAGGTAGGTACTTAAAAATAAAATTTTGGCAAGAGAGATAACCCCGCCGGCGAAGATCTGTGGTCTTCCTTTGTGACGGAACATGCAGTTTTTCATTTGTGCGTCGTATATATACCACCCAAAGCGCCGGAAGACGTGTACTTACAGTTTTTTCAAAAAGTAGAATCTATTATAATCAATCTGTCTGGTATAGTAGTAATTATTGGCGACTTAAATTTGAACCCTAAGTGTATACTTAGGTAGAGGTATCTCTGTTAGCATTTTAAGTCACTACAGTGTGTAATTTAAGTGAGATGAATGGAGTGTTAAATGCGTATGAAGGTAGGCTTGATGTAGTGCTGGTGCGAGAAGGAACATATGATGCGCGCGTCAGTGAGGCTGAAGAGGGCGGACTTGTTCGTCTTTCCGATGCGTATCATCCTCCGCTGGAAATATGCTTATCACTCTCTGACACGGATCATTGCTTGAAAAACGAGCCGAGCAACGTTGACATCACGCGTGACTGGAATTTCTCTAAGGGAAATTACGATCTCCTGTACCAGTTGTTCTCTGATGTATCATGGATTAAAGTCCTGGAGTCCCATGACGTCAATGCTGCGGTCGACCTTTTATATCAGCAGATATATGATATTTTTGATGTTTGTATTCCCAGGAAAACTAGATCCAACAAACCCACGCGGCGTTATCCCATATGGTTCACTGCTGACTTAATAAAAGATATCGAGCGAAAAGCTAGTCTACATCGAGATTGGAAGCGTACTGGGGACCGTACCGTGTACAGGATGTTTTCTGTGCTTAGGGCAGGGATCAAACTTAAAACGTCGAAAGCCTATGACAACTATATGACCCTCATTCAGTCCAAAATTATTTCCGAGCCTCGCGCCTTCTGGCAGCATGTTAACAGCCTTAAATCCAAAGGAGGGTTCGAGTCTCGGGTGACCTACAAAGATGTCTTTTACGAGGGCCGGGGGGCAGCTCAGTCTTTCGCTGATTTCTTTTCAAGTGTATTCTTGCCCTACGCACCGTTACTTGATCATGACAATATTTGTCATGATGACCTTGCTGGTTCTGCCAACTACGTCCACATATCCAAGATTTCGAGACGTGATGTAGAACTTGGCCTAAAACATCTAAAGGCTAAAAGCTCGGTAGGACCAGATAGTTTGCCTGCATATATCTTGAAGGGATGTAATTAATGGTTAGTGCTACCCTTACTCCATAATTACAACCTAGCAGTAACTACAGGAGAATACCCTCGTCAATGGAAAATCACGCGAGTACGCCCTATTCCCAAGTCCAATGACAAGGGTAATGTTGAAAACTATCGACCTATTGCCATTCTGTCGTCCACCGCCAAACTCTTTGAAATAATATTGAATAGGCTAATAGCTCCTCATATAAAGCCGCAACTTTGTGACGCTCAACATGGTTTTCGGCAGGGACGTTCAGTGGAGACTAACCTTCTAACCCTGGTTGACTCGATCTCTGAACACCTTGATAAAGGGATTCAAGTTGACGTGTTGTACTTCGACTTTAAAAAAGCCTTTGATCGCGTAGATAATGACGTCTTACTGAGTAAACTGAGTCACATCGGCTTTTCGCCTAAATTACTCAGATTCTTGGCCAGCTATCTACGTGGCAGGCAACAGTTTGTACAACACGGATGCTTTATTTCGGAACCATACTGTTTTGGAGTATAACAGGAGTATGAAATTAAATACGGTTCGTTCAATCTAAGTAACGTGTAATGTCTGACTTTGACACATACAGAAGAAAAAATACAAACGCCTTACACTCTAACAGAGCAACGTTGCGCTTGGGGCAAGATGTGATACAAATTTTAACATGCCCCCGGGGTTGAAAGCATGCCTTTCAAGCAGACTCGTTGACCACAGGGAGCGGACAAATCTTGCTGAAAGCACGTCGGAAAACTCCTGTTGCCGTCTTCACATCAGCCACCCGAGATATGCCATCTGATCCAGGGTGAATGGCGACAATGCGGCCTAGTCTCCACTTCAACGGAGGGAGATTGTCTTCCTTCAGGACAACGAGAGTGTTCACCTTGAGGGTGTCATGATTGAGCCTCCACTTGACTCGCTGTTGAAGCTCCGGGACATACTCTTTGCACCACCGAGCCCAAAAGTGCTGACGAAGCTGCTCGATTCGGTGGAATCGAGAAAGGGGCTGGTAGGTGTGATCCTGCAGATCCTGGACTGGTAGTGACGTAAACGATCGACCGATGAGAAAGTGCCCAGGGGTAAGCGGTGAGAGATCGTCCGGATGCGACGACAGAGGTGTAAGCGGGCGGGAGTTCAGCAGTGCTTCGATTTCGATGAGTGTTGTGTTAAGCTCTTCATACGTTAAGTGACAATTTCCCAACACTCGTTGTAAATGATATTTGGTTGACTTTACACCCGCCTCCCAAAGGCCACCGAAGTGCGGCGCATACGCAGGAAGGAAATGAAAATGAGTTTTTTCGCTAGCCAACTTTTCGGCCAGCGAGTTGCAGTTTGTCTTTAAAAATTTACCGATTTCGTTAGACGCTCCAACAAATGCGGTGCCGTTGTCGGAGAAAACATTATCTGGCTGTCCCCTTCGAGACATAAAGCGAGACAGTGCTGACAAGTAAGTTTTACTAGTTAAATCTCCTACCAACTCTAAATGTATAGCCTTAGTTGTGAAGCATATGAAAATGGCAACGTATACTTTCACCAATGTACAACCACGACCTTGGCGACTGGCTGCCATAAGTGGACCTGCGTAGTCCACGCCCACATTCCTATATGCGTGACCTCCTGGTAACAACCGCGAACTAGGCAGGTTACCCATCAATGGAGCGATCACTTCGGCTTTCATGATCTTGCATCGCACGCATTGATGGTAACAAGCCTTTGCCAAATTACGACCTCCTACCGGCCAGTAAGATTCCTTAATGGTTGCCAACAGGAGTTGGGGTGGTGCATGAAGTAGCCTTTTATGTTCAAAACTGAATAACAATTTTGTGAAACGATGAGTGGACTGTAAAATAATAGGGTGTCTTTTTTCATAAGAAAATTCAGAATTGGACAGGCGGCCCCCAACTCGCATTAAATTGTCTTTATCTAAGAATGGGTTGAATTTCAAAAGCTTACTCTTTTTTTGCAAATTTAGTTTATTTACTAATATATTATATTCAGGGAATGATTCGCGTTGACTGATTCTAGTAATAAGCACTAATGAATTCTTTAATTCGTCATGACTCAGAGAATTCGACGTTATTTGTTTGCGGCATCTGTTAATAAAACGCAGAGCATATGCCACAGCACGACTAAGCCGTGAAAAATTTGAAAAACGATCGAAGTCTATAAAAGGCTCATTATTTATATTAACGTGCAGTGAAACATCAACGCGAGTTTCAGGCAGTGCGGTACATGATTTAGAGCTTGGAGTCAATGGCCACTGAGAAACATCTCGTTGTAAAAAATTGGGACCCGACCACCACAAGTCTAACGTCTTCATAACGCTTGCGTGCACTCCACGCGAAATCAAGTCCGCTGGGTTTTGATCCGTCGGAACATGTCTCCAAATACAACTGCCGGTAATATCTAAAATATCAGAAACTCGATTTCTCACGAAAGGTTGTAACCTATTTGGCATCATCTTCAGCCAACCTAAAACTATCGTGGAATCGGTCCAAAATGTCGTACTCCTAACCGGGGCTCGAAGTGAGGCCATAACCTTTTCATAAAGATGGGCACCGACCAGTGAAGCACAAAGTTCAAGCCGAGGTATAGTCGTAGGTTTAATCGGCGCTACCCGACTTTTGGCGATTAATAATCGAACTAAAGTGTGGTTCTGCTTGTCCACACTCCGAACGTACACACAAGAACCGTACGCCCGTTCGGATGCGTCCGTAAAGATGTGCAAATCCATCATCTGATGTGAATTGCATATCACATGCCGAGGGACTCGAATGTCATTAAGTGCCGGCAAGCTAGTCAATATTTCCAACCACTGTTTGGAGATTTCTGGTGACAGCTGTTCATCCCACGACAACTTGTGCAGCCATAACCGCTGCAATAGCATTTTCATGGTGATCACGCATGGAGACAGGAGTCCTAATGGGTCAAAGATCTGAGCGATAACTGACAACATATCGCGCTTGGTGTTTTCTTTGGAAACTAAGGTTCCAATAGGAAAACACAGCTCATCAGACTCAGAATGCCAGCCTAAACCTAAAGTTTTGCTGGGCTCATTGGCTCCTATATTTAAATCCACTGTAGAGTGAGTGGGTCCACACAGAAGACGAGGGTCATTTGATCTCCACTTGCGCAAGTTCATTCCCGCGGAGGCAAGTGCTGCAGTCACTTTATGGCGAATCTCTTCCACCTCAGATACCTCATCCCCGCCAGTCAGCAGATCGTCAACATAAAAATCGTGGATGATGATCTCTTTAACCGTCTCATCGTCACACTCTATTCCTATTTGCTGAAGACATCTTGTGGCGAGGAAAGAAGCACTAGCCGTACCATACGATACGGTGTTCAGTTTGTGCACCAGTAGTGATTCTGACTCAGAGTTACGCCAAACAATTTGCTGCAGGTGTCGATCATCAGGGTGAACCAAGATCTGTCGGTACATTTTCTCCACGTCCGAAGAAATGATGTACCTGTGCTGTCTGAATCTGAGTAGGATGGACAGGAGGTCATCCTGAACGGTAGGTCCAACCATCTGAATGTCATTCAGACTGACACCTGAGGTAGACGGGCTGCTAGCGTTAAATACGACACGTAATTTAGTCGTGGAACTGCTTTCGCGCAAGACTCCGTGATGAGGGATAAAGAATCCCTTCTTCTCCTCGATGACTTGCCTGCCCTTCGACATGTGGCCTAAGGCTTCGTATTCTGCCATAAAGTCAGTATACAAGCCTTTAAACGAAGGCTTAGTCTTAATCCTACGCTCTAATGACAGCATACAATGTTTTGCGCGTTGAAATGAGTCACCTAATACGCTTTCACTTTGTTTTAAAGGAAGCCTCACACAAAACTGACCGTCAGCTAAGCGCGTGGTATTTTTAACAAAATGTTCCTCGCACATTTTCTCCTCAGGTGAATAATGAGACGACTTATGGCTAACCTCTTCAAGTTGCCAAAACCGCGCTAATTGGGTTTGGATGTCGTCCTTAAATTCTAAATCATTATTACCTGTATGCGAGAACACGGAACCAAAACAACATTTAATGGTAGTGGACGGTACATGGCCGTTATTTATCGGACCTGAAACTAACCAGCCAAACCGCGTTTCACAGAGCACCGGTTGCCCACTACCTAGTTTGATGACCTTTGACCCTAAGACGTCCCAAAATACATCAGCTCCCAATATTATATCTACAGGAGCAGGTTTGTAAAAGTTAGGATCGGCCAAACTAATATCACACGGGATATTTAAGTTCGTCAAGTCTATTTGACGACACGGGACGTTATCAGTGATGGACGGTAAAACGAAACAAGTTACGTTCATTGAAAATATGTCGTCCAAGGATTTAATAGGTACTCGACACATTTGTCCTACCTTTGATGTCGAGTTATTGATACCTTGAATAGATTTGTTAACGCAATGTGTAGGTAAGTTTAATTTCTCACATAGACTCTGCGTCATCAGGCAAGAGGTACTTCCACTGTCAAAAATTGCGCGAGCGACATGTTCGCGATTATTGCCATCGTATACCTTCACCAATGCAGTTGACAGCAAAACATCTTGACCTTGACGCGAGTCTGAACCTAATTGCGCAGATAACGTTGACATCGTAGCGGGAGCGGGTGAGAAATCATGCGAACTATTCCCCATACTATAAAAAGCAGTCGCAGGCGGCGCGGATGCTAATTGATTGCCGGGAGGAATCGATTTATTTAATTTAGTCGCATTATCCTCCTCGCTGCGGCCGGACGCGCTGTCGCCGCTAGGCCTAGTTTTGGAATCGGTCACGTGAACTAAAGTGTTATGCTTACGCTTACATAACTTGCATCCCGGCTTCTTACAATGATTAGCGTAATGCCCGCTATGCAAACAATTGTAGCATACCTTTAAACTGGGTAACAACTCTAAACGCGCAGTGTTACTAAGTGAGAGAAATTGTAAACAACTGCTTAAATAGTGTTCGCCGCTGCATTTAGGGCAATTAATGACCTTGTTTTGCTTAGAATCTTGCATGGACACCATTGTTTTTAACTTCGGAGTGCTTTTGTTTGACGAGTTTAATCGACCGGCAATGTTATTATTATTAGTGGACAGTTCTAACGTTTCTAACAAGTCAGAACGGTTTCGCATGAACGTTAAAAACACGTCGAGAGTAATTCGCTTATCTTTGTCTAAGCGACCTTTGTACTCTTCCCATTCTCGATACGACTTAGTGTCTAATTTTTGTGATACAATATATATAAGTAACGTGTCCCAGTGTTTAGTGGGTTCGCCAAGTGAGTCTAAGGCGAGCAGGTTTTTTTTCAATTGGTCGATCATACGTTTTAAAGCAAATGAAGACTCTCTGGTGATAGCTTCGATGTTAAAGATTGCTGAAACGTGATTTTGTAGCAATAAACGTTTATTATCGTAACGATCACACAACAGTTTCCACGCAGATTCGTAATTTTTAGACGAGAATTCGACCGATTGAATAAAAACCGCAGCTGAACCCTCCAGTGACGCTCGCAAATAATGAAATTTGTTAATTCCGTCGATGTCGTCATTAGAATGAATGAGGCTTAGGAATGTGTCGTGGAACTCAAGCCAATTTTCATATGCTCCCGAAAATTTTGGCAATTGTATGACTGGAAGTTTAACTAGTTTATGGTTGCTACTACGAGAACCACTTGCACGGTCGCTACCCTGGTCATCCTGCCGTTTATGAAACGAATTTAACATATCTTGTGCCTTAGCAACGACTCCGTAATACTGGGTTTCGAACTCAGCTCGCTCATTAATTTGAAAGCCAACGCTTTCAGCCAAACACTCTAACTGTAACTGCACCTCATCGTACTCACTAAATAATGTTTCCATTCTACGAACCCGTAACTGCAACTCATTGGCCGAAACACTGGTAAGTGATTCAATTTTCAAAGTGTTTACATAGGTCGAAAAGGTAGTCAGCCGGCCTTTGTAGCTGCCTCGTTTTTTGATTAATTCCTTTTCTTCGGTCATTTTGAGAGGCGTGCGCAGTCAACTGAAACGTTATACAGTGCAAAATTAAAATTAAATGTATTTAATGTATTTGTAATCACAATTTTACTTAAGTGTCCTTTTATATATCATTCATTTAGAGCACTTTGTTAAATTTAGTGCATTATAAGTTTATACATTACTAATTGCGTACTAGATGTAACTTGTAGTATAAATTAATTGATTAATTTACCAGTGAAAGTTTAACCTACTGTTTCCTTTAACACCTATGTATATCCGTCTAGTAAAATGATGATGATCTAACTTTACAGTTCGTAAATATACTAGTTTATTAAGAGGGCTGACCCTACAGCAATGAGTTACTAGTATTAAATTAAATACATACGAAATTAAATGAAAGTAAAGTAGCAATCTGACGTAACATGGGTTAACCTAACAGTTAGGTGTGAGTAGTAACTTAAACAATTATAAAATGATACTAACCGTAATAAATCTTAACCTTATAATTACTACCTGTTGGGTGATGGGTGAAAATTAAGAATAAATGAAGGCTTAACACTGTCTTCAATTTCAACAATCCAACTTGAGCACGATGTCCGCTGTTTCTTTGCCCTTTGCTTGACCTCTTGCACTTGTTGGACGAATTTCTTAATTTCTCCGCTAATTAACTCCTTTTATTAAATATAACAGACTTTAGGCTGCAAATCTTCAATCCAGTTCGATCTAGGACCATGTTTTGGAGTATAACAGGAGTATGAAATTAAATACGGTTCGTTCAATCTAAGTAACGTGTAATGTCTGACTTTGACACATACAGAAGAAAAAATACAAACGCCTTACACTCTAACAGAGCAACGTTGCGCTTGGGGCAAGATGTGATACAAATTTTAACACATACCACACGCGTTCTGGAGTCAGCCAGGGTTCAATTTACCTAGCTTTAGTACCAAAGAGCGCTGCATGCCTACTCTACGCCGACGACTTAAAGTTGGTGTATGGTGTGCAGCAGCGCTCAGATTGTCAATCTCTTGAAGAGGAAATTAATCAGTTACTTGAATGGAGTATTAAAAATAAGCTTCTCTTCAATATTGAAAAGTGCTCCGTGATGTCTTTTGGTCGGACCCGTAATCCGCTGCACTTCGAATATCGGCTTGGCACACAAGTCATGACCCGTGTCCATACCGTGAAGGACTTAGGCGTCATCTTGGATCCACACCTCAACTTTCATGAGCACATGAAAGCTTTAGCAGTTAACGGTTTTAGGAGGTTGGGGTTCGCTATCCGGAACGCACGTGACTTCGACAGCCCATGTGCCATAAAACTTGTTTATACTGCCCTGGTACATAGTAAATTGGAAGCTGCATCGATTGTCTGGAACCCTTATGAGTCCTCTTACGCCTTGCTGCTTGAAAAAATCCAAAAAACATTTTTGAGATTTTTTTATAAAAAAATGTACGGGTACTATCCTTTTTTATACCCTACAAAGTTCCTGCTAGGGGTATTGGGTTTAAATTCTCTGGAAGCGAGGCGTAACTATGCACTACTCAAGGTTGGTTGCAAAATTTTACGAGGCGATTCAGACTGCCCTGAACTGGTGGAGCGGATAGTGAGGCTGCACACTCCGTTACAATCTTGGATGCATCTACGTCCGCGAAACCGTCCACTGCTTGCTCCTCCGGAGGTGCGAACTGTGGCTTATAGTATAGTATAGTAGATCTATGGAGGGAGTCAGGCAGTTGTGTAAAAAGGCACACGTTTTGGCTATTCAGGAAACATGGCTATTTTCCCATAATGCGGCCTTCGTCGGAACTATTGACCAAGATTTCGAGTTTACCAGTAAGTCGGCCGTGGATACATCGGCGGGATTGCTACGAGGGCGTCCTTTTGGCGGAGTTGCGCTGATGTGGCGGAAAGGTATATTTACGTCAGTGTCAGTCATACCGTGTAGAAGTGATAGGTTAGTGGCCATCAAAGTGTGCGTGAGCGATCGAAGTGCTCTGTTTTTCTCAGTGTATATGCCTACCAACGCTGTTGAAAACTTAACGGAATTTACGGAGGTGCTAAGTGAGCTCCATGCAGTGATTGATAGTTGTGAAGTGGAATCTGTTTTTATCCTGGGGGATTTTAATGCCCATCCAAATGAGCTATTTTTTAATGAGCTACTTAGTTTTTGTAACGAGCGGAGGTGGCTCTGTGCTGATGTGGTCAAGTTGGGATTGCATTCGGACACATACACGTTCATTAGTGAAAGTCATGGCTGCAGACGGTGGCTAGATCACTGTGTAGTGACAGAGGCAGCTTCGCATTGTATTATGGATGTAAAGGTATGTCATGATGTATTTTGGTCAGATCACTTTCCGTTGGAGATTCAATGTAATCTGGGATGTATTATTCCTAAAATTGTATGTCAAGATAAAATAATTAACAAAGTACGATGGGGCGAAAGAGATGCTTTACAGACTTGTGTGTATAGCCAGGAATGTCAAGATAACCTCAGGGTCATTGATTTTCCATCGGAGTGTTCGCAATGTGCAGATATTATGTGTGACAACATTGAGCACAGGTTAGTTATTGACAGACTATACTATTCTATTATTAAAGCATTAAGGCGGTCAGCCGAAATCAGCTATGATGCTAGGAAATGTCGTCATGCACGGAAACAAATAATAGGATGGAATAGGCATGTAAAGGAAGCTCATGGGCAGGCGCGACTTAGCTTTCAGTTATGGGTATTATACGGGAGACCTCGTGAAGGTCATGTATATAATTCAATGGTCAAATCTAGAAAACTCTTTAAGTCTAAGTTGAAGTGGTGCCAGGACCACGAAGAGCAAATAAAAATGGATATTTTGGCGTCTCGACATACGACTAAAGACTTTAAGGGTTTCTGGAAACACACCAAAAGGCTGGAGGCTGGGTCGTGTATGCCCGCTAGTGTTGAAGGACAGTGTGAGCCAAAGCATATTGCCGAGCTCTTTAAGGAGCATTTTAAGATTGAATCTCCACTAGGAACGGTGCAAGCGTCTTCCAGCGCTGGGGCTGTTGTGGGGGGTGTGTACGAGCGTTATACCGCCAAGCAGATTGCTGCAGCGATAGCAGATATGACCAAAGGAAAGTCACCTGGCCACGACAGCCTCAGTGTTGAGCACTTACGGTTTGCTGGAATCCACCTGCCTAGAGTGTTGGCGATGTTTTTCAACCTTTGCATTGGTCACACTTATCTTCCTCAAGAGCTTATGAAAACCATCGTTGTACCAATACCGAAAAACAGGACCGGAGATAATGCTGATAAAAATAATTACCGTCCCATATCATTGGCAACCGTGGTGGCGAAGGTTTTGGACCGTCTGCTTGATCGTAATCTTTCTCATCATATATTGCTCAATGAGGCGCAGTTCGGTTTCAGGCCAGGGCTTTCTACCGAAACAGCGATTTTACGACTCAAGCATACGGTTCATTACTATACTTCGCGTAACACTCCGGTATACACCTGCTTTTTGGACCTATCGAAAGCCTTCGATCTTGTGTCGTACAATTTACTGTGTGAAAAGCTCTTGAGGGAGACAGCTACACCCAAAGAGCTGGTTTTTATTTTAAGATATTGGTACCATAACCAAATGAACAGTGTGAGATGGGCAGGCGCTTACTCGGAGGAGTACAGGTTGGAATGCGGTGTGAGACAAGGGGGGTTGACGTCTCCACGGCTTTTCAACCTGTACATAAATAACTTGATCGATGAGCTCAGCAGTGCCAGGGTTGGGTGCTCAGTTGGTGGCCAAATTATGAACAACGTTAGCTACGCTGACGATATGGCGCTGCTGGCCCCATCGATTGGGGCTCTCGAGATTTTGATTGGCATTTGTGAGAGGTACGTGGAGGCCCACGGTCTCAGATATAACTCTAAGAAAAGCGAGCTACTTGTATTCAAGGCAGGAAACAAAAAACCGAAATCTGTGCCACCGCTTAAACTTGGAGGAACGGAGTTGACTAAAGTCACAAAGTTCAAGTATCTGGGGCACTGGGTCACCGAGGACCTCTCAGATGATCTCGATGTGGAGCGGGAGCGTAGGGCATTGGCAGTGAGGAGCAACATGTTGGTCCGCAGGTTCGCACGTTGTACGAGGGATGTCAAAATAACCCTTTTTAAGGCATTTTGTCAGACTTTCTACACGTGTAGCTTGTGGACCAACTGCACGCAGAGAGCTCTCAATGCCTTACGCGTCCAGTACAATAATGGTTTCAGGATGTTGTTGGGGCTGCCTCGCTTTTGCAGCGCATCAGGAATGTTTGCAGAGGCTAGAGTTGATAGTTTTCATGCTATCATTCGAAAACGAGTTGCCTCTCTGATGCGCCGTGTGCGAGGCAGCGACAACAGCCTCCTGAACACCATTGTTGATAGGCTGGAATGCCCGATGGTGGAGCACTGGAACTCCTTACATGTTGTAGCTAATAATTGTATTGTCTTATTTTAATGTCTTATTTTATTTTTAATGTGTACTTTATTTTAATGATTGTATATGAACTATATGTGGTTCGAAATAAACAAACTAAATAAAATAAAATAGTAAGTCGCCGCTTATTCGAGCTCTTCACTGCCTCAATGTACTTCTCGCATCTGCTTCTGACTGGGATGTTTTCGCTTGTAGCTGGGTAAAAGTCTGTCGTGAATGCTTGAGGTTTAGCGAGATGATGGATGACCGCCAGTCTTCGATAGTATATTAAGTATGCTGGAAATTTTAATTCTAAGATTCACAGTGCATTAGTTCTGTAACTGTAATACTGTGTAATAATTGTTTGGATAAATAAAAAAATAATAATAAAAAAAATAACTTTACACATTTTTTTTAAATATTACTGGTATTTTGATGCAAAGGTATATTTATCTCTGACGTTTCAACACGGCGAGTGCAATAAACATAAACGTTAATATAATTATGTTTTATGTGTACCTATCTACAAAGCGCACCAGTTTAAAGTGTTATATCACTTATTTGGTTTACCCAATTAGTTAATATAATAGTTTAATTATGCAAATTTATCTTTCTCATACTTAATTACAATTTAATGTAAAGCCTGAACAATAGAAAACACCCTGTGCCTAAACCGTTAGACGTAGAATAAGCTATCAAATCGCGAGTGTGACCCTTTGGGAACACGACAGGTGGAAAAGTCACGAGAAATATTTCTACGGCTACGGCTACTTTGAGTTGGTTATATTTGGGTTATGTGCTTGATAGTTCGTTAGCAATTATTCATAACGTAGAGTCACCGGCATTAATGACTGCTATAACATAGAGTTAAAAATATCTGGGCCTAGAAATAGAGTCTTGTCAGATATTTATGCGCCTTGTTGTAGCAGATACAAATGCTGGTGATTGTACCAAGGCCATTATATAAGTATTGGGCCTGTAAGCTGTAGAAATAGGGACAATGCATGAAAAAAAATTGAAAAAATACTAGGCAACATAAAAATGATTAAAGAACCTGTTCACAAAATTTCACGAGAATCCCTGTAGAGGAGAATAGCGGGAAAGCGGGATATCCGGACATCCAGACATACGAACGATTTTCGGCCCAAACATAGTGTTCACTATTCAAATAATCATCTTTAATTTTCGCGCCACTAAACTCATACACGATGCGTTCTGATTGGTTAACGTAAGCGTCTTAACTTGCGCCTGCAGTCACGCGAAAGAGAGGCAAGATGGCCGCGCCCGTAACGCGCAAGCGAGACGGTGAATGCCCAAGAAATAGCGTGACTTACGACTCCACTTTGAATCGCCAACGTGGTAACATCAAAACTTTATCGTTCATATATTTTCTCAATTGTGGTGTCCAATATTAACCCTCACAGTGCAAACTTTAAGTGCAAAGCCGGCCGGCAGTTACTGTACATCAAACACTTAGTGGAACGAGGAAGCAGCCGTCGCGTACCCTGGTATCGTGGAGACACCCAGAGGATCCAGCTCCAGCCCGTTCAGCCATCAAGGTCAGTGACTGCAGCATATAGCCTAGCTCAGTTTGCATCGTTTCGCGTATAAGTCCATATTTTAAAAAATACCCATTTGTGGCAATAGAATTTGCTACATATTTTTTGGTGCCGAAACCAGGGAAACTTTAGATTCAGTTACATTTAGTACATGAATTAAATGTAATCCATTTATTTGAATAACATTGACCACCTAGTTACAATATTTTCGAGAAAGTTCGTAACATAACCTTCAATAAAAACCTACCGGCTATTATTAGTAAGGGTGTAACTTTCATTTAAGTAGTAAATATACCTATAATTATCACACCGAAGTGTTATTGAAAGTGTTTGTGTGTACGAACAATACAACTCTAATAAGATTATCAACAAATAACAGTAATTTTAGTAAAAGGAACGCAATAATTATTGCAAAATCATCTAAAATATAACCCGACCCACTTGAAAAGTCGCTTTATTTGTAGTCTTGTACTAGTATCACGAGAAGTTCGTATTGCACGGTTACCATCTTAATTTAGTCGCGCTGTTTATCGTAATAATTTGTGCAAAATTTGTGTAGTTATTTGCACATCTCAATACGTTTAACAGATATCCATACTTAACAAAGTTCACCGTTTTAGTTGTGCGTATTATTCGCGTCGTGCATTTATTCTTAAATAGAAACTACGAAATTACAGGCGTCCGATATTTCGCGTAGGTAACAAGTGCAGGACACGGTAACAGCTGATCGTAGGTACATTGTAGGTAATCATTAGGTATTATAGGCGGTTCGATATTTGCTTTGTAACTTGTATGCCTAACTATTCGCTGTTTACTATCCGTAGATAATTGTTAGTTTTGAAACTATTCGTTATAAATATAATATAATAGGTAGGTAGGTAATTATTTCACCCACGACAATTTGATTGTTACTTATCTATCAAGTTGGAGTATTTCATTCCACCTGTTTATATTACTATCGAAACGTTCGAATATCTGTTACTTCATTTCGTATTCGTGTGTAAGTAATGTGTATGGTGTATGTGTCTGCCTGTTTATAAGCGTAGTTTTCCTAACCACATACTTAGGTCGATTGATCGAAGAACGGTGTTGCGGTTAGGAACGTACTTAGCGATTCCTACCGATACATACATATTACGCTTATAAGTACGTAGGTATCGTGTGAACAATGTATAAAAAGAAACCTATTAAAGGAACAAAATCTAAATCTATTGAAATGGACTGTTTATCTGTGAACGATCTGCCCGCTTTACGTCGCGTACGTACACTCGCGTTTAACCGTTTGAATAAAACTTTGGAGATCGCGCTACAGGCGAAGAATGACGTAACTAAAATTGACGCGTTTCGGATTTATTATTCGGAAGTTCAAAAATACGCAACGAAGTTCGAGGAGGCTCACGCCGACATACTGAGCATAATCGATAGTGACACGGAGGACAGGGAAGATGAAATTCGATCTCGATTTGACGAATGTTATTTTGAAATTCTTTCAATACACCACAAGCTCGTAGTAACCTCTGATGAATTGAATCAACCGTCTTGTCCTTTGACAAATGACATCGTTCAAGTACGACTTCCAAAAATAGTGTTGCCCAACTTCAGCGGAGATATTAAGTTATGGCCTGAGTTCTACGATGTATTTACTTCGCTCATTCACGAAAATAAATCGTTATCGGACACAGAACGAATGCACTACCTCGTGTCGTGTTTATCCGGTGATGCTTTAGCACTCATCCGTACATTCCCTGTAACAGGGGCCTACTACTCCGCTGCGTACGAGTCTTTGGTTGGACGGTATCGTGGTAAACGTGACTTAGCTTTCACATGTTGGAAGGAGATGTTAGACGTAAACTTTAAGTCAAACTCACCTCATGAATTTCGGAGAACGCTTGATACATTTAACGAAAATTTAACCATGCTAACGCGCCTCGATCTGCCGACTGATAAATGGGATTTTGTCTTGTCGTACCTTCTTCTTTCCAAACTGGATTCAAAAACCCGATGCATGTTTGAACAACAGCCATCAACGAGCGAACTACCTACGTACGAGTCACTTAAGACCTTTCTTTACACGCAATGCGATGCACTTGTACGCGATACTCACTTTTCGGCTAATGAGAAAATTCGCGTCTTGGAAAGGCCTCGGATACCTGATAGGAACCGTAACCCTAACATTTCTAGTAAGCTGTTTGACAAATCAAACTTCGGAAAGAAACCGGCGTCAACGGTTTTATTGTCAGGCACTGGTACCGAAATCGAGACGGCTATGCAATCGGCGTCTTTGATGACGCCCATTCCCACTATTAAGTGCTCATTCTGTGGCGAAGATCATTCAATTATCCACTGCAAGGCGTTCTCTAGTAAAACCCCTCAAGAGAGATTCGATTACGCAAAACAGCAGCATTGGTGTTTTAACTGCTTAAAATCGTCTCATGGGTTAAGAGATTGCAAATCTATCTTTAAATGCCAGAAGTGTCATAAACGTCATCATACGTTATTACATCTCGAAGGTTCTGACGTTAACGTAGCGGAAAACACTTGTGATACTGAAGAGTCTTCTAACACCTGTACCCAAGTAAGTATGGTTACAAACAGTCGCGAAAGTTCTCTCGTATTGTTATCGACCGCCATGATTGACATCCGTGACTCATCCGGTAACTTTCAAACCTTTCGTGCTTTGATCGACTCGGGCAGTCAAGCTCATTTTATAACTGATCGTGCAGCCAATCGTCTGGGCTTAGACAGATCGTCAACGTCTCGTACCATACGTGGTCTAGGTCAATCACCGGCTGCCGTATCAGGCACAATTAACCTTGAAGTGGGAGTAAATGGGAGTGCTGTCTTCAATGTTGAAGCCCTTACTCTAGCTAATATATGCGGCCTTATGCCCACAATCAAGCTTAACAAAACCACTTGGACTCATCTTCATAATTTGAAGCTAGCAGACCCTGACTGCAACTTGCCTGGGGATATCGACGTTCTTCTAGGCGCAGAAGTTTTCTCTTCTCTTCTTTTGCCAGGCAGCGTTTGCGGAGGACAATCACAACCTTCTGCTCTGAACACAATATTCGGTTGGGTTCTATTAGGCAATGTTAAGGTTACGCAAATATCTGAAGTTAGTTCGTTTTTTATCAATGAATGTGAACAGCTAAATGAGCAAGTAAAAAGATTTTGGGAGCTCGACTCTGTGCCTCAGGCTATACCAAAGCTCAGTAATGAAGAAATCCAGTGTGAACAACATTATTCCGAAACTTTATCTCGTGACCCTACTGGGAGATATATCGTCACCTTGCCGTTCAAAGAGAACGCCAAGGATCTTTTCTTCCCTGGCTCACGGGAAATGGCGCTAAAGCGATTTCATTCGCTGGAGCGAAAACTGGTAAGCAAGCCAGAACTCCATGCTCAATATTCCGATTTCATGGTGGATTATCTACAAAGCGGTCACATGAGTCTGGTTCCCATCGACCAATTGTCTCAAGGTAAATTCTTTATACCACATCATTGTGTCTTACGTCCCGATAGCGTCTCCACGAAACTTCGGGTGGTGTTCGATGCCTCTGCAAGCGACGCGCGCGGCGTGTCACTTAACGAAAAGCTATTGATAGGCCCAAAACTACAAACGAACGTCCTTGATATATTATGCCGGTTTCGTGTCAATCCCATCGTGTTTACCGCTGATATGAGACAAATGTACCGTCAAATTTTGATGACCGAAAGTGATCGCGACTATCAAAGGATATTTTGGCGTTTTAACCAATCTGAGCCTATACAGGAGTACCGGTTGAACACCGTCACGTATGGCGTAAGCTCGGCTCCATTTCTTGCATGTCGAACGGTAAAGCAATTGGCTCAAGACGAAGGCGATCAATATCCCTTAGCCAAGTCAGTTTTGCAATCCGACGTATACGTCGATGACATCGTCAGTGGTTCCCCTACCTTGGAGGAAGCAGAACAAGCCATAGCTGAAGTCAAAGCTTTGTTGCACAGGGGTCAATTCGAACTTCGCAAATGGGCGAGTAATCGTCCCGAGTTACTGTCTCATATGCCAGCCGAACATTGTCTAACAGACTCCGTTTCAATGGATTACGATCAAACTCATAACCTCAAGGTGCTAGGCCTGAAATGGAACCCACGCGGGGACGTATTTACGTTCGAAGTAAAACCTTTGAATCGTAACTGTACCAAGCGCACTATTCTTAGTGAATTGGCTCGTATCTTTGACCCAATGGGATTTTTATCCCCTCTAACATTCCTCGCTAAGTGCTTCATCCAACAGCTATGGATTTTATGTCTTGGTTGGGATGAAACTCCGCCTAGAGACATCGTGGAAAAATGGGAGCGTTACTCTGATCAACTGTCATCATTACAGTCTGTAGAAATACCTCGATGCTTATCCCGTTCTAAAATCAAGACTTGTCAGATCCACGGGTTCTCGGACAGTTCGGAGGCGGGATATGGTGCCGTGGTGTACCTGGTCGCCACCGATGATCACAACGACGTACATGTTTACCTGCTTATCGCTAAGTCCCGCGTTGCTCCCACCAAACGAGTTTCTCTCCCACGATTGGAATTATGCTCAGCCGTGCTACTCTCTGATCTGCTTAAATACGTAAAACAGATCTACTCATCATTGTTACCCGTCTTCAAAATGTTTGCCTGGTCCGATTCCACCGTCACACTCTCATGGATAAAAGCGCCATCACACCGTTGGAAAACGTTTGTCGCCAATAGAGTGAGTCATATCCAAGAAGCGATTCCGGAGGCTATTTGGAACCACGTACCTTCCGGAGATAACCCTGCAGACATAGCATCTCGGGGCCAGTTTCCAGCTGACCTGGTGCATAATTCCTTATGGTGGGCGGGGCCAGGGTGGCTTACGCAACCTTCTGAAGTATGGCCATCGTTAGACATGTCGGTTATTAAAGATGATGTCGACATCGTTGCGGAAGAGCGTATTCAAGCGTTTATCGTTAACGACGACACTCACTTAATTGACGAGTTACTGGATAAAGTCTCATCGCTACGTAAAATTCAGAGGATCATATCCTATTGCTATCGGTTTATTACTAACGTACGTAACAAGCTATCGCGTCGTCAGTCCGCTTACCTTAGTCTGAGCGAACTTCACAACGCCCTAACCGTTATCGTGAAACACGTACAATCGAGATACTTTCATAATGAAATTGCAAGACTTCAATCAGAACAACCTCTTTCTAAGTCCATGCGTAAGTTAAATCCTTTTATAGATGAAAATGGTATTCTCAGGGTGGGCGGACGTTTGGCGAGAGCCGGGCTCGAATTTGAACATAAACATCCCGCTGTACTTCCGCGGAACGCTACACTGACTTATCGTATTATCGAAGCTGTCCATCGGGAAAACTGTCACCCCGGAACGAATACCATGCATTATCTCATAACACAGCAGTTTTGGATACTTTGTCCTTTACGCGCGATCAGACACTGCTTAGCAAAATGTGTTCGATGTTATCGTTTAAATCCCGTTCCCCTCGAACCGTTCATGAGCGATTTACCGGCCGTTCGCGTGAATCAGGTAAAGCCGTTTTCGATAGTAGGTGTTGATTTCGGAGGACCGTTTCGCATCCGACTGGGTTCGTACAGAGGTGCTAAGATTGGAAAGGCTTACTTATGCTTGTTCGTGTGCTTTACAACAAAGGCTGTGCATCTAGAAACAGTATCTGACTTGTCCTCCGAAGCCTTCATTGCGGCTCTTCGTAGGTTTGTAGGTCGTAGAGGTCGCGTTAAGATCATTCATTCAGATTGTGGGACAAACTTCGTAGGGGCCAATAACCTGCTTAACGGCTGTCTAAAGTCGGCAGCTGACTCACAGCTCATAGAGTTTCGATTCAATCCGCCGTCCAGCCCTCATTTTGGAGGTGTTTGGGAAATTCAAATTAAAGCTGCAAAAGCGCACTTATACCGTGTCATTGGAGATCAGACTCTCACATTCGAGGAGTTGACCACTCTATTCATTCAAATCGAGTCTGTATTAAACTCGCGCCCGCTGTGCCCAGTCAGCTCTGACCCCAACGATATGAGCGCTTTGAGTCCTGGTCATTTTCTTACACTAGAGCCGTTAACTTCAGTTCCTGATGAAGATCTAACTTCTAGTAAGTTGAATCGTTTGGGTCGCTGGCAATTAATCCAACGGTTTCAACAAGATTTTTGGAGACGTTGGAAGTTTGAATATTTACAGTCGCTAACAAAACGTGCAAAATGGACTTCGCACTGCCAACCGTTAGAAGTTAATTCAATCGTAATTATAAAAACTGAAAACACTATACCGCTGCACTGGCCACTCGCCCGCGTGGTAGAGTTGCATCCTGGACCGGACGGTATTGTTCGCTTAGCAACCATCCGGACCGCTAACGGAACGCTCCTCAAGCGACCATTAGCCAAACTATGCCCCCTTCCTAATCAGTGTGACTCAGCGTAGAATATAAACCTAAATTAAGTTTAGTTTTAGTTTTAAATAATAAGTACCAGGTAGCGTTAATTAGTAGTATTGTTCATACACACACTCATTCTTCGTCTACTTTATATCAAAAACGTAACGTAAAAATTGGTATATTAAAATACAAAATGTTGTATTTTGGTGGGCGGAATGTTCACTATTCAAATAATCATCTTTAATTTTCGCGCCACTAAACTCATACACGATGCGTTCTGATTGGTTAACGTAAGCGTCTTAACTTGCGCCTGCAGTCACGCGAAAGAGAGGCAAGATGGCCGCGCCCGTAACGCGCAAGCGAGACGGTGAATGCCCAAGAAATAGCGTGACTTACGACTCCACTTTGAATCGCCAACGTGGTAACATCAAAACTTTATCGTTCATATATTTTCTCAATTGTGGTGTCCAATATTAACCCTCACAGTGCAAACTTTAAGTGCAAAGCCGGCCGGCAGTTACTGTACATCAAACACTTAGTGGAACGAGGAAGCAGCCGTCGCGTACCCTGGTATCGTGGAGACACCCAGAGGATCCAGCTCCAGCCCGTTCAGCCATCAAGGTCAGTGACTGCAGCATATAGCCTAGCTCAGTTTGCATCGTTTCGCGTATAAGTCCATATTTTAAAAAATACCCATTTGTGGCAATAGAATTTGCTACACATAGAGAGAAATTCGTTCGCTTCGCTTCCTCGTTCGAAAAGTTTTTCTTTAACTTTTTATTTCGCTGTTTCTTTCATGTATAGGTAGAGAATACAATATGTATTTTATGGTTAAGGCACATGTAGGTAATATAAACTAGAAATAAATCGTTTTCAGTCAACTTTTACTGAATAAGTAGATCATAAACGGCTGACACGTTCTTGATTCACAAAACCCGGTTAATAAAAGGCGAGAGCCTTCATAAAGTGGTATGTGTGTCTGTATGCCACAAATTATGCCAAGAGATGATGAAAAGGGGAAGTTCGGCGTTAGGTCTTGAAATGTAGGGAGATAAAGGAAATTAGCTCCAGTCATGATAACGATTGTATTCGAAGACAAAGCCTGTCAGCTGACAGATCACTATACCAGCAAATAAAGAGGTTAACATAAATAGGTGCTTACCTACACTACACCTCCACTCTTATTTAGCTGACCACAACATAAGGTACAAGAAACTACCATGACGTAGAACAAAGTAACAAACACTGAAAGCTAACTAAGTATGTTAAATAAAGGAATACATCGTCATGACTTATAACAAGGCGGATTATTCAATCTACATTGACGTACAGGTCGCGGTGGGGACATTAAGGCTCTCGGCGGGCTCGATGCCCCACCCGAAGCTAATGGCTCAGGTGTGACCGCAGCCGAGCTAGTAGAGGGCTGCGTAATAGATGGCGCACCCGGTGTACTGTCAGCCATCGTGGTGGTCAATCCTGACCTAACGACCCCAGAACCGGCAACGATCGATGATCGAACCTCTTCTACTAAAGGTGGGCCGCTCTCCTGACTGCAGGAAGAACTTGGGCATATCAAAGAATTCCTAGTTCTCCGCTTCAATTGATCCCTGTGCCTATGTGCTGACTTACCCTGCTCGTCTAATACTTGGTAATCCCTAGAACCTAACTGCTGTGTAACCTCACCCGGAACCCACTTCGTCCCTCCCTGATACTGACGCACCCACACTTGTTGCCCGGGCACATAAGCGGGCTCCAACGTGCCACCACTGTTCCGTTCCTGTCGCTTTTGTGCCATACGAACATTGGATTTACAGTCGGGCCTCAAAGCGTCCAATTTCGTGCAAACCTGCCTACCTAACATAAGCGCTGCTGGACTTACTCCCGTAGTACAGTGCTCCGTATTCCTATAATATAGTAAAAACGTATTTAGCGCTAAGTTAACATTAATTTTTTGTCGTACTGCTTTACGAATAACCCGCTTCACCGTACGTACTCCATTCTCCGCGGCCCCATTCGACGCCGGATGGTACGGTGCGGCAAAAATATGCTCTACCCCCTGCTTCTTCAAAAAGGTAGCTAATTCCGCACTAGTGTACGGGGGCCCGTTATCCGAGACTATCTGTTTCGGTATTCCCCACCGCGCAAAAGTCTCGCTCAACTTTGCGATAGCATGTTGCGCTGCCGTGCTGGGAACCTCGAAAACCTCTAACCATTTTGAACCTGCGTCTACCATTACTAAATATAACCTTCCGAAGAGTGGCCCCAGGTAGTCCAGATGCACCCGCGACCAAGGTTTGTTAGGCCAAGGCCACAGACTCGGTGCTTGTCTCGGCGGCGCATCCGCCTCCGCGGCGCACACGGCGCAGGAGCGGCACAGACCTTCAATGGCCTCGTCGATCCCTGGCCACCAAACGTAACTCCTAGCCAAAGCTTTCGTTTTAACAATACCCATATGACAGTCGTGCAACTCGAGTAAAACCTTACTACGACAAGCGTCCGGAATAACGACTCTATGGCCCCACATAATACAGCCCAGTTCTTCATATAGCTCCTCTTTACGAGTAAAATAAGGTTGCATGGTTTTAATATCATTTACATCCGGCCACTGATCTCTTAAATACCCTAATATACGACTCAAAGCCGGGTCGCGTTGTGTATATTTTTTAATAGTATTATATTCTAACGCCAATGCGTCCTGAGCGAAGTGCAAGTAAGTCTGTTCCGGAACTTCACGAGAGTCCTCACTAGTATTCCTCGTCAACGGTAGACGCGACAAGCCGTCCGCGCCATTCAGTTTGGTATTTACATATTCTATGTCGTAGGTGTACGCCGATAATTTAATAGCCCACCGTTGCAAACGACTAGCTGCCATAGTAGGAACGCCATGTTTAGGTCCAAAGATGCTGACTAATGGTTTATGATCCGTGCGCAAAATAAAACGCCTCCCATACAAGTACTGGTGGAGCTTTTGTAAACAAAAAACAATGGCTAGAGCCTCCTTATCAATCTGCGAATAATTTTTCTCCGCATCTGTTAGAGATCTCGACACGTAAGCAACCGGTCGCTCGATTCCTCCCCTTCCAGGTTGGGTGAGCACACCCCCTACTCCTCGACTGGACGCATCACAGGTCAGGATCAGTTGTTTACTCGGATCATAATGCACCAACACATCTGCCCCTGTTAGAATATTTTTGATTGCACGAAACGAATTTTCACAGTCGGTACTCCATTTCCACGTAACGTTTTTTTTTAGCAAGTTGTATAGCGGAGCTAACACTGTACTGATATTTTTGACAAATTTTGCGTAAAAATTTACTAACCCTACAAATGACCGGACTTCACTAACGTTGCTGGGCGTTGGAATTTTCGTTATCGCTTCGACTTTACTAGGGTCTACTTTTAAGCCTTCCTTGGAAACAATATACCCTAGGTACTTGACTTGATCGACCATAAACAGGCACTTCCCTTTCTTAAACCTCAACCCGTGCCTATGCAACCTGTTAAATACCCGCTCTAACGTCTCCAAATGCTCCTTCTCCGTTTTTGTTGCGATGATAATGTCATCGAGAAAGAACTCCACATTAGGAATATCGTGTAACAGGTTTGACATAACGCGCTGGAAGATTCCTGGGCTAGACGATAATCCAAATACTAAGCGATTATATCTAAACAGGCCTCTATGAGTATTAATAACCGTAAACTCTTTACTCGCCTCGTCTAATTCCACTTGATTATAGGCCTGCGAGAGATCTATCTTAGAAAATACTTGCGCGCCGTTTAGCCCTACCAGTAAGTCGTCTATCCTGGGCAGCGGAAACCTGTCCACTTGTAAGACGGGATTCAACGTTATCTTATAGTCAGCACATAAACGTAAGCTACCATCCGGTTTCCTTACGGGAACTAAGGGAGTGGCCCACTCTGAAGTGTCTACAGGCTCGATAATACCTTCTCGCAGCATGTCGTCAAGCTGCTGGTCGACCTGATCCTTAATCGCGTACGGCAGGGGGCGCGCCCGACAGTACACCGGCGCGGCACCTTCGCGCACCCGCAACGTTGCCTTACTGCCCGTAAACCGCCCGAGTCCGTCGCTAAATAGCTCCTTATACCTGTCAATTAAAACCGATACATTACAACATTCCGTCTTCGAGTTTGAGAACTCGTTAATATTAATACTTTTGAAAGTTGGAGTATTAATACCTAACTCGGCTAGCCAGTGCCGACCTAAAAGTGAAGTTGACCCCCCGTCGACCACAAATAACTCTAAAGCTTTTGCCTGACCCTGGTATTTAACCACCGGCTTGATAATACCCAAAGGTTTAACCTTCGTGCCATCATAAAATCTGAAAACCATGTCAGACTTACTGATCGGCCTATGCTTAAAATACTTCAAGTAAGTACTCTTGCTTACGCAGGAAACGGCCGCTCCTGTGTCGATTTCCATTACTATCTTTACATTATCGATATCTAAATCAATGCTCACCGGTTTGTAACTGTTCAAGCACAGCTGATGAAGATCGCCCTCTAGCTCATAGTCCTCAACCAGGCTGTTTTCACTAGACTCCGCTGTTGCCGATGCTTGCAAGGTGTACACGGCCGAGCGGCCCTTTCCTCTGCTGGCCGCACCCGCTCGCTCCGGACAGACTCGTTTGAGGTGGCCTTTATTACCACACAAACGACACACGAAATTCTTAAACCTGCAGCCAGCGTTGACATGGTCGGTTGCCCCGCAGACATCGCACAGGGCTGCATTGCCCCCGCGCCGTGTCGGTGTCGGCCCCGCGCTCCCGCACTGGCCGCGTCCTCGCAGCGCGTGCCCGGCCCTTGCTGCCAGCGCGTGTACCGCGCCCGCACCCTCTTTCAGGACTCCGACGCTCCCGCTCGGTCCCGCTTGCTCCACGACCGCCGCATCCCGCTCCGCTGCCTCTAAAGAACCGGCGAGCCGTATGGCACGTTCGTATTCTAAGCCGTCCTCCGCAAATAACCTTTGTCTGATAACGTCATTATTTAAGCCGCACACAAACTGATCACGCAAATTTTCCTCAAGTCCCGAAGAAAACTCACAAAACTTGGCCATTTTCTTCAGCTCAGCGATATACTGAGTGATACTCTCATCTACGTTCTGCCTCCGTTGACGGAAACGGTATCTTTCCGCCATTACCGAGCGCTTTGGCTGTAAATGTTTACTAAGAGCCTCGGTTACTTGTTTGTAGGTCAAATCCGCCGGTTTCTTCGGGCTAACTAGATTACTTACTAATTCATATGTTTCGTCACCCACAACGGCGATTAACGTAGGCAACCACAAAGTCTCGGCGATTGTGTTCACCTTGAAGAACATCTCTAACCGCTCGACGTACAACGACCAGTTGCCCGTCGCAGCGTGAAACTCACCGATTTTACCGATCGACATTTTTTTTTCGCTTTACTCCCGCTCAAAATTAATCCCTAATCCTCGTTCGCCAATGAAATGTAGGGAGATAAAGGAAATTAGCTCCAGTCATGATAACGATTGTATTCGAAGACAAAGCCTGTCAGCTGACAGATCACTATACCAGCAAATAAAGAGGTTAACATAAATAGGTGCTTACCTACACTACAGGTCTTTTGCAATTTCTCAGGCAGGTCGTAAGCCACCGTCATTGTATAAAAAAAAGACGAATGTTACACAACCGATATAAAAATAAGATTTTATTCCAATGGATCACTTTTTCAAAGACGTGAACTTTATTGTTTTATTTGATAACTTTTTATTATTCCCCGAAAGAACTATCAAAATAAAATTTACGGTTTAGAACTAGGTAAGTAGGTACTGCTAGGCTACTTACCGAATTTAAAGTTAAAAACAGCCTAATTTGAATATTTTTATTGACAGTATTTAGCTACAATATTTCCCTCTTTTATTAGCCAATTTTGGGGTAGTTTATTTTTACGCCCTGGGCTCTCCAAATGGGACAGACATCCTCAACGCACGTAGAGAAGACCTAAGAGTTGCCGTCCTATTTCTTATACTTGATCCAATCTTGAGCGCGGTATATTAATGTACGGTCCTTAGCACCAAATTACTGGCAAGTTTATGAAATAAATTCACCTTACGACGACATTCAATTTAATGAGTTTTGGGCATGGATAACCAGGATAACGGACGATAAAAATATTGTGAGTGACTTGCAAATTGGCGTGTAAAAACTGGCAGCAGGTGGCGGTAACTGGTTTGGAGTGAAATTAAGGTATGCCCGTCACCTGGGAGGTGTAGGTATCTTTTTAAACACAAGCTGTGAGTGTTTTAGAGTTCCTTAAAATATAATAGACGCTGCAAAATTTGGTCGTTTCCACGGGCGTTTGAGCCAATGGCTATCTATAATTAGGTCAAATAAAATAAATAGTTAATGGAATAGTAGAGGACTATTTTACACAAACCAAACTATAGAAAGTTCAATAAAGCTTGTGTTATGAGTACAATTCAAATCAAATTAACCAACTATTCGGAGTCAAAACGCAAATATAGTAAATACTGACCAGAAAATCTGGGTAACATCGGTAAACTCTCGGTAAAGTCCAAAATACCGCATACCAAATCCGCCCTGCCAAGTTAGGAAGTAGCCTAAGGTTAATGTGATATCATTCAATTCAATTCAATTCAATTTTTTATTCCATAACAATATAAACTGTGTCGGAAATCATAAGGCTAATTACAATATTCATTACATTATACATTACATTATACATTACATTATACATTACATTACATTACATTATACATTATTTCATTTCAATCAGGAGTAAATTCATTGATGTCATAATAACATTTCACCAGGAGGTATTCTTTAAGTTGATGTTTAAATATGTTAACACTATTCATACATTTAAGTTCATTCGGTAAGCTGTTGAACAGTCTGACCGCTTGGTATTGTACGCTATTCTTCACAACAACGAGCAAGAATGTTTCATGTAACGTGAAATGTTTAATAATTACGAACATAATTTAAAATTGTTGGTGTTAACACAATTTTAATAGACCTGCCAGGTGAATTTTTGTACTGTTTGAGATTTGCGAGTTGCGACCCAATCTGTGTTTTTCAGGTTTTTAGGGCTAAACAGAATAACTTAATTAAAGCTTATGCAGATGCGTATAAGTTCCTAGAAGTGAGTGAGAGTGAGACTAGAGAGAGAGAAGGATGCACTGTGTTGACGGCGATGTACCGTTAATGACTCATGTATGCATATAGCGTATTACCTATATAATAATGATGTTAAGCGTTACGGCACACATAATAGCGTTGCTAGGCCTCGAATGGGTCAAGTCAAGTTAAGTAACCCATGAAACATGATGATGGTCGCAAATGCGGTTGAATGATGACTTAGGTATCTACAAAGTGCCGATGTGCAAAATGCTGAACTTAGGAAGCCCAATACATTTTCGAACAATATTTCAGAAATAAATTGCTTACATCGTATTCCTCATTAAGGGTGACCACCAGAGATGTGCGTATATTTTCATATATTTGACCACGAACTGGCAGCCTTAGCGTGGGTAGACAAGGTGTATTGATGACCTGGTAAAGGTCGCGGGAGTACGCTGGTGGCGCAGGGCCGGTTATCGTGGCACTCTTTGGGGGACTTTTGCGGCTGATACGATGATGATGATGATATTTGACGCCTCACATGCTAGGTATCAAATAAATGAAAACGCAGCTTTGCACATCACTGCGTTGATGTTGATCAAGACGTATGTCGTCGTATCGAAACGATCAGTGGACAGACCACCAGCCTGATAGACCGATGATATTTGCCAAACAGGAAGCAAACAGTGGATGATATTAGGACAGGAGAGTGGCGTAATGTTTAAGTGTGTAACTCGTTTGCCGACATCCGCTACTTTCGGTTGACGCTGGATTTCAGTGTCTAGGGACACGATCAGCAAGGGAGATGCAACAGATCGCACTTTACATAAATAAGGAGTAAACGACTAAAGCTCTAAAGATTAAGCACACTGATGCCATCCCCTGAGACAAGAGAGGTAGGGCACAGCGGAATGTAATCTCGCTCATATTTGGAGCAGCTCGACTGGGTACGGTCAGCCTCGCAATGGGCTTAACATCACCTTTGTACTGTGTCGCATTAAACGTCATGTTAAACTGCCATATGAAGTTGTCAAACGAGTGAAAACGACAAGGTACTTAGGTGTTCAGCAACTTATGAGGACTGTACCTGTACTGTAGAGAAGGCCGCAGCCATAATAACGCCAGGACTTGCCCTGTAGGTATGTGGTGTTGTGTTCCTGGTGGTGAGTAAGGTCACTTGAGCTCACAGGATGCACACCACCCCACATTCCGACAGAGCAAGTAGTGGTATTTCTATGTCATCCTTGATACAGCGATCCTACACAACAGTACAGCCACCTGCATTAATATGTCATCAAAAAAGCGCGTATATCTACAACTTGCTAGAGCTGTTAGGTGTCAGACATTATTCGAACTTTGTCATCTTCGTCTTCTCCTTAGCCTTTTCCTTTGTCTTCCATTTTTAGGGTTCCGTACCCAAAGGGTAAAACGGGACCCTATTACTAAGACTCCACTGTCCGTCTGTCTGTCTATCTGTCTGTCTGTCTGTCCGTCTATCACCGGGCTGTATCTCATGAACCGTGATAGTTAGAGAGTTGAAATTTTCACAGATGATGTATTTATGTGGCCGCTATAACAACGAGTACTAAAAAACAGAATAAACTCAATATTTAAGGGGGCTCCCATACAAAAAACGTGATTTGCCGTTTTTATAGATAAGTGGTACGGAACCCTTCGTGCGTAAGTCCAACTCGCTTTTGGCCGGTTTTCTCTATCTTGCGCTGTTGCAACGTCAATATGCGTCTCTTTCAGGTCCTTCTTTACCGTCGTCAACCAAGTGGCAGATGGTTTTGCGCATTTTTTCACGTCAGATATTAATGCAAGCGACTATTTATACCTAGTACCGGCAAAATGGTACCGTGTCACAATATCCTATGCTAAGTCAATTGAAAGGCCGATTCATCACACGCCAGCGAGCTAACTAGACAAACGTTGGCGTCACTATCTCACTATGCAGATGTATCTTGAACGTTTCTCACGCGGATCGCGTCCGTTTTTTCCGCTACGTGGCTTCGCACAATGCTTATCTGTATCTGGTTGTTACGCACGTGCGATAATCTGTGGCAACGTAACGTGTTAGTAAATAGACATAGCCATAGACATAAAAAACTTTATTTAACACCATCACCATTTTGTACAGTGTGGTTTTTTATCAGTTGATACGTTCATATAATGCCCGACAAGTTTCAATTTGACCCTACCCACGTATGCAGCGACACTATCTTAGGGTCAAATAACGGTTTGTCGGGCTATAACTAATCATAAAGTACCTACTTTACGCGAGATCTAAGTGGATATTTAGTACATATAGGTAATGAATCGATTTTCAAAATTACCTAAAAGTTAAATTTTCAGAAAGTGTTCTAAAGAAGAATTATGATCCGGATACCATATTTATTTAATTTAGTTTTACCTACACCCTACACCATAGGCCCTAGCACGAAAGGTTTTATGTCAAGTTTTACGTGACATTTCAGTACATTTTCGCCGTAAAACGTGGCGATAAAACCTTGTGTGCTAGGGCCTCATATATCTTAAGACCATACAGACCACGTAAAACCATCATCGGATAATAATCCTAAGCGTATTCCCAGTTATAAATATCCTATAGAACCCCGGGTTCGCTTACGCACCCTAATCCCAAGATTCAGCGCAGGCACTAGTTTTGCGAAAGCGAAGAACATACCATACCAATAATAAAGGGTCGGCAACACGCTTGTGATTCTTCTGGAGTCACAAGTGTCCATAGGCTACGGTAACAGCTTAACATCAGGCAGGCCGTAAGCTTGTTTGCCACCGTCGTTGCATAAATAAAAACCTTGCGTATAACTAATTTCCATATCTTACCTCATTACTCCGTAAACTTCAGATAAGAAAGATCCATTGCCGAATTTCACTTATCATTTAAACGTGTCCGTATCTCAGCCTGTTTAAACGTCGACGTCTTTCGTGGTCGGCGCATTATTGCCTACATACATTATCTGGATGGGCAGATAATCTTGCGTGCATGCTGCGGCGGGCACGACGGTTGTACACAAGCTTTTACGCTATCGGGACACAGGGGAGAAAATTACAGTATAGTATACATTTATCATATTTGTTCCATAATAGTACATTACTTACCTAGGGCGGTTAAACAAAGAATGACTCAGATCGCAGGTATTTGACGCCCGAGCCGAAGGCAAGGGCGATAAATATGCGCTCTGAGGCTTTCTTTATTACCGCCCGTGGTGAGTACAAAATTTTACGTCTCTATCTGGCCAGGAAGTGGGGTTTTCCGCACGCATAGCGTGCGGTAATTCCTACTTTATGGCCAGGTATGACGTAAATGTTTTTTCTGGCACGAATTCACTTCTCTTTGTAGGTACTAGACACAAACAGAAGATAAAGCAATTATCTTTAATTGTTAACGGTAACCGCTAATTGTTTACGTTGTACTAAGTATGCAATAACTAGGTACTACAAAGTTGCTAATACCAACATACCTTTCGTTTTAATTGGAACCTTACTACTTTAACAATAGAGACACTATACGAATAAAGTTTTTATTACACATGCACTTTTCATTTCGAAGCATTTGTGGCACGTCGCTAATAAAATGGCATTGTTGTACCGATGGATCCTAAGATTAGTTAGTTTCCGTCAATTATGATTATGATATAGCAAAAAACTACCGTACAGAGCATAAAGTAACTTTTTACTTGGATTTGTTTCACAGAATTAATTCTTACAATTTCGAAAAGAGTAGGTGTAGCTACCTATATTTTAAGCCTTCATCGCTGACTGTACTTTTTTGTAACCATCAACTACACATTAAGAGGATTCCAATGAGGATGAACACAACGGGTTTATCTTGTGTAATTGAGGAGTTCTTCCGATCAGCTGGTACCATAATATTGCATTGTCATTCGTCTCATAATTATACATTTTCAAAATACTTAAACTCGATACTTCAGAAAGTGGGTGACCTCCAAGATTTGACCCGAACACACAATCTCGTAAAAATAAACAATTATTTCAATTCAATTCAATTCAAAAAAAATCGAACGTGTACATCTATATTTCTGGTTAGTAACAATAAAAACACTTATTAATAAACTAATGTTAGTGGACACAAATTACAATGATAACTAAAATATTAACTTAGGACTAAAAAAAGCGCAGCCTATATGTAGATTGCCCGCAGCATCCCATTCAAATGAAGTTACATCCAGTGGTGCTGGAACGGGCAATCCAGCCTTCCGGCCACTACGCGTTGTGGCCGGAAGGCTGGATTACCAACGACAGACTAATATAGTAGGTTGTATGAGGTTGGGACTTGGGATCGACAGAAAAGATCAAAGATTTAAAATAAAATAAAGATGCCTTCACATCTAGGAGTATCTCAACTAAATCGCTTCCTCTACTGTTTTCCCAAGCACTGTGATCCTAAGACGCTTATCTGTGGCCACTCCATACGCGAGCGGAATACCTCATCGTCCCTTTATACGCCGCGTTAACGTAATGCCAAGCATGGTACCCTTGCTCACCCAGTGGAGAAACGGAACAACTCTCTATGGCCCCCATAGATAGTTACTGCGCGTATCTAAAGTGTGACGGCATTATGGGCCTCTTTGGGAGAAAGGAAAATGTTTTTGCGATTTAGGAGGTTGGGTTGTAGATATTGCTGTCATTTGTCTGGTTTTCTGTAAATAATCCTTAAACCGTGCGTGGCGTACACGTTGGAAGGGAATATTCTTATATTGGTATATTCTATCTATGCTATGGAAATATTTTTTCAAACCGTTCCAGTGATACCATCACTCATTTTGTCAGTCCAGCCATCATCATTATCATCCTAGCGTTATTCCCGGTTGTGCCCTAAAGGAGTTCGGGGTCCGCTTTGACACCTAATCCCAAGATTTGGCATATGCACTAGTTTTTACGAAAGCGACTGCCATCTGACCTTCCAACCCAGAGGGAAAACTAGACCTTATTGGGATTAGACCGGTTTTCTCACGATGTTTCCTTCACCGAAAAGCTAACGGTAAATATTCCGTACATATTAAGTTCCGAAAAACTCATTGGTACGAGCCGGGATTCGAACCCACGACCGCCGCTTGACAGCCGCATGCCTGAACCACTAGGCTACCGTAGCTTTTTTGTCAGTCCAGCCATATTCACCTGAAGGCGATATTCTTTCAGTATTCCAAATTTGTATTTCGTCGTTATCATTGGTGTTCTATAAATGATGATTGAAGCAGCGTCTATAAAAGTACAACATTTGCGTACGTTGTAAGCCAAACACGAGAACGAAAGTGACGTCCGCATATAAAAAGAATATTTATATTATACCTACGGATAATTAGTGTCAGTTACAATACACAAATATAAAATAATAACTATAATAAGATATTTGAATGAAAATAACACCGGTATACGGTTCCTGATTCCAAGAGCTCTCCAAATCCACAAATACACTGCCTGAATAGCGGATAAAGACACGTTGAGATGCTATTTGTGTTCTATAACAAGATATCTTCAGTAAATACACCAGGCTTGCACTCATCCGGGCTGAACATGCTTTAGTGCATAGAGATGTGCTTTCGGAGAAATATACAAAGAATAGGATACGCAAAGAAGAGAAGACAGACAATAAGGAACAAAGAAAAGTTTAAATCTAAACTGAATGTGGAAAAGTTTGCAAGATTGTAGCTTTGTAAGTTTGTATGTAGCGGGTAATCTATACATATCTATCTATACATATAATAAAGCTGAAGAGGATCGAAAGTCTGTACATGGAAGATATTCGAAAAAAAATTGGCTAGGGATACTTAGAATCGATAACAGAACACGTTCCAACAGTTTTTAGAATTTTTGTCTGTTTGTCTGTTTATCTGTTTATCTGTTTGTCTGTTTATCTGTTTGTCTGTTTATGTGACCGCGCATCACGTGACAACGGCTGAACCGATTAAAATGAAATTTGGTATAGAGATAGTTTGAGTCTTGGGGAAGGACTTAGGGTAGTTTTTATCCTTGAAATCAACCCCTAAGGGGATGAAATGGGGGGTGGAAATTTGTATGGAGCTACTTAAACCACTGCACCGATTTGGATGAAATATTTCGCTATAATCACGTTCAAAGTTCAAAATTGTACCTAAATAATCACCCTGGTTGACGTAATTATAATATATATTGAATTATATATTACTCACCATTTTAATCAAAACTAAATATAAATCACTTTTTTTCTTTAGCCTGAATATAAGATCTGTCATCGAAATAATAGATCTGTCACCTAATAAATAGATCAGTTCCTTAATTTAATGAAAAAATGGTGGCGGAGTCAAATCAGCTTCTTTTTTTTCGTCAATGTTATAAATTTTAGACTTTAGATATAATTAAATGATTAATTATTGATTAAAGATAAAAATAGCTACCAAAACCCGAATCAGCGCACCCCACTTCCACGTGGTCTTGTCTGTCCTACCCCCAGAGTGTATATAAAAGCCCGCGGAGCCAGAAGCTCGCGAAGGAGGTCCTGAGTTGAGTGAGGCACGAGGCCGAAGCGAAGCGAGTGGGGGGAGGTGGCGAGCGAAGCGAGCCGGCGACGTCCCGAACGGAGCGTAGGTCGAGTGCGCATGTGAAACGCAATGCTGACGAAGCGAGTTTCTGGCCGGAGCCCGGGCGGAGGGCGGGAGACTGAGTCCCAGAAACGAAAGCGGGGCTCAGTCATCTTTCTTCTTCAATATAAATTATTTGATGATAGATATTATTTCCAAGTAATTCTTATTGATATTTAGGTAATCATTTTACTATTATTAGGTGATTCAATTTAGGTGACAGATCTATTATTCTAGGAGCTGAAAATGCATTTATTAGGTGACTGATAAAATCATACCCGTTTAAAACAAACGACGAAACAAAACTGCCAAAACAAAGCCGGTACATCTCTAACGTACTCTACATAATAAACGACCAAAGCGAAATGCAAGCGAATGCCCTAGTAAAATCACGAACGATACCATGATTCATTCAGGGGTCAATTTTAGACAGAGTTTCGCATTATATTCGGAAAATATTGTGTTTCGTGCGTTTGTTTCTAGGCGCGTCGAGCTACTGTGTCAAACAAAACCAATTCGGGATGTATCATCATCAATATCATCATCATCATCATATCAGCCGAAAGCCGTTCACTGCTGGACAGAGGCCTCCCCCAAAGAGTGCCACAAGGACCGCTGCGCTACCGCGCCACCCGCATCTAGCGAATTCCCGCCACCTTTACGAGGTCACGATTTGACAAATTAAATGCAATTGCATTGCGCCGTATCTTTCAAATAGACCTCCCAGATGCATTTTACGAGAGTATTCCCTTTGTGGGATTTCTAGCGCAAAACAAAGCTATTTCATATTCTGCACCCACATTCAGCGCAAATCCTCATCCTTCCGTATTTAAATAATCTAACTTTTTAACATCAATAAACGCAATTTAAATCACACGACTGCTTTAAAAAAAATATTAGTCGATTATCTTACGTTTAAGTTTTTATGGCATTAAATTATATTAGGGATCTGGTTACGCGGAAGAGTCCAAACAAATATTATTCTTCTTCTCTTACTTAAGAGCTAGGCTCTTGTCGGTGTAGCTCAAAGTAGGCCCTCCATCTACTCCGATCCCACGCAATCTCTTTGACCTCACGATATGACCCAACATCAACTCTCTTTTTGAGTTGCTCCATGTAGTCTATTCTAGGTCTTCCTCTTCCTCGCCTCCCCTCTATCTTTCCTTCAATTATGTTAAGTACGAAGTTGTCATGTCGTAAGAGGTGCCCTATCATCTTCCCTCTTCTATTTTCTAAGTTCCTAACTAACTGCCTGGTTTGCCCCACTCTATTCAGCACTTCTTCATTGGTTACTCTATCTCTCCAGCTAATTTTCTCAATATTATTATTCCTAAATATTATTAATACGCGAAATTTAACCAGTGTATGAGTCAAGTATGTCCATCCATGGTCTACTGAATTTCATAAAGCAGAACTAATAAAAAAAACATTTTGAATGAATTAATTAGTTACTAAATTCACGATACATTACTAAATTCACGATACATGTTTGAGTCGCTGATTACGCAATTGTTCTACAATCTACGCGACAATTGGCCACTTGCCTAAAAAACTACTAAGTTAAGTACTTCTTTCCAGGATGGATCCTTATGTTTTACGAAATTACCAAGCCATTAAAGTTTTTGAGCGACACATCTGAAAAAAAAGAAACGGGTTGGGTCGGAGATACAACCGTTAATTAAGTTTAAATGGATACTTCTTTGTTGGCTATGGAACCCTAATATATCTGAATTAATTCACTAAAATCTGTATAAGTACAGATAAATCTGTATATATGGCAACATTGACTGACGTAACACATTTAACTCGCGATACATTGAAAATGGCGGTCATTTCAGCATTATTTTCATGTCCGCCACATAAACTAAATAACATTTTGTGATTAACAACTAATGGCAAATAAAGAAGGATTAAAACATGTAACAAACAATTATTTGAAATCAGATTAGGCTTCTCTACAAAAAGTTATTCCGGAAGTCACGTGATACATTTTGGACTGTACCCCTATATACAAGAACGTGACCAAAGAAGTATCCACTTCAAAAAAACCTAAATAAGGCTAAAAACACTCTGAATTCTTTAAGCAACAAAATCACATTGGATGTTCAATGTAGCTATTCCAGTGAATGACTTTATTCTGACATTACATACCCTCGAACACACAAGCGAAAAATATTTGTATAGGATTTAAGCACGTGCAATGTACCTAAATTTATTCATTGAAATCTGGCAAACCACAGGCATACAATTTAATACATTTCCATTTCAAAGATGTTTTTAGAAAATCTCAATTGGCTTTCTTTTGTGCCACTCAGGTGCACTTAAATTATAAATGCGAAAGTATAGGTAATGCTATTCATAAACGTTCCTCAAACATAATTATTTTAACTAAAATGCCGTTAAATTTCTTTTTTATTTATCTGGTACTTTGACATTTCTATATATTTGTAAGAAACGGACAAAACACAATTTAGTTAACAAAGGTTCGGGTGTAATATTCCTAACGTGCGTTCGAAAACTTACGTGACCCATTTGAACTCCAAAACTGGTGATAGGTACTCGTATTTTTGAGAACCATGGAAGAATGCAAGCAAACTGTTCTTTGCAATATTTTCCGATTAAAATCATGGCAGCATTCTTGGGAATGGTAGGTATTAACGGTACATCATTTTGTTGTTGTTCAGAGTTTGACCTTATTTTCAAAGTATTTTTTTAATGATATATCCCCGCGAAGGATATTCCGGGCTGCATACGCAAATAATTACTATGCAATTATTTTTAGTAGAACGAGGGATTCTTTGTATGAATTAATGGGTGATGGTTGAAATGGATGATAATTAATCCGTTTCAACCATCACCCATAAGTGGCTATAACGGACGGGGACATGCCTAGGATATCGCTTCGTTTCTTATCTCTGTCATTATCATTATAATTTTGAAAGACAGGTATATGAAAGTAGGGATATCGTTATGGCATACCAGAGACGTCACATTTTGTCGCCTCGTATCCAATTACTTTTATTAACGGGGGACCCTTTTTATTAAAAGTAATAGGAGTTTTTTCTCCAGAGACCCTTGTCATATATTTAAACATGTTGCTTGATTTCTTATTCTTATAGATATATTAACCATTTTTTTTAACAGGTCTGACATTGCAAATGGTATCGCGATTTCCACAAAATTCTCCTGACCATGTCACAAATCATAAGGTAATTGAGGTCCCAATCTAACGTTTCACAACCATCGACCCCAGCTAATTAGGTATTCTATGAATTTACTTGTATCTAATTCGCTGTTCAAGGATTAATACCGCCAGCCTCCGGGTTCAGCAAAACCAGTAATCCACACAACACACGGTAATTGTTTTCTAACTGCCTGCGGCTATTTTGTAGGTATACTTCTTGAATTTCACGAATGCTAGGTGATTTGACGAAATTAGACTTTAAGGAACGTCATAATAATTGGAACGGAACACCTTCTTTTCGCAACTAACGTTTGGCAAACTCTAAAACTGAAAATATTTCAGGATTTATTTCAGGACCATCGTTTAGGTTAGGTTAGTTTATAAAAATCCTGAAATATTAATCAATTTCAGAAATATTAAGAGGTTGGGAAATGAAAAGATGCGAAATGAATCAGGTTACCAAACGTTAGGTTGGGAAACGTTAGTGAACCAATAGGACCGCATCCACTCGTCTTCGTGAAATGCAAATCTATATAAAGTAGGAATAGCTGCACTGGTATTCTAGCATGATTGCTTTTATATCGTATCGTCCCTTTCGCACTTTGGTGGCCTTTTTGACTGACAGGCTCATAGAGGAAGAATAGAAGAAAGGGACTCACACACACATACACAAGTGAGTGACACAGTGTCAAATCTCCTGTCCCTCAGCGCGTATAGGCTTTTTTTGTTTGTCACCACCTGTCAAAATATTGTAATGAAACACACGTGGCCATCACGTGACCATGACGTCACCGATATAACACGACTAAATTATAAAAATAAAATAAAATAAATAAAAATCATTTATTTCGGACAACAACAAAAAACCATATTAGGTTAGAAGGTAGGTACACTTAATTATACAAATATGTAAGGTTACATTATATTTCAAACATAGCTAAGGAGCGGTGCAGGCATTATAAACGACATTAGACGTCAAAAATATATTCGTTTTCTGAAATTTCTCAATTTAGTAAGGTTAAGTTATCTACGGATCTAGGCTAGTTTTGTTAAGTCGTCCATTTTTTAATTAATTATGTCAAAGAGGCGTGAAATGAGAGGTGGGGCACGGCGAAATGTCGTCTCGCTCAAATTTGGAGCAGCTCAAATGGGGAAGTGTCTCCACCTTACAGAAGACCGCAGTCATAATAACGCCACTACTGGCTCAAATAAATAAAGGGTCGGCATCGCGCTTGTGATTCTTTTGGAATCGGAAGCGTCCAAAGTCTAGGGCATCAGCGTACCATCAGCCAAAAAAGCGGTCTACCACTTTTGGACCTTATTTTGTAAGCAATAAAGTCGAAAAGTGGTAGACCACTTTCTTGGCTGACTGTACCATCAGGCAGAATGTATGGTTGTTTGCTCAGTGGCATGTAGGTCGTAGTAGAAGAAAAAGCAAGAAAGAAAGAAATATATTGATTTAATGTCACAAAGAAATTACACATGTGTTTAAATACAACTCAAATGCAGCAAAATGGATACCACTCAACATATGCCAGCAGCAACATATGCTAAAGGCGCTGGTTTTCAGGGCACCCAGGGAGAGATACAGATCCTAAAATATAATTTATTATTATAACTTATACGTAACAAAACCTAATTAATGAGAAAGAGAGGTCGCTGGGCAATTTATTAATTCAGAGCCAAGTAAGTTTACAAATCAGCTCTAAGGTAAGTATGATGAAATTAATGTTTAGGTGTGATTTCAATGTGCAATGGATAAAATAATATTAGTCATAATGAAGTATTTTTTCTAAATGGCATTCGTGAATTGCATAATATTTTCAAAGATTAGTCAAACCTAATCTATTTGTGTCCAAACGTATCAATTGCTACAACATCAATTACTATACTTTGTCGTAATACGGAGAGCGACTCCGTATATGATAAAGTCACGAAGCGGTGAAAGAAAATGCATACTTGTAATGCATGCTAGCATTAAAGTCAACGAGCTTCGATAACAAACAAAACAACTTATCATTTCTCTGTTTTCCCATTTCACCCCCCATATAACGTTGCGATTGATCATTATGTAATGATTTCCCGTCCATAACCGACAAAATTTTCCGTTGTTTTTGATAACGATACGTCTAACTAGAGGTTTATTCAAGACACGTATAGAATCGGAATCGTTGTTGTATTTGAAGCACTCTCTTGATCTGACACGTTAAGTCTGGCTCGCGTGGAGACATTCACGCATTATAAATTAAGCTAGTATTTACAAAAGTGATATTCCAATATGTTTTTCCTATAGATTATATTCGTTACACCTATTGTTCCCATCGAAAACAAGACTAACCTTTGTTCCTATCACCTTGAACGTAAATAGCGTTCAGTGCTGTGTACTCCAAAGTAATGTTTATTATTCAGTAAGTATTATTGATGCGTCTGGAACTTCAATTCGGCCCATTATGCAAATAAAAATGTTACATTCCTTTGCGAATTTAGCTAGCAAAACCAATACTGAATCAATGAAAGTCAAATGTAATCTAAATTAGAGGTAAACGTCTCAGACGATGATGGAATAGTATCTAGGGGCACTACCGTGCCCCGGGGCCAAGACGAGCCAAGCGAAGCGCAAGGGCAGAACACTACCTACCATTTCTCGAAGCGCTTTGTCGTTTTTTTGAACCTTCTTTATTTGGAAATAGTATGTACATACATACTTTCTCTCGTGTTACTTGTGACTTGAAGTAGACGTTGTGATTTTTCCGGAAGGCATGCATATTTAACACATTCACTGCCAAAAATCGCTACGCGCTACACGCTCGTAGCCGACCGTGTGGTTTTCCTCGTATGTAGCGGAAAGCGACTACGGCGTATTAGGTGCCCGCTAGTCGGGTTCCTGGCAGTGAATGGGTTAAGTTTAAAAGTCGGCCGGTAAATACCTTTTTCATCTCTCCTGTTCTGAAAGTTGACTTTTCATGGGTATATAGCCGGGTGGAAAATAGCGTTTTCTCCCCTAGGGTGGAAAGTAATTTCTTTTTAATTGTTACTGTCAGCGACGGACTCCACGGAGTCGAAGATAATTAAGTTACTTCATATTATTAAAATAAAAGCTTTACATATATCTAAACTCAGCTATACATTAAACGACGGGTTCATTGCGACGATGTTGATAAAAATCCTTTTACAGTTGGTATTTTTTTCATAATTACAGATAATCAACATTCAAAATCATTTGTGTAAATATCGGCTGCCCGCCATAATGCTATGAAACTTTTTTTTTCACGTTTCGGAATGGCCCTCTAGCTAGACTAGTTGCGTCGCGGCCTACTCGATTACAATCGAGTAGGCCGTTGCAAGTGGCCAGTGCAAAGATGTTGGAGGTTGGATATAGTTTTAATTATTTTATTTAGGTATATCTAAAATCGAATAATTCATTTATTTCACAATAAGCAAATAATTCTTTACATTTATTTATAGAATTATATCAATACAAGAAATAAGATTAAAACTATTAGATCAGATACGATTTTTAAACTTTTCTAAAGTTGGCAGTATGTGTATTTTAACTGATTACTCTTAATATACCATGCTGATTACTCTTAATATGTTTTATAAAATGTACGTGCAGTATTTTACTTTCCTCACAGTCGAAATGAAACGTAGATTGTTTAATTCGGGTGAAATTACCCATTTCACCCTCGAACTAATTGGCGCTCTCACTTCGTTCGAGCGCCAGAAATATCTCGGGTATAATGGGTCACTTTCAACCCTTGGTTAACAATTTACTATTTCTTGGCACCTGAAATCTCACTAACAGTGTACCCCTCGGACACTTTGCTTTCCCGATGAAAAAGAAAGAGAAGAATTTAAAAATGGGGCAATGATGGGTTCAATGTCAACATTATGCTGGGTTTGGATTTGGATGTCCAGCGCTGGTTTTCAGACTGGTCCCTTTAGAAAAAGGCCCGGTCGCAGCGTACTCATCACGTAGAAAAGAGTTACAAAACAATTTATACAGTAATCCCCTTAAATTTGCATTAGCCTGGCTGACAGCGAGTATGTATTTAGGTATCGTCGTCAGGTAAGGTAACCGTTGGTCGTTGTTGTTCTACGTCCGTAGGAATAACCCTAGAAACACTACACGTGACCTCCGGGTGGTGCTAAAAGAACAACAAACTCGGCAGCTGCACTGTTCCTTCTGAACCTCACAGCGCACACTGGAACTCATCAGCGACATCGATACGAATACATATATGTACCAGTGTGTAACCGCCATACGATAAATAAGAAAAATAACCACGGTAGGTACAAGTACCTACAAGCCTCGCTTGGTTAGAAATTATTTTAATTTGTGAACGATTTACTCAATCGTTCAGGTGTATAATTAAAAAAAATCCCTCTAATTTGAAAGTTATAATTTACACCAGCGAGATAGACTATCCGTCCTTTTCTAATTAAATAAATAAAATATTACGGGACACAATCTTACACAAATCAACCTAGGCCCACGGTAAGTTCAGTAAAGGCTTGTGTTGTGGGTACTAGGCGATGATATATATAATAGATACTTATATAGATACTTATATATACATATTCATAACATCCATATAACTCAGGAACAAATATTCGTATTCGTGATTCGTGATAATACACAAATAAATGCCCTGACTGGGATTCGAACCCGGGACCTCCAGCTTCGTAGGCAGAGTCACTACCCACTGGGCTACGGAGGCCGTTAATTAGAACGCTTAGAAAGAGAGTCTATATCGCCGCGACACAGCTCGCGGGCCGTTCTGTGATAGCCGTGCAGACGTGACTGGTTACTACAGTCGAGTTCATAAATATATGTACGTTCCCGAAGGTTCTAATATCTGAGCAACCTTATGTCCTTGAAAATAAAGTCGTGTCCACATATTTTTGATCACTTGTCCGTGCACATATGTTAGAACTCGACTGTACATAACTGCAACTTAGAAAAGTTGAAAAACCCCCGTCATTTCCATTTCAAAGTTCAATATCTCAAAAACGGCTGAACCGATTTTGTTGAAACGTAGCTAAGAACCATCTCGATCACGTTAGCTTTTGGATAAAAAACCGCATTTAAATCGGTCCATTCATTTAGTAGCTACGATGCCACAGACAGACACACACACACAGATACACAGACACGTCAAACTTATAACACCCCTTATTTTCCGTCGTTGGTTAATAAGTATAATCAATCGTTGGGATACACCGGTCAGCTCATCCATCCTTAGCTAAATTTATTAATGTTGAACCTACATAAATTTCCAAAATGGTTCCGTTCCCAACTTCCCTCATCCAGGTAGCCAGACCCACCGCAGTCAATTAAAATAAGTTAATAGCCCTGTGGTAAACAGATGGTACGCCATATTGTATAGAAGTTTGATAATTTTGTGCTGAATACGACTGTTTGAAAGCTTTAAAATAAGCAAATTGACGAGCACTTTGGCCTAGTTGGCCCTACCTACGAAACCTGTGGTCCCGGGTTCGATTTACTGGTAAGGGCATTTATGTGTGTGATTAACACGAATATTTGTTCGTGAGTCTAGGGTGTTTTCTATGTATTTAAGAATTTATTTATCTATATAATTATGTATGTATATCTTCGCGTCGTCTAGTATAGTACAAGTTTGGCTTAGTTTGGAACTGGATTTGTGTACGATTGTCCCTCAATATTTCTTTATTTATTGTATTCATTAGTTTTGAAGTATTTTGCATATGTATACCTACGCACCGATAATCAATGGGAATCAAAATTTGTGACTCAGATAAATCGCACTTTATTATTAGTAGGTACCTACGCGTTAAGAAACACATTGAATTATCGTTTCATTTCTAGTTCAAGATATTACCCCAGTTCAAAACAAAGTTCCAACAGACATTGAATGTAAACAGCGGTTTAACTTTTAAATGCGATCTAACGCGACAGAGCAAGGACTGCGCCAATCTAGCTAAGATGCTACTTTTAGAGTTCCTTCAAGATTATAACAAATAAGTGATTAAGTAAGTCTTTTAGTTAGGTATCCCTAGTTCAAATACTTGTTCCCCAGTTGAGTCCGTGAGCCCGTTCTTAAGGTGCCTACTCATCACTCATCACATTCCAGAACTGACAAACTTGCTTATATCTACGATTAAAGTAAAGTATTGATGTCACATGGCGTAAATACGAGTATAACCTTAAAATTTTGACTGGAAGTGAAGAATTTTCTCAAACTATCGGCTAATTTTAGGTGCGATAATCTTCTGATCCTCGCTCAACACAACTTTTTCGACCGTGTGCCATGCATTTTATCGTGATGTGACGTAGGTATTTTGGGAGCGTGCTCATAGACTATAAGCTGATCGATTAGGTACAATAATAAATAAGTATATCTTTATAAATAAGACAGGGTAAAAGCCTAGCTAAGGGATGAAAGTCAGGTACCGTCAACTGGGGTTACTTTGATCAAATAGGTTTTTCTCCGAAATCATTGTGTTTACTTGTGGGTGAACAGTGGCAGTGAATATATTAGTTATCTATCTTGCTGTATACTCGATTAAATCTTCTTCATTTCAAATATTTTTGCTTTTATACTACATTCTGAATTTGATTATGTTGATCCCCATTTTTTCCTAAAGTAACCACCCCAGTCTACCGGTACCGGATTAGGTTTCTTGACGCAGAGGGGTAATAACGTAACTTTTCGGACGAGAGTTTGGATAAATTAATTGTCACCCATACATTCAAAAAAATGTCATTCAGATTTAGCTAACGTCCGTGTGTACGAAGCAATACGCAAACGGCCAGCTGGCCCGCTATTCTGTAACTTGTTTTAAACTCACCTCACCGTTTACCCACAAATATATCTTGACGCCCCGATTCGTAGTATTTAAGCGTAATCAAAGGTCTCTACTTTGGTTAGGCGTGGGGGTTAAAAAGTTAAGTAAAAAAAAACATGTTCTGACTTAAGTGGAATAATTCGTTCAACGAATTTGCGTGCAGGGTACGTTCTGTAGCATGCCAATTTGACCTTAGTTCACAATTTGACGATTTGTCATTGACAGATTATTAACTAACGAAAAATAATGCGGTAAAAAGTGAACGGTTTTGACAGTTCACAACTCAGATATAATATCGCGAATAAGATTGTAAACTGAGAGTGTTCATAATCTGACGGTATCATATATAAACAATTAGAACGGTTAGATGCACACTCATACGATGTGTAGAAGATACGACAATAGAGAGATCTCTCAGGGACCGAAGTCCAATGAGAGTGGTTTGGATGTTATATTTATGCAACTGATTTAAGAAACTTCGATAGTGCGATGCAGAACTCGTCAGATTTGACAGGAGTGATGTATGAAGAGAAGAGTGCAGCTTGCCAGTGCTCAGAGCCAGCGTGGCGAGCGAGCGCTCAAAGCCAGGGTGGCGAGCGGAGAGAAAGAGAGAGAGAGTCTGGCTTGCTGAGAAGAGTCGGGCGATAGTCAGGATCTTTAGAGATGCGCTTATGTCCATTGTCGGGGTCACCAATGTAGAAGATACGACAATAGAGAGATCTCTCAGGGACCGAAGTCCAATGAGAGTTGTTTAGATGTTATATTTATGCAACTGATTTAAGAAACTTCGATAGTGCGATGCGGAACTCGTCAGATTTGACAGGAGTGACGCCACATCAGCCCCCCTTTGAGACGGAGGGGTCAGCGATGTATGAAGAGAAGAGTGCAGCTTGCCAGTGCTCAGAGCCAGCGTGGCGAGCGAGCGCTCAAAGCCAGGGTGGCGAGCGGAGAGAAAGAGAGAGAGAGTCTGGCTTGCTGAGAAGAGTCGGGCGTCAGTCAGGATCTTCAGAGATGCGCTTATGTCCATTGTCGGGGTCACCAATGTAGAAGATACGACAATAGAGATCTCTCAGGGACCGAAGTCCAATGAGAGTTGTTTGGATGTTATATTTATGCAACTGATTTAAGAAACTTCGATAGTGCGATGCGGAACTCGTCAGATTTGACAGGAGTGACGCCACAGATGCACTCTGATGTGACCGCTCCTTTTGTGTCAGGCGTAAGAGCCCATCAGAGAGCATCACTTCAGATAAATATGAAACCGGCTTTACGCCTACTGTACCTATGTCAATCGGATCACAAAAAGAACCTAAACAAAGTTACTTTACGGAACCCTCTTAGTCCAAACCCGTTCCAACTTGTCAACCTTGAAGACAAAGCCCCAGCGAGTAGCACTTTCATCGCCTCGCAGAGTAGGAAATTAGAATTGCATTATGCAGATTCACTATCATTCAGACTGGCATTAAAATTCACCTCTTTATCTAATGCTCTTAGCTGGCCTGCTCACTTGTTGACTTTCTCGTCTACATATTTAAATAAAGGTATATATTAGGTAACAATCTCACACAAATCGGACGAAGCCCCATAGTAAGTTCAATAAGGCTCGTATACTATACTGTGTGTGGGTAGTGGGTACTAGACGACGGTATATTTAATAGATACACCTACTTAAATACACATACATACATAACTCAGAAACAAAATATATTCAGCTCATCACACTAATATGTGCCCTTTTGAAAATCTTTGAATGCAGTTTTTATTTTTTCTAAAATCTGTCTCGTGACTCCTAAGAGCAAATTTCTGCATGTCTTATAGTATCGGATTTTCCCTCACTGCCCCGTTTGAATAATACACCCTGTATAGCGAGCGGGACCGTCTTCGGGCGGCGTAGGTGTTTGTTTTGTTTGGGTTACATGTAATTAATTCAGTGATCGGATCTAGGATGCAATTTCCCGGGGTTTAAGTCCGTAATATTAAGATGGATATGACTTACAATCCCGCGACTTTTTTTGTTACCTACCTTTACAAAAAGGTGAAATAAACTTTTAATTTACAGTATAAAATTTACAGAAAATGTAAAAACAACAAAAATGTTTACAGTACCTACTGCATAGAATAAAATAACTGAACGTAACTTGTATGTCTTATCTTTTATGTATTTTTATTATTCTTGTATGTTTACCAGGGTATACAAGTAAAAGTAATAATTTTTATTAGTTATTAGTATCACCATTTTGTTAATCTTATCACCAGGGCTCGAACTTTTAGTGCCGATGACGTTGCACTGCATCGCACATAAAATGCCTTCTAATAGTATATTCGTAAACAATTAACACTTATCAACCTCTTTTATTAAATTAAATGGCCACTTGAAATGAGCAGTATATAATGTCTTGACTGACATTGTCATTCAAATCGAGCCCTGCTTATCACATTCTCAACATATCGACGAATAATAATAATTACAGTTATAAATACCCATTATTAGACAATTCTAGTGTTCTTTAAGTGTGCAAATATTAAGTGACGTATTTTTTAATTTACAATAGCCCATTTCCCAATCTCCCGGGAAATCCGAGACACATCCACGATAAGCATAACGTTTGAGGTCGCTCACCCCAAATTGCATCCTAGATCCGATCACTGGTAATTATGTAATGTCTATTTTAACAGGTGGGCTATTAGCTAGGCAAAGGCGATTTAGCCGCTTCTATCTCATTGACACTGTACAAACTAGAAAGATTGGTAAGGGTAGATTTTCTCGTCTCGCGTCGTCGTATCGTCGCGTTAGTTGTGCAGTGTAGGGGGTTACCCCTTGGTCACGAGAGACGAATACATACAAAAGGAGAGGGGCCTTACCAAAAATCGCTACGCGCTACGCTCGTGGTCGATCCCGTGACTAATGGGTTACCCGCTAAGTAGCTGAAAGCGCCTATACTAACAGCGTAGGCGGAATGAGTTACGGGCGTGCATTGGAAATTATCTTGGCGTTCTTTGAAACGCCGTTCCGACCAAATAACGAAACACAAAAATACTGATTTTCAGATATATGATTTTAGAATACTTAATATGATTGTTTATCTGATTTAACCATTAAGGAACTTGTATAAACTAGATGAATTTGCGAAATTGGTTTGGGACGTGATATTTTGGGAAAACTATTTTTCTCAAATTAATCTAGTTTATAAAAATTTATTCTAGGAAAGGGGGAATTTGGCGCAAATGGGAAACCAATTGATGAAAGTTTGTTACATAAGTTTCTTAAAATATCACGCCGTTAGCCTGCGAATGTCAAAAAACGGTTTGTATGGCAATCGAACCACCTTAATGATTGCTTAAAATCTCTATACTAAGAAAAAAAAACTTGGCTCCTCAGCCTACTCACACAACTCATTAATCTCATTATTAATCAACATAAACAAAGTTTTAATGATGGTAAATATTTTACATCATCTTAAATCTCACTAAAGGAAATATGAGAAAAAAACTTCACATCAGAGTTTACCTACAGCTAGGTAAATATTTGTAGAAATTTGTGGATGCCGCAAGATCAGATGACAATGCCATGCATAATAAAGTGATAATAAAGTACCATCGAAGACACTTCAGCGATCACTCATGAACTTTGACAATGCTACAACGTCTAGACATGGTCGGTTAAGCATCGTTAGCAAACATTTTTTTATGAAAATTAAAGGAAGAAATATGCTTTCAGCAGTCTATGTTCCACCGTAGCGTTTGAGATACTAAACCGATTTTGATGAATGAGTTTTCGATCGATTTGAAATTATGGTCTGGGAGACATAGGCTAGCCTTTTAAGAAAAAAAAAAAGCGGCCAAGTGCGAGTCGGACTCGCAAATGAAGGGTTCCGTAAAATAAATTGCGGTTTACGATTTATGACGTATAAAAAAACCTACTTACTAGATCTCGTTCAAAACAAATTTCGGTGGAAGTTTGCATGGTAATGTACCTACATCATATATATTTTTTTGGTTTTATCATTCTCTTATTTTAGAAGTTACAGGGGGGACGACACACATTTTACCACTTTGGAAGTGTCTCTCGCGCAAACTATTCAGTTTAGAAAAAAATTATATTAGGAACCTCAATATCATTTTTAAAGACCGATCCATAAATACCCCACACGTATGGGTTTGATGAAATTTTCATTTTTGAGTTTCAGTTCTGGGTATGGGGAACCCCTAAATATTAATGTTTATTTTCGATTTTTGTGTGAAAATCTTGATGCGATTCACAGAATACATCTACTTACCAAGTTTCAACAGTATAGCTCTTATAGTTTCGGAAAAAAGTGGCTGTGACATACGGACGGACAGACAGACAGACAGACATGACGAATCTATAAGGGTTCCGTTTTTTGCCATTTGGCTACGGAACCCTAAAAACCGGTCAGTGCGAGTAAATATAAACCCCGTACAATATAAACAAGTCTACTATAAACTGACACTCACTAAGTATGTATTCACATACTACTGGTTTTATACTGGAGATTTAATTTTCAGTGATGTAACTAAAAATGTAGAGTTTCCGCAATTTTTTCTTTTTTTGTGTAATAAGACGTTGCTTCGTACCAAAATTCAAGTTTCTGAGTTCACGGGAAGTACCCTGTAGGTTTTGATTCCCTTGCGAGTTTCGAAAATTAGCGGAAATTTGCGGCATAAACGGCTGTATCTTTTGATTGCGTAGGCTTAGAAGTTTAATTTTTTCACAGCTCTAAAGGACATTAGTAGACTTGAGTACCTAATTGATATAAATTATAGTTTCATACCTCTACGCTTTTCTGAGAAAAAGGGTCTTGACAGACGGACGGACAACAAAGTGATCCTATAAGTGTTCCGTTTTTCCTTTCAAGGTACGGAACCCTAAAAAAAGCGGCCAAGTGCGAGTCGGACTCGCACATGACGGGTTCCGTAAAATAATTTGCAGTTTACGATTTATGACGTATTAAAAAAAAAACTACTCACTAGATCTCGTTCAAACCAATTTTCGGTGGAAGTTTGCATGGTAATGTACATCATATATTTTTTTTAGTTTTATCATTCTCTTATTTTAGAAGTTACAGGGGGGACGACACACATTTTACCACTTTGGAAGTGTCTCTCGCGCAAACTATTCAGTTTAGAAAAAAATGATCTTAGAAACCTCAATATTATTTTTTAAGACCTATCCATAGATACCCCACACTTATGGGTTTGATTAAATTTTCATTTTTGAGTTTCTGTTCTGAGTATGGGGAACCCCCAAAATTTAATGTTTTTTTTTAGATTTTTAGAGACAGACATGACGAATCTATAAGAGTTCCGTTTTTTGCCATTTGGCTACGGAACCCTAAAAACAGCTTTTTCAGTTAGTTTTCCGTAGTCAGGAGACAGTTTTTTAACTTTTTATATTCTTTTTCCCATAACGGTGTCTAAAAGCACCGCCATATTTTGTATATTCTGCTTAAACATACATAATTTCTTCATACATAAAATATACTAAACATAACACACCTAACACAAGAAGCGTAAGGTTTTCCTTGTCCCAGTTTATTAAATCCCCCAAAACAAAAACCTAATGCGAAACTCGATTCAAGTCGTTACGGGTGACATAAAACAAACACAACATTTCGAGTTCTAGGTAGGATGAGTCTTATTTTCGTCCTGGCAAGTTAAAGATAATGTTTTATGTATTTAAGTAGATGTAGATAAACTACCAGCTTTATTTCCTGTAACTGTAGGTATACAAGTCGTTAACTTTTTAAGTTTCGCTTTTTTGGATTTCATGAAATAATAATAGGTGTAGAGAGTTGCTAAGAGTTCGTATATGAAATTTCGTGATTTTGCTATATTTTAGCCGTTGTTTATTACGGCTATACTAGTGTTTTTACCAGTCTGAAAACATTATAATTCAGTTTATACTGCATTAGCTGCCCGCGCTAAACAATAAATTATCCACTGTTACTGTATAGCTCTAGTACAAGTTTTATCGATAGGTACATATACGTTTTCGCACGCGTTTGCGTTTAGTTTAAATTTGTATGGCAACGCGAACAGCGCCTCTGGTGGTAACTATTAGGAAGTACGCGTTGCCATACTTAACGTCTGTCACTGTCAGTTAAACTAATACGCTGTAGTAAAAGTTTGTATCTAATAGGGAACATTACTGCAATGTTCTGCCGACAGAGGCAGCACTACCACTAATAGTAAAACAGTATAGGAATATAGGGATTTACACACACATTCACAATTGATTGTCAAATGAGTGACAAGGATGCTTGCATAGACAATACCGCAAGTGGGAACGAGATACAATGTCAACGCTGCTAGTGTCGCCACCTACGAAGAGTTTTGCGTAATGTTCCCTATTAGCTAAAGTGCGCTTTTTGTTCAACAAGGGCATGCGGCATGCGTCATATTGCTGTCACACTTATTGCTTACTCAGACTGAGTGTGACAACTCTATGACGCATGCCCTTGCTGAACGGAAAGCGCACTGGTGTGAAATTAGCTATTGTCATATTTTAACTTCCCTAGAATAATAATAAATATAAATAAATATTACGGGACAATCTTACACAAATCAACCTAGGCCCACGGTAAGCTCAGTAAGGCTTGTGTTGTGGGTACTAGGCGACGATATATATAATAGATACATACATATAGATACTTATATACATATATAACATCCATAACTCTGCCCTGACCGGGATTCGAACCCGGGACCTCCAGCTTCGTAGGCAGAGTCACTACCACCTGGGCTACGGAGGTCGGTATAGTATATGGTAGAATAGTTCACTTTGTGGCCTGTAGGTATCTTTAATAATTCTTTATGTTTGCGGGAGTCTGTATGTGCAAGGTCGCGGGAGTCCGCTGGATGCGGGTGGCGCAGGAACGATCACTTCAGCACTCATTGGGGGCGGCCTATGTCCAGCATTTGACGTCTGTCGGCTGATATGATGATGATGGGGTTTTTATGTTTATGTTAATTGTATACAATTGTTATTTTACTTATAGTTAAATTCATCTTCATTTATATATAAACCAACCCACCAGCTAAAATTACTTTACTTATATTGAAAATAGCACTCGCGTTTTCTGTGAGATTCTTCCATTTGTGTATTATTTTAATTACTTATTAATCACCGTCTTTAAAACACTTATATTTTTCATGAATGCATGCATAATAAATTTACCTACTGACAATGTTTTCCTTGTAATAGGCAATGCACCTACTACGCTGTATTTTACAAGCTATTAACTAACTATGTTAGTATGTGGTTCATCATCCTCCTAGCGTTATTATTCCCGGTTGTGCCCCTAAAGGAGCCCGGGGTCCGCTTTGACACCTAATCCCAAGATTTGGCATAGGCACTAGTTTTACGAAAGCGACTGCCATCTGACCTTCCAACCCAGAGGGAAAACTAGACCTTATTGGGATTAGACCGGTTTCCTCACGATGTTTTCCTTCACCGAAAAGCTAACGGTAATTCCGTACATAAGTTCCGAAAAACTCATTGGTACGAGCCGGGATTCGAACCCACGACCGCCGCTTGACAGCCGCATGCCTGAACCACTAGGCTACCGTAGCTTTTTTTTTTTTTTTTTATTTTAGTATGTGGTTATGTTATGTAAGTAACTATGTTTGTTCGGGTGGAATCTTGCAACTCAATTTTGAAGCACATATCTTATCTTCAACCGATTGAGCCGAATTTTGGGTAGAGGTATAGTTTGGATGGCGATTCAATATTATGGACCATCGAGCTGATCTGATGATGGAGACAGAAGGTGGTCATGAGAATTCAGTACTTAACCGACGCGACGTAACCCCGTTGAGTTTGGGCTCGTTAGAATCGTCTCAATGATTAGTTTTGGTGGCGGTATACAGAAAAATACAGTCAGCAATAAAAGCTTGTACCTACCAAACTGTCATTATTGACAGAAACTTATTTCTGTATATTTTTCACGGGACTACATTCACATTTTGCTTTTCTTGTACGGAATTTTGTGGTTTTATCTCCTTTTTTATCCTCCCAATTAATTACACTTTAGAGCAATGAAATCAGGTCAACCTTCATGCAAATTCATACTTACTTAATTTAATGCTAAAGTAACTCTATCTATCTGACGAATTTTACCTTTTAAGTGCACAACCGCTTAAGTGAATGAGATAAAATTTGGTATGGAGATAGTTTGAATCGCGTGGACATAGAATACTTTTATCCCGGAAGTCATCCCTTAAAAGGTTGAAATGGGGGGCGGACGTTTTTATGGAGGTACGACATAAAAGAGTTCCACGCGGACGAAGTCGCGGACAAAATCTAGTTCATCATAAAGTACTTCATAGAAATCGCATTTATAATAATTAATAACGTCTTAGGGCCGGTTGCTCCAATTTACAATTGCAGAGCGACCGATATGGCGCCGCGCCGGCAGCTGTCATTCCTTAAAAACTTATCAAACTTTCCATACATATAGATTTTAACGAACACCGCTTATGATTACAGACGTTTTGGTGCAACCCTCCCTTAATCGAACTCGGTGAAAAATTTAGAGTCTAAACTTTGTCCACCTTTTCAATTTGTGGAAGGCACAGATTGGTCTAATGGTTAAGGCGCGGAGCTGTCCAACGGCCTGTGTTCATTATTGTCCAATGTTATTGAGTTACGAAGTTCCAAGTGTCTAGACGCCTTTCATTCGGACTGAAAGACGCCCACTGCTTATAACAGTAATCCAGGTAATATCGACTTGAATACGGACACCTCAGACAACCGACCTCCTCAATTCGTAGCTGAAATCCAAAGTACCTAATCTTAACTGATCAAGTTAACATACAATTAGATTACTTATGGCAAAGACCTTATGCCATACAATCGCACGAATATTTGGGCATACTTTGAACAATACAGAATGAAAGTGAAGGTAAGTATCGGATACCGTCGTAATCGTTCTTGAGATGAGCTATAATTTGAATTTAATACACCTATAAACCAAAAACCTAATAGTACATAAACTACACATAAACCATTCCATTTCAAGTGTTATAGACCAATAACTATGCCGGTGACAAATATATGATTTGAGGGTTTAACTGAATACATATAATATTCATAAATAAACATCACTACCGTTCCACTAAAAGTCGAATAGAACACTCAATGTAGCTTGTCTTAGTGGTACTAGACGACGATATAAATTATTTTACGTCATACCTGGCCATAAAGTAGGAATTACCGCACGCCATGCGTGCGGAAAACCCCACTTCCTGGCCAGATAGAGACGTAAAATTTTGTACTTACCACGGGCGGTAATAAAGAAAGCCTCAGAGCGCATATTTATCGCCCTTGCCTTCGGCTCGGGCGTCAAATACCTGCGATCTGAGACTTTCTTTGCTTAACCGCCCTAGGTAAGTAATGTACTATTTCAACACATTTGCTCGTAACGGGCCTCTTATTGTGCCACTTTTGGGCTCATAATCCTGGGTATTAAACACGCGTGTTTAATAACATTACGACACTCGTGTAGTAAGTTATGTTTATATCCCGATTAAGACACGTTGGCACCTTGCAGCAAGGTGTATGTATGGACTCGGCGCATTCTTAAATTGACCGGGTTATACAGGTTTGTTTTTAATTCTCGGCAAATGGATGGATGGACTCGACTAAACAAATTAAATCTTTCTTGTGGATTAATTGATTATTTCTTGTTGGATATGATATAGAAACGTTTCATTTAGTAAACTATTTACTTTTGATAACATTTTACATGAATTTATATTGAATAAGAAAATATTTATTTTACTTTGTATTGGTTGTTTAGAGATTTCATCTAAGCCTCGCTGCGGGCGCACTGCGCGAACTTCACGAAAAAAAATAGTTGCGCGCCATTATAGGTAATTTCACAAATATTTGTAAACATTGATGATGCGTGTTTGGTTATTGTTAAAAATGTCAGTAAAAACCTGTTGTCATCAATAACTAAAGGAAACAACTTAGGAGCCTGTAACATGTTCATTTTATGAAAAGGATTTTTTCCTCGCAAATGTGTTGAAAAACGTCTTATGACACGCGTGAGCTTTGATAATTACATCCTCGGCTCTATTATCACGCTTACCTGCGCTGCGGTTCGCGTGACAATTCCGCCTCTGATGTAATGATCAACATACCTCACTTGTATCATAATGTACTATTTTCTACTCGTCGACTTTAATCTTTGAATTAAGATTTCGTACACGAAACTAAGATCACATACTTTTTAATCCTGGAGCTCCACGAGCTCGTCACGGAACTCGTATGGTTTCATAAGATAACCGCCAGCAGTCATCTTATGAATCCAGGAGCTGTATAAGATAACTGTGAAGACATCAACGCGCAAAATTACTAAGCTGCTGCGCTTCATTTCAGCAGGGCGATTTTCAATAGATACCAAGTTTGTTTAATAAATTATTATTTCCGTTGACTCTTAGAAAAAGTATTGTATACAATAGTTATATAATTAGCTTTTTAAGTCTCGTACCTTAATTAGGCCACTCAGCAAGCTTCGTGGCCTAAACGTGGTACTCGATTTAAAAGCATCCATTATATAACGATTGCATAAACTACTATTATCTATCCAAATATCATAAACCCTCCATAATGCGTTCAAAAACCGCACATTATGACCACCATAAAAATAAACTGTTTTGTTAGAACAAATTTCTTATCTGTGGAAATGTTATTATTACTAAATAATAACATCGATTTCGATAATATTATTTCATTCAAATTTCGAACGTCTCTGAACAACAAAGAAGTTTGATTTAACCTCTATCCTAATATCAGTCGAGATGACGTAGTTCGAAATTAATTGTCAATTTGCATACAAATTTGACAGATGTCGCACGTAAGTAAGATATCGAACGATATGACAGTTGGATCCGACTCTAGTTTGTCTCTGAATTAAAAAAAAAGAGGCTTATGATATGTGGATAGATAAAATAGTGTATGTAACTGTACATAATTAGGCATTAAGACACTCGTGTGATGTTATTATGAAACTCGCCTTCGGCTCGTTTCATAAACCCACACTCGTTCACCCTTCATTATGTACAGTCACATAAACTACTAATATTAGACACTTAGGCAACCTCTTATACAAGGCTATAATATAAGTATGTGTACATATTTGCACAATAGAAGAAGAGGCTGCAGTCCAACGCGGTGGTCCGACCAGATCTGCAAATCACTGTCCATCCAGGTCCATGATGCTTTGGAAGTCGCAAGAGACGGAAAGGCTCAGACATCAGTCATCCAGGACAAAGTGACCCATGGGCGAGATCATTACCCTCCTCTTTGATTCCTTTACCCTGCTAAGACCCATGGGTGTTATTTTGTTGAAAAAACTTATATAATTTTCGATTGGGTTAGAGTACCTACCTACCCATGGGTCTCAGCAGGGTAGAGAAATCAAAGAGGAGGGTCATGATCTCGCCCATGGATCACTTTGTCCTGGATGACTTAGAGTTGCATTTGTTTTGATTCAATCATTTTTGAAACATTTTTTTAGTCTATTTTAAATGATTCAAATGGTATGGTATGGTATGATGGGTGTTAGGAGGCAATGAAATCTATCAGTGGCGAAAAACATTACTTATCGATTTCTTGTATTTTATTACAAGCTTTTATATAGTTTCACCTGTCCCGTTGACTGTCTGTAATCAAATCTTGCAAGTTAAATGTGACCAACTTCCCGATTTCCGATTGAGCTGAAATTTTGCATGCATATGTATATCGCATGACAAATGCAATATTATGATGACATGGAGCTGATCTGATGCTGGACCTGGAAGGTGGCCATTATTATTATTATTCTGGTAGTGGCTTCCGGGCTGTCAATGCCCTTGTATCAATGCGACCATCGCTGATCTATTGTGATCGCCACGTATTACAATTCTTGGTCAAGTCCTGCAAACTCAAAGAATTGCAGGATTTTGTTGATCTCAAGAAATTTGATCTACTCCGGGCACATGATGTGTTTGCCCAAGAAGGAGTTACGACTGCGCATGAGGCAAGGGCAATCGGTTAGGATGTGTGGAGGCGTCTCCTCTGCTTCAAAGCAGAATCTGCACTGCCTTGTGTCACACAGTCCTATCGTTTGCATGTGCTTATTTAGGCGGCAATGCCCTGTAAGAACCCTGACGAGCATGCGTAGGCGGTTCCTACTTAGCGCCAAGGCGTCAGAAGACGCCTTTTTGCTAAAGGCTCTAATAAGTGCCTTGGAATGTTTCAGTCCTGGGATAGCTCTCCAGGCTTGAATGGTCTTGTAGAAACAATAGGCTTTTAGAGTGAGCTTGGTTAGGCTTTTGGGGATACCACAGAACGGCTCTGGTCCGCAGTGTGTCCCTTTCGCCCCCGCTCGTACAAGCTTATCAGCCTTTTCATTTCCCTCGATACCTGCATGCCCTGGGACCCAACGTAATATTACCTTGTTTTTGGCACCCAGGTCATTCAATAGTTCCCGACAGTTCTCGACCAGCCTTGACGTTGTGACGTTAGAGGTAAGAGCCAAGAGAGCCGCCTGGGTATCCGAGTGGATATAAATAGTATGATTGAAGAAGGCGCTTTGCAGATTCGTTGTCGCACATTCTAGAATGGCGTATACCTCTGCCTGGAATATAGAAGCGTGTTTACCCAGGTTCAGACTGATCGCTGCCCTGGGTGCCTCTCCATATTTTCCGCATCCTACCTCCGATACGGATTTGGAGCCATCAGTGTACTACTTCTGGCTACCTGATTTCCAATCAATGAGGCTGTTTAACCAGTCCTCTCTCCTTAGGAGTTCCACAGAGTAGTTTATCTGCGTGCAAAGTTTTGGGGGCATTGTGTCAAGTGGCATCTTTAAAACAGGAATATCGTATACTGAGTCCTTGAGTGTTCTCAAGGCTGTGGATAGCCAGTCGCCTTTCCTTACGGACGCTACTCTGAGCATGCTGGACTTCGCCTCCTTTTCCAAGTGGAGGTCCAGGGGCGGCAGGTTCAGCACGGCTTCCAGAGCAGCTGTTGGAGAGGTTGACACGGCTCCAGTAACGATAATGCAAGCGGTCCGTTGCAGACTGCTGAGCTTAGCTATTGTTGTTTTCTGTGTCGTTTTCCTATACCAGACCACAAAGGCGTATGACACCATCGGCCTCACAATGGACGTGTATACAGGGCAATTTTGGGTTTAAGACCCCATCTATTCCCCGCTAAACGACAGCAGATTGAGAGGGCTACTTTAGCCTTCTGCAAAATTCCGTTAACGTGCGGATTCCAGGTCAGTTTCTGGTCGATTGTAACGCCCAGATACTTGACCTCGGAGGAAAACGGAATTGTTCTGCCGTTCATAGACAAAGGTGGTCATAGGAACTCCGCAATAAAACGACACAATCCCATCGAGTTTGGGCTCGTTAGAATCGTTTCAATGAGTAGTTGGTGATGGTTTGCTGAAAAATACAGTCGGCAATAAAAGCTTGTACCAAAAATTATTTTTTTGACAGACTTATTATGGATTCTTTCACAGAATCTTTGTAGGATACATTGCAAAATGTTTCAAGGTCGCTTAAATAGTTCTCATTCCTTAAACTGCCTACTGGCGAATTGAAATGAAACTTTCAACAGAAAATTTAATAGTTGCTGGTACAGCCGCTTTACAAATCTAAGTTTCCTATTCGAGCCATTGTGAACTCGAAGCAAGATTTGGGTAATTCATCCTTTTGATGAGGATTGGTTGATATTTTTATTGAACGGTTGCGTAAATTCGTTGTGTTATTAATACTACTAGTTTCTATGCGAGCAGAAGACCTCGCGAGGCATTATAAAAAAATGGATCGGCAATAAAAACTATATAATTGGGAATGGATTAAAATTTTCGAATGCATTTAAAACCTTCCTAAGCACCAGAAAAAAGTTGCACTTTTCAGCTGCGTCAATTATTTTTGAAAAGATACCTAAACAGTTTTCTTACTTACGTTTTGGGTTTCAGACGCTTGATCCGTCTCATATTACAAAAATATATCTTTAAAATCCGTGGCAATGATATTGATAGCTGCAGCAGCTATATTTGTCATTGCCAGTGTCAATATTTAAAATATTTTCATCCATTCCCCATTATTAAACCTGCCTACTAAATTTCACGAGAATCGGTTGCGAATTGCGACCTGCTAAAGGAGAACAGCCGGACAGACGGACATACAAAAGTGCCCAAGCTGAAACGGAGAACTTCGTTCGCTTCGCTCGTTCAAACAATAAATGCGAAAGCACCTCAGTCTATCTGTACGATGTCTTTTCACGCTTAAATTGTATGGAGTTAGTTTGAGACCCTGAGAAGGACATAATATATGATGGTTTTATCTCAGATCATATCCCTTAACACATACACTTCCAAGAATCGCTACGCGCTATGCTAGTAGCCGATCCCGTGGTTTTCCCCGTATGTAGCGGAAAACGACTAAGGCGTAGGCGGCCGTTAGGCAGCAGGTTCCTGGCAGTAAACTACGGTGTAAGCGGCCACTAGGCGGGTTCCTGACTGTTATTTTGGAGGGAAAGGGTGCCGAGAAATGAGACACAGGCGTATATCGAGGTGCTATATTCCGACTAACCTCAGCTGTCACCGGGCGCAACCGGCTGGCCTCGAATCTTAACCTACCCTCTATCTTAAACCTAACATCCCTCCACCAATAGTTTTAAACCTCCCGTTCTAAGAAGGTATACATTCAATTTAAAAGAACTGTTTGTAATTGACCGGGTTCCGAGCACGTTTGCGTTTTTCCGGTTGCGTGCGGTCTTTCCCCGCCTCCGCAGGAAGCGGTCTCGGTAATGGCACACTTGCCGGTTCCGGTTCACTTATACTAGGCTCCTCAGGTTCTGGGCAATCGGTCCCTTCATCGGGTTCGGGACCCGTTACAATGGCCGTGGACTCCGTTATTGATGCTGGTGGATCAGGCACCCCAGGCACAGTTTGTGTGTTGGGTACTACCAGCGACCCCGGAGGAGGTGGCACCGCTGGCTCTAGCGGTACCTCTGCTGGCGTCGCTGGCTCTGGAACCGTAGTAGGCCCCGCAGGCGTTATCACCACCGCTGACATCACCGTAGACGGAACTCCTTCACTCGGCCGGGTAATCTCGATGTGCTCGGGCTTGGTTACCACATCATCTTCCTCCCCCGTAAACTTATACATCTGGTTTTTATGTCTTTTTATTAATCGTTCCGATTGCTCACTTTGTAGTAAATATGTTGATTTTCCTAATATTTGTTTTACTGTGGCTTTAGCCCAACACGCTTTCTGTCCCTGGTACACTTTAACTAACACTAAGTCATTTAAGTTAAAATTAATATTCCTATTCCCACGGTAATGCTGCACCTGCGAACACTGATTTTCCCGCACGGTTTCAGACAATGTTGCGTCGGGTGGAGGCTTCACTAACGGGTTCATCAAGTCTAGTCTACAACGTAGGTTCCTACCAAATAAAACCTCTGCCGGAGAACGGTTCGTGGACGAATGTTTAGAATTACGGTAATGGAACAGGAATTCGTGTATTTTCATTTTTAAATTCTTTTTTTGAACCCCGCTTAATAGGATTGCTTTTAACCCTTTCTTAAAGATCTTGACGTAGCTTTCGGCTTGGCCGTTACTAGCTGGGTTGTATGGAGGAGTTGTTACATGCGAGATACCGTTACTATTACAGAAAGCCGTAAACTCCGATGACGTGAAGGACGTCCCGTTATCCGTACAAATAGTTTGTATTAAACCAAACCTCGACATTAACTCGCACAAACAATTTATTACTACTCCGGAACCGTAACCGCTGCTTACGTCAAAAACTTCCACCCATTTCGAATACGCGTCAACTGCTATTAAAAACATGTAGTTGTTAGTAGGCCCCGCAAAATCAAGATGTACTCTATAAAAAAAATCGGGAGGAAATTCCCATGGCGTTAGAGGGGCGCGGCGCGGGGCGGAGCGCAGCTGCGCGCACACCGCGCACGCGGCCGCCGCGCGCTCCACATTTGCGCCCTGCTCGGGCCACCAGAAACGTTCGCGCGCTGCCGCTTTCATTTTTGCTACCCCTAAATGTCCTCGATGCAACTCCGTCATCACCTGGCTACGCAGGGTTTGAGGTACTACTAATTTGGCACCCCTCATCAAACAGCCATTTTCCACCGAAAGTTCGTGCCTACAGTCGAAATATGGTTTTATCGCTTTATCTCTTAATTTATTTGGCCAACCATTTAACGTAAAATCAACTACTTGCGATAACACATCATCTATTTCTGTAGCGAGGCGCACGTCACCTACAAAAGCGGGCGGCGAACCGGTGTCCACCTCAAAAGCTAACTGAATATCATCCACCACCACCGACTCCCGCATTGGTTCTCCTCGATGAGAACGAATATTAAATACTAATCGCTTACCATCATCATCGCCTTCATCCGAGCAACATTGTAAGAAATGGTGATTAGCCGGACTACTTTTTGCATTACAGACGCGCATCAAATGACCTTTCACCCCGCATGATCTACACAGCGCATTCTTAAACCGGCACTTTTTTACGTCATGACCAAAATATCCGCACGCTGAACACTGTACTGCATTCCTCTGGTCCCGCGAGGTGCTGGCCTGCGGTACCCCATACTGCCGTGCTGTGCGCGGTGGCGGGGCCGGCGCTCGCGCCGATAACTTGTGCACGTCGAGAAACGGCGCGGGCGCGGCCCCTGCCGGCCCGCTCGCCGCCGCCTGCTGCGCCCCTTCTCTGGCGCAGCGGATGCTCTCCGCCAACTGCAGCGCCTTCGTGAGCGTAAGCCCATCCATAGACTCGCTGAACAAACGGTCCCGCTCTGGACCGCCGGCCATCCCCAGCACGAACCGATCTCGCAGCGACTCCTCGAGGCTTGCCGCCACGAAATTGCAGTGCATTGATAGACCGCGAACGCGTGCCGCCCAATCTGCTAACGACTCGCCCGAAAACTGCACGGCACTATAAAACTTTGAACGTTCCGCAAACCCGCACTTTTTCGTTTTAAAATGGCCGTCGAGAAAATTCGTTACTTTACTATAGTCAAGCGACCCCACCTCCGCGGGGAGCGCAAGATTTGTCACGAGTCGGTACGTCGTCTCCGCTAAACTACTTAACAAAATAGCCCGACGTTTTGCCCCCGATTTGTCCGTATCCTCACTAATGTCATTTGCTAAAAACCACTGTTCAAGGCGACCCTTATACAATAACCACTCCTGTTCTTCATGATTAAACACGCTCAAAAATCCAACCGACATCTTGGCCATTACCACTGCACGTAATAAGCACTAAAAACACGCGTTAAGATCGTAAACCACTCGCCGCCACTGTTATTTTGGAGGGAAAGGGTGCCGAGAAATGAGACACAGGCGTATATCGAGGTGCTATATTCCGACTAACCTCAGCTGTCACCGGGCGCAACCGGCTGGCCTCGAATCTTAACCTACCCTCTATCTTAAACCTAACGTGAAAGCGACTACGGTGTAAGCGGCTACTAGGCGGGTTCCTGACAGTGAAAGCGACTACGGTGTAAGCGGCTACTAGGCGGGTTCCTGACAGTGAAAGCGACTACGGTGTAAGCGGCCACTAGGCGGGTTCCTGGCAGTGAAAAGGCGTAAAAAGGGGAGCGTTAAGTTTCTATAGAAGTGCGATAATTGCTCCTGCGCCTTTCGGAAGTCTATGTGCATGTCTGCTATTCGATTTTCTACAAGCCTGGTATTAATTCCCTTCCATCCGGGCACAAGTGTTGGGTAAGGTTTTTTCTATGTCAGTGCCTAAAGGCTGCTCTACACAATGAGCTATCATGGTCCATCATACAGAACGCAACTATGCGTGCTAGGTGCATCACACACACCGTGCATCCCGCTGCGGCGTGCTGGGCTGTTATTCGCTACGCGTTAATGCGGCTCACCCCGCCGGTCACCCGTTACGAAACTAGACCTCTACCTACGCTTAATTACTACGCATCGCGGTGTCAAGTGTGTTTGTTGGTGAGCGTTGAGGTGAGCTTAACCCAAGTTACAGAATAGGGGGGCAGAGCAGTGTACAAATTTTGCCAAACGAAGGCGGTGCAATGTGAAATACAGTGCGGAATTTGTATACAAACTGGCCCCGTAGCATGGATGGCCTTATCACGCGATAAGTGACAGGATAGAGCATCCGTCCCTGGCTGACACCGTTCGATAGAATGAGACGACGCGCTTATCCTATCACTTATCGCGTGATAACGCCATCCATGCTACGGGGCCTGAGGTACTGGCATACAACGTTGCGAACATGACATGACCAGCCCATTGTGTCGAGGAGCTATTACCTTTTTTATTTTTTTCGTGGGGAAATGCATTTACACATCCCGCCTGGCTAGGGAACCAGGACGGGTATGACGGACTCCCGGGAACCATCCGGACTACCGTCTAAAACCCCACGGTGCTCTGCGCGCTGCTCTATGGTCTATGGCGGAGCCACGGGAACGCTCACGCACACTTCCGCGACTCCGCCAGCAGCTGTCCCCCATGTGAGACCCGTCGCGGGAGGGGAGGAGATAGATACACGTCCCCAGAATAACATTGTAATTCAACTACACTTTGATTAGCAATTAGTAGGAGTTCATACTTTTGCTGATTGCATGATAATATTATAAAAAGGTATAATTTTTGAAATTGTGGTTTCATCTAGCGATATTATCCAGTAGGTCGATCACGTAACGCATTGTACGAACGTCGGGTAGGTCTGAATGTCACTTTTTATATGGAAAATTGGCAGTTAAATTGTACCGACGCGCGTTCGGAACGTTACGTGATTACCCCCCTGAACTACTTAAACTATTTAAAACTTTCGTTCACTAGTTTATAGAATGGAACGTGTATAAAGTTGGTACTAAGTAAAGAAACAATTTCCGAAAGAAAACAACCCCATCATATTACTATTGGAATTTAAATAAAATTTCATCCAAGTTTCGACACAAACAGGGAGTCCATTTGACTAAGTGCTGATCAAATTGAGATCACTTTGGTATTTGTAGCGTAGCGTGTGCTTGTTACGTTGCGACTATAGTATCCGCAAAACTATCTGGCCGGTCAGGTCGTAAAATATTAGAAGCATGCTATTATTACACACAAAAAGGTTTCATCTATACATATAATAAAGCTGAAGAGGATCGAAAGTCTGTACATGGAAGATATTCGAAAAAAAATTGGCTAGGGATACTTAGAATCTATAACAGAACACGTTCCAACAGTTTTTAGAATTTTTGTCTGTTTGTCTGTTTATCTGTTTATCTGTTTGTCTGTTTATGTGACCGCGCAACACGTGAAAACGGCTGAACCGATTAAAATGAAATTTGGTATAGAGATAGTTTGAGTCTAAGGGAAGGACTTAGGGTAGTTTTTATCCTGGAAATCAACCCCTAAGGGGATGAAATGGGGGGTGGAAATTTGTATGGAGCTACTTAAACCGCTCCACTGATTTGGATGAAATTTGGTATATGATTAGTTTGAGTCCCGGAGAAGGTTAAAGGGTTTCATCTCGAAAATCTTCCCTTTAGGGGGTAAAATGGAGGTAAAATGGGGTGAAAAATTGGATGTAACCCATTTTGATGAAATTTGGTTTAGAGGTAGTTTAAGTTCTGAGGAAGGACATTGGATAGTTTTTATTCCAAAAATCTTTCCCTGAGGGGGTGAAATGGGGGGTGAAATTTTGGATGGACTCCATTTAGATCAAATTTGGTATAGATATAGTTTGAGGCCCGGAGAATGACAATGGATAGTTTGAATCCGGAAAATCATCCCCCAAGGGTATAAAATAGGGATGTAAATGTGGATAAATCCCATTTAGTTAAAATTTCGTCCCAATTTTTAGTCCCAGGGAAGGACAATGCATAGTTTTTATCCTAAATCATCTCCTGAGGGGGTGAAATGAGGGGTGAGAATTTGGATAGAACCGATTTAGATGAAATTTGGTATGGAGATAGTTCAGAGTCCTGAGGAAGGACTTAATATAATTTTTAGTCCAGAAATCATTTCTTAAGGGGGTGAAATAGGGTATGAAAATTTGGATGGAACCCATTTACGGTATCGCGAGTTGGAGTCTTAGGGAAGGACATAGGATAGTTTACTCCTGAAAATCATCCCATAAGGGGGTGTAATTTGGGGAGAAAATTTGGTTGTGACCCATTTTGATGAAATTTGGTATAAAGATAGTTTGAGTCCCGGAGTATGACAACGGATTGTTTTAATCCCGAAAGTCATCCCCTCAGGGATAAAATAGGGGGTGAAAAAAACCCATTTAGATGAAATTTGGTAAATAGATAGAAGGAGTCCTAGGGAAGGACAATGCATAGTTTTTATCCCGAAAAATCATTTCCTGAGGTGGTGAAATGAGGGTTGAAGATTTGAATAGAACCCATTTAGATGAAATTTGGTATAGAAAGAGGTAGGGTCCTAGGAAAGAACATAGAATATTTTTTATTCCGGAACACATAAAAGGAGGAAATCATCCCCTAAGGGGGTGAGAAATGGTGGATGGACATTTGGATTGAACCCACTTACGGTATAACGATAGTTAAGGAAGGACATAATATAGTTTTTATCCCGAAAATCATCCCCTAAGGGGGTGTAATTGGGGGTGGAAATTTGTTTGTGACACACTTTGATAAAATTTGGTTGAAAGATAGTTTGAGTCCTGGAAAAGGACATATTATAGTTTCTATTCCAGAAATCATCCCCTAAGAGGGTGAAATGGGGGTGAAAATTTGGATGTAGCCCATTTAGATAAAATTCGGTAAAGAGATAGTTTGAGTCCTGGAGAATGACAACGGATAGTTTTTATCCCGAAAATCATCCTCTAAGGAGGTGAAATAGGGGGTGAAAATTTGGATTGAACCCATTTACGGTATAGCGGTAATGGGGAGTCCTGGGGAATATGAACATTACATAAGTAAATATATGTATGTGACGTTCCAAGGGTAAAGGTACCTTATGGCGGCCTTAGTTTTGAAGATGTTTTCTAAAACGGGGTAAAAAAGACGTTTTGTTATGGCTATTTTGAAAACTATTAGATGTAACATTTTGTTGAAGTATTTTTAATATAAAATGTTTAAATTACAAGTCAGTAAATTTAATCCTACGGTTTAGTAGAAAAGGTCCTTACGGCCGTGTGATATGAAAATATGCAAAATAATACTGAAAAAAGCCTACATCCATCTATACCCTTCCCTTCATACAATCCATACTAATATTACAAATGCGAAAGTAATTATGTCTGTCTGTTACCTTTTCATGCTTAAACCGCTGAACCGATTGAGATGAAATTTGGTATAGAAATACTTTGAATTCCGGGGCCTTCCCAAAGAGTCCTTACTAAAGATAGTTTTTATCTGGAAATTCATCACCTAAGGGGGTGAAAAGGGGGGAGAAAGTTCGATATAAACGAGTTCCACGCGGACGAAGTCGCGGGCAAAAGCTAGTTATAAATATTACGGGACAATCTAAATAAATAAATAAAAATATTGTTACTTTTATTGCCCTACCGGCCAGATAGTTTTGCGGATACTATAGTTTAACCTATGAGGTTAGGTTTAAGAGTCTTCAGCAACTCAAGCCAGCTCTCCATACAAACGTAGTTAGTTTGGTTCTCATTTAACGGTATAGTGGAATAACATGTAACTTTTTATCCACAATGGAATCCGCCAAATCTAGGTCGAAAACTAATTTCTGTTGCTAAATATTGTGATAGAAATATAATAGAAAAAAGTGATTAGAGAATTTGTATGAAAAACGGACTCGCTCAAATTTTTTACAAGCTATCTATTAACATGCAATGTAGGTACATATGTAGCAGTGGCGGTGCGTGAACATTTTCGATGGGCAACCCGGAACAAAAAAAGTCATGAAAGAGTATAGAGTCAGAAGAAATTTAGTCTTGCCTAAAAATAAATTTTAGGCAAGCCGGTGGGAATCGGCTTGTATGGGCGCTCCGCCACTAATTATGTAGGTACCTAACTAACAACGTAACTATGTTCAGGGGGGTAATCACGTTACGTTCCGAACGCGCGTCGGTCCAATTTAACTGTCAAATTTAAATCGATTAAGTACCTACTGAATTCCCATGACCACCTTCTGTCTCCGACATCAAATCAGCTCAATGGTACCATAATATTGAATTGTCATCCAAACAATACCTTTATCCAATATTTCAGCTCAATCGGTTGCAGATCAGGGGACCGATTTTTGACTTTCGAGCGCTCGAATCTTTCACTCGAAAACGGACTAAAATTACGAAATGCTCTTTTAAAATAGCGATAGAAAATTGAAAAGCGAGTGGTATTGACCACTCGTATTCAATTATATCGGTGGAAAGTTAGTCCCTGCAATTTTGACACTAAAATCGTATTCACTTTTATTTAATTTTCGAGCGCTCGTAAGTCAAAAATCGGCCCCCTGATCTGCAACCGATTGAGCTGAAATATTGGATAAAGGTATTGTTTGGATGACAATTCAATATTATGGTACCATTGAGCTGATTTGATGTCGGAGATAGGAAGGTGGTCATGGGAATTCAGTAGGTACTTAATCGACGTAACCCCGTTGAGTTGAGTTGGGTCTTGTTAGAATAGTCTCAATTAATAGTTGATGACGGTATACAGAAAAGTACAGTCGCCAATAAAAGCTTGTACCAAAAATGAAATTATTGACAGAAACTTATTTAATTTTAATTTCAACCTAGATATAGCGGATCCTATCGTATATACCAATTTTCATGCAATGAACTGACAACTTGTATGGAAAAAATGACAAATTTGGAAATAATTTATAATAGCTGATTTTTTCTTTGTAATGGATATATTATCAATTAAATAGTTACCTAGCGACAAAATCCAACAAAATTTCAGACATCAAAAAATGATAACTTAACTAGCTTTAGAAAAGTCAGTAAAAATATTAATAAACGGTTTTATCTTTATTTTGGTTCATTTACATTTGCTCTATAATATTCAAGATAAATAAATAATAAAAAAAAAACAATTCATGCTTTATTTAAATCTATTTAAATACTTCCGGATGGAAAGTTTGTTGGATTCTTAAAGCATCTAAGAATATTTTTTTTAAATTATATAAAGAAAAAAAACGCTATTATAAATTAATGTTTTTCAAAACCGTATTTTGCCTGGAGTATAATTCTAGCATGTCGTTTTAAAATGAGAACCAAATTACTTTTATATGGAGTGTCGACCTTTCGGACGATCCTTAAGCATAGGCCTAAAGTCCCGCAAGCTGTCGGGCGAGTATAGCCGGCGGCAGCGGAGTATCGAAACGCCATACTCACCTACTTTCAGTGAGGCCGCTCACTGGAGACGGGCGACGAACGGCTGAACGTACATTGAAGTCGCTCGAATGTATGAACTGCCACTCGACGCCCAACTGTGTAGTATTCACTTATTTGCTGATTCTAATGCGTACTAGATAAGCACAGATACACTACAAACTGCACGCTGGCGGCTAGACCGCAGCCTTATGCGCGCGTGTTATTAAATTATTTATTTACCAAAACAGCAAAACAATAAATACATTATCAGTGGCCCTCACACTAGGTCCAGCCTGTGTCGTGAGGACCGAAAGAAAACAGTTAGATATACAATATACAATATGAAGATGCGTGTACCTACAGATAACGTTTATAAAGGATAAAATATTTATCTCTAAACAAAAAATATGAAAAATAAAAAGATAAGATATAAGATAGTTACTGTCATCTAATATACTTTTAACTGTACATATCTATCTATCTCGTAGTGACTGTGTGTGTACATTGTTTTGAATTTGCTACACTACTTTCAGTGAAATAGACCCACAGAGTCTATCTCATTAGCATTCGTTGCGCAACGAAAATAAAACTCCAACAAAAAGGGTTTGGACAAGTATTCTATTGGTTACTGATGAGCCTCTTCAAGAGTTGTGTCATAAGGAGCCTTATTTCCAAATGCATATGAGTCTAATCCATCTTTACTTAAGAAAACAAGTAGGTAATATAGGGTTCTGGATCGAGGGTACTTTAACTTTGTCAAGTAGTTAGATATGAAAAACAGCGGGTATTCTCGTACTGTTAAAACCGATTTGAAATTGAATATGACTAATGGCTCGCTCTGGGTTATATGAGTCGACGTAAGAGAGTGAAGTAATACACTTCTGAGTTCTGGTTGTTCGCATCGGTGCTGCGGATTGTTAAGTAAGAAGATAATTACTACACTGGAAAAATAGCGTCGGTTGAATTAACTAAACTCGCGTGTGTTGAATTTTATTTTGTATAATGGACCCTTTTTGTAGTTAATATTACAATCTCTACAAAATTAAAATTACGAAACATCTCTATGTTGACATCAAAATCGGCGATTACAATTTACTTTAGTAAATGTCACAAACACGAGTGTTAAGCTTACTAATCTGTAAAGGTTACAATTACGACAGTTCAAGTTTAGTAAAAAATACTATACATGTGTGTAGGTTCTACGAAACAACAAAGTTAAAATTAATAAACTCACAACGTTTCATTTACAAATCCTTGATGTTGATTCTACAACAAATACTTTAGTAATTATAACGTAAGTTGATACTAGATTTTACAAGACTGTACAGTTTATTTTATAACAGTCATATAGTATAATTTACAAAACATTTCCGGTTGCCACTACAGCCGTTACTTTAGTAAATAATACTAAATCTGATAGTAAATTTTACGAGAATATTTCGTGAAAATCACAATATTGATCTTGTAACGACTTTTCAAAAGCTACAATAGATGGCATTAGCGTCGCTACAAAAATTATGTGTTAAATGAACTACAAACTGGCGTTGGATTTACTAAACCCAGGTGGTTAAAAATGTTACCTTTTCAGTTTAGTAATTAATACTCAATCAGATAATAAATTTTAAGAAACAGAATAGTTGCGTTTACGAGAAACATTTCGTGAAAATTACATTATTGGTCTTGTTAGGACTTTTCACAAGCTACAATAGATGGCATTGGCGTCGCTACAAAAATTATATGTTTAATTAACTACGAACTGGCGTTGGATTTACTAAACCCAGGTGGTTAAAAATGTTACCTTTTCAGTTTAGTAATTCATACTCAATCAGATAATAAATTTTAAGAAACAGAATAGTTGCGTTTACGAGAAACATTTCGTGAAAATCACAATATTGATCTTGTAACGACTTTTCAAAAGCTACAATAGATGGCATTAGCGTCGCCACAAAAATTATGTGTTAATTTAACTACAAACTGGCGTTCGATTTACTAAACCCAGGTGGTTAAAAACGTTACCTTTTCAGTTTAGTAATTAATACTCAATCAGATAATACATTTTAAGAAACAGAATAGTTGCGTTTACGAGAAACATTTCGTGAAAATTACATTATTGGTCTTGTAAGGGCTTTTCAGAAGCTACAATAGATGGCATTGGTGTCGCTACAAAAATTATATGTTTAATTAACTACGAACTGGCGTTGGATTTACTAAACCCAGGTGGTTAAAAATGTTACCTTTTCAGTTTAGTAATTAATGCTCAATCTGATAATAAATTTTAAGAAACAGCCAAGTTGCGCTTACGAGAGATATTTCGTGAAAATTACATTATTGGTCCTGTGAGTCGTTCTATATATCAAGTTTTCTTGCTTGAGCAATAGCAATACCTTCTTTATGACATTTAATTGCGCGTTAAACCCACTCCGATAACGAGAGTCTTTATTCATGGCGATGTTTATAATTCAAGGGATCCACATACCTATCTCTGTAGTTATAGCCATATATAAGCATGAGATCGCTTATACGGAATGAAGTAACTCAATAAATTATCAATCATTTTACTTATTCTTTACCCGGCTGTGCGACGCAAAGAAGGGTACTTAATGTGTTTATCAGCTTATGTATGTACCGTAAAATGAGTTGAGTAGGGACAAAATCGAAATTCAAACCTGGATAAAAGTAAATTATTTATGTTACACATTGATTTATATATAAAAAAGTCTTCCGGGTGAATTCATTAATTTGTGTCTTATGGATTACCAGTCCCTCAAAAGGTCAATAGTGAAACCTATTTGAAACCTATGTAAATTGTGCCGTGCCTTTATTGATGTCTAGAAATATTTCACGGTTTTGTTTTTATTTCATTAGGTAGGTACTTATCTTTAATTCAAATATATTTGTCACTTATTTTATTTTAACTTTCGAATACAGTTGTAGGAGTCGAATCCTAATACGTAGGACCTACGCCGTAGGGGAAAGGCAGGTTAAAAGGTTCATCTGTGTAACCCATTGATTAGGAGCGCTAGCAAAATACTCGAAACTTCAGAACGTTTTATTAGAAAAGTCACTTTACTCGGTAAAATAATAAATTGAAAGAAAATATTTAATTAAGAATTTGATATGACTTTTCTTTATTTACTATTTTTTATTTATTTATTTTTTATTAAAAGATTTGACATTGTAACGAGATTGGTAATTGAAAGGTTCTTAATATGGTACCAATTTCCATTTTATTAGCGATTGTTAGTAGTATTAACGTCTAGCCGCCGAAATGCCAATAAAAAGGCATCCTCCTCTTCAATGGAGTATCATTTAAAATTAAAGCAGTGTTGCATTTGTTTCGTTTCGTTCGATTTAAAAACAAAACAAACTACTCTATTTGCTAAAGTAATGATTGAAATTTAATTGCCAATTTCTCGCGTATGGTGGGCCGCTAGAGGGATTTGACATTATTATTATTTAATTAATTGAGAAGTACTTCCCTAGTTCCACATTATTATACTATTTCATTATTGTATTCTGGCGTCAAGTTGACATTGTAAATTATCTTTTTTTTAATTTTGTCATGACAGTAAGTATAAATATTGACAAGATAAAACATTTATTTAACAAAACATACATAGGTACAAGTAAGCGTCCTTTCCCTCACTAGTCTATTTTTTGGTATGTGGTAATCTATAATTGCCGGCAAAAGGTATCGAAAATAGAATTGTCCTAGTTTTGGTTTTATTTTTCCCAAAAAGCATAGTCTCCTAATTTTTTTGAAAAAGTAATCCTTTCTGATTCAATAAAATAAAAAAACACCATTTTCTATGAGTTATGGGTAAGGCCGTATATTTTGCCACTTTTTACCTGTGACGTTTAATGGGGTTATTTTTAATTTTATTCTATGTAACGATATGTATACTTACAAGGGCAAAGCAATTAATAATTATTTAACAGAAATTAAGTTAGAAATAAATATTTTAATTAAAAAAAAATGGTGCAATTTGCTTAAAATTTGCTTGTCCCCTTAGTCAGTTACCTGATATTCTAAAACACTGTGGGCTTCTACTTAACTTTATTGTGTGTATGATTATATTTGTAAAGTATTGTATTAATAGGCTGTCTTCAGTCCTTTTTTCAATGCTCCACTGACATTACAAGTCGGAAATTTTAGAGGAATTCCTGTTTTGTAAAAAAATTACGTTTTACGTTACATGTTTTACGTAATCAGTATCTATTATTAATTTTCTACTAAGCCACTTGGTAGTATCCAAATTCCTATCAAGGCAATACTGCCGTTGATGTATCATCATCATCATGATCATATCAGCCGAAAAACGTCCACTGCTGGACATAAGCCTCCCCCAACAACAGTATTTGTTTTCTTAGGAATTGTGAAAGATCTAGTGAGATATCGTTATTTTATTGTAAATTACATAACACTTACGTCACACTTACGTATAACTTACGTCACGCCTTAGCTGACGTTACGTTAGTATTACGTAAAACAGACAAAAGGGCTAATGCACATTGATCTTATTAGCAGTTATTAGGGTCACGTGACACACTTAGCAAGGTTAAAAAAAAACAAGTTAAAGCAATATTACATTTTTACTTAATATTTCTACTAAATTACCCCGTTTCCTATCAAATTTACCAGTTAGTACTAGAATAATTTTTCTATGCCTACCAATTTTATGTTACAATTTTACATAACACTTATGTTTGGGTAACGTAAACTGCTCTTGTATTTGATAATATGAATTATCATTTTGCTTTATTTGTAATGGCATGCACCCAGCAGTGGGACATATTATTATTATTATTATATCGAGCCCGTTATGTCCCACTGCTGAGCAAAGGCCTCCCCTCTCCCCTTCCATTCATCGCGGTCTTGAGCAATAACTGGCCAGTCTTTTAAAAAGGAGTCCAAGTTATGAGTGGGACATAAATAGATAATATTCAATTCAATTCAATTCAATATTATATCGGCAGTTTTATTATTCATATATATTAATTGTTTGATAAGTAAAAACGGATTGGGATCAAGTGTCCCAAGTCTCCCCTATACTCAACAACAAACCAATTTCAGAGTATCAGGTACCTAAACGAATGCTTTCTATAAGTACTAATAGTTTTAATTACTTAGGTATATAGGTAACTAACATTGATGTGAGAAAGACTTGGCACCGATGTTATTAGACCGCTAGATTCCAAATTATTATAAATAATCGGAGGTCAGAGTTATTACTGGTCTGCAACGCGCAACCATGTTTATTTCAAACACCATATACCTACGAATAGCCTGAAGCCACGTCCGCTGCGCCAGGTTTTCGTGGTTTTTTAAACGTCAAACATGTTTTGCCAATCAAAACAATATACCCTATTTGTTTGCCGAAACTGACGGAAAACATGTTAAATGTTTAAAAACATGGAAAACATTGGTGCAGCGGACTCGGCTTAAGAAAGATACGGTCGCGCTATACACATACAAAAAAACAATAATATATTGATATATTAGTAAGCATTTTTTTTACATCAAAAACTTCGCAAGGCAATTAAAACATGTTGCCAAACCGCCGTTTTTATTAACAGAGTTTTGTAATTTCTACGAAAGTCGTTTTGTAAGATAGAGTTTTCCCTCTCTGTCATATGCGTTCGTACGTAAGTGCGGCAGACGGAGAGGGAAAAGTTGAATTACGTTGCGAGGTTGAGCAAACTGACTGTGGGGAGTGAAGGGGGCGCGCGCGCGCAGGTAGTATCGGTGCGCGGAACAGAGATAGCGGCTTGCGGCTGTCTGTTTGTACTGTAGTGAGTGCTGAGTGTATTTCATTTGTTTATCGTAACCAGCCACGCGGCGGTGTCTTGTTGCATTTAAAATTATGTCAAGTGAATTTTCACTACGCGCGTTGTGGCGTATTTACGCCACATAGTTGTGACTATATTGTGACGTTAATGCCGTTGTTGGAACATTATCTGATGAAATGGGGGTTGTCTCCAGCGACGATTATGAATTTTCAAGGTATGTAATTTGATTTACTATTAGATGAACCTCTACAATAAGTACTTATTTAAGTTACGTTGATAGATTTTCGATGTGTTGCGATCTCAAATTATTTGTTTCTATGATCTGAGATCACGGCTATAGACTAGTCTTGTGTTATGTTATGTGTGTGTTATGCAATTCAAAATGGCGATCTGCGGCATCGTGACACGTTTTGTACGTGTTTGAACACTTCAAATTATCCAAAACTGTTGTGTGATTGTAGTGGTTATTTAAATTTAAACCATTGTAACAGATTTAATTTCAATTTTAAATATATAGTTATGAGGGGAACATATTTTTTATTAATCTATTAACTGCATGTACAGTCGCCATCAGATAAATCGGAGCGATCGCTCACAAATATCTGATACTGTTTAACAATGCGTTAGATTGCATGTTCAGAAGACACAGAAGTGTAAGTATCTCTTGGGTGTCTTATCTGACGATTATTTCTGATTGTTTTAGACAACAAGATTAAATTCTAGTTACTGGATGACATTCACGAATCTAAATTAAAAGAACTCGTGCCGAGTTTAAAAGAAAGCTTACTGTTCAGACGCGGTCTGCACAAGCTGAACGAAATAATTCATGTAAGTACCTTTCTGCCTATAAAAAAATCTCGAGACTGATGAATGATTGTGTTTAGTGAACGATACTATAGTAGTTTAGTGGAATTTACTAAATTGGGCTGCTAAACGGTACCAGAGTAGTTTAGTAGAATACACCTTACTATATCAAGTAAAAAATATTAAAGTGATCATGTAACATTTATAAAAAAAAAAAAAAATACTAACTACGATATTGTAAAACATACAACATCGATTTCATGAACTACTCAAGAGTTTTTATATGTGTAGGTACTAGCTTCAGCTCGCGAATATGTCCGCGTGGAACTATTTTATATAGTAGCTCCATTCAAATGTCCATCCCTGAGACTCAAACTATCACTATACCAAATTTCATCTAAATCTGTTCAGCGGTTTAAGCATGAAGAGGTAATAGACCGACAGACACACAGGTAGATACACTTTCGCATTTATAATATTGGTATGGATGCGTGAGCGTGTGTGCTTGATTGTTCCTAATGATCTGTCTATCGTTTTTCTTAGTCTGAGTAAACACTGAATTCGAGTATGTAGATAATACGTTTTTGAGACCTTTGCATGCAGGCAGATTTCTTTTAGTATTTTTTACGGTCAAATTTGAATTAAAAAAAACAACTATTATACATAAAAATATAAAGTTAACTTAGCATCGAAATCAAACTCACGAGTCCATTATTATGTTCCATTCGTTTGTCCGTCCACCGCCGCTATATAACTAAACTGATATGTTTTTAAATAATCTACCTACATATATATTATTACCCAAATTCAAATTATTAGTAGTTTTATAATACATCATTTTTATTTCCAGAATCAGGATGCAGTACCACTGTCACATCAGCAGAGATTGAACAGCACCAGTAATGGCTCAAAAATTAATAAGGAGCCATTTTTTGAAATTTTAGAGAAGTGGCACAAAACGAGAGATTATCGTATGAAATACTTGGCTGATCATAGAAACAAATAATTTGAGATCGCAACACACGGCTATATACTAGTCTAGTGTAATTTTATGTGTTTGTTATGCAAATTATGCAATTCGAAATGGCGAATTACGGCAAAACATGATGACACGTGTTGTACGTTTTCAAACACTTGAAATTATCTAAAACTGTTGTGCGATTGTAGTGTTTTTTTTTTAATTTTAAATCATTGTTGGTGGAATACGAAGTGTAAGTTCAGTTCCCGGCAAACAACTTGAACATGCGGGACGAAGTGGGGGGGCAGCTTGCACGTACAATTCGCCTTTGCGCAGGCAAGGTCATTTGTTCAAGAAGTTTGACGGCATCTGTATCTCTTGAGCGTCTTATCTCACGATTATTTCTTATTTTTTTAGTCAACGAGATCACATTCCAGTTGCTGGATGACATTCAGGAATCTGAATTGAAAGAACTCGTGCCGAGTTTAAAAGAAAGAATACTTTTCAGACGCGGACTCCATAAGCTAAACGAAATTATTCATGTAAGTACCTTTCTACCTATAAAAAAAAATCTCGAGACTGATGAATGATTGTGATTTGGTGAAGGCACAAGTGGCTAGCCAGGGACCAGTGGTCAGCCTTTTGAGTCGTTTGAGGTGTGTTGAGGAAGCCATTTTTTTTTTGCTGCACATGGTCTTAACAGGTATGAAAACCATGTTTTAATGTTTTAAGAGTTATTACTTTTTGTTTATGATTGGTTTATTTATTAGTTAATCTATTAAATAACATTGTATTTTAAAATAAATATCACTATTTAACCTATAAATTGAGAGGGCTGACTACTGGATACCATTTTTTATACTGTAATGTTATCATTTTAAATACGTCTACCAAATGAAAGATTTATAAATTCTCCACAGGTGATAATGATGTAAACTCCATTTGGCCCATGTATGACAGATTTAGATGATTTTGAACCTAGAAATTATGGGTTGGGGTGTATGAAGGGGTGGCCGGTTTTTGGACATTAAAAAATTCTCATAGTTTTTTAAAATTCTCATTTTTGTTGTATTGTCTTTTCCTATCATAAAAAATGCGTAAAGATAAGCATGTTTTATAATTTAAACTTTTTCTCTCAGATCGGTATTTACCGAGATAATTGTGTTCAAAAGTCAGTCATTTTTAACAGAAAATTTCGGTATTGGGAAATTGATGCCAATATATCACCTCATTTTTATCAAAGTATTCTATAGAACATCTACAAGAAGCATAAAATGTCAAATAAACTTTTCTCTGTTACCATCCGTTTTGGAAATATTAAATTAATAGGTATTTATGAACATTATGTATGGAGTATTTGAGACTATAAAAGCAAATTAATACCCTTTACCCTTGTAAGTAGATTATATTGACACACTTAAAATTATTATTTACAGGACACAGCATCTGAAGATACGAATAGCTTGTGCTCAATTGATGTATGTAGCGTCAGTAGCGGAAGTAGTGCAGAGTTGAATGTCAAGAAAGTAGCAGCCCTTGAAAAATTTCATGTAAGTTTCTTTCTTTTAGTTATTTTGGCCAGTATTTTGCCTCAATAGCAACCCTCGTCAAAGATTTTCACGCTATTGCTTAGATCTCATCCATGTATCGTTTTCGCTGTGTCGTTCCTTCTTTTAATAATTGTATCTCATTTCAATAGGAACAAACTGATTTAAAATCTATTTTGAAGACAACCACTTGTGGAGAGTTATGTCTAGCTTCAGTGAACAAAAGCATTGACATGACTATAAGAAACCATATTACCAAAACTGTAGTCGAATATTACATTAAACAGTATGGTTCTATGTCAAGTCGAGATTTTGATGACATGTCCAGCCAAATAACAATACTGTTTCCTTCAGAATGCAAGGTTTTTAATTATTTCATACCTATGAGTAGAAGTAGAAGAAAGTAGAAGCCGACAGAGAATGCTTATGGAGGTCCTAAAACCGTCACACACTTATAAAACATATATATTTACAGCATGGCATCTTATGATATATTTTCCGTACTACGAGGGGCGTTAAATAAGTTCTCGGTATCGGCATGATCGACGTGATTTCTGATTCATGACAATAATTTCTTATTATTTTTCGCACTGTATCACTGTTCATGAATACAATAAATGTATGTAAAAATATTTATTAAATTAATTTAATCACATTTTGTATGCACGTAAAACAAGAAAAAGTATATTTAATAACTAAAAATTATACGATACGAATAACTTCTGTTTTTAATGACGATATACCGAGAACTTATTGAACGCCGGTCGTAGTTGGCAGAGTCGACACACTCGAGCTGTAATATACAGGATGTATGGCATAAAATACACCGTGGGCTGGACAAGTGTTAATTGGCCCAAACGTGTTGCAAGTGACCCTACCTACAGTCTTTTAGCAGACGATATGCCATACACCCTGTATATTAATATATCATACTATAGGTAAATGTGTTATGAGCTTATTTGTAAGTATTTATTTATATTTTATTTTATTTACTTATTTCCATACATGACCCCCAGGATGCTGTTGGAGCTTCCTCTAAGCCTGTTCAGTAGCGAGGCGATTTTCTTTTGCATATATAAGTGCCTGAAAACTGTCTGTGCGGGCCTCCGCAGCTAAAGCTAGAATCCATTTTGCATAGTACACATAGTAACGCATTTTACGTGTGTTTCCTTACTAAGTAGGTAGTTTAGCAAATTAATGCGTAGTAAAATGTAGTTTGCAGTATTCTAGTAAAAGCTTATAGATATGGCATGGAAATCAAATCATTGCCAAAGCGTTAATCTTTCATTAAATACGTACAGTTAAGGGCATAAATATGTTAACCTTATTGTATTGTATTGTTTCGTACCCAAAGGGTGGCAAACGGACTGCTATTACGACTCCACTGTCCGTCCGTCTGTCACAAAGCTGTATCTAATGAACCGTAATAGATGGAGACTTGGAATTTTCACAGAATATATATTTGTTTCTATTGCCGCTATAACAACAAATAATAAAAACCGGCCAAATACGAGTCGGACTCGCGCTCAAAGGGTTCCGTACCATTATCTATAAAAATCCTGGTAAGGGCATTTATTTGTGCGATGAGCACAAATATTTGTTCCTGAGTCACGGATGTTTTCTATGTATTTAAGAATTTATTTATCTGTATAAGCATAGGTATGTTTATCGTCATCTAGTACCCATAGTACTAGCTTTGCTTAGTTTGGGACTAGGTCGATTTGTGTATAAGATTGTGAAATAAAAAATAGAAACAAAAAAAAAAAAACTGTTTTTTAGTATTTGTTGTTATAGCGGCAACAGAAATACATCATCTATGAAAATTTCAACTGTTTAACTATCACGGTTGATAAGATACAGACATACGGACAGACATACAGACAGACAGACAGACAGATGGACAGCGGAGTCTTAGTAATAGGGTCCCGTTTTACTGTTTGATAAATTAAAGGAGACCCTCATATTCACGAAAGGCATGTGCGTGTGCGAATAAGGACTATAATTGTACACATATGTATGCCCTTGACTGTACCTATACCTACCAGAGTGCGGCAGTTATTACTTTGGTGGGTAATAAGTAATCAATGTGACATTGTATGTTGTCATTTTAGGAGACGTATTATGTTCCAAGCCGGAAATATTCGGCTAAATCATACATTCCTGCCAGGGGGAAGTTGGTGGACAGGTACCACAACCAAAAAAGAACATTGAGAAAAAGTGGGGTTCTGAAAACTGCCCAACACGCCGTGGACAAAAGTGATACTACTAAGGGTAGGCAGGCATAGACTAAATAATAAAATAAAAAAATAGACTGATCATTACAAACAATAAAGTGTGGCCGTTTGCTTTATACACTCAAGAGCAAAAGTGTCGGGCCGGTGAAATACCGTTATATTTTCTAAAACAGTGCAAGGTTGTACAGTCTTTAATGTTGTCATGATCTCAATTAAATTTTATAGTACATTACTTACCTAGGGCGGTTAAACAAAGAATGTCTCAGATCGCAGGTATTTGACGCCCGAGCCGAAGGCAAGGGCGATAAATATGCGCTCTGAGGCTTTCTTTATTACCGCCCGTGGTAAGTACAACATTTTACGTCTCTATCTGGCCAGGAAGTGGGGTTTTCCGCACGCATAGCGTGCGGTAATTCCTACTTTATGGTCAGGTATGACGTAATAGTACATTTCGATGCTAGTGCGGAAAGTATGTCATTACTCCACGAGAGCCGAGATATCTTGCCACGAGCCGTAGGCGAGTGGTAAGACTCGGGACGAGTGAAGAATGACATTTCCGCACGTGTATCGAACGACGTTTTTTAATACAGTTGCGAAAAAATAAGATAAACAACAAGTAAGAACAGTATTAAAAATTATTTTTTTTTGAACAACTTCATTAATTTTCAACTGTATTACAATGATGTTAAAGAATTAATAATATAAAAGTTTCAAATTCCTTACTTGTTGTTTTTCTTATTTTTTCGCAACTGTATTAAAAAACGTCGTTCGTTACACGTGGAAAAGTAAAAAGCACTAGTGCGCAAAATACAACTTTGCGCACGATTTGCAGCTACAAAAAGTACCACATTTTGAGCAACTGTATTAAAAAAAAAATTATCTACGCACATATCATTAGTGCTCTAAAATGCGTTCAGAAACCGTCGGTAATGACCAGCATTATTACAACCAGTTTTACTATGACAACTTTCTTGTCTGTGGTAAGTAGGTAAAATCTGTACTGTAATGTTATTACAGTACAGATTTTGGTATCGTTATGAGTTTAAATTTGGAACAGCTGTCAAAACTCAAGTGGGTCTCTATTCTAGTACCTATCTATAGATATTAAAACAGTTATCGATACAAAACGTCAATTTATTATGTTTTTTCATTTTACTTTTTTAACATTTTTTTTTTCCTTTTTTTTACTTTTTCCCTTTTTTAACATTTTTACTTTTTTCCACTTTTTTAATATTTGCACTATTTTTATTTTTTTTTAACTTTTTTTGTTACTTTTTTTACTTTTTTAGCTGTTTTTTAATTTTATCACTTTTTATCTTTTTTTCACTTTTTTGCACTTTATTTATATTTTTTTAACTTTTTGCACTTTTTTACTTTTTTTTTAACTTTTTCTAACTTAAAAAAAAAAAAAAAACTTTTTATAACTTTTTTTTTACATTTATATTTCACTTTTTTTTTACTTTGTATCATTTTTTTTCACTTTTTTTGTTACTTTTTAAATTTTTTTTGCTGTTTTTTACTTTTATCACTTTTTTTTTTTATTATTATTTTCACTTTTTTTTTTAAGATTATTTACAGATAGCACACGTAGCAATGCAGGTCATTTTCCTACGGCTTCTGAACCCATCTTAGAGTACTTATGATATGTGTTTAGATAAAGTAGTGTATGCAGCTGTACATAATTAGGCCTTAAAACACTCGTGTGATCCTATTATTATGTATCAGTAGCATAAACTACTTTAAAAAAACCTATTGCGATTATTTAATGTTGGGTGACCCGAAACTTTTGCTCTTGAGTGTATTTGTAGGTACTAGCTTCAGCCCGCGACTCCGACCGCGTGAAACTATTTTATTTAGTAGCTTCTTTCAAATTTCCACCCACTATATCATAAAAACTAGAGATGCGTCGAATATTCGGTAAATATTCGGTATTCGGCATATTCGGCACGTTTTTCAATGTTCGTTATTCGGCCGAATTATTCGGTTCAAATGCCGAATATTTACCGAATAATTTTGCAGGTTTTTTGTCTGCAAGTTGTAAGAATGTAACATAGTCATTGTCCTGTGAAATTATTAATCTTTAGCAATTATATTTCCAGAGTCAGGATTCAGTACCACTGTCACATCAGCAGATATTGAAGAGCACCAGTTATGGCTCAAATTTAATAAGGAGCCATTTGTTGAAATTTTGGAGAAGTGGCACAAAACGAGAGATTATCGATTGAAATACTTGGCTTGTCATGAAAATACAATACATGATATACTCTCTGAATGGCCAAGTTTAAAAATAAGCTTAGGCTACAAACTGGTAGGTACCTATGCGATATTTTAAGTCATGTATATAGGCTTTTTTCCTGGGCCAGTCTTCTTTTTTAGGGTTCCTTCGTGTGGGAGTCAAACTCGCACTTAGGCGTTTTTTTTTCCTGTATGTGATAAGCCTTTACTTTTTTTTTATATATAATGTGTTATTACCAATAAATTATGTCTATGTCTATATATTATATTCATACATCCATTTTATATACGTCGAACATAATTGATTGTTACGTAGTCATTTATATTTTTTACTAGTATGTATTTATCCTGTTTTAAAAATCAAGCTGTAGGTATCTGCGCTACTCTCTTTAATATTTGTATTTAGATCTGCTTTTATTTGTGTCTTGTAATTTGTGTAAAGGATTCACTGAAAATCAGCGTCGGGGTTTTCCATGCTCCGACACATGCTGAGTGGACTCCTTTTTGAGACAACCCTCAACATTGTACTTCTTTTTATTTTTTCCTAGTTTTAAGCATTTGTACTTAATGTTGTGGTTGTGTTTATCAAATAAATCATTCATTCATTCATTCAAATGCCTAATTCGACTTATTTTCAGATTGAAACCGACTTTGATGCGACTCATCCCGACCGTGGGCTAAATTTGTTAAGGAAGTGGCCGAAGTTTATGGAAAAAGCTCTACCACATTTGAAAAAAATTAAATCAAGTGAATTAAATATACTTGAGGAAAATCCATTGGAAGGTAATAGATTTTAACATCTGTACTATATATAAAGTTGTAAAACAAAAAACATTCTCATCACACTAATATCTGCCCTTACATGGATTCGAACCCAGGACCGTCAACTTCGTACGCAGCGTCACTTCCTCAACCGGTCGTCAAATAATTGAATTTAGGTTTTTATTTTGTTTTACTATTCATTTTAGATGCCAGAGACTACATTTATTTTAAATTAATGGCTCACAAAATGCCACCAACTGTGAAAGTGCCAATAAGAGACAATGACAAAAAAAAGAAGCTTTACAAACCCAGCATCGTGGAGTCGCAGAATGCGTTCATTTTGCATGTAACGGTAGGTACATTTAATCAAATAATGTTAATTTCTAAATTTGTATTAAACTAGTAGGTACTTGTCCAATTGGGAATGGATGAAAATTTTAAAAGTGCCTGTTTTTTTTGGTGATAGGAATAACCTTCCTTAGCACCAGAAAAAAGTTGCAGTCTCTTCAGCTGCGTCATTTATTTTTGAAAAGTATCAACATTTGCCTCACGTACGTTTTGGGCTTAGAACGGCAAATAAAACACTTTGCTTGATCCGTCTCATATTACAAAAAAATATCTTAAAAATCCGTGGTAAACTGACACTGGCAATGATATTGACAGCTATATTTAAAATGTTTTGAGGAAACTGCTTATATTTTTCAAAAATAATTGACGCAGCTGAAGAGTCATCAACTTTTTTCTGGTGGTAAGGAAGGTTATTCCTATCACCAAAAAAAAACAGGCACTTCTAAAATGTTCATCCATTCCCCATTGGGATGTTTCCTGGGGAAACAATATAAGTAATAATTCTAACGTTCTGTTCTGGATTAAATTATTTCATATTCATACATTCATATTAGTAAGTCACTTAAATTTCAATGGACACGTATTTTTTGCTTTATCAAATCAATAAAAAACTGCGCGTCAATGTGCGGGAAATGGGCTAAATTGTCTCTCTGAGGATACTGACCCCGTCCTCCCTAATCCTATATTACATAGCATATGACGAAAAGTCGAGAGTTTGTCGCGTTTTCACGGCTACTGGAAACGCACTGACAGCGGTGGCGGCGTGGCGCGGAGGCCGTACCGGTTGTATTGTTCGAGCTTATACGAAAGGGTCCGCACAGAATACCGCGCCACGCCGCGCCGTTCTGTGGGGAGTACGGATCCTTTCATACTAGCTTGAGCATAAGGCTAAGCACGCACTACGGATTTAGGTACTGCGGAAAATATTTTTTGATATAACTTTGCGATTTTAAAAACGTTCCGCAACTCGCCGCACCGCAGTGCGCGCGTAGCCTTACAACCGGTACCACCTCCGCGCCGCGCCTATACCGCTGTCAGTGCATTTTAGCTTAAATGATTGTAATTGAATTTTGCCCTTATCGCTATAAAGTTTGTAAGTGTGGGTGTTTGTTTACCTTTTCATGCAGAAATCATAATTAGGTCACTAATTGGCATTTTTTTTAATAGAACCAAAGTGAAATAAGAAATAAACTGGAGCAGTGCCAGAAGGTACATCTGAGCAGAGGAACTACATTCCAACCTCTTATCATCGCCGTCGGGCCGACTTCCAAGGACATACAGGACTTCTACGTGGCAGTCGAACATGTCTTATATAAAATGGATTCTCTGCTGAAAGCAGTAGACGTATGTTTCAAAGTCATACATGTTCTCAACGCTCAGTACCCGACGGAAAGCATAAGTACTTGGACGTTCATTCAAAAATATTTTTATGATATTGACTGCAAGACTGATAAGAAAATTTCGTCAGTTTCGTGTTTCTTATCTGATCTTTTGTAAATTTGTCGCTTATTCACAACAGTGGATATTTTTAATTCGTTTCACAATGTTCGTCTGTTTTGTCTGCTCGAAGGTGGCAAACAACCACAAAGAACTTATTCAACATTACAGATCTAGCCACGACTTAGGTCTAGACTCGACGTATCGATACGCACAGTCGAATTGTTTTAGAACATTTCAAAGTTTAAGATCATTTTGCCGTCATCTAGTTGGTCATTATGTTTCGACATCAAGCGTTACTTCAGTAATTTCTCCGACACCTAGTTTAGACGAACAAGATACTGATCATGTTTTCGACAACGTTAATGAACGTGATAGTGACCTGGAAACTACTCGTAGATCCGATACCTTGAGCAAAACCAATGAACATTTACATAAGTCTACTGCAAGTTTAGCGTTATCTTTATATAGCAATCCCTCGTTAAACCGTAAATGTGCTACAAAAATAATCAACGAGGTTTCTGAGCTCGTAACCGGAGTTATTGGAACCATGTTATCTGAATTATTACCGAGTGCTTCCACAGATAATGACAATGCTCTACAACACATAATTTGTGCAATATCTCAATCTTTCGATGATTTAAATACAGAGAGTAGAGTTATAAAATATTTTTCTGAAAGTAATTTGTATATCCCACCTAGGAATTTCATTATAAATGAAAATGTCACTATAAGTACAGGAAATTCCACGGTGATGCTAAGGCCTATGTCGGAAACTGGAGCAATAGTACCACTCAGAGAAATTTTCCAAAAAATTTTTGGATTGCCAAATTTTTTCGAATATTGTTTGGATGAATCATTTGACGTTAACTCTATATCAAATTTTACCCAAGGTAATGTATGGAAACAAAAAGTATACGGAAAAGTCGACGACAATAACACCTTATGTATTCCATATTTCTTGTATTTTGATGATTTCGAATGTAACAACCCTTTAGGAAGTCATGCAGGGATACATTCAATTGCCGCCACGTATTACCAATTTCCTACTTTAAAAGGGGAATACGCCTCACTATTAGATAACATATTTGTTGCAATGTTACATAAATCATCCAGTAAAGTTCATGGGAATGCTGCAACTTATTACGAACTTATTAAGGAGTTAAAGTATTTAGAAGAAATTGGAATAGATTTAAAAACAACAGGAGGTAATTTTAAAGTCTATTTCATATTAGGAATGATTATTGGGGACAATTTGGGACTTAATACTGTTCTTGGATTTGCAAAGTCCTTTTCAAGTAACTATTACTGTCGAATATGTAAGACTCATAAAAACATTATGCAAAAGCAATGCAAACAAGATCCCAATTTCCTACGAAACCAACACAATTATGACACTGATGTCGAAGTTAACAATGCAACAATGACAGGAATAAATGAGCGTTGTGCATTTAATGATATTAATACTTTTCATGTTGTTGATAATTTATGTGTTGATATAATGCATGACATATTCGAAGGAGTTTGCCATTATGACTTGACTCATATCATTTTGTATTTTACGGAAAACATTTCTATATTCAATTTAAACTATTTGAATAATAGATTAAGTTTATTTGACTATACCTGTGGTGAGCTCAATGATAAATGTGGTATGATAAAACCGGAACATTTAATGAAAAAAAAGTTTAACATGTCCGCGTCTGAAATGATGTCATTTGTTCATATATTTCCCTTGTTGATAGGAGATTTAATACCTGAAGATGATAATGTATGGCATTTTTTTCTTACACTGCTAAAAATAATTGACATTCTTCTTTGTAGAAACATCGATAACAGTACTGTATTGTATTTAGAATCCTTAATAAGCGAACATCACGAAAGTTACATCCAACTGTTTCATGACACTTTAAAACCGAAACATCATTTTATGCTGCATTATCCGCATATCATAAAACAGATAGGACCGTTGAGACTAATATGGTGTATGCGATTCGAAGCTAAACATAAACAATTGAAAAAAACAGCATCACTTATAACGTCAAGGAAAAATTTGCCACTGACTTTGTTAATAAAAGAACAGTTGGCTTTTGCGCACAAACTTTACATAGGAAAAGGATGTGAAAGTAGAATAGAGTTAGGCTCCCAGAAATCTGAACTCTATTCTGAATCCAGTATTGATACTCATATAAAAGATGTCATCATTCCTAATGATGTAAATTTAGCAATCTATTTTAACTGGGTTTATTTTAATGGGATTAAATATGTGCCTGGAATGATCTTAATAACATCGAATGAGGCATGCTATCAGTTTTTTAGAATAGAATTTATTTTTGAGTCTACATCAAATAAAAGCATATATTTTCTATCAGAACAAATTGATTATATTGGATTCAATTGTCATTTACAGGCACATCAGCTCAATCCTAATGAGACTGGCTTATTCAGGTTCATTATGCCAGAAGATCTCATTTATGCACCGACACATTCTCATATTATGGGTAATGGAGATTTGTACTGCAGATTAAAATATATGTAGGCATTGTAGGCAGGCACAAACGAGGCTATTTATTGCAAATATGGGTATGATTATTTTTTTTAAAAGATCGCGAGTCCTACTAATGCCAGAACTAAACTTTATAACAGTATAGATAAAAACACGATAAATAAAAAGTGTGTAAAAACGAAATTACCTTTGATAATTTACTATAAACCTTTAATGTATACAAAAGCGATACCACTTATAGTTTTAGCGCAATGTGCCACCAAATACAAACGTTTTTATTAAATTTTATATTTTTTCAGCTGTTTGTTTAGTTTTCCAATCGGCCATTCCGCGAATTATACATATTCGTACTGCTTAAACGGTGTTACTTTAAATACTATAGACTTTGATAGGTTTTTCTGCAATCTATAGGTAAAAAACTATTTTCTGTATTTTTTCCAAATTTTTATGCCCAGTACTAATAGGAGATAAGAGGTAGGCGAGGAAATGGTCAATTTTCGCCTATTTCCTTAAATAACTTCAAAACTGTTTATCTTAAAATTATGAAAAAAATATTTTTGAGATCTTTATAATGTATTCTTTCATTTAATATGTCACACGATATATATAAAAGTCTATGGTATTTAAAGTAACACCGTTTAAGCAGTACGAATATGTATAGTTCGCTGAATGGCCCAATGATTTAAATTGAAAAAATAAGCATAAAAACGGTAAATTAAAGAGTTTAGAAATAAATTATACCTTGTTAAAAAGAAAATATTCTATTTTTACTTCATTTATACAAATCTTGGCGATAAAGTGTGAAGCTTTTGAGAAAACTAAACAAACAGCTGAAAAAATATAAAAATTATTAAAAACGTTCGTCTTTGGTGTCAGATTGCGCTGAAACTATAAGTGATATCGCTTTTGTATGTACATATTAAAGGTTTTATAGTAAATTAATAAAGGATTCGTTTGGTCTTGCACAGTTTTTGTTTATCGTGTACAGTTTTCTTTTAAAATGGAAAATACCGCGATCTGGGACATTTTCAAGGACGCGGGGGGTGAAACTCGCCACAGAGGGAGGGGAAGAGTAGATAAAATTTAACTTGGCTCTATAACCTACATATCCTGATAGATAAAACTTCTCCATTAATTTTGCCAAATTTTCCATACATTTGAATCTAGTTTTCTTGAGCTATATGTTTCGACATCAAACGTAACTTCAGTAATTTCTCCAACACCTAGTTTAGACGAACAAGATATTGATCATGTTTTCGATAACGTATATTTTAACATCTATACTGTTATAAAGTTTATGTTCTAGTATTAGCAGGACTCGCGATCTTTTGAAAATAATATGACTATGGGAACCGAGGTTGAAGTATGTTGCGGGTGATGGGCTAGCAAGCTATCACTGCATTACCACATTTTCTCCATTTTTAAAACTACAATTGCTAAGTGGCACTGAAAATAAATTTAATGTGCCCTGCCTACCCCTTTTGGGAATACAGGCGTGAGTTTATGGATCAAAATCCAGGAGGATGAAGTTGGTAAATTTCAAGTAAAGGATTTCTTGTTTTTTTTTATTGGTTTTGTTCTGGAAACCAGTTGAAATCATTGACTGCCTAATCTTTAATTGATATCTGAACGGGGCAAGTTTGAAATTCGTGGCTAATTGTGTAATGTTGAATAATTTTAAGTTTTGTAATATGTTTTGTAAGTGTTCCCGACGCCGAGTTCCGACACGACGTCTTGAATTGAATAGCATAATTCCGCTATTCCGCACCTGCCAAACTAGGCTATCGGGCCGTTCATGCAAATGGAGTCCTAAATATCGCGGCCTCAGATCATAGAAATAGGGTGTCGGTAATACGAGATGCGTACCGGGGGGGTAAGGCTTCTCTAATATAGGTATTTTTTCTCTCATCACACACTTACATGCATACAACACGTGCTAGCCGGAATACAGTAACACACCCATCTGTGCGGATATCCATGCCCGCAGGTGATACAGTTCACACGTCTTACCTTAGCCCGCACTTAATCGTTTTGGAGTATAATTATGAATAAATGCAATTTGGGAGGCCCACCACCAATTTTTTTCTTTAACTTAACTTAATCTAGGCCTTGGCGTAGGGTGTGCACCGCCCCTACTGCCAAAAGGTGGCTCTGGGATCGCTCCTATAACGGGGCGATGTCTACATTTTTTTTTTTTTTACTTTTTTTTTGTAGAATACCGGTTACAAGTTTAAAGTCGGGCCTTGCAACATAGGTTCCGCAACTAGTTAGTTTTAGGTTAGCGTAAGTTTACCGTAGGTCTAGATGCATTGGTTTCCAGCGACGGCCACGCGGACTCCATTGACGTTAAGGTACCCCTTACTAGTGATTCTTTGTTCGGGAATCCTATTAGGTTAATCTTATACCTTAATAGGGGCGATACATTTTTTATATTTTTTTATAGCCTGCGGTAGGATTGCTACTTTATGGCTAGGCATGACAACCCCAGTTTTTCCTTAATGTCCTTTTTGATTGTGGTACCTGTCTTCTCCCTGGAAGGAATGTATGATTTAGAGGAATATTTCAGGATCTGAAAATAATATACGTTTCTTAAACAGGCAATGTAACATTGATTAATAACCACCTTCTAACTGCCAAATCTGGTAGGTATAGGTACAATCAATGTCATAAATATGTATGCAATTATAGTCCTTATTCTATTGAAATAAGTAAAAAAAAACCGCCAAGAGCGAGTCGGTTTGACACACCTTTCTTAAATGAATGAATGTCCCCTTTAATTTATAATGTTATTGTGTTTAAGTATGTGTTGTTATAGCTGTGAAAATTTCAAGTCTATCTATTACGGTTCATTAGATACAGCTTTATGACAGACATACATACAAACGTACAAGAATTCCGAAATATTTTTTTTAACGTACCGACATAATTGTCATTTTTAAGATTCCGTACTCAAGGAGTAAAACGGGACCCTATTACTAAGACTCCGCTGTCCGTCCGTCAGTCCGTCTGTCTGTCACCAGGCTGTATCTCACTGATACCGTGATAGTTCCAGTTGAAATTTTCACAGATGGTGTATTTCTGTTGCCGCTTTAACAACAAATACTAAACACAGAATAAAATAAATATTTTTATTGACAATGGTACGGAACCCTTCGTTCGCGAGTCCAACTCGCACTTGGCCGGATTTTTTTACAACTTTATAATAGTATGGATGTTAAAATCTAAGCTGTTTTTGAAATATGGTAGCCTTGTTCATAAATATTGGCCACTTTTTTATACGAAACCTATTCTAATAGAGCGTAATTAATTTTATCATAAACCTGTATTATATAATGATTAGTTACGCTATGTCTATATGATTTATCTACGACACAGTATTGTTGTTAATTAATAAAAATGGTAGGCTTATTGTTAATTGCGTGTTTATTGTTAGTCGTTGTTATTTTATACATGCAAAAAACTGTTTGTAGAATTCCGTTAAATTTATTTAGCGTTGTAAAAATATTGTTAATTTTAGAAGGCATGACTGATTATTAGTAATTGGATTTGTAACACATTATATATTTTAGGGTCTACATAAGGCTGTACATAGAGTAATATTATATATACAGCGTGTGCATTCCATATGACCATTAAAATTAAGGGTACCTAGTCCTAATTAATATCTGCTAACACCGCTTGAAGTTATCATAAATCAAAGCGCAAGCGGTACATATATATACATATTTTAGATTTGAATTATTGTACTCGTATTGCGCTTTGCGATTTCAATAACTCAGTTGAATTATATTTGCACCACGTTTAAAATGCAAATGATATATAGATACCGGGTGATCGATTTTTGTGTTCGCATGTCACAAACTTCATAAGTATATACCTAATTGTATTACCCCTCGGTGTGCAAGTCTGGTACCAGTATATCATTACATTGTTTTATTATACCTACTTACCTTACCTTACCTTTTGAGAGTAATAAAACACTTTCTTGTTTAAATCTCGTTATTGTTTATTTTCTTGCCCACCCTGATATTTCAGACAGGTGTAGTAGGTAGTATATAATTTATTAGGGATATGATTTATCTACACCCATTTTGAAAAATCTATATACCTAGGTTTTGTGATATGGGTATAGATAAATCATATTAGTAATAAATCATATTATTAACTACTACAACTCTTTTGATTTGTTTATTATACGAATCATATTTTGGTATTTTATACTAAAGTGTGATTGGTATAATATACAAAACAACATATTTGGTTTAGTATAATATACGAAGCATACTTCAGTAAGAAATACCAAAGTATGTTTCGTAAAATATACTAGACAAAATACTATTGTTTTGTATAATATACCAGTCTTACTTTAGTCAGAAATACCAAAGTATGTTTCGTATAATATACTAGACAAAATACTATTGTTTTGTATAATATACCAGTCTTACTTTAGTCAGAAATACCAAAGTATGTTTTGTATAATATACTAGACAAAATAATATTGTATTGTATATTATACCAGTCTTACTTTAGTCAGAAATACAAAAGAATGTTTCGTATTATATACAAGACAATAGTTTGATATAACAAAATCTGGTTTAGTAAAATTTACGCAAGTACAATATTAAAAACAACAAAAGTACCTTTTGTAAATAGCCCGTAAGTAAAGTAGTAATAATAACAAAATTAGTTCAGTAAATCGTCCAATCAGCAATCGTAAAATACACAAAAGTAATTTAGTGTAATTTAATAAAGTACACAGGGTAAATTATACTAAAGTCCAGTAATGAGTTTTACAAAACATAATGTAGATTATACGATACTCGGTATAGTTGAAAATACTATAATTGTTTAGTGAAATTTTCCCATTTACTAAATTGGGCTGCTAAACGGTACCAGAGTAGTTTAGTAGAATGCACGTGACTATATCAAGTAAAGAATACTAAAGTGATCATGTAAAATTTACGAAAAAAAAAGTTAAAAATACTAACTACGATATTGTAAAACATACAACATCGATTTCACTAACTATACTAGATTTATTTCGTAGAAATCACCTACATGAAGTTCGTAAAATATACATTATTTAGTATCGTGATACCTACTAAAGATGTTTAGTGATATCTATGAAAGTTCAGCATGTCATACATACTTAACAAATTCTGTAATAATTACGAAACCAATTTCATGGATTTTACGTCGATAAGTAAGGTAAACTGCACTAAACATCTAATGTAAATATATCAAATACAGTTTTGTAAGAAACACAAAAGCAAACTAGTCATTCCTACTCAAGTAAATTCGTAGAAAGTCAGACAATTTAACAAAACTGGTTTTGTAAATAGTCAATCAAAGTATGTTTAGTAAAATCAACAAATATCGTGTGTAGGTCCCAAATCAACCTAAAAATTTAGTAAAACTTGTGTAAAATCAACCAAAGTATTTTTTCAGTGTAGTGTCCGATCGAACCATGTTTTTTTGCCGAAACCGAAATCGAAACCGACCTTTTGTAGACTTGTTAAACTCGTTGAAAAAATGACGTGAAACCGCAATGACGAATATTAACAATGTAACTGTTTAATATGTACTTGTTGTTATTCATATATATTGATTAGTCTTATGACAAATAAATTACATGTGTACATAAAAAAAAATAATAGATAAAGTATGTTTTGAGAAATAAAAAACTATGTAACACCTGAAACTCGTGAAGGTTGTATAAAATAAAACAAGGTTTGCTACAAGGAACAAGCACACAAAGGGCGATTGTGCACTACACTGTCCGGCAGTCCGGTACGATATGGCACGCCATTAAATGTACATACATAGTAGTTTGTGCACTATACGTAATTTTTCCGTCCAACATTCAATACAATACAAAAAATATCGGACCGTAAAAAATCGGAATGCCGGACAGTAAAATGCATTGTAGTACACAATCGGCCAAAGCGTCATTTCACTGAGCCGGTAGCCGGCGAGCTACGCCATATTGCCGCTTGGCACGAGCGCACCCGAAGTTAGCCGAACGCGACCCGAAGTACCGTTTCGTAAATTTCGGCCTTGCCGAAAGTTTCGGCCGTTTTTTGGCCGAAACCGAAACTACGGCCGAAACATGATTTTTTGGCCGAAACTGGCCTAAACCGAAACTGAAACCGAACCGTCGGTCGGACACTAATAATTACTATATGTAATTTATAAAATAAACCAGTTAATTCTAGAATTTTATTAAAATGGTACGGCTTACTCACATCTACTCGTATGAGGTCGAATAATGCTCAACATGCATGTGTAGTGTTCGACGAGCGAGACGCTGTCGCGAGCGCTCATAAGAATCGCGAATCGATTCGAAAGTTTCGGAACATGTCGAGGCCGAGATATATTGACATTATTATAAAAGTTTCACAGTCCGTCTCGTATTTAAATACGGCAGTGTATATCGGCCTCGCGTCGACTCGCGCGAGTATGTAATACACACTGTGTACCTAGTTATGTTACATACATCGTTATTGCGGGAGCAAAAACGGCAGTGTATATCGGCCTCGCGTCGACTCGCGCGAGTGTGTAGTACACACTGTGTACCTAGTTATGTACATACATCGTTATTGCGGGAGCAAAAACGGCAGTGTATATCGGCCTCGCGTCGACTCGCGCGAGTGTGTAGTACACACTGTGTACCTAGTTATGTACATACATCGTTATCGCGTGAGCAAAAACGGCAGTGTATATCAGCCTCGCGTCGACTCGCGCGAGTGTGTAGTACACACTGTGTGTGTAGTACCTATGTATGCTGGCTCCCGGCCCGTCGCAGTAAACACATAGCCGCTGACATTGCAGTCGGGATGTTATGCCGAGCGCGCCCACGCGCAGGTGGCCGGTAGGAAGAATCGAGCCCACCACTGAACGTGTGATAGTTTTTAAGTAGAGTTAGTTAGTCGCAGTTTTAACTTCAAACTGTTCACTCACTTGTGTTTAATCATTAAAGTTAAGTAAAAGTCACCCGAGTATAACTTGAAAACGTCCTCACGAGCTCCCAAATATAACTACCTACAGCCGGCATATGTTATAGTGTATTATAATATTTATAATTCTAATGAAAATCCAAGGAGTTTTTCAAAGTAATAACTAGATTACTTAAAATTCCGTAAGCTATACATGAAATGAAATACGAATCGGATTGGTTATCGCTGAAGGCGTAGGAATAAGGAAACAGATCCAGCAGACTCGGGCCTCATATTTTTCAATGTCAACAAAGAAACAAAACAAAAGCCAAGTTTCCGAAGATATTTACACAGATTACAGAGTTGATGGATTTTTATGTGTTTCGGAGAACGGGGGGATATGGGCCGGGGTGGTCTAATGATAGATCGCCTTTGGAACGCTTCCGTAAAATCTACCGAAAGTCCTATTGAGGGCTAACTTGTGTTTTACTGGTTCAGGATGGCCCACAGTATGAGTAGAACTACAACATTATGTTGTTTTCTTTCTAATTTTTGTATTTATCTTCAAGATTTACTTATCTTAAATAGGTTAAGAAATAAACCGAAATATACATAATAGTCTATTATTTTATGTTTATTTCGGTGTATCTTCCTGACGATTTGTAAAGTTTTCGAACAACCCGCATTTGATCTTTATTAATCTATCTATCTATCTATCTTCTATACATATAATAATGCTGAAGAGGGTCGAAAGTCTGTACATGGAAGATATTTGAAAAAAAATTGTCTGGGGATACTTAAAATCGATAACAGAACACGTTCCAACAGTTTTTAGAATTTTTGTTTGTTTATCTGTTTGTCTGTTTACGTGACCGCGCATCACGTGAAAACGGCTGGACCGATTTAGATGAAATTTGACATAAAGATAGATTGAGTCCCGGGGAAGGACATAGGGTAGCTTTTATCCCAGAAATCAACCTCTAAGGAGATGAAATTGGGGGTGGAAATTTGTATGGAGCTACTTAAACCGTTGCACCGATTTGGGTGAAATTTTGTATATAAATAGTCTTAGTCTCGGGAAAGGACAAAGGATAGGATTGATCCCGAAAATCATCCCCTAAGGGGGTGAAAATTTGGATGCAACCAACCCATTTTGATGAAATTTGGTTTAGATATAGTTTAAGTCCTGGGAAAGGACATAGGATAGTTTTAATTCCGGAAATCACCCCCTAAGGAGGTGAAATGGGGGGATACAATTTTGGAAGGAACCCGTTTCGATGAAATTTGTATAGAGATAGTTTGAGTCCCGGAGAATGAAAACGGATAGTTTTTATCCAAAAATGCATGAAATAGGGGGTGGAAATTTGGATAAAACCCATGTAAATGAAATTTGGTACAGAGATAGTTTGAGTCCCGGGGAAGGACATAGAATAATTTAAAGTTTGTGTTTGCGTTATCAATATGTTTTATTCAGTACATTAATTTTTTTGTTAGCTATTTCACTGATGTTATTAATTTATATATATATTATTGAAATCTTACAAAATTGATGAAAGGATGATGATGATCAGTAAATCCAAAATCAACAAGAAAAAAAAAGAATATTCTGTAGTGCCAAAACCGACGAAAAAAAATTGCACAATGGTTGTATGGAGAATACCTTGCCCTACCCGTCACCTTAATCAGCTTTTAAGGGGGGGGGGGGGGGGGAATTAGGGTTAAACATTTGTATGAAGCTACTAGAACTATTGCACCAAATCAGATGAAATTTGGTATAGAGACAGTTTGAGTCCCGGGGTAGGTCCCGGGACCTAAGGACATTAGATAGATTTTATCCCGGAAATCATCCCCTAGGGGTGAAATAGGGAATAAAAATTCGGATGGAACCCATTAAGATGGAATTTGATATAGAGATAGATTATGTCCCGAAAATCATCCCCTAAGTCATTTTTCGTCTTTTCATTTTGAACTGTATTTTGGTGGGAAATCGGAAATGTGACAGCTCTTGCTTATGGTTTGTTTTGTTTTTAATCCGGACCCGGACCGAATTCGAACTGTTTATTTTTATAAATAATACCAAGAATTTATAAAACATGTAATTTAACACACAATAGATGATGATTTATTATTATTGTAGTAAATAATTTTTTTTTTTTTTTTTTTTTTTTTTTATTTATTTCCACACTTACAACTATCTTTACAGGTACTAAACCTAAGACAATAGTGTAACTATTTGTACAACCATGTTACCATGTATATCTAAGTATTATTATAACATAATATAAACAATGCTGACTTTGTGAATTCATTCAGAGAACACGAAAACAGGTCTATGTTATCTGCTATTAAGTTGAGGGTGCACAGGGCGCGGGTCATCGGCGCCATACCGAGCAGGTTGGTGCGCCCGCGCTTATAATACACAAATGTTCAATCGTAAATAAATACTTTTATTTCGAAATAATTGTTTATGAAGTTGGCACCACTGCAATATAGCGGGCGATTTAAAAAAAAGTTAAACAGTGCTTTTAAGAAAAATGTATGAACCAAAAAAGTACGCTAAACAGTTCGTTTTTGGGCCATAGAGCATAGAGTTTTTCGACGTCTTATTAGTGGTGTCATTGTATTTGAGCTACAGCCTATATAAATAACAGATAACGGTACAGGAGTAGAAAAAACAAATAAATGACATTAAAATCTACCTAACGTATGTACGAAACGTTATGCAATCGACCAGCTGGCTCCAAATGTACTCAATGTTTTGACATCGTCTTTTGTCAAATTCGTTCCTATTCGAGCATTGTGTGCAATAGCGAGAAAGATAGATGCTCCCTATTACATACAAGCAATAAGTAGCTCCTCTACCTGAGACGAAGACTTCATGAATACGAAACTAAACTCAATATGGCCAGCGCGCACGTTATTCTAAACTTTAATACAAATTTGAAGTTTCATTGAAATTTGTCGCACGAACTCAACGGAGTGCCAAGAAAAACTAAAAGTGTCGCGTGTGGTCTAGGGAATGCAATAACTGGTCATATTTCATAACCTGGTGGAATGGGTGGAAAGGTACCTTGGACACATACTTTGGACGAGCGCTTTAGCCTAGTTGGTAGTGACCCTGCCTACGAAGCAAGAGGTCCTGGTTTTGAATCCCGGTAAGGGCATTTATTTGTGTGATGAGCACGAATATTTGTTCCTGAGTCATGCATGGATGTTTTCTATGTATTGAAATATTTATTTATCTATATAAGTATTTATATCGTCGTCTAGTACCCATAAGTACAAGCTTTGCTTAGTTTGGGACTAGGTCGATATGTGTAAGATTGTCCGCAAATATTTATTTATTTATAATACTTACGGAGGGTCTTGTTGGTGGCGAGGACATTGAACGGGAGCGCGCTGGTTCGAGCGTTGTAGTGATGAAGTGTAGGTAGGTGACTTTGTTTAGGGAATACTGTCTATGTTTCTACACATGTCAACTCTGGAGCAGACTCACGAAACGCACGATGAGCAAAATTAGAGTATACTGCACTCTAATTTTGCTCATCGCGCAATGACGCATACCGTATTCTAATGAAACTGCCAAAATACTGCAGCACATCGAGCATGTTTGCCGAGGCTAAAGTTCCGGACTCCTTAGCCATCATACAATAATCTGTGCAAGACGTGAGCTTAATGCTTATGTTTGGCGACACGGGAACAACACTTTTGTAATATGAGACGGACCAAGGAAAGTATCTCATTCGCCGTCCTAAACCCATTTAACGCATTTAAGTGACGAAACTGTTTATATTTAACAAAAATAATTGATGCAGCTGAAAAGCTTGCAACTTTTTTCTGGTGCTAAAATTATTCCTATGACCAAAAAAATATCAGGCACTTCTAAAATTTTCATCCATTCCCCATTGGATAAAGAGGTAATGTTTTTGAGGTTGTAAATGTGAGTTTTTGTGTAAAGCGTATTTTTCGGAACTACACACATTTCAAAACATATTTTCCGAGTGTATAGAACGGACCTTCGGGGTGGAATATAAAGTTATATTTTATCCCGCAGCGTTACTTGCATTCTTCATAATAAACAGGCAAAGTTGCGCGAGAGACTTCCTTATATTCTTAACCGCGTTTAAAAAAAAAACGTCGCGTCTAAGTAATTAATTTCTCATCAGCTGACCAGACAGGTAAAAGGCGCCTGAGGGAATTAGTTAGGTGGGGAAAAGAAAATTAATGAAAAAAAACAAGCAAGGACGGTAAATCAAGCTACTATAATTCACTTTTTGCTGGTGGCGTTAGACCTTAAGGAAAATGGTTTGCTATTAAACCAGCTACCTGGTGGTCGATTTGGTTCAACACTTCGCATCGCATTCGCATTTTAGTGTGATTTGAGAGCTCTTCCTGATCCGTTCGTTAAAGTGCTAATAGACTTAAACATTAACATGAAATAAAATCGAGCATTCGCCGTTTTTAAATTTGTCAACCTAACAACAGACAGAGTCAAGCATAGAGCCAAACATAGCTACGAACCACAGATGTATGAATATTAGGAGATCGGACCGGCCAATTTGTATTGAGTACGTCTGTCGCAAGTTCATTAACTCACACAAATCACAAGTAATTGACAAGACAAAGCACGCACACATCTAAAGCACACACACTTGTATACCTACGCTCTTATTGGACAATACACGCGCATCATATCAGGCATTTTGGGAAGAAACGTAATATTATCTGCGATCAGCACGCGTGCACAGTATGGCAGAGTATGCCCATTGAGCTAACAACTGCGACGCGGCCGCCGGCGGCTTGTCCTCTCTCTAGTATTATTATGCTCTGCTACGAACATTTCTCTATTAGAGGGACCGCGGTGGAACAATAACAAAATTGCTCATCTCGGCATTTAGCTCGAAGTAACTGTCGTTTCGCTAGTATCCTCTCTATATAATGCTCGCTAAAACGCATCTTTATATTTTGTATGCTTGTATCAAGAAGAAATGTAACATTCGCTAGAGTTATCATAACAAATAAACGGTCAAGACCTTTTGAGAGACAGTGCACAGCGGAATTTCATCTCGCTCATCCTATACTTTTAAACGAGCAATATTTGTATACAAGCTTCTGCCCGCGACTTCGTCCGCGTAGAAATCGTTTATATCGTAGCTCGATACAAACTTTCACTCCCATTACCCCTTTAGGGATTGATTTCCGGGATAAAAACTATTCCTATATAAAATTTTATCTAAACGGGTGCAGCGGTTGTAGCTTCATAAAAATGTTCACACCCCATTTCAACACCTTAGGAGATATTTTCCGGGATAAAAACTATCCCATGTCCTTCCCCGGAACTCAAACTATCTTTAAACCAAATTTCATCTAAATGGGTTTCATCAAAATATTAACCCCCCATTTCACCCCCTTAGGGGATGATTTTCGGGATATGATCTATCTCTATATCAAATTTCATCTTAATGGGTTCCATCCGAATTTTCATTCCCTATTTCACCCCTAGGGGATGATTTCCGGGATAAAATCTATCTAATGTCCTTAGGTCCCGGGACCTATCCCCGGGACTCAAACTGTCTCTATACCAAATTTCATCTGAATCGGTGCAATGGTTCTAGTAGCTCTATTCAAATGTTTAACCCTAATCCCCCCCCCCCCCCTTACAGGCTGATTAAGGCGACGGGTAGGGCAAGGCATTCTCCATAGATACAACCATTGTGCAATTTTTTTTCGTCGGTTTTGGCACTACAGAATATTCGTTTTTTTTCTTGTTCATTTTGGATTTACTATCAATGCCATAATATTAAAATTTTGTAAGATTTCAATAATATATATATAAATTAATAACATCAGTGAAATAGCTAACAAAAAAATGAATGTACTGAATAAAACATATTGATAACGCAAACACAAACTTTAAATTATTCAATGTCCTTCCCCGGGTCTCAAACTATCTCTGTACCAGGCCCCGTAGCATGGATGGTGTTTATCACGCGATAAGTGATAGGATAGAGCATCCGTCCCTGGCTGACACCGCTCGATAGAACGAGACGACGCGCTTACCCTGTCATTTATCGCGTGATAACGCCACGCCATCCATGCTACGGGGCCAGATTTCATTTGAATGGGTTCCATCCAAATGTTTACTTCTCATTTTATTCTATCGCTTTACCGTAAATGGGTTCTCAGGAGTAGATTTTCGGGATAAAAATTATGCATTGTCCTTCCCCGGGACTCCAACTAACTCTATACCAAATTGCATCTAAATAGGGTCCATCCAAATTTTCTCCCCCGATGAAATAGTGGTTTATTTTCGGGATAAAAGCTATCCGTTGTCCTTCTCCGCGCCTCAAACTATCGCTATTTTCGCATAGCGCTATTGTTTACCTATAACGTTATTTTTCCTTTAGGCTTTTTAAGGCGTTATACTCAAAACGATATTTGACGCCATGAATAGCGGTAATAATATATATATATATATATATATATATATATATATATATATATATATATATATATATATATATATAACGATTTTATAACGTTATTCGACCATATTTCATAGTTTGTTATGATATTAATTTTGTTACGATATTTATATTGTTATGGAGAACAGTGCTTTTGTTATAACGATACTGTTCAACATAACGATGTACATCGTTATGATATCGCTATTTATTATAACGTTTTAAAGGCCTGTAAACCGTGCTAGTCCTCGACGTTGCACTACATGGGCACTTTAAATGTCAAAGGCTTAAATTCGAACTAAAAGGATTTTTCTTCATTCGAATTTAAGCCATGTCACTTTGACATAAAGTACCCATATCATAGTTATAATAACACCACTTTCAGCTTTGTGAATTGAAATCGAATCGGCATGCTACGGAACCATTGGATCTATAGATATCTACCAACGTTTTAAGCAAGAGGTGAAGTTTTGTGGTTGAAAAATAGAGCAGCTGAGTCCCATTTCACACTTAACAATAGGGGTGTAGACTCAAAATTTATTATTACTTCAAAAGAAAGAAGGCAAATAAATATGCCTAATGACGAAAATCCTATTCAAATATCTCAAAAAATTACGAAGCTGCAACCGTTTCAATGTTGCCTGTAAGAGAGAGAAAACGCTACGGGATCGTGACGTCACGATCGTCTAGCATCATAGTAAATGACAATCGATTCATATGAAGGTGCGTTTTGTGAAAAAGGGACAGAACATACCCCTTCTTAAAACTTTGGACGCTTATAACTCTGTGATTATTTAACCTCTTGCGTTGCTTTTTTCTCTTCTTTAATATTTACATACAAATATTGCGCGTTTAATAGTATAAGTAGGATAGGATGTACTAACGTACTAGAGTGTGAAGACACTCTAGGACGTTAGTGTGAGAAGTCACACGAACATTTATGCGCCGGCCGGCAGCGCGGGGCGCATTCGGGGGGAGGGTAACTTGTCATAGAATACACTGAGATGGTGCGGCCCATGGACCGCAACGCGTAGCGCAAACTTCTTGTTCGGCGTGTCATCTCTAGTACGTTAGTACATTGTACCTCAATGGTTACCACCTATATAATTCTCTCTGACTCTGTGTTAATAAACAAAGTGTGTAATTATAGGAAGCGGTGTGAAATGTTTCTTCAGCTACTTGGCTAACTTTGCGAGTTGTTAGACAATTAATTCACTTTGTGGTTTCTGGGAACCTGAACCGAGCAATTATATTCAATACGGTGAAGTTGTGATAAGTTTCTAGGCTTAACTTAGCGTGAAAGATAACTAATTACTAAGTTATTCAATTTGTGTTAAAACTAAGATTTTACTAGGATTCACTTGAATACTAAAGCTGAGATTTCACCTAAGCGTTCGCGCCGCTGTTTGTTTCTGCGAGAAATGGATGCATCTATCTATAGGTATATATGCAATACCTGCTGTTGGTTTTCCAATAAATAAATGAATACAGCACACGCAAACCCGCGCCAGAAAGTCCACTCATCACAGATAAAATACTATTCCATGCACAAATAATAAAAAAAATATCGGACATGTGGTTCCAGATGAACCCCTACATACAAACTTACATCCTCAATGACTTTTCGTCTTTACAATATTATAGTATTATTACGTAGATTATGGTAACACAAGTAAATTATGAGTGCATATTTCGAAATAGGCATTCTAAAATATTATCTTACTGGTTTAGGCTACTATTTGATTACACGTTATATACATATATTAAACCAATATTACTCATTATCAGTATTACATCCTATAAATTCTGATAACACATATAAAAATAACTTAACCGTATTTTTGCAACCGCATATCCTGGTGTAAAGCATGCAACAAACATACAATAGATATAGAAGATAAATAGTGTAGATAATATACAGCGGGACGAAGGTAGCTCTAACAGAGACTAAACATTGGTACAGTGTCGCTCTAAGAGGATATAGTGCAAATAGTAGATTGTACAACAAGCGCATAAAACGAGCCATTTAACCCGAGACGTTTATATCCACCCGAGCCAGGTCGAGGGGTTAAATAAATAAATATTTGCGGACAATCTTACACAAATCAACCTAGTCCCAAACAAAGCAAAGCTTGTAATATGGGTACTAGACGACGATATAGATACTTATATAGAGAAATACATAGAAAACATCCATGACTCAGGAACAAATATTCGTGCTCATCACACAAATAAATGCCCTTACCGGGATTCGAACCCAGAACCTCTTGCTTCGTAGGCAGGGTCACTACCAACTAAACTAAAGCGGTCGTCAAATGCCTAATTTATGCCCGAGTTATACACACTGATTTTCACTTCGATTGCGTGAAAGAGACAAAAAAAAAATGGCTATCATCCGTCACTTAACTTTTTAAAGATTTTATGTTTAATTTTCGTCACGTGATAGGTATTAGACTTAGGTAATTCATACTGCCAAGTCATTTAATGGTTCAATACGTTTTAAAATAATAATTGACTCCAATTTAATCTGATTTTATTAATTTAGTAATGGAAAACACGGATGTGAAATTAATTAAAGCAAATCAAATCAAATGACAACTTTATTCTACGAAGTTTCATTGTGTGTGGATGTTAAGCGCGATTATCTTAGTCTTTATAACAATTTTACTTTGTGCACTAGAGCATAAAAGTGGCATTTTGTGAATCATAGCATAGGTCCAGATCACAGATCCAGCACAAAGGCGAACTTTGCGAGCATGAGAAGTGAAAAAGGAATTTAACAACCTGAAACAAAAATAAACAGTTCATAAAACTGTACAGAAAGGTAGGTATTTAAAAAAAAAAAAATGTTTTGTTTTCATACAAAAGGTGGCCTATGTCACCGGGTGCATAATTTCGAAGCGATTGACGCTTCTTGTAGCAAGATCACACACACAACAAAAATACGGAGAAAACGATTTTTTCATGAGACCCAGCAAGATCGATTTTTCGCCCGCGTAAACCCCTAAGTTCCAAATTTGCTATATTGCTATGCAAATTTTTTGCCGTCTTATATTGGATGTTTACTAAAACCGTGGCTAAGGATATTAACCCATCCGTTTATTTGTGCGTCAATAACCCAGTCACGTTAATTAAGAAAGATGTGAATGTCCTCAGCTACCTCCTACTGCCACGGTTGACTGACCATACTATACTTAATCATGAATTGACAAAATACTAGCGTCTACCTCTTAATGAAACAATAGTACATTGTTTAACAAGGGGCGTATGAGGAATATTGCAAACGAGAGTCTATCAGGAGCCCGACGCCGTGAGGCGGAGGGCTTTTGATGACTCGAGTTTGCAATATTCTTACGCCCGTGTTATACACAATGTTTTTCATCACATTTGCGAGGAAATATTATTGAGTGCAATAAATGATTTGATTTGATTTTGATTTGATAAATAACCACAAAAGACAGAAAAACCTATGTTATATACAAGCGCATCAATCAAATGTTGACGAAATTGACAACTTCACTTCTAGATCAGTGCGAGTGGAGGGCGGAGCTTCAATATTTCAACCAATCACAGAACATGGAGCATATGTGGTTCTTGCAGGGCTCAGCCTGCTCGATTTTTTCCCAACCAATCACAGAGCAGAATTCGTGTCGTCCAGATTTGCTTAACCAATCAGATCACACACAAGCTCATTTCTTCCCTTGGGACCATTATTTCCCGCGGGAAAAATTTAGGCCATTGTCCTTCTGTATACTGGCAAGGAATAACACCATTTATGAGCAAGTGTGATGAAAATTATTTTTCTTCACACTTGCTCGTAGAGGGTGTATTAAAGGCAAGTTTATAGAGTAGGTATACCAAATTTACCTCCCGCGGGAGTTATGGATTTATAACTCCCGAGGGAGTTATGAGCTTGTGTGTGATCTGATTGGTTAAAGCAAATCTAAGTGGCCGCGCGCTATAAGACTTCTGCTCTGTGATTGGTTGATATAAAAATCTAGTAAGCCATGCGCTGCAAGAATACTGTTCTGTGATTGGTTGAAATATTGAAGCTGCGCGCTCCACTCGCACTGATCTGGAAGTGAAGTTGTCAATTTCGTAAATTTTTGATTGGTGCGCTTGTATGAAACATAGATTTTTCTGTCTTTTGTAGTTATTTATTTCCTCGCAAATGTGCTGAAAAACATTGTGTATAACACGGGCGTAAGAATATTGCTTACGCCCCTCGTTAAACAATGTACTATTGTGTTGCACACTGTAAACCCTTTTATTTTTATTTACCAAATACGACCTAACGGTTCGCCCAATACCTACCCTGAGAAAATTACGGTTTTTTTGGAAATAATTAAATATCAGGCAACAGAAGATGAGAAATCTACCTACCAGTCGAGTCAAACCATCCAGACCATTTTTGATCACCGGAGCAGATTTCGCAGGTCCGATCAACGTCTGAGGGGTAATCACGTAACGTACCGAACGCGCGTCGGTACAATTTAACTGTCAATTTTCCATATAAAGTAGTGACCGACCGAAACATGTTATTTTGCCGAAACCGAAACCGAAACAGAAGGTTTGGTTTCATTGTAGTTTCGGCCGAAACCGAAACCGAACCTTTTATAAAAAAAAAAGTCCTTAAAAAGTCGAAAAAATGTTAGTAAGCCCGTTTTTTTCTAAAATTAATATCTCGCCGACCTATAACATTACAGGTTTCTACTTTCAAAGATTTATCACAATGAAATTTCAGCACAGTTACAGAGGTTCTGTTTAAAAATTTAACTACCCTATAAAGTGAAAAAAATACATCATCGAAGGTACGATGTTGTTAGTTTCGGCGCGGCCGAAGGGTTCAGCCGTTTTTTGCCGAAACCGAAACTCGGGCCGAAACTTGATTTTTTGGCCGAAACTGGCCGAAACCAAAACCGAAACCGAAATTTCGGTCGAACACTAATAAAAAGTGACATTTAGACCTACCTGACGCGCGTAAAATGCGTTACGTGATCGACCTAAAGGATGAGTAAAGGAAGACGTGCAAAATCATATTCAGTGGACTTAGAAAATTTCGTGATAAAAAAACACTTGTAAAATTTTAAAAATTAATTTTTGGACTTAGCAAATTCGGGAATGACTAAAACACTTCATATAGACTTAGAATGAAATATTCTAGTTCAAGCAAATGAATGATTAACGGGAGTTGTCAAATTTTTAAATAATCTTATATATAATATCTCTCTTCTTCTCTCCGACTTCAGGATCAGAGCTTGAAGCCTATTCCGCTGCAGCGGGGTGTCGGACAAGGGGATGTTATTTCCCCAAAACTGTTCAGCGCTGCATTGGAAGACGTTTTCAAGACTCTGGACTGGAGAAGGTTAGGCATCAACATCAACGGCGAGTACATCACTCACCTTCGGTTTGCTGACTACTATAGTCTTGGCTGAGACCATGGAGGACTTGAGTACTATGCTCGATGACCTCAGTAAAGCTTCCGAGCGAGTTGGTCTAAGGATGAACATGGATAAGATCATGTCAAACGTTCATGTAGTACCAACTCCCATTTCAATCGGACACTTTACGCTCGAAGTTGTAGACGATTATGTATACCTAGGACAGACTGTCCAGTTAGGTAGATCCAACTTTGAGAAAGAGGTCAATCGTGGAATCCGACTCGGCTGGGCAGCATTCGGGAAGCTGCGGCACATCTTTTCGTCCAATATTCCGCAGTGTCTCAAGACGAGAGTCTTTGACCAGTGTGTGTTGCCAGTGATGACATATGGCACGGAAACGTGGTCGCTTACTATGGGCCTCATAAGAAGGCTCAAAGTCACTGAAAGGGCAATGGAGAGGGCTGTGCTGGGAGTTTCTCTGCGCGATCGCATCAGAAATGAGGCTATCCGCAGCAGAACCAACCGATATAGCCCTCCGAATTGCTAAACTTAAGTGGCATAGGGCGGGGCACATGGCACGTAGAACCGATGGCCGTTGGGGCAGAAAGGTTCTCGAGTAGCGACCACGTACCGGAAGGCGTGGCGTGGGTAGGCCCCCCGCAAGATGGACTGATGACCTGGTAAAGGTCGCGGGAGTCCGCTGGATGCGGGTGGCGCAGGACCGGCCATTGTGGCACTCTTTGGGGGAGGCCTTTGTCCAGCAGTGGACGTCTTTCGGCTGATATGATGATGATGATGATAATAATATCTCTCGATTTTTGCATGGGGTAGTTAGAGCTGCTCATACAATTTTTCAATAGGCGTCCACCCGCTCGGTGCAAACCGTGTCAGCTAGCGAGGCCCTCAGACTTCGCGCGCGTAGAAACGAGCGCAACGAAATACGAAACTGATTTCAATCCAAACGTTTACTCAAATAGAGGCCCAGCAGGGTAGTTGCGCAACGTTTCAACGACCGTTAGACATACTTTCACCTTCAAAAAATTACAGTAGATTTGTTCTACCGTAGTTTTGAATGTTATTGACAGATCAATTTGGACTTTAGTCTAAAAGAAGATTCGGCGGAGATCGATTGCTGTAGCTGACTGTTAATATCCGGTTATAATGTAAATATTGTAAATACATCGCTATAATATATGTGGAATTGGAAACGGATTACAGTGGCTGTATTATATAGTTGCCCCTGCGGCTTGTCCCGCGAATTGCAAAGAACGGAGGCAGAGTTGCGGGTTAAAATATGTTTCCCCCGAAAGTCTATTCGACATTATCACCCTACTAGCGTTATTCCCGGTTGTACCTTAAATGTTCCAGGTTATACCCTAAATGTTACCCGTTGTAACCTCAAGGTGCCCAGGGTCCGCAAGACTTTTCTACACGTAGGTGAAAAAAAAATTTGAAATTGTTCAAGTATTTCCGAGGATTTATTTTAATATTTTCTTTGAATATTTCACCTGCATCGTGACCTGCTGGTCGATCACGTAACGCATTGTACGAACGTTAGGTAGATCTAAATGTCAAATTTTATATGGAAAAATGACGGTTGGATTGTCCTAACGCGCGTTTGGAGCGTTACGTGATCACCCCTCTGAGGTAGTAACAGAATATCAGTGCTAGCTCACGCGAGCAAAGCAAAACTGAGCTAGTAACTTTTTGGCATTGTTGCAACGCATAGTATGTGTTTAATTTAATAATATTTTTTTTCTTACCTAACACAATTGTATCTACTTATTTTTTTTATCTTTTTTCTCTCTATTTAATTTTTAGGTACTTTTATTTTTGTTCGTTGGATGTTGCAAAATGCCAGATAAATGATTTTTCTATCTATCTACATACATACCGACTTACAAACTGTATTATCTTATTAGTATAGAAGTATCTATAGGCAATACAATTTAAATGCTAGGAGACCGAAGAAAACAGCTAAACATGTAGACAACAGACCGTGTTTTTGTTAAAGAGATATTTTTTATTCGATATTTGGGTAGTGAAGATGTTACACACTACCGCCGCATACCGCTGCGGAGTACGAAGCCGCGTACAAATTTCGCCGGACGGAGCGCGGTGCAGTGTGAAGTACCGTGCGGAATTAATATACAAACTGAAGTACTGGCATACAACGTTGTGAACCGTCGTTCCGCACCTCGCAGCGGGATGCAGCGGCAGTGTGACGACCGCCTTAGGTAGTCAACTGACGAAGTATTTTTGGCATTTCATTGCACAATAGCGGTTCCATGAAAAAGGAGTCTAATTTGCATTATCTTCAATAGGGTTGTCAAAATCATGTCTCTTAAACACAGCTATCCTATTGTCCTGTGCTCAGATAAGTCCTTATTGTCCTCCTCTACGTGAATACAGCGTTTTATGGCACCGATTTGCACGGAGCGGACGTAGATTGACACACGTATAGAGCTTGTGATACAATAAGAAAGACAATGAACTTTTGCCACCCCTGGAGCTCAGTTTGACTCGACATTGCGACTATCAATATGAAAATATGTTTTTCGCATGTTCGAGTGTAGGGTATCCCACCAAAAATATAAATTTCAGTACAGCGGGCAACTGGAGGACTTGTTCACCTTGGAAAATGACGAGGCTATCCAATGGGTCCAGCAGATGAACATTAGATTATAAGAACGATTGAATTAGCCATACGAATAAACAAATAAATGTAAAAAGGAGAGCCAAGTTCAATACAAAAATTATGCTTGGCTGTGGGCTTCGCCGCGAAAAGAATGGAGATCTAAATGAGTGCCAAGTTCTATGCAAAATGCAAATATGTATTTATAGGAACCAAATAACATTATGAACAAGTATTAAACTCTATGTCTTTGCAATTGCTGTTATTTAAAAATGTGAGATCTTAAAGTAGGTTAGATCTGACTTGGCCAGTTTTCATTACATCGGTCATTTTATAAAGTTATTCAACATATATATATTTTTTTAGTTCTGATAAAAACTGGCCAAGTCAAATCTAACTTGCTTTAAGATCTCACATTTTTAAATAACAGCAATTGTTATAGGTATCGACGTATCCAATAAAGCAAAGACATAGAGTTTAATACTTGTTCATAATGTTATTTTGTTCCTATTAATACATATTTGGATTTTGCATAGAACTTGGCACTCATTTAGATCTCCATTCTTTTCGCGGTGAAGCCCACAGCCAAGCATAATTTTTGTATTGAACTTGGCTCTCCTTTTTTACATTTCTGTTTTTGGTAGGATATCATTACTTTTTGTAAAGAAAACTAGGCAGATAGATTAGATTAGATTAGATTAGATTAATTTATTTCATTTTGAAAATTTACATGTGATTTTTATAAGTTAAAATAGCATGAATTCACAAAAAGATCGTCAGAGTGTATAAGAATAACAATAATATAGGTAAATAGTCAAATCAAAATACAGTGCAAAATGAAAACAAACAAAACAATCATAATATTAAAATGGTTTTGATATTGAGATTTACTTCTGTTCTGTGTATAATTATGAGGTGCCGCGCGCCGCCGACAACACACCGTTGGCCGGTTGTTTAGCGCGTATTACAAGTTTTTTGTATTTCCCCCCTTATTTTTTGACTTTATATTATTTTTTATATTTATGTTATATAGCATATATAATAATACATTTATTGGGATAGTTTCAAATATCAGCTTGTAACGGTTCCAACGCTACAATATAAATAATAAGTTGTATGGGGACCCCCCTATTTTTTAACTTTTTTTTTTATTTTTAGATTTTTTCCTACGCTTACACACAATTAACGAGCTGGCTTCCAAATTTCATCCCTCTAGGTCATCTGGAAGTAGGTTAGGTTTAGGTACTATATGTCAGTCAGTCAGTGCTAAAATATACGACTTTTTGACCTTCATATCTTTATAACCGTTTTAGCTAGCTTCTTGAAATTTGGGCGTCTAGATGTCCTTATGGATATAATTAAACACACGTAGTTTTATGTGTTTATTTTAAAGAGGTTTTGAGTTATAGAAGGGTCAAAAGTGGTACCAAGTGGTTCGTGTAATGATACACTCGGCGCTGGCTAGCCAGTTCCTTTGCTTGAACTTGGCTTGACAGTTGACACGCTGCCGCGTGAAGAGAAGTTTTTATTTTTTGAGTTTGTCTATTACCTATAATTCGAAAGTACTACTTACCTACCGATAGCAAATCGCCCTGCCACGGGAAAGCAACCGCTAATATTCACGGTGTATGTACCTACCTACTCTTAAGTTTTGCCATGGCCACATATCTACGATAATAAAGTTTTCATCTATCTATCTATCCATCTATCAATAATTTACTTTTCAAAACAAAGTTTTAACCGACTTCATTTCAGTAGCCAAATTGCTTCAAGTTTGCCTGTAAAATTTAAAGAGTTCCCTCGATTTCTCCAAGATACCATCATCAGAACTGGATTTTGGTGACAACAGGACCAATCTGGAAGTATATGCTTCCAAACAAAGAAAAAAAATTCAAATCAGTTCATAAATTACCGAGTTATTGCGTAACAAACACAAAACAACAAAACAAAAAAAAAACATACTGACGAATTGAGAACCTCCTCCTGTTTTGAAGTCATTTAATAAAAACTAAATAAATAAAATTTGTATACAGACAGTAGTGCCAGATCTGGCGAGCGAGAGATCCAAGCACGGCCTCTCGCTCCCACGAACAGCGCACCGCTGCCGCTACCGCCGCCGCTCGAAGTCGTGACCAAGCCCTGCTGGCCCCGTAGCATGGATGGCCTTTATCACGCGATAAGTGACAAGATAGTTCATCCGGCCCTGGCTGACACCGTTCGATAGAACGAGACGACGCTCTTATCCTGTCACTTATCGTGTGATAAGGCCATCCATCCTATCTTATCTAGATGAGGGCCCTTTCGGATGCACTTTGACCCAGTGGGATATTTTGTGCATTTGCCCTCTCCTTTACACCTGCTCCCAGGCTTACTCCATTATTTCCACAATGCGGATGATGCAGTTCACCGGGATTCACCTTGAATTCCTTTGGTTGCGGTTAACCGTTACCAAAGTAGTTCATTATTTGTCTGGCAAGGGCATGACATTCACACAATAAGTGTTCCATAGTCTCATCCTCCTCGCCACACATTCTACAGTCTAAACTATCCGATAGTCCCATCTTGGCCAAGAGATCCTTGACTCCGAAGTGACCTGTGAACACCCCAGATATAATTCTGAGTTGCTTCCTACTGGATTTCCAGAATTTTCTGGTCCAGCCCGAGTCCACTCCTTCTATGAAGAGCTTAGAGTGCCTTAAGGCCATCCATGCTACGGGGCGAGCGCCAACCACTGATTTCTATTTCGCATTCCAATATAATATCAATGTTTTTCTCGCACCAGTTGCCACGGCGCAGTGCTATTCAGAATGAGCGCCATTGCACTCGTATCAAATTGGAATGAAAAATGTCAAGTCAAATTGACCGTCTGAAGTAATACAATTGCCATGAAATGTTTGAATATTTGAAACGTTTTGTACCTCTGTAGATGTGTGAATGTTACCGTCTAACAATGTTGGTTTGGTAGCCATTGTAGCCAAATACATGGACCGCTGTTTAAAAGGTAATATCCAGAAATACTTATCCGATAATTAAAATACACCAGTATACGGAATGGACCTTTGGAATGGACATATCCCGCGGGTTTGCTTGCGTATTCTAGCTTATTAAGAGGATGCCAAACAAAAAGGTTAAAGTTCAGGATTAGCTCTTGAATACTTAAACCATTTTCCATATATTATAACGCATCATTTCGGAGCTTATTTTGTGTCTCTTTCATTTTATATACATATATTTATATTTACCAAAAAAAATTAAGTTACGTATAAAACGCACTAAACTTTTAGACATAGATAAGTGTTTTATGGTTTTGTCTACGGTAAATCATAAATTAGGTTTGATTTTGTAGGAAAGTCCAGAGTTCAGAAGTTTGAAGAGAGGTAGGGCACAGCGAAATGTCATGTCGATCGTATGTGGAGCAGCCCAAACTGGGGAAGTCCTCCACCTTACAGAAGACAGCTATAATACCACTTTTAATTTGGAGGTAATGTAGGTAAGGTAAAAGTCCAGGCCTTTAAATGTTTAAATAGCGCTATTTTCGCATAGCGCTATCATTTATAACGTTATTTTTCCTTTAGACTTTTTAAAGCGTTATACTCAAAACGATATTTGACGCGTTAAGGATGACTCACGCTAGAACGGGCCGTGTCCGGCCCGGGCCGTTTTCTAAGAAAAGCGACGGCGTTTTTGCGCGGCCGAGCCATACCTTAGCCCGGCCGAGCCAAGGCCGAGGTTCGGAAGCGGCTCGGTGTCGGCACAGCCCGGACGTGGCTCGGCCGGGCTTGGGTATGGCTCGGCCGCGCAAAACCACCGTCGTTTTTCTTAGAAAACGGCCCGGGCCGGACACGGCCCGTTCTAGCATGAGTCATCCTTTAAATACCGGTATCCATTATAACGTTATAAATCGAAACCAATATATAAAAGCGATACTTGTTTAAGCGATATAATAACGTCATAGGCTACCCCTTTATCGCATTCAAATTCGCCTACTCGTGCGATATCAGCGCGGCTTGCATTTTAAAACGATAGTATAACGTAATTCGACCGTATTTTATAATGTTATGATATCTTACACAAGACTGCAGCAATAATAGCACCACTGGTTTGTAGTGTTGCTTTATTATTGCATGCTATGAAGCATGTGGTGTTGATGTGTTCCTGGTGGTGAGTAAGGTCGCCAGAGCTCCCTAGGATGCGCTGTGTTGGGACTAGTTGGGAGTGAGGGACCTGCATGTCTCTATCTGCCAACACAGCGAATCCTCAAGTGAATAAAGAGTCAGCAACGCGCTTGAGATTCTTCTGGAGTCACAAGTGTCCATATGCTACGGTACCTGCTTAACATCAGGCAGACCGTAAGCTTGTTTGCCACCGTCATTGTATAAAAAAAAGTTGAACTTAAAATTTGCCCTTTTTGGACGGATCGGGCCTCCCGTTTAGCATCCATTTAATCAACTTTGCTCATTGCATAATAATGAAACTCGCCAAGTTCGGTTTCAGCAAAACTATAAATAGCGACATTTAGTATTCAGTCCACTATCATTCATCGCCCCTTCAACTTCATCAATTCTAAATTACCAATCAGACGAAAGTGCCGATTGCCGAACTCTTAAAAAGTAGATCTTAAAGTCAATCTCAGTAATTTCCCTTGATTGACTAGGTTAGCAAAGGAGCGATCCCCATTCAGGCATTCAGCCAGCACTCACTCGTGATTCGTACTTGGCGGCGAACGCCCGCGCCGCACCGCCCACGCCTCCCGCGACCGCGTTCCGTATTTAAAAACAAAACATTTAAAAAAGTTACAATGTCTCACGAGGTGACTTGAAAACAATTGACAATCGTTTGGCCGTTAATTTAAGTAAGTGACTGTGTTTTGTTTAAATGTAAAAGAAACGATGAGTGACTTCCCGATAACTATTTAAATTTCCCGATAAAGTTTGGAGTCAAGGAGACTTTGAACTAGATACTGGGTAAGTAATTTTGTTATAATTATATCGTAGCAATTTTCTATGCGTTTTAATAGTGATTTATTACTTGAGCTCCTTGGTTTATAATAGCTAAGTACTTTTGATCGGGTCTTAGGTAATTATGGAGTAGCGGTAAATTGTCAACAAAATGTTATTATGATAGGCGCGAGTTTTATAATCAAGTTATTGACGCGTGTCTATCATGGGCACAGTTGCCAAACATATAATTATGATGTGCTTGATAACCATAATATATAATCATAATAAACTTGTCCATAAAAAGAGTTACAAACTTTGGAAAAGGCCTGGGGAATAAAGAAAGTGTCTTAGTAAACTTTGAGATAGGTGTTTTGTCTTTTTTGCTGAATTACACGTGGTAACTTTTTTCGAGATTTTTAGTCTCCATACCTACTAAGGTAAACGTTCCAATTTTAGACAACTTAATCATCATCATCATTATATAAATAAATAAATATTTGCGGACAATCTTACACAAATTGACCTAGTCCCAAACTAAGCAAAACTTGTACTATGGGACTTGACGAAGATAAACATACTTATATAGATGAATAAAAACTTAAATACAAAGAAAACATCCATGACTCAGGAACAAATATTCGTGCTCATCACACAAATAAATGCCCTTACCGGGATTCGAACCCAGGACCTCTTGCTTCGTAGGCAGGGTCACTACCAACTAGGCTAAAGCGGTCGTCAACCAAAAGACGTCAAATGCTGGATAAAGGCCTCCCCCAAAGAGTGCCAAAATGACCGTTCCTGCGCCACCCGCATCAAGCGGACTCCCGCGACCTTTACCAGGTCACAACTTAACACCTTCCAATAATTGCCACCCTGTCAATAATTGCTAGAATTTATATTAAAAGTGCAAGGTTTTGAACAATTTGAACTGGTGAGAAATCTGGGATGATCACCTCAGATTAAGTTTAATTCGTTTTATCAATAACTTACCTTTTGGTATTTATTTGTATCTAACCAGATAAAAAAACGGATAAGGCGTTTCAGAGATTACCTGAAGACGCATAAACTCACAAAGCCACAAATATAACCTCTATTATCTCATTATAGTGGTTAAGTAGATTTTATTCCTAAGTTTGACCAACTCTATAATAGCTTTTAACTAGTGTGGTTAGACGAGCAAAAGTGCGTGGTCTATTTGCAGAGCAAAGTTTTGATTTGAATCGCTAGTTTTATTTAAATCATTAAAATAATGTTGTATAATAGTGGGTAGTGAAATTGCATTATTCTTTTTTAATTGTATAACCATCAGCTTAATTAAGGTGAGGCATACCAGTAATTCAGTCCTTGCCTAATGCCAGGGACTGAACGGCGCCTCACGATTTCGTGGGTCGGATTTATGCCAGTAATGCTGGCTTGCTACAAAATATGATCAACTTACCGGTTCCCATCGACGCGATATCGTGTCAAGTCTGTCTGTAATCCGTCAAGAGTCAGTCAAGTTTAATCAAGTCTCCCAAGCTGCCTCCGGGGCCGCGGGCTGGTGCCTCCAATGCACGATCCGTCGCGGGCACAATCACCAAAGCACGTTGTTCCACCCGTGAAAAATTTATGACAAGCAAAAATGTGTCAGCCAAGTGTCACCTTCAAAACCACAGACTAAAAAGGGCGTACACCGAGAGGCGTTTAAGTGGCGGGCAGCCACACCACCACAACCCACAGCAACACCAGTGGTTGACACTGATCCAATACTTGTCACTTTCAATATTAATTTACAATAGACGTGAACAATAGGTGTCTACTATGCATTCAAATGTCAAACATCGGAATTACCTTAATTAGTAGTAAACCAAAAAACTGTTTCCTCATTCAGAATATATTTTTTTTCATTTCAAAGTCAAATTAGAAATTTCTAAAACACATATTTATTTCATTACATCATCATATCAGCCGAAAGACGTCCACTGTTGGACATAAGCCTCCCCCAAAGAGTGCCACAATGACCGGCCCTGCTCCACCCGCATCCAGCGGTCTCCCGCATATTTATTTATTTTATCTTTATTGCACAAAAGAAAAACTTATCGTACAAAATGTCTACCAGTTCTGGAAGGGCTGTAGGTACTTTAGCTGACATGACCAAATGCGCCGATTTTTTAAAATGGTAGAATTAGCCATCCCCGTTGTAAATTTGAAATCGAAAATGTGCGGAAATGCATAGTTTTTGAGAAAAAAAAATCAGTTCCCATAGAAAAGTCGCTTTTTTGACAGTATTGGTTCGTTGAAATGAAGGCGTACGATAAATGCACATTTGGCCGCAAGTGTATTCAATTTTTTTTTGCAAACAAGTTTTTGCCTAGCCTACGCGATGACGGACCCCTTGGCTAGGACAATCAGTTCGGCAGACGCAATCTGAGATTTTAATACTGCGTCTCCTATAACCGGGATAGTACTAAACGCGTGCAATCATTTGCACGCGTTTAGTACTATCCCGGTTATAGGTAGTTCATACGCACGCAAACTTTGACAGGTTTAATTGTGAATTTTGTATGGGAACAATAATTGTTTTTCTTGAAAACTTATAGGGCTCCGCACCACAAGATTTGGTAGGGAGACTCCTTATGATGAGTTAAATCTATAAAAAAACAATATGAGCCCTGAACTCGATGTCAGCTAATGTACAGGGAGCCCAGGGATTCTAACCGGTTTTTTGTATGGGAATGTAACCGTTATTTTTTCGTTCTTTGTAAATTATTTCATTTTCTAATTGGGTAATCTCTAATAATACGCACTCGTTACCTCAAAACACAACTTAGTCCTACCCTACATATGAAGTATAAAATAGTTCGAGATATGTGGTTATTTTGAGGTTTTTGCAAATACCGGTTACAATCCCTGGTCGAGCCCTAGTTCTCTACCAAAACATTTATTCGTGACGGCAATTAACTAATGCAAACACACTATGCCAAAGACAAAAAAAATGTCATGAAACGCTTTGACAGCCAGCGCTAGTGTTCCGCAGAGTCCATTTGGTGAAGAAACGGAAGGTACCTAATTTGATATGCTACAGACCGTTGGTTTTACTTTACAATACTATCCAACGAAGTGAACAGTAATTGCTCTCATTGCTCTTTATTAACATAGTAATATTTATATGATAAACCACAATTCCACGAAACGTGATCTGTTTCATGAATAACTAGTAGCCTATTTTAATCCATTTAGGGCGGCACGGATCATACATTTTAATTTTATCTAATATTATAATGTGCGGTGTGAAACTCGATTTTCAGTCGTTGTAAATGCAGGCAAAACATTTGTTACGGAACAGTTAAACATAGATCATCGGTTTTGCCACTAAGTCCCCGTTGAAAAACTTACACCGGGTGAAAAACTTTCACTTTATACACTTTATGCCTAGGAATTTCGTGATCTGCCGGATTTTACGATCGGCCGCCGACATATATAGCTAGGAAGAGAGAGATCCTGTATTATATCAAAAAGCTTTTTCTTATTTTAACTGCGCAGTGAACCTGCCACAAATCACCCACGTTATGAAATCCGTAGTGAGTTTCGCGACCCATTGGTCAGGATAACTAACGGCCTCTGTTTGCCGAATATTTTCTGTTTGCTCAAGCACGCAATGCACCTTTATACGTTTCTGAAAACCGGTTTTGTCATGAGTATTATGAGGATTATTATAAAATTAGTAAATGTTACAGTAAACAGTAACCAACATTATACATTTCATGACGATTTATTAGATCTCTCTTTTTTATATCACCACTTAAAACATTACATATAAAATATCTTTTGTCGAGGCACTCGCATAACACCTATCCGCCATTTTTACACGACTGCCCATTGCAAAAGTGTGTAATGTTTTTTTCATCTCTCCTGCTCTGAAAGTTGATTTTTCATGGGCATATAGCCGGGTGGAAAATAGCTTTTTCTCCCCTAGGGTGGAAAGTATTTTTTTTATTGTTACGGTCAGCCACGGAGTCGAAGATAATAGAGTTACGTCAAATCATTAAAATAAAAACTTTTCACAAATCGACACTCAGCTACCTGCATTAACGAGTTGTTTATTACGATTATAGGTTGATATTAAATTATTTTTCCTCACAGTCGAAATGAAAAGTAGAGTGTTTAACTCGGGTGAAATTACCCATTTAACCCTCGAACAATTGGCGCTCTCACTTCGTTCGAGCGCCAGAAATATCTCGGGTTTAATGGGTCACTTTCAACCCTTGGTTAACAATCTACTATTTTATAACGTCACCACATTATACATTACTAGCTTTTGCCCGCGACTTCGTCCGCGCGGAACTCGTTTATATCGTAACTTTCCCCCCCTTTTCACCCCCTTAGGTGATGAATTTCCAGATAAAAACTATCTTTAGTAAGGACTCTTTGGGAAGGCCCCGGAATTCAAAGTATTTCTATACCAAATTTCATCTCAATCGGTTCAGCGGTTTAAGCATGAAAAGGTAACAGACAGACAGAGTTACTTTCGCATTTGTAATATTAGTATGGATTGTATGAAGGAAAGGGTATAGATGCATGTAGGCTTTTTTCAGTATTATTTTGCATATTTTCATATCACACGGCCGTAAGGACTTTTTCTACTAAACCGAAGGATTAAATTAGCTAACTTGTAATTTAAACATTTTATATTAAAAATAAAAATACTTCAACAAAATGTTACATCTAATAGTTTTCAAAATAGCCATAACAAAACGTCTTTTTACCCCGTTTTAGAAAACATCTTCAAAACTAAGGCCGCCATAAGGTACCTTTACCCTTGGAACGTCACATACATATATTTACTTATGTAATGTTCATATTCCCCAGGACTCCCCATTACCGCTATACCGTAAATGGGTTCAATCCAAATTTTCACCCCCTATTTCACCTCCTTAGAGGATGATTTTCGGGATAAAAACTATCCGTTGTCATTCTCCAGGACTCAAACTATCTCTATACCCAATTTCATCTAAATGGGCTACATCCAAATTTTCACAATAGAAACTATAATATGTCCTTTTCCAGGACTCAAACTATCTTTCAACCAAATTTTATCAAAGTGTGTCACAAACAAATTTCCACCCCCAATTACACCCCCTTAGGGTATGATTTTCGGGATAAAAACTATCCTATGTCCTTCCTTAACTATCGTTATACCGTAAGTGGGTTCAATCCAAATGTTCATCCACCATTTCTCACCCCCTTAGGGGATGATTTCCTCCTTTGATGTGTTCCGGAATAAAAAATATTCTATGTTCTTTCCTAGGACTCTACCTCTCTCTATACCGAATTTCATCTAAATGGGTTCTATTCAAATCTTCAACCCTCATTTCACCACCTCAGGAAATGATTTTTCGGGATAAAAACTATGCATTGTCCTTCCCTAGGACTCCTTCTATCTATTTACCAAATTTCATCTAAATGGGTTTTATCTAAATTTTCACCCCCTATTTTATCCCTGAGGGGATGACTTTCGGGATTAAAACAATCCGTTGCATTACTCCGGGACTCAAACTATCTTTATACCAAATTTCATCAAAATGGGTCACAACCAAATTTTCACCCCCAATTACACCCCCTTATGGGATGATTTTCAGGAGTAAACTATCCTATGTCCTTCCCTAAGACTCCAATACGCTATACCGTATATGGGTTCCATCCAAATTTTCATACCCCATTTCATCCCCTTAAGAGATGATTACTGGACTAAAAATTATATTAAGTCCTTCCCCAGGACTCTAAACTATCTCCATATCAAATTTCATCTAAATCGGTTCTATCCAAATTTTCACCCCTCATTTCACCCCCTCAGGAGTTGATTTAGGATAAAAACTATGCATTGTCTTTCCCTGGGACTCCTTTTATTTCTATACCAATTAACTAAATGTGATTTATCCACATTTACATCCCTATTTCATACCCTTGGGGGATGATTTTCGGGATTCAAACTATCCATTGTCATTCTCCGGGACTCAAACTATATCTATACCAAATTTGATTTAAACGGAGTCCATCCAAAATTTCACCCCCCATTTCACCCCCTCAGGGAAAGATTTCCGGAATAAAAACTATCCAATGTCCTTCCCCAGAACTTAAACTACCTCTAAACCAAGTTTCATCAAAATGGGTTACATCCAATTTTTCACCCCCCCATTTTACCCCCTAAAGGGAAGATTTTCGGGATAAAACCTATCCTTTAACCTTCTCCGGGACTCAAACTAATCATATACCAAATTTCATCCAAATCGGTGCAGCGGTTTAAGTAGCTCCATACAAATTTCCACCCCTCCATTTCATCCCTTTAGGGGTTGATTTCCAGGATTAAAACTACCCTAAGTCCTTCCCCAAGACTCAATATATCTCTATACCAAATTTCATTTTAATCAGTTCAGCCGTTTTCACGTGATGCGCGGTCACATAAACAGACATACAGATAAACAGATAAACAGACAAACAGACAAAAATTCTAAAAACTGTTGGAACGTGTTCTGTTATCGATTCTAAGTATCCCTAGCCAATTTTTTTTCGAATATCTTCCATGTACAGACTTTCGATCCTCTTCAGCTTTATTATATGTATGTATAGATTATGATAATGTAAATAATTAGGATTCGCGTTCACGAATTCATATCTTAAGTGTCGAAAACCGTTCAACCGATGCGATGATACGAGGTAGGTAATAATAGTACATTATGATACAAGTGTGCTAAGTTGGTCATTACACTCGAGTCGGTTTTTAAGCCTGAGCCGAAGGCGAAGGCTTAATGGAGACGAGAAGTGTAATGACCAATGCTCACGTGTTTCATACGACGTTTTTCAACACATTTGCGAGGAAAAAAAATAAAAAATAAAAAATGAAAATGTTAAAAGATATGTAATGAAAAGGCACTAGTGCGATAATGTAATGTAAAAGTCACGGCATGGGTAATATTCTGCATTATTTTGCTAATATTTAAAAAGATATGTAATGAAAAGGCACTAGTGCGATAATGTAATGTAAAAGGCACGACATGGGTAATATTCTGCATTATCAGTGTAAATACGCTGTAATAAGACCTACTTTACGAGCAGGTGTGTTGAAAAGAATATTAACCCACATAGGTACATAGTTCTACACCATATATGTAAAAAATAGATGAAAAAAGGCCTTTTATTTCTTGAAAAATAAAACTTACTCAATATATGTGTTTTTTTTTCTTACATTATTTTAAAACGAAAAAATAATGAAAATATAATAATTAATCTGTCGGAACCCCTCCGCGGGTGAAGGCCTCCTCCACAGTAGTCCATTTGTTCCTATCATGGCCTGCTTGCATCCAACATGGACCAGCCGTTTTCCCAATATCATGCATCTTCCCATCTCGTAAGCGGTCTTCCTCTGTAGCGTTTCCTGGAAGTCACCCTTATGGCCTTATGGTTATAACATAGATACCTCTACAACTTAAAAAAACCGGCCAAGTGCGAGTCGGACTCGCGCACGAAGGGAATGGTACGGCCATTATCTTTAAATATTTATTTAATTGTGTTTTTTAGTATTTGTTGTTATAGCGGCAAAAGAAATACATCACCTGTGAAAATTTCAACCATGTTTTCGGTCATGGTTCATGATATACAGCCTGGTGACAGACATACAGACAGACAGACAGACGGACAGTGGAGTCTTAGTAATAGGGTACCGTTTTACTCTTTGAGTACGGAACCCTAAGAAAGAACAGTTCCAAAATGCACTCCCAGACAAGTCTATGATAGGTAAAAGCAGCTGGAAGATCACGTAACATAGAGTTGGATTGTCCTAACGCGCGTTCGGAACGTTACGTGACTACCCCTTAGGATTACTATTATTATTCAAATTGCACTGAAGTAAGTAATCCATCTACAAATACACTAAGTTTGGCTAATTTAAATAAAAAAAAACCGGCCAAGTGCGAGTCGGACTCGCGCACGAAGGATTCCGTACCATCCTACTAATATTATAAATGTGAAAGTTTGGATGTTTGGATGTCTGGATGTTTGTTACTCGATCATGCAAAAACGGCTGAACGGATATCGCTGAAACTAGGTATAGAGATAGTTTATAACCCGAATTAACACATAGGCTACATTTAATCTCGATTTGTTTCGCTACTTTTCGCCGAATATCAATTTTGGGTATTAATTTCATGGTTTTGAAGTTCATTTAGACATTTACGCAATTTTAGGTGTTAAGTTACTATCAATAAGCAGTATAATGGCCTAAAACGAAATAATTACAAGTATAATGCACATTGACGTATATTTTGGCATATCGAAGTTTTTGTATCTCAAAGACAAAGTGGCGTATCCATTAAAATATTTATGCTATTCTAGAACACACGACCCTTATGTTAAGAAATATAATCGCGTGCAGAATATATTCGATTTGTGTTATTTTGATTCAAAAAGGTGCAGTTCTTATGTAATGTTTCTAAATGAAATGTCAGCTGCCAGCACTCAAGTCCTTTTAAAGACCGGCAATGAGGTTCACGTAGGTATATCTTTTTCTGTCGCTCAAATAAGAGCGGTAGAGATGGAGATATACAAGTATCGAGGATGTATTCACAAAGCTTCCCGACAATAATTTATCGACGCATGGCTAGCACGTGATGATGCGTGACTTATGTAGCCGTCACTTTTTAACTGCTCTAATTAGAAAGAGACCGTGATATTGCAGAATGAATGTTAAAGTTTGAGTAGATTGCGTATCGGCTTACCTGGACGTCTTGAAGGCCAGGCTCAGCATCCGATGAAGGCACTATAGAGTGGCAAAAGCGAAGGTTGCCCCATATACCTACACCTTTTATTGTGGTTAAAAGAGAAACTGCGTCCCTGTCAAATCGATGACGTAATTAGTGCGGAAATTCCTGATGTCAATGTTGACAAAAAACTACACGAGACTGTCGTCGAAAACATGATCCACGGTCCATGCGGTGCACTCAATATGTCATCTCCGTGCATGAAGGATGGGAAGTGTACAAAGAAGTATCGCCGAGCGTTACTAAAGGATGAGTGAAAATACCGGCGAAGAGCACCTGACGATGACGCACTGTTACTAGGTACTAGAATTCACGGTGCAGAAAGCGTCATGTTGGATAACCGGTGGATTGTGCCATATTCTCCGCTTCTGATCAAAATTTTCGATGGCCATATTAATGTCATTTTTAGGGTTCCGTAGCCAAATGGCAAAAAACGGAACCCTTATAGATTCGTCATGTCCGTCCGTCTGTCTGTCTGTCTGTCTGTCTGTCTGTCCGTCCGTATGTCACAGCCACTTTTTTCCGAAACTATAAGAGCTATACTGTTGAAACTTGGTAAGTAGATGTATTCTGTGAACCGCATTAAGATTTTCACACAAAAATCGAAAAAAAAACATTAAGTTTTAGGGGTCCCCATACTCAGAACTGAAACTCAAAAAAATTGTTGTGATCAAACCAAATACGTGTCTATGGATAGGTCTTCAAAAATGATATGGAGGTTTCGAACATCATTTTTTTCTAAACTGAATAGTTTGCGCGAGAGACACTTCCAAAGTGGTAAAATGTGTGTCCCTGTAACTTCTAAAATAAGTGAATGATAAAACTGAAAAAAATATATGATGTACATTACGATGCAAACTACCAACGAAAATTGGTTTGAACGAGATCTATGAAGTAGTTTTTTTTTAATACGTCATATATCGTAAAAAGCAATTTATGTAACGGAACCCTTCATGTGCGAGTCCGACTCGCACTTGGCCGCTTTTTTTAGTTTAAGGCAGGCTATCAAATGTCGCGGGAATCTGCTGGATGCGGGTGGCGCAGGACCGGTAATTTTGGCACTCTTTGGGGGAGGCCTATGTCCAGCAGTGGACGTGTTTCGGCTGATATGATGATGATGCTATCACATACAAATATATCAACAAGGGCAACGATCAGGCGGTCTTCAGCGTCAGGCAAGCTGGTGATGTAAATATCGACCCCAGGGATGAGGTGCAAACGTTTAGGACGCGCCGATACGTCAGCAGTAATGAAGCGGCGTGGCGAATCTTTGGCTTGCCGCTTCACGAACGACATCCAACTGTCACCCACCTAGCGGTGCACCTACCCAATGGTGAACGAGTTTATTTCACGGAGCAAAACTTTCACGACAGAGTATCAACGCTTCCGAAGACAACACTGACGGCATTTTTAGAACTCTGTGAAAGTGACAACTTCGCTAAAACATGCTCCAGCTGGTCGATCGCGTAACGCATTGTACGAACGTTAGGTAGATCAAAATGTCAAATTTTATATGGAAAAATGACAGTTTGATTATCCTAACGCGCGTTCGGAACGTTACGTGATTACCCTCAGTTGTACTGCAACTTTTGTACAGTAAGCTTTGTACATAGTGTAGCCATTTTTTTATGTTGTCATCGCTGCCTTTAATGTTAGTGGATTATAGAAGAACACAGTAAATATAATTTAACAAAAACATTATCTATGTTTAAAAGACGAAACCGTATCTCAAATACATAATTACTTAAAGATTGCTTCTTGCATTTTATTCGAAGGTTTTATATTCGTGTGTAAGCCTATACAAATAAAGGTCCTTTTTAGGGTTCCGTATTCAAAGAGTAAAACGGGACCCTATTACTAAGACTTCGCTGTCCGTTTGTTTGTCACCAGGCTGTATTTCACTGATACCGTGATAGTTCCAATTGACATTTTCACAGATGATGTATTTCTGTTGCCGCTATAACAACAAATACTAAAAACAGAATTAAATAAATATTTTTATTGATAATGGTACGGAACCCTTCGTGCGCGAGTCCGACTCACACTTGGCCGGTTTTTTTTTCTTACCACAATACCATAATAACCCGTCAACTGCATCACCGCCAATTTGCAAGCTAAATAAGGTTCACAAATGGTCAGTTAATACCTAGGGTTGTCGATTGTACGTATTCAACGCGAACGAAGTCGCGGGTAAAAGCTATTATCTATAAAAACGGCAAAAAAATCACGTTTGTTGTATGGGAGCCTCCTGCAGCCTAGTTGGTAGTGCCTACGAAGCCGGAGGTCCCGGGTTTGAATCCTGGTAAGAGCATTTATTTGTGTGATGAGCACAAATATTTGTTCCTGAGTCATGGATGTTTTCTATGTATTTAAGTATTTATTTATCTATATAAGTATGTTTATCGTCGTCTAGTACCCATAGTACAAGCTTTGCTTAGTTTGGGACTAAGCCGAATTGGGTAAGATTGTAAAAAAAAAAAAAATATAAATAATTATTTATTTATTCTGGTTTTAAGTACTTCTTGTTATAGCGGCAACAGAAAAACATCATCTGTGAAAATTTCAGCTGTCAAACTATCACTGTTGTTGAGATACAGCCTGGTGACAGACGGACAGACAGACAGACGGTCAGTGGAGTCTTAGTAATAGGGTCCCGTTTTACTCTTTGAGTACGGAACCCTAAAAATAAGTAAAGGAGAAAACACATTAGCACGCATAAACACCTCTTCATCGCATAAAAATGTCTAAAATATTGCTTTTTACAGCTGTCATTGACCTTGACAGCCAACATCATTACAATACGTACTTGGTAGTCAGGTAATAAATATATTTGAGTCACTCAGAGATAGGTATAGGCGTACGTTTTTCCTGTGGACAAAACAATTTAAGGGCTTTGAAACCCTAATTTTATAATAAGTAAATAATAAAAGCATAACCTTTCATGCATCAGTCAATTAGTGACCATAGGAAGGGCGGTTTACCCATTAGCGCCCTTAACGAGCCCGGGGTCCGCTTTGATATCTAATACCAATCCTGTTTATTTAACTTTGTTCGACCAATTTATCCATTTTCGATGATGTGCCAGAAAAGTAATAAAATTTTTATGACCAAAAACATTTACCTGTAAAATGTTTAAAAGAGGTGGAGGCGAACGCATTGATAATATTTCTCTTTGAAATCTATGTACCTATACCTATGCAACACAAAATTTCAAATAAATCCCATTGTTAAGTTAAAAGTAATGTAGATTAATTAAAAAGTTATTTAATTTTCTCCGAAAGCTCATGTCAGCTGCTATCACAACTAACTTTATATGAGATTCATTTTAATTATCCATAGTTTTCAGAGATATTAATTCATAAATCATCATCATGGGCCTACAAGCGTCCCACGATACAGCTTAGGTCTTCTTTCATAAAATCATTAATAATATAGTGAAATTATGAATTATAGCGAAGCCTCGGCGTTTGCGGACGGTCAATTCTTGGTAAACCATGAGTTAATAATTCAATTAAAACCAAGATTAAACTCGCTAAATTTCCCGTAGGCATACCTGGTGTCTGCTAAATTGGATTTATACCGCAGAAATAAATTATTCCTTTCTTTCTTTATGGACACTGGGCTTGTTTGTTAAATTTTACTGCAACGCCATTAATGTAATTGCACTGTTGTGAGACAATTGTTGAGCGTCAGGGTTTTCTATTCTATACAAATGTAGGTAGTGTTGTTTTATTTAAGAATATAATCTAGATAAGCAAAGCACTATTAGGTCCGGTGCATTCTGCATGTTTGCGCGATATGGCAACAACTGCGGCAACCTTTTAAGTAATAGATATTATCAATTTCCAAAGGGCCACTTTACCAAGCAAGGCGAGGGGCGCTTTATTTATTTAAACTTTATTGCACAAATAAAAAAGTACAAAGAGTGCGTACTTAATGCCTTACTATTTGATAAGTTAATTGTTTAGTGTCAGTACACTCTGCTGTGTGACATGAGTTGAGGATGACAAACTAACATACTCAACGAGCTTAAAAGTGCATTGTATTATACTATTTATTATAGAGGAAAAACAGTAACAACTTATTTTTGAACTTAGGGTCTCTGGTCGGTTTGTCTTTTTCAGTTTTCGTCCTACAAACTCGCTTTTTATCAATATATTGTTCGGCCATATATTTGTTTCGCTATTCGTCTTTTGTCTTATTTGAATATTGAAACATTTTTTAACGTAGAAAAAATGGTATGTAAGAAATGAGCCCATCATTTTACCTAATTAAATTAGAAATATGTAATCTGATTTCTGTAATGTTTTTTTATTTGCATCCTCGTACGTATCTCTGATGGTTAATGCCCACGTACCGAGAAAACGACCTAATAAACAACCTTCAGTCAGCTTACTATTGATTTGGAGTGTCTTAAAGCATATAAAATACCTCAGAGCGCATTTATTAATTCGAGATTATGTTGTTTTGTTACAACTTCTTAATAGGTAAAAATGTACATAAACTAGATCGTAAGCATGTTTACGCCAAAAAAATAACTTAACCTCCTAAATCCAAGCGTTGCTTGTACCTACTTGTACAACTACAAGTTCAAATAGATTTTCGAACTCCTATGGAATAAAAGTAGGTGCCAAATTCGAAACCGAATAATTTCTGGGATTTTTAAGCACTTATTTAACCAATGGGGAATGGATGAAAATTTTAGAAATGCCTGATATTTTTTTGGTGATAGTAATAACCTTCCTTAGCATTAGATAAAAATTGCAGACTTTTCAGCTGCGTCAATAATTTTTGAAACATAATAACTGTTTCCTCACTTACGTTTTGGGTTTAGGACGGCGAATAAGACACTTTCCTTGATCCGTCTCAAATTACAAAAAAATGTCTTAAATATCCGTGGTAAACTGACACTGGCAATAATATTGACAGCTGCAGCAGCTGTATTTGTCATTGCCAGGGTCAGATATTTAAAATATTTTTTGTAATATGAGACGGATCAAGCAAAGTGTCTTATTCGCCGTCCTAAACCGAAAACGTAAGTGAGGAAACAGTTTATATTTATCAAAAATAATTGACGCAGCTGAAAAGACTGCAACTTTTTTCTGGTGCTAAGGAAGGTTATTCCTACCACCAAAAAAAAAAATCATGCACTTCTAAAATTTTCATCCATTCCCAATTGGGTACTTTCCTGGGTAAGTTTTTTTATTTCTATTTAGTTCGTCAGTTACATTATCAAAAAGTATTGGACACATATATTTTATTTTGTCAATCAAACAAAAAAATATGAAAATGGAGCCCGTTAAAGTTCAGCGTGACGTCACATTATGTTAAAAAGTGTACGTGTGTGTGTGTGCGTGTGTGTGTCGTAATGTGACGTAACGCGGAACTTTAATGAGCTTCAGAATTATCTTCATCATTTTAGGTTTGATTGACAGAATAAAATATACATACGTGATACGCGTCCAATATTTTTTGATAAATTAACTGACGAACTAAATAGTTTTTTTTAGGAAAGTAGCCAATTGTAGATGAGTAAATTAATGAGAACTTTGACCGTGTATCTATCTCCTGTTGGTCGATCGTTTTTTATGGGAAAATGACAGTTGATTTGTTCTCACGTCCGCTTGAAAAGTTACGTAATTAGTAATTACTAATAACCGTTTGAACGTCGTGAGTTATTTGAATTTCAATATCGCTATAATTTCAGTTTCATAAGATGTGTTACTTTATGTCTTAGCGAAATTTGGGGTTAAAAGTGAGAATCGATCGCTTATTAATCGATAAACTATCATAATGAACCTGAAACGGCATGCAGAGGGCTCATACAAAGATTTAGGTTTGGGTCTCTTCTGTGGACATTGTGAAAGTTTAGGCCAAGCCCAATTTGTGGTTGTAGGTACTCTTAATCCACCTAAACGGCGTCTCCTAATAAGTAAAAAAAATATAAAAAAAATACTAAAGTAACTAATAATTATTTAAAAAAAATAACATGACGTTAATTTCTAGCTATCGCTAGAAATCAGTCAGATGCCTTATCGCAATTTATAATGAGACTTAAAAAAACTTATACGATTTCATGCAATCAAAACATTTTTGATATGCACGGAAACCCTTTACTATTTATTGACCACAGGAAAGACGGCTTTTGTTTTACTCAATCTGCATGACGCAGAGAGAGAAGCATGATTTGATTTGGTTAGATATGTCCTTGTCAAGCATCAGATTTTATGCATTTTTCTAGACAATGATCATTCTGTACTGTTAGAACTAGTTACCTATTATCTATTCTGTGCTACTTGCAATAAAGAGTTCAATATTCTATTCTCGCGGTCGCTGTATAAATTGCTTCCCGTCCTTTGAATGTGGCCGGAGTAGGTAGGTACATACGTTTTATATAAGTAAAGATGAAAATAAAATTGGCTATAAATACGGGATCTCCACTTTCGCATATTTATATTGTGTTTGATATAATCTAAAAGTTTATTAGTACAGGAACTATATAATATTTCTGTACTAATATTATTATTTAGGTAGGCTACGGTAGCCTAGTGGTTCAGGCATGCGGCTGCCAAACGGCGGTCGTGGGTTCGAATCCACTGGCGTTTTTTTAATAACGCATGTACTGAATATCATTTGATACCTACCTATTTACATATAAGTGGCTTTTAGATGAAGGAAAACGTCGTGAGGAGACCGGTCTAATTCCAATAATAGTTCCCTCTGGGTTGGAAGGTCAGATGGCAGTCACTTTGGTAAAACTAGTGCCTATGCCAAATCCTGGGATTAGATTGCCAAAGCGGACCACAGGCTCCTTTAGGGTACAACCTAGAATAACGTTAGGACGATGACTAATATTATCTTATCTTATCTTATCTAGGTGAGGGCCCTTTCGGATGCACTTCGACCCAGTGGGATCTTTTGTGCATTTGCCCTCTCCTTTATACCTGCTCCCAGGCTTGCTCCATCATTTCCACAAAGCGGATGATGCAGTTCGCCGGGAGCACCTTGAATTCCTTTGGTTGCGGGTAACCGTTACCAAAGTAGTTCATTCTTTGTCTGGCAAGGGCATGACTAATATTAGTGTTATTTGTACAGAAATATAGATTTAGATTGGCTTCTCTGATTATCTAAAGGGGTTTGTTGGATAAAGGAATCCTCATAAATTACTGCGCTGCTTATAGAAAGCACGCCACTTAGAGTACCTGCCGATTAATGCAATGCATCTAGAGAGCGGATATTAATCAGACCGATTCCATTTAGGCGTTTCAGATACCTACCTACTTGTAGGTTGCTGATATTTCTAATGGTTTTAGTTTAATGGCTCGCTCGTACGTAGGTATTTTATTGGTAGAAGTGGAATAAAGAAACTCACATACTTAGAAACATGAACACTGGAATATGATACTACTTTTTTGGGCAGTCGACCAGTCGTGTAAAAAAAATTCTATCCATATTAATGGTGGTAGCATCAGGATGGAGAAAAATGGTTGCGTAAAAAATCATTTGCATTTTAAAATTTATAATAGGTCGCGCGCATCTGCACCGCTATAACAGGATGACCCGCGAGTTTGTGTCGCGGCTAGATAGGCTATCCGTCTCTATCTAATTAGAACGCTTAGAAAGAGATGGATAGTATATACTCTATGGCAACGCGACACAGCTCGCGGGCCGTACTGTGGTAGCCGTGCTGGGATACTTTGCGAGATAACAAAGACACATAAAAAAAAAAAAACCTACAGACGTATTGAGAACCTCTGCCTTTTTTGAAGCCGGTTAAAAATAGTGATATAACCCTGTCAACACTTTGCTGGCATATGGATTGGACATATAGATATATATAAATGTAGTCTTTTTCATCGATTTAAATGACGAAGACCGTAATTACGGGGTTTTCCTTATGTAGGCTCTGATATGGCTCGATTTGACATAATTAAATGGTTAACGAACTAGTAAATAGTTTAATTACTAGAACTCACCTGTTTAGTATTTTAAAGCAATCAATTTCTCGTTATGGAAGAGCAGGGTCTTCTGTCTGTCACAGGTATTATAGGGAACTTGCATCTTTTTCTTTTATTACGAAAGCCAAAAGTATAATCCAGCATTAAAGCAACTGTAGCATTCAAACTTCCTTATGATTTATTTTTCTGATGTTATATGCATTTGAAATCTGTTACACGCGCCGGCAACCCCCAAAAACGCTCTATATTAAACGGGCTTATGCTATGACGTCACACCATATATTCTCGGAGCGTTTACTATGGAGTAAGTCGTTAATTTGCAATTATCTCCACAAAATTTGCGTATAAGTCTACTAGCCCCGATCCATATGTTTTCGTCTAGTCAGAGCAGTTTTATAGGTTCTATCGTTTGTAAGGAAATAATGTTTTCGAAAAAATTCAATACCGTTTAATACAAGTTGTATAATAGTTTACATTATGTATGAAAATATTCCACGGTAACACAATTAAAATATCAGGATACCACTTTTATGAGCGGAAGAAATTTTGCGGTTTTTTTTCCAAACTATTTCGGCAACGAATTCTACAGGCGAATAAAGGGCCATTACTAAGGAAAGCGACACGGCAAAGCTATATGTTGTCGGTTCTGCTTCGAGCCCATGAGTCAAGAATTGCAGTTGAAGACCACAATTTGAATTGGACAATAGTTTTTAAGTGCCCTTTTTCTCTACAGTAAAAACCTTTTAGGGTTTCCATTTAACAATGAAAATAAACTACATTAAACATTACCAATTGTTGTATCCCTATATTTTGGGATTAGCTAGCCGGTAATTAATTAATACACGACGTTAACTTTGCACTGTTTATTTCGAGGTTTTTGTTGTTACATTTTAGCACACGGCGCTCATCTGTCAAAAATCCTTGTGACGGGGGTAAGGCAACACCGCTACCAACTTAACAATCGCCACACTCTCCGCCGCCACAAGAAAATGAGCAGCATGAAGTAAAGAAAATATAGAAAAAAAATTTAGTCTAATAAATAATTTACATACATTCACTTTAAGTAATTCTTAATAATTGGTTTGCATGTCTTTTCCATACCAGACCACCAACATCAACATTATAGGTTGTACCCTCCACCAGCACTCCAACGATTACTCCGACTGACCAATTAGTTCTGTTATTTCTAAAGTCTTTAGCCATTACTTTATCTCCTGCTGCAAAAGATATTAAACGCGATCCTTTATGGTATTTTACTTGATTCTCTTGCTCACAAGTGATTTTACCGGATACTGGCTGTGGTCTTAGTAAAGTAAAGCGATTTCTTAGGTCTCTGCCTAATAATAATTTTGCAGGTGCTACTCCTGTCGTTTTGTGTGGAGTATTCCTGTAGTCGAACAGGAATAGGTTAATAGCGGTTTCTATGTTTGCACCGTCCTGCATAATTTTTTTTACCTGCCTCTTAAAGGTGTCTACAAAGCGTTCTGCGGCTCCGTTCGTAGCCGGGTAATGCGGTGGAGTGAAGCTTTGGTTTACACCAGATCGTCTACAAAATTCTTTAAAGGCATAACTGGTAAATGCTGTGCCATTATCTGTCACCAGATGCAATGGGTACCCAAAACGTATAAAGATGCTATCAAAAATTGATATAGTTTTACTTGACGTGATATTAGGCATCATATATGCCTCTGGCCATTTTGAATAAGCATCTACAATTACTATGAACATTTTACCACAAAATGGCCCGAGGAAGTCAGCATGAAGTCTTTCCCATACACTAGATGGTTGATTCCAGGTGCGTAGGGGTACTTGAGGTGGATTTTTCCGATTTTGTAAACAAATTATACATTTGTTTACAAATTCTTCAACATTATTGTCGATCTGTGGCCACCAACAATAAGATCTAATTATTTCTTTTGTTCTTGTGATACCAAAATGACTTGCATGTATTTCTTTAAGCACAGCTGGCCTGAGCGCACTTGGAATCACTACGCGAAAACCCCATAATAAGCAGCCTCTATCTATTGTCAATTCATTTTTTCTCTTAACATAAGGAACAAATTCATCACCTATGTTATTATTATTGGGCCATCCGTCCATGCAAAACCTAATTACAGTGCTTATTATGGTGTCTTTCTTTGATTCTGTTTGGATTAATTTCCAGTTGAGTGTATTTATATTGGATGTCTCAACATAGTTCATGTAACTATAGTTACCGCTTTCACATATTGGGTGGCCTCCAGACATTGGTGTAGTGTCAGATGGGAACCGGGACAAAATATCTGCAGGATTTTTATTAGAGCTTATATGATGGATGCTATAATCAAATGCTGATAAGAATATGGCCCAGTGCTGTAGCCTTTTAGCAGCCATCTTTGGTATGCTTTTTTTCGGCCCAAATATCTTTGAAAGAGCCTCATTATCAGTTTCCAATTGGAAACGCCTACCATACAGGTATTCGTAAAATTTATTTATTCCAAATATAATTGCTAGACCTTCTTTTTCAATAATTGGGTATTTTTTTTGAGTGTCATTTAACAATTTGCTAGCAAACGCAATTGGTTTCAGCATACCATCTTGATCTCTATGTGATATTATCGCGGCTACCCCAATGTCTGATGCATCACATGTAAGAATGACAGGTGATGCTGGGTTAAAATTTGCACAAACATCTGCCTGTGATAAAGCTGATTTTATCTCAATGAAACATTTTTCACATTCCTGTGTCCATTTGAATTTTTTTTCTTTCAAGCAGTTATATAATGGTTGTAATATAATGGACATATTTTTTAAAAATCTATTATAATAGTTAACTTTGCCTAAAAAGGAACGTAACATTTTGAAGTTGTTTGGGGCAGGCAAAGATAGGACAGGTTCAATTTTATCCTTCATAATTTGGATTCCTGAATTGTTTATAACAAACCCAAATACTTCCAAACTCTCCACAAAAAATGTACACTTTTCAATGTTAATTTTTAATTCAAGCTCATTTAGCTTGTTCAGGACTTGTTTAAGCCTAGACATTGTCTCTTCTTTGTCTCTCCCAACTATGTAGATATTATCTATGTACACTATTACCCCCTCAATATTGGCCAAACATTGAACAATTAACCTTTGAAAGGAGCCTACACCAGTATTTACCCCATAAGGTAGATAAAGGTACTTATATATACCTACTTCTGTTGTAATTGTTGTCATTTCCTGTGAAGCTCTAGACAATGGTGCTTGCAAGTAGGCTTCTTTAAGGTCTAATTCACAATAACAGTTCCCTTCTTGCAATTTGACAAATATTTGTTGAATTGTAGGCAGTGGGAAATGGTCAACTTCTAAGTATTTGTTTAGAGTTACTTTAAAGTCTCCACATAGGCGAACAGAGCCATCCTTTTTTATAATGGGTACTACTGGTGTCCCCCAAGAGCTATATTCTACTGGGGCAATACGACCGTTTTTTAGCAGGCGGTTAATTTCATCTTTCACTTTGCTTTTTAATGCAAATGGTACTGTTCGAGCTGGTAGAAACTTTGGTTTTGCTTCCTCTTTTAACTTTAATTCTATCTCCCCTCCCTTAAAACTGCCCCAACCTGGGCTAAATATGTTGGTATATTGTTTTTTGAATTGTTGAACAATGTTTGAATTTGTGTCATTAGTATGAACTGTTGACATTTGTTTTAAACCTGATTCAAGTTTTAGGGGCCATAGATTTAAAGCCATTAGCCAATCCTTTCCCACTACATTTGGCAAGTTTTCTTTTACAACATATAATCTTAGGTTAGAAAAAACCTCATTTTTAAATTTCACTGTTACCGGATCCAACACACCGATAGGAGATGAGACAGTCTGATCAAAATTCTTAAAGAGTAATTTACAGGGTTTTATATCTTCTTCTTTGAACAATTGTAAGGCTTTGTCATAACTTAAAGTGGATACATCAGCACCCGTGTCAATTTCAAAGTTGTAATTATTATCTTTTATTTTTACCTCTAAGTACATAGGCTCAATTTTATGATTATGTGACAATACATACAGTTTGTACTGGTCCTCGTGGTCCTGATCTGAAGAATTTCCCACTAAATCACTGCACTCCGATTTGTCTGATTCTAGTAGTTGCACATTTTTAGTTGCTGCAAATGCTTGTTTTTTTTTACACATCTTAAATAGGTGACCACGCTGACCACATTCACTGCAAAACTTATTTATTAATCTACACTCACTACGCAGGTGCCCTTCCTTTCCACAACAGAAACAAATGGATACTCCCGCCTTCCTTGTGGGTTTTGCCGGTGTCTTGTCCTTACTGGTTGATGGGTATGTCTTCTTCATGGGTGTTTCATCATGTTTTAAGACTTTGGTTTCATATGTTGGTGAGCTATTTTTATATGCTATTTCCATTAATTTAGCGACATTTATCATGTCACTCAAACTTTTGTCACTAATTTTTAATAGCTCAAATCTCAGGAAGTTGTCAGCCACACCATCTATTAGTCTTTCTTTTATTTGTTCATCCACGTCTGTGAAATTACATTTTTTTCCCAATTCTCTTAGTGATAGGATGTATTCAGCTATAGTTTCACCGGCGTTCTGCTTCCGTTGTCGGAACTGTGCTTTATGAAGCGAACTATGTTCAATAGGATTATAATGGGCTTTAAGCTTATTGCATATTTCGTCGTACGTGGCATCTACAGGCACTTTCGGGGCACAAAGCGAACTCAAAATATCGTACACATGTGGCTTCAGCTTGGTTATAAGAAGTGGCAGTTTTTTATTGTCACTGACATCGTTTAGGTTAATGTAACAGTCTAACTGTTGTTTATAAGCTTGCCAGTTTCCTCCGCTGAACGGTTCCAATTCGCCGACTGTACCCATCGCTGATTTCACCGGCTTTTCTCGGCTTTTTATGTGTTCTCGGACAATTTTTCGCAATTCGTCAAGTGTTATGGTCGTCGGATTTACTGCTATGGTTAAGTACTCTGCGATTTGTAACAATTGTTCTTTAGGTACGGTGTTGATCCAGCCAGTCAATCCTTGGTTGATTGCTTCGACATATTTGTCCATGAGTACACAGGTTTTGGTTTACACACGCCACGACTTACAATATGGCGGTCACCGCCGGTCGGCATGGGCCGAGTTAACCTCTTTGTTTGTACTTGCACTGCGGGTTCTTTTCTTCGTAAATTTTTACGATCCTCGTCGCCAGTTGTTGTATCCCTATATTTTGGGATTAGCTAGCCGGTAATTAATTAATACACGACGTTAACTTTGCACTGTTTATTTCGAGGTTTTTGTTGTTACATTTTAGCACACGGCGCTCATCTGTCAAAAATCCTTGTGACGGGGGTAAGGCAACACCGCTACCAACTTAACAATCGCCACACCAATATTGTTCCTATTACTTAGTCGTTTGATCTAAGCATGTAATAAATATCAAAATAAATGTGATAGTTGTTAAGTACTGGACGAACTCTTCTGCATCGGGGCTAGTATACTTGTCAAACAAAATATCATTTCTAATTCAATATTCTGTGTAACTGTTGTGTTATTTTATCGAAAAATAAAAAATAAAATTTTCGTCATTTTAACGTGGGATAAAATGTATACAATCGGTTTTTTTTCTTTTTTTTTGTACGATATCTCTACGTATATCCGCATCGGTAGAGTGCAATTTATTCGAAATTGAAATCCCATGCAAGTTCCCCATTTATACTTAAGTACTAGGAGATCTCACTCACGCTGCGCGTGCCGATACGTGGTCGCCTCTCGAGAACCTTTCCACCCCAACAGCCTTCGGTTCTACGTGCAATGCGCGCCGCCCGCTGCCACTTAAGTTTAGCGATTCGGAGGGCTATATCAAGGCGGTCTGATGACCTGGTAAAGCTCGCGGGTGGCGCAGGACCGGTCATTGTGGCACTCTTTGGGGGAGGGTTTTGTTCAGCAGTGGATGTCTTTCGGCTGATATGATGATGACGAGATCCTAACCTTAAATAATCTGAACCCTAACTTTTTATAGATATTTTTTCATTTTGTAATGAACTAGTCGATATTTCGTTAGGATAAAGCTATAAGTAACTCAGTTAAATCACCAAAATTTGTGCAAGTGATACTTAGTCGTAGTCGTAAAATGACAGCATAGTTGTTTATTGAAACAACACGCAATGCGAAAAGACGTTCTTAACCAAATCGTTAATTTCCTTAATCTAATCTAGTTCGGAATCAATCAATCACAGATGAATAAACGTATATAGCATGGGATGAATGTGACATATCCATCAAAGAAACGAACGATCCACTCAATATCGTAGAGGACTGTCGGTGAGAGTCCGCAGTTTAATTGGGGCATGATACCAACGAACGGTCATGTGGATGATAGTCGGAGTCATGTCACCATCAGATCCTTATTTTGCAAAACGGCATAATTCCGAAGAATCATTTCTCCGAAAGCTCCGTATTTCACAATGCCAAAAACAATGTTCTGCTGAAGGATATTTAGATTTTTGTGGATATAATACTAACCTAACCAATTGTAATTTCATTGGCGTCCTATTTCTCGTTTAGCGGAAAATTGCGTTCATCATCAAATCATTTTACCGAAATTTTGAAATTTCGGTATAATTTCGGAATATTATGATGGTTTTGGACAAATGACTCTCTGGATTATCAGAGTTCATCATAGTTCATAGTTGTTGGTTATAGTTGTCTTATAGGACAATCAGAATTCGCCGTACATTAAAACATACGTTAGTTCACTCCAGTCAGCCCATGAGGCTGGCTTAAGGCACTCTAAGCTCTTCATAGAAGGAGTGGACTCGGGCTAGACCAGAAAACTCTGGAAATCCAGTAGGAAGCAACTCAGAATTATATCTGGGGTGTTCACAGATCACTTCGGGGTCAAGGATCTCTTGGCCAAGATGGGACTAGCGGATAGTTTAGACTGTAGAATCTGTGGCTAGGGGGATGAGACTATGGAACACCTTATTGTGTGAATGTCATCAAATGCCAGACAAATAATGAATAACTTTGGTATCGGCTATCCGCAACCAAAGGAATTCAAGGTGCTCCCGGTGAATTACATCATCCGTTTTGTAGAAATGATGGAGCAAGCCTGGGAGCAGGCATATAGGAGAGAAAAAATGTACAAAAGATCCCACTGAGTCGAAGTGCATCCGAAAGGGCCCTCACCTAGATAAGATAAGAAGATAAGTCTGTCCATTCAGTCCAGAAAACATTGTAACTTCGTAAATCTGTAAATTTCACCATTTTGAACAATACATTATTTGTGTTATACTTTATGACATTAATAACATAAATAAATTAAGGTTAAGTTATCGTCCTTAAATTAATCATTAAATAGTTATAAATTCAATCAGAGAAGTAACCAACTCCATTGCATTTGAAAATACTACGGAAACAGCCATCTTTTCAACGTTCGGTTTGTTTCAAATTCATTAGAATACCGTTTGGTAAATATGTCCGCTTCATTAATTGTAGCATTTTCTTTGACGTTACCGTTTTTAGTTATATATAATTGTTTTAAACATACGAGACCTTTAACCTTTATAAAGGCCCTAAAGTTTTTTTCAGAAACATACGACCAAGTTGCGGTATTTTAGGATAAAAAGTTAACGCGTAGGTACAAAACAAAACTGAACATAAAATTCCCATTTTAATTGTTTGTCCCAAATTGCTGCTAAGGGCACCATTTGGATCGCTATTTTGACTTATTAAGACTTGGCCAATTGGTTTGATACCAAATTTATACATATTGTTAGCGCACCAGTGTTGGGTATCTCACTCGTGAGGTCGTGAGGCACCTCGTTTGAAAATTGTCACATCACTTCACGCTTCAAAATTGTACCACTTCATTCCGCACGAGGTACCAACCAACCTCCTCATCTGATTGGGCAAAACTGCTCTACAATAAAATATTGTATACATACATGTACTTAGTGGAGCAAGTTAAATAAGAAAATGAAATATAATAATAATAAATATTTATTTATTCAGATAACTGATGGTCCAAATATGAAAGTATTCAATGCTCTATTACACTTGAAAAACCCTTGATTTTGCGCCAATAGATACCAAGTATAAGCGGGTCCACCTTGTGGGGGGCCTACCCACGCCGCGCCTTCCGGTACAAGGTGGACCTGGTAAAGGTCGCGGGAGTCCGCTGGATGCGGGTGGCGCAGGACCGGTCATTATGGCACTCTTTGGGGGAGGCCTATGTCCAACAGTGGACGTCTTTCGGCTGATATGTTTGTGAAATCCTTCCCAATATCTCTCCGTTTCTGGTGGTTGCAGGCATTCCTCAAAGGCCTTTCAGTCTATTATAGACTTTAAAACAGTGTTAAGGGGAGAGTCAACGTCTCATATACAAGCCAATACGGGAGCGGCACGCGCGATCGTAAGTCTGGCAAGTGAAACTTGCCCGGGAACAGGTGCGATGCTGGTGCCTCTTGGGTCGCTTAAACGCTAGAATTCTAAACCAGGCTTCGTCATGAATCGAACCACCTTCTAACGTCAATTTACGCCATTTGCCCCTATCACAGGCATGTTCTCGTAACACTAAACCATCGATGGTTTGGTCAGTGATTTCAGAAGGTCAATCCATCACACAGAAAAATTATTACTTGAATCAAGAAATAAATTTGGAAGACCGTCAATATCTTGAATTAAACAGGATATCTGTTTAATTCAAGATATTGACGGTCTGTTTCATCTGTTTATTTCAAGAATTATGATTGATTAGCAAGCTAATCAATCATAATCATAGTATCTACTAACGTTAAATAAATAAGGCTTGTTTTGTTTTTTTTTTAACTTAAATACATACAACGCTAACACACAATGTAAACAATTATGTTCAATTATAAGTACACATACTTAAGTACATTACTTGCAGCGCCATCAAACGGCTTACTACAGTTTATCTTACCTGGATAAATGATTTAATATTCAGGATAAATGATTTAATAATATTAATAGAGATGATTCTCTCGAACCAACAGAAAAAAAATTAGGGTCAAGATAATTTCGCATCGTTCGAAATTATTTACCGCCTTCTTAATTAAATTCTTGGTTCAAGAATACTTACCTCGCATCCAGTATCTATATTTTTCTGTGTGGGTAAGAATAAAGTTTTTTTTTATAATAGATACTTATTCATTAAAATATAATCAACAAAAATAAAAACATGTCAATTTTGAATTTAGAATATAGGTGTTTGAATTTAGAGTATAGGTTAGTATTAGTATAGTTAGCTAATGGAAAGCAATAAAGGCTTTCAAGAGATAACACCAAACCAATATTGCAGAAAACTGGGCTAATACGAGCTCTCGATTCCTTATTGTTGGAGCCGGAGGCACATTCTTTTGTAATTAAAAATTGAATGACCACAACGATTTCAAACCGAATACTTAACAGATAATGTCCAGTTATGATTTTAATTACTGTTTTTGCATTCCTTTCGTTAATGCTTGTTTTTTGCGATCAATGCAAGCTTTAACCCAGAATGAGTAACTTAGGGTACTTAAAAAAAAGGACAAAGATATGTTAAGTTATGTACAGAGGTACAGAACAATCGCTCTCTTGTTGACCGTTACTTAGTGTTGTCAACAGACTACACAACATCCCAATAATTTTAAAATACCCTCTCTCCGTCACTGTATAGTAATCTAACTTCAATAATTAGTGTACAAATAATTCAATCGGGCTCCAGAAAGTGGACCAAATCCGACTAGCAAGATTCGACTTAACATACAAACTACGTGTGAAGTTAAATTTAGCTAGTAATAATACGTCAACAGATATATATCTTGAATTGATTACACAGTTTCCGTTTAGCTGAATTGCAATGTTAACTTAACCCATTTCCTACCCATGTTTACTTGGAGCCAAAGCCAACCCATTGGCAAAATATATTTGAATGTACTACATTCGATATAAATGCTTTTCATCCATTAAGTACCCAGATGGGTGAAGATCCCACGATCTTCACCTCCATTTGTATCTTAGGCTAAAATGAGTTATTTTTACCCTGACATCACATGAGTAACCTATACTAATCTAAAGGTCTAAAGACTCTAAAGTGTCTAAACGAATATGCTTCTATAATACTATCCATATAAGTAAATGCCTATGTCCTGACTGACTCACTCACTCACTCATCAACGCACAGCCGAAACTACTGGGGCTAGAGAGTTGAAATTTACACCAGATCTACCTTTTACAACGTAGGCAACGGATAAGAAGGGATTTTTGGAAATTCCACCCCTAAAGTGGTTAAATAGGGGTGCAAAATTTGTAAAAAGGAAACTTTTTTTTGAGCTAGAGACTTAAAACTTTGTACAATGATTACTTATTAGAATACAAAAAAAACTGATTTCAGCGTTTTGGAAATTTCTGCCCCTAAGGGGGTTTAAAAGGGGTGCAAAGTTTTTTATGGGGAAAACTTTAATTTTTTAGCAAGAGGCTTAAAACTTTGTAGAAAGATTACTTTTTTGAAAAATTCCACTCCTAAAGGGGGTTAAAAAGGATTGCAAAGTTTGTATGCCTGAAACTCTTTTTTGAGATAGAAGCTTAAAAATTTGTAGAAAGATTGATTATTAGAATATAAATAAAGTACTATAACGTTTGGAAAAATTCCACCCCTAAGGGGATGAAAAAGGGGTGCAATGTTGGTTGATATATGGGAAAAAAAAATTGAGCTAGAAACTCAAAACTTTTTAGAAAGATTACTTATTCAAATAAAATAAAATACTTTTAGCATTTTAGAAAATTTCACCCCTTAGGGGTATATAAGGGGGTGCAACGTTTGTGTTAATATTCCTCAAACAAACATTTACAAAATAACATGTTCTACACGGACTAAGTCGAGGGCAACAGCCAGTTTAAGTATGATAATTGTGTCTATTTATAGTACAGTATATATATTTTTTACTTATCTTAAATCCGGTGAGACTTGTACATTGTGGTAGATATTTGAGACTTAAATAATTGAATTGTTAAGGATTGAATAAAATTAATAGTTTTGCTTTTACTCTCAAGAAAATTAACAAAGTAAAATTTAAAAATAAAAATAAAAAAGCTTTATGGCAATTCGTTTTTTTTCCTCAGGTAATTATAAAAAGTGTCAACCGCCCGTTTATTTTTGTTACTTTGACAGGCTTATGTCACTCGTCGTATAAAAAAGGTTCCTGAATTATTATTATTTACCACGAGTTGTTTGCGGTAAGCGGTGTTCGTTAAAATGACAGCTGCCTTCGCCATATTTAACTTTGATTTGTCTGTAATCGTAAGGTGCCAACCCGCCCTTAGTGCGTGTTTTTTCATTCAATGGTTAGGGGGCGACCACATCACTGTTCAAAATACGTTGACGCATCGTAAACGCGGCCAAAAGGAAGACACGACACGTCAACATGACGCAGCGTTAACGCACCGGTGTCATCGCTCCCTTAGAATAATTTACGTTTTCAACATATGCATAAACAATTCGACGACTGGTTAGCCTAGTGGGTAGTGACGCTGCCTACGAAGCTGAAGGTCCTGGGTTCGAATCCCGGTAAGGGCAAATATTTGTGTTATGAGTATGAATATTTGTTTCTGAGTCTTGGGTGTTTTCTATGTATTGAAGTATTTACATACATACATATAATCACGCCTCTTTCCCAGAGGGGTAGGCAGAGATCACGGATCTCCATTTGCTACGATCCTGACAAACCACTTTCGCTTCACTTACTCACTTGAAGTATTTATACCTATTAAATATATCGTCGTCTAGTAACCATAACACAAGCCTTATTGAGCTAACTATAGGACTAGGTCGATTTGTGTAAGATTGTCCCCTAATATTTATTTATATTTATATGCATAACAAGCCCATATGTGAGATATTGTGTACCTAATATTCTAGATATGTACTCGTGACTATAGGCATTATGTGCTTACGATTGAATGCCCACCGATTTTGCTGTCAAGTTAATCGAATTATGATCAATGTCCCAGTATTCGACACATACCTATTATTTGACACGTTCAAACTTATTTCAAAACCAATTGAGACGACAATAGGGGTGGGGTGCCAATTATTAAAAATAAGATGTTAATAATAAAGACGCATATCTCAAAGTAGGTAAGCACTGGCAAATATTGACATATGCAAATTTAAGTAAAGGCTTAGACATCTGAAATATCGTGAAAGCCAATGTACCACATACCTACACGTGGTTGAAATATTAAAATGCTTTTTACATAATACTAGTACCTTTATTTGAACTCAAGCATATTATAAACGCCTTAGTAAAATATACGAAGAAAACTCCAAGATCTTTCACGTGATAAATGTAGGCTTTAGAGGCGGAATCTTTTAATATTTCATCCGAAATTATCTGCCATATATCTTTAGTAGTAGTAAGAAGCACGTTGGGGCAAAGGTTGGGCTGTTAACAGAATAAAATTATAGTAATCATGGCGAGAGTCCGCTGGATGCGGGTGGCGCAGGACCGGTCACTTTGGCACTACTTGGCCTATGTCCAGCAGTCAAATCAAATCAAATCAAATGTTTATTCTGTAAGTTGGCCACATGGGCTCTTTCACAAGTCAACACAACAATAAGCATGAATACAATATAACATTTATTTTATGAGCAACAGCCTTACAAACCTGGGCACGTGTGCACCGGGAGATGTATAGTTCCCAAATGGTCCCCAATCTTCGATTAATACAAATAGAAATATAATTGTTACAGAGATGTAAAGAGTCTCTAAAGTCAGAAATAAAATAAAATTAGAAACTAAAATAATAAGGTACAGAGATGTATAGTCTCTGTCAGAACTAAATTAAAATAAAAAAAATATTAATGTACAGAGATGTATAGTCTCTAATGTCAGAATTAAAATTAAAAAGAAAAATAAGTATACAGAGATGTATAGAGTCTCTAATGTCAGATTATAAATAAAATTAAACCAATAGCCTGTAAGCGAAGACTATCGAGACTGAACGGTTGGCCATGTTTCATTATCTTCCAAGTAGTCGTTGATCTTATAAAATCCTTTTTTCAGAAGAGCATTCTTAATGTATCGCTTGAATGAACCATAAGACAGCTCCCACGCGTCTAAGGGTACTTTATTATAAAAGCTTATACAGTTACCCATGAACGATTTTTTTACTTTCTGCAGTCGAAATTTGGGCATGACTAGTTTGTGTTTATTTCTTGTATTATAATTATGGACTTCAGAATGCTTAATAAAATTTTTGATATTTTTATGTGTGTACATTATCACGTCTAGTATGTATTGTGATGCTACTGTAAGGATACCTATATCTTTGAATCGTTCTCTCAAGGAATCTCGAGAGCCTAGGTTGTAGATAGATCGAATTGCTCTCTTTTGCAGGACGAAGATAGTATCGATGTCAGCAGCTTTCCCCCAGATTATTATGCCGTAAGACATAATGCTGTGAAAGTAACTAAAGTACACCAGACGGGCTGTTTCCACGTTTGTGTATTGTCTTATTCGTCTTAATGCATATGCGGCAGAGCTGAGCTTCTTCGCTAAAACAGATATGTGAGGCGTCCATTGTAACTGGTGGTCCAACGTGAGGCCTAAAAATAGCGTGTGGTCCACCAGTTCAAGTTTATCTCCATTTAATTCTATAATTGTGTCAACTTGTCTTACATTAGGTAGCGAGAACTTTACACATTTAGTTTTATTCGCATTCAGTAGTAGATTATTTGCTGTGAACCATTCAAGTACTTCCTGTATAGTTTCATTGACATGGCAATAGTCATCTAGCTTCCTATCAACCTTAAAAATTAGCGAAGTATCATCAGCAAAAAGCACTATCTCACATTTGTTCTTCACTAAATCAGGCAGATCATTTATATATATGAGAAAGAGAAAAGGTCCTAGAATTGATCCCTGTGGTACTCCAAGTTTGACTGTTGAACTATTAGATTTAGTTTGATTGACAACGACGGTCTGGATCCTTTGACTTAAATAAGACTCAAGAAGGTTTAGGGCATCAGTTGACAGACCGTAGTGTTTGAGCTTGTGTACGAGTGTCGTATGCTCTACGCAATCAAAAGCTTTGGAGAGATCGCAGAAAATGCCTATAGCGTCCTGCGAGTGTTCCCATGCGTCATAAACGTGACATATAAGTGTAGAGGCGGCATCAGTCGTCGAACGGCCCCGGGTAAAACCAAATTGTTGATTGTGGAGTAAATTATTTGTGTTGAAATGTCGAAGCAACTGGTTTAGTAGGATCTTTTCAAACACTTTGCTCAAAACCGGTAATATGGAAATTGGGCGAAAGTTTCCAAGATTATTCTTAACACCTGATTTAAACAAAGGAATGATTTTGCTAAGTTTCATCAAATCGGGAAACACACACATGTCCACACATGCATTAAACATTCTTACAGACATACCGAAGAGATCTTCGGTCTTCTTTAACTTCAGGGATTTAAATGCCTTTATGATTTCATGGGGTTCAACGTGTTCAAAGTGAAGTTCTTTGTCATATTTGGCGTTTGTATTAGAATCTAAGTAAGAAACAGTCTTCGCTACAGATGAGCTTAGAAACTGTGTAGTATTCACAGCGATGGTCGTAAAGAAGTCTTGAAAGGCGCCAGCTACCTCAAGGTCTGCAGTCAGGATCCGATCGTTAATTTTTAATCTGTAATTACTATCACGGGGTTTCGTTGGACGTCTTTCGGCTGATATGATGATGATGAATCATGATAGAGTACTTGCTCTGTAGGTAGGTTACTAGAGTAGGTACGGCCTGTCCGATGGTAAGCTGTTATCGTAGCCTATGAATGTCTGCAACTCCGGCGGACGCAAATGCACATTGGCGGAAGAACCCATACTGTTGTCCCTCGGAAAACGGTTCCACAGCCGAAGCATTTGGCAGAAAATTCTTGAGGAACCGTATTGCGCGCGACCATTTGGATTTCAGCGAATGAAGATGCCGGAAGAACAGTTTGAGTTTCGTTTAATACGATGAAAGATATTAGTACATATTAGGTAGGAGTGGATCTTAGGGAAAGCAATTTCGAACCCAGTGGTAATGCGGCACATCTTCGCGGAATTCCATGATATTTTACGAGAACAATATTCCTTTGCTATTCCGCTAAAAAGCGTGCTGGTGCATCAGCGGAGATGAGATACTTCTATTTACATCAAGCCATGCGGTTAATGCGCCACCACACTTGCAAACATGCAAATAATTACAGCCAAACCACCACCAATAATGAAACAAAAAACTCGACACGTGTTTCGTCTCTCTACGCGGCATCATCAGGAGATGCTGGCAGGAGATGTTGCTTGCGCCACGTCCACTAAACAAAAAAAAACCACAATCGTGTTTACCACCGATATTGAATCTCGGTTCGAAATCTCGCAATATCGAGATTGCATTCACTATGGTTCTCAAGGACCGGAAAACCCCTTTTCAGCCCAACCCATTTCTATCGATTTGTTTACCCTATCAATTTGGTAACCTTACTGATAGGGTAACTATAAGGTAACCATAAGTTAACCCTATTGTTATTATTGAGAAAGGGTTTGGTTTGGGTTACCTTATGGTTACCACATACGATATACTTACCATAAACAATAGAGTTACCCTATCAGTAAGGTTACCTTATCATAAGGTTACCATTATGGATAGGGTTGTAAAAACAACTTCTAAAATAACCTCTATATCCGTGAACGGAAAACGTTTAGGCAACCCCACGAACCTAGAGCGCCAGTAGACAACGAGAGAGATCAGAGTTATACTTCTCCTACTATTATACCTCTACCTCCTACACGTTTCCGTATTAGAAACCCTTAATTGAACTGTTCAAAGTCATCCCAACAAAGGCATTTCCTAATAAAACTGTTGATATTTTAGGCCCACTACCTCTATGTTACATGCTAATATTATTAAAGGGCGATCGGTCCCTTCGCTGGTCGACGCAGTTGGAGGGTTATTTAACTGTGAATACGCAGGCATAAGTTAAAACCATTGAGTGTATCTGCCTGAGCGGTAAGGCATGCGACTTTATTGAAAGTATATTGATGGAGGTTTGTGGGTTCGAACCCCGTTGTACTATCGGCCAACGCTACGGGTTCACACCTCTAGGGTAAATTTTCGACCGCATTGTATGTGCGTGCAGGCGATTTTGATGAGAAAGTGTGAACCCGTACCGTTGGGCGATAGTACCACTGGGCTTAAATAAACCGGCGAAGTGCGAGTCGGACTGGCGCACGAAGGGTTAAATACGGCAAAAAATCACGTTTGATGTATGGGAGCCCCCTGTAGCCTAGTTGGTAGTGACCGTGCCTACGAAGCCGGAGGTCCCGGGTGTGAATCCCGGTAAGGGCAGGGCATTTATTTGTGTGATGAGCACAAATATTAATTTGTTCCTGAGTCAGTTTTCTATGTATTTAAGTATTTATTTATCTATATAAGTATGTTTATCGTCACCTAGTACCCTTAGTACAAGCTTTGCTTAGTTTGGTTTGCTTTGCTAGGTCAATTTGTGTAAAATTGTAAAAAAAAAAAACTGTTTTTTAGTACTTGTTGTTACAGCGGCAACAGAAATACATCATCTGTGAAACAGAAATACGTCAACGTCTAACTATCACGGTTCATGAGATACAGCCTGGTGACAGACGGACAGACAGACTGACAGACAGACGGACAGCGGAGTCTTAGTAATAGGGTCCCGTTTTTCTCTTTGAGTACGGAACCCTAAAAATTAACATGCATGAATAAAACCATTAATGTGAACAATTGCAACGATAGTGAAAGTGACAATTAATTATCTAAAAAATCATTTATAGTGCATTAACACTTTTCAACAAGAAAAGTGGTAGTTTTATAAGCTCATCAGGCAGTCGGTTATAGTAGTTTATGTGACTGTACATAATGAAGGGCATTAAACACGAGTGTGGGTTTATGAAACGAGCCGAAGGCGAGTTTCATAATAACATCACACGAGTGTTTTAATGCCTAATTATGTACAGTTACATACACTGCTTTATCTATCCACATATCATAAGCCTCCATGATGCATTCAGGAGCCGCATATTAAGACCGGCATCGCGGCGTTGTTTTCTGGTAGCTGTTATAGTTTTTTTTTTTAATTCAGAGACAAACTAGAGTCAGCTCTAACTATCATGTCGTTCGATATCTTACCTACGTGCGACATTTGTCAAATTTGTATGCAACTTGACAATTCATTTCGAACTAAACGTCATCTCGACTGATATTAGAATAGAGCTCAAATCAAATTTCTTTGTTTTTCAGAGATGTTCGAAATTTAAATGAAATAATATTATCAAAATCGATGTTATTATTTAGCAATAATAACATTTTCACAGAAAAGAAATTTGTTTTAACAAAACAGTCTGTTTTTATGGTGATCATAATGTGCGGTTCTTGAACGCATCATGGAGGGTTTATGATATTTGGATAGATAAAATATTTTAATGCACATTGTGGAACAACTTTTACTTCTCATCCAGTGAGAGTGACCTTTAGGGTTCATAAGGGAACATGCGATGAGGATAATGATGAAACATATACATTAAAAGCAACGACATTCGCACCCGTTTCCACTTGCAAAGAATTAGAATTGCCGGATGCAATATTCCGAGCCTCAGAATGCATCCGGCATATCGGGAGTTGTGTGTTTTTCATCGGTTGCCGGATATCCTGCGTTTAAAGCACTATTGGATGGGCTTCCAATGATGTTTGCGCTTTAGTGTTACATGGTTACTTAGCGGACCCCATTCAACAACTGGATTGCTGCATTATTATTTTTATTTGATACATTTATTAAAAAAAACATTTCGTTAAACAAAAAGTGTCGTTAAACACTATCGGGTTTGTATCGACACCGTTTTCGTGGATAGCTATTAACATCAATGCATAAAAAGAGCTATCATAGGAGGTAACGTTATGAACTAACAATTATTTTATAAATATAGAAAGGTAGCACTAGAATAATTCCCACCCGGGTACAAAAACCGTACGCATATCTACTCTTAGCGGCTCCGTGAGTCTGTTTTTTTTTTTAAAAAATAATAAGTTCCCAAATATGAATCGACATAAAAAAAATATAATCATTGAACCAGCTCACAAAAATATTTATATCATTCTATTGTAATGTAATGGGTTTATTGCCTGAAATAAAGAAACATTCATTCATTCATTCGTTCATTCATTCATTCAAAATTTCACGAGTATCGGTCGACCTGTATAGGAGAACAGCCCAAGCTGAAATGGACGGGTTCGTTCGCTTCGCTCGCTCGTTCAACTAAAGAGTCTCTAGTCTAGAATAGTCTATTATAGGGTTGTGATTGTGACTGATAGTCAAATCAACAACTTTTTATGAAACGTCAAAACGCTCCTTAGAATGAAGATACGGAAATAGGAACGAGTGACGGCACGATTTACGTGATGATGTATACCGATTACTTTTGCGAGTTTTGATTATTACAACCATAATATAAAAAAATGGCTAGTAGATATTAAAAAGCACAAAAAAAACAACAAGCTAAAAAAATATGATTTGCAACAGCTAAAATAACTAATGTATGTATGTATGTAAATAACATTATTGTACACAAGACACAGGTTAAAATACAGACATAAATAGGTTAAATTGGTACAAAGGCGAACTTATCCCTGCACTAATCGTTAATCAGAATTTTTCTGGTCATGTGGTCCGCTGGTCTCCTCATGACGTGGCCATACCATCGCAGTCGTGTTTCTGCTAGTTTGTCTTCAATAGGTCTAACTTTAAAAGTTCCTCTTACATATGTAATGGTTAGGCACCTTGTCTAGAAGTGTGACTCCCGCGGACCATCTGAGCATTCTCATTTCTGTGACGTGGAGTTTGTCGGATTGTTTCTGTTTAAGGGGCCAGCATTCTGAACTGTATGTTATTGTAGGTCTTACGGCAGTTTTGTAAACTATTCCCTTGGTTCGTATGGGCATTCTAGCATCGACGAGGACAAAGGGATGTCCACAAGGTGGGGTACTTTCACCAACTCTATGGAGTTTGGTGGTGAACTCACTCTTGATAGAACTCAATAAAGGTCCCATCCACACGGTAGGATATGCTGATGATTTAGTGATACTGGTTAATGGGAAATTCCCAAGTACGGTATCAGAAATCATGAACAAGGCACTGAGGGAAGTGGAGAGATGGTGCGACTGTCACCAATTATCCATTAATCCAGGCAAAACTGTAGTAATACCCTTTACTAGGAAAAGGACCCTTCGCGGAATACAGCAGTTAAAGCTGTACGGAAGGGTACTAGAAATGTCCAATGACGTGAAATATCTAGGTGTCACACTGGATAAGGAACTGAACTGGAAGAAGCATACAGATCTCACCATTACAAAGGCCCTGAGGGTATTTGGAATGTGTAGATCAGCGTATGGCAAAACATGGGGACTGAACCCCAAGGTACTGAAGTGGATCTATACCATGATGGTGAGACCCATAATACTGTACGGTAGCCTGGTATGGTGGCCAAGGACTTTAATGAGCACATGCAGAGAGGCCCTGAGAAAGGTGCAGAGAACGGCATGCATGGCTATAACAGGGGCGTTTCGTACCACGCCTACAGCGGCGCTAGAAGTCCTACTGGACCTACCGCCACTTCACATGGTGATTAAGTCAGAGGCGCGCAAATCGCTCTACAGATTAAGAACTCTTGGACTGTGGAGCGATAGCAAGCCGAAAACTAAGCACACAAACATGGAGACTGATGGTTTCTTAGACAGAATAACAAACATGGGAAGCGACGGGTAGCATTTTGTCGCTTCCCATGTTTGTTATTCTGTCTAAGAAACCATCAGTCTCCATGTTTGTGTGCTTAGTTTTCGGCTTGCTATCGCTCCACAGTCCAAGAGTTCTTAATCTGTAGAGCGATTTGCGCGCCTCTGACTTAATCACCATGTGAAGTGGCGGTAGGTCCAGTAGGACTTCTAGCGCCGCTGTAGGCGTGGTACGAAACGCCCCTGTTATAGCCATGCATGCCGTTCTCTATGTCAAGTATGTATTCCACAGGAACTACACAACAAAAGTTCCAACCAGGGCTGAGTGGGCCGAAGGTCTAGAACCACCAAAGTCTGGTATCGAAGACAGTATATGGTACACGGACGGATCAAAAATGGGATCCGGTACGGGAGCAGGCATTTATGCAAATGACTACAGTAGTAGTGTAAGCATGGGTAGTTTGGCAACTGTCTTCCAAGCGGAGACATACGCCATAATTGCTTGTGTACAGGAGAATATAGACAGGCGAACCAAAGGGCGGACTATCTATATACTCAGTGACAGTCAAGCGGCCCTTAAAGCGCTTACGGCGCCGAAAGTGGACTCTAGACTAATTTATAATGGCGTCCAAGCACTAAACAGACTTGGAAGGCACAATAAGGTGCAACTAGTTTGGATACCAGGGCACAAGGGCTTCATCGGCAACGAAAGAGCAGATGAGCTTGCAAGAGGAGGCTCTACAAATCACTTTGTAGGTCCAGAACCATTTGTGGGACTCTCGCAGGGGACCATAATATCGGCCTTTAAAGCCTACGCCAAAACCAAACACCAACACGAGTGGAGGAATGAGGCTGGCTTAAGGCACTCTAAGCTCTTCATAGAAGGAGTGGACTCGGGCTGGACCAGAAAACTCTGGAAATCCAGTAGGAAGCAACTCAGAATCATATCTGGGGTGTTCACTGGTCACTTCGGGGTCAAGGATCTCTTGGCCAAGATGGGACTATCTGATAGTTTAGACTGTAGAATGTGTGGCGAGGAGGATGAGACTATGGAACACTTATTGTGTGAATGTCATGCCCTTGCCAGACAAAGAATGAACTACTTTGGTAACGGTTACCCGCAACCAAAGGAATTCAAGGTGCTCCCGGCGAACTGCATCATCCGCTTTGTGGAAATGATGGAGCAAGCCTGGGAGCAGGTATAAAGGAGAGAGCAAATGCACAAAAGATCCCACTGGGTCGAAGTGCATCCGAAAGGGCCCTCACCTAGATAAGATAAGATAAGCATCGACGAGGACTCCGGTGAGCTCTCTCCATTTTTGCCAACTTACGTTTCTGCGGTGTTCAATATCCGCATCGATGTTACCATCGTTGGATAACAAGCTGCCTAGGTACTTGAAGCTTGAGACAGTCTTAAGAGCAGTAGATTGTAGGTAGAGGTAACCGCTGGAAACTGCAAACTTGCAGTGCATGTATTCTGTTTTTTATCTGCTGATTTTGAGTCCTGCCGTTTCCAGTGCCACTCGCCAATTTTCTAATGAAGCTTGGAGAGTCAGAGTCGATCAGCACAACATCATCAGCGTATGGTATGTTCCAGGGTGTGGGTTGCTGGGCTTTGGAGGTCAGGCAGTCCATTACGAGGTTAAACAGTAGAGGGCTGAGGGCCGATCCTTGATGAACTCCTACTTCTACTTGAGACTCGTCGCCCCCTCCAGCTGGACATCGTACTCTAGTTGTGACACCGCTATACATATCGACTCTTCCTCGGATGTAACATTCAGGAACATTCTGTGATCATAAAGCTTGTCAAATCAGTGGTCTGGGTATGCGGTCGAAGGCCTTTTCCAAGTCAATAAACGCCATATGAAGGTCCTTCTTTATGTCTCTATGAGATTCCATTAGGATACGGATGGTATGGATGGCGTCGGTGGTTGATTTGCCTACGACAAACCCACACTGATTCTCTGACACTTTTGTTAATTGGTGTAGTCTTTCGTTGATCACTCTTTCACAAATTTTAAAAGTGTGCGATAAAAGTTTAATAGCCCGATATTTTCAACAGAGCCTTACATCTCCTTTGTTCTTATAAAACGGTACTAGGTAGCTTTTCCTACACGAGAGTGGGATACCTTCAGAAGCAATTTTTAACTGACTTCAAAAAAGGCGGAAGTTCTCAATTCGTCTGTTTTTAATTTTTTTTATGTGAGTATGCTACGCGATATCTCAGTAATTTATGAACCGATTTGAAATTTTTTTTCTTTGTTATATATACTTCCAGATTGGTCTCGTTGTCAACAAAATCCAGTTCTGATGATGAGATCCTGGAAAAATCGAGGGAACTCTTCAAATTTTATAGGCAAACTTGAAGCAATTTGGCCACTGATTTGAAGTCGGTTAAAACTTTGTTTTGAAAGTACAATTATATTGCGTAGATTGGTTAGAAAGTGAACTCCCGTGTTGCCTAGCTTTTTCCAAATTTCCGCTGGCAGATCATCGGGGCCATTGGATTTGTTATTGGCCATGTTGCGCACCGCTAGTTTGACTTCATCAGGTGTAATAACAGCCCATAGGCCTTCTTCTGTCGGCAGTACTACAATCGGTTCGCGGAGATAGTTCTCGTTAAGCAAACCCGAGTAGCACTCTCTCCACCTTTCGTTTATATCCCTGTCTGATGTTAAAAGCGTGCCTTGGGAATCCTTGATATACTTAACCGCCTTAGTATCTTGGGAATCTCTTTGTTTCTGCTTGGCAACTTTAAAAAGCTGCTTATCATGGCGTTTTCCAGTAAATTTAGTATAGAAATTCTCTCTTTTCAAGGCTCTAGTCTGTGCCACTATGCGCTTGGCATTCTTCTTTGCGCCTTGGTATGCCTTACGATCCTCGTCACTTTTAGAGCTTTGCCAGATCTTAAACATCTGCTTTTTTGTGCTGATCTTCTCTTGGACATTCGGGTTCCAGAAAGTGGGATCTTTTCTTGTCATCTACCGTACCTACTGAAAAAAAACAGTCCCTAGACTAGGTAGAACTGTTTTCCAATATTAAGTTAGAGAGCATAAAAAATAAAATAAACCGGCCAAGTGCGAGTCATACTCGCGCACGAAAGGTTCCGTACCATTATCTATAAAAAAACTATTTTATTCTGTGTTTTTAGTATATTTGTTGTTATAACTAGCGGCAACAGAAATACATCATCTGTGAAAATTTTAGCTGTCAAACTATCACTGTTGTTGAGATACAGCCTGGTGACAAACGGACAGACAGACGGACATTGGAGTCTTAGTAATAGGGTCCCGTTTTACTCTTTGAGTACGGAACCCTTAAAACCTAGTTACCTATTAAGGGCCGACACGAAATTCCCAATAACTTCCAGGAATTTTATAAGTAACCGAAAATATCCTTATCGAATTCTTTTTCCATAAAATGTCTCCGATTTTTCTTTATTAAAACAAAAGAAGGTACGTAGGAAGGCAAGGACATGTTCTGGGAACAATGTGGATTTTTACTGTTTGCCTTTGGTGCCCTTCTTGGAAAGTAATCAATGCATCCTGATATTAAGATACGATCATTAAATTCCATTGTATTATACAATATAAATTTGCCTTAAATCAAATTAAGGTACTAACTATTAGGGAGTCAATTTGGGTTACAGACCCAAAAAGTTAATTTGACAAATACCAATTTGACCTTTATCACCAATCACCATACTGTATTTTTTCTGAGTGTTCAAATATCATAATCAATACTCGTAGTAATATTATAAAGAAGAGAAATTTGTGATTTGTAAATTTGTATGTACAAGGTAATCTTCGGAACAACTTAAATCCTATTTCATACATTCTTGCGTACATAATAGATTTTCTGGATGGACATGGCTAGTATTAAATAATACGTATGATCGAATTTAAACTTTCGTGAGAAGTTTCTAAACTGCTACTAAAAATCCATGGTTAAACTTACGTTACGTATTAAATGTCATGACAGGCGACATATTTCGAACTCTTCGGGAGTTCCGCCACTCTGGGGCACTCGGGGGTTTCTCTTCGGGGTGTGCGCGGGCAGTGATTGAAGCGACATTGCCGCGAAAACACTCATCCTGAAGAAGAAATTCCGAAGAGTTCGAGACATGTTGCCTGTTGTGTAATTTAATACGTGAGTTTAACCGTGGATTCATTAGTAACCAGGTTTTTGGTCGTGAGCTGTGATGATTCCCAGATATTTATTCCATGCAAATGCCTATATCAGTAAAAGCAAGTACTTAACACTCATAGGACTCCTTTTGTGTTTTAAGTGTCTATTGGTTACTGTTTTAAGTGTCTATTGGTTACTGTTTTAAGTGTCTATTGGTTACTGTTTTAAGTGTCTATTGGTTACTGTTTTAAGTGTCTATTTGTTACTTTTTTAAGTGTCTATTGGTTACTGTTTTCGGTTACCATTAGGCCTTCCTAATGGTAATTGGTCATCGTAATAAACACTAAGGTTTTCATATTACAACTGACTAGGTACTTTATTTGATCCTGATAATTATACTATTTCTAACACCTTCCTTTATTTAATTAACGAATATCTTATATTATAATGTATATTAAAACAAAAAGGGGGTGTTTACTTACCTTGTTTTGCTTTATTACAATATATTTTAAAGCTTACAGCGTTCCGGTTAAAACTCGTTATTAATTACGGGGGCTTTTAAAATAAATATCATATCTCTGTTTCTTTATAAAACATGTAGGTATGTAGTTACGGACTACGGACTTACTACTTTTAATTTGAATTGATGTGAGATAACATGTTACCGTTTAACTCGCGAACACGATCGCATTACCAAAAGCGGCAGACAAAGCACAAAAAGTTTATTTTTCAGTGCCATTTATAGCCATTGTAAGTTTAAAGTTGTAGAATATCAGCCGAAAAAGTCCACTACTGGACATAGGCCTCCCCCAAAGAGTGCCACAATGACCGGTTCTGCGCCACCCGCATCCAGCGGACTCCCGCGACCTTTACCAGGTCAGCAGTCCACTGCGCCTTCCGGTACGTGATCGCCACTCGACAATCTTTCCGCCCCAACGACCATCGGTTCTACGTGCAATGTGCCCCGCCCACTGCCACTTAAGTTTAGCTATTCGGAGGGCTATATTGGTTAGGTACCTTGGTTCTGCTGCTTATATCCTCATTTCTGATGCGATCACGCAGATAAACTCCCAGCATAGCCCTCTCCATTGCCCTTCGAATGACTTTGAGCCTTCTTATGAGACCCATTACATAGTAAGCGACCACGTTTCGGTGCCATACGTCATCACTGGCAACACACACTGGTCAAAGACTCTCGTCTTAAGACACTGCGGAACGAAAAGATGTGCCGTAATAGTTTCCCGAGCGCTGCTGAAATAAATAAAGAAAAAAAACTGGCCAAGTGCGAGTTGGACTCGCGCACGAAGGGTACAATGGTACCTTCGTGCGCGAGTCCAATCTTACCATCTATAAAATCACGTTTGTTGTATGGGAGCCCCCCTCAAAAAAATATTTTATTTTGTTTTTGTATTTGTTGTTATATTATAGCGGCAACAGAAATACATAATCTGTGAAAATTTCAACTCTCTAGCTATCACGGTTCTTGAGATACAGCCTAGTGACAGACAGACGGACGGACGGACGGACGGACGGACGGACGGACAGCGAAGTCTTAGTAATAGGGTCCCGTTTTACTCTTTGAGTACGGGACCCTAAAAAAGCAGATAAATCTACATAATATGATAACCTGAATAACAAAGGCCCCTCCAAGGAGTTGGTCGGTAACGATTCATCTCACTCATCTCGCATGCTTCAAATATTCACGGTGATCCCGTAGGGGATCAGTTGAACTCAACATTTGCTTGTCCTTATTATGAAGAATGCGCACTTACTCGTATCTGCAAAATGGAAGTACCTTATAATAAAGTGTCATGTATTTTTCACTACAACCTACAATTTAGTAAGTGTGTGTAGAACTATGAAAAACATATTCAAACCACTATTTAATCCATTTGTTTAATTTTTCAAAAGATTAATACAGTTTGGGCCAAAAATTACTCAAAAAGCTCTTTGTTGATCAGTAAAATGCTTCATTGCAAATAAAACTGCATAAAGTAATGTCAAATTTCCCTCCACTCAAAAACTATATAATTTATTATTATTCAAGATATTCAGTGTTGCCGAGCGTTATTCAAAAAAAGTGTACAAAATAACTTTTTTTTCAAAATTCTTTTTTTTTTGTTTTTCTTACTCAGAATCTTTGATACTATCGATCCTCATACAAGAAAAAAAGTGTCCTAAATATTCCATTCCAGATCGTCTTTTTTTATTTATATGATCGTGACGCACTGGAAGAAAAAATTTACATAGTAAAATCTGGGACACTTTTTTTCTTGTATGAGGATCGATAGTATTAACGATTTTGAGTAAGAAAAGCCAAAAGATTTCGAATTCTGAAAAAAAAGAAGTTTTGTACACTTTTTTTGAAAAACGCCCTGCCACAAAAAAATATGGCCCATCCTCTATTTAGTGAAAAAAATGGGATTCGGACCTGCAGTCCTGCAACCTTTCGCTAGACATCGTAAAAATGTTAGTGAAGTTTTATTCGACTTGACTAATATTTCAATTGCTTAATTGTTTAATGCCTGATATGACATAAAAGGGTTTTATATTATTCGCAATTCTGTACTACGCGTAGGACGTTACAACGCGACTTAGGAAGAATTATCTTCGAGGTTTACTATTTCCACCGAAGCTTGGTGCATTTGACAGCTATCATCTTACCATCTTAGTACAGTCGCCATCACATACATCGGAGCAAACAAGCACGTCACAAACATAGGAACACACTTCTATTTTCAAGGCATTAGGGTGCATGTGCCGATATTTTTGAACACCTATAGTGTACCTATGTATGTGATGGCGACTGTACCAATTGAAGCGTTCATAGCCCACCGGCGCCTGCGAATCGGAAACGATAACGCAGATAAAGCAAAGATGGCAGCGGTCAGTCCTTGGATGGGTGACCGCCTGTTTGAGTGGTTACTATAAATTTATTTATTTATTTATTTAGTTGTACGGGACACCAACAGAGTACATGTTAACAAATCATTGATCCCGGATGCTGTCTATGACAGTAGTCGTTAAGCTGAGTTAGAGGCCTTCGGGTGGCTTAAGAACCTCTAACAGTCGAGTTGCCGACTCACTTGACAAAAGGGGGGACAACTGTCACTCGCAGGGAGCTACCTACCACAACCCTGCACGTGTCCCTTGAGTGTGTACTAAAAAGTGACAAACTCAAAGGCCAAATAATGTATGCCATAAGATTAAATAAGTACCAACTTTATTATGTTTTTAAGTTGTCATAATTATGACAACTGTCATTCGCACAAAGCTTTGATGATAATAGTGTAGTAGTAATAATATTATTTATTGCACCACAACAATAGTAGAATGAATAAGTAACGGACAATGGATGTGTGGATGGATTGGATGGTAGTGTAGATTGATGGACAGAACTATTTTTAATAGTAACGTTACTCTTAAATTTGCAATGTTTATTCAATTCAATTCAATTCAATCATTTATTTGCTCTAAAACACATTTCTCGATGCATGCAAATATAATTATAACATACAAATAAAATTAACAAGTACAAAATTTAATTAAAAAAAATATTATTAACTTACATTAAATGTCACAACAAAATAATATTCATTTTATAATTTAAATAATAATAATAATGCAATTAAGAGGTCAGTACGGATAAAGAAAAAAATAAAATTAAAAATAACTGAATAAATAAATGTCAAGACAATTTGTCGAAAATTCTTGCATAATATTCTTTGATTGAATAGAATGGACGGGTCAAAAAATATTCCTTTACTTTTTTGTCAAAGGATCATAGCTCTTGAATATTTTTTAGGTCGTCAGGAAGTAAGTTGTACACTCTAATGGCAGTATTATTTAAACTTTTGTCAAAATGGGCATAATGCACAACCTTTAAGTAAATGCAGTCTATTTATTTTCCTAAAATTATTATTCGTTTTCTGGCCTTGCTGGACATACATGTTCATATTGTTAAAAACATAAATAAATAAACGGTACAAATAGAGAGAAATTACAGTCAAAATTTTATTGTCAACAAATATATTACGGTGAGAGTCAGGAACATTGGCACATTTTTCTATTAATCTCAGAGCTTTATGTTCGTAATTATTGGAAAACTCCGTTGTTTCATAAAATTTGGGTCTCAATATTTGTTTTGTTAGAGCTACGAATAATATCATTCATATTTTATTTATTTCTATTTAGTAATTCGGAATACGAATTGTGCCACATAAAATATTTGCCAATCAGGTAGTATGTAGATCAAGTATTTTACTGATACAAATATTTGGTATCTGTTACTCAGTCAGAATATTAATTTTAAGTGGTAACTGAGACCAATTCAATTTAAATCGAAATTGGGGATTTGTTATTGTTTCTGTCTGAAATTGGATAAACTGACGCTGTATTGTACATGTAAATATATACAAATACATTTTGTAAATAGGTAAATATATATATTTATACCAAATGTAAATATTTTCAAAATTGCTTTCTTGGGGTTAGATATATCATGAGGATATTCGGTATCATTTGAGGTATATTTTACAAAAAAATATTTAACTATATCGTATTTGAAGCCAAACTTGGTACTAGGTATATCTTGAAACTTAATTTTAATTTGATTTAAATAAATGACTGAAATGTAATGATGTGATATATTTTTAGAATCGTTTCAAAAAGTCCTTTTACTCTATACCATACACAATAACCACAACAAATTTTTTTTCGTCGATTTTTTTTCTAGGAACGCAAGCGGCGGAGGATTGGGGAGTGTTGACTAGTCATAATTTACAAATAGAGCGTCAGTATACCAAATTTCAGCCAGTTGTGAAGGATTTTATGTATTTGGTCAATTTTATTCTAAATATTTAATACCTTGCCAGCATGTTAATCCAGTTTTTTATCTTATTAAAATAAAAAACGTCTACCTACATTTTTATTACTTATAGTAGGTAATTACCCATAAAAGAGAGTAAATTTATTCGGACTATCCATACTCGGGTACAAGTGTACGGGGTTTCATTGCTCTTGACGATATATTCTAAACAACTGGTCAAAAATAACACTTGAAGCGGATCAGGTCTTTGTGTTGGCCACTTTTTACTTAACTTACGAGTATAATATCTACTTATACTAAACAGATGTAAAGTTTGTAGTTTTACAATGTTGTATGTTTATAGAAGGTAGGTAATCACCGGGACTAAGTAAGTACCTACTCAATTTGTTTACTAAAATCTTTGAACGATATAAAATGGACCACCGGTGCAAAGAGCCTCCTTTAGGCCCGGTTTTGTCTGAGGTTTTAGCTTAAATCGCTGAGGCAACAACTAGTTAATGCTCACTAATTTAGTTAATTATGTTATTATACAGGTTGTTTGGTCCATCGTTTGCCAAATTAGAACGGCAGGTAGTTTGGGTCATTTGCTATCATTTTCGGCATTAAAAAATTTTTTGTGGCCACGGGTCTTTTTTTTATATTTTTTTATGTAAATAAATTTTGTAAAATTGAAAAGAAGATGTTAGAGCCTACTTTAAAAAAAATTGTAATGGTTGATGTTGTACGTCTCTATCAAAGTCAAAATTATTTGCAAGTAACGTCTACTTATTTTTTTATTGACCCTCAAAAATAAATTCTAAATGCAAAATTTTCGTTTCACAATAAATTGATCTGCAATTAAAAAAAAAAGATCAAGTACTTAAAATTCTTTAAAAAAGTTCTCTTGTCTATATTCTTTCTAATGATGTGCAATAATGCCAAAAATACCTTTAAGGAACTTTATTAATTTGCCAATTTTGTGTAGCTCCCGCACCGCACTAGGCACATAATCGGTATGCGATAAAAAACATATTCTAAGTACGAGTAGTAGGCAAACAAGAATTACAAATTGACTACAACCATTACGAACGCACGCGTAGCATCTGGTAGTTATGTGAAAATAAATCGGTTTTAAAGATTTAAGAACTTTTGCACCTGGATTTTTTTGAGGGTCAATATAAAAAATAAGTAGACGTTACTTGCAAAAAAAATTGACTTTGATAGAGAAGTACAACATCAAACAATTCAATTAAAAAAAAAGTAGGCTCTACCACTTCCTTTTTTTTTGAATTCAAGTTGAAACGCGTAGACCCTTAGAATTTTACAAAATTTATTTAAAAAGTTATTAAATAAAGGCACGTGACCACAAAAAAAATTTTGAATGCCGAAAATGATAGCAAATGACCCAAACTACCTGCCGTTTTCATTTGGCAATCGATGGACCAAACATCCTGTATATATTACGTTGACGACCGCTCAACAAGCCGATTGCACCGAGCCGCGCCAAAATCGGTCCATGGATGGCAAAACTGTAGCGTTTAAACAATACAAGACCGACGCAGTCGGTTTTATATCCAAACGGATGGGTAGCCGTAGCAACGCGCATCTGAATCGCGGGTCGTAAATGTCAAAATACGACGTTGTAACACAGCGCCCCAAGGCCATTGGATGCATCAATTGTCACCGAGCCAAAAAGCGCGCTAGTGTCGAAACAGCACAGAATAACCACGACAAAGTGACAGAGGACGACGTGGCTGCCCTTGAATGTAGTCAAAATATTACATCCATCCATTTGGATGGCGCCTAGCGTCTAGGTGAATGTCGAGCTATAAACTTTTTGCTAACAGATTCAGGATACATTTTTAATCAATTTGGTTGTATAATTAAAAAGTTCTTTTAAAATAAAAGCCGGAAAGTTGGTTGTTAACAAGCGGCTTTCAACAAGTACTTGAAAGAAGTTTTATTACTACTAGTACGAGTACATAGGATGCAAAATAAAAGCGGTAGCGAGATATCAGAAACAACGATCCGTTTTTTTTTAAATTTATTCTATACATTGGGCGTTTATTATACCTAACGCCTACCGTTATTACATGAGAACATCCTCTCAACAAAGAATGCTTCATAAAAAAAAAAGAAACACATACACACACAATCAGACAGAAACTCGCTTGCCTACCTGTTTTACAAATAAATTACTAGGAACTTTTAAAATTTTGAGTACAAATATATTTATTAAGTTTTCGGTTTAATACTTTAAAATAATGTTTGTCACAGTTTATAAACTTTCTTTTTTATAACACAACTTCTCTCTTGTGGCTCATTACTCATTATAATTATAGATAACAGATGTAACTGATAACTCCATGAGTTCCAAAATACAGGCTCAGCCTAGTTTGGGACTCACCAGATATCGCTTTCCTATTATGTAACAGTGTCTTTTTGTGTAATAAAGTTATTCTTATTCTTATTCTTATCTAGGTAGGTCACGATTTACAAAACAATGTTTTTTACAAGATCATCTCAGAGTAGACACTCTGTGATTTCTCTTTCGCGTTTCTTCAGCCGCGTACGGATAGCCCGTACCCTCTGCTACGCGTAGTCGGTTACGCGTGTGTTTACGCGTACATTGGATCTGGACGGACCGCCACGATCCACTGCCGGCGGCTCGTGCGCGAGCCAGTTCGCGCGGCACGCGTTCCCCTAGAGTGTACGCGTAGCTGCAAGTACGGACATGGTGTTCCAGGACACGCGTAACCGACTACGCGTGCCAATGTATGCGCAATCCGTACGCAGCTTGAGTACGAAGCGGGGCCGTTGCGGTACCTTTCAGTAAGCTATCAGCTGTCAACTGTCAGTCATTAGTTGGAATAGATTCGTTACCACACGCCTTCATTTAAACTTATATTTCTTGAGGAGTAATTACGTAACTTTTCTAACGAGCGTTAGGACAAAACGACTGTCATTTTCCCTCGACCCCGCGACCTTTACCAGGTCATCAGTCCACCTTGTCGGTAGGTATACTGACAGTATACCGACATATAATAAATCTTGGCGACATTAGTCAGCTCTCGGTAAGGTTGGAACAATATTCGATGAACAGTAGGTATGTCGGCAATTCAAGGGTAAACCGATTCTGCAAAATGCGCAAGATTGGTCTCAACTTAAATCTTTTAGGAAATAAACATTATAAAAACCTTCACATAACGTGTGTGTGTGTGTATGATTAAATCATTAATAATAAATAATTATTATTCTAGTTCTTTTCTATGATTAAATTATACTACAAGTGTCATCGCTTATAATTTACGACAAATAGAAAGTGCGGAAATAATGTCTGCTGTAGACGAATGGTCTTAAATGAGAGCCTTTATAAAACCTCTCGCCTCGTGAGTCACGTCGCTCACAAATCAAGATCGATGCATTAACTTTATTGTCTCCAAGCTGAAGCTATAAACATTAGGAGAAATCATGTATTGTGCTGACTCGTTCGCTGAATTCGTTCGTTCTTTTGTTGAATTTGACTTGAGCATGTTTAAAGCTAGTGAAAAGAATCTGACACTTAGCTATTTATGTTTCGCAATTATTTTTGGGAACACAATAATATCAAATTGGAATGCAATATGTAAGTGTCTAATCGACTCCCTTATTTAGTGATTACCATACCCTTATCGTGTACTCGGCTTCAGCCTTGTGACAGTGAAAATACTATTCCATTTAGGTATTTTAATTGCGACAAGTTATTGCGATGGCCCTAATTACAATTAATTTTTCACAACTTTTCATCGATTATTTCATGCATATTTCAATGCGAAGTCTAGGATCTAATAAAGACTAAATTGTTTGCGTCTGTGTTCTTAAAAACTTACAAAATTACACAACATTTTAAACTCCCGTCTTAACATTAGGTATTGCGATTAATTAAAAGTCGGGTCAAAGCCCTCCATCAAAATTAATCATAAGAATTTCGCGTACGCGCTAATCACTTATCAACGCATTATAATTAGGCGTTTATTCTTGGAAAATGAACTTGGATTTACTTTAGGTTAATTACTGAGAGAACCCTGACTTGCTTATTCGAAACATAGTAAGTTTTAAGCTTAAGTGCTCCATTGAGTGAGATAATGATGTTAGTCTAGCCTCTTGTTAATACGGTAGGTACTAGTGGTATCTTATTATCATACTAAATGGATACTTAAGTGGTTGACTTGGGTGGAAAATTTGCACTATTATTTTGTCCAGTGAGCGGAAAAGTAATACATCTATATCTTCTATACATATTATAAAACAAAGTCGCCGGCCACGTACGTCTGTGGGTATGTTGTTGATAAAATCGAAAACGACTGAGCCGAATTTTATGCCGTTTGCACCAATACGTAGAAAATATCACGGTGGTGGTTTTAGTATATAATTTATTGATGTTTCGATTGTAATTAATTCGTTACAATGATTTATTTCAATCAATTCAGATAATTTCGGTGTTGTTTTAACGTGACAAATGACAACGTCATACGCTGATATAGAATACTAATTTAACAAAAATTGCTGCTTGCAAAGGAAAATTTCCGCGGAGCGGCGCGGCGCGATGCGGAGGCGGTACCGGTCGTAATGTTTGAAATAATACGAAAGGGTCCGCACAGAATACTCTGCACCGCGCCGCGCCCTTCCACCACCGCTCTCAGTGCGTTTCGGCCTTTACGTTACTGTACGAGCAGGTACCTACCAATAGTACGGGAATAAGTGTTGCAGAAAACAGCTGTCGAAGCCTAAGAACGCACGAGTGTAGAGAGGGATATGCGGTTTATCATTTTTTTTCTCCGGAGTCTTGTCGAATCATACCAGTAGTCCTACACTGAAAGACACATTTTATATTTATTTATTTAAATTAGACAACAAAGGCCCATATTACGCTGGGTGCGGTCGACGCAGGACCGGTCATTGTGGTACAGTCGCCATCGCATACATCGGAGCAAACAAGCAGCTCACAAACATCGGAACACACCTCTATTTTCAAGGCATTAGGGTGCATGTGCCGATATTTTTGAACACCTATAGTGTACCTATGTATGTGATGGCGACTGTACCCTTTGATGCAGAGGCCGTTTTTCGTCTGATACGATGATGATGTTGAAGATGATTTATAAATAAAATTTACAATTTTTGGTCGATAGCGTATTCATTCAGGCATTGATGACATAAGCGTCCAAGCAACGAAGAGGTGAATAAAGAATACTATACTGACCGACAGGCCCCGGTTTATGCGTGCTTCCTCGACCTATCAAAGGCTTTTGATCTGGTGTCCTACGAAGTACTATGGAAAAAGCTTGAAGTAATTAACATGCCTTCGGAAGTAATTAACATCCTTAAGTACTGGTATGGGCACCAGGTCAATAGGGTCAGATGGGCAGGAACAACGTCTGATGAGTATGGGTTGGAGTGCGGCGTGAGGCAGGGGGGGTTGACTTCACCCGCACTGTTTTACCTGTACATTGACGCACTTATCGTCTCGCTCAGCAGTCAGCATGTCGGTTGTCATGTTGAGGGTGTTTGTGTGAACAACCTCAGCTACGCACATGACATGGTGCTGTTGAGCGCGTCGGTTTGTGGTTTAAGACGGCTATTAAGAACGTGTGAGGAGTACGCCATGAGTCACGGGTTAAAATATAATGTGGAAAAAAGTCAATACATGATCTTTACAGGAAGAGTACCGGCCATAACACTCAATGGAATGCCACTTCATAGAGTCGAGTGTTTCAAGTACTTAGGTCATGTCGTTACTGCCGACCTTAAGGATAATGTCGACATCGAAAGGGAGCGAAGGGCGCTGTGCGTGCGGGCGAACATGTTTGCTCGCAGGTTTGCGCGGTGATCGAGCGGCGTGAAGTTAACGCTTTTTAAAGCTTACTGCACGTCGCTGTACACGTGCGGCCTGTGGGCTAACTACACGCAGAGGGCGTACAGCGCCCTCCGGGTCCAGTACAACAACGCGTTCAGGGCGGTGATGGGGCTGCCTCGTTACTGTAGCGCCTCGGGCATGTTTGCGGCGACGCACACGGCATGTTTCCACATTACCATGCGATTGCGGGCCGCGTCCCTGCTCCGGCGCGTGCGAGCCAGCGCCAACACCGTCCTAGCAATGATAGCGGGCAGACTAGACTGTCACTATATAACACCAGATTTCTGGTGCAATCAGTCAACGTAAGGCAGCTTGTGGCGGGCTGTTAGGGAGTAGCGACCCTACGTACCTGAGTGCTCCTGGGGGTGTCCTGTGGTCAGGCTGAGCCGATCGGATGGATGGTTGGACATGCCCCCCACCTCTGGCTCGCCTTAACTGGCTGTCCAGAGTGGAGTCGCAAGAGCTGTGTCGAGGGTAGATGTGGACACCTAAGTGCATGGCGAGTTGGCTATATGTTTAGAGTCCAGTGCCACCTCTCTACCCCCCAGCCTCTCTGACTGGAGTTGCCTTTAGGCCATTTTTTATTAATGTCGCTATTAATAGGGGCCCATCTAACTAGCAGTTGGCGAGTGACCGTCTGCCAGAGATAAAAAATGAGGCAGGCGTCCGATGTTTCACCCAATAGCCCAGCCACTAGTCCATCATTTTCACCCAATAACCCGTTTACTTTAGATTCCATCAACCAGCAATAGTCCCTATACACCCTAGCGGGTGCTGTCTCTGTGTGCGTCCCATGCCACGGGCAGGGACAGCATCCGCTCGGTGTACTCCTTGCATTTCATTAAATTGTCAAAAAGGCCTCTACGTGTTGGCTCAGTTGGTACTTTGTAGGTACCTAGCCCCACGCACGCCTCCCATAGGTCCGGGACATTATTGTCCCGTGAGCTTCCCGACATACATTATAATAATAAGTACCGTGGAATGGGGTTACTTTAGGAAAAAATGGGGCTACTTTGATCATTTAGAAAGTAGTATAAAAGCAAAACTATTTTAAATTAAGAAGATTTGATCGAGTAAACAGCAAGATAGATAACTAATATATTCACTGCCATAGTTCACCCACAAGTAAAAACAATGATTTCGGAGCAAAACCTATTTGATCAAAGTCGCCCCGCGAATCAAAGTAACCCCATTGCACCGTAGTCTAGTCTCCTTCTAGAACCCATTATCCAGTCCATGACCTTAATTTCTATCGCAGTCACAGTGCTGCACTGCAATAGATTTAGATTTCTTTATTTCATAACATAAATTTACATTATAAATTGACTTAGCTAATTTATACGAATTAACACTATGATCGTCAAGTAGGTAATGAATACAAGATTAATAACAATTTCAGTTTCAGTTTCATTGTGTCAAGTAATTCAATTAAATGTCAGACGTGCAATACAATCGTTTTATGAACATAAGTATAATTATTACTTATAGAATAATTAGTAATAAAGTCAGAGTAAGGAATTCAAATATTGATATTTCGTAATGATCGTCAAAATAAAGCTAGAACATAAGCAACACAAAAATTAATTAAAAATTGCACCTGGCAGGGACCATCACCGGTTGTATCATTGTGCGCTCGGAGATGGATCTGCTTGCAACGATCCGGGACCCCATGCTCCCGAAATATGGCAAAGACATACATAATAATAATAATCTTTATTTCGGATCATTTACATCCATAAAGTGGTTAGTAGCATGGTTGGACACCTACTATTGTAGCCACCCATCAAATTAGTGGTACTTTAGACTTTATTCCAATGCAAAATTGGTAACAAGCCTAAAATCCTGGTTTTAAAATAAAAGTATAATGGTGGTACAATAATTACTCTTTGGATGTAATAGTTATTTGTTATACAAGGGGGGAAACTTGTATTTTACCTGCGAGTGTTCATTTGAAACACGAGCTAGCGAAAGGATTCTATGATTGACCACGAGCGAAGCGAGTGGTTCCAAAATAGAATTCTGAGCGTAGCGAGTGTTTCAACACACGAGACGTAAAATAACTTTTCACCCGTGTATAACACAAATCTTTTCACCTCACTACAGCAAGGAAAATAAGAAAAAGGGGTAAAAAAAGTAAAAAAAAACAAAAAAAGTAAAATAGCGTTTAAAAAAAGTTTAAAAAAGGTAAAAAAAGTTAAAAATAAATAAATAAAAAAGTAAAAAAAAAGTATAAAACAACGTAAAAAAAAAGGTTAAAAAAAAAGTAAAAAAAGTTAAAAATAAAAGTTTAACAAAAATATGTCATAAAATATACCTACAAAAAACAAAAATAAACATTTAACGTTCTACGTCATAGTACTTTTAACGTTCTACGTCTACTTTCTTCACATGTGGATAAAAAGCGATTTTCTCAATAGTTAACAAACATACAAAAAGGCCTTTCCGAGCTAGTGAGGTGAAAAACAACAATGTGATCCCTATTTTGCGCAACATTTAGCAAAAAACGGTTTTAATTAACACGGCGTTAGTTGTAGTAGTATACCACCCGTTTCTCAGTGTGGGCATTTATTTAGATTTAGATTTATTAATTTCGAGATAAAAATAACTTATATAAAAAAAAATTGTATGACAGAATTTTTTTAAGTAACGTTCAATCATTGTAAATATCAATGAATGAACGTGGAAATAGGATAACTCCGGGGATCCCTACCCACGTATCAACATACTTATAACCTTGACTTCTTTATAATAATTCGTAGAATAGAATTTAAATTAATTTATTGCAAACCAAAATAACACCACATTACAATTTCGTTCACTGTTACATCAACAAAATAAGCTTCATATTATTATCTGATTAAACTTACACAATAAGACCAAAATAGAGTATTGGTGCTGATATAATAAAGTAGCCGCAAGTGGACACCACTGAGAATAATGCCCTGGAATTAAACAATGCCACGGGGCGGTGTTCCGTGGAGTCCAGAATACACAGTACATACGTAAACATGATTGTTTTACTTAAAATAAACGTTGTATATTTTACGAACATCGAATACCTTAACGAGGACAATAAAATGGGTGCCGTTCAGTCAACATATAAACAAAATGCATGATTTCAAAGTAGCATACGTACGGAAATAATGACAAACTATTATCATAATAACAAAATGCATATTTTTATTGGTCATAGCATTTAAATAACACCAGAATTTGCTATAAAGTTTATGTGTACTAAGTTCCTTTCGCATAACATACATTTAAAGGGTCCACGGAAAGAACATGTCTAGTCACATTTTGTTTCAAAATGAGATTTTAATGTCAAAATGTTGAGATCATTATGAACTATACGTGACATTAAAATCTCATTTTGAAAAAAAGTGACTAGACATGTTTTTTCCGTGGACCCTTCATTTAGTATACCTAATTTATTTAATCGCATGGCATTACTTGGCCTTTGAGTTTGTCACTCTTTAGTACCACCCAGGGGACACGTGCAGGGTTGAGGTAGGTAGCTCCTGCGGACGCAAGTGACAGTCCCCCCTTTGTCAAGTGAGTGGACAAGTCGACTGTTAGAGGTTCTTTAGCCGCCCGAAGGCCTCTAACTCGGCTTAACGACTACTGTCGTAGACAGCAGCCGGGATCAGCTGCTTAGCGTGCCTTCCAAAGCACGGAAGCGCTCATTTATAGCAACCACTCAAACAGGCCGTCACCCATCCAAACACTGACCGCTGCCATCTTTGCTTAACCTGCATTATCGTTTCCGATTCGCAGGCGCCGCTGGCTGGTTTAGTGTAATGATTAAGACTCATAACAACATTTGAAATACTGATAAGAGAAGGTGGGGTAGCCTACTTAGTTTTAGTCAATGAATGCTATCAATCACATCCCAGAAAAAAATAAAATAAATAGAGAACATATAATTTTTTGTCAAAAACTGAATCAGCGCACCCCACTTTCTCGTGGGTTTGTCTGTCCTTCTGTGGCTCTACTATAAGTTTTATCGATACATATACGTTTTGGAACGCGTTTGCGTTTAATTTCAATTTGTATGGCAACGTGTAGTTCCTAATTAATAGTTAACACCAGAGCGGCTGCTCGAAATTAAAAACAAGTAAGTCCATTTTTGTCGAAAATCTGTTTTTTGACCCAATTGATTTCTCGCATTCAGATGCATTAGCCTAATTTTTTTCAAAATTTTTTTCATTACCGTTTTTCAGTTATTTAGGAAAAACAATTACAAGTAACTCAAATTAGTAAGTAAACAAATCTGAGCTAAATTCAAGTATCTCAACTACAACCAGGGTAAAATCAAGCAAATCAAATATTGTTACTTGCTTTTACCTTGGTTTAACTACATACTTGTTTTTATCTTTGCCCAATTATAAAACTCGAACAGAAAACCTTTGAGTTGCTTGGATTTAAATTGGTTTAACCGACGACTTACTTGTTTTTAGCTCAGTAAACGCAATCTAAGAGTTTGATTGTCTTATTGCAAAAATTAAGAATACCCACTAACCTACATAAAAGTAAATACAAAAAATACAAGAAATGTAAGTACAAAACATGCTTTTCATTAATATTCGCGTTCTGTTTTTAAAGCTTTATTAATGAATTAAATTTATTTTAATAATTGTTACATATAATTATATGCTAATCCTGTATTTTAACATAAACACGAACTATTATGGGAGTACTTACGAAACATTAATTTAAAAGATATATAATAGGTGTCAAGTGAATAAAATAAATCAAACAGATTGTTTTTAAAGAAGCATTGCAGTAACAAAAAACCAAAGGTGTGTGTTCATGCATTTACACATGCGATATAATCCGTTTTAATATACTTTTTCATTAGTCGCGAAAATGGATGAAAATAATTGAACGGTCCGGCCGGTGTACACAGATAAGTCAAAACGGCATTCTGAAGGTTATGGCTGGTAGATTTGCTCAACTTAGCTAAGCTAATAGGCTCAACAAAGCAAGAGGAGTACGTTCTTAAAAAAAAAATAAGTGAATTAGTTCCAATAATGCCACTTAACCGACAACATTTTTGGCATGATTTGCCGGAAAGTGACGAAGTTTCTGATTTGATCCGTGTGGAAGGCATGAAACAGGACCAGTAAAGTTTTCCACCATGTCTAATAACAACCAAATACCATAATTTATTGGACTTAAATAAAAAAAGATATACGTTAACATGGTTTTTCATTCTAAAAAATATGAGCCTCATACCAAAAAACAAGTATGTCAAGATACTTGTTTTTAACGCGTAATTAAATCTTTTTTTTAGATTTTATTACGAACCTAAAAACCATTTTCAGCTGCATACCTGTAACGGTACTAGTTACAGGTGACTGAAAAACATAATATTGTAGGTAATTTTTTTTAACCCTTCTGCCACAAAAAAAAATTCGATATGTCGTATATTTTTAGAGTAAACAGCCTTCAAACTTAAAAAATGTTTTTTGGCTCTCCTGCACAATTAGCTAAAACCTAGTTACTTGTTTTTAATTTCGGGCAGCCGAGAGGCGCTGTTCGCGTTGCCTTACAAATTGAAACTAAACGCAAACACGTTCGAAAACGTATTGTATCGATAACACTTATACTTAGAGCCTCTGATAATCAGGCAGTCGTATTTTTGTACGAAAAATGCAGGTCGTATTTGCCTGACCCAATGTAAATAACCCGTTTAAGTATTGGATTGTCACATTTTCCCCCCGACATCGACAGCCAAACTTGGCCTCCCGCTGAGGAATGTACGGAACCCGATCATGTTCCTCCAATAAATCAATGGGGTGCGAAACCGATGGCCGGAAAATAACATTTCCGTAAAAATGTTATGGGGAGTCAAATGGTGTTACATTGTCTTCCGCAGTTAATATCGGGAGGAAAAAAAACGGGAATTTTGATTTTAATTATTGACGAAGTTTTAGCGCATCCCTTTTTATGTACCTAAATATGGGAAAAGAAGAGTCAAGTGGTAGTCGGATAGATGGCCTGAGACGGACGGAAAAATATAAGACAGGCACTTCAACGTTATTCATTAAAAATGTAGTGTCTTCCTCAATTCGTGATATTTAGCGGTAATCCAAAATTGTATTCAGGTAATGGCGCTTAAATATTAGATAAGACGGTTGGAATATAAAAAAAAATACTAGCTGTCCTCATAATTGCAAATAAAACAGGCAAACCCTTGGGATAAAAACCTTCCAGAAAAGCCATTATATACGAAGGTAATTTTTTTTTATTTGATAAGGCGGTCCGGAGATTAACCAAAACATACAAACTCACAAAGCTGCAATCTCACAGAAACTTTCTTTTTATAATATATGTTAGTATATAATAAGTTTCTACCAAAAATGTCATTTTTGGTACAAGCTTTTACTGCCGACTGTACTTTTCTGCATACCATCATCAAGTACTCATTGAGACGATTCTAACGAGCCCAAACTCGATGGGTTTGGTCGTTTTATTGCAGAGTTCATATGGCCACTTTCCAGCTCCAGCATCAGATCAGCACCATGTCATCATAACCATGCGATATACATATGCTTGCAAAATTTTAGCTCAATTGGATAACGGGAAGTGACTGAAAAATGGATTGCAAATTTTGATGGACAACTTACATAATTATACATATTTACATACTTACATATTTACGTAGGTACTTACATATTTACATACATACAAACAGTGCAAGTTAATATAAAGCTTGTAAAAAGCGAGATACCCAAAGTAAATACTGGTAATTTTGTATGAAAAAAAAACCGTTCCTTAAGTTCATTAGAAATAGGTTGGTAGGTATGCTACAAAAAAAAAACAAAGCATTTAATTCAGATTAAATAATCCATAGAGGTTAGTATTACAATAAACTTAAATAACTATGTTAGTACCTAAACTTAAGTGCTGAAAAGGCCCAGTGCCTGATTAGGGCGCTGTGCTACCTACACCTATTTATCTATGTGCAAATATTTGGGTCATTGTCAGTCACAAAAACAAAAATCATCTTTCCGGTGGTCAATAGTTAAGGGCTTACGCTCACATATGATATGTTTTTATCACATAGAATTGTAGAAGGGGCAACGCCGTTTATGCGGATTCAGAGTTCAACCAAAAATTTGGCTTTATAGCCCTTAACTTTGGCAATGTCCACCGAAAAGACGCGAACCTAAATCTGACAATGACCCATTTACACTTTGTGAGGACGCAAATTATTTAGATTTGCCAATCGTACGTCATTACCGCGTTTCACAAATCCCCATTAATCAATGAGACAGACGTACAACAGACAGAAGACCCTCCATTATGCCATCCACCGATACCCTTCAATCCTTCAAAGTCCTTAAAGTTGTCATACGCGCTTCACAAATAAAGGGGAAGTGCTTTATTGACAAATATTTATTTATGGGAATAGTTTGAAATGTGCTCTTGGGTGAGATTTTGGGGAAAGTTTTAGATTAGAAGTTTAAGAAAATTACATCAAAGTTGATTCGATCAGTTCGATTTCTTTTTACAAGCTTTATATTAACTTGCACTGTTCGTATGTATGTAAATAAGTATGTAAGTATGTAAGTTGTCCGTCCAAATTTGTAATCCATTTTTCAGTCACTTCCCGTTATCCAATTGAGCTGAAATATTGCATGCATATGTAGGTATATCGCATGCCAATGCAATATTATGATGACTTGAAGCTGATCTGATGCTGGAGGAAATAAAACGACCCAACCCCATCGAGTTTGGGCTCGTTAGAATCGTCTCAATGAGTAGTTGATGATGGTATGCAGAAAAGTACAGTCGGCAATAAAAGCTTGTACCAAAAATTAAATTGTTGACAGAAACTTATTCTATCGGTATGTAACAGCGTGTTAAAAAACGAAAAGCTAATATTTAACCTTTTAAATTGTGTTTGAGAAATTATAATGGCAACTGAAGTTACGATCTAAAGTGATATGCACTAGTTATAAATAAGGATTATAATGGTGTCAAATAAGATGATAAATATTTTTTAAATTTAACGAGAGGTAGGGCACAGCGGAATGTCATCTCGCTCGTATGTGGAGCAGCCCAACTGGGGAAGTACCTCCACCTTACAGAAGACCGCAGCCATAATAGCACCACTGCTTTGTAGTGTTGCTATATTATTGCTTGCTATGAAGTACAGTAGACGGCAAACTTCGTGCGCAAATGACCTTGCCTGTGCAAAGGCGAATTGTACGTGCAAGCTGCCACCCCACTTCCCCTCATTTGCGCACGAAGTTTGCCGTCTACTGTATGTGGTGTTGTGTTCCTGGTGGTGAGTAAGGTCGCCAGAGCTCCCTAGGGTGCGCTATGTTGGGAGTGAGGGACCTGCATGTCTATATCTGCCAATACAGCGAATCCTCACGTGAATAAAGGATCGGCAACGCGCTTGTGATTCTTCTGGAGTCACAAGTATCCATATAGGCGACGGTACCAGCTTAACATCAGGCAGGTCGTAAGCTTGTTTGCCACCGTCGTTATATAAAAAAAAAAAAAAAACTGGCATCTTTCATCGCGGGTTACTTGGCCATAAACGCAGGCGTAGTTTGAACTCTATCCTTGCGTCACGAGTATTTTACGTCGAAGATTATAGTCACACTTATGTCTTATTCCATTGTAAAGGCGAAAAGTGTGTACATATAGTTTTGACGTCGGGCACAATAGGTAAACATCGGCATTTTATCGACGTTAGCGGCACAATATTCCTTTAAAATGTTTCGTGCATGTTCCTCCTCATATCGGTGCTCCAGCAACCACCTTTCATATCTTTCTGACAATCATGTGAAAATATATTTACGAAAATGGCGCTTCATATTTTAGACGTGATTTAAATACCGACTGAAATGTTTACCCGGCGGCGCTCGCTACTGGCAAGAAATATCAAATACTTAGTAGTTATTTTTTACAAGTTTTCTATTAACTTGCAATGTGTGTACCTAACTATGTTTGTTTTTGTGGAATCTTGCAACTCAATTTTAAAGCAGATATCTTTATCCGATTGAGCTGAGATTTTGGGTAAAGGTATAGTTTGGATGACAATTTAACATTATGGTTTACCATCGAGAGCAGGAGGTGGCCATGGGAAATCAAAGAAAAGAAAGAAAGAAAGAAGACATTTATTTACTACACAAAAGACACACATAGACAAAGGGAGTAGGCATACATTACAATTTAATACATATTGTGTGTGTCTTCGCGGCAGTGAATAGGTCGCTGTCTCAGCATTATGCCGAGGTGTCAGACAGACACCTACAGCGCTGATTTTCAGACAGCACCGTACGTGACCCACGAAACGCAACACAACATAAGACCATTGATAAACACATAATTATTGCATACACATAATCTCCACTTATAATAAATCTCTAAATTAAAAAAAGAATCAGCCAGTTTGAAACTAAGCTTTGTGTGGTACGAATGTTCTCAGCATCCCATGAACGGAAAAATATGAAACATTATATATAGGTACATTATTATTCTAGCTGCAACTTAGGATAGTTTTTATCCGACTGCGACAATTAATTAATTTTCCGAAATATACGACTTCATTTAATTTTTCATTTATTTTTATTGAAATCAAACGCTGCTCCAACTGTCAGCTATAAGAAACGTCAAATATTCGTCAAAATGGCGGAATTGCTTTGCCTTTCACTGATTAATAATTTAAATCCAGTCTACGATAGACCTTTACGATACACATGCCAAAAGTTAAACCATAAAAAAATATTCGATTGTGATATGAGAACTTATATTCGCAAATGTCGCATTATGGCGTGATTTCAATAAATGTATTAACAAATTTCAACAATATAATTAACACGAATTTGTTTTTTTTGAATGGCAAATTGGCAATGGCACGCGCATTCTGCCAAAGTGCCTGCGGCGCTACCACGAAAACCGAAACTCGAAGTTCGTATAACTCGAGTTATGTTAGTGCGATAGAGATAGAGATACCCGAATATTATCGAATTCCGAAGTTCGTGGTTATAGTTCAGGAATCGAAACTACACCCCGTAAGCCGCGTCCGCTGCGCCATGTTTTCGTGGTTTTTAAACGTCAAACATGTTTTGCCAATCAAAACAAAACCCTATTTGTTTGCCGAACCTGACGGAAAACATGTTAGATGTTTAAAAACATGGAAAACATTGGTGCAGCGGACCCGGCTGTAGGTAGACAGACACTAAATAAAATAATCATAATGTATTTTCTCGAAAAATGGATAATAGAGAAAAAATCAACGGAAGAGGTTATATGTATAGGTAATCACTAAGTTCCAAAATTTTATGTTCTGTCCCTTTTCCACAAAACGCACCTTCATATGAAACGATTGTTTTTTACTATGACACTCGAGGATCTTGACGTCACAGTCCCCGATCGTTTACTCACTCTAACAAGCGACATTAAAACGGTTTTGAGATATTTGAATGGGATTTTCGTCATCTTCTATCTATCTATACCTACATATAAATGCCTATGTCCTGACTGACTCACCCACTCACTCATCAATGCCCAGCCGAAACTACTGGGGCTAGAGAGTTGAAATTTACACCAGAACTACCTTTTACAACGTAGGCAACGGATAAGAAGGGATTTTTGAAAATTCTACCCCTAAAGGGGTCAAATAGGGGTGCAAATTTTGTATGGGGGAAACTTTAATATTTTAGCAAGAAACTCAATACGTTGTAGAAAGCTTACTTATTAGAATACAAATAAAGTATTACTGTCAGCGTTTTGGAAAATTCAGCCTCTTAGGGGGTTAAAAAGGTTTGCAAAGTTTGTATGAGCGAAACTATATCTCAAAAAGATTTGAGATAGAAGCTTAAAAGTTTGTAGAAAGATTACTTATTACAATACAAATAAAAAAACAGCGTTTTGGAAAATGGTATGAAAATGGGGTACAATGTTGGTAAAGGGGATTTTTTTGAGCTAGAATCTCAAACCTTTTTAAAAAAATTACATAATTAAATTAAATAAAATACTTTCAGCGTTTTAGAAAATTCCACCCCTTAGGGATGTATAAAATATTTTTTTTAGCAAGCGACAAATCTTTGTTGAAAGATTATTACAATAAAACTTTCAGCGTTTTGGAAAATTCCACCCCTAAGGGTGATTAAAACGGGTGAAAATTTGTATCGAGGAAACTTTTTTTTTGAGCTAGAGACTTGAAATTGTGTAGAAAGATTATTTATTAGAATACAAATATATAGGTAAATTACTTTCAGTAGTTTGAAAATTTCCACCCGCTAAGAGGGGGATAAAGAGGTGCAATGTTTGTATATGAAAACTTTTTTTAGGTAGAAACTTAAAACTTTGTAGGAAGATTAACCTACTTATTAAAATACAAAAAAATACCTACTGCCAGCGTTTTGGAAAATTTCACCCCTTAAGGATTTAAAAAGGGTACAAGGTTCGTATGGGAAACACTTCTTTTTAGCTAGAGACTTGATAGTTTGTAGAAAAAATACTTACCTATTACAATAAAAAACCGAGTGTTTTATTTTTAATTTTTCCCTGAAAAGCATTCAAAGTTTGTATGGAGAGCAAGAAAATTAAAGTATGATATTTGTAACTTAGATCTTAGCCTGTTTATACTACAAAACTTATTTTAGCATTTTTTGAAATATATCCCCTAAAGGGGATTAAAAAGGTGTTCAAAGTTTGTACGGAGAGCAAGCTATTTTTAAAGTAAGGGATTTGTAACTTCGGTTTTAGACTGTTTGCTAAAATACTACAAAACTTATTTCAGCGTTTTTTTAATTCATCGCCTAAGAAGGTTAAAAGGGGGTTCGAACTTTGTATAGAGAGCAAGACATTTTTAAAGTAAGAAATTTGTAACTACGGTTTCAGACTGAGGGTTCAGAGAGGGTTCTTAGTTTAGAGAGTAGTTTAGAGAGCAAGACATTTTGAAAGTAAGAGATTTGTAATTTCGGATTTAGATTGTTTTCTAAAAGACTAGGTACAAAATTAATTTCAATATTTTTTTTAAATTCATTCTTTTAACAAACATTTAGACGATAACATGTTATACGCGGACGAAGTCGCGGGCAACAGCTAGTAAATAATAAATGTAATAAATTTGTAAAATATGTACCAGTAGCCAAATGGGATAGAAAGAAAAACACAAAGTAAAAAACGCGACACGGTTGGGATGGGAAAGTGCTGGATGGGTTATGGAATGGGATTGGGAAATCAGTACTTAACAGACGAAACTCCGTTGAGTTTGGGCTCGTTAGAATCATCTCAATTTTCTCAATGAGTAGGTTGTTGATGACGGTATACAGAAAAGAACAGTCGGCAATAAAAGCTTGTACCAAAAATATTTTTTTTGACAGAAACTTATTAGTATCCATACCAAAATAGGTCTTACGGAACACTTAGCCGTCACTTCGTTTCTGTTCGTCAGTCAGAGACAGTTTTCCCAAAAACCGTTAGACATAGAAAGCTGAAATTTGATGGTCCGTCTACTTAAATTAAGTCGAAAATCAGTTAACTACGGGGGCAGTTTTGGGGATAGTAAGGGGGTATTTTTTGTGCCAATCAGCTCAGTAATGGTTAACAATTCTTTTAAAGCCATTTTTCTTGTACACAAACAGTGTAAATTAAATAAAAACTTGTAAAAAGTATAATCCATCCGCTGAATTGACTTCAAACTTCATATAACTACGTTACTTGATGCCGTATAATATTTTACTCCGACATAATATTTGAAGTAAAACGCTCAGAAATCTCTATTATTCGTAACAATGCCTGTCATAATGATATTTAAAGGACTGAGAAGAAAATGTGAATTACTTAATAAGAAACTTTTTTTCTGTTAATATTTTTCTTTATAGCCGTGGGCGTGAAACTGTTTTTACATTCAATTATTAAGTCAATGTTAATTTCGACGTTTCAGTCAAGTGATATGATAACGTATGGGGCATTACTGTATTATTTTCAAATAAGGCGCATAATATCGTTCTTTTGTTTTAATATACAGACCTTGAAATACCCTGTTAAGAGCGCCATCAATTAAGAATTAAGACGATCGTTTTCTATTTTCAGACAACACTTAATTTTTATAGTACAAATTCTAGCTTTGCTGATGATCAAGGTCACTCACCGATTGAATACCTACAAAACGAAAGTCGAACGAATAAATCTACCTACTCCAAAATAAAACGTAGGTACCTTAACAAGCGTCGAGATAAAAACGTTTTTCTTAGTTTTACCCATCATGCATGACTGACAGTCTCTTTAGTCATGGAAAGTCCAAACACGACGGGTTTTATATTGTTTAGTTCACCTTCTGTCTCCTCTCCAACATTAGATCAGCTTGGTAGTGCCTTTAGGTCAATCAAATTTGCAAAGCAATGCCATCAGCATTATGCTGAGATAGAACCGTTTCGTGCGACAAACGCTGTGTGTTGTTTGTCTCGAATAAATGTTTCTTTCTTTCTTTCTTTCAAATTAGAATTTTTCGAAAAATTGATTCCCATAAAGCTGGAAATCGTTTTAATACCTTCATTTGGTCCTAAACACGTGTAATCTGAGTTTGCCCAATCCCAGGAGGTGTGCATACATTTTTGCTCTTTTTTCATGTAGCACAAAGACGGTACTCCGGACAGAAAATGTATTCTATTCAATATTAAAGATGCTCAAATTTTGCGTCGAATGTATATCTAAAATTTCAAATTCGGTTCAGTGGTATAGTCGAAATCAAAGGTTAGAAACTCGGAAAATTTTGTCGTTTAGGTGCAATCATCCATTTTGCGACTTTTCAAGACCGACATACCTATCTTTGAAAAGCATATGCCTATTGGAAAACCCATAGAATAAAAAATGTAGAAAATAAAATTTCACATTATATACATTGACCTTCTTTAATATTGAATAGAATAATACATTTTCCGTCCGTCGTACTGTTTTTGAGCACATACAAAAACATGCATATAATATAATATGCACACCTCCTGGGATAGTGCAAACTCGGATTACATACATTTAGGACCAAATGAAGGTATTAAAACGATTTCCAGCTTTATGGGAATTCATTCCTCAACACGTTTTTTTTTGGATCTAATTTGCTGGACCTATGTACTTAGCCGGTATCCGATTTCAACTCAATTGATTACCGTTAAGTGGTTCAAAATGGTAGTAGTTGTAGTAATAGTACTACAACTACTACCATTTTGAGACACTTAACGTTTTTACTTATTTTACAAAATAAATAAACCGGTTTTATTTATTGAACATACCTAGTAGACATTTTATGTACAAAGCCAAATGGTTTGCAAATTTTTTAAGAAGAAAGAAAGAGAGATACATTTATTCACAAACGCACAGGACACACAAAAACAATAAAATAAATAAGTTTTGGGTAGGTCAAATAAAAAGTATGGCCCAATTTGAACTTTACTAACCTAGTTAACTAACGCGGGAAGGAGCATGTCTGGACCATATATTTATCCGAACTAAACGACAAGTATCTGGTCTGGTCTGTGACCTCAACGTGACAGATCACAAAGCCGCAGCTATCGAAATTTCGTCTCATTCATTGTCCCACCCGAAACCAAATAGAATAAAAACAGTAATTGATTACGAAGGTGTCTCTAATGAGCTTTCATCTAATGACTGGCATAAAGTATATGGTGAATCTGATGTAAACATCGCAACTAGCAATTTTATGTCTATAATACAAAATGCCGTAGTCAAAAACTCTAAACAAATAAAAATCTCCAGATCTAAATTTACACTAAAACCCTGGATGACCCCCGGACTAGTACGTTGTGCACAACATCGCGACAGGCTACACCTAAAATCAAAACAGTTTCCGAATGATGTAATTCTCCAACTAACCTATTATAGGTACAAAAACTTCTGTAACAATCTCCTAAAACAACTAAAAGAAAAACATGAAAATCTTGAACTCTCTGCCAATAACCACAATACAAAGAAACTGTGGAACGTTGTTAAAAATATCTGTAACATAAACAAACAAAATAAGCAACCAGTTGAACTCATTTCCACCCCGTATCCCAAATAGTCATTAAATAACTGCAATAATTTCTTTTCATCCGTCGGTCAAAAATTAGCCAAAAACATTATATCACAAACAGGAGAGACAGAAGAAAACCTCGCCAACAAAATTCAAATCGGTGGTGTCACGGACAAGTGCTTTTTCATGCAGCCTACTGACTGTACAGAAATTGAATCCATCATCATGCAACTGAAGGATGACAGTGCACCAGGCCTGGACGGGATTAATAACAAGCTTATAAAGTGTGTCAAAAATAATATTATAGAGCCCATCACTCACATTTATAATTTAAGCCTCAGCTCGGGCTGTTTTCCTGAGCATTGGAAAATAGCAGCGGTCGTTCCAATTCACAAAGACGGCCCCAAAGATATTCCTGGAAACTATAGACCGATATCTCTGCTTAGTACCTTTTCAAAAATTCTGGAAAAGCTGGTAAACACTCGTTTAGTTAAGTACCTTGAGAAGTTCGGTCTTCTATCTAAGAGACAGTTCGGTTTCAGGCAGAACCTTTCCACCGAGGACGCCACCTCACTTCTTACCAACCTTGTTTCTTCCTACCTAGATAATAACTCCAAGTGTGTGGGTATCTTTCTAGATCTGGCAAAAGCCTTTGACACTGTCTCCTTTCCAATTTTGCTACGGAAACTACAAATGTTAGGCATACGTGGTGTACCGCTGACGTGGTTTGAGAGCTATCTGTCCGGGAGGAGTCAACTGGTCAGAGTGGGTTCTATTAGCAGTACTACGGAGCAAATTAAATTTGGCGTACCGCAAGGAAGCATACTCGGACCCACTCTTTTCATTATTTACATCAACGACATTCTAAACCTGCAAATTCCAGGTTCTGAAATAATTGGCTACGCTGACGACACGGTAATTCTGTTTAATGACATTAGCTGGGAAAAAGCAGTTGCTGCTGCAGAAACAGGCATGAAAATTGCCTCCGACTGGTTTCGTGCCAACCTTTTGACCCTTAACAATAATAAAACAAAATTTCTTTGCTTTCACAAAACCGCCTCATCGAAACCGTCCCTCAATCCCGTTATAAAAATTCATTCTTGTAAAGACTTCCCTGCCATCTCCTGTAACTGCGATTCCATCCAGCGCACTGACGTTATTAAGTACCTGGGTCTATTTGTCGACGAACAACTAAATTTCAAGCACCACAAAAACAAACTCTCCGCAAGAATTAGAAAATCTATTTATATTTTCAAAAAACTTCGGCAGTCTGCAGATAGCTCTTTGTTACTACTAGTCTACACTGCGCTGTGCCAGTCAGTAATCAGTTATTGTATCACAGCGTGGGGCAGCGCAGCAAAGACGACCATGTTGGAAATTGAAAGAGCGCAACGTTCGGTGCTGAAAGTCATGTTAAAGAGGCCCTTTCGATATCCAACTGCGACCTTGTATGCCGAATCACACGTTTTAACCGTACGTCAACTTTATATCCTTAAAATTTCATTATGTACACACAAAACCTCTAAATATATGACTTGCTACGACACACTACTTAAAAAACGCGTCTTTAGGTTACCAGTTCCTAGAGTTCTTTCCAGCTTTGGTAAACGTTTTGGCGATTATATAAGGGTAGCAATATACAGGGTGGAATTTCATAAACTGTACATAATAAAAGGAGAAACATTTCAGCCAATTTCATCGGTGAAACGGTGTTTTTTTTTTTTTTCTAGTCATTAGTTTTTTTTTTTCAGAATTTTGAAAATTTTTGTAAAAACTCGGGTAATACACCTTATTCAGACGGTATAACTTTTGATCCAATGGTCCTAAAAGGAAAATAAAAAATGCAGAGTATTACCAAGGGACAGGTTAATAATTCTTAATAACAATAAAAAACCAAGTAGAAGAGAAAATCCGCAAAAAAAATTATTGTTTTTGAAAAATGGCTACAAAAATTACGAATTTTAAAAGAAAAACACAATTTTCTGAAAAAAAACGCAGATTTAGTTACCATTTTTTTTGCTTAGTATTAAACCTCACTTAATGCCGATTCTAAAACCGTTTTTAAACTGTCTCAGACTTTGAAAAATACCACGCAAATGGGTACGTAAATCAAACCATATTTTATTAATTTTAATCCTCTTAAAATCCTTAATGACCGTTTGTTCACAGGTAGTTGAAGGGTGTTATTGGGTTTTAGGTGGAAATAACAAATTACGTACTTAGTATTAATCCTCACTTAATGCCGATTCTAAAACCGTTTTTAAACTGTCTCAGACTTTGAAAAATACCACGCTAATGGGTACGTAAATCAAACCATAATTTTATTAATTTTAATCCTCTTAAAATCCTAAAACGCCGCGGTACCGGTGTTGTGTTTGACTTTATTATTCAAAATCTGCCTGTATTGTTTTGGTTTTTGTATATCCAAGGAAAAGGAAAGTGAAATTCCGCTATGGGAAGGGAAAAGCGGAGGGTATTTTTTGTCAGAGAGATCGCGCACTCGATGCGGGGGGTGTGTGTCCGCGTGGGCTCGCCCTTCGGGCCTTCGGCCCTCGGGCTCGCGTAGAGAGCGTGCTCTGAAGGGACGCTTCGGGCCTTCGGCCCTACGCGGAGCTCGGCCTTCGGCCTTCGCGTACCTGGAAGCTCACCTTCGGGCCTTCGGCCCTCAGGTTCGCTTAAAGACACTTGGGGGGCGTAGGGTTTCCGCAAGCGCGCTTTGAAGGGACGCTTCGGGCCTTCGGCCCTACGCGGAGCTCGGCCTTCGGCCTTCGCCTGCCACGAAGCTCACCTTCGGGCCTTCGGCCCTCAGGTTCGCTTTTGACACACTCGGGGGTTAGTGAGTGGTAGCACAACCTTAAACTCCCGCAGCTCGGCCTACGGCCTCGCAGGACGCTTCGGGCCTTCGGCCCTACGCGGAGCTCGGCCTCCGGCCTTCGCCTACTACGAAAGACACTCGGGGGCATAGACGCACAGTCCTATACTCCCGCAGCTCGGCCTACAGCCTCGCTGGACGCTTTGGGCCTTCGGCGGGAGTTTAAGGTTGTGCTACCACTCACTAACCCCCGAGTGTGTTAAAAGCGAACCTGAGACCGAAGGCCCGAAGGTTAGCTTCGTGGCAGGCGAAGGCCGAAGGCCGAGCTCCGCGTAGGGCCGAAGGCCCGAAGCGTCCCTTCAAAGCGCGCTTGCGGAAACCCTACGCCCCCCAAGTGAATTTAAGCGAACCTGAGGGCCGAAGGCCCGAAGGTGAGCTTCCAGGTACGCGAAGGCCGAAGGCCGAGCTCCGCGTAGGGCCGAAGGCCCGAAGCGTCCCTTCAGAGCACGCTCTCTACGCGAGCCCGAGGGCCGAAGGCCCGAAGGGCGAGCCCACGCGGACACACACCCCCCGCATCGAGTGCGCGATCTCTCTGACAAAAAATACCCTCCGCTTTTCCCTTCCCATAGCGGAATTTCACTTTCCTTTTCCTTGGATATACAAAAACCAAAAAAATACAGGCAGATTTTGAATAATAAAGTCAAACACAACACCGGTACCGCGGCGTTTTAGGATTTTAAGAGGATTAAAATTAATAAAATTATGGTTTGATTTACGTACCCATTAGCGTGGTATTTTTCAAAGTCTGAGACAGTTTAAAAACGGTTTTAGAATCGCATTAAGTGAGGATTAATACTAAGTACGTAATTTGTTATTTCCACCTAAAACCCAATAACACCCTTCAACTACCTGTGAACAAACGGTCATTAAGGATTTTAAGAGGATTAAAATTAATAAAATTATGGTTCGATTTACGTACCCATTTGCGTAGTATTTTTCAAAGTCTGAGACAGTTTAAAAACGGTTTTAGAATCGGCATTAAGTGAGGTTTAATACTAAGCAAAAAAAATGGTAACTAAATCTGCGTTTTTTTTTCAGAAAATTGTGTTTTTCTTTTAAAATTCGTAATTTTTATAGCCATTTTTCAAAAACAATAATTTTTTTTGCGGATTTTCTCTTCTACTTGGTTTTTTATTGTTATTAAGAATTATTAACCTGTCCCTTGGTAATACTCTGCATTTTTTATTTTCAGTTATACCGTCTGAATTAGGTGTATTACCCGAGTTTTTACAAAAATTTTCAAAATTCTGTAAAAAAAAAACTAATGACTAGAAAAAAAAAAAAAACACCGTTTCACCGATGAAATTGGCTGAAATTTTTCTCCTTTTATTATGTACAGTTTATGAAATTCCACCCTGTATAACACTTTACTGAAATATTGTAACCTAACGGGCACCACAAAAAATGAAGCCAAATCACTTATTTTTAAATTTCTTCATTCGTTAAATTATGCCGACACTGAAGCTATCTTTAATATCTAAGTTAGTCTCTAAGTATAAACTTTTCAATGTAAAATATTTTTTCTTACTCCTCCAAATGTAATTAATTCTGTGGTAACTTATTTCTGATGTTTAAAAATTAACTGGTTCTCCACGATACAGGCGTAGCCTAGTGTGGGGACCTCTGGTAACTATGTAAAACTCATTCTGTTTAAATAAATGACTTTTTACTTACTTACTTTTTAGTTAATAAGCATTTACTAACAAGCTATGAATTTATGTCCGAAATAAAGAATTTTATTATTATTACTAGCTGTTGCCCGCGACTTCGTCCGCGTAGAACTATTTATCGTCTTAGAAAATGATTTCTCTCAATACAAAATTTGAACCCTCTTTTAGGGGATAATTAAAAAAAAAGTTGATGTTCATTTTCTAGTTTGTGAACCAACAGTCTAAAACCAAAGTTAAAAATCTCATACTTTAAAAATGCCTTGAAATACTCAAACTTTGAACCAATTTTAACACTCTTAGGGGATGAATTTGGAAAAACTCTGAAATCAGTTTTGTAGTCTTTTAACGTACAGAATAAGACCGAAGTTAAAAATCTCTTACTCACACTTTAAAATTTTATTGCTCGCCATTTAAAATTTGAACCCCCTTTTAAACCCCCTTAGAGGTTGAATTTTTCTAATCGCTGAAAGAACTTTTTTCGTAAACTTTTAAGTCTCTAGCTCAAAAAAAGTGTTGCCCATACAAAGCTTTCTTAACCCCCTTAGGGGTGGAATTTTCTAAAACTCTGAAAGTACTTTATTATTAATTTTAATAAGTAACATTTTGAATAGTTTTAAGTCTAGTAAAAAAAAAGTTTTTCCCACACAACACTGGCTACCCTTCTTAAGGATCTTAAGGATCCCCTTAGGGATGGAGTTTTCTAAAACGCTGAAAGTTCTTTTTTAGTATTCTAATAAGTAATCTTTTTGCAAAGTTTTAAGTCTAACTCAAAAAAAAGTGTTGCCCATGCAAAGCTTGCTCTCCTTTTTAACCCTATTAGGGGTGGAATTTTCTAAAACGATTTGTGTTCTTTTTTTGTATTTTAATAAGTAATCTTTCTACAAAGTTTCAAGTCTCTAACTCAAAAACATAAACTTTCCCTGATAAAAACTTTGCACCCCTTTTTATCCCCCTTAGGGATAGATTTTTTCAAAACGCTGAGTCTTTTTTTTTGTATTTTTATAAGTAATCTTTCTACAAAGTTTTAAGTGTCTAGCTCAGAAAAAGTGTTCCCCATACAAACCTTGCACCCTTTTTTAACCCCCTTAGGGAATGATTTTTGTAAAACGCCGAATGTAGTATTTTTCATGTTCTAATAAGTAATTTTTCGTCAAAATTTTAAGTCTCTATTAAAAAAAATATGTTTTTCCCATACAAACTTTGCACCCTATTTTACCCCCTTAGGGGTGAAATTTTCCAAAACGCTGAAAGTACTTTCTTTGTATTTAAATAATCTTTCTACAAAGTTTTAGGACTCTAGCTACAAAAAATAGTTTCCCACATACAAACTTTGCACCCCTATTATAGCCCCCTATTTTTAGGGGAAGAATTTTTTAAAACGCTGAAAGTACTTCATTTGTTTTCAGATGACTAATCTTTCTACAAAGTTTTAAGTCTCTATTTAAAAAAAAATATTGTTTCCCCCATACAAAATTTGCACCCCTATTTTACCCCCTTAGGGGTAGATTTTTTTAAAACACTGAATCTAGGTACTTTATTTGTATTCTAAAGAATAATTTCTCTACAAAGTTTTAAGTCTCTATTTAAAAAAAAGTAATTTTTCCCATACAAACTTTGCACTCTATTTTACCCCTTTAGGGGTAGAATTTTCTAAAACCCTGAAAGTTATTTATTTGTATTCTAATGACTGATCTTTCTACAAAGTTTTAAGTCTCTATTTAAAAAAAAAATGTTTACCCCATACAAACCTTGCACCCCTATTTTACCCCCGTATGGGTGGAATTTTCCAAAACGCTGAAAGTGTTTCATTTGTATTCTAATAACTAATTTTTCTACAAAGTTTAAGTCTATAGCTCAAAAAAAAAAGGTTCTCCCATACAAACTTTGCACCCCCATTTTACCCCCTTAGGGGTAGAATTTTCAGAAACCCCTTTTTATCCTTAGCCCAAGTTATAAAAGCAACATACTGTGCAAAAATCAACTCTCTAAGATTAGTAGTTTCGGCTGTGCGTTGATGAGTGAGTGAGTGAGTGATTGAGTGAATAAGTCAGTCAGGACATAGGCATTTATTATGTATAAATAGATAGAAGATAATGAAACTCCCATTCAAATATCTCAAAAAATTATGAAGCTACATCCGTTTTAATGTCGCTTGTTAGAGTGAGAAAACGATGAGGGACTGTGACGTCAATATACTCGAGCGTCATAGTAAAAAACAATCGTTTCATATGAAGGTGCGTTTTGCGGAAAAGGGACAGAACATACCCCCTCTTAAAACTTTGGACTCTTATAACTTAATCATTACCTATATAACCTCTTGCTTTGTTTTTTTCTCCATTTGACTATATTTATTTTAAATTCTTTTTCGAGAAAATACATTATGATTATTTACCATATTTTCGATTCCTGAGCTATAACCACGAACTTCGGAATTCGAAAATATTCGGGTATCTCTATCTCTATCGCACTAACCATACTCGAGTGACAGGGATGCAAATATATGAACATTGAGTATCGGTTTTCTTGGTAGCGCCGCAGGTACTTTGGCTGAATGCGCCGAGCGCGTGCTATTGTCATTCAAAAAAAACAAATTCGTGTTAATTATATTGTTCAAATTTGTTGATTTCATTTATTGAAATTACGACATAAAACGACATTTGCGCATATAAGTTCTCATATCAGAATCGAATATTTTTTTATGGTTTATATTTTAGCATTTGTCTCGTAAAGGTCTATCGTAGACGGGATTTAAATTATTAATAAGTGAAAGGCAAAGCAATTCCGCCATTTTGACGAAAATTTGACGGTTCTTATAGCTGACAGTTGGAGCAGCGTTTGATTTCAATAAAAATAAATGGAAAATTAAATGAAGTCGTATATTTCGGAAAATTAATTAACTGTCGCAGTCGGATAAAAACTATCCTAAGTTGCAGCTAGAATAATAATGTACCTATATAAAATGTTTCATATTTTTCCGTTAATGGGATGCTGAGAACATTCGAACCGCGCAAAGCTTAGTTTCAAACTGGCTGATTCTTTTTTTAATTTAGAGATTTATTATAAGTGGAGATTACAGCCGCCTTCACATACATAGGTACACTATAGGTGTTCAAAAATATCGGCACATGCACCCTTATGCCTTGAAAATAGAGGTGTGTTCCGATGTTTGTGACGTGCTTGTTTGCTCCGATGATGATGGCGACTGTACTCAGTTTTATCACTTTGGGACACAAGGAGCTTGACCATACGTTTAATAAACCGTTGCATTTCACACTTGGCCAAAAATAGTTGTTTCCACAGCCAAGTGCTAACGCTTTTGGCATTAGACTGCTGACCGACTGGCACTCGAAATGCCACAGTGCATGGCGCCATACCAATTTAACACTTGATTTACTATTTCAACCCGCACTTGTAAAAACCGGCTGAAAGGATTGGATTTACGCCATGGCTGTTAAATTTGAGTTATGTTTAGACGGTTATTTCTTTTAATTTATAGATTCATACCCGTGGCGTTTATTTTGCTTTGTCTCAAACAAAGAAAAAAAAATCCTTGGACTGCATAGTTTAAAAAAATCTGCCACGTAGGTGAGCTTTCAACCGACTATCAAAAATAGATGGTTCTTAGTAGGTTTGGTTCACAGTACAATGGTCGCTTTTCTGCCATGCGTCAGAAATTCATCCAGAATCTGCATATTCGGCCCTCTGCTAGTGCAAGCGCCGCTGCCCAACGCTATGGCAAGCTTTTTGACACCATTATCCAGCCATGTTACATGGTTGTCGTGGTACCTTTTGTTGTGGGTATTTTAAAAGCAGGCCTGGCTCCTCAAACCTTTCTCCTGATAACCCTGTCCCTGCTGGATGGGGGCTGATGGTCTATGTTTGCAGTTAACCAGCATATCTGGTCCCCCACAAGATGGACTGATGACGGTAAAGGTTGGGGGAGTCCGCTGGATACGGGTGGCGCAGGGCCAGTCATTGTGGCACTCTTCTTCCAGTTGTGGACGTCTCTCAGCTGATATGATGATGATGATGACCATATCTGGTGGCCGTGTCATTAACCAGCACCTGTGACTCCCGAAATGACATTCAGCTCAGTTCTAACATTTGTGTATAAAGGTATCAAAATGGTTAGAGGTATTCTCGTGTAGAAATTTGCATTACAGGACTGATACTTACGTAATAAATGTGGAACGTGACAAAAATGTATTATACACGTCGTTAACCACTCACTTGCTTTCGGATTTTAAAAAAGGTAGCCTAAATTGCTTTAAAATTTTTCTTACTACGGCAGCTTATACTTTGCTTCGTAGCCACAGCTACCAGAAGCAATTTAGTCTTCATCCATCAAACTCGCACACTCAGAACAAACATTTTGATTTAGGTATAATAAAACCGAAAGTAATATATTCCAAAGCATATTAAAAATGTAGAAACTAACCCTTTGTTTAACGACCTCTGTCCAATTTTGTTCTCTTACCATTATAATTTGATATAAAATTCATACGAAACTTATACTGGAATATTTTTATTATGATACTGAAAGAGTAATTTCATGTATAAATGTTTCTGACAGTTTGAGTTTTTTTGGTTGATTTTAATATGTATCTAGGTACAGCCCGCTGGAGAAAATATAATTTAATCTAGAAAGAAGGGAGATGCAACGTCGTATATATACACTGTTATACATTGTTGTGTGTGTGTGAGTGTGTGCGTACCTTCACCGGGCCCCTATTACACCAACTTGACAATTGTCACCTGACAACGATAATGCTCCGTACATTACTGGTTCCACAAGTAACCTAGAGAACAACAAGCAATGTTTGGCGAATTGTCATTGTCAGATGACAATTGTCAAGTTGGTGTAATAGCGGCCTGGACCCTCCCTCTTGTCAATCTGACCTTCTGTACGTAACTCAAAGGTATGTTAGAGAGGTAGGGCACAGCGGAATGTCATCTCGCTCGTATGTGGAGCAGCCCAACTGGGGAAGTACCCAGAAGACTGCAGCCATAATAGCACCACTGCTTTGTAGTGTTGCTATATTATTGCATGCTATGAAGTATGTGGTGTTGTGTTCCTGGTGGTGAGTAAGGTCGCCAGAGCTCCCTAGGGTGCGCTGTGTTGGGAGTGAGGGACCGGCATGTCTCTATCTGCCAACACAGCGAATCCTCAACTAAATAAAGGGTCGGCAACGCGCTTCTGATTCTTCTGGAGTCACAAGTGTCCATAGGCGACGGTACCAGCTTAACATCAGGCAGGCCGTAAGCTTGTTTGCCACCGTCGTTGTATAAAAAAAAAGTCCCCAACCCGCACTGGGCCAGCGTGAAGACTATTAACTGCCCATTTCCTCTCATTCATGAGGCCTGTGCCTAGCAGTGGGACGTATATAGCCTGATGACGGTAAATAACAACGTATATGTAATACAACTACTACTGAATATACTTACTTGGCTCGTCTTAGCGGGGCACTGCCGTGCCCCCAGATAGCAAGTATAACACAACTTGCTATATTCGGTTAAGTACTGTCGAATTCACAAGGCCCAAGGGGCTGAATATTTTTGTACCGTGTGACATTAATATTAATATTATAATATTATGGGACACAATCTTACACAAATCAAGCTAGGCCCACGGCACGGTAAGCTCAGTAAGGCTTGTGTTGTGGGTACTAGGCGATGATATATATAATAGATAAATACATATATATACTTATATACATATATAACATCCATAACTCAGGAACAAATATTCGTGATAAACACACAAATAAATGCCCTGACCGGGATTCGAACCCGGGACCTCCAGCTTCGTAGGCAGAGTCACTACCCACTGGGCTACGGAGGCCGTTAAATTTAGTGTCATGTTTAAACTGCCATACGATTTGTCAATCGGTTGAAAGCGACAAGGTATCAACGTATCAGCTACTTTAAAGTTGGACTATTATTATACCAGATACCTACATATAGCTTGTAACACATTTCTTCAGATCGTTCCCTACAAAAATGTCAATAACATTTTTATCACATATTTACACTAGTGGCTCTGAGCTGTAGAACCAGCCAGTCTGTTTTTTCTACCGACGAAAAAAACGGAGTAGGTTCTCAAGTCGACGCGTATATTTTTTTTTTATGTATGACCAGCTTTTTACAGAGTAGTTCGATTTTGATAATTATTTTTTATTGGAAAGGGTATACCCCGAAGTTGGTTTCATATAAATTTGGAAAAAAAAACCAACCTTATGGGTAGCAAAATAGGGGATGATTGATTTTTAGTCAGTTAAAACTTTGTTTTTAAAGTAAATTATTTACTTTATTTTTTCCAAGGAATTCCATTAACTTAATTTAATCGTCAATAAAAACTATATCATTCTCGACCCTGCTCACAAAATTTCACGAGAATTGATTGAGAAATGCGACCTGTAGAGGAGAATAGCCGGAGAGCCGGACAACGGGAGATCCGGACATACAAAAGAAAATTGGCCCATGCTGAAACGGAGAACTTGCTTCGCTTCGCTCGTTCAATCAATTCTACGCTAAAATAACTCCTCGTCATTTCTAGCACTTCCTTGTTCGATGCAATAACCGTTTATTTCCATGAATTCCATAACAAAACCAAACGAACTCGCTCTGAAAAGAAGCATTGATTGATGCGTTGTGTAAACATCGACTGTATCATAAACACATCAAACCCTACTGGTTTAAAGATTTATAGTGTTCCAAAGTGAGTGTAGAAACAAATGTTTATCCCTTCTTGCGCCATCATTCTATAATAAACAAACTTGAGGGGGGATTGCAAGTTTTACAAGCAGCATTTCAAGTTATTTACTGAATGTTTTAAAGGCAAACGCGTTCCAGTGAATGTCAAATATTTCCTAAATTTATTTTAATTTGACTCGGGAGAAGGTAATTGAGTACAACCTTACCGTATTAAGTACAACTAAAAAACTTGGAAATTTGAGAAGCCGCTTGCTTATTTAACCCATTCCTGTGCTGGTACAATACTAAAACTCATTTCAATTTTTAAATGAAAGAATCAAAATTGCAAACGGTTGGTGGACGTAACAGGGCATAGAAGAGCTGGCCGCTTCCTCGCTCAGCGCATAAGCATTGCTATTCAGCGAGGAAATGCTGCCAGAGTTCTAGGTACCTTGCCATGGGGGCCAATTTCAGAATTAGATTTTTAGTTTTATTACTTACTACTTGTATTTTTCTTTTTTATTTATTTAGATTTAATTTTCAATGTTATATAAGACCTAGTTACTATTTGTTTCTTAATAAACTTTATTTAAAAACTGAAACGACTTGAAATTAGTGACGTCACGAGAATTCAAGAAAAACGAGTATTAAACAACATATATACGTTGCAGTTGTAACAGAAGTTGCCAGATACCTAATAGTTTTCCACCGCGTCACTTTGGAGACTTTGGCAAATAAAGTAGCATTGTTTCCGTGTTGTTTGTAACACGAACTGCACTAATGGTTGGTACATAAGTTGGGTTTACGAGGTGATTCACGGTTCTTAGGGCTTGGGACATTTATCTGTTAAATGAATGTTCGTCTGAGGCACTATGTTAGGGTCTATTGTACAAGATTAGGACTTTGTTGGAAAATGGGTCAGGTATAACATTCTCCCCGATTTATGAGGGACAAAGTGTTAAAAGATATTAGGTTGCTTCAAGTTGACTGTAATCGTAAGATACATCCGTTAAAGTCTGTTAGTAGGTACGGGAAGTATGACAGTTCTCTTTGAGATTACAGCAGCTGGCGCCATATTTAACGTTTACCAGCCAGTAACCTGTACATAGTCGATGCAATACTTAAGTACTCAGGCTTAGGCCCTAAGTTGCACAATCAAACAGTTTGCAAACAAAAACGCTCGTAACGGACCTGGGGACCGATTTTTGACTTTCGAGCGCTCGACTTTTTCACTCGAAAACAGTAAAAAATTATGAAATGCTTTTTTTAAATAGTGATAGAAAATTTAAAAACGAGTGGCATTTACCTCTCGTATTCTATCGGTAGAAAATAAGTGCCTGCAATTTTATCGCTACAATCGTATTCACTTTTATTTAATTTTCGAGCGCTCGAAAGTCAAAAATCGGCCCCCTGGCGTCCGATTAAATTCGATGAATTTTTCGATTGGTGTTGATGATCAATAGAAATAGAAAGTTTTAATAAGTTGTCCAAAAATGAAATCTAAAATACAATTCTTAACCGTAGAGTAACTATGAACGAAAAAAATAAGTAAATATTGCGTTTCTTGCAAAGGAAATAAATAAACTTTTATTAAAAAGGTTGCAGGATCGTCTTTTTGACCTTATTAGTTTATTTTCATCCGCGCGTCAGAAATGACAGGCGTTTTGAAACAAGAAAAAAAGGACAACCGTGACAGCTTGCGGTAAAATTGAGATGTCAGATATACTAGTTAAAAAAGGAGTTGTGTAAAAATAATAAACATATTATTTTACTCTGGGATGTGCCATTTTCGAAATTCTCAACCTATGCACGTTATTCGATTTCTTCCGCGTGTGATATTTAACTGTTAAGTTGAAAAATAATAAAAGCGGAGGTGCCAAAGCTGACCCCGAGCTCGTTTGAGCACTACCGGAAAAATCACTAGGAAAATAATAATTATCAGTGTTGTATACGCACAAAGCCGGGATCTATGAATATACTTACTTTGACCCTGGATAAACACTGCCGGGATCCTTCAAGTAGCTTTCTTACACTGCAGGAGCAACGTCTGTTCCGCGGCGACGTTGACCACGTCAGACTCCAGCAGGCTCCATGCGCCAGCACGAACCGTAGCAGTTTCCGGAGGCGATTTCTAACTTCTTGCGTTACGTGTAAAGGAGCAACGTCTGTTCCGCGGAGACGTTGACAACGTCAGTCTCCAGCAGGCTCCATACGCCAGTACGAGCCGTAGCAGCTTCCGGAGGCGATTTCTGACGTCTTGCGTTACGTGTAAAGGTTCAGTTCACCCGCTTCATTCTACCGTCACGCGCACCTCAAGATTATTATTTTATTTCCAAGTTGTTATTTAGTTGTTACCTATTTTCGTTATTGCTTGTTTTCATTTAATAATTCAGTGCGTCTGGTCAGGGCTTCTCCCGTTATCGTGGCGACTGTCGAACACGGTTAGACACTAGACTCTTATCTTTAGTTATAGCTGCCTACCTGGTACCACGTAGTTTAGTTATTTGAAAGTTGTGTGTATTTTAATTTTACTACGTCGTGTTAACCCGTTTTTTTTAGCCCACCTAATTTCCGTGGACATTTTTTAACACCTAATTTCCGTGGCCAATTTTAACACCTGATTACCATAAATTGTTATTATACGGCAAAATTCCATACTGTAAACATTAGTGTGCTTGATTTTAAAATTATAATTAAGATTTTTTGGTTTGTAATATTATTGTGGCTTTAAATAATATTTTTTTGTTTCTTGTGGCCTTGTAATTTTATTTTATGCTACAGTCGGTTTTGCCCATATCTACCTCAAATATTCTTATGCATCCAAATACGGCACGTTTATTTATACTCATCCTTTCTTATTTGCCAAGATTAAAACGAGCGTCCCTGAACTTGGCAAATCGAGATACCTAAATATAGCCTTACTCCGATATTAACCACTTGAACGTGAGATATTATACGCTCTCACAGACCAGGATATGGGTAGTGAACGACTGAATTTAAAAGTCAACGATGAGTTACTAGATATGAACTACTAAAAACCTACGAACCAAAGATTTGCTTGGGATTCGGTGCCAAAGCGGAGAGCCTCCTTTAACGCATTCACTGCCACCGACGCGTATGTGCGTTCCAGTGACTTTCACCGTGTGCCATCGACGCACAGACGCGTTCGTAATTACGTAAAGTGCATTACATAAAGTACATTTTAAAAAGTGTGGCACCTGGCGAATGCCCAGGAAAAGGAGGTGGCAGTGAATGCGTTAAGGTACCTACAACCGGGAAAGCGCTTGGAGGATGATGATGGGTAATCATCATCATCATATCAGCCGAAAGACGTCCACTGCTGGACATAGGCCTCACCCAAGGAGTGTCAAAGGGACCGGTCCTGCGCCACCCGCATCCAGCGGGCTCCCGCGACCTTTACCAGGTCATCAGTCCACCTTGTGGGGGGCCTACCCACGCCGCGCCTTCCGGTACGTGGTCGCCATTCGTGATGATGGGTACTAATAATAAATGTTCATCGGTGTATTTTAGCTAAAATACATTTCGTTTTGTTTATCTGTCAATCACTCGTGCATGTCACAAAGGTATAAATAAAATACACTTTAATTACAGAGATTTGTTAAGTTTTATGGAAAAGGGGCTAGAATATAGTGACGGACAGATTTCGTGCGGCACTACATTGCCCGTATAAAGAATTGACTGACGGTCTGCTCCACCTATCATACAAAGCGACTAAAGGGGGTTATTGGGGTCATCAGTGTTATTCTACAGCAGGGTAATTGTGTAACTTTTTGAACATGCGTTAGGACATGACGCAAAACGTTACGCAATTATTCAAAAAGAGGCTACATTGACGTCCCGGATCAAACCTGTGGAGCCAAGCCTTGAAATGGGCTCTAAGTGTGTTCAACCCGAACACCTAGAATTTTCAATATGAAGTTTTTTGGGGGTTATTCTGTTATGTGTTATGGGGGTCTAGAACGCAAAATGACTAGTGTAATATTTTGCCTATATCGCTTTTAGTCTACATCACGGATGGTCTAGAACACAAAATGACCACTCATAGGTAGGTTAGGATCGTTAGGTATCTTCAGATGCCCGAAGGGCAAACAGACCAGAAATAGGAGCCCCGCGGTAGCGGGGCTCCGTCGACATCGCTAACGTAAAGATAAAACGACGAAAATGATGTAGACATTTTGCGTTCTAGACCGTTGGTGATGTAGACTAAAAACGATATAATACAGGCAAAATATTACACTAGTCATTTTGCGTTCTAGACCATCCGCGAATAACCCGACCAAGTCTAAAAGCAGGACCGATGCAGTGACTGGTTAAGTAGAAAAATGTCCACCGCACTTGGGTCTCATCCAAGATTTCAGAAACGTAATTGAAAGCAGTTTTTGGCACGTGATTCTAATAGAACGATTTACGCTTCGCGACTTTGACGGCGACGTGGCTTGGCAGAATCAAAGCCTCCTATTTAAAAAGCTGTTTCAATAGGGAACTTGCATCTTTTTTATTTTATTACGAAAATCAAAAGTATGATCCAGAGGAATATCAACCGTCGACAAAATTTGCGTTTAAGTATACTTGTAGTACAAAATATCATTTCTAATTCAATATTTTGTGTAACAGTGGAATTTGTAATTATTTAATATCAGACAAATATGTACATGAAACTTTGAACTAAAATGACTAAAACTAACTTAATCTATACACAAAAATAAGTAAATAAATAAAACTAAAAAAAAAAAAAAAAAATAAAAGTAGATGCTAGACACCCGCGTCCCCAAGGTCGCGCATTGGTGCTGGAAAAGACCCCAAGATGCTGGCGGCGTTTCCACGCTGCACAGCAATGCTAATTCTTTGGCCGAGAAACGCGCCAGCTCTGGGATCACAGGAGATACGAATGAGCTTTTTTTTTATTAGGCTAAACAATTGGTGAGCCTCTGGTCCCCAAGGGCCTAGCGTCTCGACCGCAAACGGGACGAACATATAATTATCGCCTTTAAGGGTCAATCAACTTTTTCTTGTTGTTATTCTGTCCCGGCAAGCCAAGAGACAACAGTAACAGACTTTCTTAGAAAAAATACTATAAACTGGACTCCTATCACGCTAAGGAGATGCGCCACCATGGAATGGGTTTACTAATATGACAAAAACACGTGTTTTGTGGATTTAAACCCCATAAAATAATAGTTTTAATGAGTGACCCAGGAGACGTAACCATGGCAACGAGCAACAAGAAATAGTTGATTGACCCCTAAACACAAATATTTTCGACGCTTAGCCGTCTCCGCGTTTGCGGCCACCCCACCTGGTTTTTGGCACGTTGTTGCAACATGTGACATTGCCAGAGTGTCCACACAGGTGGAGTCCCACACTAAGGGCCGCCCCAATAACCGCCACGGTACCAACGTCATACCGTCGGGTCTCTTGCCGTCGTCCCGTGCGAGGCCATTTGGTTCGAGTACCGCAGGCACGGGGACGTAACAGTTATGTTATTTTATCGAAATATATTAATTTTTTTTTCGTCATTTTAACGCGAGATAAAACTAATATAATCATTTTTTTTTCTTTTTTTTCTTTTGTATGATATATCTACGTATATCCGCATCGATTGAGTGCAATTTATTCGAAACTGAGGTCCCATGAAGTTCCCCATTCTGAAGAGTATCTTTTAAATTATTTTTTGTATGAGGGGGCTCTACCCACGCTGCCTCTTCCGTACGTGGTCGCCACTCGAGAAACTTTCTGCCCCAATGGCCATCAGTACATTGGGATGGGTGGGCTAGCAAATTACCTAACACAAATTGACAAAGCTATAAACAGAAATAGCACGAAATTTTCCTCTTTATAATATAAAGTATGTACCTACATATAGAAATTATGAGTATTGAGGTCAATGGAGTTCAAGTTCTTTTTTAATAAAGCTTGTTTACTCATAAATAACATTTCAAAAATACATCGATTATATGTTCTAGCCGGTTCTCCCTTTTTAGACCTAACAACTTTAGCCCTAATGTTTCATAAGACCTAATATTTCACTATGACCTAATGCATTTTTTTCTTACATATAGTAAACTTTATAGGATTATTGTTAAACTAACCTAACCTAATGACTTCCATTGTATAGGTATGATATTCAATAACAACCCGAAAAGTTCAATGTTTCGAAGGAAAATGCATTAGGTGTAGTGAAACATTAGGTCTAAAGTTGTTAGGTCTAACAAGGGAGACCCGTTCTAGCCTGTTAGATCGTTAGCTTCGAAACAACAATATTTTACCGACATATGAATGTTAGCTGCAGTAAAAATAAAACAGTCTAAAGCTCACTGAAACCTAATAGCTTTCGCGCGTTAGCCGATGCCTTTCACTGTTTTTTTCAGGTGAAATCGTTAGTCCAGTCCATTAATCCGACTAGCGTCGACATTGCGTAACTTTTTAAACGAGTAGTATAGCAACTGTACTATTTTCACCTTCAACAAATATAATTTAATATGTCCTAACCTTAGAATAATAACGCCTAGAAACGCAGTTCACGCGCAACGGTGAGGCAACCTAAACTTGGCCATAAATGGCCCAGTACGGCGATCGGTGGAACAATATTGGTGCGTTTGAATACGAGTTGATCACAACTACATGAATCCATTTTATGCCTCACGCTTGGCGCGTCGGCCGTATGTAGATATCCTTTCTATGCGTTATTATTCTAAGGTCCTAACGCACTCAAAAGTTACGCGATTAGCACCCAGCTGTACGACTTTAATCCACCATCCATTCTAAACCCAAAAACAAATTTAATTATATGAAATATTCAAGTTTTTTTTTTAATTTTTTATCACTCGGTTAAGTCCAGCACGGTTATCACATTACGAGCTGTGTCGCGGTGACATGGGCTATCCGTATCTTTCTAATTAGAACCTTTTTTGAGTTTGAGAAGTGTTTACGAGAATAATTCCTAATATTCGAAAGTGGTTTCTAGTTTTCAACGATATAATAAAACTATATGTAGAACCTAATAGGGACACTACCCCATTATTTATAAAACTTAACAACCCTCAGTTAACTTTACTTTGTTTTACCCTTTTCACCATAACAAATGCCAAAGGGACAGATAAAGAGAAACGGAAAAGGCACTTTAATAGCTAAAATGGGTGATTATGAATAAATGCATCAATTTCTTGTTCTATGCCCCATGCTATATAACATTATCTATCTATCTTCTATACATATAATAAAGCTGAAGAGGGTCAAAAGTCTGTACAAGAAAGATATTCGAAAAAAAATTGGCTAGGGATACTTAAAATCGATAACAGAACACGTTCCAACAGTTTTTAGAATTTTTGTCTGTTTATCTGTTTGTCTGTTTATCTGTTTATCTGTTTGTCTGTTTATGTGACCGCGCATCACATGAAAACGGCTGAACCGATTAAGATGAAATTTGGTATAGAGATAGTTTGAGTCCTGGGGAAGGACTTAGGGTAGTTTTTATCCTAAAAATCAACCCCTAAGGGGATGAAATGGGGGGTGGAAATTTGTATGGAGCTACTTAAACCGCTGCACCGATTTGGATAAAATTTGGTATTTAATTAGTTTTAGTCCCGGAGAAGGTCAAAGGATAGGTTTTATCCCGAAAATCTTCCCTGTAGGGGGTAAAATGGAGGGGTGAAAATTTGGATGTAACCCATTTTGATAAAATTTGGTTTAGAGGTAGTTTAAGTTCTGGGGAATGACATTGGATAGTTTTTATTCAGAAAATCATCCCCTAAGGGGGTGAAACGGGGGGTGAAATTTTGGATGGACTCCGTTTAGACCAAATTTGGTAGTTATAGATATAGTTTGAGTCCCGGAGAATGACAATGGATAGTTTGAATCCCGAAAATCATCCCCCAAGGGGATGAAATAGGGATGAAAATGTGGATAAATCCCATTTAGTTAAAATTTGGTAAAGAGATAGAAAAAGTCCCAGGGAAGGACAATGTATAGTTTTTATCCTGCAAAATCATCTCCTGAGGGGGTGAAATGAGGGGTGAAAATTTGGATAGAACCGATTTAGAAGAAATTTGGTATGGAGATAGTTAAGAGTCCTGGGGAAGGACTTAAAATATTTTTTAGTCCAGAAATCATCTCCTAAGGGGATGAAATGGGGTATGAAAATTTGGATGGAACCCATTTACGGGTAAAGCGAGTTGGAGTCTTGAAGAAGGACATAGGATAGTTTACTCCCGAAAATCATCCCACTAAGGGGGTGTATTTGGGGGTGAAAATTTGTTTGTGACCCATTTTGATAAAATTTGGTTGAACGATAGTTTGAGTCCCGGAGTATGACAACGGATAGTTTTAATCCCGAAAATCATCTCCTCAGGGATGAAATAGGGGGTGAAAATTTGGATGAACCCATTTAGATGAAATTTGGTAAAGAGATAGAAGGAGTCCCAGGGAAGGACAATGCATAGTTTTTATCCCGAAAAATCATTTTCTGAGGTGGTGAAATGAGGCTTGAAGATTACGATAGAACCCATTCAGATGACATTTGGTATAGAGAGAGGTCTCAGTCCAAGGAAAGAACATAGAATAATTTTTATTCTGGAATACATGAAAGGAGGAAATCATCCCCTAAGGGGGTGAGAAATGGTGGATGAAAATTTGAATTGAACCCATTTACGGTATAGCGATAGTAAAGGAAGGTTAAATGATAGTTTTATCCCGAAAATCATCCCCTAAGGGGGTGTAATTGGGGGTGGAAATTTGTTTGTGACACATTTTGATAAAATTTGGTTGAAAGATAGTTTAAGTCCTGAAAAAGGACATATGATAGTTTCTATTCCGGAAATGATCCCCTAAGGGGGTGAAATGGGGGTGAAAATTTGGATGTAGCCCATTTAGATGAAATTTTGTATAGAGATAGTTTGAGTCCTGGAGAATGACAACGGGTAGTTTTTATCCCAAAAATCATCCTCTAAAGAGGTGAAATAGGGGGTGAAATATTGGATGGAACCTATTTACGGTATAGCGGTAGTTGGGAGTCCTGGGGAATAGGAACATTACATAGGTAAATATATGTATGTGACGTTCCAATGGTAAAGGTACCTTATGGCGGTAGTTTTGAAGATGTTTTCTAAAACGGGGTAAAAAAGACGTTTTATTATGGCTATTTTGAAAACTATTCGATGTAACATTTTGTTGACGTATCTTTATTTTTAATATAAAATATTTAAATTACAAGTCAGTTAATTTAGTCCTAAGGTTAAGTAGAAAAGGTCCTTACGGCCGTGTGATATGAAAATATGCAAAATAATACTAAAAAAAGCCTGCATGCATATATTATGGTGAGGCGGGTCATAGAAACCTAGTTTGCGGCGGAGTCTATTTTGTAAAAAAAGGCGTTCGGAGTAAGGTAATCTATAAAATCATGCAACTCAGCCATAATGACCCTTTCCTTCATACAATCCATACTAATATTACAAATGCGAAAGTAACTCTGTCTGTCTGTTACCTTTTTATGCTTAAACCGCTGAACCGATTGAGATGAAATTTGGTATAGAGATACTTTGAATTCCGGGGCCTTCCCAAAGAGTCCTTACTAAAGATAGTTTTTATCTGGAAATTCATCACCTAAGGGTGCAAAGGGGGGAGAAAGTTACAATATAAACGAGTTCCGCGCGGACGAAGTCGCGGGCAAAAGCTAGTATTATATAAGAGTTTTAAGGATGACTCACGCTAGAATGGAGCCGCGTCCGGCCCGGGCCGTTTTCTAAGAAAAACGACGGCGTTTTTGCGCGGCCGAGCTATACCCAAGCCCGGCTGAGCCACGGCCGGGCCGTGCCGGCACCGAACCGCTTCCGAGCCTCGGCCGTGGCCCAGCCGGGCTTGCGCATGGCTGGGCCACGCAAAAACGCCGTCGTTTTTCTTAGAAAACGGCCCGGGCCAGAAACGGCCCGTTCTAACGTGAGTCATCCTTAAACGGTCCAACGGAGCAAAGAGAGGTTTTAAAGGATTATTTGGGTAGACCTCGGAGATATCCCAAGTTGAAACTCTTCAGGGAAGCTGTAGTTTTAAGCGTTCGCAGATTATTTTTGATGCGTGTTACACTGCAAAACGCGGAGATTAACCGAATACCGTGATATGGTACTAAAAGGATCTACAAAATCTCTAAACCCATGTTAACACAGTTTTTGCGAGAAGGTTCTCAATGTATCTATTCCGTCATATATATACCTAATAGAATTGTAAAAATCTGCGACATAAGGCACAGTAGTGTTACTGAAGCTCAAATGCTTATCCGGCGGAGTCTCCTGGAATGGAACTATGAAATGTCCGAGGACATTGTAAAGTGTAAAAAAAAAATACCTACATGTGCGCTCGCGTGCACGGCGTGCACCCACACACCCACACACACAAACACACACTCACTCATACATATACACACGGACACACACACAGACATACAACATTTTAAAATAATAAAAATAATATCTTTATTTTATATAATATACTAACTATGTATTAAAACGCCATTTTTAATTGCTTAAACTAGTCTATAAAATCTAAAACCGCATCACTCTGGCAATTCTTATTGTTCTTGAAACCCACGATAGGTTGCCTAGTGTGGGTATCACTGTAATTTCTGTAATTGTATTTTTTTGGTAAATATTTTTTTTTTGATTTGTCTGCGTTTCATCGTTTGTCTACGATATCAAAGGGAAATATTGTACTGGTTACCCAACTGCCGAAGGAGAGGAGGGTTATGTTTTTTTACTTATTTCGATCATTAAGTGCTTTTCAAACATGACAATGCGAAAGTTTTTGCGCTTCAAAACCTTTCGGCCACTTTCGAAACCAAATTTTCGAAACCAGTAGAGAAAACGGTATTATTCTTCTTCTTTGGAAACCAGGTTTCCTACAAAGAAACTAAAGTCTGCTTTAGAAACCCCTTTAGAATGCGGAATACTAAATCTCCTTTCGAAACTTCAATAATATCTACTTGGTTGATATAATATATAAACAGCAAATGAGTCGGTGTAATACTCGTAGTACCACGTATAATGCTATTAGCGAAGCAGCTGCAAAACATGGTATAGAGCCGACCATATGTAAATGGATAGGCAACATGCTAAATGGCAGACTGATAAAGTCATCTCTTTTAGGGGATGAGATAATGGCCACGGCCACAAAGGGATGTCCACAAGGTGGGGTACTTTCACCAACTCTATGGAGTTTGGTGGTGAACTCACTCTTGATAGAACTCAATAAAGGTCCCATCCACACGGTAGGATATGCTGATGATTTAGTGATACTGGTTAATGGGAAATTCCCAAGTACGGTATCAGAAATCATGAACAAGGCACTGAGGGAAGTGGTGCAACTGTCACCAATTATCCATTAATCCAGGCAAAACTGTAGTAATACCCTTTACTAGGAAAAGGACCCTTCGCGGAATATAGCAGTTAAAGCTGTACGGAAGGGTACTAGAACTGTCCAATGACGTGAAATATCTAGGTGTCACACAGGATAAGGAACTGAACTGGAAGAAGCATACAGATCTCACCATTACAAAGGCCCTGAGGGTATTTGAAATGTGTAGATCAGCGTATGGCAAAACATGGGGACTGAACCCCAAGGTACTGAAGTGGATCTACACCATGATGGTGAGACCCATAATACTGTACGGTAGCCTGGTATGGTGGCCAAGGACTTTAATGAGCACATGCAGAGAGGCCCTGAGAAAGGTGCAGAGAACGGCATGCATGGCTATAACAGGGGCGTTTCGTACCACGCCTACAGCGGCGCTAGAAGTCCTACTGGACCTACCGCCACTTCACATGGTGATTAAGTCAGAGGCACGCAAATCGCTCTACAGATTAAGAACTCTTGGACTGTGGAGCGATAGCAAGCCGAAGACTAAGCACACAAACATGGAGACTGATGGTCTCTTAGACAGAATAACAAACATGGGAAGCGACAAAATGCTACCAATGTATGTATTCCACAGGAACTACACAACAAAAGTTCCAACCAGGGCTGAGTGGGCCGAAGGTCTAGAACCACCAAAGTCTGGTATCGAAGACAGTATATGGTACACGGACGGATCAAAAATGGGATCCGGTACGGGAGCAGGCATTTATGCAAATGACTATAGTAGTAGTGTAAGCATGGGTAATTTGGCAACTGTCTTCCAAGCGGAGACATACGCCATAATTGCTTGTGTACAGGAGAATATAGACAGGCGAACCAAAGGGCGGACTATCTATATACTCAGTGACAGTCAAGCGGCCCTTAAAGCGCTTACGGCGCCGAAAGTGGACTCTAGACTAATTTATAATGGCGTCCAAGCACTAAACAGACTTGGAAGGCACAATAAGGTGCAACTAGTTTGGATACCACGGCACAAGGGCTTCATCGGCAACGAAAGAGCAGATGAGCTTGCAAGAGGGGGCTCTACAAATCACTTTGTAGGTCCAGAACCATTTGTGGGACTCTCGCAGGGGACCATAATATCGGCCTTTAAAGCCTACGCCAAAACCAAACACCAACACGAGTGGAGGAATGAGGCTGGCTTAAGGCACTCTAAGCTCTTCATAGAAGGAGTGGACTCGGGCTGGACCAGAAAATTCTAAAAATTAAAACGGACTACTTCGGATTCCCGACGTTCTTTTGCCGCGTCAAACATTTTATCGCTGACAAATAAATGGCAATGGGCTTGTGACCTTAAATTTGGTTACGATGCCATTCGAACCAGTTTTTGTAGATGAACAAATGTTTGTATGGAAGCAACTACATTTAAAGGACATTAATACCCAAAAAATCGAGTTAAAGACGGACCTCGCTGACAGCAGCCGAAACGCTTCATACTGATTGGCTTTAAAGTATGACGTCACACCGTGCAATTTGTACTAACCGTTGCATGGAAAATGAAGTAAATTGGTGTTTCGGTCGCGAAATACTGCGTTTAGGTCCATAGTTGTCGTACAAATTTGTTTTTGTAAAATCGTAAGGATTCTATTGGTACCTTTAAATTTACTCTTGGACAATAAATAAAAAACCTTTTTTTCTAAACTTTCAAGGTTCATATCTTGTTATGATTTGAATTATATTTTGTAATTTATACTTTATTACAATCTTTTGATGGTTTACTATCCATTTAGCAACACGACGTTATCAATTTTAGCACCACGCAACAAGCCTATTACATTTCTTTTATCTTTAATGTTTATTTATAATTTTACTGCCTCGTAAACTTTGTATCACCGCCTGTTCGGCCGTCTCACTCTCACAGATAAGAGAATAAATAAAACGAGAAACTATTTCTGAAGCTGCGTTGTGTTAAAATGTCAGTGTCAAGGGCACATTTTTAAATATAACTAACACAATTCTTCTTAGGCTAGACGCACTGGAATTTATGTCGCGTTATGTTTGATATTTTGTCTATACTAATAGCTATCATAAAGAGGTTATGGTTGTGAGTGTAAGTTTTTATATTTACAAATGTGTATGTAAATTACTTTGTTTAAGAAATCTTAAAATTTCGTTCTCCAATATATGGAACGGACGTTCTGTATATACATAGGCAAATTTTTATCCTTTAGCTTTGCTTATGTCCTTCATTATACGCGAACGGAGCCGCGCGAGCAGTTAGTCGACCATAAAATATAACAGAATCTTTCCAATCATTATTAATATTACAGTATGATTTACGCGACGATAATGACATAGATTACATAGAAATATCATTACTACCATCATGTCTCCGACTTCCAAAATTAGAATGCCATTGATATGAAAAAATGCGATATCCTGATGGTATCTAGTTCGTTAACAGAAACAAATGAAATCTTATCTTTGACGCATTAGTAACTAGCAAAAGAAACAGAGATATTATTTTTCGTACAGTCAGAAGCAGATATAGCTAAGCTATTTTTTTAAGAATTAAGTCGTGTGCATGTCATTTTGAAGACCCAGCCCTCAAAATGACAAGCACACGACTTAATTCTTAAAAAAATAAGGGCGTGTGTAGGTTCATTTTGAACACCCGGTCCGCTTAGCTACTTCTGCTGCTAACTGTACCATAATTTTTTTGGTAGGTAACAAAACGGGGTATATATTCACAAAATATTACAAAACAACAAGACAAGGCCGCGTTTATAGACAAGCGGGACGTTCAGCGTCACCCACGGGAATGAGCGCTTCCATACTCGCCTGACGGCCCGCTTTCCGCGGCCTTATCCAAACACGTATTTTTGTATAGGTATCCCAGCCACTGTTTAATCCCGGCGCCTACAATGCGAAACCAGGAAAGTAAAACTTTTTATGACATCAAATATCTTCACAGACGTAAAAAATTTAAGAGAGAATTTTCAGACGACTACGAAAGAATCAAATAAGGAACGAAGAGAGATTTATAGCCGAGAGCCTGCCTCTAAATCTGGCAAATTGAGCTAACATATAGGTACTAGATTTTCTAGGGTGTTCACAATGCTTGCAGGCTAGCGTCAGACACACCAGTATGCATTTACCTTTAAGGACCGGAAAACCCTTTTTCAAGGGCTCTAGTATAAGTTGTATCAATACAATACGTTTTCGAACGCGTTTGCGTTTACTTTTGTATGGCAACGGGAATAGCGCCTCTGGTGATAATTATAAGGAACAACGCGTTGCTATACACATCGAAACTAAACGCAAACACGTTCGAAAACGTACGTTTCGATAAAACTTATACTAGAGCTACAGGCTTAAGCCTATTGATTTGGTAACCCTATCAATTTGGTAACCTTACTGATTGGGTTGATAAGGTAACCTTACTGATAGGGTAACCCTGTTGTTATGGTAAGCATATTTGATGTGGTAAATGGTAACCATAAGGTAACAATAAGTTAACCCATTTGTTTAGGGTTAAATTATGGTTACCCTTAGAATAATAACGCATAGAAGGATAGTTTCATACGGCCGACGCGCCAAGCGTGAGGCATAAAATGGATTCATGTAGTTGTGATCAACTCGTATTCACACGCGCCAATACGCACACAAACGCACCAATTTTGTTCCACCGATCGGCGTACTGGGCCATTTATGGCCGAGTTTTAGTGGCCTCACCGTTGCGCGTGAACTGCGTTTCTATGCGTTATTATTCTAAGTGGTTACCACATCTAATATGCTCACCATAACAATAGGGTTACCCTATTAGTAAGGTTACCTTATCATAAGGTTACCATTATGGATAGGGTTTTAAAAAACAACTTCCAAAATAACCCTATGGAAAACCCTAATAAAGACCGGTTCCGGTCCCTGTACCTTCGTTAACGCATAGTTAAGAGAGGTGGGACTGAACAATCTCAATCACGTCGGCTTTTGCACAAAAAAAACCCGCATTAAAATCGGCCCATTTCTTTAGGAGCCACGATGCCACAGATATACATACAGACACACAGACACACAGACACGTCAAACTTATAACACCCTTCTTTTTGCGTCGGGGGTTAATAAAACACTTACCATAAGGAAGAAGTTATGATTGTGTGCTACCGTCGTAGTATTTAAACATTTTTACTAGGGTTCCGTAGCCAAATGGCAAAAAACGGAAACCTTATAGATTCGTCATGTCCGTCTGTCTGTCCGTCCGTATGTCACAGCCATTTTTTTCCGAAACCATAAGAGCTATACTGTTGAAACTTGGTATGTAGATGTATTTTGTAAACTGCATTAAGATTATTACACAAAAAGCGAAAAAAAACATTAAGTTTTAGGGGTCCCCCCCATACACAAAACTGAAACTCAAAATTTTTTTTTTCATCAAACCCTTACGTGTGGGGTATCATTGGATAGGTCTTTAAAAATGATATTAAGGTTTCTAAGATATTTTTTTTCTAAACTGAATAGTTTGCGCGAGATACACTTCCAAAGTGGTAAAATGTGTCCCCCCCCCCTGTAACTTCTAAAATAAGAGAATGATAAAACTCAAAAAAATATATGATGCAATAAATCATGCAAACTTCCACCGAAAATTGGTTTGAACGAGATCTGGTAAGTAGTTTTTTTTTAATACGTCATAAATCGTAAACTGCAATTTATTTAACGGAACTCTTCATGTGCGAGTCCGACTCGCACTTGGCCGCTTTTTGTGAGGCTTGGTGTAAGATAAACTAGGCACGGGTAAGTCGAGCGAGGTAGTGAATAGCATAGGACTGCGATTACGTTGAGATGTGACTTGGGTAACGTGAGGTTTTTTGGGGGAGGTTATTGACAACAGCTGGTTTCAATATTGCATGGGGAACGTGTGACCTGACCTATATTGTTATTTTGTAGTCGAAAGGTGTTATAGAACGGCTCAGACAACAAAGTATGTATATGTACTTTATGTTTTTTAACAGTCTCCTTAGGATTTAGCTTAGCCCTGGCGCCAAACGTGTTATGTATGTAAACAAAATGGTTTACTTATGTACTGGAATAAATATTCGTTGATTGGTTATTTACAAGCTTTATATTATCTTGACCTGTTCGTATGTAAGTAGGTAAGTTGTCCGTTAAAATTTGCAATCCATTTCCCAGTCACTTGCCGTTATTCGATTGAGCTGAAATTTTGGGTACTAGTATAGTTTGGATGACAATTCAATATTATGATACCATCAAGCTGATCTGATGATGGAAGCAGAAGGTTGCCATGGGAATTCAGTACTTAACCGACGTTACCCCGTTGAGTTTGGGCTCGTTAGAATCGTCTCAATGAGTAGTTGACGATGGTATACAGAAAAGTACAGTCGACAATAAAAGCTTGTACCAAAAATTAAATTTTTGACGGCAACTTATTTACTTTAAGTTGACTTTTGACAGTTGTTTTGAATGCCTTTGCCTAACCTACCTTACCTTAACACTATTAAAATAAAGCTGTGTTTTCACTGCCATCTAATAATTAGTGATCTAACAGAAGAGTCCTTATTTTTTTGCTTTATTTAAACCTGTAAAATTCACGTGGAGCCTGAGGTCAACTTTCCAAGAATTGGGTACTTTTATTGACATTAATATCGTATTTAGTGTTGCTATATTGATAGTAAACCGTCAAATTATTACAATAAAGTGTAAATTACAAAATATAATTTTAATCTTAATACATAACTACAGCTCAGAAAAGTTAAAAAGACCCCGACATTTTCATTTTTAAGTTCAGTAAAGTTTTGGTTCAGTACCACTGAACCAATTTTCTTGAAACGTAGCTAAGAACCATCTCGATCACGTCAACTTTCGGATAAAAAAACCGCATTCGAATGGGTCCATTCATTTAGGAGCTACGCTGCGACAGACAGACACACACAGACACAAAGACACGTCAAACTTATAACACCCCTCTTTTTCCGTCGGGGGTTAAAAAGACATGAACTTAAAAGTTAATAAAAACTATGTAACTGTCTTTTTTTTATCTGCCAAGAGCAATTTTAAAGATACCAATAGAATCCTTACAATTTATCATATAAAACCAGCCAAGTGCGAGGGTTCCGTAACATTATATATAAAAAACGGAAAAAATATCACGTTTGTTGTATGGGAGCCCCCTGTAGCCTAGTTGGTCCTGCCTACGAAGCCGGGGGTCCCGGGTTTGAATCCCAGTAAGGGCATTTATTTGTGTGATGAGCACAAATATTTGTTCCTGAGTCATGGATGTTTTCTATGTATTTAAGTATTTATTTATGTATATAAGTATGTTTATCGTCGTCTAGTACCCATAGTACAAGCTTTGCTTAGTTTGGGACTAGGTCGATTTGTGAAAGATTGTAAAAAAAAAAAAAACTAGTTTTAGTATTTATTGTTATAGCGGCAACAGAAATACATCATCTGTGAAAAATTTCAACTGTCTAACTATCACGGTTCATGAGATACAGCCTGGTGTTAGACGGACAGACAGGCAGACAGACAGACAGACAGACTGACAGACAGACGGACAGCGGAGTCTTTGTAATAGGGTCCCATTTTACTCTTTGAGTCCGGAACCTTAAAAACGACGAAAACAGCACTTTACGTGATTTGCCATATATACGAGTATAACGGTTAGTACGAAGATAATGTATGAGCCGTTTCGGCTGTCGCCAGCGAGGGTCCACCTTTGACCCTTTTTAGGGTTCCGTACTCAATGAGTAAAACGGGACCCTATTACTAAGACTCCGCTGTCCGTCAGTCTGTCTGTCTGTCTGTCTGTCCGTCTGTCACCAGGCTGTATCTCATGAACCGTGACAGTTAGACAGTTGAAATTTTCACAGATGATGTATTTCTGTTGCCGCTGTAACAACAAATACTAAAAACAGATTAAAATATATATTTTTTATATTTTTTTTCCCATACAACACGTGATTTTTTGCCGTTTTTATAGATAATGGTACTTACGAAACCCTTCGTGCGTGAGTCCGACTCGCACTTGGCCGGTTTTTATGTTTTTACATGCTCTAATAGTAGCTAGTCACATAAAAACATTTGCTCCACTCAGAAAACTGGTCCGAACGACATACGTGATAATTGTCGATGTGGCTCAGAATTAGAATGAAAAAAAGACAAAGCCAAATAAAAAACTGCTATACTGTGAGAAAATAGACCTTATTGGCATTAAGCCCTTGACATGCGAGTGGGTAAGGTAGCATTACAGTTAAAAGTGTTCAAGCCGCCTGAAAACCTTTGACTTTGTCATAGACAACAACCGAACCCTCAATTAAAAGTGCATAATTATAAGCTTTACCTAAATATGCAAAGTAGGCAGTAGGCACCAACAAAAGGGGTGTACACTCTTTTTTTGCCATTCGAATCAGTTTTTGGGGAGGAACAAATGATTGCATAACAACTACAATTAAAGAACATATTTAAATACCCAAAAAATTTAGTCATTGATTGGCCTCGCTGGCGGCAGCCTAAAATGCTTAGAAGTATAAATAAATAAATAAATAAATACTACGGGACAATCTTACACAAATCAACCTAGGCCCACGGTAGTATAATAACGTGACAATCCGCTATTTGTACTCTAATCGTTTTATGGAAAATCAAGTAAATTGCTGTTTCGATCGCGAAATACTGCGATTAGGTCCATAGTTGCAATAAAAAATCTTTCATTAAAAGCGTAAGGATTCTGTTGGTAAGTTTACATTTTACTCTTGGTCAATAAAAAAAAACTGTATTTTTTCTAAATTTTCAAGGTCCATCTTTTTATGATTTTAATTATATTTTTTATTACAATAATTTGATGGTTTACTATCCATTTAACATGAGCCTACACCCCTATTTCGCTGTACAACACTTTTTCACCAACAGTTTACCTACTGGGTGCTATTAGGAACACATAACAGTTTATCGGGTAGCATAGGGCCGTTAACTGAACGCGAGCCATAAGTGCCTATTGACCTTCTATGGAACTATTGGGGGAACGGGAACGAACCCCGGAATAGTTTACTAACATTAAGGGTTGATAACCTGGGGGCCAATTTTGCTCAACATTTCGCATCAAATACATGGAGTAGGCGAATGTAATGAAAACAGAATTCAGACCATTATTCTTTGGAAAACAGTAGAATTATGCCTTCTACGATTCGTGTCGTTTTACATATAATATTTTTCGAACTAAATTGCTTACAATATATTTTCATATAAATTTTGTCGATCTAAGCCTTTGATTCCCGTGGGTAAAAAACAATTAAATTTTGTTAATATAGTACTGTGTTTTTGCATTATTCTGAGTTATTCATAACTGTTTTGTTAAATTTGACAATTTCGCGGTAGTAAGATGATGTTGATTGATTTAAACTTTATTCATTCCCACAATACAGGGTGGAAAGTTAAAACGGGGCAGTAAGGGCAGCTACTAGATCCCTTGCTGCCATGCAAAAATGGCATTAGGATTTCACGTCAAAAGTGATGATTTTCTCGCTGACTGTACTTTTTTTCAAAAATCTGTGAATGTAGATTGTCATCACTTAAAAAGTTAGGAATGAAATCATTATGCCATTTTTGCGTGGCGGCAAGGGATCTAGTAGCTGCCCTTACTGCCCCGTTTTAACTTTCCACCCTGTATACATGGCATTGATAAAATACAGAATATAAACATTAAAATAAAGAAAATAATAATCTAAGACATATACATCGAAAGAAAGCATGCGGAAAGTATATTTTTAGAAACCATGTGTCGTGGCAGAGAAATGGCGCTTACTCAGCATTATGATGTGGCAAGCCAAATCGCTAGTATTCTGCCAGAACCTTACATGTGACGGAATAAATAAATAAAAATATGAGATTGTTTTATAACTAAGCGAAATATTTGGAAAAAGGTTTTTATTGTTATTTGTTTGGACGGCATCGGCATGCGTGGAAGCACGCAACACATATCATATTCCTATGATAAATATCAAAACCAATTGATCTCCCAGGAGCCAAATAACTGAAGGGAATAACGGTAGCATCAAAGCAATCGAAGACCGAAGTAGGGACCCACTTTATAATGAGCCGTTTAATGAAATGTTTTTTCAAAGTAACTTTGGGAAAAACATATTGTGACGTGACCAGGCGAGTTCAAAGAACAATAATAAAATAAATAATAAATAAATATTACGGGACAATCTTACACAAATCAACCTAGGCCCACGGTAAGCTCAATAAGGCTTGTGTTGTAGGTACTAGGCGATGATATATATAATAGATAAATACATATAGATACTTATATACATATATAACATCCATAACTCAGGAACAAATATTCGTGATAAACACACAAATAAATGCCCTGACCGGGATTCGAACCCGGGACCTCCAGCTTCGTAGGCAGAGTCACTACCCACTGGGCTACGGAGGCCGTTAAAAAGTTTTTAGACTGAGCAGTCTTTTAATAAGTTTGAGAAATTCAGTTAGGCACCAACTTTAAATGACTTCAACAAAGTATGTTTATGGATCATTGCATTCCAATATCTCGAATTCCAACTGAACACAATATAAGGCACACTACGCGAGGCACATTAGATTAAAATTAAGTTACTTATTGATTGTGTACGTAAATGTGCTTAAAGAATTTGTTTTTTTTTATGTGTTTTACACAATATAGCGTTTCGGCCCATTAATACGAGTATTGTGTGCACACAAATTGCGTTTGTGAACAATAGGGAACATTACGCAAAACTCTTCGTAGGTGGCGACACTAGCAGCGTTGACATTGTATCTCGTTCCCACTCGCGGTGTTGTCTATGCAAGCATCCTTGTCACTCATTTGACAATCAATTGTGCATGTATGTGTGAATCCCTATATTCCTATACTGTTTTACTATTCGTGGTAGTGCTGCCTCTGGCGGCAGAACATTGCAATAATGTTCCCTATTGTGACTGGGAAGAAACGCTTGTCTATAGATCCCACCATAATTCTTCTAAAATAGGTCATGATAGGTATTATATGTATGTATGTAACTAACTTTATTGTGCACAAGACGCAGGTAATAAACCAGACAAAAATAGGTTAAATTGATACTCTGTGGTAGGCGAATTGGTGGCCAATTGCAGGAAAAAGAAGCGTTGGTCGTCCACCAGCTCGATGGGTTGATGACATAAAAAAGACCGCGGGTCATTTCTGGATGAGACTAGCACGGGACCGGGATAAGTGGCGTACGCGAAGAGAGGCTTATGCTCAGCAGTGGGCGATTACAGGCTGAAAATGATGAATGATGATGAATGGTAGGCGAACTCATCCCTGTAAGGGATCTCTTCCAGTTTACAGAAGATTGCTAAAAAACATATTCACAAATGATTTCTTCATTTATAAATTACTCTTGAGCTTAATATTCGTATAAATGCAAAACAATACTTAAGCTCACATTTTTAGCTCGCGCCCGTTGACGTTACCACACCTGTCAAGAATTTTTCCTAATTTTCAGCAGATGTGTACGAAGAATGAACACAATTAACCTTGGTTTAAATGTTACACCACTAGGGCTCGAAATTTTTATGCAAATTACAGATGGAACAATTCATAGAGTCGAAAACAGTGTATTTTTAGGGTTCCGTAGCCAAATGGCAAAAAACGGAACCCTTATAGATTCGTCATGTCTGTCCGTCTGTCTGTCTGTCTGTCCGTCCGTATGTCACAGCCACTTTTTTCCGAAACTATAAGAGCTATACTGTTGAAACTTGGTAAGCAGATGTATTTTGTGAACCGCATTAAGATTTTCACACAAAAATCGAAAAAAAACATTAAATTTTAGGGGTCCCCATACTCAGAACTGAAACTCAAAAAAAAAATTTTCATCAAACCCATACGTGTGGAAAATCTATGGATAGGTCTTCAAAAATGGTATTGAGGTTTCTAATATAATTTCCTCTAAACTGAATAGTTTGCGCGAGAGACACTTCAAAAGTGGTAAAATGTGTGTCCCCCCCCCCTGTAACTTCTAAAATAAGAGAATGATAAAACTAAAAAAAATATATGATGTACATTACCATGCAAACTTCCACCGAAAATTGGTTTGAACGAGATCTAGTAAGTAGTTTTTTTTTAATACGTCATAAATCATAAACCGCAATTTATTTCACGGAACCCTTCATGTGCGAGTCCGACTCGCACTTGGCCGCTTATTTTGTATTTTGTGTTGGTCGTGGTGTGTATTGGTCGTCAAAAAAAAATCTTGAAACAGCCAGTGTTTAATTGTTTATCAAGTCTGTAGTTATCTTGAAACAATGGAACATATCAGCGTGTTATACTTTCTTAAAACTTATTTCAATCAGTGATATTTCTCAATCTACTACGTTTACACTTCATAGCCCACATTTTTGGTTTCAATTGATATTAAAATAATCCACATAATTCGTTAATTCCAACTAATCAAACCACTGCACACATCAATTACCTATTCCAATTACCTACAAATCATGTTGTGGTTAATATTTCAGTGGAAATCAATAATGATTAACTTCGCTCCTTTACAACAGAATTATCAAACAACACAATCCATCAGTAAATTTTGGGCGAAATACAAAAATTCTCCTACCTGTTCTTAAAAGTTTAAACTGGCGCCTAATTTTCATCTTTAAAGTTTAAGTTACTAACCGCTAGGCTAAGTTTTTACTAAAGATTATGGACCAATTGTAATGATGTCTGATATTAAAATAAATAATAATAAATTCCTTATAGCGGCCCCAACGATATTTGGGTCTGTATAAAAAGTTAGTCAAATGTAAAACAAATGAGAACATAAACGTGCATGGTACTTAAAACTAACAACAACATATTTCGAACTAATTTGAAACCCGTTAATTGTTTACAAATTCGCAAAGGTTCTTTAAGCGACAAATGTCAACTACTAAGTTTACGACAGTCATTAAGAAGATAATATTCTCAAGCAGCGAGGTAGAGTACATTTTGCAGTTACAAATTGTCTAATTCATCTGCGTTTGGACCTGAGTGAGTTAAGCCGAACTTAATTGGGACATTGGCGCCTTAAGTGCGCGGGGAAGCGATTTTATTTAATTAAAAACAATTATTCTGAGGATGCACGTTTCATTTAGCTTCGTAATTTGATTGTTTAAATCTGTTAGTGTAGTGTCCATTTTGCTTGTTTTTCCCTGAACCAAGAAAGGGGTTGGAGCAGGGACTGAAACTGGTTTCCCTTATTGGGGTTTTCCATAGGATTATTTTTGATTTTTTTTTTCAAACCCTATCCATAATGGTAACCGGCCATTGTGGCACTCTTTGGGGGAGGCCTATGTCCAGCAGTGAACGTCTTTCGGCTGATATGATGATGATGATGATGATGAACAGTTTTATATAATATAACCCTTTCGATTAAAGTTACCTTATCATAAGGTTACCAAATTGATAGGGTAACCAAATCGATAACCTTACGTTTGAAAAGGGGTTATCTAGTCCTTGGGTTGGAGCGTTTAAATTAAGGATAACAAAAATTGGTTGTATACATATAGTCGGTTTACGGACGATCATTTTACGTGATAACGTCACAAACAAAGCCGTACGCTCAGCTCTGGCGGAACGGGACAAAAAGAGTATGAAACAATTTAAGATATTTTTTTATAGGATGGCAAACAAGTGAATAATTAATCCAAACAAACATTTTAAAATAGAATTTTTCTTCGTTTATAAAATGTGCTCCTTTTTTGTTTCAGAATATCGAGTTTGAAAGACAAGCCAGTTTAAACATAAGGTAATAGAAGTATTTCTTCAGCACGCTTGCAGGTAAACGGTGTGTAATAATGCAGTGATACTGAGCTACAATCTAGTTTTTTGTCATACTTGGGTTTTAAAGCAAGTATCTAAGTTTGAAATCTTAGACGTTTTGTAAGACTAACACTGGAAACCCTCGTTCTTTGTTCACATAATTATTTAAAATGTTACTTTGCGTAGGTCAAGTCTAACCCGATATGTACGAGTATTTACCATTATAATAAAAAATATATATAGATTGTTCAATTTGCTGGTAAGCAAGAATACATCTTATTTATATAGTAGAACGAAAAATATAATCAGAAAATAATCGAAATGCGACTACTCTAATGGATTTACGGCACTTTCACAAATTATAATGCCTCAGAAGATATATTCCAGTATTATTAAGAATGGCGTGCTTTATTGTCGTAAAAAGTGTATGACAGAAACATATGACGGCTGATTTTCCAGTTGCTCGGGTTGTTAGGGCTGAATATTTTTTTCGTGGTTGGGTCTTGATGTTCTTTAGCACGATGCCTACGATTATTGTCCAGCCTAAAATATAGCTTAAGTCATGTCTTGAAAAATACTGATTATTTATTAATGGTAAGTAAGATCATTTATGGTACATACCAGTGGACCTACATAAATTTAAACAGTCCCCTATTTTACCACGATACATTCGGTTTATCATTACATTTTAACTGTGAACGTCACTAAATGTATTTGGGTGAATCAACAGTTTTCTACTAGTAGTACCAACTCCCATTTCCATCGGACACTTTACACTCGAAGTTGTAGACGATTATGTATACCTAGGACAGACTGTCCAGTTAGGTAGGTCCAATTTTGAGAAAGAGGTCAATCGTCGAATCCGACTCGGCTGGGCAGCATTCGGGAAGCTACGGCACATCTTTTCGTCCAATATTCCGCAGTGTCTCAAGACGAGAGTCTTTGACCACTGTGTATTGCCAGTGATGACATATGGCACGGAAACGTGGTCGCTTACTATGGGCCTCATAAGAAGGCTCAAAGTCACTCAAAGGGCAATGGAGAGGGCTATGAAGAAGAAGAGAGAGTGAGAAGCAATATACACCAAATTCCAAAATACACTTCAAAAAGCATGCGTCTTGCTCAGAGGAATAAGAACACATTGGCCACGACATGTTGTCGACTTATGAAATCAACAAAAATAATGTCTGTAGTAGGGCCGGGTATCTACAATAAATTACCCTCCGAATTGAAAGATATTGAAAATGATGCGACATTTCTTAATAAGCTAAAAAAATGGCTGACTGATAAAGCTTTTAATCTAATAATAATAATTTTAATCATTGTATAATGTCGACATTTTGTTATTCATACCTAAATATTGTTATGTTATATTAATTGAATAATCAAATTCATGTGACATATTATAATTCTAATTTTGACATTTTGTTACTCATATCTAAATATTGTTATGTTATACTAGTTGAATAATCAAATTCATTTGACATATTATAATTCTATTTTTGACATGTAAATTTTTATATTTTATGAATAAATGAGTATGAGTATGTTGGGAGTTTCTCTGCGTGATCGCATCAGAAATGAGGCTATCCGCAGCAGAACCAAGGTAACCGATATAGCCCTCCGAATCGCTAAACTTAAGTGGCAGTGGGCGGGGCACATTGTACGTAGAACTGATGGCCGTTGGGGCGGAAAGGTTCTCGAGTGGCGACCACGTACCGAAAGGCGCGGCGTTGGTAGGCCCCCCACAAGGTGGACTGATGACCTGGTAAAGGTCGCGGGAGTCCGCTGGATGCGGGTGGCGCAGGACCGGCCATTGTGGCACTCTTTGGGCTCCCCCAAAGAGTGCCACATGAGGAGGCCTATGTCCAGCAGTGGACGTCTTTCGGCTGATATGATGATGATGATGAAAGTTTTCATTCTCTGGTTGCCATGGTAACGTAGCCATGAGTGAAATTTAAAACTGCGATTTTATTTATTTATTTATTATGAAACAAACAGTCATACAAAGATATTCATACAAGCTATCTTATTAATAAACAGACCTATAGTTTCCAATATAATACAAAAACTTCTAAATATAGATGCTTTAATTATAACTATAACAGTCCAAAAACAAAATATGTATATAATTTTACAAATTGTTGGTCCTAAAGGCACTTTTTAACGAGTCTATGGTACAGTTAAATATGTCTATATCTATTAATCTATTATTATGGTTGTAAAGAGCACATGCACGCTTAACAAACATGTTTTTAGAATAATTTGTTCTACTGAAAGGGATGGCAAATAAATGTTTAGCACGACACTGGCGTTCTCTTTGACGAGGAACTCTAATTATGATTTCTTGAAGCAAGCTAGGGGCATCGAGATGATTGTGAATTATTTTGTATAATAAAACAGAGTCAACACAGTCCCTACCTTTATGGGTTTAAGTTCATTTAATGTCCTACTCAGAAATGAATTGCTAGCTTGATTCGAACCGACCTTTCAGCAGACCGGGTCCATCGTCCAATCGATTTATTCGCCGAATCTTTCAACCAACTCCCAGGGAGGCATGTGGTGACATCATCCTTAAACTAATTGTTTGGCCACGACTTCGAGACTAATTTGAATATATAAAAAAAAAAAAACCTATAGCAAGCTGCTGCTGCCTCCACTGCCTCACGATGTCGTGGCCGAGCAGTAAGGCTTCATAAACCTCATGCTGTGAAAGTTTGTATCGAGCTACGATATAAACGAGTTCTACGCGGACGAAGTCGCGGGCAAAAGCTAGTAATATAAATAATTTTATCGGTTATCGCCTTGGAGAAAACATCCATCGGTTTCTGCCGAGTACAATATGCGCCAGATACAATAGAATACAATACAAATCAGGAATCAAATACAGGACATAAACACTATCACACACACTTAAGTTTGCGTCTCTTCAGCTAGCTTAAAGTCGCCTCCCGTACACCCGGCAAACCGCTCTGAAACTGAAACTGTAGTATTTAGTTTTAGTTAAGTACATTGGTATATACCCTAACAGGGTTTATGTGAACACTAGCTGTAAAATGCCCTTTGTAAGACCTTATACACACATGATTATTAACGCAATAAATTATGAGTTATTCAAAATTCAAAAATTCAAAATTCAAATAATTTATTGAACTCATGTTAGTATAGAGTTCTTAAATTATATATTACAGTTCTACATGAACCCTGTAAGGGCACAGCAATGAATTAAACAATAATTAAAATAATAATAATAATAATAACCGTCACATAATTTTCACACCTCTTACGCGAACTTAAGAAATATAAAAAAATTGCGACAAAATATTAAAGATATTAAACAATACTATTAAAAGTTAATATTTCACATCATATAAATTAAATTAAAAAACAAAAATTTAAATTTAAGTTAAGAATGTCACAATAATCAATTAATAATAATTCATAATATCAATCCATTACAATGACCTACAATTTAGTCCACTCCTCAAACTGATCATTAAAAAAATCGTCTAATGTATAATAAGCTTTCTGCATGAGGTATAATTTTATTGTATTTTTAAATATTTTGTAATTTTCAATGTCTTTAATAGTATTGGGGATTTTATTATAAATTTTTATTGACATGCCATAAGGGCTTGAATGGATCATTTCTAGTGCTGAATTAGGCGTAGCTAGTTTGTTTCTGGGTCGTAAGTTTTGAGGGCGGGAATATTGCGGGAAAAGATTGTAATTATTTTTGACAAATAAACATGCTTCTAAAATATACATAGACACTAAAGTCAGAATTTTTAACTTTTTAAAATGTGGTTTACAGCTTACCATGGGATCTATATTAACAAGTATTCTAATGCAACGCTTCTGTAATCTAAAGAGATGAATAATATTCGTACTATTATGAAACCTTTTCGAAGCTAGTTGTAGCTAATATGCACTGAAATGTGGTCTACATTGCGCCTCTGACTATCTTACTCTTTGGAGTTTCCATACACTTGTCATTATAATAATATTGAACAATCAATCCGCCTTAAATAAATACCTGCAAAAAACCTCTGAGATTCGGAGAAACCATTGCGGAGACGTCAGATGCGATTTCATTTGACCTTCCATATCCCGTGAATTGGAAATAAAATTTGGCAAGTTCGGGCGACTTGTAATAAAGTAAAAGGTGTGTGGTGTAATTGATGAGCGATGCGGTTACTTTTCCGGAGAAAACCTGCAATGCGGATGAGAGTTAAAATCCACCAGTGCTGTGCGTGGTGGCTGAGTGGTGTGCGAGCGAGACTAATAATGCAATAAGTTTTTTTTTCTCACAAATCTCTCCTCTACTTTTCATAGCTATGGTGGGTAGGGAGGAATACTGGGTTATGTAGTATTCTTAACCCCCGTCGGAAAAAGAGGGGTGTAATAATTTTGACGTGTCTATGTGTCCGTGTATCTGTGTGTCTGTGTGTGTGTCTGTCTGTGGCATCGTAGCTCCTAAACGAATGTACAGATTTGAATGCGGTTTTTTTATTCGAAAGCTGACGTGATCGAGATGGTTCTTAGCTGCCAAAATCTTTAATAAAATCGGTTCAGCCGTTTTTGAGATAATGAACTTTGAAATGAAAATGTCGGGGAATTTTCAACGTTTTTAAGTTGTGGTTCTTTATTGTCGTGGCGCCTTACTAGGGCACTTAGCAAGTCTCAAAGACGTACTCCCGAAGGGTTTAAAACATGTCTCCCTTAGTGACAATTGATACTAGTTATTTCTTTTTAACTACTACTCACGCTAACTGGGTACACTCATTTTTGAAATAGTCCGCGTTCGCTTGTCCACGGACGAACCTCTGTTTTCACTTGTGCCGAAATTGTTCCAACCCGTTTAATGATCGACTTAACAGCTTAACAGCGGGTAGTCGGTGAAATGAATGATCGAAGAATAAGGTGTTAGTAACACTAAAGCTAATTAACGGGTTGATTGTGAGCCGGCAGTAAAATGTGTTTTACTGGCCTAGATCCGTAACCCTATGTTTATATAGTTAGTACTATTTACACCTATTAGAGGATAAACTGAACCTACGTGTCTTGGTGTGGAGTTGGGGACTATGCAGGAAAAAAATTTTTTTTAAATAGTATTAGGGATCTTTCGGAGAAAAGTGGAGGAATGTTTGGCGCTGCTCCAAAGATGTAAGAGGAAGCTTCAAACTCTAAGAGATTGAAAAGTGTGTTGCTCAAAATATATTGTATCGCTTTTTAATCACGTTATTAAAACGGCCGAGTAAAAAGCAATCCGAGGATGGCTATCGATGCTTGTTTTTGCCTTATGCTGTTGTATTTATAAACACGGAAACTTCTATTAACGGATTAAACGGACACTGTATGAACAAAGGTACTACACTATACGTACCGGAAAGCGCAGCATGGATTCTTAGACCCCGATGTCGACTGCTGACCTTGTAAAGGTAGCGGTAGTCTACTGCAGGTGGCGCAGGACTGGATATTAAGGCACTATTTGGGAGAGGCCCATATCCAGCAATAGACGTCTTTCAGCTCATATAATGATGATGACGAACATACTTTCGTTGCAATAGATCTGAGGGGTAATCACGTAACGTTCCGAACGCGCGTCGGTACAATTTAATTGTCAATTTTCAATATAAAAAGTGACATTTAGACCTACCTGACGCGCGTACAATGCGTTACGTGATCGACCTACTAGGGGGTAATCACGTAACGTTCCGAACGCGCGTCGGTACAATTTAACTATCAATTGTCTATATAAAAAGTGACATTTAGACCTACCCTACCCGACGCTCGTACAATGCATTTACGCGCGTCAATTAGGTCTAAATGTCACTTTTTATATGGAAAATTGACAGTTAAATTGTACCGACGCGCTTTCGGACCGTTACGTGATTACCCCTCTGCTAGTATGCAAGTGCATGCTATGGGCGAAAAGTTTAGAAAATATGCTCCAAAGGTGCACTTTTTCGAAGCTGAAAGGAAGCGAGTACTGCAACCGCTAATCGCTCCCGCTACTGCTCGAAGTTGTGGCCAAGCCTTTATAGACATAACACACGTCAGACTCAGATCAGACAGAAAGTAAAGATTAAATTAGATCAGCGAGTTACACGTAATTCACCAAATTTTATTATATCAGCGTAAATCACGAGCAAACGAACTGAATTTGGGTATTAACCCCATTCTCTTATTAAAGAGAACTGCATCAATTCGGGTTTGCACGAACTCATTTCGGCAACGTCTGATCAAAGTCAGGTAACCACAAATTTTGTGAAATTTACTGTATTTTTTTTTGGGTGAAGTGAATTCAACTTGCCTGTAAAAATAAGCTTCGAGTGTAAAATATACTCGTAATGAGACATATTATTGGAAATCAATATGATATGAATGGTCGTATCAAAGTGCATGTCAAAAAGAGAAAAAACTGGCTATTATACTTTCTTACTTCCTACGTTTAGATACCTACCTCATGTTGGTTCCGCCCCGCCAAATGGCTTGAGGGAAAATGCATGTGGGATTGATACTTTTTGATGACTTTGTATGGTGTTAGATGATGAATAATGAACGATCAAACGTGGTTTGAATCAAAGACTACAACATACATACTGGTTTGAATAGTTTTAGAAAGGTGAATGATTTGACGTATGATTGAGTTTGTAAGACGATCGGAACGAATAAAGATGTGCATTTTATGTATATAAATAAATAAGATTTATAAAGTTCTCGAGTTTCCCTGCCTCTCCCTCTACATTTGGGGGCTCGTCCGGGATGCAGGGAATACTACGTGTTTACGGAGATACGACGGAAAAGACGAAACTAAATATAACGCTGGATGTTTATCATCAAATTTTAACGTTGCCTTTGTTTACGGCGGACGATGACTATGAGGTGGAAGCTTTTATCAAAGAAGTCGAAGAGAAGTCTCTACGATACAAGTGGACGTCTCGGCAGTAATTTTTAATCGCTAAAAAGAAGTTGGGCGGTACGGCGGCTCTCTGGTTACGCGCTGAGGATCCCTTCAGCGACTGGGAAGAGCTGAGGCATGCAATACGACGAAAATTTTGCAACGGTGAATTCTGCGAAGATCATTTGCCTGTAAATCATAAATATGACTATATTGACGACGAGTTCTTGACACACGACAGCGATGCGCAGCCCTTTGCGCAAGAAATGTCAACAGTGGCGATGGAGGCTGCAGTAAGCGATGAACGGAAAAACGAAGAAACTGCGGAATAGACACGTGACATGAGGTGTCAAAATGAAAATGTACTTTACAGGATAGAGCTGCAAGAACATAAAGAGAATAAAAATGCGGCTATCAACGAAAAAATTACATTAATTACAGAAAACGTGCACGATACGCTGCAAAGGGAGCATACTCATTTTTGTAAATAAAAAAGAAGAATGTCTAATAATACGTCACAGCTTCGGGAGTACCACAGCATCCATGACCTTGGCAAAAGTTCTCACCACGACGGCGACAGCTTCGATTAGAACTACGATGAGCAACGACCCACCGAGATTCGATCAAGGATGAACGAAGCTTTTTGGACTTACTTACGATGCGTTTTTATGTTTTTGGAAGTTTAGATATTGTTTGTTCGGTGTATTGTTAAGTTTGTAGTTAGTGTGTTGATCTATTTTTTATATTACGACCTGTATAAAGGGTGTGCTATGAAGACGAAGTGAGTAAGATGTGATTGCTTGTGACGATGGGTAACTGAGGTGGCTGAAGGTGCATGACTGGGGACAGTTCATGATTGAAGGATGGCCGAGTGTGGGATTGATACTTTTTGATGACTTTGTATGGTGCTGGCTGTTAGATGATGAGTAAGGAACGATTGAACGTGGTTTGAATAATTTTAGAAAGGTGAATGATTTGACGTATGATTCAGTTGGAACGAATAAAGATGTGCATTTTATGTATGTAAATAAATAAGATCTATACAGTTCTCGGGTTTCCCTGCCTCCCACTCTACATGCATATTTGTGTTATTTACATGAAGTCAGCTCCTGAGTCGTGTTCTATAAACATTTACTGTGTGTAGTGTCGTACCCATAGTGCAAGCGCGGACTTACTTGATTTGTATGAAATTTGCCCTATGATATTCATATACCAACGATTACAGATCCGCAATTAGGCACAGCCACTTAGTAGCGAGCGCGAGACTTGTGGCTCGGACACGGTTAACAAACCCCCGGCTTGCGCCGATGCTATAAATATTAAAAAGCGGCCAAGTGCGTGTCGGACCAAGCACAACGAAAGGGTTCCGTGCCTACTACTACACAAACTTGTAACATTTACCTTGTTACGAACCATTGCGGTCCTCATCCTTTTAAGGGACGCAAATGCGCGTGCCATGCCTCAGTTGTGGTGCTGTGCCATGTTTGCTCACATTTTGAAGATTCTCACATTACAAGACATCTAACAAGCTTTTCATTCTGTCTCTGTAACAGCAAAGGTAGAAAATGATGTCTGTACGCTGCTAATGTTAACGTGCGTTTTGGCACACTCTTCTTACCTGTATTTCTGTAGTTCTTTTTGGTTTATTAATTATTATTTCTTGTTAAGATCACTTTGCCTGAAAGAAAATTTATGTTTGACAATCTGTCATAACAACGATATTATGTCAAGTTATGTTAACCGCATCACCAAGCAGTTTAGGTTGAATACTTTTAGTCTAAGGTTGTATTCACTTTTCGCTATTATGCGATCCTGTGGGTCGATCACGTAACTTTTCTTACGCGCGTCTGTAAGGTCTAAATGTCAATTTTATATGAAAAAATGACAGTTAGATTGTGATTTTACTGTCAGACGCGCGTACAATGCGTTACGTGATTGACCTACTGGTACCTTATAATTTTTGAATTGTAAATTTAGAACCATAAATTCTAGAATTCTTGGTCTGGTGGGGTATATAAGCCCATACAAGTGGCAGAACGTCAGTGCGTGTTTTGGTTGCGCGCCCTCCTACACGCGCCCGCCTGCTGTGTCCTTGTTGCGCACTCACCTACACGCGCCCTTGTTTGCGCGTCCGCCAGCATGAAGCCCTGGTTGAACGCCTGCCTGCACGCGCGCTTGGTTGCACGCCCGCCTGCGCGGACGCTTGGTTGTGCGCCTGCCTGCACGCGCGCTATGTCGCACGCCCGCCTGCGCGGACGCTTGGTTGCGCGCCCACCTACACGCGCCCGCCTGCCTGTGCCCTTGGTTGCGCACTCACTAACACGCGCTCTTGATTGCGCGCCCGCCTGCACGAGGCCCTGGTTGCGCGCTCACTTGCACGCACGATTAGTTGCGCGCCCATTTACACGCTCCTTTGGTTGCGCGCCCGCCTGCTCGAACACCCTTCAACCTAACTCAAGAATCCCTTGGAAATCTCTGGAACCCTTACCTTTTCCTAAATTATATACTATTGTAACCTCTGTCAAAAATAAAAAATAAAACCCCGACCTATTTCTTCTCTTTTCCTTCTTTAGTTAGTACTTTTGTAGCTGTTCCGTGGGCTATCAATATCTTGGTAGTCCACGTAACGTGACAAACTAGTGGATCATTACGACTAGTGGATCTCCCCAAACTGTGAACGTCTTGACTAATTTGATAAAACATTGTTCTCTTATTCATTCGCCTAACAAATTTCGTACCGAACCGAGTACCTATCACCGAACAAATAAGTATACAAATACATACATTCATACGAATGTCGGATTGTTCCTGTAGACTCGGAGGACTTCGCTCGTTCGTACAATAATGTGCTAAACGAGAATCTGCATTCTGTGATAAATATTAACCTTACATATAAGCCATATTATATACTTAATAGCCACAAGGAATTTGTTAGCGCCGTGGTGTTTAATCAGTAATTTCGCTGCACAGGTCAGGCTGGTTGAGGTCTTAACGTGTTCCTCCTCGCGTGGTAACTGGTAACACGGGGTAGCAGAAAAGCTGTTTATCCAGCATTTTGCATAAATATATCTAAACGACTTGAACGAAGAAAGTCTTCGTTAACATCTCCAAAAACTATAAAGTCCGTTAGTATAAAGTACGTTTCGAAGGCGCATTTGGGAGACCTAAAATATGCAAATAACCTTGTATTATAATATATTTAAGAGAAAATGCTTCAACATGTCCGGCTATGTTGCTTGCTTGCTCATAATAATTTCTAGGACAATGTAGAATTGGTCATAATAATTTCTAGGACAGTGTTGTTTTTGCCCATGCTAAGACACCATATCCTGTGTTCGAAGATGCTTGTTCAGAGGTTATTCTTACTACTTCTACAAAACCAGGTAAGGTAAAGGAGTCAACACAGCTACTCTAAGTTTCTCCTATAAATAGACATCAGAGTACATTATGGAATACGATTATACGATCCCCTACCCCCTACCTACCTATCCCCTTGGTAAATGATTTCTAGAATAGTATTCTACGTCTTAATGCACCCAAATCGCATGGCAAAAGTTGAAGATCGAGGCCTGGCCTCTTCATCACCTATATATCAGTAATTTGATAAGAGACCGAAGGTGAACCGCAGCGTAGGGTCCTACCGTAACTTATTCATAACTAATTAAAAAATCTCTTCTTATCCAATATATTGCCGACGTAGGTGAATCGTAAATAAAACTTTTCTTACCTACAAACTACTTATTTAAGCTGTTTGTTTATTATTGGGTAGTTTCAGTATTAGTTTAAGTAACAAACCAACTGTTCACTATTTTCATGTGGCATGAAAATAAAAAACTTCGAGCTGGTTAACAACAATTAATGATTAGAGATCAAAATGCCGGTTTCAAATTTGACTCGTCCAGCATAATTAATATAATTATGTTGTAAGTTGATCTTCGATTTCAAACCGTTCCTGCGGTCTATGCAAAACGATTTCTCAATATTGATCGTTCCCCGTTTTTCTGCAGCAAATTGTTTTTATTCTTCGTACATTAAAAAAAAAATATAACTAAACAAACTTTTAGCCGCGACTTCGTCCGCTTATACCTGTTAGTAGCCTTAAACGTATTTTATGTTAAACGCCTAAACAAAATCTAAGAGCAAAAATATTCTTTTACCTACTGCTAAGTATTAGACATGAGCATGACACAGCCGGCACAGGCGCAGCATCAATTATCGCAATTAATTCCATGATACCTCTTACCATCCCTTTAAGAGATGACTTCCACGATGAAAAAAAACTATCCTATGTCCTTCTCAGGCTTTCAAAACTACCTACATACCTACTTAATTTCATTGAAACAGACAGACAGAGTAACTTCCGCATTTATTATGATATTAAGTATGGATATGGATTTATGTATAGTAATTGAATTTGAAATACGCCACTAATTATGCTTGTATTATTTTAAAATTATTTTAAAAAGGTCGTATCGTCATACAAATTTTACGGCACTTACATCCTTTTCTATAGGGAAATCTGTTTTTCAGCAATTACTCGAAAACCTTTGAACCGATCTTTTTCACAACACTTTTCGGTGAAAGTATTTAATAAGTCCATGATTATTTTCAAATTTTTTACTTTCACCGTTCAAAAGTTAGAGGGGGCACAATTTTCGTGCCTTTCGTGGCGATTATCTCCGAGTATATTCACATAATCAAAAAAAGTGCTGAGTAACCTTATAGTTATTTTAAAAGACCTATCGTTTTATGTGCCACATATGGACTTAGTGCGAAATTATTTTTTTTTGACATGCAGTTACAAGTATGGAGTTCCCCCTTAAAAAAAAAATGTTTAGTAATTTCATTGCATAACTATATAGCGGCTATCAAAATAAACCTTTACTCCAAATTTCATTCAAATACAACATATAGTTTTCGAGTAAAATGCCTGTGACATACGGACAGACGGACAGACGGACTGACGGACTTGACGAAACTATAAGGGTTCTGTTTTGCCATTTTGGCTACGGAACCCTAAAAAGCGGCCAAGTGCGAGTCGGACTCGCATAAGTATGGGCATATAAGGGTTCCGTAAAATAAATTGCGGTTTACGATTTATGACGAATTAAAAAAAAACTGCTTGCTAGATCTCATTCAAACCAATTTTCAGTGGAAGTTTGCATGTAATACATCATATATTTTTTTTAGTTTTATCATTCACTTATTTTAGAAGTTACAAGGGGGGGGGGGGACACATTTTACCACTTTGGAAGTGTCTCTCACGCAAACTATTCAGTTTAGAAAAAAATATGTTAGAAAGCTCAATATAATTTTTCAAGACCTATCCATAAATAACCCACAAGTATGAGTTTGATGAAAACAATTTTTTTTTGGGTTTCAGTTCCAAGTATGGGGAACCCCCAAAATGTATTTTTTTTTTTTATTTTCGTATGAGAATCTTAATGCGGTTCACATAATACATCTAAGTACCAATTTTCAACAGTATAGTTCTTATAGTTTCCGAAAGAAGTGACTGTGACATACGGACAGACAGACAGACGAATCTATAAGGGTTCCGTTTTTTTGCCATTTGGCTACGGAACCCTAAAAATGCATGAAAGAACTAGTCGGTGGCCTCCCCTAGTGGTTCAGTGTGCGGCAGTAAAACCCCAAATTTTCCGGCACTCAAGGAAATTATCCAGAAACTTTGAAAAACTGAAGTCTAAATTAGAACTACAAACGTAAACAAGCGCCAAGCCTTTGCGTAACTTTATTTAATCGTATGGCGTTTTCTTGAAGTCGGAATATAGATAATTTATAAAAATAGTAGCTTAATACATTAACATCGAGATTGCACAATCAATCGCGTAACCAATTTGCGTAACTAGCAACGCAGCTCGGCCGTCATGACGGCAAAACTTGGATTTAGCAAATTTGACTTACGGGTTTTTGATCCAGGCGTTGTTTATGAGTATGTAAATCAGCTGAAAGGAATCAGTAACTGTCTGCCGTATATCCGTTCGTTTGCAAATTGTTTTTAAACTGCCTTAGCATGTGTTAGGACTTAATTTCGGAATGCACTGTGTTGGGATTAGATTGGATAGTTCCTGCGTTCTTTCGTTAAAGCAGAAGGGATCGAAGCAATATGTTTTTTTATACTACGTCAGTGGCAAACAAGCTTACGGCCCACCTGATGGTAAGTGGTTACCGTAGCCTATGGACGCTTGCAACTCCAGGGGTGTTTGGATTCGTTCATAGTGAGTTTAACTGAAACATAGTGAGTTTGACTTATATATAGCCTAGTAATGTTAGCCTATACTATTAAACAAGCAACATACGTGTACCAAGTAATGTTCATAGTCGAATTCTCCAATATCTATACGGACAACCTTTCAAAAATATATATACACAGTCTTTAACGTTAGGTACTGAGATAAGGCGCATGTGTATTATAGAATATTGTGATTGGAGAAGGCGCTGTAAAGAAATAAATACACGTATACTTATGTATTTATATTGTACACAATTGGGTTCTCGAAAACGGTCCTAACGATTTCGATGAAATTAACAATATGGTAGTGATTAATCGATCTAACACGGTCTTATTTCCGGGAAAATTAATATTCTTCGGAAAAACACGGAGACGCCTTCGTTCTACCCTTCGCTAATACAGGTAAGTCGGTAGCAAATATGCAGTTAAATGTCCTATCCACCGTGCGCGCTATCGTAAGATACCTACCTCATCATCATCATCATCATCATCATATCAGCCGAAAGACGTCCAATGCTGGAAAAAGGCTTCCCCCAAAGAGTGCCACAATGACCGGTCCTGCGCCACCCGTATCCAGCGGATTCCCGCGATCATAACCAGGTCATCCGTCCTCCTTGTGAAGGGTCTACCCACGCTGCGCCTTCTGGTACAGTCGCCATCAGGCCATCACATACATAGGTACACTATAGGTGTTCAAAAATATCGGCACATGCACCCTAATGCCTTGAAAATAGAGGTGTGTTCCGATGTTTGTGAGCTGCTTGTTTGCTCCAATGTATGTGATGGCGACTGTACGTGGTCGCCACTCGAGAACCTTTCCGCCGCAACGGGCGTCGGTTCTACGTGCAATTATGCCCCGCCCACTGCCACTAAAGTTAAGCGGTTTATTATTATTATTAAGAGCCTGTTGTGTCCCACAGCTGGGCAAAGGCCTCCCCCCCGTTTCCAGACTTCACGTTCCTGAGCAGTATCTGGCCAATTCTTTAAAAAGGATCTAGCTCGTCTCGCCATCGCCGACGAGGACTGTCGCGTCTCTATTTTGAGCTGTCGGGCTGCCAGTCAGTTGCAATCTTGACTCAAACCTCGCTTGGCATGCGGCTGACATGACTAGCTCAGTCCCACTTCAACTTAGCCCTTTTCCAGCTATGTCTACTAACTATTTGGGTCTTGGAGCGCAGCGTGGTGTTCCGGATACGATCCATTCAGTTACCTACCTACCTATTAGAATTTTTATTCTATTTATTTATTTTATTTATTTATTAAGAAACAAACGGTCACATACAGATTTTTTTACACACTATTATTCAGAATTAGGTATAGTATAATCACCGTTAAGACTTACATGACAAGACGAAGTAAATAAAAATTACGCAAAATGCTTACATAACAGGTATATCGTTCAATGGAAAATACTTTATTGGAAATTCCGCTTCATTGGATACTGTTTATAAATGATTCGGAGAAGATTATTTATCATACGGGCGAATAAATATTTGCTTAAAGATAGATTTGATATATAATAAAAAAAAAAACATTTTTGTTTCAAAATCAGATATGGATTTCCAGCCCCGCTATTCTGTTACTTATTTTAGTGTCACCTTACCGTTCACCCACAAATATATCTTTATGCCGCGATGCGTAGTTTAGTTACTAGCGTACGTAAGTCTTGATTCGTTAGGTGTGACGGGTGGGGTGAGGCGCATTAGAGCTTTTTGAATAACAGCCCGGGCAAAAACTTTACAAGTCTTCTTCTTCTCATTCGTACACTCTTGTCAGAGTGGTCGTGGGCATAATTATGGTGTACTCGGTGGGTCACAATCGTTGTTGAGCCTCTTACCATTGTAAGCATTCCGCGCATTACCAGGCTGTACAGTCAGGGACATTCCCGGTCGACCACAGGTTACCAAGAAGGCAATCAGATCAGTCTACGTAGAAGAGCACGGGTCGTAAAAGTTCAGGAACAATAGAAACAATGGTTAACGGCGCCGGCGCGAACAATCGTGAGGTCGTGACGTAGGTTGCGAAGCGACTAATCCTTCCTTTCGGCTTTTTCAATGTTTACACTAAATATGGTTTGCACGCACACTTTCCTAAATGCACCCTAATTGGTCATTGAACAAAATGGGCGGGGATTAGCTAGTTGTCAGTCACAAAAACAAAAATCATCTTTCCGGTGGTCAATAGTTAAGGGCTTACGCTCACATATGATATGTTTTTATCACATAGAATTATAGAAGGGGCAACGCCGTTTATTCAGAGTTCAACCAAAAATTTGGCTTTATAGCCCTTAACTTTGGCAATGTCCACCGAAAAGACGCGAACCTAAATCTGACAATGACCCAAATGGTCGACCGGGAATGTCCCTGAATGTACATCTTTTCAACATTTTACTGGCAGAGTTTAAGCAGATCTCCGACATTAATATGTTCAAGCGTAAATTAAAGGCTCTTCTTGTAAGCAAATGTTATTATTCAATCGATGAATTTGTAAACGACATGTAAAGTTTTTATGATTCTAGAATTAATCAAGCATGACATAAATGATTATTATTTGTGAATTACCTATTACGAGTATACATTATATTGTAGATTTAAGGTGGTTCGATTGCCATACAAAACGTTATTTGACATTCGTAGGCTAACGGCGTGATATTTTAAGAAACTTATGTAACAAACTTTCATAAATTAGCTTCCCATTTGCGCCAAATTCCCCCTTTCCTAGAATAAACTTGTATAAACTAGATTAATTTGAGAAATTGGTTTGTCACGTGATATTTTGGGAAAACTATTTTTCTCAAATTAATCTAGTTTATACAAGTTTATTCTAGGAAAGGGGGAATTAGGCGCAAATGGGAAGCCAACTGATGAAAGTTTGTAACATAAGTTTCTTAAAATATCACGCCGTTAGCCTGCGAATGTCAAATAACGCTTTGTATGGCAATCGAACCCCCTTAAGTTATGCATGACATGTTAATCAAATTTGACAAATTTTATTGTGTCAATTCGTTTAATGTTTCTGTAATGTACCTACTATTTGACACAATGTTTATTGTTAAGAATTAAATAAATATCAAAATATCAAATACCAGTGGTCGCAGCTTATGCGTCCAGCTGTCGCCGTAGTTTAGGTACATATTTAATTTTACCTATTTTACCAATTTTTGTTTTGTTTAACTCAAATTTTATTTCATGTAATAAATACAGCACTATAATTAAACTAAACTAAAACTAAAATACATTTAAATAAAGCTAAAATATATCTAAAAATGGCCCCTGCGGCATGGTACCGAAGACGCTGGCAGCATTTCCTCGCTGGATCGCCAGGCCGATGCGTTGAGCGAGGAAACTGCCAGCTCTTTGGTCTCCCGTGGCGTCTCTGAGCCTCTTCGACATGTCCTTAAAGAGGCTCAGAGTGCCAGGGCCCCACGGACCTAGGGTTTCGACGCCGAATGAAACAAAATTATACTCGGCGCCGAGACCACTGTATTTGCCCACCTTGGCTTTCTCACTTTTGTTTTGTATTTTTAAATTTGTAATTTGTATGATCCTAGTTGGTCGAAATAAATGAATTTATTATTATTTATTATTATTAGCTGACGCGTCACTTTAGGCGGTTTGTGGCGTTGCGGGAGCACTGGACTATGCTGGTATCCGAGGCCTTTTAAACATTGCAAGAATTGCACCATATTGCACCATACCTACGTGGGAGCGAGCGATTGACGCGGAGCGGATAGGAGGCCGAGCTAGTGTTGTGGATAATGCTTATTTCGAGGCTTATAGACTCGATGCTGTTTAAGGCGACGTGAGCTCCAAAAACTCATTTTTAAAAAATCGTAGCTCTTGTTTGGATTATAATACGGCTGCCTTAAATTTAATTAGCAACCTTTTTCGAGGGAAATCAGCTATTCGAATCCTGAGTTTTTGACTTTCGCTCGATAGAAAAAAATCACGAACATAGGTCTAAAATACACTTAAAAAAATCATAACAAATTATGAACAACAGCTAAACATATTAAAATTGGTTTTAAAAATGGACAATGTCATGTTTGAGGGAAATCAGCTATTACTTTTTTATTTATTGAAACGCACAAATAATTAAAATTAAAAAACATGATATCCGCGCTTCCAAACACGCACTTCCATCTCGCTCACGCTTATGCTCAGTGAGAGGGAGAGAAGACCACGAACCTACGTCCCCTTAAGAACCGTGTTGGTTTATTTTACGTATATGAATGCAAAATATTGACTTTTCATCACTTGAGTCTTTAAACCTTGGGAGTCTTTAGGGTTCGAGTCTTTAACCCTCAAAATGAGCGTTATCCACAACACTAGGCCGAGCCCTATGTTCTTTTTTCTGTTTGGTTTAGGATTAGGTTTGCTTGGGAGTTTCGAAAATGGCGAGAGTATTAAAAAATGTTTAGCTTTAAGACTACACAATACATCCATTACTCAATCAATTCAGGAACAATTGGAAAAGTTTCAAAAGCTTGTTAAATTTCCCTAATCTCTTTTCAACAGCTGAAAACGACTGAAAGTAATGAAGCGTATTATTGAAAGTTTTAAATCTGACAGTTTATATAAGTTTAATCAATCAATTTTAATTGAAATAGGTAGGTAAGGTAAACTTCCCATTTCTCGACGCTGTACTAGTATATGGCATGGGCACTCTATGTCTAAGTGACATGGCTTAAATTCGAATGAAGAAAGATCCTCTTAGTTCGAATTTAACCCATATTGCTTTGACATAAAGTGCCCATGCCTTAAACTACTACAAACGTTTACCTTAGTTGGTGGTTGATCACAATTACAAAAAAGTAAAATTTAAAGGCAATTTGGTAGCAGAAGCAGAGCTTTGTATGGTGGTACGATAAACACTACTTCCACGCAGACAAAGTTTTATTTGTAGTATATATCTATACTCGTATAAATAATAGTATGTTACCTTTTCACGTTTAAACCACTCGATTAAGATAAAAAAACCGGCCAAGTATAGGATTGTAAAGTTCGGCAAAAATAAAAGTGTGTTTAACGTTTCAACAATTAATAGATTCATTTATTAAACGTTTTATATCAGCACCAGGAAGCTATCACGTCTGGCACCTGTCACATAGTAAACAGCTCTTAAGTAGACGAAGTTTGAGGTTGAATACAACTAAGGTTAGATACCTCGATGTGCTAGATTAATGTTTGCATTACAAGTTCAATAATCCAACACCAAGTACGTGTCGGACCACGCACAACGCCTATTAAAAAGATAAGATTAGATAGTATTTATTTCTGAGAATAAGCAAATATCCCTAAAATTTATTATAGACTATATTCATATTAATTTATAATTTATTGCATTATTGAATATTTTCTTACATGTGTTCAGACAGTCGGCAACTGAATAAAAGCACTAGTCAAGGAGCTACTTAAACATTTTTGTTTCATATTGACTCGTCGGTAGGCGTTGGAATTCCTCTGCCACATGGTTATACAATCTTATAGCCATAAAATACGCGATTGAAATAGTGACTTTAATTTTTTGTGCAGGTTGGAAAAGCTTAAGTGGTTTCCTGCAAGGTCTACTTTTTTTGATCACTTCATCATGACGTGGAAAGAGCAGAGGATGTCTTTTTACAAATTTGGTAATTTCCAGGATGTATTGACAAGGTAAAGGTAGAATTCTAAGTTCCTGGAATATTGGCTTACAATGGGCAAGGTATCCACTACCATATACAACTTTAACACATTTTTTTTGGGTTACAAATGCCCTTTGTATATCGGTACTGTTACCCCAAATTACAAGTCCATAACGGAGGATTGACGAGACATATCCATGGTACGCAGACATTGCAGTCTCTTTTGATGCTATGGATGGACCTAAGTGGTCGCAATGCAAATACGAATCTATCCAGTCTCGAACATACATTTTCGATATGGGCTTTCCAATTCAGATGCTCGTCATGAATGATACCTAGAAAAGTGATTGAATTTACAAGCTCTATGTTTGTGTCGTGGCAGTGGACATTAATGTTAATGGCGACAGAATTATGAGTTTCGAATTTAATTACTTTAGTTTTGGTTAAATTTAATTGAAGGCCGTTATTATTTAACCATCTAGTATTAGTATGTAATTTATAGATGGCTTCATTTTCTAGATCATTATTACTGTTAGATTTCATAATTTTGGGGCGATTATCTCCGACTATATTTCCTAAAATATTGTTGAGAAAACTTATGTTTATTTTAAAAGGCCTAACGATTGATGTGCCACATGACAACTTACAATTAAAATTATTTTTTTGATTTTTTTTACATGTATGGGGTGCTGCATCCCTAAAAAATGTTTTTTTACTCATTTCATTACAGAACTATGTAGCGGCTAACAGAAAACACCGTATCCTCCTAATTTCATTCAAACAGGTAGGTACACCTTATAGTTTTCGAGTAAAATGCCTGTGACATACCTACGGATGGACAGACAGACGGACAGACTGACATGACGAAACTATAAGGGTTCCGTTTTTGTCATTTTGTTTCCGGAACCCTAAAAAGGGACATAGGATAGTTTTTATCCCAGAAAATCCCCTAATTGAGTGAAATGGGGGTGAAAGTTGGTATAGAGATACGATAAAATCGAGTTCCGCGCGGACGGAGAAGGTCGACGCGAAGGGCAGAAGCTTAGTAGTAGGTACCTGTGGCTACGCCGGGCTTTTTCGTAGTAAGCAGTTTTATATAATAGTAAACTTACACACTTGCGGATGTCACCAGTTAAAAATAAACTTAAACATATCAAAACTTCTAACCATCCTTACTCTAACAAACGGCCTCAACTCCCATTTCAACATCATTACGGAACGCTTTAACAGAAAATTACCATTGCTAATCGCAAGTAACGGCCCAGAATTAGAATACTAAAACGCCTCACCAAAACTCCGCCTTATCAACTAATCCTTTTCACTTACTCTTATCTCGTTACACTGGGTTATTCCAAAAGCCATCGTAACGTAATAACTTAAAGTTCACATTGAACCATCATTTCGAGCTACGCGGTGACTATTTGGTTTTAGAATCACAGTTGAAGGATAGTTACTTGCGACGTTTTCAACAAAATGGTGCAATAAATTTAAGGACTTTAGAGGAGTTATTAGTATGCACCTCATGGTTTTGATTAGCCTAAGTAGTCTCGTGCAACTGTTGAGAAGATTTATAAGGCTGTTGTATAATAAATAGATAATGGGCCAGTCAAGAATGCGGAGTAAGAAGTTGCGTCAAAGTTGCATTGCGTGTCAGAAATAGTCCGTAAGCCCACTCCCAATGCACCTACGTCTCATGACAACACGATAAAAAGCATGGCAGCAGCAGGTCGAGAAAGTTGTGCTGAGCAAAAATCAGAAGATTATCGTACCAAAATGGGCCGAAAGTTTGAAAAATTCTTTACAAGGTCAACATTTTAAGGGACAACAGTACCAGTACATGTTGTATCATTTATCCCTTTAATCGTAGAGAGAGTAAACCTAAGTATGTCAGTCCTGAAATGGCCGGAATTACTTAGCAGACGGGTGCCAAAGGTGGCACGGCACCAACTTTGGCACCGTCTGCAATATATATGTGGCGTTCCATGCCTAATAAGCCATAAGGTACCATTAGGCATGGAACGCCACATATGGCCTCCCTGATGCGCCGCGTGCACATGAGAGGCTCTGTGTATAATATATTGTAATACTAGCTGTTGCCCGCGACTTCGTCCGCGTAGAACATGTTATCGTCTAAATGTTTGTTTAAGGAAAAAAAAATAAAAAGATTGAAATTAGCTTTGTAGTCTTTTAGTAAACAGTCTAAAACCGAAGTTAGAAATCCCTTACTTTAAAAATGTCTTGCTCTCCATACAAACTTTGAACACCCTTATAATCCCCTTTAGGGGATGAATTTCAAAAAACGCTTAAATGAGTTTTGTAGTCTTTTAACAAACATACTAAAATCGAAGTTAGTTAGTTAGATTTAACTGACTAACTCAAGATAAGCAATTGTATACTAACACTATGGACATGGTCTGAATTGAACATTTTTGAATTTGAATACGACTAAAACAGTTTGCGAAAAATGAAATCTATTAGGCACCTCACCATCTATGAATGTTTATTCGTCCCTTTTTCTGACAGGTAAATATGTGTGCATAGGGGAGTGTTGGTGCCCACACTTATGTATGGTAGCGAAAGTTGGGTGTGGCAAAAAAGACATCAAAGTGAATGCAGTAGAAATGAGAGCGTCGAGAAGTATGTGTGGAGTGAAGTAATAAAAAGAGTGGAAGGGCAAGTTGGAAGGGGAAGACCTAGGCGAACTTTCTCCGATCAAATTGGAGAAATCTTACAGAAAGGCCAGGTCAAAAGTATAAACCGACGAGCATGTATGAGAAATGTTATGAAAGTGAGTGAAGCGAAAGTGGTTTGTCAGGATCGTAGCAAATGGAGATCCGTGATCTCTGCCTACCCCTCTGAGAAAGAGGCTTGATTATATGTATGTATGTATATATATATTAAAATTGAAAAAAAAGCTGACAATCTTAAACAAATCGAAAATAAGCAAAGCTCTGTGGGTCCTAGACGACTACATAATATCGTCGGGTGACAATCAAAACTCACTAAGTAACAAATACCTACTTAAATCAAAGGTCGTATCTCGATATCGACTACGTACCGAGATACGAGGTTTTGAAGAGCAGTGACAGTTTTGGTAGTGACTTTTGCTTGTCACCCGACGAATATACTTACATATAAATACAAAGGCACTTAAATACATAGAAAACATCCTTAACCCAGGAAAAAAAATTCGTGCTCACAAATGAATGCCGGGATTCGAACCCAGGGGGGTGATCACGTAAATTTTCGAACGCATGTTAGGACATTTCAACTGTCATTTTCCCATATAAAAATTGACATTTAGATCTACCTACGCGCGTCAGGTAGGTCTAAATGTCACTTTTTGTATGGAAAATTGACAGTTTAATTGTACCGACGCGCGTTCGGAACGTTACGTGATTACCCCTCTGCTGGATCTCCAAATAAATTATTACTTACCCACAATTTTCTAAAAGGCCGAAATATCGTGAGCCTTTTATCTTTCAGATAATGTGGGTGCGTTCAGCCTTATGGTTTCAAAGTCCTTGTAGAATACGAAATTGAGGCAATACATTTTGAATGAGCGGTAGTCTTGATCTTTAACTATGGGCCGAACGGGTCCTCAGGGCAAACTGAGATGCATGCGTAATTTGTATACTGGTGGCTGGAACATTTTTCGTTTTTTCAGGTAGTCCGTCGTTTGCGGTACCTCTAGGGAGTTGATGACCTTTGAAATCAATACGTTTAGTGCTCGCTTCTACATTCATTTATTTATTTATATCAATTTTTTTCATCACACTTGCTCATAAATGGTGTTATTCCATGCCTGTATACAGAAGGACAAAGGCCTAAATTGTTCCCGCGGGAGTAATGGTATTTTACAGCTCTTGATGAACTTGTGTGTGATCTGATTTGTTTAAGCAAATCTATATGGCTTGTATCGCACATACAAGAATTCTGCTCTGTGATTGGTTAAAAAAAAACTAGTAAAGGCCATGCGCTGTAAGAATACTGCTCTGTGATTGGTTGAAATATTGAAGCTGCGCGCTCCACTTGCACTGATCTGGAAGTGAAGTTGTCAATTTCGTAAATTTTTGATTGGTGCGCTTGTATTTATGTTTAATAGATTTTTCTTTCATTTGTAGTTATTTATTTCCTCGCAAATGTAATTAAAAACATTGTGAACACGGGCGTAAGAATATTGCAAACTCGAGTCATCAAAAGCCCTCCGCCTTCGGCGTCGGGCTTCTGATAGACTCTTGTTTGCAATATTCCACTTACGCCCCTCGTTAAACAATGCACTTTTAATATAACTTTCTCAAACATGCAATAACATATTTCGCCATTTACGTGGGTTCTATCAGGCTTCAAAGTATCACGTTTCAGACGGATCAACTCGAGAGAACTGTAAAGGAATTTCATATAAAATTGAAGGCTTAGGCCGGGAAGTAATTATTTTTTAATTTTAATTAGTTTGTTTAATTAGTTTGATTTGAAGAGTTTTTATTTATTTACTTCATTGCATGTTTGAGAAAAGCACTATACATGCCTGACCTTAAAAACAGCTTGCCGGCTTCGTATCACTGTCCGGCCTCCCTACGGTCGGCCGTCTACATTATACCTACTCACCCGGCAAGCCCTTCTTTCCCGGCGTCTGCAGTACTTAATGTACTATTACTATGAGTAGCCAGGCCGTAAAAGTGCTTTCTCTTATCACTTTGACTTCAAACAAATGTAGCTAAGATAACTTACCTCTGACATTTCAAAAGGAGTCAGCGAATTGTCTCGTGTAACATACGTTTAAAATGTTAAAGCAAATTTTACGAACTTTAGTAGAACTGAACCCAACTCCTTTCACGCTAATGAATCTAATTCTAAATCTGAGGTTAGAACTTACTATGCAAAGTAACGTGAGAACTTGCGTATTGCAGATGCCGATACGTGAGATCCATGATAATGGAAACAAGAGTAATGAGCCAGATTAGCATAACTTGTGAGGTTTTTGTGAGGACGCGCGCAAGGACTCGCCTGCGAAAGTTTCACTGTGCGACAGATGTGCAAAATTTGTGATTATATAGGAACCCTTGAGCTGCTTCGCTATTCTGTAACTTGTTTTAAGTCCACCTCAACGCTCACCCACACATTTATCTTGACGCTGCGATTCGTGGTAACTAAACGTAGGTAGAGGTCTATTTTCGTTAGGCGTGACGTGTGGCGTGAGAAACGTAAGCGCGTAAAGAATAACAGCCCTGTGAATGGCTTGAATATCCATGCAAAGTGTATATTCATTACTCATTTTTGTACTTGAGTGTATTTGTAAATATTGTAAATTTTAATTGATTTCCATTGAAAGGGAAATTAGGACAGGGCAGGACAGAAAATGGGAGTTAGAACCGTTCTCAAGATGTAGTCCCTAATGTACGGGTGGTCTTTACATGCCTATTTAGAACCGATTCACTCACTGTTCCAATTCACCTCGGTCCACCCTATCACCTATACTTTATTAAACTTTACTTGCCTTTGAAACTCAAAAGCACCTCCTCAAGTTAATCTAATACAAAATGGTCGAAGGTAAATATCTCGTAGAGAGATGTAATTATAGGAAGCAAACTTGGTGTGGCTTTGTAATGAGTTTGTAGTCACTTTGTACAGGATGTTATTTAATTGAGCAGGTCGTATGTTCCCTCGCATAGTTAAGCGATATTATTTGAATGAGGAATGTTAATTGAATAGCCCGCCTAGGTCTGTTGTTTCCGTCTACTTTTAGGTTTTACATTTTGTATTAGGATAATTATTTTGATGAGGCATATACCCAGCAGTGGACGTCTTCCGGCTGATATGATGATGATGATGATTAGGGTAATTCATTGAAATATAATAATAGTATGAGGCGGTAAAACAAATAATGTTTCAGATCGCAGGTATTTTAAGCCAGAGCTGAAGGCAAGGGCGAGATAAATGCCTTTTTCATCACACTTGCTCGTAAAGCGCTTCATAACGCACATATACCTACAGAGCTACAATGATTATAGGTTTTTTCTAAAATTGTATCTGTCACTCATGTGTCAGTTATAAAGCAAAGAGGTTTTAACTTAAATAATAATATGATGTTTGAAAGGGTCATCTGCTGAATATTGATAAGACTAATATTATGCATTTCCAACTGCAGAAAATCAAATTAAGTCCTTTTGAAATCGTAGTAGACAACATTAACCTCCCACAGGTCGAACATGTAAAATATCTAGGTTTTACTATATTTAGACTCGGGTCTTACATGGACCCGCCATATTGATGCAGTTGCTAACAAGCTATCATCAGCGTGCTTTGCCCTCTCAAGGCTTGCACCATCTCTGACACCTCAAAACCTGAGAACAGCCTACTATGGGTACTTTAACTCAATACTAACTCAAGGTGTCGAGCTATGGGGCACTGCATCGGACTGCATTAGGCTGTTCAGATTACAGAAACGTGCTCTTAGGATAATCTCAAAAAAACCCTATGATTATCCGGCACAGTCATTATTCAAGGAACAAAAAATTTTGACATTACCTTGCGTCTATATTCTAACAGCCTGCAAATATGTACGTGGAAATCTAGACTTATATACTTATGACCCGTGGGCAGTGCCACGGCCGGAACACGCGCGGCCAACACCTCTTGCACGTCCCGTGGCGCCGAATGACGAAGGCTCGAAAGTCACTCGGTGTCATTGGATTTACAACACCCTTCCGTATGATGTCATTAACACCGAAAGTGACGCTATATTCTGTAAAAAACTCTAATAAATGTTTATTGACCTAGCATGTTACGATATACATGAATTTATGTTGAGGAAGACTGACTAATAAGACAATTATATTATAAAATAAATAATAAATAAATAAATTATGTAATTCGAATGTTAAAATTGGAAAATGATGAAATAAGAGTTGTAGTAATTTTATTAAATTAAAATACTAACTAAAATTAATTTATAGAACTGACCAACGTATACTAAAATTAATATAAAATAAAATGAACTAACCCTTACATAACCTAAACTAACCTATACTTTAATATAATCCATGTAAAATGTATGACATGTAAAATTATGTATAATTTTATCAATAAATATCTCATTCTCATTCTCTCATTCTCATCGCCATCACCCTCCTAGCGTTATTCCCGGTTGTGACCTTAAAAGAGCCCGGGATCCGCTTTGGCGCCTAATCCCAAAATATGGTAGAGGCACTAGTTTTATGAAAGCGATGTCGTCTGACCTTCCAACCCAGAGGGAAAACTCACGATGTTTTCCTCCACCGGAAAGCCACTTTATTTAATCAAATGATATTTTGTAGTTACATAAGTTTTTTTGAAAAACACAGTGGTACCTACCACTGTACCTACTTCGGTACACTATAGGTGTTCAAAAATATCGGCACATGCACCCTAATGCCTTGAAAATAGAGGTGTGTTCCGATGTATGTGACGTGTTTGTTTGCTCCGATGTATGTGATGGCGACTGTACGAGCCAAGGTTCGAATCAACGACGTCCAGATTAAAAGTACTTAGAGTTCCTTACCGCTCAGATACAATCATCAGTCCGCCTTTTGGGGGGTTGATATAGCCCTCCGAATCGCTAAACTTAACTTGCAGTGGGCGGGGGGCACATTGGACGGAACCGATGGCCGTTAGGGTGGAAAGGTTCTCGAGTGGCGACCACGTACCGGAAGGCGCGACATGGGTAGGCCCCACAAGGTCGACTGATGACCTGGTAAAGGTCGCGGGAGTCCGCTGGATGCAGGTGGCGCAGGACCTTTGGCACTCTGGGGGGGTGGCCTGAGACCAGCAGTGGACGTCTTTCGGCTGATATGATGATGATGATGAAACGTAAAAACACTAAGGGTGGGTTGCACCAGATCGTCAGTAATCGAAGCAGTATTTCTTAAAATCTGAATGTATGGAAAGTTTGTATGGAACGACAGCTGCCGACGCCATATTTAACGTTAATCGGTCTGTAATCGTAAGTTGGTGCAACCCGACCTAAGAAAATATGTTTAACGGAGTTATTTAAAAAGCAGCCAAGTGCGAGTCGGACTCGCACATGAAGGGTGAAAAATAAATTGCGGTTTACGATTTATGACGTATTAAAAAAAACCCACTTATTAGATCTCGTTCAAACCAATTTTCGGTGGAAGTTTACATGGTAATGTACATCATATATTTTTTTTAGTTTTATCATTCTCTTATTTTAGAAGTTACAGGGGGGGGGGGGACACATTTTACCACTTTGGAAGTGTCTCTCGCGCAAACTATTCAGTTTAGAAAAAAATGATGTTATAAACCTCAATATCATTTTTGAAGATCCACAGATACCCCACACGTATAGGTTTGATGAAAAAAAAATTTTTGAGTTTCATTTCTGAGTATGGGGACCCCTAAAACTTAATGTTTTTTTTTCAATTTTTGTGTGAAAATCTTAATGCGGTTCACAGAATACATCTACTTACCAAATTTCAACAGTATAGCTCTTATAGTTTCGGAAAAAAGTGGCTGTGACATACGGACGGACAGACAGACGGACATGACGAATCTATAAGGGTTCCGTTTTTTTGCCATTTGGCTACGGAACACTAAAAATTAAAATGTATTAAGTTAGTGTCTTGTGTAAAATATTTTAAACAGTGATTTTAAATCATGGCTGTACTATGCCGAAGGGTCTTTGCCTTACGCGCCTCACGTCAAACTCAACAACATGGACGACTGCCGTTTTATAGTTTTTATAGTATTTGTTTCCTAACAAAGTAATTCAAACATTACAAACAAATATTATAAACTTGAGTAATCAAAGCGTTTGGCCTTCGGCGTCGGGCTTCTAATAGACTCTCGCTCGTAAAAGATTTCTTTCCCTGCATGTGGACAATGTACCTAATTATCTACTGGCCTTAAGGTCCAACCGGTGTAGCTCTGCTTACGTACATCCATTGCGTTTACTTTTATTGCTATTACATTTCACTGCCCACGTTTAGACTGACATAACGAAGACCCTGCTAAGAATAGCCAGGATTAGAATAGATAGCAAACTACCAAAACAAAGTAGCTAAAATGTCGGGCAATCTACGCTTGATTGCTCTTACAAAGGAATGAGTGAAAATAATGTTTGGAAAGGATCAAGAAGCGCTTTATTTGATTGCTGTCTGATAGCTTTCATTCCATAGTGTATACATGCATCTATATGTATATGTATATGCACGCTGAAGAAGTAGGTATAGTAAATACCGTAAAATGGGGTAGGTAGGGATTGCGGGGGCAGTAGGGACGCGAATAATTTCAATCGCTACTTTGATTTTCTGGCTCAGACATATTTTCTAATCTTGTGACTTTAGTAAAAGTGGAGTCTCTAGAAATGAGAGGTGAAAATATGTCGCCTGGAGTGGAACCAGGATTGCGGGGAACGATCATGCGGGAGAAGAGCGATAAATATGAGCGGAGAGTGGGACGGAACGCGGATGGAGGCAAGCTAATCCGAAATTCACAATGCGAAAGTTTTTCCCAATACATTTTCCCAGCTTACCATGGGGTGGGCCGTAGTGGAGTTAGAGGGGATAGCAATATTAGCAATGGTGCTATCCCTCTAACTCCACTACGGGCTGAGGTGGGCTTTCCCACTATTTTGTGTTTATCGTTAAGATTATGAAATTAAACGACAGATAATCATTAAAAAACAGAAATTCATACAGCCGGAACATTTTTGATGTATATAAATCAATGTACATGTACGAGTAAAAATATTTTTTATCGAGATTTGAATGTCTATTTTGACCCAACTCACCCCATTTTACGGTACTGTGGTAGTAATTTGGAATTCCATCACATAAAAAATTGTCGTCAGCATTTTTGACAAGCTTTATATTTAACTTGCACTGTTCGTATGTATGTAAATATGTAAGTAGGTATGTAAATATGTTAGTTGTCCGTCAAAATTTGCAATCCATTTTTCAGTCACTTCCCGGTATCCAATTGAGCTGAAATTTTGCAAGCATATGTATTTACCTATATCGCATGACAATGCAATATTATGATGACTTGGAGCTGATCTGATGCTGGAGCTGGCAGGTGGCCATACGAACTCCGAAATAAAATGACACCAACCCCATCGAGTTTGGGCTCGTTAGAATCGTCTCAATGAGTACTTGATGATGGTGTGCAGAAAAGTACAGTCGGCAGAAACTTATTATTTTATAATTACGACGGTGGCAAACAGGCTGAGACTCAATAACGTATGGACGCTTGCGAGTCCAGAAGAATCACAAGCGCGTTGCCAACCCTTTATTGATTTGAGGATTCGCTGTGTTGATAGCTAGAGACGAAAGCAGGCTCCTCACATCCTCGGAAGCTCTGGCATTTTCCAAACAAACAAAAATGTAACAAACGGGCAAAGCCTACGAAGAAAATAAGAAAGGCATCTAGTACCCACATAATGTTTCTTACGTAAGGAGTTTAGATGAAGATGGACAAAGGAAAACAAGGCCATAAATCTGAAGAACCCTGAATACGAAATTATGCGTTGTAGAGGCAAATGGACACAGCTCAGGAGTTCTATTTGACTTGAAGTATTGATATTAGGATAAAGACGTAACAGCGTCCTTATTTGCGGGGGCAGAACCCTTAACGGGCTGTCGAGAGAGCCTGATATTGATGTGTTTAATATAAATACCCAACCTATAAGGCGTATTTTATCGCGTAAATTCTTTGAGTGAGCTTGCCCTTTCCTTTTTGTCTTCTTGTCTTTTACTACTTTAATACTGTATGTAATTGATTACTCTACGTCCAATGGACAAATTGTCTATACTTCTATTGTGATGTTAACTTCTATTAGATTGCTATCTGTGAAAACCTATAATTGATTTCTATATCTGTTGTTAACCTGTTTTGTGAGCTGTTGGTTTTCTAAGGTCCAAAATTTCATTTGGTACAAGATTTTATTGCCGACTCTACTTTTCTGTATACTTCCCGTCACGAACTTCTCATTCAGACGATTCTGATGAGCCCAAAATCAACGGGGTTACGTCGGTTAAGAGTTCCCATGGCGACCTTTTGTTTCCATCATCAGATCAGCTCGATGGTGCCATAATATTGAATGGTCATCCAAACTATATACTTTTACCCAAAATTTCAGCTCAATCGGTCAAAGATAATACCTGTTTCAAAATTGAGATGCAAATTTTGACGGACAACTTAGGTACATACAGTCGCCATCACATACATCGGAGCAAACAAGCACGTCACAAACATCGGAACACACCTCTATTTTCAATGCATTAGGGTGCATGTGCCGATATTTTTGAACACCTATAGTGTACCTATGTATGTGATGGCGACTGTACTTACATACGAGCAGGTCAAGTTAATATAAAGCTTGTAATAAAAGTAAGCGTTTCTCGCGATCGTTTTTATGTTTACCGCTTCGAGCAACACGGAAGGGAGTAGGCATTCGCACTATTTCCACTCTGTCAAAGCACAAGCCCAAGTGGGCATGCTTCGTACACAAAAATATATGAAGGTGTGCAAGTTTTTTCGGTGTATTGTGTCATTTTTAGGGTTCCGTAGCCAAATGGCAAAAAACGGAACCCTTATAGATTCGTCATGTCCGTCCGTCTGTCTGTCTGTCTGTCCGTCCGTATGTCACAGCCACTTTTTTCCGAAACTATAAGAGCTATACTGTTGAAACTTGGTATGTAGATGTATTCTTTGAACCGCATTTTTACACAAAAATCGAAAAAAAACATTAAGTTTTAGGGGTCCCCATACTCAGAACTGAAACTCAAAAAAATATTTTTCATCAAACCCATACGTGTGGGGTATCTATGGATAGGTCTTCAAAAATGATATTAAGGTTTCTAATATCGTTTTTTTCTAAACTGAATAGTTTGCGCGAGAGACACTTCCTAAGTGGTAAAATGTGTGTGTCGTCCCCCCCCCCCCCCCCCCCCCCCCTGTAACTTTAAAATAAGAGAATGATAAAACTAAAAAAAATATATGATGTACATTACCATGCAAACTTCCACCGAAAATTGGTTTGAACGAGATCTATAGTAAGTAGTTTTTTTTAATACGTCATAAATCGTAAACCGCAATTTATTTTACGCAACCCTTCATGTGCGAGTCCGACTCGCACTTGGCCGCTTTTTGATGTATTAGTGTCATCGTTACAGCAAATCCAGACACGATTGTAGTTAAGTAGGCAGTGCATCTAACAAACCAAAAATAACGAAATTCTATTACACAAAAGGATCTGTAAGCTTTAAAACTGTTTCTTTCAGTTTTTTTTTTAATTTCCATCAACTGAATCAAGAAAAAAAATCGATACAATTACGGAAGCTGCTCACGAAATTTCACGAGAATCGGATGAGAAATGCGAACCGTTGAGCGGCACAGCTGGACAGCCGGACATTAGAATTTTAGCCCAAGATGAAGCAGAGAACTACGTTCGCTTCGCTCGCTCGTTCAATTACTCCTTTACATCATCGTTCGCTGATTCGATTCCAGGTCAGAGCGATTAATTTTTTTTTCCGTAAACTGATTCCTTGTCAAGTTCAAGTTCAAAAATAATTTATTCAAGTAGGCTTAATAATAAATTAATAAGCACTTTTGACATGTCATACAGAACGCAAAAAAAGTATGAGTAAACATACACTCAATAATTAATACAAAATAATAATAATAATGAAAACAAAACAATTGGTAACAATTAACAACAATTAAAAAAGACAATGTCAAACATACATAAAAGTCAACAGTAATAAGAGTCAGCACAATGAAATATAAATATTAGAATTTCATACGTTAGGCATAGGTCAACTCAGTCCCAAGCATTTTTGTCATTAATATAATCCTTGATACCATAATAAGCTTTACCAATTAATCTACTTTTAATATGTTTCTTGAATCTATTCAATGGGAGTGCAGTTACACTACTTGGCAGTTTATTGTAGAACCGTACACAGTTACCCTTAAAAGAATTTTTGATCTTTTGCAGTCGCGTGAATGGCACTGCTAGTTTGTCCTTGTTTCTGGTATTAATATTATGAATGTCACAATTTCTTTGAAAGATATCTATGTGTGCATGGACATATGCAATATTTTCATAAATGTATTGGGAGTATACAGTCAATATATTAATCTCCTTGAACTTATTTCTAAGCGAATCTTTAGCACGCATTTTATAAATAGAACGTATGGCGCGCTTTTGCAGTACAAAAACGGCATTGACATCAGCAGCACTACCCCAAAGCAAGATGCCGTATGCCATGATGCTATGAAAGTAGGCAAATTATACCAATCTAGCTGTCTTTTCATCTGTTAGGTGACGTATTTTCCATACTGCAAACGCTGCAGAACTGAGCTTGTTTGTGAGAATCTTTATGTGGGAACCCCATTGCAGCTTGGCATCCAATGTTAAACCTAGGAACACTGTACTGCTGGTTGGTTCTAATTCCTCATCTTTGATGGTGACAGTAGTCTGTGTAGTTTTGACATTGGTAGTTACGAACCTTATATATTTAGTTTTCTTCCCATTTAACAACAGGTTATTGACGTTGAACCATTGCACTACATTTGATATAGCACTGTTTACATGAACGTCGGCATCTTCGTGTCGTTTGACCTTAAAGATGAGAGAAGTATCGTCAGCAAACAGTACTATATTATGGTGATCCTTGACTACTTGACTTGTACTTTGATATTCCCGTGTTCTTGCTGGGCTTTATTGTACCGATGCCTTCAGATATAATTTGATTAAAATGAAACCGATATTAGACGTACATTGGTAGATTATGTAATCAATCGGATATTTCGACAACTTTTATTACTCGTACAGAATTACAAGATTATATATATCGAGTTTTTTTTAAGTAAGTAGGTTGATTTCAGGCGCCGTATTCAGTGTTCGCAAATATTACTTGAGGAGGTTATTTGTTTTTTAAAACAGATTTCACTGTATTACAGTGAGACACCAAGTTACTGTGAAATGCATGCACACAATGTTATTTAACTAATATGAACTTATAACAACAATAATCTTAACAATAAACTGAAGACGGACGGTCATCCATCGTCTCACATAACCTTACATTCATCACAGATTATCTTCCAACTACTTGCAATCACATCGCAGTCAGGTGCTGATTTGCGAAGCGCGTTTAGAGTATCCAAACTTCCTGCACGGCTATCACAAGACGGCGCGCGAGTTCTCTCGATATTTCTCGCGCTATACGTCTCTTTCTAGGTTCTCTGATAAGTGAGAGACGGATAGTGCTAGAAAAATCGAGAGAGCTCGCGCGCCGTCTTGTTATAGCCGTGCTGCACGCCACAGTGCGCGCTTTGGGAACTGCCAGTAAGTCGAGATATCAGCTTATCAATCTGAACACATAAAAGAAGCGTTCTCATTTGCACATGAGAATCTGTTATTAAATGGGTGGTTTTATTTTTTTATGTCACTAGTTACCATGGTTACGTCTCCTGGGTCACTTTTTAAAGCTTCTACCTAAACCGTTAACTATTGTATTTACCTAGAAAATATACAAAACTAACATCTAATCGGTTTTGTCTTAGTACTCGTATAAAAACTTAGTCTTAGGTTAGACGTCAAAATTTTGGACTAATCTCTTATTTAATTTGATCAAATTGACACAGTGAGTGCGTTATGATCCCATATTTTTGACACTTACGCTACCAGGAACCCGCCTAGCAGGCGCCTATATAGAAAGAAAGAAAGAAGAAAGAAAGAAAATACATTTATTTAACGTCACAAAATTAAACAATTAAAAGAACAAGCAAACTAGGACGTTAAATAGGTTTTTAGAGCTGAAATTTAGATTTACTGGGATTTAGCACCAAAGAGTTAGACTCGGACCAAGCTGCAATACTTTCCAAATCGTCGTTTAGTTTAGCAGTAGCCTCATCGGTATTAGCTGGATTAAATGATATGTATATTTGAATATCGTCAGCATATAGGTGGAACTAACAATTTTCATAACGTCTCTTATATCCACTGTATATAATATGAATAGAAGCGGTCCCATGAGGAAAAAAAACTCCAATTCTACAGGTTAAGTGAAATAGAACCCCAGGCAAGCACATTAATCACGGTACGAAATAGTATTTTTCACAATCGTGTATAATAGAGAGCTTTTTAGTCGAGTACCGTTGCTGAGTGGCCTAAGTAAGGTACGAGATTAAAAAGCTTGATTATAACACTATTGTGAACAATACTTTTTGTACGAGTTCATTAAAATTAATTTTCTACGAGTCAACTGAACTAATTAAACAAACTCGATACTGTTGAAACGAAGTGCAGCTCATCGCTCGTACGTTTGTTGATATCTTAAAAGACATCAACGAGCGTACGACATCAAAGCGATTCTATTGGTCCAATTCATTACAGTTCAGTAAAGCAGCCACGTGATTGGTCGAATTTATTTTAGTTGTCTGGAGCGTATCGAAAAGTAGTTATTTCGATTGTTTCGACAGTAACATGGACTACAACTATGAAAAGAGTGACGTTGCAGTATTCTCTATGAAATCTTAATACACATATTTTAATCGTCGAGTACAAAAATGTATTTAATACGCCCCGCTGGCTTTTAAGAACTTGATTGTTAAAAGAATGAAATTTTTTTTAAAGGAAATTATTGATTTTCTTAATTGAGAATTACTTGCCAATAATAAAAGAAAATGTTACGTTTTGTATATTTGTACATTCAGCTTCGATATATTATATTTTATTATTGTTTTTTCTTTTTTATATTGGTAAGCTGATCTCTTGTCGGCGGAGTAATTGCCTTATTATTCTAAGCTTGTGATGTACTCCTGACTCCGTTACAATATTTTCAACTAGGTTAGGTTATTGCACATAAATATGATTATCAATTCAACACCTCAAAAGCGCATAACTTGCTCTGTACAATTTTACCACAACCCAACATCAAAATGGCAAACAGTATGATAGTAAAATAACGTTCTACTTGAACGAACATTGACCCTTTATTGAACCGATGACCCTCGTTTTGAAGATACAAAAACGATGGCAGAAAATTGGTTGTCAACGTGACGACATCTTCCATTTTCAGTGATTTCTACATTTGAGGAAAAAGCTTGGTCGCACTATCCTGTTCTTTAATACATATAGGAAATTGCCTATAACCTTAAAGCTGGGAAAAATCCGAAAATTGGTCAAGAGCTTTGGAAATCAAGAATGTTTTTCTTATGTATACTCTATACTAGTATTATAAATAGGAAAAGTCTGTGAGATTGTAACATTGTAAGTACTTATATAAGTTTGTATGTAATGGGTAAGTCCCGAACCGCTTATCCAACTTCAAAAATTCTATCATTGCACCTGCATATAGGATCACAAAGACCACGATAATGACAAATAGCGAAAAAATAAGAATATTGGTTGACAACGAAGCTATAGTATATACAGAGTTTTATACGTATCTTGGCAAACAAATAGGTTTTAACAGACAAGCGAACTACTTAGAAATAGAACGATGAACACAACACACTTGGAACAAGTACTGGAGCCTAAGAGAAATATTTAAGAGCACTTTACCAATAAACATTAAAACAAGAGTGATGTCATCATGCCTTTTACCTTGCCTAACATATGCCTGTCAAACATGGAAGTTCACTGCCAGCATAAAAAACAAAATAACATCATGTCAAAGGGGAATAGAGCGCAGCATGCTCAATCTGAAAAAGATACAAAAAACATACAAAGATACGTAGCGTCACAAAAGTTACCGATGCTCTAAGTTTCGCCCGAAAACAAAAATGGAAATGGGCAGGACACGTAGCGCGTCTTCAAGACGAGCGATGAACCAAAAGAATAACATCGTGGAAGGGACCAAAAGGAAAACGTCGCAAGGGAAGACCCTTCACAAGATGGGAAGACGACATCGCTGGAACTGCTGGTTCCTCCTGGAAACGAATAGCCCAGGATAGAGAGAGGTGGAACCTTTTGCAGGAGGCCTATACCCGCTTAGGGGTTCATTCAGAATTTAGTTCTTAGATTTTAATCATAAATAGTAAAGTAACTGGAAATGAAATAAAGGCTTTTTTTATATTTTATTTTAATTTTATTTATTTATTATATAGAATGGATATAGATCCATATATCTATAACCAGGCTATACTTTAGAGAGGTAGAGCCCAGCGGAATGTCATCTCGCTCGTATGTGGAGCAGCCCAACTGGGGAAGTACCTCCACCTTACAGAAGACCGCAGCCATAATAGCACCACTGCCTTTGTAGTGTTGCTATATTATTGCATGCTATGAAGTATGTGGTGTTGTGAGTAAGGTCACCAGAGCTCCCTAGGATGCGCTGTGTTGGGAGTGAGGGACCTGCGTGTCTCTATCTGCCAACACAGCGAATCCTCAAGTGAATAAAGGGTCGGCAACACGCTTGCGATTCTTCTGGAGTTACAAGTGTCCATAGGCGACGGTACCAGCTTAACAGCATGCAGGCCGTAAGCTTGTTTGCCACCGTCGTAGTATAAAAAAAAAAAACTAAATCGCGGGGGTTTACCTAATAGGCGAGTACACCTTGTTTGATTTTAATATAGCAAATAATGTATGTACATCGGTAATGTACGAGTACATAACATCATCGAAAATAGGCATTGGCATTAAATAAAATTATCAACAACTGAAAAATTCACGAGAAAGGATTTTTAGTCACATGGAGAACAACTTACTCAAAAGAATTATAATCACAAAATTAGAAACAAGTGTCGAAAGTTTTAAAAGGTTTTTTTATATATTTTTTTTATACTACGACGGTGGCAAACAAGCTTACGGCCTGCCTGATGTTAAGCTGGTATTGTCGCCTATGGACACTTGTGACTACAGAAGAATCACAAGCGCGTTGCCGACCCTTTATTCACTTGAGGATTCGCTGTGTTGGCAGATAGAGACATGCAGGTCCCTCACTCCCAGCACAACGCACCCTAGGGAGCTCTGGCGACCTTACTCACCACCAGGAACACAACACCACATACTTCATAGCATGCAATAATATAGCAACACTCTATATTTAATATTCTGTCTATTTTCTGCAAAATCTCTTAGTACTTAAATGGCAATCGTCTCCATGGTGCCATGACGATTGCCATTTACTAAGAGGAGCGAGCGTTTTCTGTCTCCCAAGCAACATTAAAATAGCTTCGTAATTTATTGCGATATTTGAATATCATTCATATTTTTTACCTTATTTCTTTTGGAGTAATAATAAAATGTATCCCTAATAGGGTTTTATTACACCCGGCCGCTTGGTATCATACCAAGCTTCCCATAGATTTGCCCGTGCTCTGGCCAGCTAACAGTATATAGCATGGGGTCATAAACGCGTAATATATCGGTTACACGCTAATTCTGGCGTCAGTTCAGTCCATCAGTATGATGAGAGAATGATTGTGTATCCGCTGTAAATGACAGAGACAGACAGATCATACTGATGGACTGAACTGACGCCAGAATTAGCGTGTAACCGATGTCTAAGTAATAGAATGTCAATAACTAATAGGCAAAATATGTGACGATCTCTGTTAACAAATCCCCTATTTAGGTATGCAGATCGAGCCTAAGCGAGGCCATCACTTTCTATCGCATGCAACACGCTGCGATAGAACGCGTGTGTGCCGTAGCAGCGCTAACATTCCGGCTGGAGCTGGTAGGCATGTACGCCCCTGACGGTACGGAACTGAGGGGTAATCACGTAACGTTCCGAACGCGCGTCGGTACAATTTAACTGTCAATTTTCCATATAAAAAGTGACATTTAGACCTACCCGACGTTCGTACAATGCGTTACATGATCGACCTGTTGTACACCGTGAATCCTCCTTTTTAGGGTTCCGTAGCCAAATGGCAAAAAACGGAACCCTTATAGATTCGTCATGTCCGTCCGTCTGTCTGTCTGTCCGTTCGTATGTCACAGCCACTTTTTTCCGAAACTATAAGAGCTATACTGTTGAAACTTAGTAAGTAGATGTATTCTGTGAATCGCATTCAGATTTTCACACAAAAATCGAAAAAAAACATGAAGTTTTAGGGGTCCCCATACTCAGAACTGAAACTCAAAAAAATTTTTTTCATCAAACCCATACGTGTGGGGTATCTATGGATAGGTCTTTAAAAATGATATGGAGGTTTTAACATCATTTTTTTCTAAACTGAATAGTTTGCGCGAGAGACACTTCCAAAGTGGTAAAATGTGTCCCCCCCCCCCTGTAACTTCTAAAATAAGAGAATGATAAAACTGAAAAAAATATACGATGTACATTACCATGCATACCTCGCACTTGGCCGCTTTTTTATAAATATCAGAAATACTGAAAGCAGATGGCAAATCCAATAATGCTCGATGCAATGAATTACCCTCCTTACAGGGAAAAGGTTGAGACCAACATTTGCATAAAGGTGCAATATAATATTGTTTCTGTAGCCAAGTTAGATAAGTAATTTGTAGATCTGATGTTTGTTCCTAAAATATATTTTGGAACGCTTACTACTTATCTTAAAGATATCCGTTAACCACTCCCTTTCTGTGGTGTTATACCTAAGAGTCCAGAGGGGTACCTAATCACGTAGATAACGTTCCGAACGCGCGTCGGTACAATGTTCCATATAAACAGTGGCATTTAGATCTACCCGACGTTCGTACAATGCGTTATGTGATCGACCTGCTGGGAATAGTGTGACGTATGTTGCGGGTTATGTATAGCAAGCAGCCTATTACTGCAATATCACATAATTATTCAACTTTAAACAAACGATTATTGCAAGAAGTGGATGAGTGGATTGCACTGAAAATGTAATTTCATGAGCTCTGCTGACCCTATTTGTTAATTAAGGCGTAGGTTTCTGTAAGTATTGTGAACAACCAGTGAGAAACAGTTCGCCGAATAAGCAACCCAATGAAAATGCGCCTGTAATTACATTTCCCAGGTCAGGCCGCGTGGCGCCGCATCGCAACGGAAGATTAGAGTGCAGTAGGCAAAGTAGGGTTCGGTAGGTTGCCGCGGAACCGCTGAACTGAAACAACACCCTTCGGCCAAAAGTCATCCACAATGGTCTCCTGCAGCGGCCTTAGCACGCGAACCACAAACTATAACACTCCTATAATGATACTTTATGATCCTACAACGATACCTATGGATGCAATATTTGAAAATCCTATTATAGTACCTATACGACTGATCAAATACCTTACGAATAAATAAATAAAATATACGTTTGTGTTTGCGCGTTTTCCGCGCCGTCGACCGCCCCGCTTGTATGTACAGTCAGCATCAAAAGTAACTGCGCAATCGAAGACGTCAAAAGCTCTTATTGCCTCTTAATAAAGACTTTTGACGTCTTCGTTTGCGTAGCTACTTTTGATGCTGACTGTAGAGTCAAGTAGTTGAGACCATTTGAGTTGGCCAAATTTAATCGAAGTAGTCCAATGAATAATGAACAACTAGGAAACGTTGAAAACCCTCCGAGATTTTCATTTCAAAGTTCAATATCTCAAAATCAGCAGAACCGATTTTGTTGAAACGTAGCTAAGAACCATCTCGATTACGTCGGACAAAAAAAACCACATTCAAATCGGTTCATTTGTTTAGGAGCTACGATGCACGCACATCATGAGAAGACCACATGACCATATTTATTTATTTATTTAATTTAATTCTTAACAATATACATTGTGTCGAATAGGGTACATTACAATTAACATTACATATGACACGAAGTGTGCTTAACTTGGAAGCTGGTCCAAGAGGCCGTGGCAGACCCCGACTCACATTGCCATATGGCAATGTGAGTCGGGAGTGAATGTGTTGACAAGGACTTACGTGCAGCCCAAATAGAGCCACAGACGACCCAGGACAGAATGTCCTGGCGAAAAATGATGAGGAGAGCTGACCTCAACTGAAATGGGATAAGGCGAGGATAAAGAAGAAGATACCACAAACAGACACACATATATCTCAAACTTATAATACCCCTCTTTTTGCGTCGGGGGTTAATAAACCACTATACGGTTGTAATGCCACTCGTTTGGCACGATACCTTGTTAAAATAGGATAGAAGATTCCAATTACAGTTATAAAGAGTAGGCCACATCAATAATCTCAAGTTTACCAAGGCTACATCATCTTTAAGCTCACTCCTGTTTTTAGTTCACCCACAATATCTATGAAAATGAAAATGAAAATGAAAAATGTTTTTATTTCATAAGTTTTGTTCTTTTACAAAGGTCTATATCAAGAAAGTTTTACAATTTGTCTCGAGTATCACCGATTCAGTGTGCCTCGAGGCTCGGTTGTGAAATTGTATCGATAAAACAAAACTACGAAAGAAGAGGTAATAAAAAGAAATTCGGACAGGATAGTTTGACAACTATCGTCAGATTTGCATAGATATGTTTTCTTCAACCTCACTCAATCATAAATAACTATCCTTTATCGAGGGAATAATAACTACACATATCCTAAATCCACGTACCGGAAGGCGCGGCGTTGGTAGGCCTCCCACAAGGTGGACTGATGACCTGGTAAAGGTCGCGGGGGTCCGCTGGATGCGGGTGGCGCAGGACCGGTCACTTTGGAACTCTTTGGGGGAGGCCTATGTCCAGCAGTGGACGTCTTTCGGCTGATATGATGATGATGATATCCTAAATCAATTGAAGAAATATTTTATTCAAGGCCCAATGATTATGAAACCTATGGTCTTTTTATCATCATCATCATTATCATCATCACCGTCCACTGCTGGACATAGGCCTACCCCAAAGAGTGACAAAGTGATCGGTCCTGCGTCAATTTAATCCCATGGTCAACTCTTACGATATCCACGGAAAGAAATAGTATGGGGTAACTGTAACCTATTCCTGGTGTTTAAAATACTAACCCAACACCAACAGGAATGGTAACGCTTGCAGTGAACAATAAAACCTATATTGTCTTTAACAAAACAACTGAGAAGTATACCTACTAAACCCGCTAACCTGTTTTGATGATTCACCTGAATTTTAATTCTTAACAAGGCATAAGTCTACAAAGTTTGAGCTAAAATTAGTGCTTATAATTAATGTTGGACTAAATCACAATTTGATCAACCTACAAACTTTGTTAATATTCATTTCCTGTAAGGAAAACTTCCATGGCCCTGACTAACGAATCTTTCGGGTATTTGCTAAATACAATTTGTTTAAAAATACATACTTTTCAATGGCCTTTGATCTAAAAAAAGTAGATCATCGTATTGCATAATCAATTAAAGTTCACGTATGTTACAGTACCTATACTAAATTATACTCGCATCGTAGAAATCGATACGTACTAGTATACGCTCTTAATGTGTTTAAAACGATTTATTTTATTATCTGTTTTCGTACCATGATCACCATGCAAATCGGGATACGAGTATAACACAAAAATATTCACGTTTCTGTATCGAACGAAACTTATACTAGAGGTACAGAAGTCGCATTCGTTTAGTAACAAAACACCACAGCTATTTACGTTTAGTGGCAATCTCGCTCCCACTTAACGTATCTCCCGAAAAGGTCCAAGCCAAGAATAATTGAGCACTCGAGGCCTTAAGATGTTTCGTCTCTTATTTATGAAGACGTCCTCACTGGGATCAACGGCATTCTGGATAGACGTTTATATTTTGTTTGACCACGAGCTGTGGCCTGTGGTCTATTTCGCAAAGCTATACGTTACATACACCTTTTCAACACTTTTCAGTGGCCAGTCGTTAGTGATCAAACGTATCTGTTTTGTCTGAGATAGTCTAACGCCTTGGCTACGACTTTGGTCTTAAGCGATCTGCGACCAGCGTTTTATCTGTTCATTGCGCGGTCGAGACGCGCAACGCACTGTGGTTAGTTGGGATCACGCGCAATGAATTAGAAAAACCGCTGCCGCAGGTCGCTTAAGACCAAAGTCGTGGCCAAGGCGTTAGACTATCTTAGACAAAACAGATACCTACGTTTGACCACTAACGACTGCGTCGATACAACGATAGGGTTTAACGACACTGTTAGATTTAACAAAATGTATTTTTTTTTATAAATGTAATAAAAATTAAAAAACCGGCCAAGTGCGAGTTGGACTCGCGCACGAAGGGTTCCGTACCATTATAAAAAAAAAAAAAATTTTATTCTGTTTTTAGAATTGGTTGTTATAGCGGCAACAGAAATACATTATCTGTGAAAATTTAAACTGGAACTATCACGGTATCAGTGAGATACAGCCTGGTGACAGAGAGACGGACGGACGGACGGACGGACAGCGGAGTCTTAGTAATAGGGTCCTGTTTTACTATTTGAGTACGGAACCCTAAAAAGACTAAAGTCGTGGCCAAGGCGTAAGGCGTGTTGCAAGGCATCGGGATTCGTAAGTTGCATCAGTTAAATTCAAATTGTATGGGAAGGTTCAGACAGTTCTCTATGAGATGGCAGCCGCTGACGGCGCCCTATAGCCACTTCTGCATTTGGTAAGCGGTCAGCTGTCAGTATCAATTGGTAGTCAAGTCAATACTGATTCCCTAGAGTGCGCCTACATAAATTAGTGCTTTATGATTTATGATTGACTCGGGATTTATGTAATACTGACAGTATACCGACCGTTAAAGAAATCGGAGCGACTTTAGTGAGCTCTCGTTAAAGATACAATTACTGTTATACCTACGCTCATTTGCCAATAACATAGTAGGTATTTAAAATATGAACCACAATTTCATGAAGCTACTTCATTTCTCGTTAGTAATGTGTAACGTAGCAAAGTAAACTAGTCTACGCGGAAGAATGAATCATTTACAATATCCTTGGTTTTGGAACTCGCTAATGAAATCATTACTTACATCGTGGTGTAAAAATATATTTACGAGCATTAGATACGAGCAAACTATGATAGCTACCGGCTCACAACAAAGTTTATCGTTGTTTAAGACGTACCAAGATTTAGCTAGTATGAGTGCTGTTCTGCTGCTGTTGCTGCCGATGGCCGTTGGGGCGGAAATATTCTCGAGTGGCGACAACGTACCGGAAGGCGCGGCGTGGGTAGGCCCCCCGCAAGGTGGACTGATGACCTGGTAAAGGTCGCGGGAGTCCGCTGGATGCGGGTGGCGCAGGACCGGCCATTGTGGCACTCTTTGGGGGAGGCCTATGTCCAGCAGTGAACGTCTTTCAGCTGATATGATGATGATGATGATGAGTGCTGTTCTTTAATCAAAAATAATTTATTCCTAAAAAGGCAAAAATACTAAAAAACGGAATGTGTTTAACGGTGAAAACACGACCAGCAACACGATTCAAACATCTTCAACAATAACGAAGCTACAATTATTTCAATCTTGCTACTTAGAGAGAGAGAGAGCAATGTAGCAGAATTAAGTTACGTTATTTTAACGCCATGAATAAACCATTTATTTCAGGCCTCTAAGGCCCAAGACTAACATACATACAATCACAAAATTTAAAACTTATTATTATTTAGGCGACGAAACAGCGTGGTTTATATCCGAATCGTCGGGAAACCTTCAGAGAGGTAAATAAAGAATGTATAAGTGGTAAATACTTTACTGCCACGAGGTTGGTAAGTGGTTTTTTTACGAACAAGTGTCTATTAGAAGCCCGACACCGAAGGTGGATTGCTTTAATGGCTCGTGTTTGTAAAAAATCTTACCATCCGTGTCGCACACAATATTTTTCATCTCATAAATTTGCGAGGATATAAATGCATTCGAAACAAAATTAATACCTACTAATCGCATAAGAAAATAATAAATGTCACAGACACTAAATAACTTTATTAAAAATTGTATATTTTAAAATCATGTTTAAATTTGTGGTTTTATTAATAAATACGTTTTCAAGCAGCGTATTTGAGTTAAAAACTCCTTGCTTTGTAACTGACGCATAAGTGACATACAATTTAAAAAAGAAACAATTACTCCCATGGTCATAATAAAGGCTATTGTAGTTTTGTATGTATGTGCGTTATGAAGCCATTTACCAGTAAGTGTGATGAAAAAATAAGGATATGGTTTGGTAAAACTCACGCGTGCACATAATATTATACAACGGCATAATATTATTATGTTTGTGTTTAGGCAACTTGAATGCGGAACCCACGTCGCCAAGTGGCCTGACCATAATAGCGACCTTATGAGTATTAACAATAGAAGTTGTTATCAAGCTATTATTGAATGCATTAATAATGTAGATTATCTTTGCACCAAATTGTAACACAATTGGAAGTTAGCCATAGAAATAAATATAGATATTCATTATATTGCTAACGATATTTTGAGCTTTTAGGGTTCCGTAGCCAAATGGCAAAAAACGGAACCCTTATAGATTCGTCATGTCTGTCTATCTGTCTGTCTGTCCGTCCGTATGTCACAGCCACTTTTTCCGAAACTATAAGAGCTATACTGTTGAAACTTGGTAAGTAGATGTATTATGTGAACCGCAATAAGATTTTCACACAAAAATAGAAAAAAAAACATAAAAGTTTTGGGGGTTCCCCATACTCAGAACTGAAACTCAAAATTTTTTATTTCATCAAACCCATACGTGGGGTATCTATTGGATAGGTCTTCAAAAATGATATTGAGGTTTTTAATATGTTTTTTTTTCTAAACTGAATAGTTTGCGCGAGAGACACTTCCAAAGTGGTAAAATGTGTGTGTCCCCCCCCCCCCTGTAACTTCTAAATAAAGAGAATGATAAAACTAAAAAAAATATATGATAATACATTACCATGCAATGCAAACTTCCTCCGAAAATTGATTTGAACGAGATCGAGTAAATAGTTTTTTTTAATACGTCATAAATCGTAAACAGCAATTTATTTTACGGAACCCTTCATGTGCGAGTCCGACTCGCACTTGGCCGCTTTTTTTCATAATGGTAATTACTGGGTGCGCATTTTTAATGTATTTGGTTTCAATCAAATGTACTTTACTGACTTATTTTCCTTGACTTTGAGTTGTAGGTATATATTTAAGTGTATCGTTATGTATTTAATATATTTTATCTATTTAATAGATTTAATAGTACCTACCTACATATGTGTAAATGATCAATTTCTTTTTGTTTTTCTTTTCAATCGTTTTGTACATGTGTCTCGGTTTGCTGGAAGAAATCCCTCTTAGGGATAAGGTCGCCTTTGTTCATGTGTTATCAGTTCTTGTAATAATTGTTCTGTTGTTGTGTTCTGTTCTACGAGTAGTAGAAGCTACGGTAGCCTAGTGGTTCAGGCATGCGGCTGTCAAGCGGCGGTCGTGGGTTCGAATCCCGGCTCGTACCAATGAGTTTTTCGGAACTTATGTACGGAATTACCGTTAGCTTTTCGGTGAAGGAAAACATCGTGAGGAAACCGCTCTAATCCCAATAAGGTCTAGTTTTCCCTCTGGGTTGGAAGGTCAGATGGCAGTCGCTTTCGTAAAACTAGTGCCTATGCCAAATCTTGGGATTAGGTGTCAAAGCGGACCCCGGGCTCCTTTAGGGGCACAACCGGGAATAATAACGCTAGGAGGATGAAGATGATCGGTGACTTACATTTGTTATACCTATGATATCGATTTACGAGTGCCCCTACCCACTCGTAATTTAAATCACCATGCGATTGTTTTTGACGGTTGACGTATGTGACATCTGCCAAAAGTGCCAAAGTATGTTTTTCGGAAAAATTAGCAGCGGGGCTCGATTGTGATATTTGTGCGGCGATTTATTGAAAATATAAAAAATGGCAAGCCTGGAGGAGTACACTATGATGACGATGACGGGCACGAACAGCGACGAAGACGACGACGTTCCTCACCGTCAACATAATCCAGCTGCGGTAGGCGTCGCAGAAATAATTCATCACGAGCAAGCATTTGCGATGCCTAATGCGGGATTTTTAAAAATATTATCGGCTTACGAAACCGTTGGCGCGGGCTCTAATTGAAGAAATCCAAGTTACAATTTAAGTACATTTTTTTACATATATAATTCGTTTACATGACACTGGCAGATACGCTACGTTTTACGTTTGACCAATTTGATAAATCTATTTTAAGTTATAGTATGAGAAAATAAAAACCGGTATCAAGGACAACACTATAACATCTGCGTAAAAAGGAACGTAACTAGAAGATTGTCTCTGACTGAAATTGTAAAATTTCTGCATGTTGGTAAACAGCGTGTGACTTTTAAAAATACGGTTTTGGAAAATGGTGACATAAAAGTCATAGGTGATAATTTTAGTCACCGGTGACTTTGATATCACCAGTGAGATTCAAAAATCGGCCCCCAGAGCATTCAACTAAAAACAATATATAAAAACCGGCCAAGTGCGAGTCGGACTCGCGCACGAAGGGTTCCGTACCTATAAAAAACTATTTTATTCTGTGTTTTTAGTATTTGTTGTTATAGCGGCAACAGAAATACATCATCTGTGAAAATTTCAGCTGGAACTATCACGGTATCAGTGAGATACAGCCTGGTGACAGACAGACGGACGGACGGACGGACGGACGGACAGCGGAGTCTTAGTAATAATAACTAATCAAATATTCAAAAACCATGTGTTTGTCGCGAAATGGTCCCTTCTCAGCATAATGCTGACTCACGAGCCAGCGCTGGTCTTCCGGCGAGATCAAATTAACTTTACGATCTATATAGAGAAACAGTGTACCTAATATCTAAACATTATCATGCGGAATGTACCGAATTGGTGGATTGATCACCAGGTAGCACCATACATCGGTCAAGCTTAAATTTAAATATCGTCAAGGTCAATCCATTGTGAATCCAATGGTTATGCAAATATTAATTGGATGATCATGTCAATGTACCCATAGAATACAGTACCCATTGATGATTCTCTGATTAAGGTATAGAATAAACAAAATGTAATTGAAGTACATTACGAGTAGCATATCTAATTCTCATTGAGTTTCGCTGTGATTGCTGGCGGATACTGTAGGTACCGTTGTCACAGTTCTATAAATGTATGTAATTTGTAATAGTACATTACTTACCTAGGGCGGTTAAACAAAGAATGTCTCAGATCGCAGATATTTGACGCCCAAGCCGAAGGCAAGGGCGATAAATATGCGCTTTGAGGCTTTCTTTATTACCGCCCGTGGTGAGTACACAATTTTACGTCTCTGTCTGGCTAGGAAGTGGGGTTTTCCGCACGCATACCTGGCCATAAAGTAGCAATTACGGCAAGCAATGAATGCGGGTAATCCCACTTCCTGAGGGAAAATCATGTAACGTTCCGAACGCGCCGTTATTAGGACAATCCAACTTTCATTTTTCCATATAAAATTTGAAATTTAGATCTAAGTACCTAACGTTTGTTTGTACGATGCGTTACGTGATCGACCAGCTGGCCAGGGAGAGACGCAAAATTTTGTACTCACCACGGGCGGTAATAAAAAAAGCCTTACATCGCATAGGTATTTATTGCCCTTGCCTTCGGCTCGGGCGTCAAATACGTGCGATATGAGACATTCTTTGTGTAAGTAATGTAAGACAGACATGAAAGTGGTGATATCATGACATGCCAGAGTCGTTACATTTTGTTATTTTGGATGGCGACCCAGAGGGGTAATCACGTAACGTTCCGAACGCGCGTCCGTACAATTTAACTGTCAATTTTCCATATAAAAAGTGACATTTAGACCTACCTGACGCGCGTAAAATGCGTTACGTGATCGACCTGCAGGTTTGAAATCATAATAAGTATGATGAGACAAATTACCAAAATTAACGTCAAACTCACACCCACTTTTAAAAGCACTGTCAAGTCAAGTTCAAATTTTAATACTAAGGTATTAAAATTTGAACTTGACTTGACAGTGACAGTGAGTTGAAGCGGCAAGTAAAACCCCCTGACTTCGCCTGGCATGCATAAATATCTGACACGACGCTATGTCTAATGACATAAGGACGTGTCAGATATTTTTGCCAGCTTTGTTGTGGCAGATATTGATGCTGGTGATTGTACCTAGATTATAATACAAGAAAAATCATACCTTTATCTCTTCTTTACCACTACTATAGCGAAATTCCACCAAGGTAAAAAAAACACGTGCTGAGACTGCAACGAAAAACGGGACTTATTATCGTAAACGGCGTTAACTTAGCCTCAATCGATGCGAGAATATTGCCATGCATAAAAACACTTTCTATTTGGTAGTTTTGCGTGAAGCCTGCCCTAAAATCTAGGCGGGAATTTCAACTTTTATAAAAATAGGCGAAGATGGGTCCCAGGCGAGGTCACGGGGTTTTACAATGTCGTCTTGCTTAAACATATTTGGAGCTGCCTGACTGCGGAAGTACCCCTCCACCTTATAGACTGTTATGTCGTGTGAATAATTAGTTTTTAATTTTATGATTGTTTTGTATCTATGTTAGTCTTTAAGGTATTTGTTACTGTGGGCCTTAGATGCCTGAAATAAATGGTTTAATTAATTAATTTATTGATAATAACAATAACGACACTACTTGCTCTGTAGGTATGTGGTGTTGTATTTCTGGTGGTGAGCATACTTGTGCTAACTCGGGGCACCTATACTAAAATGATGTAGCTAAATATTTTTTTCGACAAAAAATATATCGATGTTACTGTCAACATCTAAATGTTATTCAACATACATAAATATTATTTATTTTCTCTTAATTTTAAAATAAAAACAATAAAACGTGTATTTTATTTGTTTATTTAAAAATAGTTTTAATAATATGGATGTGTAACAATTGTCCGAATTAAATGCTTTCATTTCATAGTATAAAATTTTTATTTTTTTCCATATTCGTCGGTATTAAAGATTGCCGTCTAGATGAAAATATCAACTTTAAACTAAATAAAAAAAAACAATATATGGACTAGAATTGTCTGAAAATAAAAATCCTTTATTTTCAGACAATTCTAGTCCATAGATTGTTAGTGGACAGTGATGTGGCAATTATTATATTATTATCTATGTTAGTGTATTACCTATACCTGAACTAAAATATGACCTGAACAGGTCTATCCAACCCCACTTCTTTGAACGTGAAGTTCGATATACCGGCTCAGAATGACCGTGTCGAGTCGGTCGGCTATCATCCTCAGGATCCCGTTGGATTTCTCGCGAATACGGTGCATTACTGATGCAGTGGTTTTACGTAATATCGCAAAAAATCGTCTACGTGCGCGTCTGCAAACATGCCAGAAGCTTTTTCTAGGCTTCACGTTGAATGCTGTTTGTAGTGTTTTTTCCCTAAAACAAAATTCTGGACGATCAAAGACGATAACGGATCTATTCAACTTAATGTTTTGATTTGGAATCTTCGATCTTAGTTAATAGGTACCTACTACTGGTTCGACCTAAGTATATTTCACAAATTGAATATTTTACGGAAGTATTTTGAACTTAGATTCCATCATCATCATCATATCAGCCGAAAGACGTCCACTGCTAGACATAGGCCTCCCCCAAGGAGTGCCAAAGTGACCGGTCCTGCGCCACCCGCATCCAGCGGACTCCCGCTGGCTTAAGTTTAAGATAATTCCCTTTCAAATTCTAATACCACCATATTAAACGAACATAGAAAATAAGATGGAATGTTATGTTATAATGTTGAATGTATGGTATAAATTTTTATCAATTAGGTAACATCATCATCCTCCTAGCGTTATTATTCCCGGTTGTGCCCCTAAAGGAGCCCGGGGTCCGCTTTGACACCTAATCCTAAGATTTTGCATAGGCACTAGTTTTACGAAAGCGACTGCCATCTGACCTTCCAACCCAGAGGGAAAACTAGACCTTATTGGGGTTAGACCGGTTTCCTCACGATGTTTTTCCTTCACCGAAAAGCTAACGGTAAATATTCCGTACATAAGTTACGAAAAACTCATTGGTACGAGCCGGGATTCGAACCCACGACCGCCGCTTGGCAGTCACTTACCTGAACCACTAGGCTACCGTAGCTTCTTGTTAACAATTAGGTAACACATCAAAAAAATATTATTCCAACATAATTATTCTTGATATACATGATAACTTCAAAAATTAAAGAGTTTTGGATATTTAGTTAGACCGAGTTCGATTTCTCATTACAAATGTTGAACATTGAAATGCTGTTTCTGAAGTCGCTGAAGAAAAAAATACTTACATATTTATAATGAAAAATTTACAAGATCCATTAATCAATGCAGGTTTCCTGTTTTCCTGTATTGAAAACCCGTATTACTCACAATATTTTTTACAATGGAGTCGTCCATTCCTTTCTCTGCGCTCCAACGATACTTGAGTGTTCGACGTTTTAATTTCGGCAAAGGAAACGCAAAGAATGCCGTCAATGAAACAAATTAATGATTGCGCCTTTCAAAGTCCGTTTTCAGTTGCAAATTCCTCTAATGGCTTTCAGGCTTACTCCGACTTTGGTCGTCGTTAGCGTCGGTTCCCGTCTCTTTGGTTCGTGAACTGTGGCGGGTGACGGCGAGTGATGGGACGGTTCCGGGAATATCGTATTTCCGGTAATGAAAATACCGTCGGAAATATTGCCGGTAATGAAAATACTGTCGGCAATATTGCCGGTAATGAAAATACCGCTGGTCAATTTTAAATGACGGGTGAAGGTTATTGATGCCGTTGGAATGTTTGCAATACTGCCGGCTATATAAAAATATTATATTATAAGCCAAGCATTGGTCTCCGGAAGTTGACTTGAGTAGACCAAGGAGCGAAAAACCCATTTTAAGGCAGCCTATTGATTTGGTATCCCTATCAATTTGGTAACCTTATGATAAGCTAACCTTACTGATAGGGTAACCCTATTGTTATGAAAAGCATATCGGATGTGGTTTTATCAGGGTTACCTTATGGTTACCACATCCGATATGCTTACCATAACAATAGGGTTACCCTATCAGTAAGGTTAGCTTATCATAAGGTTACTTATTTATTTATTTCTTAAGGATAGGGTTTTAAAAACAACTTCTAAAATAACCCCAAAAATAATACATGGAAACCCCCAATAAGGGAAACCGGTTCCGGTCCCTGGAGTAGACGGTGCTAGGAACTCTTAATCATTCGTGAAGTGCTAAAATAAATATATTTAACTGGCCCGTTTAAGAAAATTTGCCTTTCGACACACTGTTTTTCATCGGAAACATGCCGGTCGCAAAGGCAAATTCCCGGACTGGTAATTTACGACGAAACATCACTTATGCCGTTTAGGGATTTTGTACCGCTTTCAATTGTGTGCTGACAATATAAGTGATTATTTTGGTGATAAGGAACGGTTGAAGAAAAATGTGTTTACGTTTGCACTTTGCTCCATTGTAATGAGGCGAAATCTGTATGACATTGATATGAATTTACTTCCTTTTAAATATCAGTGATTCTGTGAGCTGTAGAATTCCAGAGCCTGTCTGTTTTTGACAACTTAAAAATAACTAATTTCGAAATACTGAATCGACAATAAAATCTATATAATTGAACCTGCTCATAATAATGATACCTAATTGGTTGAGAAATACGACTTGAGAAAACAGTCGGACAGACGCCGGACATACCTTCGAAATAATTTTTGACTAAGCTGAAACAGAGGATTTCGTTCGCTACGCTCGCTCGTTTAATGAGATGTGACTGGAACTATCATCTACAATGGCGGTAATATGGAACGTCATGCAGTTGATAAAATGAAATGAAATGAAATGAAATATTTATTATTAACATAATATACAGGCACTCAGAAATAATTCTATGACACTAGGCTAGGTCTGTCCCGTGGAAACCAAGACAAATACAGATTACCAGTCCATGCGGCTTAGAATGAAAACAAGATAAACCAAAAAGAGACAAAAAGACAATTATAAACTAACAATTAATTAATTATATTAGGTTGCTTGTCTGCGGCGATGTATGTGTATGTGTAGTGTATGTATGTAATGTGAGTGTCATCATCATCACATCAGCCGAAAGACATCCACTGCCGGACATAGGCCTCCCCCAAAGAGTGCCACAATGGCTGGTCCTGCACCACCCGCATCCAGCGGACTCCCGCGACCTTTACCAGGTCATCAGTCCACCTTGCGGGGGGCCTACCCACGCCGCGCCTTCCGGTACGTGGTCGCCACTCGAGAACCTTTCCGCCCCAACGGCCATTGGTTCTACGTGCATTGTGAGTGTAATGTTATGATATTACATTAATTAATGTTTCCAATTGCTCGTAGTTCCAAGATAATAATAGAGTTTGGATTTTCTTTTTTGCCTCTAGGGCACTGCTTCTTTACCTGAATGAAGTCAGACCTCCTGTCATCAACGAGAGAGTAGGAACAGTTACGTTTGCTTCCTCCGTGAGGGTTTTTTGTCTCTAGATTCTAGCTATCAAAATAACGAATCCTGAAATCAACAAACGGTTGTGACTACACAAGCGCGTTGGAGTATAACAAGAGTCGGTGTGACTGTTTTCTAGTGTCATCGTAGAAAAAAATTGCGCATTTCAATGTATTCCGCGTAGGTATTTTCTTTGTTCTAGCTAGGCAGCTAACGTGTCAAAAATCCGCACGTTTCTTATTCAAATGCGATTGATGTCAAAAAGATAAACCAGAATAAATATATCCAGACCAATGCGCTTTTGTTAAGGAACTGTTGTTATAGAAAGCCTTTTTTATTCATCATCAAAATACCGTTAATTTGTCATACCACCGCGTTAATTATCTTTTTGTCACTCACATTAGTGTTAATGTAATGTCATTTTTAAAGCATACTTTATCACCTTAATCATAAAACTTAACAAGACTCAAGATAAAATGTTGTTATATGGTGTATGAGTTATAATTTTATATAATTAAGTGAGCGCATCCCCAACAAACTGCTTCGCAGCTTGGCGAATCTTTGATTTAAAGTAACTTTGTATTTTTTTGTACGTAAATAAAAACAAAAAATCTGACAAGAGCAAATGAGACAGGTAAGGACGTTAAGAAAACATTTAATAGTCAGTGGATACGTGGCATTTATTTGTACCCTAGAGACGAAATAACCCATGTCTAACAGTGTGACACAAGTCAGGCAAAGAAAGTTGGTGATGATAAATGATTAATACAACAACGCTCTTTTAATCTTTGGTTCGGTAAAAGTGAACAAACCTTTTGTGTTTTAAAGTCTGTTTTTCAAGCGACAATTTAGATGTCATTTTTCAATCACACCTATTTACTTAGTTGTCTACAATTTCATTTATCGTTGCTGCTACGAAATGCAACGCATTCATGCGCTACGAAATAAAATGCAGCGAGTGCTACGCCGCCGTAGCCGTGTTGCACACAAAGGTTATGGGTTTCTATTTGATTCCACTGTGTCTAAAAAATGGGGCTACGCATTCAATCCCTCTTACAAAAAAAATGCTAAAGAATATTCTTAATGGCTACCAGCTCGCACGTTTGGAAACAACGAACCTACCTTCTTAAGGAAATAAAATAGAGCCAGTAATGAGCAACAAATTCAGGAAAGTCTTAAGTGAATAATATCATGTAGAAACTATGCTTCGTGTTCGCTTATAAAACCGGATAGAAAAAACAGTAGTTAGCTTAAGTACTCGTAGTTCATCTAGTGCTCAAATAACGTTACTGGTGGCCACACGACCCAGACAGTGACCGATGGGATTCACTTAAGGTTGTTCAGGTTAACGAAGCTAGAGTTACGAATGCTGCTACTTAATTATGTTTGGGAAGACATGCTTCATTGAAAATTGTCTTAGGTTTAGCTTTATCTCCTTTAGGAAACAAGTTCTTAACGGATAAAATGGGCACACAACATTTTAAAAGAAACCCTTTAAGAAATAATGTTAACGGAAAAAATATAACACTTAGTCTGAGGTAATAATTATGTATATTTCCAGACACAGTGCAGAAGGATTCTGATATGTGAATGATAATATTGTAGTTATACATCGACTTGGATGTGCATCATGGTAGTAAATTAACGGTAAAATTGGCTTTATTTTATTAGGTATAGAATAAAATAACAAAAGCAAAACTTAAACCTATACAACTAAAACTAATTACAAATAGATATATACTCCCCGAGGTCACTGTCTGTGGTAAGGGCCCATAAGGCTGGCCACATTTCCTCGTTGGATAGCTATTTATATGCGTTGACCGAGGTTGTAGCCAACCCCAAAGTCTGCCGTGTTCTCTAACATTTTATTTTTAATACGAGTAGCTTTATAAAGCCTGTGGGCGTCCGGACTTCAAGGACCGAGAGTTTCTACTGCGAAGGCTGCAAATATGTGTGTCGCGAAGCCACTTCTGGTCACTCTCATGGCCGCGAATGAGAACCTATAGCACTTAAGCTAAGACCCGTATTAGCATATATGCAACTATAAACATACCCTTACAACTTGCGGAATCCTTTATATATCTGACATAGGGGCTGCCGCCTCGTGCGTGCCAGCTCCCTATGACGTGTGGGGACTTTCGTCCCCAAGAATGTCCTCCAACCTCCCCTTCTAGACATCCCTTACCACCATTGATACTGTCCCAATTCACACGCTATTGTTCCAGTTACCCGGGTGCACCCTTGACTGATGATGATATGGCCTGAAGCCGAGACTACCGAACTACCCTGTTGTTACACTTGTAACTAATCCTCTAACACTAAAGAACTCCACAACTAAGAACTGTGATGTGTGTCCTACAGTTCACGTACATGCGCGACCTGTAGGAAAACCTTATTCATCTACATGATATACCAATACGCCTCCCAAAGAGAATGAGACCTGTGGACGCACATAAATACATCGCATCATAAACAATCATCGTCCGATCTGTTAAAGCACATGAACACACGTGTAAATGATACCCAATCGTTACAATATCATAGGACGCATCGAAAGTGATTATGGAAAGAGCTCACCCTGGTTTTCCTCCAAATCAACCACTACAAACCGCACTTAACTGTTCGTTCCCAATATAGCCGTTCGGAACTCTGACAGCCCGCCTACCCGTCAACCTTGTTATAAAAATGATTCCTTGTAGGTGTTGCTACATAAGATAAATCGGCTGTTTGAGACATAATTATAAACACCAATGTAAATACTATCGTGAATCATGACCATTCACGACACTCCCGGCCCCCCAGAAAACTGGCGATCATATATCCAATAGAGATTATCATCTTTCACAGCTTTATTTAACTCTTCCTCAGATCTTTGAAATTACCGTTCTTTTCCCATTGCAAATATTGACAAGCTCTGAATCCTATCGATCGCCTTGATTGGGCCCAGTAATCCACAATTTCTGATAGCTGTAACGTCTGATAAGTTCATCTTGACGCACTTTTCTAAATCAGTTCCAAGCTCTTCGTGGGGCCCGAGTAGCCAACTGCGAGGTCCTCTATTCTTGAGATTTTGACCAACCAAGCTTCATCGTGTCTTGGCGTTCCATGTCGTAATAAACAATCAATCATAATATGTCCTATATATATCGTAAAACCATATTATAGATTTGCTAGTGTATGAAAATACTTCTATACATTGTGCATTGCTGATTCATGTATGTACATACTTTTAGGTTACCGCAATAGGATTTGCTTTGCCTTGCTAGATTGAAACGAATATCTGGCCAGATTTTATTATCATCTTTATACTTGTTTCCTTTTTCCATGGAATGGAATCCTCCCCCGCGGGCAAAATTGCTTACGTTATTAAACGAATGCACGAAGCATTACCACAACTAATGTTAATTTATCTGTTAATCTATTGATTTCCCTGATTCCTCCTCGACCTACTATAAATATTTAAAAATTATTCTGCGCGGTTCAGTGTGATTTTTTTTTTATTTATTTTTTTTTTATTTTTAAAGCGTTTTCTTGTCTATACAATACGAATACACTCCACTGATCACCTAAAAAAATAACATAGGATAGAACATGAAGCTTGAAAGTAGAGGCAAACAACGGGCTGCCCTATGGCTTGACGTTGTTTTTTCTTTTCTTTTCCTAAGACCTGGTTATTATTATTTATTATATAATACCGAAAATTAATTGAATTCTTAAATAAAATGTGATCCACCACAAACTAAGTTTGACGGTGGAGTGAGCACTCAGTCTCAATATAAATTAAATGAATTATGTCTCATACTTGATATAAAACCTCTTTTACTAAGACTATATTTAAAAAAAATACTTTTGTAAAATTGTTTTTGATTTATTTCATACGACGTATACCTCGATAACTGAAATAACGTTAATTCATTACCTCGTATAACTCGTACTTTATTGTTGATTCATTTTCGTCTTGTTTCATCATTCTTGGCTAAATGACCTCATGTTACTTCCAAAGTACACAAAACAAATATACAGTTTATTTAAATTTTTATAAATGTTATTTTTTTTGTTTTTTAATAAAATTTTGTGTTCTATTTTGATTGAAGGATTATGTATGCCTTTATGTACTGTTAATAGAAACGTGCTTAATTATTTCTGTTTACTAACTTTTTTATTATACATTTAATAATCGCACCTCACTGTAACGAAAATAATCTCTTATCTCACCTGTATTAATGGAACCCTCTGTAAATGAGACAGATATTAATACACTTGGATATCTGAGACACTTTTTAAGTGGAATACTTCTTTAAGCGAGACACATCTGCCGGTCCCTTGAAGTCCCAGTTATGTCAAAGTTTAACTGTACACATTTGGCTATATCTGCACAGATCTTGCCTAGTTTTACGCGCAGTTGTATACGTTTTAATTCAACAATGAAAGTAGTATGCTACGGTGGTTTTCGACTCCAATGCTCCACTATCAGTGGTCAAGTCAAGCATTTACCGACCGTGAGAAATATTTTTCTCAGCCTCAAATCTGATCTTTAACAGCCCATTTTATTCTGAGCGTAAATCCAAAATTGGCTGAGCATTGCCAAAATAACCTGTATTGTTGTGGCACTATTTAAATCGCTCAATTGTGCTCGAGTCTGAGGACCACCAAAATAATTCTGAACACCATGGAAACTGTTCTGATGACCGCTAAACCAAGACCTCTAAGCCCTGCGAAATCTGTTCTGAGGACTGCTTAACCTAGGCCTTTGAGTCCTACGAAAACTGTTCTGAGGACTGTTCAGCTTAACCTAGGCCTTTGAGTCCTACGAAAACTGTTCTGAGGACTGTTCAGCTTAACCTAGGCCTCTGAGCCCTACGAAAACTGCTCTGAGGACTGCTTACCTAGGCCTCTGAGCCCAACGAAAACTGTTCTGAGGACCACTAAATCCAGACTTCTGAGCGTCGCGAAACTGTTCTGACGATCGTGAAGCTGTTTTGAGCACTGCCAAACCAGTATTTTGAGCACTCCTAAAGTGTAATAATGATATGTTGGCTTTGAAGGATACCAAAACTCATAATTTTTGGTTGAGTTTTAAATAAAGACTTATTTTCTGAGCTGAAAGCATGAAAATCATCATTTCCAACTATTGCTTGTATTCTTCCTATTATTTACGTCTTCCACGAGCCACCGAGAGCGCCATATAGTATGACGGGTGTCCTTCAACATGTGATTTTCCAATAAGATTTAGGCTTTGCGATATTGCGTATCTCAATCCTCGCACACGGTCAATATGCGCCATTACATTAGTTCTTATGACCGTGCGACGTTTTATCATGCCTCCTCCCATAGTGTATCGGTTATTAATGATGTTAAACTTGTTCAAATATTCGCTACCCCTCAACCGCTTAAACTCTTTAGTAATCATGCACTGTGTCTGTCACATCAGTATAAATGACTAAATAAAATATATATGTGAATTATTTCCTGGACTACAGAGATACCAGTTTACGCTATAAAATTTATTTCTGCTATTAACTTTAGTGTCACTTGTGTGTTCATATTTCATTAGTTATCGATGGATAGTCTCTGTATGAATCTCAGTTTATATACATTGATGTGACGTGCTGCAGTCCAAAGTGTTTGCGACATCTAGCGCAACGTTCAGGTCTTTGTACTAGGTATATGGAAAATTAATTGTGAGCTTTGGATCAGATTAGTCCTTATAGTGCTTTTCCGAACCTTTCAGATTTAATTAACCTTGGTTTATCAATGTACGTAGAGATTCTTCTCTCTTCTCCTTATAAGTACTGTATTCATTCCGAAATTGGTCATATAGTGTGATGCCCACTCGCTAACACAGTAGGTTAATATTTTAAATTACATTGATTTATCGGTCACCATCAGTATAAGTGACTTCCGTTTAAATTTTATACTAATTGTATTAGTTTCGCTTTCCTTTCCTTCCCTTTTAACACCTATGTAAGGTCGGGTCTCTTAGTCAGTTTGCGACAGCGCGATCGATTATGAGTTGTCTTTTCTTCGACCAGGTTCTTCACATTACATTTTTTCTAATATTGGACTACCACGTGGATTTTGGTATACCTCTTCCTCTGGAATGTTTGGGAAGGCGAAGTGCAATGTTATTGATATTATTATGGTATTTTCCTCCTTTTTGAGTGTGTCCGAACCATCGCAGTCTTTGATTGAAGCTACTTTAAAAACTTCCGTGAACGTTAAGTTATGTTATTAATGTCATTATCCTTGCCGTGCACACATGATATCTGTTCTGAGTTATCATCCAGGAGCCAAAAAAATTTCACTAGTTTTTTTTGCAGTTCCTAAGATTGGAAGAACAGTCGTTGCTATAATCAATAATCAAATGCGATGATTTTGATGTCGGTTTTAAAGAAATCCATGATGCTGTTTAAATTAAGGTTGAGGATGGAAGCTTCATGCACCGGGACACCGATTTCAAACCCTTTACCTTTACCATCGGGTTTTAATACTTCTTCATTTTGTTCAATACTCTTTCATTTGATACTTTGTCTGTCCACAAGATTTTCAACATTCTCCTATATAGCCACATTTGAAATGCATTCAGTTTTTTAATTGTCAATTAATTTAAAGTCCAAGCCTCTGCACAATACACAAGGATTGACAATACATAGCATTTAACTAATCTCCATCTCAGTTTTAGATTTATATCCTTATGTGTGTATAGTTTTTGCATTTTCAATACTGTTTTTAATACTTAACCATGTAATTTTTGTTAAGGCTGATATACCAACACTGGTACCCTGGTACCTAGATATTGTCGCCTTAGTACTGCCTCGTGAGATATCACAAGCGATATGATTGAACGCCTTCTCAAAATCTATAAAACGAATGAATTATGTTTGAGTATCATTGAAAGAACATCTCTAGGAATGATGAAATAATGTTTCTTGATTTAATTCTAGCTCGTAGTTGTCCATAAAAGAATTATGTACCAACTCGTAAGGTACAACAAATGATACAATTCATCAATATTAACGCGTGAATTTGTTTGATCCTTGCATACAGTCGGCGTCAGCTTATCCTACGAGCAGGTATATTAATATCGAAAGGCAAGTTCGCCATATGATGCTTATGTATGACGTGTAGTAACATGGGGACAGTCAGGTACTTAGTTACTTAAGTTCATGTTTAATGCCGTTGTTGATCGTGTTTTGTATTTTAGAAATGAAGTCCCAAACTTGAACTCCTTTCTGTTATTCATCGCGGTCTGCTGACATTCTTCTGATGAAGAAAGCGTGATGTTTCGTAAGTTTAGCTACTTGAGGTAACACTGAAAACTAGTGGTCAGTTCCAGCTCCAAGGCTATTTGTCTGCGGATGTCCAGGTTTGAGTCTTCTGAGCTGTTGTCAGGATATTACTAAGTGTTTCTAACTATCAGGCGCCCGAATAGCCATGTTTTTAGACATACAAATTGCTTTGCAAGTGTCAGATGCAGAATCACCTAGGCTCTATGATTTGCCTCTCAGAGAGGCGTTAGACTCATCGGCCTCCACATCGTGTATTGACTGTGTGAACTGTGTCTGATAAACCTGATTGATAATGAAAATTATACATTTACACTAATGCTTTTTAAAACTAAAACATGGCCCACTAAACATAACTACCAATAACACCATTGTGCCTCAGGTAAACGCATCCCGATTCCTTGAATACTAGCTCAATAGCGACAGCCATCTCGGTTTATCACGCCTATATTTGCTCCCAAATACGATATGGGATCGTTCTATGGGCAAGTTGCTCCGAAGCAAATAGAGTATTCATTGCCCAAAAGAAATGCCTCAGAGCAATCTGGGGTCTGAGAAATGTAGACTCATGGAGACAAATCTTTATAAAAAATAAGTTTATGACAGCGCCTAGTATATATATTTTTGAAACTGCCAAATTAGTAAAGTCCAATATGTCACTATTCAAATTAAATGACAACTCTTACCGTAGAGCAGTTACGCATACGGCCTTGTCTATGCCAGCTCCAAGACTAGAAATTTACCGCAAAAACTGCTACTACATAGCTTGCTTAATTTATAACTCCATACCGAAAGAAATTACGGACATGTTTTACAATAGTTTCTGTAGGAAATTGAGCACCTGATTGACCGAAAATTGCTTTTATTCGGTCCAAGATTTCCTTAAAACAACAAATTGTAGGTATACTAAGTACGCACAGTAAATGTTAAGTAAAATTCGTTTACTATGACAATGGAATACACAACACAAGCCTTATTGAGCTTACCGTGGGCCCAGGTTGATTTGTGTAAGATTGTCCCGTAATATTTATTATTTATTATTATTTATTTATTATAATGACCATGATTCAAGCAAATAAACGATCTATCTATTGACTTCATGATCGATTCAGGGTCTCATCAGGTCATCATATATTGACTACTCGTATGTATGTGACAAGCTATCCGCCGCGTGCTACGCACTGTCTAGACTCGCACTTATATTGTCTCTCAGTAAATTGAATCTATTTGATTCTAATTTAAGGGGTAAATCTTCGCGCCGGTGTATGGCAAAGGTTCGCACGGCACTGCCTTTTTTACAAGAAACTTTAGGAACTTAAGTATAGTTTACTGACCCTGTGTGCTACACTATAAATGAGGTTCTTCAGAATGATCATTGTCCCCAGCACATTCCAAAAATTGTAAATTCTATATATTTAGACATGTAAATGAGATGTACAATTTTCAATAAATAATCTAAAATCTAACATTTAAGAGTCCAATTACGAAATATTTAAAACAATCATAATTACAAATCTTTGTTTAACCATAACACTTGATTATACTCAAGTCTGAAGTCTAAACGTATTCTATCCACGAGCCGAACCTTTCGGTTGCACCTACAAAACGTATTCGTGATTCGCGAGATTCACTTAACGAAGTCACGTGCGTTATCTGACTATTTACTTTCAAGTCACAAATGAATTTACTTATACAAGAATTCTGGACACTACTGTGTAAGTCATGGTTTAAATAAATAAATAAATAAATAAATATTACGGGACAATCTTACACAAATCAACCTAGGCCCACGGTAAGCTCAGTAAGGCTTGTGTTGTGGGTACTAGGCGATGATATATATAATAGATACATACATATAGATACTTATATACATAACATCCATAACTCAGGAACAAATATTTGTGATAAATACACAAATAAATGCCCTGACCGGGATTCGAACCCTTTATTTATTTATTTATTTATTTATTTATGGTTACGCATGTAGGATATATTCATGATTAAATTGTAAGTAATGTTACTATTATATTTATCGTTGTGTATGGAAAGCATTTAAATGATTAATACCTGCTGATTATGGTCAATATTGCAATTAACAATAGTGTCAACGTATCACGTAGGTATCCGATGAATCTTCATTGGTTTATATTTCAAGACTCCACTTGATTTATTGAGTGACAGATACGTGATGATGATATTTTTTTTATAATAAATGAATTTTTCCCTGCCCTCTAACAATCGACTTGTACCTGAGGGCCACCAGCCACCTCCACACATTATTTTGGAGTAGGTATACTATTTGTGTATCATACTGACAACATTGTTCCATCCCCTGTTTCATCACAGCTGAGCATCACGCACGACCCAACACAGTATACTCACTATGCGACTCATAATATGTCTGAACTCACTTCTTTAACTCTTTAACCAGCATTATCTGATATATCACAACTGTCAATAAATAACACTTCCTTGGTTTTCTATGACAGACCGCAAAAATTGGCTATGTCAGTCACCTGAGGGCGCACCAGCGACGCTCTCCGCATTGATTAGCAGTCGCTGAGGCCGAATACGGCTAAGAGAAGATGATAATGACACAGTTAAAATTGCGAGTAACTTATTTTACGTTAAAAGTTAATCCTTCTCGGCATAACCTGGTAATGAAATCATAGCAACTATGCGTGATCGGAAGTCAGACCTAAAGTACACTAGTGGTCTTGAGATAAGTTGCTGGTAACCAAACAATAATGAAGTCAACATCAATTAGATCCATCGAATTGCTGTCAGATCTCTCATTGACAATAACCGCCGAAATAAAAGTGAATCAGCACAAAAGCCTACTGCCACATACTAATAATACAAAAAACAAGTGAATTCCCAGGATGCTACCATTCTTTTGATCTCAATAATATGGTAGAATAGATATGAGCAACGTATACCGATTTCAGTAATTTATTCGGTATAAATGTACCTATAAACAAATACACTGATGAAATCAGAACGAAACTTGAGAATAACATCATACTGTCTAAAACTTCCTCCTCCTGACAACAAGAAAAATATAGGAAAACCACAGATTGCTCCCAAAGGTTATTATTTGTGTCTGCAGCTTATAGTCTCCTAAGTTCGTACACCCTTGAACCTCTGACGTCTTGATTGCAATCAGAACAATTAATCCGATTCACCAGAAAACATTTACTTAGGTCATGTTTTCAATAAAAAAGTAACCATCAAATATAGTACCTACATACCTGAAAGAACAGGCTTTGCTCTTTGTTTTTTCCAAAGAAAGGAAGTTGATTCTTTTCACCTCCGTAAACCCGTGTAGTAAATAAATTGCATTGAAATCTGATGCGCTGTTTACGACAATCCATTGACAATCAAATAAATATACCAATGCTGCTCATTGAATAGTTTAGAATAATTATATTATATATTTTGTATATAATCCCATAATTTGTCATTGAGTCAGTAAAAAATACAAATGCTATACATATTTTTTGCATTTATAAGGTCCAAACCAGCCACGAATGTACTTTTACCTACTTTAGTATGATACCAATAAATATTTTTGATTTTGATTGAGAGCCGTATCCATTACCCTATTTATCGTAAGATGACATTAAAATGTACTACTTATGAAAGGTTAATTCCTTATGATGTCTAAAAGGTCTTAAATGTTTGCACCACACTAAACATTGATGAATGGTATGGTTCTGTTATATAACTTGGTTTTAACTGTAACCTTTGCATAAGGAGCACCTCTGACATAATACAGTGATAGTTTGCTGTAAGTATGTTTTCTGAAAAGTTTTAGAAACTTTTAAACCGATTAAGGCTTGGCATCTCAAATTTTGGTAAAAATGACTTGTTTAGTAACCAGTTTATACCTTATAACGTAACAATTTTCGTGTTGGAAAATAGATATCATAATCTGCAAGATATAAGAAGTGACATTGTTTTCGTAGAAATCCATTTTAACATAAGAAAGTGGAGAAAAATAAATCTAAAGTCAACCCTATTTTTTCACTTGTAACCAGTTTACTGCTCCATTTTTTATCAGAAAGAGATGAAATTTTATAATCTTCTTCATAAAGTAATGAACTATAACTTAATTTTCTTACTTTCTTAAATTTCGTCTCGTTTCTAAAATATTCCGAAAAACATGATATCCGCGCTTTCGACCACGCACTTCCATCTCGCTCACGCTCACGCTCAGTGAGAGGGAGAGAAGACCATGAACGTGCGGGGCCTTAAGACAGGATTTTAATAATGTTAATCTCTTTCTCGTGTATGGTTTTAAAAATCTTTAGATTAACTTTATGAACAGTTATCTGTTTTTGAGTCAATCATGCACAAGCTACATTTAATATTGGTTTAGCAGGAAGTTGGGGCAAATAAAGTGTTAAACAGATGAAGACTGGCTTAGATCCCAGCATGCTCCACCATGTCGCGAAGCCACTTCTGGTCACTCTCATGGCCGCGAATGAGAACCTATAGCACTTAAGCTAAGACCCGTATTAGCATATATGCAACTATAAACATACCCTTACAACTTGCGGAATCCTTTATATATCTGACATAGGGGCTGCCGCCTCGTGCGTGCCAGCTCCCTATGACGTGTGGGGACTTTCGTCCCCAAGAATGTCCTCCAACCTCCCCTTCTAGACATCCCTTACCACCATTGATACTGTCCCAATTCACACGCTATTGTTCCAGTTACCCGGGTGCACCCTTGACTGATGATGATATGGCCTGAAGCCGAGACTACCGAACTACCCTGTTGTTACACTTGTAACTAATCCTCTAACACTAAAGAACTCCACAACTAAGAACTGTGATGTGTGTCCTACAGTTCACGTACATGCGCGACCTGTAGGAAAACCTTATTCATCTACATGATATACCAATACGCCTCCCAAAGAGAATGAGACCTGTGGACGCACATAAATACATCGCATCATAAACAATCATCGTACGATCTGTTAAAGCACATGAACACACGTGTAAATGATACCCAATCGTTACAATATCATAGGACGCATCGAAAGTGATTATGGAAAGAGCTCACCCTGGTTTTCCTCCAAATCAACCACTACAAACCGCACTTAACTGTTCGTTCCCAATATAGCCGTTCGGAACTCTGACAGCCCGCCTACCCGTCAACCTTGTTATAAAAATGATTCCTTGTAGGTGTTGCTACATAAGATAAATCGGCTGTTTGAGACATAATTATAAACACCAATGTAAATACTATCGTGAATCATGACCATTCACGACAATGTGGTTGTTTGTCAGGCCAGCATATTTACGGCGCTAACTAAAGGATTTGCCTTATTGGATGCGTTCTGCGGTCTGTGGTGAGGTCACCTCTGAACAACACCTGACAACTACGATCTAGAAAAAGATGCCTTCAAGACAAGAGTGAATAGGCTATTACTGAACCAGTGAGCTTCATCTAAGGCTCTGTCTTCGCTTACCATCAGGTGAAACTAGGGTCAATTTCACTGGACAGTCTTTTATATATTTAAAAAAAAAACCAAACCGAACTGACCGCAGATCGCAGAACGCATCCGGTGTGGCAAATCCTTAATACCGTCATTAACTACTTGTTGAGACGATTCTAACGAGCCCAAACTCAACTGGGTCACGTCTGTTAATTCTTAATGACCACCTCCTGTCTCCATCGTCAAATAAGCTCAATGGTACAGTCACCGGCATCAATATATGATGAATCAAAGGCCGCAAAAATATCTGACACGCTCTTACGGCTCTAGGAATAGAGTTGTCATCGGATATTATTGCGGCCTTTGTTCCATCATATATTTATCCAAACTATACCTTTACATAAAATTTCAGCTCAATCGGTTGAAGATATCTGCTTCTAAATTGAGTTGCAAGATTCCACTCGAACACACATAGTTACATACATTGGAAGTTAATAGAAAGCTTGTAAAAATGTGTACAAAACGCGAGAGTTTACACTGTTAATATTGCTATTTATTTTTATAATAATTTCCATAGATCAACTTTATTTACGAGTACACCGTGAATTTCATTGGCCCAAAAAAGGGTCTCACCGGAAGACCAGCACTGGCTTATGAGCCAGCATTATGCTGAGGTGAGACCATTTCGTGACAAACTGCTTACTTGGTATATTATTATTATAGATCAGATCATACAGTGTTTTAAGTTTGGTCACGAATAAATTATTTCATTTTCATTGCAGAACCATGGACCCCGAGCAGGTGATGGAGGAAATGGAATCGTCCACTCCCATCGTCCGAATTTTATCCGGAGACGTCAACCACACGTCACTCAACGGCACCAACGCTACAGACATCAACATTTATTATTTCTATGAAGTAAGCTCCCTTAATTTTTGACTTTTACAAATTTCTTCGTTTGAGAGAGGTATGTCACAGCAGAATGTCATCTTTCTCATGTTTAGAGCAGCTACCTTACCGTTACAGAAAACCGAAAACTGCCAATAACACTGCCAATTCACCAACTTTCAATGTTACCTGAGAATGACGATTCGACGTACATTGCTGGGTCGATAAGTAACCATGTAGTCGGAGGTAAACATGTAACGTTCCGCACGCGCGTTAGTACAATTTAACTGTTATTTTTCCATATAAAAAGTGATATTTAGATCTACCTGACGCGCGTACAATGCGTTACGTGATCGACCTGCGGGTTGCCGCAGAGGGAGAGAAGACCGTGACCCCACGTCGCCTTAAGGTGGTAACCTTAATATACGCTGAGCATAAGCGTTAGCGAGATGGAAGTGCGTGTTCGGAAGCGCGGATATCATGATTTTTAATTTAAATTTTTGGTGCTTTTAAATAAATAAAAAAGTAATAGCTAAGTTCCCTCAAAAATGATATTGCCGATTTTTAGAACCAAAATTATCGTGTTTAGCTTTTGTGCATAATTTGTAACGAATTTTTTAAGTGTATTTTAGACCTACGTGATTTTTTGCCATCGAGTGAAATTCAAAAACTCAGGGTTCGAATAGCTATAGCTCCCCGAGAAAGGCCTCAAGATTGCTAATAAAATTTAGGGCAGGCGTATTATGATCCAAACAAGCACTACGATTTTTTTTAATCGGTTTCCTGAGCCTATGCTGCCCGCCTCCCGTGTCTCGAGAGTTTAGCTCCCGAGAATTCGCGGCGCTGTGTTAAGATCGAGTGAGGAACCAGCATTTTTTCATTATTTAATTTATTTGCATATGACAACAAAGGGCCATATTTCCAAATACATTACAGACTAACATACTTTTTGCCTGTAGGTGTCAATATAAAGAACCCTAAAATCAATAAAATCGCTGGCGACTCCGTTTGGTCGTCCGTGTTTAGCATGCACTATGCGTGCATGTTCGTAGGGCCTTGAAACGACGAATTTCTTTTATCATAAGTAGGTAGTAATTTTGAACATAGTTGTTACCTTTCTGTCCAGGAAATAGGCTTAATTTTTAATAAGGTTGTATTTTGCGTGAGTTGAGCGAGATTGAATTGAAAAAATCACTAGATCTTAAATTATTTTTGAATTAAAACTTCAACGTTAACTTAAGTTTGAAACATAAACAAGTTGGAACTCTATTCGGCAAGTCACAATTTCATTGCAATTTCATCTGATAGTGGGTTCATCCTGCTTGCTAACACTCGACTATGCACAAGCGAGAACAACCAAAACGATTCCCATATCATTTCATACGTTAAAATCGCGTTCCGAATAAGTGCACTGAACTTTGACATCGCCTTGAAACTTCTGAAACTTTGCGAGTTTAATATATAAATTTGCTGAGATTTTGTCAACATTGGAGTAAATCTTTCAAGTTAGTTTGCATTTCTAGTGCAGCCAAGGATAAGGATGTTTATCTTAAGTCCGTTTTAATAAACTCCACTCGAGTGTGATATTAAACTCAAGTCAGACGTTAAGTATGGACAAATGTAGATGAAAGCTATGTCGGAACAAAACACTGTCTGGAAAAAAGGTATACTGAAGCAATCACGTCAAAGATGTGATAATGATTTTATGTTTTGTATGTATTGTTTTATATTTTACTTTTTATATAATTATTGTAAAAACCTAGCTTAAGATGAAATTTAAATAAAGGAGATAATAAAGCTATATAAATAATTAATATTACATACTTATTTGCGACACTGGGCAAAGATCATCACTTTATTTGGCCAGTGATGATCTTTATCCAGTGTTTTGTCATCGGGCAGTCCAGGCGCTCAGCAAACATACTCAGGACGGTGTTTGAACTGCCACGCACTCTGCTCAACAGAGACGCAAGTCTCTTCCTTCTGATGGCGTGGAAACCATCAGTGTGCGCCTCTGCGAACATACCCGACGCGCTACAGCGTCGCGGCAGTTTCATCAGCATCCTGAATATGTTATTATACTGGACCCTGAGCGTATTGTATGTGCGCTGCGTATGACGCACCCACAGGCTGCTGATGTAGAAGGTCTGGCAATAAGCCCTATATAACGTGACTTTAACTTCCTTCGTACACCGAGCAAACCTGCGGGCTATCATGTTGCCTCGCACGGCCAAGGCCCTCCTCTCTCTCTCTATATCCGTATCATCTCTCAAGTCCAGCGTGACCATATGCCCCAGTTATTTAAATTGGTCTGCTACTTTTATAGAGCAACGCCGCCCAACACTACCGGAGGCACAACTGTCAGGTTATATTTACTTGTTTTAAATATAACAAATTCACTCTTTTTAGAGTTGTACCTCAGGCCATGGTGCTCGGCATAGCTTTCGCATTTGCTAACCAGCTGCCTAGTTGCATTGATGGAGGGGGCCAGCAGCACCATGTCATCAGCGTAGCTAATGTTATTGACACTGACACCGTCAATATGACATCCAACATGCGTACTGCTGAGCTCCTCGATCAACTGGTTAATATAAAGGTTGAACAGAATAGGCGACGACAGCCCCCCTTGTCTGACACCACACTGAAGCATATACTCCTCGGACATTGTATTCGCCCATCTTACCTGATTGACCTGGTTGCCATACCAGTATTTTAAAAGTGTAACACATTCTGCTGGCACTGTCGTACGGCTTAGTTTTTGCCACAACAGATGGTAGGCAACCAGGTCAAACGCCTTGGACAGGTCCAAGAAGCAGGCATAAACCGGTGTCTTCCTGTCGTTGAAGTACCCGACAGCCCGCTTAAGACACACAATCGCCGTTATATAATTGTGTTCGTGTGTTGGTCCAAGACGTCTTATCATTCTTGACTTGTAGTAGACGCATCGTGTCGCCATCATCACGTGTATACAAAGCTTAATAAAAATTTAAACGTTTCTTACGTCGTCTGGAACGCGCCCAATAGCACCTGTCATTTCGACTTCTTCGTGCGCGCCGAAAAATCACGGATTTATTAAATTTCTAATAAGAAGCATAAAATACAAGTTAATTACAAGGTTTTTTCCATCATCGTCATCATGGGAAAACATAAGAAGAGAAAAAATGAAGATGAGGAGTTATTCTCGTTATTTAAAAAGTTTACCAAGAAAATGAAAAAACGACACAGGACGCCGACAACAAGCGAGAGTGACACCGAGAACAATGCTGAAGGTAAATATAATAGGTTTTATGGTATACAAATACAAATTAGTCTCATTCAGTAACGTAAAATACCTTGGTTTTTTTTCACACTCCGTTCATTTCATGACACATGAAAATAATGGTAACGGAAAAACGAATTCGAATCATTTTCAAGCATAGTAATTACACTTATAGCTTAAATATCGTATGTTGAATTATACGTTTTGTGGATCTACTCGTGTGGTAACACTGCGAGTGTTATTCGTGAGGTTTATCCCAAATCACAAATAGCAATGAGGTTATGTTCGTGAGGTGGTACTGCGAGTCCCATTCGTGTGACATATTCCCGTTATAATATTATAAGGTCTGTGGATTCACTCATGTGGTGGTATTTAAAGTACTATTCGTGTGGTTTATCTCTTACCTGATGATATAAGAGCATTAAAATTATTTTTTCATTGTAGCACCATTAAATGGTCAAGAGGCTCTAATAGAAGAACCAGAGATATCTGAGGCTGACCCTGTTCCAGTAGAGCTAGGTGCAGAGATATATGAGCCTGATTTGGTTCCAGAAGTGCTTTGTGCAGAAAAATCTGAGGAAATAGATGAGGAGATTTTGAATCTATTAGGGGAGGACCCAAATAAAAAGTCCTACTCTGAGGCCATACACAAAGACATTGCCACCAGGTGGCAACATATTACTGGTAACGGGATGGAAAAAGAAACAAAAACCGAATTGTATAAATTACACCCGCTACCAGAAAACTGCCTTTTTCTTGAGGCCCCTCAGCTTAATGCTGAGATTAAAGCAGCTGTATCCGATCAAGTTCTGAAAAGAGATAAGGCAATGGAGCAACAACAGAACTCACTAGGCCAAGCAACAGCTTGTATCGGAAAAGCCCTTGATATTCTAATAAAATCCAAAGAATGCAAGGAGGCAACAAAAATCCTTAGTGATGCTGGGTGCATGATGTGTGATCTGTATCATACAGAATCAATGTCACGCAGATATCTTTTACAATTTGCCTTGAATAAGAGCACAAAAGATATTGTTACCCAAACAAAAGTTGGAAAATATCTCTTTGGTGAAAGTTTGCATGAGGATCAAAGCTGGAAAGGCTATTAATAAAACTGGTTCAGAAATCAAATACAATAATACTCAAGCTAATAAGCAAACAAAGCCAGCTACTTTAAACTCACGGGGCCCGCCTCGAAGATACCGACCACAATACACTCCGAGTGCGGGCAATCAATTCAACAACAGACCTCAAACAGCATATCAGAGGTGGCCAGCACCCCAACGAGGTCCAGCACCCCAGCGATGGCCAGCTCCCCAGAAGAGATACTGCCCTCCGCAAAAGAAAATCTAGAGGTAAAAAGACTGTCATCTTACTATTATAACTGGTTGTCCATTACTAATGACAAGACTGTTTTATCCTGGGTTGAAGGATATAGAATACCATTTGTACATACACCGCAACAAATAATATTACCTGAAAATAACTTGAAAGGTACGCAGGCTGAAGACATGCAATGCTCTATTTCCCATCTACAAGACATTGGTGCTATAATTGAATGCCAACCATGTAAGGATCAGTTTCTTTCTCACATTTTTTTGACCCCAAAACCAAACGGTGATAAGCGGTTTATTTTAAACTTAAAAAATCTTAACAAGTTTGTAGATACATCTCATTTTAAACTTGAAGATATTAGGACTGCCACTAAACTACTCTCAACCAATTCGTTGATGGCAAAAATTGATCTTAAAGAGGCATATTTCTCAGTAAGTGTTCATAAACTATATAGAAGGTATTTAAGATTTAAATTTCAGAACAAAATATATGAATTCCAAGTGCTTCCATTCGGATTATCCACAGCACCCTATATCTTTACAAAAATGATGAAGCCGGTTATTGAGCACTTACGAAAACAGGGCATTGTGTGTACAGTTTACTTAGATGATATACTTTTCTTTTTTGATAGTGTTTCAGAGGCAGGGAAAGGTATAGTTAAAGCTTGTGGTTTATTAGAACACCTTGGTTTTACCATAAATTATGATAAGAGTATGCTTGTTCCTAAGCAAAAATGTAAATTTTTAGGATTTGTGCTAAACTCAATAGACATGACTCTAGAATTGCCCCCTGAGAAATGTTTAAAAGTTGAACAGGAATTATTATCCTTTTATACTAAAGATAAATGCAAAATAAGGGAATTCGCACACTTGCTTGGGTTACTAACTTCAATATGTCCAGCAGTTAAATATGGCTGGGTCTATACAAAAGCCTTTGAAAGACTTAAATATCTAAATCTACTTAATAATGACAATTACAACAAAATTATGAAGTTGCCTAAGTTCTTAAAATCAGACTTTGACTGGTGGCTGAAAAATATAAAGGCACCCTGTAACAATATTAGGTGTGACCATTATGAAATAGAAATTTATTCAGACTCTTCACTAACCGGATGGGGTGTGGCTTGCAATGGCAATTCGATGGGGGGATCATGGTCAATAGAAGAGGCAAAAAACCATATAAATTACTTAGAACTTCTAGCTGCTTTTATAGGACTAAAGACATATGCAAGTAACTTAAAAAAATGTCAGATACTTCTGCGAATAGATAATACAACCGCTATATCTTACATAAATCGCATGGGAGGAGTGCAATTCCAGCATTTGAATATTCTAGCTAAAGAAATTTGGCAATGGTGCGAAACTAGGAATATTTTCGTGTTTGCGTCCTACATCCAGTCTAAAGAAAATTGTATCGCAGATGCAGAGTCTAGAAAAACTCAAACAAACATAGAATTTGAATTAGCTGATTATGCATTCCAGCAGATAGTAAAAGTATTTGGCAGACCTGACATAGACCTATTCGCTTCCAGAAGTAATAAAAAATGTGACAGGTACATATCCTGGAAAAGGGATCCGGATGCTTTTTCTATTGATGCTTTTACCACTTCCTGGTCTGAATATTTTTTTTACGCCTTTCCACCATTCTCACTTCTATTAAAAACACTCAGAAAAATTATCAATGATAAAGCTATTGGTATTGTCGTTGCACCCCACTGGCCAACCCAACCTTGGTACCCCTTGTTCAAAAAATTATTGTGTTCAAAACCAATATATTTCGAACCTAACAAGTCATTATTAATTTCTATCAACAGCACGCCCCACCCGCTTCACGAGCGCCTTACCCTGGTTGCAGGAGCCTTGTCAGGAAAGCATTAGAAAAACGTGGCGTTCCTGATATGTCGATCGAAATTATGCTAGCTTCTCTAGCAGAGAACACTATAACACAATACAACACATGTTTAAAGATATGGTGGTCATACTGTACAGACAACAAAATAGATTGTTATAGTGCTGGGATCCCAGATATATTAAAATGTTTAACTATGATGCACAATAAGGGCTCGAAATATGGGTCTCTTAATTCCTTTCGTTCGGCAATTTCGTTAATAGTTGGACAACATGTTGGTTCAAATGAACTGATAAAAAGATTCTTTAAAGGAGTCTTTCGGCTAAGGCCGAGTAACCCAAAATATGACATTACCTGGGATACCAACACGGTGTTGACTTATTTAGGTGGCCTTTACCCTAACAATAAAATATCATTAGAAATGTTATCAAAGAAACTGGTAACCTCCCTGGCCTTAATAACAGCACACAGGGTACAGACTTTAAGCCTCATCAAATTAGAAAACATTAGTTGTTCAAAGGAAAAAATTATAATTAAAATCACTGACCTTATCAAAACATCAAGAGTAGGTGCAACTCAACCTGCCTTAGTCATTCCTTTTTTTCTCGAAAAACCAGAAATCTGCCCTGCACAGTCATTGGTTGACTACATTAAAATGACTGAAAGATTGCGTTCTAATAAATCAGGACAATTATTCGTAAGTTTCAAAAAACCATACGGGAGTATAGGATCACAAACTATTAGCCGCTGGATCAAGGATATAATGACCAAGAGTGGCATAGACACTACTAAGTTTACTTCCCATAGCACACGCCATGCGTCTTGCTCCAAGGCAAAGGCTTTGGGTCTTAACATTGACGTGATTCGAAAAACGGCAGGTTGGGGTGAAACCTCGTCAGTGTTTGCGAAGTTTTATAACAGACCGATTGTTCAACATACATTTGCAGAAACTATTCTAAATTCAAGTCTCACATAAGTTTGGAGAGGTACAATTATATTATAGTATAGTAATTACAACCGTAAATTTATATTACTAATTTTATTAAATTGAGTACAAGAAGAAATGAGTACATGTTATGTTATAATAATAGAAATTTATATTATTAATTTGAGTACAAGAAGAAATTGAGTACATATTATGTTAATTCATTTAAATTTTTGTACAACGTTAAAATGTTAAATAATATACGAAGTATATAAAAATGTGTGTTATATTTCACGACTCTTTAAACATCCTACAAGTCAAGAATGATAAGACGTCTTGGACCAACACACGAACACAATTAGAAATCAAACGAACTTACCAAGTGAAGTTCGATGTTAATTGTGTGAGGGTGTTGGTCCAAGACGTCTAGACTCCCGCCCATGCCCCTAATTATACTAATTCGTTCCCTAGCCTTACAGGTCGTGAAATAAAAACTTTAAACTAAATGACAGGTGCTATTGGGCGCGTTCCAGACGACGTAAGAAACGTTTAAATTTTTATTAAGCTTTGTATACACGTGATGATGGCGACACGATGCGTCTACTACAAGTCAAGAATGATAAGACGTCTTGGACCAACACCCTCACACAATTAACATCGAACTTCACTTGGTAAGTTCGTTTGATTTCTAAATATAAACCGCATAGTAAAGTCAATTATTTGTATAAGCAAGCCTTTGTTACCTTTTGTTACTAGGATTTAGCCATTGATGGCGTCATTTGGCACTCAGGGAGGGCAGACATTTGATGTGGTGTAAAATCGGCGCGCCTAACACATTCCCAAAACTAAGCCAGCCATAACACGTCAAAGGTTTAATCGTGTAATGGACATTTTGGTGATAACGTGAGTTTTATAGGTGATAGTGTTATCAACCTACTTAATTGAAAGGCTTTTAACCTGACGGTTGATACTGGAAGAAGTCTGCGACCTTGTTATGTATTAACAGTGTAGTTGACAACAGGGAACATTTATTACGAGTATTCTTACATTACCAAGACGCCTGCACACATCTTAACTGATTGCCCTTGCCTGATGCGAAGCCGTACCTACCTTAAGTATTTAGATCTATTTTGGGCAAATACATCATATGCCAGGAATCTATTAAGATTTGTAATGCATGGCGATCACAATAGATCATCAATGTTCCCAGTGATGCAAGGGCTTGGTAGCCCAGAACAGCCACCAAATAATAACCAGTAAAAAAAACTTCCGAAAATTCATGCAAACCATCACGCTTCAAAGTTTTGATAATTTAAGATGTTTAATACGATTTATTTATTTATCGTATGGCATTTTGGTCACTGGATTACATATAAAAGCTATATAAGAAAATAATAATAATAAGATTGATTAATTCAAAGGTTAAGATTAGTCCTCTTCAAGTACTCTGTAGCAAGTTCAGTAAGGTTCTTGAGGTCCTCCATCCGCCCTGAAAATTTTGTTGATGGGCATTCCAGAACCATGTGGTTGACTGTCTGATCGGGGTTTCCACACACACACCGAGAGGAGTCGCACCAGCCCCATTTATACCAGTGGTGGGCGCAGTTACCAATGCATATTCTTATGCGGTTTAATTGGCACCACACCCTGCGTGGATGGTCAAAACCAGGTGGACGCGTCTTTGGGTACGATTAATGAATAGACGCTGATTGACCATAAAGAATCGTGACGACACTTATTCCAATTTCCCTATAAACTTAGTAGCGTCTTAATTTTCATAAAGAGTTGCTGATTTGACTATCAGTCCACATGAATTTATTCGTTTTTAGGTTTCCGTACCCAAAGGGTAAAACGGGACCCTATTAGTAAGACTCTGCTGTCCGTCCGTCTGTCTGTCTGTCCGTCTGTTGCCAGGCAGTATCTCATGAACCGTGATGTAATTTAAATTTTGACAGATGATGTATTTCTGTTGCCGCTATAGGTACAACAAATGGGTCATTGTCAGATTTAGGTTCGCGTCTTTTCGGTGGACATTGCCAAAGTTAAGGGCTATAAAGCCTAATTTTTGGTTGTACTCTGAATCCGCATAAACGGCGTTGCCCCTTCTATAATTCTATGTGATAAAAACATGTTATATGTAAACGTAAGCCCTTAACTATTGACCACAGGAAAGATGATTTTTGTTTTTGTGACTGACAATGACCCAAATACTAAAAATTTCATTCCATTTCGACCAATATATTATAAAATAATATAACATAATTAAATATTATGCTTATACATACATACAGGGGACACTGCCTAGTGGCTACGGACATCTTAGACATTTATTTATAGAGGCTATTGTAATGAGATTATTTGTATTGTACAAATAAGGCCCGGAAAAACCCTTCTAAAATAAAGTTTATGGACAGGGGGCCTTGTAACTTGACCTATTAATTTTATTAAGCCTTTTGATTGATTTTATTAAAACTTTTCAGGTTTTCTTTGAATAACATCAAACATAAGTCATAAGGTTAGGTTAGGTTTGTTTTGCAATAATAAACGAAATAAATGAATTATATTCTGCATCAAGTAGGCCGCAATAGCACTTTTACAATTAAAAATTAGTTGAATTTTGCGTTTCTGAAAAATAAGACCACTGTTAAGAAGAAACGCCGAAACAAACTCAACAGACAGTAAGTTTTTCCCAAAAAGAAGCTTATTTATTACAATTAATCCTATTCAGTTTACTATTTAAGAAAAAATAGCATTAGCCCTAAATGCTTCACTGCTAAGGTTCAGTGAAGCATTTAGGGCTAATGCAATTTTAGGGCTAAAGTAGTTAGGACTAAGAAAGTCTGTTATAGGTATATTATGGTTTTCATTTGTCAATTAAATGTCTTAATCAACCCGCGCAATTGTATTGGCTGAAAGGGGTAGGTGATCTTACACTATATTTAAATATAAGTTGATTTGTCGCACCTAGCACAACGATCGATGTTATTCGATTCCGTAAATTTGCCTAAACTAGACATAATACTACTTAGTTGTTTTGAGTTAAGTTTAAATATTCTTCTAAAGTTTCACATCAGTTGAAAACCCTCTATCTCCTGTCTCATTAGGTATGAAACTTTCCGTCCACACTCCTAACTTTATTGGAACCAAGCGGAGGTAAACTTCGAGCTAACTTAGGTCTTTAGTCTTAAAACCCTAGTCTCCTTTATGAAAAGTTTTATTTGTCGTCATACTTTGGCTAACATTTTAGATAAGTGTTTAGAGCGTAAATTGTTGTCATTTAAAACAATATGTAACTCCGTACGTCTGAGACAGAATAGCAGCGTTGCAACTTATAACTTACAATGGGGTTGGCCGGTGAAAAGGTAATTGTAGATGGCGCTCTTCTAGATTCCATACGATGAGAGAGATATACAGATGATCGATGGTCCCTAACTTGTATGGAAACCATATTTAGGCAAAAGAAAGACTTTATGATCCATATTGCTGAACTCATAGCGAAAAGTCCCGGTATCCGTATGTTTTTATTTAAGGCAACAGACTTGGCGGGGTGGGATCGGTATGCGATATTTTGTACTTTGACATCAGCTTACCGATGTCGCACAGATTTCCTCACATGTAGGTATAATGTCATTTTTATATTTGCACAGTGGTAATACCATGCGTGGAAACGGAGTGGTGCGCTTGCAGTCATGCGTTTTCGTACCATCAGCTTATAAATGTAGGGTTATAGTAATTATATAGTAGGTATGTACTTTTTTTTTTTTTTAAGATGGCTATTACATTTGACATATTTACACACGAATTAATTGGTTACTGACTTGACTGACAGCTGAGACTGACACTGACAGCTTACTGATATCGTATACAGTGTGTCTCTGACGTTGGGGCTTTAAATGCAAATATCGATTATGGTCCTGAAACTGAACCACTTTTGTTCCGCAAGTTTGTAAAATAACTATTATTTCTATAATTTGTTAGTGTTCGAACTTTAACTGTACCATCAATGTATTGCAAACACGGCCTCATTATTTGACATCCATGACACTGACAAGTATGAAACCTAACTAATTGGATGTTGTACATTGAAAATTTTATTTAATTTGTATGGAATAATGAAAATACAAAAATAACGTATTTTTGAAAAGTTGTAGAACAAAAGTAGTTCTATTTCAGGAGCATAATCGACATTTGAATTTAAAGCCCCAAAGTCAGAGACACACTGTATAGGGGGCCCAGCTCGCGCCGCGCCGTTAGGTTTTTTAAATGACCGGCGTGGAATTTTGAGTCAGTGACCAGCATCTGGGAGTCCGCTGGATGCGGGTGGAGCAGGACTGGTCACTTTGGAACTCTTTGGGGGAGGCCTATGTCCAGCAGTGGACGTCTTTCGGCTGATATGATGATGATGATGATGATAACCAGCATCTTGGGGTGTGCACGGCGGCCACCCGGCTCCCTACATATACGCTCATGGATATCGTACCGTTTCCGCACCGACAAATGAGGATCTCGCTTAAGCCTCAACTTTGTTCCGTTATGTGTGCTTTATCTATTTTCTATTTTATTCTATTCTTTTGTTTCCAGGTGGCGCAATTCACCGTGATGTGGGTGCTGTTCATATCCATAGTGCTCCTGAATGCGTCTGTCATAGCAGCGCTTCTCTGCACGAATGCGAGGAAGAGTCGGATGAACTTCTTCATCATGCAACTTGCTATTGCCGGTGAATTCTTTATTATTAACATATAAACAAGATTAGATTAGATTATTTATTTCATGATAAAAAATTACATTAAAAAGCTTACATGTCAAAAAATAAGAATATTTATCACGATCGTCAACAACAAAGAAAAAATAAAGATATAATAATTAAATTAATACAATGTCAACAAATTTACTCAATAACGAGTAATTAATATCAAAATAAAACAAAATCAAAGAACAAATAATTATGTCAACCACTAGGTATCGTCATTCATTTTACAATAAAAAGTGTAATGTGAATGTGCATTAAAACATAGGTGTTATTTAATTATCAAATCATATACAAAAAATGTAAATAGGTAATAATAATAATTTAACATGTCAAATCAAGATCCATATACTCTCTAACTGAGTATAATGGATTTTTCAATAAAAGGTACCCAATATCAGGCGGCGTCTAAATGCTTCGTCAGATGGTTCCAGGCTTAGATCAGCACCTCCTCGTTAATAACTTTTAATATTTTCTAAAAGTAAATATAAACCAAAGTAACAGCCATAACAACAGCATTTTATCAGTCAATTAACAGTAAGTCATTAGAGATTCCTTTGAAAACTAACTTCACACAACTTTTAAGTACGCACAAAACTTTAGCGAGTTGTCAAAGCCAAGCAAAATATTTAAATATTCCGTTTATTGTTAAATACAGTGTATCTACTTACCTACTTGAATTCTGCTGGGTACCGAAGTTAGCTTTGATGATTTATCGTGTTGCTTTTGTTACCCTGAATACCTGCTACTGCGTTTCCTGACCTGCAGGCTGTAGGTCGATCACGTAACGCATTGTACGAAAGTCGAGTAGGTCTAAATGTCACTTTTTATAAGGAAAATTGACAGTTAAATTGTACCAACGCGCGTTCGGAACGTTACGTGATTACCCCTCTGGGTTATTATATTAATTAGTTTGATAATTAATACCTGTAGGTTATTCAACTTGACGATTTGTATTGGATTCAATTTCATATATTCCACGCGCAAGTTCACGAGACTTGAGATTGCAAAAACGTGTGTTTTAAATTTATCTTAGACATTCATAATTTCAGTAGAATCTTCTCCATACATTTTTTGAGCTTTCATTTGCACTAAGAAATGTAATCCCAGTTACATTTTGAGCTAATTATTACTTTGGGGCGGAAAGGTTATCGAGTAGCGACCACGTACCTACCGGAAGACGCAGGGTGGCTAGACCCCCACAAGATGGACGGATGATTTGGTAAAGGATGGCACAGGACCGGTCACTTTGGCACTCATTGGGGGAGGCCTATATCCAGCGGTGGACGTCTTTCGGCTATTATAATGATGATGTTGACGATTACTATGGATATAAATTCTTTGTATGAATTATGTTATTATCTTCGTTTTAAAGGATTTTGAAGTGTCTTTGCGTTTCAGGTTTCGTGGGTTTTTGGCAGTTGCTAAATCTATATTTCTGTTAGAGTGAGTTAAAATAAAACAAACGAACAAACATTAATGCCATTACAGTTATATTTTAGTAAAAAGAAACATAGAAAACATATTATAAAGCTGAACAAACATGTTCGATGCCACGATCGCCGAAGAAGTTGAAGTATATTAAATTACCAAAGAAAGTAATAAATGTTAGGAAAGTAAGAACTTTCTTATTGAGGAAGTAAATAAAGTAACATTATTTCACGACATTGTTATCTCGCTAAATATTATTACAGGGGCCTTTCCTGTCACAATGTCACACGTGCCGGATAATGTTTGCATTCTCAGAACAGCTATGAACCAGAAACCGAAACTCGAAGTTCAGATATCTCCATCTCTGTCGCATCTTATATTATTCGAACGACAGAGATGGAGAACACCAACTTCGATATTCGATTTTCGTGGTAGCAGATGGACTAACGTCGGGATAGCTCAATCTAATTGGAAGGCGAACGAAAAAGTGTACTGTAACGTATAATTTTATTAGTGACTAGACCGCTTTTTTAGGGTTCCGTAGCCAATATGGCATAAACGGAACCCTTAAAGTTTCGTCATGTCCGTCTGTCCGTATGTCACAGACATTTTACTCGAAAACTATAAGGTGTATTTAAATAAAATTTGCAGGATAGGTGTATTTTGGTAGCCGCTACATAGTTCTGTAATGAAATGAGTAACAAAATATTTTTAGGGGTGGCCCTACATGACAACATGATACATGTAACTGCACGTCAAAAAAAAACATTATAAGTCCACGTGTGGTGCCATCAATCGATAGGCCTTTCAAAATAAATATAAGGTTTTCCAGCATTTTTTTTGATTAAGTGAATATAGTAGGAGATAATCGCCCCGAAAGTCAAAAAAATTGTGTCCCCCCACTCTAATTTCCAAACGGTGTAAAAATCATAAACATTTTGAACAAGATCGGTTCAAAGGTTTTCGAGATATTGCTGAAAACTGCCTTCCCTGCGGAAAAAGATGTAAGTGCCGTAAGATTTCTGTGGCAATACGACCTTATTAATAGGCACGGAACCCTTCGTTGTGCGTGGTTTGACACGGTTTTTATTACGTACCGTAAACCCGGGTTACTTTGGCCCTGGGGGGTAACATTGCCCATCCTTAAAACTCTTATTATTTTAATGACTGTTGTCTTAACTATTTATGAAACGTTAAAACAAACGTTGCTTTAGCGTGTGGTATTGTTTGTAAAAAAAAAAAAAAAAAATTAAATTTGAACTGTTTATTTCAATAAAAAATTACTTAAGAGTTATTACAATCTTAACTACTAATCTTAAATTTAAAAGTTTTTTTGAGTTAAGGAGCCTGCCTTATAACTAGTTAGTCTTAATTAAATAGGTAGCTATATTATGTTATTCTTGTTATTTTATACAATAGGATAAGTAAATTTATTGTTTAAGAATATTGGATTAATAAAAAGTGTTTATTCACGGGTGGGCTATGTTGCCCCGCAGGGCCAAAGTAACCCGGGTTTACGGTATATACTTATATAGGTACGTATTTGACCACTGTATCACCTGATAGTAAGTGATGAGGTTGAGGTTGTAACATGCACTCGTAACTAAGCGACAATTCACTCTCGTCTTGAAAAGTTCCAAGATTACAGGAAACTCAGGTGAACTCAGACAAAATACAGATTCGTTAATCCCGAAGGTCAATTCTATATACTCGTGAAAAAAAATGTTAAAAACGGATAAGTAGTTCCGGAGGTTACCCTCTACATACTAACTCACAAAGCTGCAAACTAACAACGCTACAAACTAAAAAAAATAGGTACGTGTTTATTGTACAGTCAAAGAATTTAATTTCCTACCCATGTAGGACTATTTCAAAGTGACACTGTAAATAAAATCATAAGAAGTCTCTTACGTTTTGATTGATTACGTCACTTTGACAAAGTCCAAAGTGGGTAGGAAATTAAATTCTTTGACTGTTATACATGGTTAAAAATTTTTTTTACAAAAAAACACAGATTTATTGGATACCTTACATACAGAGAATGTGACCTTCATTTAGGAACTTCATATATCTCAATATGAATTATCCTAGTAAGGGCAAATCTTTGTGTGATGAGTATGACGTTATATATTGACAATTTAACAATAACGTATTTGTATCGTTGTCAAACACCGTATTAGTTGCTTGTAAAAAAGGGGCGGAGCAAGCGGCTTGCACGGACCAAGGCAAAATTTTCATAAGTGGATCACCGGGAACGCAGGCGATTGTACAATGTACATTATAGGCTGGTTAACTGAACGGAATAAAGCTTATTAAAGCACTCGTGCGTGGAAAAACGCAGCTTAACGATAATGGGAAATTTACGGTAATGGGGAGCAACGTGGGTAAATATGGATTAGGTAATAAATATTGGCGGTACCTATTATTATTACGCCGCGTGTCCAATTATCGCTTAATTTATATAGGCTTCCTAATCACAAGCCCCACTAAAATGTGAATGTAATAAAACATTATTGCCCTATGGCGTAAAACGAAGAATGTCTCAGATCGCAGGTTTTTGATGTCCGAACCGAGGTAAAAGCTATAAATATGCAATCAGAGGCCAAAGTGTAGGTTTCCCCCTGGCCAGGAAAAGGGGTTTTCCGCACGCGCAGCATTCTGTGTTTCTGTAATGTGTACGTAATGTCGAATTAACGCCGACTGTACACAAAATTCTTGAGTGGCATTTGAATTATTAATTAATCGTTAAAACGATGAAAGAACTCTAAATTACTTCTCGGAAACTAAATTTAGCTGTAACAACATATAAATAAACTTTTACGTCCACAGTCGTGTAATGATTCATTGTTGCTTTCCACTTATACACCCGTGATTTACGTTTTTTCCCGCTAACATAAATTAAACGAAAAATATACGCTATTTGTAAAAGTGTTCGTTACTAATGAAAACATTTTAATAACAAGCTGTTTCTTATTTCGTACCAATTCATAAAGAATTATGTTAACTTTTTATGTAACACGTATATAATTAGTAAGCGAGTAAAGAATCGGTTTAAGGCGAGGTAGGCCCAAGCTGATGTATGGAATAAAATTCCCAGGTTCCCTTTCTACGATGGTAATGCAGGCGATCCATTATGAATGTTAGTTAGATCTAAATGTCATTTATTGCAAGGGAAAATGTTAGTTTTTTTAATCACACCTCAGATTAGGAAAAATACAGTAAATGCATAAATTAGGAAAAAACTTCAGTGCATTACCGTGAAAACTACGTTTATTAATATCCGGAACACAAGCGTAAACCACACGTAATGAAATGAAATGAACATTTATTAATAACAATCGTTACAGGTCATGGTCAATTTGGTAAATTTGTTTCCTAATTGAAACTAATTATATAGGTTTATATTATACATCATTAATTTGTGGATTCATACATCTTATTTATTATTATCATTTTTCACAGTCATTTAGTATAATTCTTTATTTTCAAAAATTGTCAGTGGCATGCTGTAAAATTCGTCATAGTTGTAGAACATGTTGTTCAGAAGCCACTTTTTCAGTCTTGATTTGAATCCTGCGGTGGAAACTGCATTTCTGACGGTATCAGGTAATCAGTTATAAATTGGTGGTCCGAGGTTATAGACCGACTTAGCTGACTTCGCAAGTCTGTGTTTCTCAACCACCAGCCTGTCCCCATGCCTATTGCTCCGCAGGGGATATCTAGAGTTTGTGCCCTTGCGTTTGAGATTGCCGAGGTTTTCGTGTGTGAAAAATGCCACTCGGTAAATCAGCATGTATGGTAGGGGCAGAATTTGGAACTTTAGAAATAGCTCCCGTGTCGGAGCGTCGGCCGGCTTGCCGGCCATTCTACGGACAGCCTTCTTCTACATGGAGAACACGCGGTACCAGTCGGCGGCCCGGGCCCACAGTTCAATGCCGTACGTCAGTAATCATCGTCGCTATTATTTTTCTATTATTTTTTATGAGCCTATTGTGTGTCCCACTTTTGGGCAAAGGCCTCTCCCCATGATCTCCATGCGTCCCTGCTAGATGCCTCTTCCGCCCAATTACTGAGGAATACATCCAGGTCACCCCGCCATCTCCGTCTAGGTCGGCCCCGTCTGCGTCGCCCGTCATGTGGCACCCACTCACCCACTTGTTAGCTATGCTAGCCCACCTATCTGGATGCATGCGACAGACGTGGCCGGCCCAGTCCCACTTGAGCCTGGCAGTTTTTACACCCACATCATCAGCTATGCGTGTTTTGGAGCGCAGTGTAGACTGCGCTATTAATATTCACACAAAATTATTTCAGACCACTTTTCGAAGGCACCACAAATCACTTAAACAATAAAAACCGTATCACAACGAAATAAAGTTTATATTTAAATACCGCAATTTTGAAAACATGCTATTTTATTACTGAGGGTTAACCTGTGATTGACATTTCACATTTTAATTTGACTTTAATGTATATGTTTACGTTCGCTCAGTGCGTGTGGTTAGAACGCGGAATAGATTAAAATGCGATGACTTACTGTTTTCCACGATTAACCCCTGACGCAAAAAGAGGGGTGTTATAAGTTTGACGTGTGTGTGTGTCTGTGTGTTTTTGTGTGTCTGTATGTGGCATCGTAGCTGCTAAAGGAATGCACCGATTTTAATGCGGTCTTTTTGTCCGAAAGCAACTTTTAACAAATTGGGTTCATTCGTTCAACTTTTCTAAGTTGTTAATGGGGAACTTGCATGGGACTTCAATTTCGAATAAATTGCACTCAATCGATGCGGATATACGTAGAGATATCATACAAATGAAAAAAAAGGATTTATTAGTTTTACCTAACGTTAAAATGACGAAAATTATTTTTTTATTTTTTCGATAAAATAAAGTAACAGTTACATAGAATATTAAATTAGAAATGATATTTTGTATGACAAGTATAGACTTAAACGTAAATTTTGTGGAGAGAATCGCAAATTAATGACTTACTCCATAGTAAAGGCTATGCTGTGACGTCATAGCATAAGCCCGTTTAGTATAGAGCGTTTTCGGGGGGCGCCGGCGCGCGCAGATTTCAAATGCATATAACATCAGAAAAATAAATCATAACAAAGTTTTCATGCTACCGTTGTTTTAATGCTGGATTATACTTTTGTTTTTCGTAATAAAATATTAAGATGCAAGTTCCCTATTATTGCATTTACCATATCCATCACTTGCCTTATTTTTTCTCAGGAACTGTAAACTTTTTACAGCGTGCAGCGTTCTTAACAACGATAACTTAAATTATCCTGAAAAACGGTTCCATATAAAATCCCCGTTATGGCAAGTGAAATTATAGCAAACGTCACCGTTATGATAAATTAAACTGTGGATATCGAAAGGGTCCCAACTAGGGTTGTAATGCGAAACGAGGAACTAAAATATACCTCCTAGTCGTTTATGTATTTACGAGCTTGTTGAAATGTTTTGATGTATCAGTCACTCCGTAATACAACTAAACATATGTAGAATGATTTACGAAAAAAATAGCGGTTTGATTTAGAAACAGGAATTATTTCGTATTATGTCAGTGATAAAACTATTTTTGATGTAGGTTATAATTGAAAAGTCCCAGAGAGGTAATCACGTAACGTTTCGAATACGCGTTAGGGCAGCAGAGCTCAACTGTAATTTTTAGGGTTCCGTAGCCAAATGGCATAAAACGGAACCCTTGTAGATTCGTCATGTCTGTCTGTCTGTCTGCCCGTCCGTATGTCACAGCCACTTTTTTCGGAAACTATTATGAATATACTGTTGAAACTTAGTAATTAGATGTATTCTGTGAACCGCATTAAGATTCTCATACAAAAATAGAAAAAAAACAATAAATTTTGGGGGTTCCCCATACTTAGAACTGAAACTCAGAATTTTTTTTTTCATCAAACCCATATGTGTTAGGTCTTCAAAAATGATATTGAGGTTTCTAACATAATTTTTTTCTAAACTGAACAGTTTGCGCGAGATACACTTCCAAAGAGGTAAAATGTGTGTCCCCCCCCCTGTAACTTCTAAAATAAGAGAATGATAAAACTAAAAAAAATATGTGATTTACATTAAAACCATGCAAACTTCCACCGAAAATTGGTTTGAACGAGATCTAGCAAGTGGTTTTTTTTCATTCGTCATAAATCGTAAACTGCAATTTATTTTACGAAACCCTTCATATTCGAGTCCGACTCGCTACGACTATAAAAATTGACATTTAGATCTACTCTAACTCAACCTAACGTACCTACGTACAATGCGTTACGCGATCGACCTGAAAGGCCATTGTTCAAAAAAATTATTACAACTTAAAAAGTATCAAATATTTTTTTGGTATAGGTAAGTAGATAATTATGTAAATCGATAAACAACGTTTTAATAACCGGTGTTTAAAAAAACCAATAGTTGTCAAGGTATAAAATCGTAAGTAAAATCATCGATCTGAGGGGTAATCACGTAACGTTCCGAACGCGCGTTTGGACAATTTAACTGTAATTTTTCCATTTAAAAAAGGGACATTTATATCTACCTCACGTGCGTACAATATAACTACGTGTTGGATTGTAACGAAACTTTGCATTTTTTATTAAATATTGCACGCTTAACTTTACTATTGACCACATGGAAGACGACTTTTGTTTTTCTGACTCTGTGTGACCCCGCGCTCCCTCTTGCGTACGAGAATAATCTGCGAGTCTACTGTATCTTATACAGCAATACAATTATTGGGTTGGACGAGATAAGACGACGGAAACTAATAGCTTTCAATATTAATTTATTTTTCCAACATTATTTTACAATTCACACTTGGATTCTTATGCAGCTTGTACACAATTTCACTTTATTAAAATTAGTTATTTCTAAAAGCACCGCTCTCGATACCGACCATATGCCAATCAGTCCCCACTAACGATCACGCCGTCAATCGTCGTATCGGCGCGAAAGTAGTGGGACGCGAGAGTGGCGCCACTGGAAAGAGTCAAGTTCAGAACCAATTAATGTTTAATTAGTCAAATATACACAGTTATACAGACTCGTAATAATCAAATATACATACAAATTTGTAAATTAAAATGTAAGTAGCAATTTGTACTTTTACTTACGAAATAAATTTATGATTTATGAAATATGATTTACATAATTATTTATTAGGTACTTTATACTTAACTCCTTACAAAATGCTTTGTGATTTTGGTTCAGGGTAATTATAATACTAACAATCTTAAAATTTCAAACCTTCTATGTAAAATCGAACCAACTGAATCCTGACCCACCATAGAACCTTGTTACAATTAACGAACATTATGCACGATCATATGACGTTAATACGTCAGTTAAATGTAACAAGGTTCCATGCTGGGTCAGGATTCAATTTTGTCGATAATACATTTCAAAAGTTAAAAGTTTGAAGTTGTTTACAACGAAATCAAGGGTTACTTTACTTCAAAGTTGATTTCGTCAAGAATACTCCAAATGGACAAAATGTTTCCTTGAAATGAATCCCATTAGAAACACTTGTTTCAAAAACTTAGGGGTAAGCTAAGCTCATTCACCGCTACGCTCTTAGCGCTACGCCGTAGTCCGTAGCAGCTTAACACTTTCAATGCCAAGAATCCGCCCACCAGGGCGCCTACGCTGTAGTCGCTTTCCGCTATATATGAGGAAAACCACGGGATCGGCTAGCGTAGCGCGTAGCGTATGTAGCGAAAAACCGCTTTGACGCATTGTGTGTCGTGATTTAGCGCTGTATGGGTTAACATTCTGCGTGATTAATGGGTTAAATTCTCCGTGAACAAGCGTCCATAGGCTACGAGGTATGCTTACTATCAGGCAGGCCGTATTTTGTGGCAGTCGTACTTTTTATCAAAAAAAAATGTTTTACTTAATACCTTCAACGGCGTCTCAATAAGTTTTAGAAACTTCTAAAACCAGGTTCTCGAATCCGTTCCGAAACTATAAATAAATAAAATACTCTTTGAACCCTGAAATCTGTTTATTATGAAAAGCGTATTGTTTAAAAACGTACCCAGGCGATGACAGTTTAATAATGTTTAGCGGAGAAAACAGCGTGTCGGCACAGGAAGTACAATAAGCCAAGATGTAAATAATATCTACGTCATACTCGGTAATCTTACCAAAAGGCGTACGGACTGCAAATCCCACTAAATATTTATATTGGATTTAAATCAAATTTATATTTGTTGCGCACACTTTTTCTGACGCATTGTGAGTTGTCCTAGCAATAAACTGTAAACAGACTACGGAAATGTAACTTCAAAAAAATATTTTTCTGCATTCAAAAGGTTAGCCTTGCGTTCGTCGGGCTAAAATAGCGTTTCAGATACTGACCCGATTTTGATGAATGCGGTATCAATCGATTCAAACATATGCTCCGGTTGACATAGGCTACCTTTTGTATGAAAAAAAAAAAGCTTTTTCAGTTGGTTTTCCGTAGCCGACACAGTTTTTTAAACTGTTTATGCTATGCGTCATCGGATTTCGTTACCGAATAAAAACATGTCAGAATTGCCAGTTAAAAAAATATTTTATTCTAACGTTCATCATCATCGTCCTAGCATTTTTCCAGCTACACGAGCCCGGGGTCCGCTTTGGCACCAAGTCCCAAGTTTTAGTGTAGGCACAACTTTTACGAAAGCGCAATCTATCTGACCTTCCAACCCAGAGGGAACTAGACCTTATTGGGATTAAACCGGTTTCCTCACGATGTTTTCCTTCACTGAAAAGCCACTGTAAGATAACAAAAGATATTTCGTATATAAAATAGGGTTTTTGAAAAAAAAAACCAGTAGGTACAAACCGGGGCTCAACCCCACGACCTAATGATTGAAAGTCGCGCGCCTTTTACCGCTCGACTACGTAACTCACTTGAACATGAACGCCGTTCTAATGTTCATGCCGTGGATATAACTACAACCTACAACTAAGAAAATTTGAAAAACTTTCGACATTTTCATTTCAAAGTTCAATATCTCAAAAACTACTTAACCGATTTTGTTAAAACGTAGCTCAGAACCCTCTCGATCACGTCAGCGTTTGGATTAATAAAACCACATTCAAATCGGTCCATTCGTTTAGGAGCTATGATGACACACACATACAGACACCCAGAGAGACAGACACACATACACACAGACACGTCAAACTTATAACACCCCTCTTTTTCCGTCGGGGGTTAAAAATAAATATGCTAAGGTAATACATACATATCTCCACAGGGGTTTTGTGTAAGAAAATTCAAATAGTACCTATCTTTTTCATTGTTCTATTTGGGATTGACAGAATCAATGGATTCAGAAACCTTTGATTTGGTTCACGACTGAACAAATCAAAATTTGACAACGAAATCAGCTTCCGGATTTAGTCTTTCTTTCAATTGATGTTTCTTGTTGTTTTTGGTAAATCTGAATTATCTCGGCACACCTATGTACAGGCACCAGCATTCAAATTTATAATTACAACGTTGTCAAAAATAATTGACACGCCCTTACAGCCCTTGAAATTCAACGTCATGCCGCCCACCATACACACATTAAATACATTTTTGTGAAAGGACTATATTCCATAGAAAGCGATACAATCGCTTTCTATGGAATTTAGATACAATTGGGCGTCACGAGGCTAGAGATTCGTGTCAGATATTTATACGTGCTTTGTCTGCTTTGTTATGGCAGTTATTAATTCTGGTAGCTGTGCCTAGCAACCACTGCGTAAGATAAATGCGCTAACATCGTGTTTAATACAATAGTTACATGCGTGGCAGGTAGATTTTACCGGCTTAAGGGTCTCCAGAGGGGTAAATCACGTAACGTTCCGAACGCGCGTCGGTACAATTTAACGGTCAATTGTCCACATAAAAAGTGACATTTACACCTACCTGAAGCGCGTACAATGCGTTACGTGATCGACCTACCTGACGCGCGTACAATGCGTTACGTGATCGACCTACCTGACGCGCGTACAATGCGTTACGTGATCGACCTACCTGACGCGCGTACAATGCGTTACATGATCGACCTACCTGACGCGCGCACAATGCGTTACGTTATCGACCTACCTGACGCGCGTACAATGCGTTACATGATCGACCTACTTGACGCGCGCACAATGCGTTACGTTATCGACCTACCTGACGCGCGAACAATGCGTTACGTGATCAACCTTTTGGACGCTCGTCTCTCCATACAAACGTAGTTTGGTTCTAATTTGAGACGACTGCTTTAGCCTAGTTGGTAGTGAACCTGCCTACGAAGCAAGAGGTCCTGGGTTCGAATCCCGGTAAGGGCATTTATTTTGTGTGATGAGCACGAATATTTGTTCCTGAGTCATGGATGTGTTCTCTATCTATTTAAGTATTTATTTATCTATATAAGTATCTATATCGTCGCCTAGTACCCATACTACAAGTTTTGCTTAGTTTGGGACTAGGTTGATTTGTGTAAGATTGTCCGCAAATATTTATTTATTTAACTTTAAAATGATATGCTAGGATAACATGAAACTTTGAACACAGGATGGAATCGGCCATATCCAGGTCAGAAACTTTTCTGTTGCTAGAAATTAAAATAGAAAACAAATTGAGTGATTAGAACGTTCTTTCATACAGTAAAGTCTCTAATCGCTACATCTTTTTTTTTCGATTATATTAGGCAATATTATAATTCAATCATTTATTTTATAAAGTAAATACAAGATGATAATTAACATTAACAAAATTAAATTAAAACTACGTTAAATCTAATAAAGCCCCTCGAGGCATTGTACCGAGGATGCTGGCGGCATTTCCTCGTTGAATTTCCATATTATACTAGTTTTCAACCTAGATATGGTTCCATTGTGTATAAAAAAATCATGTTATTCCAGTATGCCTTTTTAAAATAAGAACCAAACTACGACTTGACTAAACGACTTGATTCGACCGTGCTGGGGACTCTTAAGAAATGTTTTGATTACTGTAAACCACTTTCTCGTATACGAGTAAGAGACACTTTGAAGTACGAGAAATAGTACCTACATTACTTACCTAGGGCGGTAAAACAAGGAATATCGGCAAGGGTGATAAATATGCGATCTGATGCTTTTTCTATTACCGCCCGTGGTGAGTACAACATTTTGTGTCTCTCCCTGGCCAGGAAGTGGGATTCTCTGCACGCGTAGCGTGCGATAATAATTGATGCTTTATGGCTAGGTGTGACGTGACGTAAAAATGTAACACTTCGGAAATTTATTTTTTGATTAAATGTCATTTTGATTTTTGTTGTTTTTATGTAAAGTAATTATTGCTTGTAGTAACAAATAAACAAACACACAGCCTGCCAACAGCATGCATGCAATTGCAGGTTTATATACGAACTGACCATGCGTTGGGATTATTAGTTAAAAGCAATAAGAAATGAAAAATGCTCAGCAACTCTATTTATAGAGGTAAAACAATATTGTTCCATTTGTATTATCTTTCTCGTTCCAAAATAAGCCTGTACTAAAACTTTCTGGGTTTAATTTTCGCTCCGAGCAGCTATTTAAATTAAAAGTACCTGTATATTACGTAGTCGGATCAAGCCATTTAAAAATAAAAGTAGACGAAATTCTTAAGAACTCAAATATCGTACAAGGTTTTCGGTGAAAGTTACTTTGCGTTTATCTTTTACGTAATGCATCATCATGCGCATATCAGCTGATAGACGTCTACTGCTGGACATAGGCATCCCAAAGACCGCATTAATGACCGGTTCTGCACCACCCGCATCTATGGAAGTCCCGCCGCCTTTACCAGGTCATCAGTCCACCTTGTAGGTGGTCGCCACTAGAGAACCTTTCCACCCCAACGGCCATTGGTTCTATGATCAATGTGCCCCACCCGGAGGGCTATTCGGTTACTTTGTTCTTTTGCGGATAGCATCATTTCTAATGCAATCACTCAGAGAAATTCCGAGCATAGCCCTCGCCATTGTTCTTTGAATGACTTTGAGCCTTATGAGGTCCATAGTAAGTGTAACGTAAGTACATGATTATATTTATAACCACGAGTATATTATTCTTCAAAGTTTCGCCGCCCACAGTTAAGCTGCAAACAAAAATTCGTGCCTCGGAATTTCACCAAAATATACTTTCATTTGTTTCCAGATCTGTTTGTCGGCCTCGTGCTGGTGTTTGCGGATATCGTGCAAAAACACACGATAGCGTGGCTTGCTGGGGAGTTTATGTGCAAATTCGTCAAATTCCTGCAGGTACGTAAACTGAAAGGATTTGTACAATGTACCTACATAGTTTGAAGTAGGTATTCAGATAAACCAACCAATCGGTAACTCTGGCCGCGTTTACACGGCGGCGTAGTATTGCGTGTTCAGAAAATTTTCGTCACAAAAATGTGAGCTTGCGACTAGGAAATAATCAAAATATAATTTAAATATGATATGTTTATTTCCACGGACGCGCTCTCTTATATAGGTCCCTCCTAAGTCCAATTTCCAATCGAGATCCACAATATCAAATTCACGTTCCGTACTTATAAATGTTTTATTCCATCTTATGGGACATATTGGACTCAGAGTACTAAGCCAGAAATTTATACTGAGCGTTGAAATTGAAAATGTTCATGAAGTAAGTGCGCAAAAGTTTTTATTCAGAAAAGGCGAATTCTATTAAATTTAAGTTCCAATTTTTTGCCCCAAATTTATATACGATACTTCGTAACTTATTAACGAAACTCGTATTTTAGGGGAAAAAAAATGTTCCAGTTGCATTAACTAGGTATCCTGAAGTCTGACGACGGGTAAAATAAAAAATAAAAAACTTTTGCGATTTAACGCTGTGGCATTCGTCAATATGCAGATTAACTAGGCAAATAACAGTTACGCATAATAACTATATTAACTGTAATTTTACCGCTAATAAGCGTGAATCAAATGAAGGGTAGACTTTAACTGTTAATCTGCATCTGCGTCCATTTATTTATCTGCTTGAGTAGGTACCCGAAGATGATAAGATTGGTATATACAGGGTGATTCAGGAGACATGATCAGGAATGACCAGACTTGATGAAGGATTGGAAGATACCTTATAGGTACAGTTAATATCAACGTTTCAAGCTCCGATTTTATTTAAGACGGAAGAAACACGAAAAATGTTTCAAACTATTTGGTCACCCTATGACCACGTTACCTATGTCATTTCATTACTCATACAGCATGTGTCAAAACCGATAGGGTGACCATGACTTGAGTTTTAAAACATTATTTTCTGAAATTTTACATACAAAAAAAATATTTTTTTACACAAATACCATTGCATTGAAATGACGATCAATTATTGACTTGGAAGTGTAATTCAAACTCCAATTCAGACCTTCATGACAGTAAAAAAAATAACACATATAATATTAAAAACACACTTTATCACGAAATGAACCCTGTTCAGCATACTCGTATAGCTAGCTTTACAGCCAGCGCTGGTCTTCCGCAGGGTCCATTCAGTGAAAGCACGGTGTGCAACATCGACAGATGCACAATGACATGAAACAAAGAAATTAAAAAGTATAAAAAGGAATTATTACATAACTAAAATACACACTCATTAATAAAAATACACAAAAGAGGAAAGAATAAACAATTTTTAAAATACTAACTTCGAAAAGTGGCATCCCACATTCCTGATTACATTTCCAGAATCACCCAGTTTGTAATGGTTTGTGTAACGGGTGATATATTTCAGGCCGTGGTGATGTACGCGTCCACATATGTGCTGGTCGCGCTGAGCATAGACCGGTGTGATGCCATCACTAATCCTATGAACTTTTCCGGCAGCTGTAAGTATTTCATTAAAATCATTTATTTCTTCGTGTTCTTCCTTGTTACTCGATAATAAGTATATTGATATATTATCTGTTTTAAACTTGAACGTCAATTTATATCGAACACCTTTGAAAGTCATAGAAATAGAAATAGAAAAAACTTTATTGTTTAGCCGTCATGGTTTCATATTATAATTATGAATGACTAAACATTTGTTTAGCCTAGTAGTTACGCTGTCTATGAAGCTGAAGGCCTCACGTTCGAATCCCGGTAAGGGCAAATATTTGTGTGATGAGTCTTGGATGTTTTCTATGTATACAAGTATTTTTATCTATTGAATTATTGCTCAAGACCGCGATGAATGGAAGGACGAGGAATGGAAAAACTGCTTATTAGATCTCGTTCAAACCAATTTTCATATTCATATCATTCTCTTATTTTAGAAGTTACAGGGGGGGGGGACACATTTTACCACTTTGAAAGTGTCTCTCGCGCAAACTATTCAGTTTAGAAAAAAATGATGTTATAAACCTCAATATCATTTTTGAAGACCTATCCATAGATACCCCCACACGTATGGGTTTGATGAAAATTTTTTTTTTTAGTATACTTACCCCTAAAACTTAATGTTTTTTTTTTCGATTTTTGTGTGAAAATCTTAATGCGGTTCACAGTATACATCTACTTACCAAGTTTCAACAGTATATCTTATAGTTTCGGAAAAAAGTGGCTGTGACATACGGACGGACAGACAGACAGACAGACGGACGGACATGACGAATCTATAAGGGTTCCGTTTTTTGCCATTTGGCTACGGAACCCTAAAAAATATATTTTCGTCTAGTACCCGTAACACAAGTCTTATTGAGCTTACTGTGATGCTAGTTTGATTTGTGTAAGATAAGGGCACGACCGGGAATAACGCTAGTACCCTGAGAAAATTACGGTTTTTTTGGAAATAATTCAATACCAGGCTAATTATTTGTATACAGCTTATATATGTTATTTTAAAAAACTTTTACTATTGAAATCAATAATTCTATGGACCGGAAGTTAGGAAAAAAAAATAACCCGCAAGCAAAAATGCTATCAGTATTTTTGTAATGAAAACAATCATGTTTGAGTACACAAATTTGGAGACTTACTACCTGAATCCAAAAATATATTCATCAGGAAATAACAGCATTTCAATTAAATATTTACGACCTTGAAATAATATTGAATTTCATCTGGCCTATATAAAGGATTATTCATTAACAAAAATAAGTGGATTACGCGCGTATCCCAAAGAACGTATATAGACGTAGTCAATTATAAAGTAAAGAAAATTTATACTATTTTCGCCTGATTTTTATGGAATTTATAAAGATTAGGTACTTTTTATTCTTTTTTACCGTTGCGGTATTAAATTCAGGTGGATTATTAATTAATATTTAGTCAAATTACCCAACCTATTTTTTGGTATAAAAATATGGCTGATATTGATATATTGTTGTGTTTTCATAGAGCGAAACCGTAAAGTTCTCAGGGTATAGGACAGTAAATATTTATTTAATACTAGCGACCCGCCCCGGCTTCGCACGGGTAAGTATTATACCTACCTTCCTCTTGAATCACTCTATCTATAAAAAACAAAATCCGTTGCGTAGTTTTAGGGACAGACAGCAGGAAGCGACTTTGTTTTATACTAGTACTATGCAGTGATGTGACTCAGTCTCCAAGTAAATACCTGGTTATAAAAATTAATGCGTGAAAAAGGAAATCTAAAGTAAATAGTGAGATTCTTTTAAAATTCTATCCAAATGAATTAGGAAAATAATGTTTTCAAGTATTTAAATGTATTTCTATGGGCTCTTTCAACGATCTAATGAATGCTTTTCAGGGTCTGTGATTGTAATCCTTTCTAAAAATTCCCTTTCACGATTTCATTTTATTTGAGTTAATGTCATGAAAGTAAGATTTATAATTATATTTTTTACTTCCTTATTTAGTAATAAACATTTTTATTAGGTACCTATTATAAAAATAAAATGTTTTCATAAAATAGTCATTCCAGAGTTATTATAAGTAGGTACCTCATTGAGATCGAAAACGTTATTGGATCGCAAGGAACATCGGTTCTCTATTCAAATTAAATTATGTACATATTAAACATCAGGACAGAACCTAGATTGATAGCATAATATATTATATCGAGGTCTCTAGGTGAGTAAAATTGACTGCTAACTAAGAGCGACAGAAAATTTGCCATACAAACGCTCATTAAGTATATTGTATCCCATGTTGTAGGTGCGGGCTGAAAAACAGTGCTGTATAGCCGTCAGGTTAGCAGCAAACGCTGAGCCCCGAGCCTATTGTCGCACTCTTTTATTTTCTGTATTGTGATGTTTTACATAAGCTCCTACATCAGTGTTCGATTTTGTGTTTTTTGTGTTTTTTTTTGCGACTATATATCTGTTTTTTTTTATTACTGCTTAATACGTTCCCTGGCCGAGTGCCCTCAATCAAATGATGGGTCATGCACCTGCCTTTAGGAGTCCGTGCTTTTGCATTCACAGCTACGCACCTGGACTTGTGACATTATCATACCATTTTGTATGGGAACACTGAACGTGTTAAAAAAACCAAACCTAGAGTAACTATAATATTTGAGTAAATAGCTGGTTGTTGTTGCTCTAATCGATCTGCCGTATTTTTTATCAGGCACATCATGATATGCCTGGTCAACTATTAGCCAAATCATGAAATGGCGGCGTTTCACGATATGGCTAGGAATTTCGTGCTCGGCCGGATTTTACGATCGGCTGCCGACATACAGGGTGACTGGTAATTCGACCTATTCCTTGAAATGGGTTATACTAGAGCTAATTTGCAACAATTTATGTCCAGTCAACCAGGGGTCGAAACTCGCTGGTTTTTGAGATATTCGAGTTTTTAGTTTGTATGAAAAAAAATCTCCTTGCAGCCTTAAGCTGGTGATTGTGACAAAAGAACTTCCATTTGGATGGTAAAAAAACATTATTGTCACAATCAGCACTTTAAGGCTGCAAGACGATTTTTTTCAAACAAACTAATTACTCGAAAAATTAAAAAAAATCGTGTTTTGACCCCTGGTTGACTGGACATAAATTGTTGCAAATTAGCTCTAGTATAACCCCTTTCAAGGAATAGGTCGAATTACCAGTCACCCTGTAGGTATATAAACGTAAAAGTCCTGACTGACTGACTGTCTCACTTAAATCAACGCCCAGCCCAAACCGTTGAACCGAGAATGCTGATTTTTTCATATTATTGCGTCAGTATTAAGATACGGGAATCATTTTTAGGGGCAATCCAGTTGATAAGGAGTCAGTATTCAAGGCTCAAAAAAGGTGCGTCCGAGCTATGTGTGGATTAAAAATGACAGATAATTGCATTCCATATTTCAAACAACTAAAAATCTTGACATTCCCCTGTATGTATATTTTAGAAGTAGCAATTCTTGTAAAATGTAATCCCCACCTATATAATTAATTTTCGGACACAAGAAAGCTCCCTACAAGACGACTTCAGTATGAAAATATGTTGCGTCACAAACCATGTAAAACTGCTATTTTGAGTAAGAGTGTACTGGGAATGGCACCTCAAATATCTACTAATAAAATTCCAAGCATCATAAAAGATTTACAAATTGGACCCTTTAAGAAAAAATTAACGCTATTATTAAAACAAAAATGTTATTACAATACTCAACAATTTTTAAATGACATTGATTTATAATTGACTTTAATATTGCAATTGTATTACTTCCAATTTGACATAAATATTATAATTATGTTTAAGTTTATTTTGACATTATTCCATTGTATAATTATTTTGCTCTGTAATTTCTATTTTTTAATTTTGTTATTAAGATAACAACTGCATGAAAAAACATTACTATATAAAATATTTGTACGCCAACCGGCAAAACATAGTGTTTCGCTATATGCTTTAGTTTTAACATCTGTACGTGTACCTGTGTTACACAAATAAATACATTCATTAATTCATTCATTCACAATAATCACAATAGGTAGTTTGCATAACGTTAGTACCCACTAAGAAGGGATTTTATGAAATTCCATTAAAAGTAAAATGGGGGTTGAAAGTTTGTACGGGGATGGAGTAAAATTTTAAGTGAGAGACTTGAAACTTTGTGTATGGACTCTGTATTACAATACAAGAAAAGTAATTTTAGGGTTTTGGAAAAACCCACCCCTAAGTGGGTTATAAATTATGCAATATAGAGGTGCAAATTTTGTATGGAGGAAACTGTTGTTTTGAGCTACAAAATAAAACTTTATGGTAGGATTTCTTATCTATATATGTACAAAAAAAAAACTTTTTGCGTTTTGGAAGACTACACCCCTAAGGGGTTACATATATTTTTTTGACTGGGGTGTAAGTTTGTTTGGACCTGCGATACAAACGAGTTTCACCCGGACGGAGTAAGTAGTATATAGTAAGTAAGCTAGTATAGCTATCACTGGCGAGAAATGTCGCAACATCGGGAATGTGGCGACAACACGTGTCGTTATAGTTATAATTACGAGTATATTATTTAGCATATCGTTTTGAAATGCGAAGCTCCATAATATTCATTGTTCAATCTTAATTGTTGTAGAACATTCTAGTTCCCGCGGGCTTGAAACTATCTGAGCAACTAGTTCTGCCTCAATTAAATGAAATAGTTAGCAGGTTCTGCTCATTGTTTCAATATTAAGACCAGTTATTGTTGTTGTTTTTATCTACTTAGGACAAGTGGGGCAAACGCAAACATATGGCACTGCTTAGAGTTTTTATATGTACCTAGTCGGACTCTCGACGAAGCAGCAGCAATGAATCCTCATATCAATAAAGGGTCGGCTACGCGGTAGTGAATTTTATTCAAATAAATGAATATAAATATTTTTATCTATGGGCTACGTATATCTGCTTATAAAAACAGAATTTCGGTTGACAGAACGTATCTCGTATTGACGACCAAATCGCTTAGGCATAATATGCATATACAATTATACAAGGCCTTATATAGTGAATGTGATGAATAAAGACAATGTAATGTGTTGTTAACATTGGTCAATAGTTATGTGTGATAAAGGTGTCATACATATTATTGCGTATTGAAGAAAGTTACGAAAATACATACCTACTATTTATGTAATTATATGGTACGCAAATGTGTTATAAATTCTATACACTTTGATTGGGGCTACCAGTTACCACCTTCGCACACCCACAAATCGATTATGGCAACTATAGTGTTTGCCGAGCTTAGTAAAGGCAGGTTTTAATAAATTTTTAAAGCAATTCAGGCTACCATTTTGTAAATTCGAAATCAAATGAGCGGCTAGATTAATTGAGAAATATGACATGTTTTACTGTGTCTTGTAATGCACAAAAAATATCATTATCCGTTTCTGAATAAGGCCAACAGTATTTCTATTCTATTCACTGTTTTGCAACAAGTGTCACTCAGTCCAGTCAAACATATTTCAGGTGTTCTGTAAACATGCATTCAATTGTACCTAAATAACATTTTTGTTAACATTTATTCAGCCATGTAAAGTCTTATTTTTCCTTTTTACTCTAATACCGTTCTTTGTATTGCTCAGGGAACCGTGCAAGAGGGCTCATCGTGGCGGCTTGGATTATTAGCATCGTCTTTTCCATCCCACTTCTGATTTTATATGAACTCAAAGAAGTACAAGGTAAGACGCAAAATAAGATACTATCGATATTTTAATAATTCATTTTCATCGAATTTAAATATGACGACTAGGTGTCCGCGCCGCTCCGATCACGTATATGAACCCTGCCCTTCGGCCGCGTACGAAACCGCAAGTTTGCAGCCAGTTACGATCGAAAAATTTTTATTCATTGTACGAAACCAGTTGCGAGCGAAGATTTTTTACACGGCTGAAGTTGAAGTTAGACGGAGCCGCGGAATAAAGTACAGTCAATGTTCATTCTATATTATACTGAAGATTTATTGCCATTCGGTGTTATAATGCCTGAATTGAAGCATTAAGAACTTTGACATTGTACCAAGGAATCGGACGCAGAGAGTTGTCATTTGCGATGCCACTTAATACTCCAGGCAAAATACGGTTTTGAAAAACATTAATTTATAATAGCGTTTTTTTTCTTTATATAATTTTATAACATTGATCAATGATGCGTTATTCAAGAATCCAACAAACTTTCCATCCGGAAGTATTTATATAGATTTAAAAAAAAGAATGAATTGTTTTTTTTTTATTATTTATCTTGAATATTATAGAGCAAATGTAAATGAACCAAAATAAAGATAAAACCATTTATTAATATTTTTTCTGACTTTTCAGAAGCTAGTTAAGTTATCATTTTTTTGATGTCTGAAATTTTGTTGGATTTTGTCACTAAGTAACTATTTAATTGATAATATTTATATCCATTACATATAAAAAATCTGCTATTATACATTATTTCCAAATTTGACATATTTTCCATACAAGCTGTCAGTTCATTGCCTGGACTATAAATACTGATGGTTTTCAGGGCAACCACAGTGCTGGATAGACCTCGGTTCTCCCGAGAGGTGGCAGATCTGGATGACTCTGGTTTCTGTGATGATCTTCGTAATCCCCGCCCTGGTCATAGCGGCGTGTTACGCCGTCATTGTGATCACGATATGGACTAAGAGTAAAGCGGTCGTCATGAGTCCTCCAGTTAACTCTAGAAGGACTAAAACTATGAATAATGGTAAGTCATTGAACAAATAAAACAAACAATTAAAATACGTTGAGCAGCTTCGAAGATATTCCACTTTATACAAATTTGCAAGCTGAAAACGTCGCCGGGTTTTCTTTTTTATGGGTAATTTTAGTTTGAAAATGTAGTTCTTAGCAATCTTACTATCAAGATAAAATAAAAGTCTTATTAGAATGTCGCTTCAATTCTCAGACAGTGCTCTTTTACCAGTAGGCATTAACCTATTTATTTCAAGACTAAATCAACAATTACATCATTAACATTTCTAAAGCTCATTGTAATAAAGACATCAACACAATTTTTAAACAGCCGCACAATGCGAGATATCTGGAAAGATAAATAGAATAATTACAAGCACTCAAATAAAAATAGAATAAAAACGTCAAATACATACCCCATAATATCATGTAACAAGTGTTTTTGTGAAATAAATCATTTATTATTATTATTATGTTTTTGTTTTTATTTGTTTTTCTCTCCAAAGGAGGGTATTTTACTTCCATACCCGCGGGCTTTTGGCCAAACGAATATAGAAGATAGGTATGTTACCTAAGGACTACCTAATATTATTACATAACGAAGTTTGTGAGGAAAATTTTTAAAGAGACTTCCGGAACCAAAAAATGGGGCAATTTTCCTTAATATAATATTATTATCTTGAATACCGACTTAGGAAATTGTATTGTTAATAGATCCCCTAAAGATTAAAATCGGCCAAGAGCGTTTCGGGCCACGCAGGGTTCCGTAGTTTTTCGTCCGTCACAGTAAGTGTGTGAAATTATTTTGTAATTTCTTTCAAAAACTATTCAACCTATCAAGTTCAAAATAATTTTCCTAGAAAGTTTTTATAAAGTTTTACTTTTGTGATTTTTTCATATCTTTAAAACTTATGGTTCAAAAGTTAGAGGGGGGGGGACACATTTTTTTTTACTTCTGGAGCGATTATCTCCGAAAATATTAACATTATCAAAAAATTATTTTAGCAAACCCCTATTTATTTTATAATACCTATCCAACAATATATCACACGTTAGGGTTGAAATGAATACCCTAATAAAAACAAAAAAAACAATTTTTTTTTTCCACTTGGTCGGCGTGATTGATATACATATTAGTACCAAATTTCAGCTTTCTAGTGCTAACGGTTACTGAGATTTTCCGCGGACGGACGGACAGACAAAGCGAAACTATAATGGTTCCTAGTCGACTACGGAACCCTTAAAACGGAAACAGAGGATTTATTTTATGCAGTCAATTCAATTGGAATCGGTTTGGTATTTATTGCACGCACTCCTTAAGCGGTACAAACTTCGAAAGTCAAGTCAAGTCGAAAAGTTTGTTGTTGAAAACAGCCTTATTTAAATATAAGGTGTAAGTAGTTTTCCCTCTGGGTTGGAAGGTCAGACGGCAGTCACTTTCGTTAAACTAGTGCCTACGACTTATCTTGGGATTAGGTATCAAAGTAGGCCCCTTGACAACCGGGACAATCAATTGCTAGGAGGATGGTAAAAGTATTTATAAAATATACAGGGTGAGCCCTGTACCACCAGGAGCAAAATATTCAAAAGAACGCTTCCTTAGAGCATTTGCAGTAAATCCCATTGATTTTATTTTGTTTTGGATTCGGAGAAATATTGTTCTAAACTCTAAAGTTATGACCTCCAAGTAATGTATATTGGCACCACGAGATCATAGCACATCAGTCAATGCAGATTTTGAGGCCACATCATGAAATGAGTCATAATTGTTTTTGCATTTAGGTTTTCAAAAGATGTTTTTGTGTTTTTCTTTTTTCTTTTTTAATAAAAAGTCCAGAAGAGTAAAAAATACAAGTAAAATAATTTTGAACAAAAAATTAAAAGAAAAACAATTAAAGCCACTTGGGAGTAATTGTTCACAAACTTAATAACCCCAACCTGTATACCGGTGGTTAACACATATTATTTTAAACTTTTTGGTTCACCCGACATCGGCACCCACGTGACTTACAGATGTTTGTATATATATGCTTTCAGGTCACGTGGAAGGCGATCCCGACTCGAGAAGAGCGAGCTCCAGAGGCCTCATACCCCGAGCCAAGATTAAAAGCGTCAAGATGACATTTGTCATCGTGTTCGGTAAGTATCTAATTTCATTAAAAATAAAATCTCGTTTTCTCACACAGTAAATACACGATGATTTTTAATCCGTGAACAGGAGTGGGAAAATATTAAAATTTAGCCCAAATTAAACTTATTCGGCGAGGTCTGGCGTTGTTTCTTCACTGTTTAATTAATTAAAAGTGAAAACATAGTTAAAACAAGTAACCATTGAATACATGGTCATCCTACAGTATAATAAAGTTTAACTACGTTTCAAGTTTCAAGTTTCTTTATTTGGCCAAGTAACAAAATAACGTTACATCTAGCAAGTCATGATACATAACACTTTTCTCTTAATTTAATCATGCACTTATAGTTAAAATAGGATAATAATAATGAAATTTTACAAGTCAAATGTAATTGAATTATCTACGTAGGTACTTACTATATGTATAACAATTATAAAATGGATCTCTCTTGTTTAATTTTTTCTGTAAATTCATTGATTGTGTAAAATGGGTTACATTGAAAGAAACATTTAAGCCTGCTCTTAAATTCTATAAATGGCATATTTGTTATGTGAGAGGGTAGCAAATTATATAAAGTAATTTTGAGAGGTAGACCTTTTTTAAATGTTTTTACTAGTTTCGTTGGAGGTACACACAGTTTATTTACGATACGTCAAGTGCCATCAGTATGGCGGAAAATTTGACGGATCTCAAGGACAGGGTTTACTCATAAACTGTCAATTGCTAAAGAGGTTACAAACTCATTAAAACCGATAAGGTAGTAGAGTGACAAGGATTTTAGGATAAAACTTAACTCAAAATTAAAATTATGATTAAAAAAAAACAAGTTTGTTTCCACGTAATTACTACTTTAACGAAATCCCCATCAATTACTGAGTAAGAAAAAATGGTTCCTGTTCACGGATTAAAAATCATCGTGTATATTATATTAGATAAAACAGTATTTCAACTAGAGTCTCTTAAGATCTTTTTGGCCTGCACTCCAATGATAACAAAAGGGCTAATTGCGTTACTTTTCGAACGAGCGGAAGGCCTACTCAACTGTCATTTTCCCATACAAAAAGTGACGTTTAGATCTACCTAACGCACGTACGAAACTGTACGCAATCAACCAGCAGTTCTACTGTGTATCGTCAAGTGACTGATGCACTGTGTTTATTTTACTACGCTCTAGGGGGCCGATTTTTGACTTTCGAGCGCTCGAAAATTAAATAAAAGTACATATGATTTTAGTGTCAAAATTGCTGGTACTAACTTTCTACTGATAGAATTGAATACGAGTGTTCAATACCACTCGCTTTTAAATTTTCAATCGCTATTTCAAAAGAGCTTTTCGTAATTATTGACAGTTTTCGAGTGAAAGATTCGAGCGCTCGAAAGTCAAAAATCGGTCCCCGGGTCGACGCCGAAACATATAACTCGACTCGACTAAATAAATTGTGTGTCACAGTCACGTGTTGAGAGAGTATTATGTGATATTGACGGGTGTCACCGTTTGCTGGTAATTGCACTGGTGAATGTGGAATCTCGGTGACGTTACGTTTCTAAAGTACGTTAGCACAATAATTCAACTGTCATTTTCCCGTACAAAAAGTGAGATTTAGATCTACCTGACGCACGTAGGGCAAACCTTGGCTAATCGGTGATAGTTAGGTTTTTAGATTTTTTTTTAAGTTTTTTTTTCTTAATTTTGACGGATGCGTTCGGATTCTTGCTGCACGTCAGTAAGTTGAATGACAGTGCCGCCACCTACTGGAAATTATGACAAGCCGTAAAGATATCGAGCAACTCCACTATTAGACCTTAAAGTAACTATCACCGAATAACTTCATATCACAGATAAGCCAAGGTTTGCCCTACAATGCGTTACGTTATCGACCAGCGGCACGTTGTACTGAAAGTCATCTTTTAGACTCATTTGAACAGTTCCATTTATCATTATTTTCTTTCACAATTTTTATTTTTCAAGACTTGTCAGTCTGGTGGATATCTGATTTCAACCTTCATTCAGTTCAAGTTTATTTTTAATAGCGACGACCACATTTAAGTGCCGTATTTCCTCTTTATACAATTTAACGACCGGTCTGTTTTTTAAAGTTTGCCAATTCGGTTTTATAGTTTCCTCTGGTTGAGCGATCTAAAATTGGTAGCAGATGCATTTGAGTTCGATTTTGAGACAAATTACTGTTAAAATCGATTTCCCGTTTATATTCGAATAACGAAGTTTCAGGTTTGAGCCTCAAGGAGGATTAAGGCAATTATTCCTTTGACTCAACTTTAGGTGTTTCAAGTAATTTTCGAGATTTGATAGGGCTTAGTGTATTAAAGTAAATTGTGATCTAAAATTTGTTAGAGAGAATTTTTTGAAGCTTCCAGATTCCACAGGTTTAAACTATTCCGAAATTTGCAACGTCTGTTTGTCCGGTCCTATATCTAACCTTATGGTTCGTAAGTACACGGAAAGCTCCATTCGTTTCTTAAGCTCATCAAAGCTTTTATTAGAATGTAATCATTTTATTTTGCCTTCAGGAATCCATTACATTCTGTTAACTTCCTTGAAAATCCCCGGAAAGTATTCAAAGCTGTTTGTGTTTGGGTGCGTTCTAATCTAATATCAAAGAAAAGTGTGTCAAGTCTGGGGTTTCTCTGCTTGTTACAAGATTATACGTTTAAAATAAAAGGCCGTCTGAGAGATCGACTCCCCATGCTACCTTGTACAGTTTTCAGTAACTTTGGCATGGCGAGAATATTTTGAGAACTATGTATTTTTGTGGACTTTAAAGTTTAGCAGCTTATCGTGATGCAACTCTCTGATCAATTATACTTTTGCTAAACATAACATCAATCTTGCCCCGCCCTTTTCTCGTGATTTGTGCGCAAACAAAAACCATGTAATAACTTGATACGTTAAATCATTGTCTGATTGTTTTAACGTTAGAATGTCATTTTTAACTCATTGTTAAGTAAAACATAACGGTCTAACTGAAGTTTTAAAGAAGCATTTGACTTTACCCCAAGGGTAAAATTCGAATTCTATATGTACTTATTCGGAAGTTCATCAGTTAGACACTTCAAGTACACCGTTATGCCTTACTCAATAATGCGTTATAAATGATAATCTAAAGTTAAAAAAATCATTCAATGATTTAACTTGTTAGGTTTCTGAGTTTTATAACATGGGGTTATTTCGTAAATTGTATTGTAATAGTACATTGTGATACAAGTGAGCTATGTTGATCATTACATCACAGGCGGAATTGTCACGCGAACCGCAGGTGAGCGTGATAAGAAAGCCGAGGATGTAATTATCAAAGCTAACGCGTTTCATACGACGTTTTTCAACACATTTGCGAGGAAAAAATCCTTTTCATAAAATGAAAATGTTACAGGCTCCTAAGATATTACCTTTAGTTATTGATGACACCAGGTTTTTACTCACATAGGTAATTGTACATTTCGAAAAATTTCCAGGAACGTCAATACGGTATTTGACAAAAATCAAATCAGCTTCTTTTTATGAAACGTCAAAAACGCTCCGTTAGTATGGAATATGTAGGGATTACTTGCTAGTGACGTCACAATCAAAAAACGTCCGTATTATGAGTTATTATGAATTTAAAAATCTTAAAATAGCAAACTTAAATGAAAGATTGATTTTCGTAATGTTTATCTGTTGCTAATGAAAAAACAATTTATTTTCACTGTTGTCAAATACCCAATTCTATTTATCACTTTTCTATTCACTACAAGTCAACATTTTGATATGTAATAACCAAACACGCATCAACAATGATTCCAAATATTTGTGAAATTACCTATAATGGCGCGCAACTATTTTTTTTCGTGAAGTTTGCGCAGTGCGCGCGCATGTGTTAAAGCGAAGCCTAAGCTTCTTTAGATTTCATCTAAATGAAATCTCTAAACAGCCAATACAAAATAAAATAAATATTTTCTTATTCAATATAAATTCATGTAAAATGTAATCAAAAGTAATTAGTTTTACTAAATGAAACGTTTCTATATCATATCCAAGAAGAAACAATCAATTAATTCACAAGAAGGATTTAATTTGTTTAGTAGAGTAAGAATCCATTTGCCGAGAATTAAAAACAAACCTGTATAACCCGGTCAATTTAAGAATGCACCTTGCTGCAAGGTGCCAATGTGTCTTAATCGGGATATAACCATAAAACACGAGGTTCGTAATGTTATAAACACGCGTGTTTAATACCCAGAATTATGAGCCTAAAATTGGCACAATAAGAGGCACGTTACGAGCAAATGTGTTGAAAAGTATTAAAAACAACGTGTTCTTCTTCATGAATCAAGAAGATCTTTTTGTGGGGCAAATAAGAACAAAAAATTGGACCTTGAACTGATTTTTGCACTACTTCGAAAGTTCCCCACGTGTTTACGAAATTACCTCTCCTTATAAAAAGGTATTCAAAATATTTTTTTAGTAAGTACATTTCTTTTCTAAATCTAGCAATATTTTTAAAAAGTGTTTTCACGTTTCAAGTCCAAACACGAACCCAAACACATATCGAAAATACCCTAAAGCACCTTATGTATGCATAGATTACGATTAGATGTATATAGAAGTGTATGTCTTAATTGCAGATACATTTTTGAATGACTAGAAAACTATAATATTTATGTACATTTTAAGTGCTCGTTAAATTTAAGTAGAAAACTATTTGTGGTAACCCAATTGAGTATGACATATGTTATCTGTGGTCAGTCAGTGTGAGGCTCTTGGTGTAAATGTACCTTGGTATTAAATAAACAAATGAAACAAGAATCGTGGTGTTATTTAATAAATATAGCATTACAACATTGGCGACGAGACGAGTGAAAACACGGGTGCAGTGCAAAACAGTCGAGGGGTGTGTTGACTATACATTACGTGCATTTGACAATGCAACTTTGAGGTTATGGACGAAAAAATTTCACAACTAATTCAAGAGGGAAAAACCGGATGGATAAATGAAAAGAGTAAACAACAATTAGTAGAAATAAGTACGAGTTTGGGAATACTATTGCCGCATCAGTGTACTTTGGACGAAATAAGAGTATTTCTCCGTAATCACATCAAAACCGAAGACCGAAACCGAAGTGTCAGTAAGCCGAAACAAGCTAACATGGCGGGTCTAGCCTCGTTAGAAAATTTTGCGGGAGGCAATTTTAACAGCTATCTGCAACAATTTGACTGCTACATACTAATAAATGACATTCCAGAGGACAAAAAACTTCCACTTTTAATTACAAAATTAAATCCACCGACATATGAAAAATTAACACATTTATGTGCTCCTAAAACTCCAGCATCACTCACGTATACCGAAGTCGTAGCTAAATTGCAGGATTACTTCCATCCCAAGAAAAATATTAGTATTCTAAGAGCTCAGTTCAAAGATAGGAAGCAACAGACCGGCGAACCCATTAAAGAATATTTGTTAGCGCTGAGAGGCTTGGGAAAGGACTGTGAGTTCACTAACCTAGAGGAAGAACTCAAGGAACGGCTTCTTAATGGAGTGATTAATGAGACAATCCGTTATGAACTACTAAAAGTGGGAGATACTTCTTTTCAAAATATTCAGAAGACAGCGGAAACAGCAGAGATGGCATTTCAAGTATGTAAACAAAGGGGAAACCCGGTTGAGGTGTTTAAAGTACAGAAGCAGGGAATGCCTCCAGCTAGAAGCAATAACAAGTGTTTTTGCTGTGGCAAAACGGGCCATAGAAGGGACCAGTGTATATTGAAGAATAAGTTTTGTAGCGAATGTGGGGCGCAGGGACATATTTTCAAGACATGTCTTAAGAGATTTGGACAACCTCGTACAGTAAATCATGTGCAAGAGGGGGGTGAACAAAACATAGTTCAAGAAATGAAGACGATGGATCTCAAAGAACAATTTGTGCAGGAGGAACCTTGCAGTGTTTTAAACTTGCAAACAAACAATAATAAAGTTCAACCTCTGTATTTAGATGTGAGTATTAATGACCAACTATTAAAATTTGAGATGGACACAGGTTCTGAGGTAACGGTGATTACAATATCAGATAGAAGCAAATATTTACCCACTTGTGAGTTACATCCAACTAGTGTCAAAATGATAAGTTTCAATCAGTCTATCTCCGAACCTTGTGGAGTAATAAAAGATTTGACAGTATCTTTTGGATCAATTAAATGTAAAGGAATGAAAATTTATGTAATGCCTGATAGTCATCCACGTATTATGGGCAAAGACTTATTATTTCACCTAAAACTTTGGCCTCCAAAAATTGAGCAACAAGTAAATAGTGTCAAATTAACAGAATGTTATGTAAAACAGATTGTAGAGGATTTTCCTGTCATATTCGAACCAGGGTGGGGAAATTGCAAGGGAGCTGAAATTGCATTACAACTGAAGCCTGATAGTAAACCCAAATTCTTACCAGCAAGGAATGTCCCATATGCTATAAAATCAAAAGTTGATGATGAAATAGACAGGTTACTAAAAGCCGGACGTATTGAGCCAGTACAGTATAGCAATTGGGGCACACCTGTGGTACCAGTTTTAAAAAAAGATGGCTCAGTCAGGTTGTGTGGCGACTACAAAACTACATTGAATCAAAGCCTAGAAATAGATCATTTCCCGCTACCAACTGTTAATGACATTATTTCGAAATTTCAAGGAAACTCCTTCTTCTGTGAGCTGGACCTAAAGGAGGCCTACCTACAAGCACCACTGAGCCGTGAGTCGCAGGAGTTAACCACAGTAGTGACAGAAAAAGGTATTTTTAAATATTTATTTCTTCCATATGGAATCAGTACTGGCCCTGGGTCATTCCAGCGACTCATGTCACAACGCTTGGCAGGTATTGAGGGGGTCATTGCTTATATTGATAATGTGTACATTTGTGGACGTACACTAGATGAAACATACCATAGGTTAAGGATGGTTCTGGAAAGATTTACACAATGGGAGCTAAAACTTAAAATCAATAAGTGTAATTTTTTTGTTACTGAGCTTGTTGTGTTTGGATATTGTGTTAGTAAGGATGGTATTAGGGTAGTAGAAGAAAACATAAAGCCATTGTTAAATGCTCCCAGACCAGAAAATATAAAAATGTTAAGGTCATTCCTCGGTAAAATTAATTACTATAACAGATTTTTGAAAAACATGGCTACCACTTTGGTACCATTGTACAAATGCTTAAACAATAACATTCTTGTATGGAACAATGAGTGTGAAAATGCTTTTGTAGAAATAAAAAAAGCTTTGGCAAATACTGAAACACTGGCACACTTTGACAACACCTTACCGGTGATACTATCCTGCGATGCATCGGATACTGGTGTGGCAGCAGTGTTGTCAGTACGTGGCAAAGATGGTATTGTTAAACCAATAGCCTATGGGAGTAAAAAGCTAAATGATGTTCAGTATAAATACCCAACAATCGAAAAGGAGGCCTATGCTATAATCTTCGGTATAACAAAATTTTATATGTATTTATTTGGCACACAATTTCAACTCGAGACAGATAATGAAGCATTGGTAAGAATACTTGGGCCGAAGAAAGCAATCCCAAAAATGGCTTGTAAGCGCCTGCAGCACTGGGCCATATTCTTAATGGCCTATAATTTCCATATTAAACATATAAATAGTAATATGAACCCAGCTGATTATCTGTCGCGAAATGCGACTGAACTAATTTCTGATTCTGATGAAAAGTTCAAGGATAGCCTTTTGTTGGAAGATTGCGAGTATAGTACATTAAATTACATATCCTTGTCAAACTTTGAAAACTTAAGCTGGAAATCAATACAAACCGAAACTAAGAAAAATGTTACTCTAGCTACAGTAATGAGATATAGTGTGGATGGGTGGCCGGACAAAAGTAATTTAAAAGATGAGCTTATACCATATTATAACAGGAAAGATGAATTAACAATTGATCAGGATTGCTTATTATGGGGACAAAGAGTTGTGATTCCAGACAGCTTACAAAATTTAGTTCTAAATGAGTTGCACTTGAGTCACTTTGGGACAAATTACATGAAACAAGTTGCCCGGTCTTACTTTTGGTGGCCAGCCATCGATAATAGCATCAGCAACGTTACTAAATCTTGTTTAATATGTCTGCAGAACCGGAACGATCCGGAAAAAGTACCGTTAACAACTTGGCCACAAGCACATAAAGTATGGCAAAGGCTTCATGCAGATTTTTTGGGCCCATTTTATGGAAAAATGTTCCTTATTGTAGTTGATAGTTACTCAAAGTGGGTAGAAGCCTTCGCCATGCCAAATATAACGGCTACTAAAACAATAAATATGTTCAAAAGTTTGTATGTAAGGTTTGGGTATCCCACCCAGTTGGTAACGGACAATGGCCCCACCTGGACCAGTAAAGAATTTAGTGAGTTTTGCGAACTAACCGGAGTACGACAGAGCTTCTCTCCACCGTACCATCCGGCTACGAATGGAGCGGCAGAGCGTTTTGTCCAAACGTTTAAAAACCATGTTACTAAAATTGTAGAAAGTGGTAAAACGTTAGATTATGCTGTCAACCTATTTTTATTTGATTACAGAAATAGCGTAAATAAAACTACTGGCGTTAGTCCATCCAAGCTGGTTTTCGGAAGGGAATTAAGAACCAGATTTTCTTTAATGAGACCAAGACATGTAGGTGATAATTTAATTAAATACCGGGAGTCAATGGAATGCAATAGCACGGGGAATAGAACTATAAATTTTTGCGTGGGGGAAAAGGTCATGATACGTGATTACAGAAAAAAACAAAAAAAATGGACTCTAGGAAACGTAGTGGATGTATTAACGCCAGGGGTAAGTTATTTAGTAGAATTAGATGGTAGCGTCACTAAGAGACACTCCAACCAATTGATAAAATGTTCTCAATTGTTATGAGTGAAACCTTTGTTTTGCATAGTCTTAAGGGGGGAAGAGTGTGGTAACCCAATTGAGTATGACATATGTTATCTGTGGTCAGTCAGTGTGAGGCTCTTGGTGTAAATGTACCTTGGTATTAAATAAACAAATGAAACAAGAATCGTGGTGTTATTTAATAAATATAGCATTACAACACTATTTATTATTTATTAAAATACATTTGTACGGAGAACCAAGTTCAATCACCTATCCTCAAAATTGGATACCGATATTATTATAGACTATAATTTCCTGCCGTTTTCAAAGGCATTGGTTGCCGCTTTATTGAAAACTAGCTTCTACCCGCGACTTCGTCCGCGTAGAACTCGTTTATATATCGTAGCTCGATTAAACCCTGAACCCTCCATTTCCCCTTTTAGGATTGATTTCCGGGATAAAAACTATCCTATGTGCTTCCTCGAGACAATTTTATCTAAACGGGTGCAGAGGTTGTAAAGTAGCTCCAAAAAAATGTTCACCTCCCCTTTCACACCCTTATTAAGAGATGATTTTTAGGATAAAAACTATCCCATGTCCTTTCCTGGAACTCCAACTATCTCTAAACCAAATTTCATCTAAATGGGTTTCATCCAAATATTCGTCCCCCATTTCACCCCTTGGGGGATGATAAGCGGCTCGGCCATGCTTGCGTATGACTCGGCCGCGCAAAAACACCGTTCTTTTTTCTTGTTAAACGGCCCGGGCTGGGCACGGCCCGTTCTAGGGGTGAATGTTTGTATGGAGCTTCGATATAACGAGTTCCACGCGGACGGATTCGCGGGCGGAAGCTCGTTGCATATAAAATTAGAAAAGTCTTGCTTTAATCGTAATGAGCTTTCAAGGAAAACGTTTTTGAAACTCAAAATTAGTATTGTTATTATATGAAAAGCACTTAATGATCGAAATGGGTAGCATTTGTGCAATATGTCTCTTTGATATCCTAGATAGACAAAGAAACGTACACGAATTTGTCCGTTAAAATTGTAATATTATCTGGAATGGCAATTAAATAGGGAACATTACACAAAACTTTTCGTAGGTGGCGACACTAGCAGCGTTGACATTGTATCTCGTTCCCACTTGCAGTATTGTCTATGCAAGCATCCTTGTCACTCATTTGACAATCAATTGTGCATGTGTGTGTGAATCCCTATATCCCATACTGGATTATTATTAGTGGTAGTGCTGCGTCTGGCGGCAGAACATTGCAGTAATGTTCCCTATTAGATATCTGCTTCGCTGCACAATATCGCCAAAGGTAGGAAACGAATGGTACAGTGGTCTCTCTATGGTGAAAGTAGCCATAGCTGCAGCAGGCTCATTCCTAAAAAGAACATTTTATCTATCATAATATCATAAACCCTCCATGATGCGTTCAAGAACCGCACATTATGACCACCATAAAAATAGACTGTTTTGTTAAAACAAATTTCTTATCTGTGAAAATGTTATTATTGCTAAATAAAAACATCGATTTCGATGATATTTATTTCATTCCAATTTCGAACATCTCTGAAAAACAATGAAATTTGATTTGACCTCTATTCAAATATCAGTCGAGATAACGTTTAGTTCGAAATTAATTGTCAATTTGCATTCAAATTCGACAAATGTCGCACGTAAGTAAGATATCGAACGATATGATAGTTGGGGCCGACTCTAGTTTGTCTCTAAATAAAAAAAAAACTATGACAGCTGCTAGAAAACAACGCCGCGACTCCAATCATAATATATGGCTCCTGAATGCATCCTGGAGGCAGGGACTGATTCCGGTTACGGTTATACCGGTATAAAACCGGTATTCCATTACGGTACCGTTATGTCGTGAAGGTTATGCGCGCCGCGTGAAAATAACGGTACCGTAACCGTTTTGAAATAAAGGTTAGCGGTACCAGTTTTAAACGATACCGTAACTTTTATAATACCGGTATTATAAAGGTTATCGAATAAAGTAAGCGAGCTGGCACTCTACAGAGGAAGCATTGGCTACTAAACATTTAAAGATAAAAAGACAAAGCAGCAGAGCCTTTGCCGGCGGTTTGGCAACAACTCCAGGCCAAAGTCGATATATCGGTACCTTTAAATAGCGGTTACGGTACCGGAAAAAATAAAGGAACCTTTATATTTCGGTAGCGAAATATAAAGGTTCCGCTACCGAAACCGCTATTTGACAACCGATATGACGTCATACCGTTAAAATAGAATACCGGTATTTTTCGGTTATGCAGTCCCTGCCTGGAGGCTCATAATATGTGGAAAGATAAAGTAGTGACTGTAACTGTACATACTTAGGCATTAAAACACTCGTGTGATGTTATTATGAACCACACTCGTGTTTAATGCCCTTCATTATGTACAGTCACATAAACTACTATTATACTATACTTTGATATAAGACTAAGGATGGGTTGTACCAACTTACGATTACAGACAGATCAACGTTAAATTTTTTGCTTTGTGTTTTTCTTTCTATCCCATTTGGCTACTGGCACATATTTTACAAATTTATTACATTTATTAATTATTATATGTATACAATAATTATGTGTTTATCAATGCTCTTATGTTGTGTTGCGTTCCGTGGGTCACGTACGGTGCTGTCTGAAAATCAGCGCTCTAGGTGTCTGTCTGACACCTCGGCATAATGCTGAGACAGCGACCTATTCACTACCGCGAAGACACACACAATATGTGTTAAATTGTAATGTATGCCTACTCCCTTTATCTCTGTGTGTCTTTTGTGTAGTAAATAAATGTCTTCTTTCTTTCTTTCTTTTTTTTTAAATATGGCGTCAGCTATTACATTTCCATACTGTATTCCGATTTTAACGAACACCGCTTACGATTACAAACGTTTTGGTGCAACCCTTCCTAATAATATTCTCATTTTCTTTCAGTGTTCGTCCTCTGCTGGTTGCCATATATCGGCTTCGACCTTCTCCAAGTCTACCACTTCATACCACAGACTCAAACCAGTATGGCAGTCGCTACCCTTATCCAGAGCTTGGCACCGCTCAACTCGGCCGCCAATCCATTGATATGCTGCATGTTTTCTCCTCATATCTATATGAGTCTTAGGTAAGTAATTGTCGAAGATATAAATGTTTTTCTTGAAAAAAATACATTATGATTTTTTGCCAGCAGTGCCGTATGACATTTGGTTGAGCACCTTTGACCTAACTGGCACCTTTTTAACCAGAAGCAAATTTCCAAATATCATAGATTTTTGAGTGTCACATTTGCAGATGGTTTCCTCAGTACATGTCAAAGCTTCAGGAGTACTCCTTCTTGGAGAACAATCATATGAATGAGAAATGAGTTTAAATGAAGTTTTATATATCTTAAACGATTTTAAAATTGATGACGGTTTTGAAATTATCATCTCAAGTTAAATCTCAGTAAACATTAAGAAAAAAAATGGTTGTCTATAAAGTCGGTTTACGGACAATACTTTTACGTGATAACGTCATAAGAAAACATTGTGCTGCCATACAAACTTTGGACCCCATTTCACCCCCTTAGAGGGTTAATATTGAAAAATCTTTTATTAGTCCCCAAGACCTTATAAGGAACCTACGTGCCAAATTTGGAATCTCTAGAAGCAGCGGTTTGGGCTGTGCGTTGATATTTCGTGCGCGCAGCCGGCGTTCGGAACGGGACAATGAGTCACATTTTTTCGTGCGTTCATCGATTTATAAGACGTTATCACGTCAAAATGACTCCATTGAACGCCTCAGGGCCAAGTAAAGGCCCTTACGTAATGCAATTCTCTCATGCAATGGACTGACCAGATAAAGCCTTCTGTGAGCAGTTCATTGCATGAATACTAAAAGTGCCCTAAATCAGACGTGGCAAGAGTTCGTTAGAGGTGCAACAACATTCCGCAGCAAACCTCCCTCATGATGACCATGACGTCATGAGCGAAACGAAGAATAAAAACAGTAAATATCATAGTCAGAATCTCCATACAACATTTGTGTCTATGGAAGCTCTTTTTGTAGGTATTTAAGTTAACATAGAGCTATTAATAACTGTCTACAAATGCGGTGTCAATTCCAACCCGATAGGGTTTAACGACGCTTTTCTGTCCAACGAAATGTATTTTTCTTTTTATAAACGTATAAAAAAATACATATAATTGTATTTACTACGTATAGGCAGTCGGATTATATTGACATCAAAGGTAGTGTGTATTGAAACGTTAGTTTCTAATCCCAAAACCATTTCCTTCGACATATCATACCGTTGAAAATCAGGATTCATTTCCGGTGCTTTGTCACTAAAAGAGAGAATTTCATTAAGAATCGAACAACCTTATACGCATGACAGGATAAAAACTATCTTTGAACTGAGGGATAATCACGTAACGTTCCGAACTCGCGTTAGGACAATCCAAGTGTAATTTTTTCCATATACAGTTTGACATTTAGATGTACCTGACGCGCGTAAAATTCGTTACGTTTTCGACCTGCTGGTTGCGCAGATTCAATAAAGAAACTGTTCAATGAAATAAATCGCCAGACTTATTCTAGATTTTGTTGATTATTTAAAGGTTGAAAATTTAGTAATCCAATTTTAAGTTCGATGAATTCTGTGGTGCCGTAATTACTCTGTAATTGTGTTACTAAATAAATGTATGCTGCTGCTAGTTCACTTAATTCAATCGTGCTCAGAGACACGGGATCGATCCCGAAATAATTAAATTAAATCAGATATCAAGGGTAAGAGTTGATAATGTAAATAGAGTTACAGATTATTTACAAAGCGATGCTCAAAACTAGTACGGAATAATTTGACAGAAAATTTAGCTTTTCGGTGTTAAAACACAGTCCAGCGTACAGAAGGTTACATACAGGCGAAATTCAAAATGTACTGAATTCGCGCTGTGCGCACCGGACCCTTCCATCACGTAATTTTGGGGATAGGACTTTTTCTATGAATAAGTCTCGTCTAGAATGACCATGATATAATGATACAACGCCCCCCACCGCCTTCTCTATGTCACGACGTCATCGCTATGCTGACGACGCTGCCGGTCAGCCAGTCGCAGCCAACCGGAGAGACGCACCTTCAAGAGTGCGTGAAGACGGTGTTCCTAAGGAGGGTTTCACATCGGTGTCAAGATAGCGCAAGCCGCGAAAGAGTCAGTGTGGTACAGCAGAACCGGTCGGTTCTGGTCTGCGGGTTGCCACACCGAGCAAGGCGCTATACGTGTCACGCCTGCATTACTCCGCTACGACTGCTGACATGGTGGAGTATATTCACCAGAAGACTGGGCACTCGCTGAGGGTTTTCCAGCTGCGTTCGCGCCACTACGTGCACTTCAGCTCTTTTTGTGGTGCGCGTGCCGCGGCCGCTGCAGGAGACCATCGCGTGTGCTGACTTCTGGCCGAAGTGTGTCGGGTTTCGGTGGTTCCGGGGCAACCTACCTATTTATACACCGGACTTGACGACACAGCGGAGCCACGCTGTTATGTCGCCTAAATAATTTGTTTTTAATTTTATAATTCTATTGTATGTATGATAGTCTTTAAGGTATTTATTAAATACTATGGGCCTTAGATGCCTGAATTAATTTTTTTTATTATTATATAGGTATAAAGATTTTTTTTGGTACATGCTTTTATTGCTGACTGTATTTTTTTCGACAGTCTTCTACAACTTGTTGGGAGGGTTCCTGTTCCTACCAATGAGCCCAAACACGACGGCCATCTTGTGTGTTCATGAGTTGCTATGGCCCGCATCAGATCAGCTCGGCGGTGCCATAATATTACGTTGCCACCGAATTTAGATAAGTACCTATGTCACGAGCTCAATCGGATACTAGCAAATGGCTGTAAAATGGTTCACAAATTTTGAAAGACAAGTTAGGTAGGTACATATTTACGTCCGTTCACGTAAACAGTGAAAGATAAATAAAAGCATGTACAAAATTGTTGGAAGTTACCTCATCATATTCATCATAAACACATTACACATTTCAATACTGTTTCCAGACGCGTGCCCCCGTACCGCTGGCTGTGGTGCAGCCGTCGCCGGCGCCGGCGCGCGCGCGGCACGCTGCGCTCCCGCTCCGACTCCACCGCCAACTCCGACCTGCTGAGCAACTCCACGCATGCGCGGAGATCGCATTCTGTCGCACAGGTAAATAAAAAAAACCAAATTTGCCTGTGTATTGCAACGAAGATAGGGATTAACCTGAGCGAAGAGGACTTGGACTGCGTGACTAGAGTTGGCCCTAGACTTCAGCGGAGTTACCCGCATGCCTCGGGCAGTACGAGACCCCGGCCACTGGTGGTGCGCTTATTACGACGCAACAAGCGAAATACATTCTTACAAGCGGCCAAATCTAGACGAAATCTGACGTCCGCCGATATTGAGTTAGCTGGGCCAGCACAGAAACTGTTCGTTAACGAGAGGTTAACAAAAGTTAACCGTTTGTTATTTCGTGAAGCCAGGACCCGCTCGATCGAATCCGGATATAAATACTGCTGGATTAGAAATGGATCCATATTCACGCGAAAGGAAGACGGCAGTCCAGCAAGCAATTCAGATCCATACTATTGCAAACCTCGATCGGCGTTTTGGCAGCACCTCAGACAATGAAGCTGAAAAATCCCAGTATGGCCTGCGTACCGAAGCAGCAAAATCGCAAGACCCTCGGCCCCAAAAACTGTAAATTTAGATACTCCAATTCTTATGTCAGACCAGCCTTAGATTCATATTTTATTATGTTATTATTCGTCTATTTCTTCCTCATACATTTCATCACCACATTTAACAAACATATTTTACACACCACACACACATCTTTTCGGGCGAGTAAATTGACCTGGATCGGATGTTATTTAAGAGCGCTGACCACTTGGCATGTTCTTGTACTATATTACTGCAGAAACCATACCGATGGCTTTACTTGAATTATAGGATGAGTTAGATAATGACTTGGCTATTGAATGTCACGCTCTTGATGTTTTAGAGACCTGTCAGCAGTCAAACTCATGACCATGACTATAAGTTCAAAGTGGTTGCTTTAAACATAAGAAGTATTCAGCGTAACTTTGAGTCCTTTTTTGTATCACTAAAAAGATTGAATATTGAATATGACGTTATTATTCTCTCCGAATGTTGGCTGAGCGATGGCTCAGTGATTGATCAGATGCCAGGTTATCATATGTTTCAAACTTTGAAAGTAATTAATAAAAGTGGTGTAAATAAAAGTAGTAGTTTATGTTAAAGAATCATTATCGGCAACTTGCACAGAACCGCTGTTTGATGACGCCAACTGTCTTGCTATTAACATTTAAGATCAAATAGCAGTTTTGGGTATCTATCGATCCCCATCCTTTACAGATACCAGTCGGTTTTTGAACTCATGGGACACGATTCTAAATGAAACTATTTCAAATCAGGTTATTATCGCTGTGGATCTTAACATTGATATTAGTAACGACTCAAGTATCAATAATATCGATTATTCATACCTAATGGCGGCACACGGGTTCTTACCGGCGATTACTAAACCAACCAGGCTTGTCTGGACCACATTTTTATTAAGGCTAATGTCGCATCAGTGGGCATTGTTTGTAAGTGCTCTGTCACGGACCACGACATAGTCATGGCAGGCCTGCTCTGTCCCAGTCCCAATCTTCAAAAAAGAGACCGCTGGGTGCTAAAACCGACTACAACGAAGTTGCTTGGGATTTGGGAATAGTCGATTGGAGTATAGTAACCGAAAGTAACGATGTTAACATTGCAACAAACAACTTTAACGCTACTCTAAGATGACTCTCTCGGGTCATCTAGACGCTAATAAGTGCTGCTTAGGCGTAGATCTCGCAAAAGCGTTCGACACAGTTTCGCCTAGCATACTGTTACGAAAACTGGAGGCACTGGGAATACGAGGCACAGCTCTTAACTGGTTTCAAAGTTACTTAACTGACAGACAGCAAGTAGTTAAAATTGGGGAGTTCACTAGTTGTAGGTCGCCCATATTCTTTGGCGTACCACAGGGCAGTATTCTTGGACCTACCCTATTCATTATAATTATCAATGATCTTCTCCAACTATCTATTCCCAACTCTGAGATAATATGTTATGCTGATGATACAGCTCTTCTGTTTAGCGGTAATACTTGGGACGACGCATACCAGTCTGCTGAGGAAGGGTTGTCGAGGGTGGCAAATTGGCTTGACGACAATCTCCTCACTTTGAATCTTGACAAGAGCAATCACAAAGCTTTTTCAAAAACAGTGGTTTCCTCTGCTCCTGCTTTTTCCAGTCTCAAAATGCATAGCTGCGGTTCAAATATCCTAAAATGTTCCTGTGGTATTGTGAGAAGGTGCGTCACTATGAAGTATCTGGGGCTCATCGTGGACGAACGACTCTCTTTCAAACAGCACATAATTGTCTTGTCAAAGAAAGTTAGGAAACTAATCTACTTGGTTAAGCGGCTACGGGACTGTTCGCCCCCGGATGTAGTGCGCTTGGTCTACCATGCGTTGTGCCAGTCGATCATGCAATATTGCATTGGAGTCTGGGGCAGCGCTGGTAAGACGATACTGCTTGGACTTGAGCGCGCGCAGCGTGCAGTCATTAAGGTTATGCTGAAGAAGTCTTTTCGATTTCCAACAGACACGCTATACAGATAAACCGGATACCTTAGAGTTAGGCAGTTATTCAGCCTCAACGCAGCTGTTAGTGTGTGTGTAGTGCAGTGTTAGTTACCAGTACCCCTCGTTAATTCACTCACATCCGTTTATCTACAATGCCGTCTGCAAAGCCTGTAATCTAAAATAATGCACAGTTTACAAATTTAAATCCACTATCAAGCAATGGTTAACTACCCTGTCATATGCTGACACTGAAAGTCTTCTACAACCATGTATCTAGGTGATTATGCCGTGTAAATAGGCAATTTGAACTATGCGGTTGAGCGGTGCGGAGGTGGATGACAAGATTACGCCGTAGAATTAATTTAAAGAAAAAACCAAATAGATATTTAATTTTCAAGAGCTGAAACTGCTTACCTTGAGTTTTCTTTGGGTGTACACTTTAGCTCTTGACGCGGGCGGGCAAAATCAAATATCTCGTCGTAGATCCGTGTCGTATCCGTGTAGACAAACTTGCTCCGGCCGATAACTCAAATACTGAAGTCCTCAGCGCAGGGGAACACGTGCATAAGCGTGTATACGTCAGGTGAAACACAAAACACTAATTCGTCCACAAATAATCATTTAAACATATAGCGGTGAAAAAAATATTACGCGTTGACAGGATGAAGGAAAATCATTGATAGACAGAAATCTTATTTTTTCTTTTTGACGTATGCGGTTGTAAACAGTCTCAGCAACTTTTTAAGGAAAGGAGGCCAAAAGGGATTTTGTTCTGACGGCGTAACCATGCTCCCGGCCTTGAAATGCGACGAATTTCAAAATATGAGATGAAATTAAAGTATGCGGTTGATAATAAATGAGAAAGAAAAAGAATCTTCCAATAACAACTGGAAATAGCTAATTAATTACTGTGTAGGCAAAGGATATAGCTTAACAACAGGTCGTTTGAATAAGCCGTTGTTAGTTTTAACAGTAGCTACTCGAATCACACCATCAGGTCCTGGATGTACGTTCGTGATTATACCTAACGGCCATCGAAGGGGCGGAACATCATCATCACCCATCAAAACTACCGTGCCTTGAGCAATAGGATGATCTGGAGTACACCACTTATTTCTGACTTGCAACGTGTGCAAAAACTCTAAGCGCCATTTTCTCCAGTATGATTGCACAATACTTTCTAGCAATCTTTTGCGATTTGTCAGATTTCTGCACTCGTTAAACAGTTCAGAAGCTGGCAAGTACTGAAGCGGTGTAGACATTAAGAAATGTGCGGGGCTAATTATTTCAGGGTGCGGATCTGAAGAGAGCACACTGAGAGGGCGTGAGTTGAGTATACATTCAATTTGAACCAGAACAGTTAGCAACTCTTCATATGTTAAAAGCTGTGACCCTATGACACGATACAAATGTGTCTTTAAACTTTTTATATTTGACTCCCAAATTCCACCAAAATGTGGCGCGCGCGGGGGAATCATCTTCCATTCTATGCGGTGATTAAAGAATTCGCGGTTAAGTCTAGATTTGAACTCGCATGTGCGAAATAGATTATACATCTCATCTAGTTGAGATTTGGCTCCTACAAAATTAGTGCCATGGTCTGAATAAAGACAAGAGACAGGGCCACGGCGTGATATGAACCGCTTGAAAGCCGCTATAAAGGCTTCAGATGTTAAATCTGAAACTAACTCAATATGAATAGCCTTCGTGACGAGGCAAACAAACAAGCATATGTACGCCTTTTGCGCATGTTGACCACGACGACGACAAAGCGTTATACGAAGGGGACCAGCATAGTCAACTCCCGTATGGACAAAGGCTTTAGCTTCTTGCAAGCGACAAGCCATCTTCGGCATCGGATGGTCTGGCTTAACGCGGAAACACGAGTTACATTTATGTACTCTATTTCGAATAACAGTTCTGGCATCCAATATCCAGAAGCGCTGGCGGATGATTGACATTAAGAGACCTGCACCCGTATGACAATTTACAGCGTGATAGTGATCAATAATCATGTTGACTATATGATCGCGTTTGGGGAGCAATGCAGGATGCTTAGCTTCAAATGGTAAATCAGCATTTGAAAGCCGACCTCCTATACGAAGAACATTTTTCTCATCAATAAACACTGACAACTTGACGAGTTTCCGCGAGGGTACCATATTATTTTTCATGCGAGCAATGTCTTCATGAAAGTGAACGCTCTGAATCGCAAGTATTAAAGCGGTTTCAGCAATTTCAATATTTTTTACAATCTCTGAAGCGTTAAGCTTTTTTGCAAAACGTAGTACATAAACCACGGTTTTAAGCAGTTTGTTCCAAGATGATATGCGTTGCGCTAAATCATATAGTATAGGTCGCTCAAGTTGCACAAGAGTTGTCAACGTTGTCGTTTTACACTCCGGCAACTGTTCAATTTCCGCGGTCTGAAAAGGTTGAATAGGCCATTCCGTTGGCGCATTATGCAGCCATGAAGGTCCGTTCCACCATAGGTTATGAGAAACCAATTGTGATGGTGTCATACCACGAGACAAGCAATCGCTAGGATTGTTTATTCCAGCGACATGATAAAAATTCTCTGGTAATACATTTTCTTGACACTGAGCAACACGATTGCTTACAAAAATTGACCATCGATGAGGCGATGCTTTGATCCATGAAAGAGCGATCGTTGAATCTGAGAAAGCATATATGCCTGCAATCGGAATGCGAGCCAGATAAGTGTCTTGCACAATTTTAATCAACTTGGACATTAAAACAGCGGCACATAGCTCTAAACGAGCAAGCGTAGTTATCTTACAATACGTTGACTCCGACTAGCCGTCCCGCTCTCACTCATGAACCACCTCGTGCTCTGCGGGAAACCGCTGTGCGAGCGAAAGAGAAGCTAGCGGCCCACACGAAGCAAGCCCGGCGAACCGAGCCGACCAAACCGCCAGCGAAGCAAGAGCCCTCGCCACGTTCAACCGTCATTAATGATAATAATGATACCAAACCGAATGACCCAATATCTAACGATTCAGAAATAAGCACACATACTCTGATTAATAATGAGCATGAATTAATAGCGACTCCAGAATGTGAAATGAACACCGACTCGTTAAAAAGCCTGACGCAGGGAGATCCATCGACTGATAACGATTGGCAATTCCCGAAATCTCGTGGCAACCGACGTCGCACCGTAAAATCCACAGTGATAAAAGGATCGGCAACTAATACGAACATAGGTGGAGTAGAAACCTTGAAATACTTGCATGGATGTTTCTTCAAGAAGGACACGACACCTCAGGGTATAGTCAGCCATCTGAAAAGCATAAAGGATGGCTACAACTACACAGTAGAACAAATACCATCGAAAAGGGACACATATAACTCATATAAGATTGGTATACCGAGCACCGTGCACGAAGACTTCCTATCAACGTCTGCGTGGCCACTGAACACAAGCATATCACAATGGCAGCCCTTTCTCCGACCCAGGGAGACCAATTCTCCCGGCCATGAACGTTCCTGAAGACACATCTGAAAACACTCAAATAACTGTCTTGCACCAAAATATCAACAGACTTGAAAACAAAACATACAAACTCGAATGTGAACTACAGCTACTGCAGAATCCAGTTAACATACTTTGCCTAACTGAACACTGGCTTCAGTCAACTAAGATTGCATGCATCAATATCCTGGATTACAGTCTACGCGCACACTTTTCGAGATCCGCGCGCCGAGGTGGAGGCGCCTGTATTTATGTGAAACGGGACATCATTACCATCGAACGACAGGAGATCACCGACCTAGCTGTAGAAACCCAATTCGAAGTTTGTGGAATAGAATGTATTGGCTTGGACCTCATTGTCGTATGTATTTACAGACCTCCGAGCGGAGATTTCCCTCTGTTTTTCACAAAATTAAATGAATTATATAATTTGCATGCTTTAAAAAATTATAAAGTTATAGTTGTCGGCGACATAAACATAGATTTCCTCATTAAAGACAGCAATTCCAAAACCCTGACAAATATTCTAAAACAATTTGGTTTTAACCAAATAATTGATATGCCGACTAGAACAACTCTAATAACTAAAACATGTATTGATCATATATACACCAACCTATCTAAATCAGAGATAAAGAACATATTATGTACAAATATGCATTTATCCGATCACTCAAGTGTAGGTGTTATTTTTAATGTGAACAAAAGTAGGGCGGATAACGCGTGCACAGCTAAGCGTTTGTTCACAAATTCAAACATAAAAAACTTCACTCTTAGTTTAAATGACTATGACTGGAATAAACTCCTCACTAAATGGCCTTGTGCCGGCCAACAGATTGAGTCCGTCTTGAATGTAATGAAACACTTCTTTAACATACACTTTCCTTTGAAAAAATGTCGTGTAAAAAACCCTGTACATGTGTGGGTCAATGAACGCATACGCCATCTGCGTTATCAGATACGGTTATTAAAACTTAAAATTTCACAGGGCTTAATGAATGCTGAGTCATTTTCGAACCTATTGCAACTTGAGGCATGTTACTCGGCTGCTTTGAAAAATACGAGAAGTGAGTACATAAATAATATAATATCTAGTAGCGACGACATCCGCCGCAGCGTGTGGCGGATTGTGGCGTCTGAGACATGTAAAAACAACAGCAAAGGGAACACTGCGTTGGACGTGCTTGTGAGCCGGTCGCCGGGAGACTGCGCCGCGTCGCGCGCCGCCGCTGCCGCCGATCAGCTGAACCGGTATTACATAACGGCTAATGATAACAACACTGGACCTTGCTTAAACGATGCACTCGCATACCTAGAACGATATTTACTTTTTAAATCGTTAACATTCCAGTCCTTACCCTTCACTCTTAATGAAATTGTAAAAACGCTTCATGAAATAAAACGGAAAAACTCAAAAGATATAAACGATATGTCTACACATATCCTAAACTACCTACCACCAATTCTTGTATCCCTATTATTACAATTATTTAACAGCTGTGTCGTGTCAGGGGTATATCCAGACGCTCTTAAAACTATCAGGGTTCAGCCTATTTACAAGGGCAAAGGCGCCATGCACTTACCAAAGTTTTACCGACCTATATCTTTGATACCAATTGTCTCCAAAGTGTTCGAACGTTTACTGAGTAAAAGAATAATAGATCATTTAACCGCCAACAACATGTTGAACAACCAACAATATGCATACCGGGAAGGCCGCTCCACAGTGCACGCCGCGCGGGATGTCGTCACGCGAGTCCTGTCGCACCTCGAGCGCGGGCGACATGTCGCAGCAATATTCTGCGACTTGTCGCGCGCGTTCGAAATGGTCGACCACTCGCTTCTATTAGAAAAAATGGAACGTTATGGATTTGATGGCAATTTCCTTAAAACAGTGGCATCATTTCTAAAAAGCAGGAAACAGTGTACCTACGTCCAGAATTCCAAGTCCAGTCTCGAATTTCTAACGGGTTGTGCGGTTCCCCAGGGATCAACAATGGGGAATTACCTATTTTTAATTCTCGTAAATGACATCACTGCGGCTCTTTCTGGGCCAGAGTATGTCATGTTCGCAGACGACACTTGTATAATAGTCAATGCAGATAATATATTGGACTTAAAACGTAACCTAAATCAAACTATTGAAAGCATTTCGTCATGGTTTGCGGCAAACGGTATGCTACTTAATGTTGATAAAACAAATTTAATCCATTTCCAGCTACGTAAAACTACAGACAATAAATTGGACATAAGAACCAACAACGTAATAATACCGCAGGTCGACATGGTAAACTATCTAGGATTCAAGATTGATGCGGGTCTCACGTGGTCATATCACATAGAGGCAGCCTGTAACAAGCTAAGCTCGGCTTGTTATGCACTATCAAGGCTAGCTCCTACACTATCGATAGAAAACATAAAAAAGGCTTACTACGGATACTTCCATTCCATCTTAATTTACGGTGTTGACCTGTGGGCAACCGCTGCAGATCGAGACAAAATCTTAAAAATCCAAAAGCGGGCAGTTCGTATTATTGCAAACAAGCCCTACGATCACCCTGCGCAGAATCTTTTTAGGGAACTTAAAATACTAACCTTACCAAGTGTGTACGTTCTAGAGGCTTGCACATTTGTGAGACGTAATATAGGCTCGTTCATGACGCGCGCGCAGGGCCACGCGCCCGGCATGATGTCCACGCGCGCCCAGCACCTGCTGCTCGTGCCGCACAAAAGGCTAGCCAAGACTCGGAAATCACTCAGCGTGCTAGGCCCTAAAATCTATAACGTCCTACCGCCTGACGTTATAAACGCCGTAACTGATGCAGCATTCAAAAACAAGCTCAAACAGCTCCTCATAAAAATGGCTTGCTACAGCATAGACGAATTTATGACCAATATATCATTGACCCACTCATAAATCAACAACACTTTCAAAATTGTTCAATAACGATAGGTATATAACATCTAAGACAATAAGAAATTTTAAAATGTATTTGACATGCATGATATTGACCTGTAAAATATGACATTTTATCAATAAATTTCTGAATCTGAATCTGAATCTGAATCTTAGCTGGAGAAACCTTGGACTTGGAGCATAACAGCCTTACACTGATATCACCAGCCAAGTTTGTCACATGCAAGTAAATGACACAACCATAACCACTAAGGCTGGCATCACTGAATCCAACAATATTGACCATACAATCGGATGATACGCCAATATGGCGCGGGATCTTAAACGTTGATAGCAGTGGAAATTCTTGAATCAATATGGAGTAACACTTAATTATGTGTTCAGGGGGAGTAGCGTCCCAATCTGTTTTACAGAGCCAAAGTTCTTTAATTAACAACTTGGCGTATAGGATAACAGGTGCTACCAAACCAAGCACATCAAACAAGCGAGCTACGGTAGATAGAATTATTCGCTTGGTACACTTCCCTCCGGCGGGCGGGGACGTAGTCATTGAGAATGTATCATCGGAGGGTTCCCAAGATAAGCCTAACACCTTGGCCATATTTTGCTTGTCATCAAAATTAACACAAGCACGGTGTGATACGGGCAGCTTATCTAGCAGTGACAGTGAGTTGCTGGACCATTTGACTAAATCAAATGCACCAGTTTTAAAAAGCGCGATTAAGTTTTGCGATAAACGCATTGCAGTTTCCTCATTTATACAAGAATGAACTAAATCGTCCATGTATAATTGGGAACTAGCCACTCTTGCAGCATCGGGAAACCGATGCCCTTCATCAAGACACAGCTGCTTGACAGTTCGCATTGCCATATAAGGGCTTGATTTGAGTCCAAACGCAACGCGCGTAAACTGAAAGGTGCGAACCTGCTCCTTTTCATCGAAACGAAATAACATTCTCACGAATTTATAATCTTTTGGCGGCAAACAGATTTGCATATACATTTGGCGGATATCTGATGTCATTGCTATGGGAAACAGGCGAAAATTCAGTAGCAGAATAAATAAATCGGCCTGTAAATTTGGACCAGTGTGCAAGATGTCATTGAGAGACAAGCCTGAGCTACTTTTTGAACTCGCATCTAGGACAATTCTGACGCGAGAGGTAGCTTTATCAGGACCAACAACTGCGTGGTGAGGGATGTAATATCCGTCATCAGTGACGTCAGCTTCAGGAACTTCGGTAAGATAACCGTTTTGCATATAGTCATTGATGACTTTGTTATAATCATCACGAAGTGCAGGTGTTTGTTTAAATTTCTTTTCCAAGAAAAGTAGGCGGCGATGAGCAACAGCTCGAGAATTGCCTAGTTCAGAGGCATCTTGGCAGAAGGGCAAGGCTACAGAATATCTGCCTTCATCATTGCGAGTCACGGAAGTAGTGAACAAATTCTCACACTCGGTCTCTTCCGGACTAAGAAAACGTTTGTGTGGGATCTCTTCTAATTCCCAAAATCTATTCAGGCTTGACTCAAGGTCATTGAGCACAAACGCGGTAAAAGAAGTGTCATTAGAGTTGGACTTACAAGGATAGTCACCCATTAACACGTAACCAAACGTGGTTAGCAAGGCGGGGGGTGCGCATGTGCCAGAATCTACCCTGTTCCCCAAATATATATACGGGAAGAGTTGAACACCTAGCACGACATCAATGCAGCCTGGAATATTCCAGGTTAAATCTGCAAGCGGTATATTGGCAAGATATGCCAAGTCACATTCATTAGCTTCGATAAAATGAGCGGGCAGTTGATCTGTTATGCAATCTACCACTAAAGCGTGTATATAGTATTTATTATTTGGGTAGATGCGGGATTCAATATTCAAATAAACATAACCATGTATGGGCCTCGAAGTTAAACCAACACCCTTTATATAGGAATTGTTAAGCGGTATCACGGGTAAGTTAAGTGTTTTGCAACAATCAAGCGTTATTAGATTGTTTTGTGAGCCATTATCAATTAGACATCTTATAATCGACTTGCCATCACCATTATAAGGTTTAGCGTACACTTGAGCGGTTGACAACAATATTGTAGACTTAGGGTTCGACTCTACTTTGAGTGAGACCGAAGCGTTAGGAAGCGGCTGTGCTATGGCCCCCTCAGGTGACCATTGCGTATGTATGTTATCGCGTGGCGGATGAGCCGTCAGCGGAGTATTTATTTGCGGTGTGCAGACACAGTTCGAGTTTGCATTAAGTACATTTGGCTCACAAGTATTGAACACTGTCGGCGGAGAGCGCGATGGAGGCGCGGCTGTTGACGGTCGCGGTACATGAGCGGCGGAAGAAGGGTCGTCGTTAGTGTTTGCGAACAATTGCGTTGATTTAATACTAGCGGAAGTAGCTTTATTCGACTCAAAATGTAAGAGCGTGTGATGACGCTTCTGACAGACGTTGCAAGTGTGTCGCGAGTTACAGTTGATAAGTGTATGCGAGGTACTTAAACAATTGACACAACCATGCTTATCCTTTATAAACTCAAACCTCTCTTGCGGGGAGACCATGTTTTTAAACTTCAAGCAAGCATAAAGTTGCGTATGGTCCCTTTTGTTGCACAATATACAAGCTGGTTCATTAATCGCGGTTTTTGAAGCGGTATCATTGCTGGCTACAAATGCCTTATATGTAGTTCGCGTATTTTGTGCCGGTATATTGGCAACTGATTTGCTGACGGTACTACTACTAGACCGTTCCAAAATCTTGACTTGGTCTTGCACGAATGAGATAAATGACGTATATGTCGGAATCTCAACATCGCGGATTGACATTTCGTAACTTTGTAAAGTCTGTTGGTCGGTCTTCCTCAATGCGCAATTTAAAAGAAGAAAATCAGACAAATCAGGAATGTCCAACTGCTTAAGAGCGGCGATAGACGCGGAATACTTCTCAATGAAGCTATTGAGACTGCTGGCATTATTTGAGCATGTTTTCAAATCGAATATATTATTCAGGTAATAAGTACCCAGGGCACGTTTATCCTGATATTTTTTGACAAGACTGTCCCAAATTATGGAATAGGTTTCGCCTGTAGGCACTAAACCAGCGGTTAATTTCAGAGCGTTATGTGTTAGCTTGCCCATGAGGTATTGCACACGTTGCGAGTCAGTCAGTTGGTCGTTATTATGAATGTTTGTTTTAAATGACTCATAGAAGATGGGCCAGTTCTCAGTACGACCATCAAAGCAAGGTAATTCTATTGGAGGGAGTTTAATAGAAGAGCCGTTACTACGGCTTTCGGATACGGATGATGCACTTTGCGGTATTGACATTTTAATAATGTTATTTCGAGTTCGTTTTATTTTTGAGTACATATCTTCGAACGCATCCAGGGCCTCATAGTCCGGTTTGGTACCAGGGACGAGAGACATGATGATTTTATTCATCTCATCAAGAATTGATTCGGAACTGACACGTATTTCATCAATCGTTTCACTATCGGCCATGAACGACTCGTTGCTTCGCGATTCAAAATTTGAAATATTTTTCGTAGCGGTATATATGCGAGAAACTCGTTGAAAGATTTTCTCTTCTTTACTTTTTAACACTGCTAACTTAATTTCCATTTCTGATTTAGACATTTTGACTAAAATAGAATTTCAATTTTATCAATAACAATGTCAAGCGAAATATAAATGTCAATAAGCGAAATATATGAAATGAGCGTTAATGGCGGGTGAAATTATATGCCTACTGTGATGACCAAGTATTACGTCACTCACAGGCGGAAAATAAACGTTAATTATAGAATTTAGACAGAAGAATCCGGAACTCGATAGGACCAAAAATATGATTATGCCGTGTAAATAGGCAATTTGAACTATGCGGTTGAGCGGTGCGGAGGTGGATGACAAGATTACGCCGTAGAATTAATTTAAAGAAAAAACCAAATAGATATTTAATTTTCAAGAGCTGAAACTGCTTACCTTGAGTTTTCTTTGGGTGTACACTTTAGCTCTTGACGCGGGCGGGCAGAATCAAATATCTCGTCGTAGATCCGTGTCGTATCCGTGTAGACAAACTTGCTCCGGCCGATAACTCAAATACTGAAGTCCTCAGCGCAGGGGAACACGTGCATAAGCGTGTATACGTCAGGTGAAACACAAAACACTAATTCGTCCACAAATAATCATTTAAACATATAGCGGTGAAAAAATATTACGCGTTGACAGGATGAAGGAAAATTATTGATAGACAGAAATCTTATTTTTTCTTTTTGACGTATGCGGTTGTAAACAGTCTCAGCAACTTTTTAAGGAAAGGAGGCCAAAAGGGATTTTGTTCTGACGGCGTAACCACTAGGAGTCTCACACTTATTTAGTAGGTATGTTACTCGCTCTAATATCCATACACTTACACACACATACACACACATACACGCACAATCACACACAAACTCGTTTGCCTACCTGTTTTACAAATAAATTACTAGGAACTTTTAAAATTTTGAGTTTAAATATATTTATTAAGTTTTCGGTTTAATACTTTAAAATAATGTTTGTCACAGTTTTTAAACTTTCTTTTTTATTACACAACTTCTCTCTTGTGGCTCATTGCTCATTATAATTATAGATAACAGGTGTAACTGATAACTCCATGACTTCCAAGATACAGGCTCAGCCTAGTTTGGGACTCACCAGATATCGCTTTCCTATTATGTAACAGTGTCTTTTTGTGTAATAAAGTTATTCTTATTCTTATTTTTTATTCTAATTATGGCGCCCATCGTAGGGCCATGCATGAAGTCTCTACATACGTAAAGAATTGGATTCTCACCGTACTTTACATAACACTAACTCCTTCACTCCAGAACACCTCAAACCTGAAAATTTACCCCTTTGGGAACACAGGTGTGAATTTATGTTAAGTAAGTAAGTAAGTTTTATTTGTAAACATAGGTTACATGGTGGTGGTATAAAAGATACAGTGTGGCGCTATCAAACTCAAACTCAAATCATTTATTGCACTCATGTTAGTATACCTACAGTTCTTAAATTACATGTTACAGTTCTACATGAACCCTGTAAGGGCACAGCAATGAAATATTCATATTCATATTCATTTATTGCGATCATGTTCATTGTCCATACAGTAGATCTTAAGATAGGTTATACAGTAGGTACATGATACCCTGTTAGGGCATTGCAATGTTCTTACGTACTAACATGCTAACAACATAATTTAGTTTTATTTATAAAAGAACACAGTATTGAAAAATAGAAGTATATCATAATAATATTAAAATTTAAAATTTAATTAATTGTTTATGTCATGTTATAAAAGATTGAGATGAGATTAAAATATAATAATGATAATGGATAATAGCGATATTATCACATACCTTCAAATTGTGAAATGTGGTTAGTACGATACTTTATCTAGTGATTGGTCATTCAAAAATTCATCAATTGTATAATAGGCCTTGTCAAGAAGTAATTTCTTCAGTTTGTTTTTAAATATCTTATCGTTCAACTCCTGTTTGAGTGCTCCGGGTAATTTGTTTGTTATGATGATACAACGATAGTGTGGGCCTTTTCTACACATAGTTAGCTTGGAGTTTGGTATGGCTAGTTGGTTTCTATACCTACTGTTACTTTTACAAACATCTTTCTTTCTTTTAAATAGATCTGAGTGTTTTCTTGCAAAAAGTGCTACCTCCAAAATATATAAACAGGGCAATGTTAATAGTTTAAGTTTTATAAAGTGCGGGCGACAGCTGTCCGGCACGTACTTGTTGGTCAAGATGCGGACGCATTTTTTCTGCATGACAAATAGGGCATGTGCATCGGTACTGGCACCCCACAAAACCACGCCATAGCGGAGCCATGCATGCGCATATGCATAGTATGCTGTTAATGCGGATTCAAGATTTGTATTCCTTTTTAGTACATTTAGCGCATAGACAAACCTAGACAATTTTGATTTTATATTTTGGATGTGGCATTTCCAGTTAATACTTGTGTCTATTGTTAATCCTAGTAAATTAAATTCGCTGACTTCTTCAATAGGTTGACCGTTGATTTCTAGTTTTATTTTCATAGGATTTTTTTGAATGGGTTTAAATTGAATAATTTTGGTTTTCTTTAAGTTTATCAATAAATTTTGGTATGTAAGCCATCCGGTTACATTTTGAAGGGTTTGTTGTAATAATAATAATTGTTACATAATTTACTATGTTTCGCCGGTAGGCATATAAATTTAAATTCCAACAAACACACACATAACATCCTCCTAGCGTTATTCCCGGTTGTGCCCCTAAATTTAAATTCCAACATGACATTAATTTTCAACAATTAATTCAGAATTCTTAAATATGTTGTTATCATATTTTAGACGCTGAACCGCACGCGTAGCAGCAGCGTGTCCCGAGCGATCCAGAGCGACCGGCGCACACAGCTGCTCGTGCTAACGGCCGTGCGCGACTGACAGCGGGGCAACGAAATCGCGCGTGACGTCATGCTTTAGTCACAATACTTTTCAACATAGGCTATCAGGAACGCTTGTAGTCCAAAACTTAGTGATCCATGAAAAAAAAGCTTTGGTGGCGTTTGATGTAATGAAAGCTGGAATGAAAGCTTTGCCATTTTCGAATTTTATGGCGTTTTATTTAGGTAGTTGAAAAGGCACATTTATTTTTTAACACTTGAGTTTTTCATGAAAAAAGATTATTTATAATTATCATTTTGTTGGATAACGTAAAACAACAATTGCTGTGCGAAAATAGCCATGTACAACCGTACGCATAGTTAGAATTCTCACACTGATTTTTTCATTATTTCGCGTCAATTAGAATTTTTTACGTGGATATCTTTTTTAAACTGCATTCTTCGTAGCTCTAGTATACGTTTTATCGATACATATACGTTTTCGAACGCGTTTGCGTTTAGTTTCAATTTGTATGGCAACCCGTAGTTCATAATAGTTACCACCAGAGGCGCTGTTCGCGTTGCCATACAAATTTAAATTAAACGTGAACGCATTCGAAAATAGTAGATTGTACAACAAGCGCATAAAACGAGCCATTTAACCTGAGACGTTTATATCCACCCGAGCCACCGGCGAGGGTGGATAGTTAAGTCGAGGGGTTAAATGGCTAATTTATGCCCGAGTTATTCACACTGCTTTTCACTTCGATTGCGGGAAAATAACAAATAATTGCAAAATTCAATACAATAATTGCTCATCCCCGTCACTTAACTTTTCAAAGATTTTATTTTTAATTTTCGACACGTGATATGAGACTTAGGTACCTACTTCATACTGCCAAGTCATTTAATAGTTCAATACGTTTTAAAATAATAATTGACTCCTATTATATCTGGTTTTATTAATTTAGTAATGGAAAACACGGATGTGAAATTTATTAAAGCAAATCAAATCAAATGACAAGTTTATTCTACGAAGTTTTGTTGTGTGTGTGGCTGTTAGGCCCGATTATCTCAGTCTTTAAAACAATTTTACTTTGTGCACTAGAGCATAAAAGTCGCATTTTGTGCAGCATACATCCAGCACAAAGGCGAACTTTGCGAGCATGAGAAGTGAAAAGTATTGTGTTGATAAACTTATACTAACAGCCTCTGGCAATAAGCGTTGACGCTGGACGCGCACGCGCAGCACCGTGTCCCGCGCGATCCCGAGCGACCGGCGCACGTAGCTGCGGCAACAGAGTCGCGCGTGACGTCATTCCGTAGGCTTAACAATTTTCATCACCATCAGGAATTCATGTATGTAGTACGAATATAAGTGAACCATGAAGAAGATTAGGCTTTGTTCATAGTATAAAGAGGGCAAAGTATGTTATCTTCGTACAAACGCACCGCGCGCGGCTTGTATGTGTGCGCTTTACTATTTATACGTCGCCGCACGCAGACTCAAACAAAATCTCGACCCGTTTCTCGTGCGAAACGGGGCGAATTTTGTTTGAGTGTATATGTCACCGTTAGATTGCGAACACCGTCAGTTTATAATCTAACTCGCGATATTATAAACTGACGAAAAATTGTGAACTGTCAAAACCGTTCACAATTTAACGCATTATTTTTCGTTAGTTTATAAACTATCAATGTCGAATCGTCAAATTGTCAACTGAGATCAAATCGGCTTGCTACGGAACGTACACAAAGACTACGTAGGTTAGGTTAGTTAGGTTTCTTCAGTTGCCCGAAGGGCGAAGCGCCCAGAAATAGGAGCCCCGCGCAGCGGGGCTCCGTCGACACTACTGGATGCCGAAATAAATGGAATAAAATGTCTGAATAACAAAAAAAAAACAATCATGTTCTGACGTACATAAGTGGAAACTGATGCCAGTGGAATAATTCGCTCAACCAAACAGCGCACAGGTTGCGTTCCGAATCAGGCAAATTTGATTCAGTTCACAATTTGACGATATGACATTGTTAGTTTATAAACTAACGAAAATGAATGCGTAAAATTATGAATTATTTTGGCAGTTCACAATATTCCGTCAGTTTACAATATAACGGGTAAGATTATAAACTGACGGTTTTCACAATCTAACGGTGACATATACAAGCCGCGCGCGGTGCGTTTGTACGAAGATAACATACTTTGCCGTCTTTATACTATGCTTTGGTTGTCTACCTTTGATGTAATATAGCTTTTTGCATTATGTGTAAAGCAAAGCTTTCCCGTTGTTAAAATGTTCCGGCATTTAATACAGATACAGTTTCGTCAATTTTTTTTTAAATAGGATTATCTACTACTGAGCCGGTATTCTATCACAGGTCGTTGTTGTTCTACGTCTATAGGATAACCCTAGAAACCCTACACGTGACCTAAAATAACGGAGGGGTGCTAAAAGAACTACAAACTCGGCAGCTGCACTGTTTCTTCTGAACCTCGCAGCGCACACTGGAACTCTATCAGCGACATCAATACGAATACATATATGTACCAATGTGTAACCGCCATACGATAACTTAATCACAGAAGAACGGCGTGTCCACAATTTCATGTCTCTGTCTTTCAAAATCAGAATGAAAGAGACATTGAACTGAGGATACGTCCCTTCCGTTAAATTACGCAGATGGCTAACTGTTTGCCACTTGAATCACGTGATATATACAAAGCATCACCACGAAAATCATATATTTATCTATATCTCCATCTCTATCGCACTTATAAGAACCTACACCTAAACGCGAGATGGAGATATTCGAACTTAAATATTCGATTTTTGTGATAGCGTCGCAGCTTCTGTTTTACGGGTTTTTAATAATAAAATTATGAAATATTTAATGTTCATATTTAATATTACCTACATGCTTTTTTTTGTAATGGAATATTATAAAAAAGGATGAATTATAAGAAAGGTAAAAATTTATCCTGAACATAATATGATCTTTGTGTCAATAAAAGTAATATTCATTTGCCAACCTTATAATTAAGAACCACTGTAGATTGTTTTCTAACATAAAATATTCTAAGACTGCTACATGTATAATTCATATAATAAGTAGTAGGTATAGGACAAATATCATCATCGAATATTTAAAGTCACTTTGCATTATTCTTGTATAATGCATTTTTTATTTATTTTGTAAATATTTTCATTTATGTACTAACTAGACTATCTATTTTTGTTGTTTTAAGTAGTTTTTATTCCGTCTTTATTTTAATAGATACAATTTATTTCATATTTTACCAAAGAGATGTATTAAACATATAATTCGTGTTGTTACCGTTACGTCTATTAGGTTGTTTTTATATTTATACACATTTAATTATTTAAGTTTAAAAGATATGAATTTAAAGAAGCTCTTATTCCCTTATTATAATAAGCACGTGGGCAGATTATTTGGATCTCTTCGTATGCGTACCTACTTCTTCTGATACTAACATTAAGTTCACATTAAAAATAATTAATCATTAATTTTGTACATTCTTCTCACTAGTCAATAAAGCATTTATTATATTTTTAAACTAGTTATTATAAAAGGTATTATTTTGTATTTATATATTTCGTGGAACATAAGGAGTATTTAACTGTTGTTTTAAAAATAGGAAATTATTAAACTTTTTGAAATTTTGCTCTTTATTAGTACCTTAATGTAAGAAATGAAAATTATCAGTTAGGTACAAATATTTTTATATTGCAAACTGAGATTGTACATTATTTTGGATGTATATATAAATAATTAGGGGTATTATGAACTGTATCATAGTAATATTTATGTCTTTTTTTTAATAAAATGTTTTAAAACTGTGATTTGCCGTTTTTACCGTATTTAGATCATTCATAGTTAAAAAAAAACAATATAGTTATCATCTATAAAATATTATCAACAATTTTGAAAAGGCAAGCATGAATTCCATAGTTTAACCCTTTGAACGAAAATCGACTGCCAAATACAAAAACGGATGGTACAGTCGCGGAATGAAAGCAAGAAAATTCAAATACACCTTATATGTAGTTTTCGAGTAAAATGCCTGTGACACACGGACAGACGAACATGACGAAACTATAAGGGTTCCGTTTTTGCCAACCCTAAAAAGACAAGAAATGTTTCATTAAAATGGAAAGTTGGTTTGGTCAAGAATCCTACAAAGTCGAAAGTTTATAGGATTCTTGACCAAATCATCTTAGAATAGCGTTTTAAAGGGACAAACAAAACACACGCTATTACAAGTAGGTATTTAGCTATCGAACTCGCGTACCAGAGCTATAGCCTCGTTCCGCCCAAGAAAAAAAACGCAAGATCATCTAAACGCCCAGTGTGCAATGTATGTGCCAATATATTTTTATGTCGAAACTCCCCACAAACATGTTAACTTATTTTTTGAGGAAAAACTTCATCAAGATTTTTTTTATTTTTTTCTGTGTATTGAGTAATGAGTGTGAGTAGTGAGTGTGTAATGAGTAAAACTAAATAGTTTTAACCAAATTCCAACTCCATATCTTTAGTTCATTTGGATGTACATTGGGCTTTTGGGTGATGTTTAAATGATATTAACATGTAAGTAACTTTGAAATCAACTTTTATTAAAAATTGAGGCACACACTCACACAATTTCTTCATCACAGCCCCTTACTTTTGTTTGCTGTTACATTGTTATTAGGTAGTACTAATCAGAAAAAAATTAGGTCAGTCATTTTATTACTTATGTCTGGGCGGTAATGCTAAGTGTCACTTTGTACAATATAATGTACATTAGGCGGCACGAGGATAGATAAATTAACGAGAGCATGGAATTGCATATGTAGTAGTAGGTATTGTATGTTTACAGGCATTCTATATTTGAATTTTCTATTTTCTCGTACTATCAGCATAAAAAGAGGTTTGTTATATATTGAAGAAGTAAATACCAAAATAATGTCAGTGTCAAATTGTGAATAAAATTAAGAGAAAATGATTCTCCTTTTGTTGCAAACGGTACAGTACAACCACTACAAATGCAATTCCATGTTCTCGATAATTCATCTATATAACCACGAACTTTGAATCTCGAACTTCGTATATCTCCGTCTCTATCGCAGTTATGGTTCATGGTACTCGAGCTTAAGAGACGGAGATATACGAAGTTCAAGATTCGAAGTTCGTGGTAGCGCCGCAGGAGGGAGGGCGATATTTGACTTTCGAGCGCTCGAAAATTTTATAAAAGTAATTACGATTGTAGTGTCAACATTGCAGGCACTTACTTTCTACCGACATAATTGAATACGAGTGGTCAATACCACTCGTTTTTTTAATTTTCTTTCGCTATTTCAAAATAGTATTCCATAATTTTTTACAGTATTCGTGTGAAAAAGTCGAGCGCTGGAAAGTCAAAAATCGGCCCCCTGTATTTTTTTATTTTTTTCAGATACTTACTGAATTGACAAAAAACTACATAATTAGATAGAAGATAGATAGAAAAATGTTTATTCAAATCATTACGAGTATTTAAACTGTTCACAAAATTTCACAAGAAGAGAAATGCGATTAAAATAATTTTGGCCCAAGCTGAAACCAACAACTTCGTTCGCTTCGCTCGCACATTTAGTACCCAAACTAATTTTACAAAACCGTATTTTTTTCCTTGAGTATACAGCACAAAGTACTTTGTTATATACTGAAATAGAGAACAATCTCTGGGTCTAAAAAGGGTAACCCTGTAATTGATGACATTTGATGCGCCATCTGATATTTTTATTTGAAGACTCCACTTGAATGTTAAAACATACAAAAAGTGCGTCGGTCGCAGGGTTTGATCCAGGGCTCATCGACTCCAAATACCGCCGTCTGCACCCCTAGGCTACTGATGTCTTTTGACAATACGGTGAATTTCGAAATACCTTGACGGCGCGTTTCATCACCATAGAAACAAGGTCATTATTGACCCCGCCGTCGTCACAATATAGTTAAAGAAATTAATAAATTATACAAGTATTTTAGTTTTTAAATTATTAATTGATATTATTAGAACAATTAATTATACTCCGATTTTTAGTAGGTGCCGCGTGCTTCCATCTATTATTTGTACTTTACATCTATGAATTATTATGTGACTAAATTGGAAATCACCAGTTGGTCGATCACGTAATGCATTGTACGAACGTCCGGTAGGTCTAAATGTCACTTTTTATATTGGAAATTGACAGTTAAATTGCACCGACGCGCGTTCGGAACGTTACGTGATTACCCCCCAGATAGAATATTCATAGTAGGCCCCTATACTTAATGTCCTTCTTTATTTAGTAAACTTATTATGATGTCATTACCGTCTACCTAGTACTAAGATTGGTCGCCCTGGTATACAGTCTCTGAAAGTTACGATGTTATAATAGTACATTATGATACAAGTGTGCTATGTTGGTCATTACACTCGAGTCGGTTTTTAAGCCTGAGCCGAAGGCGAAGGCTTAATGGAGACGAGAATTGTAATGACCAATGCTCACGTGTTTCATACGACGTTTTTCAACACATTTGCGAGGAAAAAAAAAATAATTAAAAATGAAAATGTTAAAAGATATGTAATGAAAAGGCACTAGTGCGATAATGTAATGTAAAAGTCACGGCATGGGTAATATTCTGCATTATTTTGCTAATATTTAAAAAGATATGTAATGAAAAGGCACTAGTGCGATAATGTAATGTAAAAGGCACGGCATGGGTAATATTCTGCATTATCAGTGTAAATACGCTGTAATAAGACCTACTTTACGAGCAGGTGTGTTGAAAATTGAGTTTCGCACGCCATCTGTTGAGAATAACTTGAAACTTCAACGCTTCGTATATGCGTACAAGATGAATCAGGTTCCTGGTGTTTTGATTTGCCCTGAACTCAGAAAGAGGGCGCTAACCTGTGATGTGACTGATGAAAGTGGATGAGAGATGTCCTCCTATACTGCCTGTAAAGTAAACCGACTTCTAAAACAGCACGGCTTTCACTGGACGGCCCGCGAGATGTGTCGCGGCGAGCTATGATGTTATCCGCCTCTTTCTAATTAGAACGCTTAGATAGAGGCGGATCGTCTATGTCGGCCTTTGGCCGTCCTGTGATACCTAGCCGTGCAGAGAAGATTATGAATTCACTTAAATAATATGATACGCTTTTTTTTGTCGTTACGTTTCAGATTTTTTTGAGTTTAACCCTCTGCAACTGGTGACTTTAAAAAAAGATTCTTCTGACGTCAAGTCTGCCAGAAGTCATTTTTGATAATTCATAAAAAACATAATAACACAAAAATGCCCATTATTGTTTTATAAAAAGAATATTTCATTCATGATTAATTATAGTAAGTATATTATAAATTTCGTTTTGACATATAATCAACTTTAATGAGATCACAAATTAACATATTTTGTAGTTAGGTACACTCACAAATAAAATTAAAAACTAAACAATTAACAACTGCGTTAAACTTAACAAAAATTTCTTCTTTTAAACATATAACTGGTACTTTAAAAATAAATCTACCAAATCTAAAGGAAGAATAGGGCACTAATCAGCCTTTTAGTTAGCACTTATTTTAGAGATCCATTTTGCACTATAGATGACGGTCTAGATCTCTTGCTGAGGTGACGTCTGACAGACATAATGAACGTGTAGAAGATTTTTATGAGGTGAGGTCTGTTGGACACCATGAACAATATGGACAGTCAGTGAGGTCTGTCAGACTCAGGACTTGTTGCTGTACTCACGTCTGTGGGACACCTGTGCAGCTCGTACCTCCGAGCCTGTGCACTGCGTCACCATTCGAGCAACACTTACCAATGCGTCGACTCGTTCGAGGAAGGTACTGAGCGAGACAGAGCTACATCAAACCAAACGGCAAATTGGCGACATGAAGTTTATTTGGCGATGTCTGATAGACCGCACATAAGTTGCAGAGGGTTAAAAAGGGTGGTTAATTAATTAGTTATAAAAGTTTGTACTTACCTACTTCTATCATGTGCTCAATCTTGTTAAAGAAGTATAATGGAATTGGAATCACAATCGTTAATTATTTCAATCAATCACCCAACGGTACTTAAGAGTCCGTAGTAAGCTCGGCCGAATTTCACCTTCCCATACAAACGGAGTTTCGTTCTTATTTTAAACTACGTGCTGGATTGTAACGAAACTTTGCATATACAATGTCATGACGTATATCCCTTCTATAGGCCTTCTACAGCCACAAGGAGTTTTTTGAATTATTAATAGAGGATTAGACATATTGATTATTTAATTTAATTGTATATACATTATTATTGTAAAAGTTGTCCTGCTATTGTGAATTAATTTAAGTAAACCTGACCTGTAATTTATATTACCAATAAAATGAATATGAATATGAATATGAATATCTAGGTCTATAATTAGTTTATATGGCTCGAGTTTATAAAACAACCTAAAACAGTTAAAAACAAGTTTTGTATGAAAAACTTAAATTTGCTGTATTTTTTTTTACTATGGTACCTATCTGAAGCTTCATAAACTAGTTATAGACCTGGATGGTACTTAACTTATTCTACTTAATCGTAAGTACAAAGTTTCAGAGCAAACTAGTTAGCTAGTCGTTTTAATATGAGAGCGTAACCACTTTTGTATGGAAAATCGAGCTTACTGCGGACTCTTAATCGTGTATAATTAACTTATTTATTTACCTCTCTGAGAAGCGTTCATAGCCCAGCGGCGCCTGCGAATCGGAAACGATAACGCAGGTAAAGCAAAGATGGCAGCGGTCAGTCCTTGGATGGGTGACCGCCTGTTTGCGTGGTTACTATAAATGAGCGCTTCCGTGCTTTGGAAGGCATGCTTAAGCAGTTGATCCCGGATGCTGTCATCACTTGCGTCCGCAGGAGCTTACCTACCACAACCCTGCACGTGTCCCCTGGGTGGTACTAAAAAGTGACAAACTCAAATGCCAAATAATGTATGCCATACGATTAAATAAAACCTCTCTGAGGTTTCCTGACGTTTCGTACGAGTATGTGTCACAACATGAATGTCACCGGACGATTCAATTATGTGAAATAATGCATTTGACGATGCAACTCAATTATAATATTGTTAATGTCAAATGTTTGAGAATCGTGCAAGTTTAAATCAATTTATTATTCGTTAGTTCTTAGAAAAAACTTACGATTAAGTAAGGCGGGTTTTAACATAATATATGTGTATGTATATATTTGTGTAAAAAAAATCTGATGGACTCTGAGTAACATAAATAACGGAAGATATTGCGTTTATTATCTACACCTACAAGTATAGATATGGTAATTCTCATCAGTAATGCACACTTCCACTTTTCACAATAAAAAAATACCTACCTTGAGTAGCATAACATTCTCATATTTCTTTAGAAAACTGCTCAAAAGTCAAGTGTCGCACCGGAATTCATCTCAAAAAATAATTTGAAAAAACAAAAACGCATATCAAATTGGTAAACTCATGCGTGGAGGGGAATGAAGTAAAGTTCAAAAGGAATCAAGTGACAAAGGAAGTTTTCGGTTCAGTTCTCTTCAAAGGCAAATGTGTTGACTCTAGTTTTGCGTACTGCTACTGTCTGTTCTGTTAAAAACAGTCATAAAATTGCTTTGAAAAATAATGTTGGAATTACAAATTGCTTATTAAACAGACGTTGAAACATGTAACGTGTTAGTAAACTTGATATTACGCTTAACTCATTATTTCCATTGAATTTTTCTTTCAATTCCGATAACACGCTTCTAGGAAAATGCTACCAAATTGACGATGTTTCCCGATAATGAGTATAAAAATATATTACCTATCGATAATATTTTAGAGCAACATAATCCTGGCTCGTTCTATTTTTATCGATTTGCACAAAATACAAAAAAAAATACAAATGGCGAGCTTAATGCCAAATGGCATGGCTATATTCTAGAGTATATAAAAATCTCTGTCAGTTATTTCAAATGGCCTATCTATTTTACATCAATAAACAGACATCATGTGCATTATGAAGCTGAAAATGGGTCTAGACCGGAAAGTAGTTCAGTTTAAAAGCCTTTCTGTGTGCACTTAAATTTCCTTGTATGTACATCAATTTGTGATATCTAAAAAATACAAATATAATAATCCGGTGTTAATAAAAATTATATTATGAATTTTACCGACAGGCTGTAACCCAAATGCAAATGAAGGGTTAATAGCGTAATCATTTCGGTTTTACCGAGTTTAATTTGTGTTTAATGCCTACGTTCCTGCAATGTTTAAGGCTTATACACCCGCTAACGTCCTTGAGTCGTCGTTCGTATGGGCCAGCGCGCGACTGATCGGGCCTGCCGAGCCTCCGCGCTCGCGCATTTTGTAGGTATTTAAACATTGTAATTAAGATAATCATTTTATCTATTCAAACTCTACGAATTTGTCTATAAATATTTAATAACTTTATTTAAGTACAAAAATTTAATTTAAAATATCTATAGTTTACTCATAATATTGAATAAACTTTACAAAAAGAGGTAACTTTGGGATTTTTTTCTATCGAGTGAAGTTCATTAGATCGCGTAACTGAATGGGACTTTGACTAGATTAGATCCTTAAGTAATACGTATTTTTTTTTTAGATTTTGAAGCCCTATTTTGTACGTCTGAGATTGTTTTAAAAAACTCGAAAACGCTGCCCCTGTTGACTGTCGAGCCTTCAGGAGAAAAGAGCATATAAATACCGTTATGTTTCGGAGTTTACCTCCTAAATAAATACAAGCTTCTAAGTTTATAGTGAAATATTATCTGTGGAATTGTGCATCGAGACATAAAAGCAATGGTTTACCGATGCTGTTTTATTACTTTAGAACCAACATTGTATCCTTGCTTCCTCTATGGAAAATCATGGATCAACTATTTTTATTATTTTGTCCATAATACAGTGTTACAGATCTAATTTAGTTAAAACTTTTATAAAAAAGAATTCTATTGTACGGTCGAGGAAAATGAAGCCTTGGCACATGTCTACTCTATTTTATTAAGAGCAAAAAGTGCTAAGCATTCAATTTCTTCTAACAAAGTTTTGGAACGAGTTGTAGATAACTGAAAGCCAGCCAACGCATATTATCCTTCCTGTTAGAAATGAAATGAAATGAAATTTATTTCATAACACAGTCATGGCCAGATAATTATAAGAACATGATTTTTTTCCCCATACAGTTGCATACAAATATGACTTTTCAAATTTGATGATAATTTATAATGTGTTTGGCCAATTTTATTTCTGAGTATTTGGAGGTATCTGTGTATAAATAAGATTTAATTAAGTTTATATAAAAGTTCTGTAAAAGTTGTGCTTAAAAAAATACGGATGGTCAAATGGCCAGTTTTTACAAGTTCATACTGTAATTAGGAACAATGTATTGAATGTAATTAGGAACGATTTTGATCGTCTGTATTTTTTAAAGTCTAAATTTTACAGAAGCTGTATGTGCACTATATTAAATACTGTTTAAACACGGTTACATCAGTATAATCAGAAACAAATTTATTCAAACTCATTTTAAAATATCATCAAATTAAAAACAACATATTTGTATGCAACTGTATGGGAAAAAAAATCGTGTTCTTAATTATCTGGCTATGAATGTATGTTATACGTCAAAACAGTCATGTGGTATATGGAAATCATAGGTAGTGACTTAAATGTAGGTACATTCATTATAAAATAACTATATAGGTATAGGTAATATTCTCATTACAGCACAAGAGGTAAGTTAAAGAAATCTTTATAATTTGTAAAGTTGTTTTCCTGGAGCTATTTTTTCAATTTGGTTTTGAAGCTAAGGACGGATAATGTACTTCTTATTGCGTCAGGCAAACGGTAGAAGACTGAGGGTCCCTGAAAGTAACTATACAGATCGCTCCGACTTGGCGAGGCTCTTAAATCTTAAGGCAAGTAGTCCACGTCTAATAAGCCTGAATTCCGGTCCTCCACTTCCCTCCATTAAGCCCTACTAACGCGTGACTGTATTTAAGTACAATATTACTAAAGTTACAAAATTCTGTCTAGGCAATGTGCAATAGCTAATGTGTCAATAAAATATTCTTTATTTACGCATTTGTTTGTAGTCATGTTCATTTTTCATAGTATATTGAGGTGTTACAAGCATTGGATGGTAGGTACATGACACCCTGTAAGAGCACTCAATATTTGTTGTTCTTAAACATAGATTCACGTAATAAAATGTGTTGAGAAAATTGTTTAGGTGTATTGAACATTATATTATTAAATTAATAAATTACTTATTAACGTTAAATGTTTCTATTAGTTTTTAAAGTACCCCTCCCGCCTTATACATGCATCTACAACTTTACAACAACATTTGTAAATTGCAATTGTATCTAAACAGCACACAGAAGGTAGGGTAAAAATTCTAACAAAATGGTTTATGTCCCTGTCGTACAATGACACGGAAGCTCTCCTTCACCCCTGCAAGTGACTATTACTTTAACATGCCCATGCACGCACACGCACACTCACACACATGCACACTAACACACATGCACGCACACACACATAGTTTTAGATATATAGTATGTTGAAAAAAATGTATATTCTGAATTCCCGTCACAGTTGTGTGTTACTTCATTTGTATAGCGTACTGCTAGGTCCCGAGATAAAGGCTCAGCCTAGTTCGGGGCCTGCCGGATATTGTATGTTTGATATTCTGTATGTTTTTTGAAATAAATTTATTCTTATTCTTAATTAGATGTTTGACATTCACATAGATAAATTTCATAAAAAAATTATAACATGATATTGTTGATCCATAGCTAATAGTTTACAATTGTCAATTATTAATGGAAATTCGAACCCGAAAAAATCGGCAGAGAGGGTTAGATTGTTAAAAGAGGTAGAAATATTTTAGAAAATTACCGCGGAAGTAATTTTCTCTCATTATTGCAGCGCACGGCCGATATTATTCATTTTTGTAACGTAATACAAGGGCACTTTAATGTCTCTGTCATTATGATATCTAATAACAAAGACAAACGATCAATAAGAGAACTTTCTGATATATGAATATAGTGAATAAACTACAGGCCATAGACGATCGGACTCTGCTCAAGCAAACTCTTTTTTTCAAAACGTCGGATTTTCGTGGTTTGTGTATGCTACCGAGTGCCCAAATTAATACACTAATACCGTTACTAGTTTTCCCTCAAAGTAAAATTACTTGCGTTTTCTTAGAAGAAAAATTCTTTGAAACGCAGCGGAGCATTAGAGGACAGGACATGAACACAACGCAAGGAATTCATCAAAACGCCTAAATGTGAATGAATATTGTATTCGATTTGTAAAATCCGGCGTCATGGGGGCAAGATTCTAATCCCATGGCGAAGTATCAGATGTACAGAGTCAGGGAAACGGAAAATGTATTTGGTCGGATGCCGATGTTTTGGGGAGGAAATTGAAATATTCCCGCGGGCACAGAATAAATAATAGCATTACCTACGAACAGAAGGTTCACTGTTAATAAATCCCCCGTTAGAAGTTGCATTGACAAGCGAATTGATAAGTGAACGATGTAAAGCGTGAACGCGTGGGTTCCGTAGCAGCGCCTGGCATCCACTTAGGTACTACTCGACCAAGCTAAGAATGCACCTCGCGTCGAATAAGTTATACTGAGCGAGGTGCATTCATTCTTAGCTTGGTCGGGATATACCTACCAACTAAACTTAGTACATTCTGGCCAGCAAGTACTTGTAGCGGCGCGACGACACCACGGAGTGAGCTGCCCCTGCCGTGGGCCTCTATTTATTTATACGCATCGCACTCTGGCATACTAGGCTATAAACTAAACTAAAAGAGACCGCAATTTGATCTCAAGACGTCATAAACTTAAGTAGGTATTCCGAAGTCGAGCCTATGACCTTTAAAGAGAAGTGACCGGAATTTTGGTATTAACATTATAAATTACAAGAATGTGATTGACGTAAACAGACCTTTGTAATGCCACTGGAAAAAAAAAACTATCAAGCTGATTTTAACGTAAATTAAAACAAAAACAATGTGAATCAGATAAGACTGTTAGTAAATATTTATTTAGATACCTGCTTGCGCTTTCGTGGTATTACTAAAAATGCTGGTAGAGCTGCTAGATAAAATAGTCCACCCCGAAGGTTCTATTCTAGATACTGCTGAAACAATTTTCAGTCAAATGAGCAGTTTCGGAGCTTACCACCTACATACAATCTTACAAATTACCAACATCATATCAGCCGAAAGACGCGTCCACTGCTGCACATAGGGAGGCCCAAAGAGTGCCAAAGTGACCGGTCCTGCGCCACCCGCACCCAGTGGACTCCCGCGACCTTTACCAAGTCATCAGTCCACCTTATGGGGGGCCTACCCACGCCGCGCATTCCAGTACGCGGTCGCCACTCGAGAACATTTCCGCCCCAACGGCCATCGGTTATACGTGGAATGTGCCCCGCCCACTGCCACTTAAGTTTAGCGATTCAGGGCTATATCGGTTACATTGGTTGTGCAGCGGATACCCTTATTTCTGATGCGATCGTGCAGCAACTTTACCTATCTATAATATTTTATTCAAAAGATCTTCAATCCTAAACATCGTCTAAGGCAAAGTAACAAAATCGAATCAACAAATCTAGCAGTTATTTACGTATCGCACTTTTCACAGTTTGCGGCCATCAATCTTGTCTGTGTATAGTCAGAGAAACTTCCTCCACCTCCCATCTTATTCACACTAGTGTCACAAAACACGACCTTACTGCGTGGTGTTACAATTGAGATTCCGGAGGGAATAAATATTTATTTGGATTTTGTTGAAAATATTGTTCGGTATCGTTCGGAGAGTTCGCGCTACCGTCATTTACTCCATTACTCGGCTAAACTAAACATCATATATCATTCCGGTATTCGAACTTCCTCTATTTCGTCGATTTAAAAGGTTGACTGGTAGAGAGTGCCGTATGGCATTAAGTTCGCCTTTTGTATTTGTAACTTGTTACTATGCAATACAGTTTAAATAAATAAATAATAGAAGTTTATGTGACTGTACATAATGAAGGGCATTAAACACGAGTGTGTGTTTATGAAACGAGCGTCAGCCAGTTTCATTATAGGATATATCACACGAGTGTTTTAATGCCTAATTATGTACAACATACACTACTTTATCTACCCACATATTATAAATCCTCAATGATGTGTTCGGGAACCCTTAGAGTAACCGCCATTGCACCGCCATGGCCGACTAGATTTCAAACCTAGATTTCCATCATACCATCGATATCGATGTTATTATGATTTTTCATACATTATAATAACACTGGCACAGATAAAACGCTGATGTTACGTTACTGGTTGCAATAATGGTAGTCATATATGGTTTCCGAACACATAGAATATTTATGATATGCGTGTAGATAATAGTAGTTTATGTGACTGTACATAATGAAGGGCACTAAACACAAGTGTGTTTTAATGCCTAATTATGTACAGTTACATACACTGCTTTATCTATCCACATATCATAAGCCTCCATGATGCATTCAGGAGTCGCATATTAAGACCGGCATCGCGGCGTTGTTTTCTGGCAGCTGCTATCATAGTTTTTTTTTTTAATTCAGAGAATAACTAGAGTCAGCTCTAACTATCATATCGTTCGATATCTTACTTACGTGCGACATTTGTCAAATTTGTATGCAACTTGACAATTCATTTCTCATCATCTGCGTGAGGCTCGTATTCCACTGGATTGCGTTAATATCCTTCAGTACTGGTATCGAAATCAGTGGAACCATGTGAGATGGGCTGATGCTCTGTCTGAAGGTTACAGGCTGGAATGTGGGGTGCGTCAGGGTGGCTTAACATCTCCCCTGCTGTTCAACTGGTACGTGAATGACCTGATAAAGGGACTCAGCAGCATGCATGCGGGATGTCATGTTGAAGATACCTGTCTCAACAATAAAAGTTATACCGATGACATGGTGCTGCTGAGCCCTTCCATCGGAGCTCTCAGTCAGCTGGTTGGAAGATGTGAAGCTTATGCTAAGCAGCATGGATTAGTGTACAACTCCGCAAAGAGTGAAGTAATGGTTTTCAAGGCGGGCAAAATCAAGCCTTATTTTGTGCCCCCCGTCACTCTTGGTGGAGTTGTACTTAAAGTTGTACAAATTTTTAAGTATCTTGGTCACATTATTGCTGAAGACCTGAGTGATGACCAGGATATAGAAAGGGAGCGTAGGGCGTTATCAGTCAGAGGTAACATGCTTGCCCGCAGGTTCGCTAGGTGTTCCGCAGAGGTAAAGATTGCACTTTTTAAAGCCTTCTGCCAATCTTTCTACGCTGGCGGACTGTGGGTTAAGTACACAAAGCGAGCTTATAGCGCCCTACGCGTTACGTATAATAATATTTTCAGGATGCTGTTAGGAATGCCCAAATGGTGTAGTGCCTCGGGGATGTTCGCAGAGGCACGCACAAATGACTTCCATGCGATTATGCGAAATAAAATTTCATCCCTGATGGCTCGAGTGAGGAAAAGTACCAACAGCATCCTGAAAATGATGGCTGGTAGGTTTGACTGTCCAATACTTCTGTATTGGATTGGGCAGGTCAAATCTACCTTGCAATATAGTAAGTAAGTGTATGTTCTGTGTTCTGTGTATGTCAGTTTATGTTGTATGTTAAATTGTATGTAAGCTTTGTAATCTAACCTTATAATTAAAATGTAACTAACACCTCTTATATGGGTCGGTGAAGACCTGAAATAAAATATATTCATACATTCATTCATTCATTTCGAACTAAACGTCATCTCGACTGATATTAGAATAGAGGTCAAATCAAATTTCTTTGTTTTTCAGAGATGTTCGAAATTTAAACGAAATAATATTATCGAAATCGATGTTATTATTTAGCAATAATAACATTTTCACAGATAAGAAATTTGTTCTAACAAAACAGTCTGTTTTTATGGTGGTCATAATGTGCGGTTTTTGAACGCATCATGGAGGGTTTATGATATGTGGATAGATAAATTGATAAATATACAAAGCGTAAGCAATGCGTTTTGCATAAATAGTTCAAAGTAGGTACATTAAAGAACGATGACTCACGATAATATGGATGTTTTACAGTGTGTGTTTTCCATACGAACATAAATTTTAAGAACTGAAATTACCCTTATAAACATAATTTGAACTCTTTCGTTTTTTTTTATTCATATATTATAATATAACAAATTAACACTTTGTAAGGCCGAAAGTGCCGAAACGTACTGACAGCGGTGGCGGAGCGGCGCGGCGCGGCGCGTATGCGGTACCGGATGTAATGTTCGAACTAATATGAAAGGATCCGCACAGAACAGAACGGTGCGGCACGGCGCGGTATTTAGTGGGGCAGGATGCCGGAACAGATTGTCGTAATTGTGAACACACCGGTCAAAAGCTACACATTTTTTAAGGTACTAGTTAGGTACATAGCTTTAAGTTTTTGATAGGAACCAGCTCCTCCGACGGCCATCTTTTTTGTATGGGGGCATTTTGAATTATAGGTATATATATTTATACTTGGTGTCTAAGTATACATATTTGGGGTCAGGGAATGCAACTAGATATTTTTTAAGGTCGAATTTCCAAAGGATAGCAAACGGAACCCTGTTACTAAGCCTCCGCTGTGGGTCCGTCTATCTGCGTGTCAGTAATAGCTAGACTGTTAAAATTTTCACAGAGTTTGTATTTCTATTGCTGTTATAACTAAAATTAATAAAACTGAAAATATATTAAAAATTAAACAGTGCTCCCATACATTTAAAGTCATTTTGAGGCGTTTTTTTTCTCGCCCATTACAAACGGAATTACAAATTTTACAAATCTCTAGAACCGTAATAGATAGATACTTGAAATTACCGCAGACTATGTATAACAATATCTACTATACTTACAAATAATAAAAGAATAATAAGGTTAACAGTCTAGCTATTCCTGACACGCATAAAGACGGACCCACAGCGGAGGCTTGGTAACGGGTTCCGTATGGTATCCTTTGGAAACTCGACCCTAAAAAATATCTATTTGAATTTCTGACCTCAAATATGTATATTTAGACACCAAATTTGTGATTCTAAGTGATTTATAGCCCGATATATTAAAAATATACCTATAATTCAAAATTACCCCCATAAAAAAAGATGGCCAACGGAGGAGTTGGTTCCTATCAAAAACTTAAAGCTACTTACCTAACTAGTTCCTGAAAAAAAATTGGTGCTTTCGTGCAGCGTGTCCACATTAGCACCTGAAACTGCCCTACTAATTCTGTGCGGACCCTTTGTATTAGTTCGAACATTACAACCGGTACAGATGTAGTGATTAATCATTTCGCATCGTATTTTCTCGGATATGTTCGTATTTGTTGTGCTACCTCAGTCAACCTCAGTACTTTTTGTACAGTCGCCTTCACATACATCGGAGCAAACAAGCACGTCACAAACATTCAACACACCTCTATTTTCAAGGCATTAGGGTGCATGTACCGATATTTTTGAACACCTATTAGTGTACCGATGTATGTGATGGCGACTGTACCGTGACCGACTGAAATAGCAAGACACGTTCGTACGTGTCCATGAAAAAACGATGGGAAACCATTATGCACTACATCTGTACCGCCTCCGCGCCGCGCCGCTCCGCCACCGCTATCACCGCATTTCGGCCTGTATTATGGGACAAATTCTGACATCTGAGACCTTTGAGTTAGTAGGTACTATTTTATTTATAAAACTACTAGCTGCCCGCGTGACTTCGCCCGCGTATTAGTAAGAACGCAGGCAAACCCGCGGGATAAAACATTGTCTACGTCCATTTGGAATACGCATTGTTGTGTGTACGTGTAGGTGATTTTTTTTTTAAATGATAATTTTTTATAGGATATCTTTTCCTCTTTATAATATTGGTATTATATAGACATATATTAGTTTAGACTAACATCACTTAAAACTATCGCTAGTTAATTGAGTAGCTTTGTATAGACACACGAAGTATTAACTAAATTCAGAACTAACAAGAAAATAGGTACCTATATATTTAATGTAATTTAACTGTTCGACTTATGTTTTACTAATTATTCAAACACAATGAAAATTGTTAATGAATTAAATAAATGAAAAATTAAATAAATGAAATGAAATTGAGGTTAGTGTATTTTCAGTTGTTTAACGAAGAAAAAAAGGCACTTATTTTTTTAAGTTGCCAATTTTGATTTATCTACTGCCAGTTCAGATTTGTTAAATAATATTCTGTAAATATAATTTAGATTTCTTTAACGATTTGGATTAAAGTTACGAACTCGTCTGTAAACACGTTTGTTTGGCGTACCTACGTGTAAAATCTGTCACCATTCTGGGATCAAAGTATCTCCAGTGTTTTCGAGGGCATCTGATTTCTACACGAGTAATTTTTCAAACCCGTTACTTAAATAACACCATCACTGTAAAATAAACCTTATTGTATGCCCCACAAATGCCAAATTTGAGTGCATGAGTAACACAAATGTTTAGAGGAAACAGCTGAAACGCGTCATGCTTGGACAGCGGTTCCAAAATAATTAAAATGGTTATTAGGCAGTTAAATGAGATTGTAATCCAAACAGAAGAATATTTCGTGTAAACGAAGGTTTAGTTGACTTTGGCCTTTTTACTTTTGAATTGAAAACCTTTACTTTTTACACCCGTTGGGCCTTTCTAACAGAAAATAAAACGTGTTTTATTTAATTTGAGCGTACAGTTGTAGATTGTAAGGACAATGTGAATACAATAAAATTTAATGTAATTAAAGTATGTAATTCTATGTCAAAAAGATCTTGAAAACCGGCTGTTTTCTGCTGTTAAAATTAATTAGCTAAATTATTTTTTTAAATGTGAATTACCAATTTTTTCTCAAACCGTGAAATAACCTCTATAGTGGTTACCTCTATAGAGGTAATTTCACGGTTTAAAAAAAATATTGGTAATTCACATTTCTGAATGTCATCGTTTGATTATTATACAAATATATTCGTCTTTGCGTTATGAATTTTTATTCTAATTTCGCATACATAATTATACATATCGAGCTAACATTAGGGCGTGACCGAGAGGCATGAGGCCCTAACATTAGGGCCCGAGCGAGAGACATGGGGCCCGGTAGCCCCAAAATGACAAGATTAAATACAATATATTTCCGAACACGTTGTCACCAGCATAACTTTATGATGGAACAAAGTTCGCAAAAATATCTGATAACAACTCTATTCCTAGAGCCGTAAGAGCGTGTCAGATATTTTTGCGGCCTTTGATTCATCATATTATATTGATGCCGATGACTGTACCTACTTAATAAATAATTTAATGGACTACATTATTCTAGAGTTACCCTACGAACGCAACGCCACTAATAACACAATAACTTAATAGTTGACAAAAAAACACTTTGTCGAATAAATCGGGCAAGAATAGATGAGATTATAATCTTGCTCCAGCCATTCCCTAAATATAGACCATTACGTGATATTGCATAAATTTATCAAAGATTAAATATTGAGATTATTTAATGTAGTTACGTCTTTATTGACATAAATATAACGATTACTTAGCAATCAAAAACGTTTAGAAAACCATCGTTCTTCTTTTCACCCGTGTTACGAAAATATATAACAATGAATTTCAAATAATTCTGGGTTTGTTTACCCATCAAAACCTAGGCTAATATACCTACAATATTTTTTGTTTTAGCTTAGATGACGAAAAGTACTTATAGTATGTCTGACAAATATCTACTAAGTAAAAATCCGTAGCCTTCACTATAGCTTTAAAGCAGTTGTGGCTTCATATTATGTCAGGTATGTTAATTTGTATTAATTAATTTTTACAACGTAAACTCCAAACGTGTTCCGCACACTTTCCTGCGGAGTTTGATTATCTCTTACAGGAGGAGGAAGAGAGGGAGACCAAGAAGATCTTTTACAGACAAAATCAAGGAAAAAGTAGACAGCGTGTCGTATCAAGATGTCAAGAAGAAAGCTGAGAATAGAGACGAATGGAAATTGCTCCACCGACAAGAGCCTGGCTCTTAAATATATGATGAAGGTATATTTAAAACTCGCGAGATAAATTAAGAATATTTTTGGACAAATGTCCTAAAAGGCTTTTATTTCTGACTGTACTTTTTTGAACTGTAGATCCTCAACTACCGTAATAATAGGTATGAGAGGGTTCTAATCAGTCCAAACACGACGGGTTTCTTTTATGTACCTAATGTATGAGTTCCAATGACAAACTTCCGTCTCCATCATCAGACCAGCTTTATGGTATCGCATTGTTATCCAAAATAAACGTTCATGCAACATTTCAGCTTTATCGGTTGTGGATTGCTGCTTTAAAATTCAGTTACAACGTTACCTACAAGATTTAATCCGAACAATATACACATCCATTGCAAGTTAAATAAAATTATACAACAATTCTATTTCTTTTAGGTCAACTGGCATCGACTTCTGGGGTTGATTTTCTTGCTCAATAAAATAGGTACGTATAATATTACATCATACCATAAATTAACGAAAATCGGGACCCATGGGAGTGGGAATCCGATTCTGCAACACGATTTTTACCTGTTGAAATTAATCATGAATTGTCGATATGTGCACACTCTCTTGCGTTAGCAGTGTTAGCACATAGCCATGTGTGTAAGCAAGACGCTTATTACTATTAAGATGGGATTAGAACGAAATAGAAATGAAATTATTAATGGCAAAATGGAGGCCCGACGCGTAAATTCCGGTCATCTCTTTTACACTCCAACTCATTTAAATATGTTTCGCGCTCTCTTTCTAACTCGTTGCTTCGAAATATGACGAAACAGATTAAAATGTGATTGAGATTGGGAGCCATGGACAAAAATAGGCCTCTCAAGTAAACGAAGCAGAACCAGCGACCCACAAGCATCATTAGACTAATGTTGAGTTACTGTCCATTAAATAGGGTGTCCTTGCAGAGATAAGCGAGCTGCAAGGGGTCTTTGGGTCAGCAGTCGCTATTTGTGGATAATGGCATGTTATAGCAATAAATGCCTGCCTAAACGTCAAAAAGGTAGGGAAAATGAGATTAAAAACAAAACTTAATCATGTAACAAATACAATCAAAAGACTAAAATTGAAATGGGCGGGGACACATGCTAAGAATCAAAATAAAAAAATGGACAAAAGAAATTGCAGAATGGTATCCAAGAGATGGAAAGAGGAAAAAGGTAAACAAACACAAAGATGGGAAGATTACCTTAAACTAGCAGCAAGAGGAAAATGCCTTAGAAATACCTGGACAGCCTTAGAGCAGGCAAAGCTGCGCCAGCATGCGGGAAAGCAAGATGACAGTGCCGATGTCTAAATAAGTAAAGTTAGATTACATGTAGAACTAAGTAAAACAGTTGTTAAATAAAGGTTTATAAATAAATAAATAAATGTTTACTACTCGTTGGACTGATGAGCTTACAAGAATTGCTGGCCTGGCTGGATGGGGAAAGCCTAGAATCGAATATAGCACAACATGATTGAGGGCCTACGTTCAGCAGTGGATGGTCTACGGCTGATAACTGAATAGTAATAACTAGTGACTTTGTGAACTGTAGAAACAAGGCCTGTAGAAAAAAAAATGATATGAAACCAGCTCACAAAATTTCACGGGAATCTATGTCCAGAAGTGGACGGCTCGGCTGATATGATGGTGATGATGATGCCCAATACCAACAAGGCTTAAATGCTCTGGCTACCTTGAAGTAGTACCTACGTTAGTCACAGCGAAGCCCATAATTGTAATAAGTTGTTACTTAATATTCACTAAATGTACATTTTACCGTACCAAAACATGGACTTTAAGATTAGTCTATGCAACTTTTAATCTGAGATCTCTATTCAAGTTTGACCAAATTTTGCAAGATCAAATAATGAACAACTATTGCTTTCATTAGAATCAGTGACTCGGCCCACCCGTCGAAATAAATTCGAAATAATTTTCCGTTTGTATTGTACAACAGGGATTTCAAGAACGTGTGGACTTCAATGAAAACCATTTTTCAATATTTTTTGCCATCAAAAGTCTTTTTCTTTCACAATACTAAAATCAGTGCGCATAGACCATATTTGTCTTTCAAAACGGTTGAGTTACAAAATAAATCACCTTTCGTCCTCAGTCCCCACAGGGTCGTTAAATTGACAAATCTATCCCGCCATCTAAAAACTGAGTCCTAACTCGCCCAAAAACTAAAGTTTTACTCAGTAGGCCTTATAGAGAAATATTTTTGGGAATATTTAATAAATTGTCTTTCACCTCGATTAGCTGGAGTATATAGGTTTGGGTTAACGAGCAAAAACCATCACGTATAGTTTCCAAGTTTAATGGACGGAGAACGATTTACGACAAAATTATAGCCGATCTGTAAGCGCTTTTATATTCAAAGGTCAGTGCATATTGGGCCATTTACGAGGCAAAGGCTTTTATTAAAGTACCTCACGTTCATGCAAAAGAAAACCATTCACTGAATTTGTATGAGATTAAATGAGGAACAAATTGTGCATAAATCTGAACAGTATTAACGTAAGTAAGTAGGGTTAGAAAATTTAAACTAAAATCTGAGGGCACGGGTGTGTCCCCGCCACGTCAAGCAAAACAAAGAAAGGCACGGCTATATCATTCTTTTATCGAAGCAATTCAGATTATTGCAAACACCTCTATGACGTCGTGGTGGACAAGTCAAGCAAAAGAGCAAAAAAATGCACGGCCGACATCCTTTTCTTGAAGCCTTTCGGGCCATCTTCGACCCCCCCCCCCTGTAACTTAGTAGTGGATTGTATTAACACGGGACTAAGCAGACATAGGTTTTAGCCTTGAAGTATAAATTTCTACACAGGATACGGATGCCTGCCTGCATAAGGGACGAAAAGGCTCCTATGCAGCTAAATTAAGAACTAGTCTTAAAATGGGGGAAAGCTTACCATAAACAACCTACTTAATTTGCGCAGGTAATGGTTTTTTTGCCGCAACCTCATGCTAACTCAGTTGTGGCTTGTGGCAAATAAAAATGTGGAACTATGACACGGACAAGGAATTATATATCCCTTTCTCTTTCATTCTCTTATTGAGATTTGTATACTACCATCTCACTCGGTCGTGGTATTATTATCCATAGCTCCTCTGTAGATACTCTTAGATTTACTCTAACGGCCGTATTCATAAACGTGCCACAAGCCTATTTTAACTAAAATGGCGTTAAAATTCGTTTGTCCCTGTCTATCTCTTTGACATTTGTGTTCGTAAAAAAAGGACAGAGCACATTTTATTTAGCAGAGGCCTTTTAAGTTTTATGAATAAGGGGGTAAGGTTTACCCTTTTTAGGGTTCCGTAGCCAAATGGCAACCAACGGAACCCTTATGGATTCGTCATGTCTGTCTGTCTGTCCATCCGTATGTCACAGCCACTTTTTTCCGAAACTATAGGAACTATGCTGTTGAAACTTGGTAAGTAGATCAAGAATAGAAAAAAAAACAATATATTTTGGGGGTTCCCCATACTCAGAACTGAAATTCATTTTTTTTTCATCAATCCCATACGTGTGTGGTATCTATGGGTAGGTCTTCAAAAATTATATCGAGGTTTCTAATATATTTTTTTTCTAAACTGAATAGTTTGCGCGAGAGACACTTCTAAAGTGGTAAAATATGTCTCCCCCCCCCCTGTACGTCTAGCACAACTTGCTGCTAAGTCGTGTCGCGCGCGACTCATCGACTCCTGTCTCACTCGTATAGTGCAAATTAGAAAGAGGCGAGTAGATTATCTCGACTCGCGTCGCGCTTGTTGTGTCAGTTGTGCTAGCCCCGCTGTACTTACTTACTTTAGAAGTATCTAAAATAAGAGAATGATAAAACTAAAAAAAATATATAATGTGTACATTACCATGCAAACTTCCACCGAAAATTGGTTTGAACGAGATCTAGTAAGTTGTTTTTTTTTAATACGTCATAGGTAAATCGTAAACCGCAATTTATATTACGGAACCATTCATGTCTGAGTCCGACTCGCACTTGGCCGCTTTTTTTATTTGGATGAGGCACTTCGACTATTCTTTGCTCATGCTGAGGACATCTAAGAGTGGACATCTGTTCCGGCAACCCTTATCCCCGACAATAATAAAAAGGAAAATATTTTTTAAAGTGACGTGTCATGACCATGACGTGAAATAACGATATCGGTTTCAAACATTTAGTGCGGTACTATTCACATTCGTTTGAATGTACCTAAGCGAACTTAATGCATACAGACGTTATATGATAAATTAACGAGAGCTTGGAATTGCATATATTGTATGTTTACCCCTTTCCGGCCGAGAAAATTTATTTACGAAAACAATTGCAACGTAGCAATTAATCACTTTCTTTTAACCTTTATACAATCAAAAAAATATGAAAAAAAATCTCAGCGTATGGTTTTACTGTTAAATTTAACTGCACGATCGTGCAGTTCAGGAACTATCAGTAAATGCACGATCGTGCAAAATCATTGCAATAAAGATATAATAACAATAAAAGACGTTAATTTGTGAAATCAGTCATGTTCTTTATAATTTTATTGATATCACACATAAGTGAACAGTCATAAAAACATTTGTTTACCTGAAGTCTATCAATAAACTTAATATACTCACTAATACACATAGTTCCATTCATAAAAAAAACTTGAGAGTCTACTCTCTATAAAATCGGTCAAAAATAAACAATAAATTCTAAAGAGAGACCTTCTCAACCGATCACTTTGTGTGGTAGTTTTTAAAACAGTTCAGGTTTCTTGAGATGCAGAGGTTAACATTGCATTTGATGCTCTGATAAATTCCCATCGCCCAAAATGACTTCTATCTCGTTATCTTTTAGTGAACGCCCTGTAAAGAAAGTCATTATCAGCAAAAAAAAAACAAATAACATTCTAAAATAAACAAAAGGTACTGATACCGCAAATATTTTTTTTACCAAGGGTCCGAATATACACTGCGTGCAAATATTTTTCACATCTAAAAAGGCGTATGGCCGAATATACACGATCATGCAACTAGTTTTCACAAGGTCATAAACAATTTAAAATTAAAGGTTTATTACTAATTACGTGTTAATTATCTTCGTTAAACTCATTAACTACCAGGGACTGATTTTGGTTACGGTTATACTACCGGTATGAAACCGGTATTCCATTACGGTACCGTTATGTCGTAAAGGTTATGCGCGCCGCGCGAACATAACGGTACCGTAACCGTTTTGAAATAACGGTTAGCGGTACCAGTTTAAAACGATACCGTAACCTTTATAATACCGGTATTATAAAGGTTATCGAGAAAAGTAAGCGAGCTGGCACTCTACAGAGGAAGCATTGGCTACTAAACATTTAAAGACTAAAAGACAAAGCAGCACAGCCTTTGCCGGCGGTTTGGCAACAACTCCAGGCCAAAGTCGATATATCGGTACCTTTAAATAGTGGTTACGGTACCGGAAAAAATAAAGGTACCTTTATATTTCGGTAGCAAAATATAAAGGTTCCGCTACCGAAACCGCTATTTGACAACCGATATGACGTCATACCGTATTACCGGTATTTTTCGGTTATGCAGTCCCTGTTAACTACATACATCAATACTAAAATTGCAACTAATAAACATAAAAGTGCTGCTCCCGCCGAAAAACGCCGCCATCCTCAAACCCGCCGAGTGGCCGACTGATGCAACAAATGCAGCCTTTTCACTATTGGAGCGCTGCGCTAGTGTCTGCACGACAGCTCGCTATCGGGCCGGTACCGAATAAAGGATTAACGCGCGCACAGGATTTTTTCAAAGTCAGTTGCACGATTGTATTTATTTATTTAATCGTATGGCATATATTATTTTTGGCCTTTTGAGTTTGTCACTCTTTAGTACTACCCAGGGGACACGTGCAGGGTTGTGGCTAGGTAGCTCCTGCGGACGCGAGTGACAGTTGTCCCCCCTTTGTCAAGTGAGTGGGCAACTCGACTGTTAGAGGTTCTTAAGCCGCCCGAAGGCCTCTAACTTAACGGCTTAGCTAGGGAATGCAAACCGGTTAACCGGTTAGCCGGTTAACCGGTAAATTGAGTAAATATGAGGCCGGTAAATTACCGGTAAATTAAAGTAAAAACCGTTAATTTACCGGAACACAAATACATAGTAAAATACTACATTTTAACGATTGTTAATGCTTCATCGTCATGATTATACCTCAATAACACTCCTTTTATCATGTAAAAATGTTAATTGAATAAACTTGTTAGCGTTATCTTACCTCATGTAGGATTCAGTTAAAGCAATCGTTTGCAGAAGCTTCTTAATATATAAACACGTTCCTGGTTCCGTTCTATAAAATATGAGTAATGATCAGTTTGAATAAGTACAATAGAGACGCCTTATTTATCATACTTTATACCTCTAAAGTATATTAAATAAGGCGTCTCTATTCGCTAGGATGAGTATACCTATATACTAATCATTTCAATCCAAAGAAATACCTCTCTTCGTCTTACTGGGAGGGAGAAAGCTAAAGAAAAGAAACAGAGGTGAGGTGGTGCTTTTCTTCAAAAAGGGTGACAATACCCTGCTGAAGAACTACCAACCCATCTGACTTCTGAGCCATGTCTATAAACTGTTTTCGAGAGTAATTACAAATCGTCTCGTACGCAGGCTAGATGACTTCAAGTCTCCCGGACAAGCCGGTTCCCGGAGAGGCTTTAACACCGTAGACCACATCGAAACGCTCCGTCGGGTTATACAGAAGACTGTGGAGTATAACCTGCCCCTCTGTTTGCTGCCTGTGCCTCTGCCTGCTTGCCCCCTGCTGCTCTTCTCTCCAGGCGGTGCCAAGTTGACTACCGCTATATCGAAGTATTGAAGTGTTTGTACGAAAACGCCACTGTGTCAGCCCGACTCCAGGATTTGAATGCAAAACCTATTCTGCTGCAACAGGGAGTCAGTCAAGCAGATGTTATTTCCCCAAAACTGTTCACCGCTGCACTGGAGGATTTTTTCAATCCTGATTTGGATCTGTTTGGATTTTTCCTGTCGGCTCGGTTTGACCAGTGTGTGTTGCCAGTGAAATGAAGTCGCTCACTATGGGCCTCAAAAGAAGGCTAGAGGTCACCCAAAGGGTAATGAAGATGGCTATATGCTGGCAGTTTATCTGCGTGATCGAATTAGAAATGAGGCTATCCGCGGCAGAACTAAAGTTACAGATATAGCCCTCCGAATCGCTAAACCAATGCCGCAATTTGGAACCCCCATGAGCTCCACTCCTAGATTAAGTTATACAACCGTTTGTACGAACTTTTCTCTATCCAACTCTTTTCAATCTAGGTATGGATGGTTATATATACGTCTCTTGAAGCCCGTAGAAACATCTATTTAGTGAAATATTATTTAAGACTACTAAGTAGGCTTGTAGTTTAGTTTCTGTAGAACTGGGGATAATTCCTACCCACCTGCTAATCCCCAAGGAACGTTTTCAGTTGCTTTTTGCCCTCCTACCACTGAGCAAGTTTTAAATATGAATCTATTTATTACGGCATTTACGGCACAAGATAACTCTTTATAATATATCATAGCTTATTTTTACGATAAATAAACGTCAAATAACGCTACTTATTAGCCAAATTGTATTTACCGGTAATTTACCGGTTAACCGGTTTCGCCTCACTCAAGTCGGTAATTTACCGGTAATGAAATTTGCCCGGTAATTGCATTCCCTAGGCTTAACGACTACTGTCATAGACAGCAACCGGGATCAACTGCTTAGCTTGCCTTCCAAAGCACGATTGTATTGAGTCGGCCAGAAAGGGTTACAGGCATTCTATATTTGAATTTTCTATTTTCTCATACTACCACTACAAATGCAATTCCATGTTCTCGATAATTCATCTATACCAAATTATGTCTACCAATTTCTACTTAGTAATCCTCTTATTTTCACGATTATACTAAACATCTATATTTAAGCCTTCCATTAACCTAATTTAATGAAATCCTCCATATTTTAATTCGTTTGTTTCCCTATTAATGGGAGCTTTGCACCGTTTGCAATAATAATAACGATTTTCTTTTGAAACATCACATTTCACACAACCTTATAATGAAAAAGAAACTCTTAACCAAAGGGAATAGAGCTCACTTTTGAAAAAAATGAGACAGGAATATAACCGCTTTGGAAATAATTAGGTAGTTGATTTGAAAATAAAGCCGTTGAAAGCGTGTACGCGCAGGTGGCGTGGCGCAATTAATAGACTTATTTATTAAATTGGCGCCATATTGCAATACGTATTTTGTATTTATAAGACATATAATTAATAGCTTTACGTTAAACAAATTACTATCGGTAGGTAATGTCCCTCTGAATAGACCTACGGGACTTAGATGGTTGCCATTTTATTTTTATCACTTACGTATCGCTGTGGATATGAATTCAGTCACGTTCTGACGTGTGCAAGACTGACGTATGTGTTATAATATACATAATCCGTTCAGTTTATTTTTCTTTTTTAGAGTTCCGCAACTTGAAAGGAAAAAGCGGAACCCTTAGGTATAGGATCACTTTGTTGCCCGTCCGTCCGTCTGTCAAGACCCTTTTTCTCAGGAACGCGTGGAGGTATCAAGCTGACATTTATATCAAATACTTAAGTCTACTGTATCTTAAAGCTGTGAAAAAATCTGACTTCTAAGCCAACGCAATCAAAAGATACAGGCGTTTGTGCCGCAAATTTTTGAAATTCGCAAGGGAATCAAAACCTACACGGTACTTCCCGTGAACTCAGAATCTTGAAATTTAGTACGAAGTAACGTTTTATAGCACAGACTAAGTATGTGAATACATACTTAGTGAGTGTCAGTTTATAGTGGACTTTTTCTATTGCACGGGGTGCTCCGGAACCCTCGGTGCGCGAGTCTGACTCGCACTTGACCAGTTTTTTTTTAATACAACGACGGTGGCAAACAAGCTTACGGCCTGCCTGATGTTAAGCTGGTACCGTCGCCTATGGACACTTGTGACTCCAGAAGAATCACAAGTGCGTTGCCGACCCTTTATTCACTTGAGGATTCGCTGTGTTGGCAGATAGAGGCATGCAGGTCCCTCACTCCCAACACAGCGCATCTTAGGGAGCTCTGGCGATGGTATTATTAGTGTTCTTATGGTATATTTGTTAAGTAAGTAATTCAAATTTGAAGTGAACCCAGCACAATGCAGCATGGAGACGTAAGAGGGCCAATCTCCGAGCGTTTGAACCGCTCGGTTCTAACGTCATTGTCGGCTCAAGATTATTTCAGCTGAGGTAAAACATACCGCGGAAACTTAAATCAAAAAAGACTCAGCACCGGTATTGCCTTACGTCTTCATCAAAAGTGAACTCTGATATTCGTCTGTTTTATAAGCGCGACGACAATGACGAAAACACGCCTTAAAAACGCTGAATATTCGCCCAAGATTAGATTTACGTGGAAGTAAGTAAAAACTTTTTTGTAAGTAGGTAGGTACCCATGTTTTGGGTCGCTCCCTGTTAGCTCGATATTGTTGCGCTGTGATTGTGCTCTCCGCCCGCGCACGTAGACTTGCAACATTAAAAAAAAGGTTTATAACTACGTCGAGATCTCCGTAGGCAGGTTCTAACTGATGAAGATGACAAGATCACTCACACCTTGCGTTAAGCTGGATACCATTAGGATTATTCACCAAGGCACCGCCGCGCGCCGTCTTTATCAACAGAATCTTCGTCAGATTGTATATTCGGTTCAGGACGTTCCAAAAGTATAGTATGGCTTCATAATCGGAGCCCTATTCTAAAATTGCTAATCATGCAAAGTACAGTTTTAATAACCGACATTCAAACCTTGTTTAAATAATCAAGCACAAAAATAACAAAATATTTTCTACAAACACACATCAAAAGTTAGAAAATACAGATAAGTATTTTAGGTAGGAAACTTATGAATACACGGTATCAGGCTAGTGGTGCCGTACGGCATCAACAAAAGAGATTGACCTATAAAATAATCAAAAATAGTGTTTACTAAATTATTTCTTTCTAATTATACGTTTTTGTAATGTTTCTTGATTCCATTAAACACAAAAACAATAGCATTCTAACACAATTACCTAACAAAAAAAATTAAACGCTTGAAAGCGACCTCCGTTTTTGACCACTGTGTCGCACACTATAGTCAATTTTTTTATTCCGTAGACTAAAATGACATTTCATGCAATAAAATGACATTTCATGCAATACAATAGCAAGCAAATAGCACTACATGAAATGTCATTTTAGTTTACGGAATAAAAAAATAGACTTTAATGTTCACCACTTTTCCACTCGCCAATCATGCACTGTGACTGGCTATGCACCCGATGAATCGAAAGCCACATATCTCCTGAACCGATTTGACGAATACCTACAATTTCAACTAATCACAGTTGACGATAAATTTGGCGCAGAAGTTGAAAAGCCTGAAAGGTGATGCCATATGGCATCGCTAGCCGCTAATGGGTTAAGACACCAAAAACACATGTGCGAATAATTTTCCCGGGCGGTTTTCCTAATGGTCGACCCTGAGTCGAACGGCGAATTTGCATGTGTTCAGTAACACATATGTAGGTATACGAGTATTATACATACATGTCTGAACGACGTGTTCCATTAAACTTTCACGCAGCATGTGTGGTTTTATCTACCTATTTAAATTCGTTTTTAGGACCCAAACTTTGTTCTGAATTTTATACGAACAGTATGCCTTATTTCAGAATGTCCAGCTTTTTGGTAACTAATAATATAACTGTGTAAAATAATTAAATGTTTACATATCCTGATTTTACGTTAGCTTCTCTCTATTGATCTACTTCTTTACTAATAGTTACATTCGCGGTCAAACATTTCGAGTGACCCTCAATTAAATAACTGCAATAGGTTTTTTTAAAATATTTAATACTAGTTTTATTTAAATAATTAGCTGTTGTCCGCGACTTCGTCCGCGTATAACATGTCATCGTCTAAAAGTTTGTTTAAGGAATGAATTAAAAAAATACATTGAAATTAGTTTTGTGCCTAGTCTTTTAGTAAACAGTCTAAAACCGAAGTTACAAATCTCTTACTTTCAAAATGGCTTGCTCTCTATACACACTTAGAACCCCCTTTGAACCCTCATAGTAAACAGGCTGAAACCGTAGTTACAATTTTCTTACTTTAAAAATGTCTTGCTCTATATTATACAAACTTCGAACCCCGTTTTAACTTTCTTAGGCGATGAATTAAAAAAAACGCTGAAATAAGTTTTGTAGTATTTTAGCATGTTTGTTTTGTCTGAAACCGAAGTTACAAATTCCTTACTTTAAAAATGTTTTGCTCTCGATACAAACTTTGAATCCTCTTTGGGTGAAGAATTTCTAAACGCTGAAATAATTTTGGTAGTCTAAACAGGCTAAGATCAAAGGTACAAATCTCATATCTTTAATTTTTTTATTATGTAATCTTTCTAAAAAGTTTTGAGATTCTAGCTCCAAAAAATCCCCTTTACCAACATTGCACCCCTTTTTCATCCCCTTAGGGGTGGAATTTTCCTGAACGCTAAAAATACTTTATTTGTTTCGTATATTTGTATCGTAATAAGTAATCTTTCTAAAAACTTTTAAGCTTCTATCTCAAAAAGGAGTTTCCCTCATACAAACTTTCCAACCCTTCTTAACCTCCTTAGGGGTGAAAATTTTCAAAACGCTGAAAGCACTTTATTTGTATTATAATAAGTAATCGTTATACAAAGTTTTAAGTCTCTAGCTCAAAAAATAAAGTTTCCCCCGTACAAACTTTGCACCCCTATTTAACCCCTTTAGGGGTATGATTTCCGAAAATCACTTCTTTTTCGTTGCCTACGTTCTAAAAGGTAGTTCTGGTGTAAATTTCAACTCTCTAGGCCTAGTAGTTTCGGCTGTGAGTTAATGAGTGAGTGAGTGAGTCAGTCAGGACATAGGCATTTATATTTTTGTTCCCATAAATATAATTAGTATACTTTTTGCGGTCAATCCGTACTGTTTTTTTTCTGTTGGTATGTATTTCTTCAAATGACTCATCTTTCATATAAAGATTAATTTAGGTACTCTTTCCGCTTGTCTTCCAAATAGGGGAGTAGCCTCAAAATTTATTATTACTTCAAAAGAAAGAAGAAACGAAAAACCCGTTCAAATATCCCGAAAAATTACGAAGCTACAACCGTTTTAATATCGCTTGTTAGAGTGAGACCGTAACGTCACGATCCTCGAGCGTCATAGTACTCATAGTAAAAAACAATCGTTTCATATGAAGGTGCGTTTTGCGGAAAAGGGACAGAACATACCCCCTCTTAAAACTTTGGACACTTATAACTTAGTGACTACTTAAATAACCTCTTGCGTTGTTTTTTTCTCCATTTGACTTCATTTTAAGTCCTTTTTCGAGAAAATACAACATTGTGATTATTTTATTTATTTTCTATCTATCCGAGATCCGTATTTTCTTTTAAACCACGAACTTCAGAATTCGAAAATATTCGGGTATCTCTATCTCTATCGCACTAACATTACTCGAGTGAGAGGAATGCAGATATACGAACTTCTAGTTTTGGTTTGCGTGGTTTGGCTGAATGCGCAAAGAAAGCGCGCGCGTGCCATTAAAAAAAAAACATTTGTGTTACTTATAATATATTGTTCTAATTTGTTGATACATTTATTGAAATTACGCCTTAATACGACATTTACGCATATAAGTTCTCATATCAGAATCGATTTATTTCTTATGATTTACCTCTTGGTATGTGATGCGTGAAGGTCTATCGGAGACGGGATTTAAATTGTTAATAGGTGAAATTAAGGAAAAGCAATTCCGCCATATTGATGTTTCATAAAGCTGACAGATGTGGTGGCGATATACTTTAAGAATAAGAAATGAAAAATTAATGAAGTCGTATATTTCGGAAAAGTAATTAATTGTCGCAGTCGGATAAAAGCTATCCTAAGTTGCAGCTAGAATAATATTGTACCTATATAAAAAAGGATGCTGAGAACATTCGTAACATACAAAGCTTAGTTTCAAACTGGCTGATTCAATTTTTAAATTTAGAGATTAATTACAAGTGGAGATAAAATAAATATACTATCGTAAATCATGATCCTATCATAAAAATATCAAAATCCAAAAATAACGATTTTTCTATATCTCGCTCCGAAAAAGACGTGTGTGTGTGTGTGTGTGTGTGTGTGTGTGTGTGTGTGTGTGTGTGTGTGTGTGTGTGTGTGTGTGTGTGTGTGTGTGTGTGTGTGTGTGTGTGTGTGTGTGTGTGTGTGTGTGTGTGTGTGTGTGTGTGTGTGTGTGTGTGTGTGTGTGTGTGTGTGTGTGTGTGTGTGTGTGTGTGTGTGTGTGTGTGTGTGTGTGTGTGTGTGTGTGTGTGTGTGTGTGTGTGTGTGTGTGTGTGTGTGTGTGTGTGTGTGTGTGTGTGTGTGTGTGTGTGTGTGTGTGTGTGTGTGTGTGTGTGTGTGTGTGTGTGTGTGTGTGTGTGTGTGTGTGTGTGTGTGTGTGTGTGTGTGTGTGTGTGTGTGTGTGTGTGTGTGTGTGTGTGTGTGTGTGTGTGTGTGTGTGTGTGTGTGTGTGTGTGTGTGTGTGTGTGTGTGTGTGTGTGTGTGTGTGTGTGTGTGTGTGTGTGTGTGTGTGTGTGTGTGTGTGTGTGTGTGTGTGTGTGTGTGTGTGTGTGTGTGTGTGTGTGTGTGTGTGTGTGTGTGTGTGTGTGTGTGTGTGTGTGTGTGTGTGTGTGTGTGTGTGTGTGTGTGTGTGTGTGTGTGTGTGTGTGTGTGTGTGTGTGTGTGTGTGTGTGTGTGTGTGTGTGTGTGTGTGTGTGTGTGTGTGTGTGTGTGTGTGTGTGTGTGTGTGTGTGTGTGTGTGTGTGTGTGTGTGTGTGTGTGTGTGTGTGTGTGTGTGTGTGTGTGTGTGTGTGTGTGTGTGTGTGTGTGTGTGTGTGTGTGTGTGTGTGTGTGTGTGTGTGTGTGTGTGTGTGTGTGTGTGTGTGTGTGTGTGTGTGTGTGTGTGTGTGTGTGTGTGTGTGTGTGTGTGTGTGTGTGTGTGTGTGTGTGTGTGTGTGTGTGTGTGTGTGTGTGTGTGTGTGTGTGTGTGTGTGTGTGTGTGTGTGTGTGTGTGTGTGTGTGTGTGTGTGTGTGTGTGTGTGTGTGTGTGTGTGTGTGTGTGTGTGTGTGTGTGTGTGTGTGTGTGTGTGTGTGTGTGTGTGTGTGTGTGTGTGTGTGTGTGTGTGTGTGTGTGTGTGTGTGTGTGTGTGTGTGTGTGTGTGTGTGTGTGTGTGTGTGTGTGTGTGTGTGTGTGTGTGTGTGTGTGTGTGTGTGTGTGTGTGTGTGTGTGTGTGTGTGTGTGTGTGTGTGTGTGTGTGTGTGTGTGTGTGTGTGTGTGTGTGTGTGTGTGTGTGTGTGTGTGTGTGTGTGTGTGTGTGTGTGTGTGTGTGTGTGTGTGTGTGTGTGTGTGTGTGTGTGTGTGTGTGTGTGTGTGTGTGTGTGTGTGTGTGTGTGTGTGTGTGTGTGTGTGTGTGTGTGTGTGTGTGTGTGTGTGTGTGTGTGTGTGTGTGTGTGTGTGTGTGTGTGTGTGTGTGTGTGTGTGTGTGTGTGTGTGTGTGTGTGTGTGTGTGTGTGTGTGTGTGTGTGTGTGTGTGTGTGTGTGTGTGTGTGTGTGTGTGTGTGTGTGTGTGTGTGTGTGTGTGTGTGTGTGTGTGTGTGTGTGTGTGTGTGTGTGTGTGTGTGTGTGTGTGTGTGTGTGTGTGTGTGTGTGTGTGTGTGTGTGTGTGTGTGTGTGTGTGTGTGTGTGTGTGTGTGTGTGTGTGTGTGTGTGTGTGTGTGTGTGTGTGTGTGTGTGTGTGTGTGTGTGTGTGTGTGTGTGTGTGTGTGTGTGTGTGTGTGTGTGTGTGTGTGTGTGTGTGTGTGTGTGTGTGTGTGTGTGTGTGTGTGTGTGTGTGTGTGTGTGTGTGTGTGTGTGTGTGTGTGTGTGTGTGTGTGTGTGTGTGTGTGTGTGTGTGTGTGTGTGTGTGTGTGTGTGTGTGTGTGTGTGTGTGTGTGTGTGTGTGTGTGTGTGTGTGTGTGTGTGTGTGTGTGTGTGTGTGTGTGTGTGTGTGTGTGTGTGTGTGTGTGTGTGTGTGTGTGTGTGTGTGTGTGTGTGTGTGTGTGTGTGTGTGTGTGTGTGTGTGTGTGTGTGTGTGTGTGTGTGTGTGTGTGTGTGTGTGTGTGTGTGTGTGTGTGTGTGTGTGTGTGTGTGTGTGTGTGTGTGTGTGTGTGTGTGTGTGTGTGTGTGTGTGTGTGTGTGTGTGTGTGTGTGTGTGTGTGTGTGTGTGTGTGTGTGTGTGTGTGTGTGTGTGTGTGTGTGTGTGTGTGTGTGTGTGTGTGTGTGTGTGTGTGTGTGTGTGTGTGTGTGTGTGTGTGTGTGTGTGTGTGTGTGTGTGTGTGTGTGTGTGTGTGTGTGTGTGTGTGTGTGTGTGTGTGTGTGTGTGTGTGTGTGTGTGTGTGTGTGTGTGTGTGTGTGTGTGTGTGTGTGTGTGTGTGTGTGTGTGTGTGTGTGTGTGTGTGTGTGTGTGTGTGTGTGTGTGTGTGTGTGTGTGTGTGTGTGTGTGTGTGTGTGTGTGTGTGTGTGTGTGTGTGTGTGTGTGTGTGTGTGTGTGTGTGTGTGTGTGTGTGTGTGTGTGTGTGTGTGTGTGTGTGTGTGTGTGTGTGTGTGTGTGTGTGTGTGTGTGTGTGTGTGTGTGTGTGTGTGTGTGTGTGTGTGTGTGTGTGTGTGTGTGTGTGTGTGTGTGTGTGTGTGTGTGTGTGTGTGTGTGTGTGTGTGTGTGTGTGTGTGTGTGTGTGTGTGTGTGTGTGTGTGTGTGTGTGTGTGTGTGTGTGTGTGTGTGTGTGTGTGTGTGTGTGTGTGTGTGTGTGTGTGTGTGTGTGTGTGTGTGTGTGTGTGTGTGTGTGTGTGTGTGTGTGTGTGTGTGT